>OZ021692.1:9739772-11217468 GCA_963978525.1 Ornithomya fringillina | reverse complement strand
ATGGTCGGCTATTTGATGGGCTATGTGACACTGGGCTACTTATGGTGCGTTGACGGTGAGCATTAACACCTGAGGTACCAGCCAAGGACACACCGCTCGATAACATATTTTCATTATAAAAACGCTCCTCGTCCATTTCCAGTGATGACTCGGACTCGGATAGATGACGACAGAGAGCTTCACGCCTTTCAACTTCCTGTTTTAATTTCCGTTGAAGGCGTGCATTTTCCTCACGTATAGTTTTCTCTTCCTGAGCAAACTGTTGCAGTTTTTTCGTGGTTTCCTTTTCAGCTGCCGCCAAATTTGCCCGCAGCCGTATTACTTCTGAACGCAAAGTTTGTATATGAGCACTAAGATTTGAGGCAGTGTCACCGTTCGCATTGTTGGTGATGTCGCGTGGCGTAGTTGGATCGGATACTGGTTGATCTAATTTGATTTGTAAAAGCCTTTTCTCAGTCTCCAATTTGTCCATGCGCTTCCACAGCTTATTTACCAAAGCTTCCTGTTCTTGTTCCAATGTATTCTCAAGTTCGACCATTTCCCGGCGCAACTGCTCAAGATTGGTTTGTTTATTATCAGTTTCTGCCTGAAGTTTTTCAATTTTGCGCATCAACTTATTTACTAAGCACTCTTGCTCTTGCTCCAGAGTTTGCTCCAGCTTACACTTTTCTTGACGAAGCTAATAATTAGATACACAATACTTTTAATGTTTCCGATTCATTATGCACATCTTGTTTAATTTATCTACCTGATCTAGTTTTCTAGATAAATCATTAGTTAAGCACTCTTCCTCACGTTCATAATGATGGGCTAGAGTCTCCTTTTCTTTTTTTAAGGCCTGAATTTTTTTTAATAAGGTATTCGATATATATTCTTCTTCCTGCTCTGCCTTGGCTTGCTACAAAGAGCATTAAAAGTCAATGAGTCTGTGGCTCTATTTTTAGTTAATAGACTACTTACTATAATCACCGAAGCATGCTTCAGTGTACGATTTTCTTCTTGTACCACTTTACACTTAATTTTCATAGTATCCAATTCGGCTTTAAGGACCCTTTTTTGAAGAGAGAAGATTTCAGTGTGGCACAAAAAAAATTTTATATTAAAACTTACTTATTCTGTTGAGTCAATGATTCAATACGTTTTTGCAATTGTTCGCGTGACACAGGACTTGGGGGCAACATTGTGCCTCCGTCCAAAGAGCTCTCCGATTCACATGGACTTTCCATATCTGTTAAAGCACAACGAGCATACATTAAAAACCAATTCGGGAGATATCAACATTTGCTTAGTTCATTCTTAAATGCTCTATTTCTTGCAATTCTATTTTTGGATTCTTAATTATTGACATGGACCGAAAATCTGCCTCATTTTTATTAAGTTAATATGTAAAAATTTTACGGACACGATGGCGCCGTTATTCTTTGCTTTATTTTTCTTTTGATTAAAATACAACTTATTGCCAGGTTTTTGTAGTTTTTTAATATTTGACAATTATTTTCATAAACATACTACCTTTTAAAAAATAAGTCCTTGTCCTTTTTATCTAACTTTGCTCTTTTTCCCAGCAATTGAACTTTTTTCTTCCGACAATTCGATCTGCCGAAGTAAAATTGTGTTATTGCTGTTAGCAGTATCGGCCAATCAAATTTTATCGATTTACAAGTTTTATTAATTATATACTATATTTTATTATTTAGTTATACATTTCCATTTTTTATTCAATATTATTTGTGTATAAAATAGATTTAAAATTCTTCACAAAATTAATGAAGAGAGAAAATTAGCAAATTAGAATTAACTCCCACGATAAAGAAGGAATCCAAAAAATAAGTGGCAGTTCCGATGTGCTTTATTTGCACAATCAATGTCTGATTATTAAAAATCATAAAATGTTGCTATGATGCTAAAATGACACAAAAACGGACGTCGAAAATGTGAATCTTAAATTTTTCTCAAGATGGCGCATAAATATATGATGAAAACATGAAAATTCTTTTTTTATCCAGGTGGCGCAAAAACTGTTTCGTAAACTGTGAATTTATTAAATTTGCTCGCAATTTACTAGGGGTCTCGTAAGAAGGAGCCTTGTAGGTTACCTGGAAGCAAATTTGCAATAGTGAATACTTCATTACCGCAATGGACATATTTATGTTTATGGTAGCGATAGTCGAATTCCATAAAAATTCAGGTTGCATAACGTCAATATTAAAACAAACTGTTTCGTTTCGGTTCGCTTACATTCGCTTTGCTTTCGTCATGTGATTATGTGACTTGATTTAATAATAATCAAATCTAGTGCTTTCTTATTTTCTTTACATGATAATTACGTAGTGAACTTTTGTCATTTATTGGAAATCATTAATTTATTTATTAAAGATAATTGCTATAAAAATATTATTGTAAAATGCTACCTCAAATTGTGCATACTTCAAAAAAAACTAATAATGTGATATATATAAATCCACATTTTCGAAACTCGTCAAATACAAATAACTCGAAAGCACATTTAGCTCCTCACATCAATCCATTGTTTTTGGAACGTCATCAAAAAATACAAATATCGAATGGTGCCCCTAGAATTTATATGAATCCTGTATTTTTAACTAAACAAATAGAGCAAAATTATATGGAACGATGCAATCAACCTCCTCCTCTGACAGCACCTGCTAAACCCCTGGGGCCATCACATTCAATTGATGAAAAAACCACTAATAATCAAACAACTCCTTTGGATGTTGGAAGAATTATTTGTAAATCTCGTACACATATTGTGCGCGAACCACAAACGGAAAAAACCGAAAAATCTACCATTAAACCTTTGATAATTTTAAGTAAACGTAAAATCATACGAAATATTCCAGCCTCTCGCACTGCACACATATCATCAAATAAATCCCCAACGTATCTCGCTAAAGGCCAATACAGTTTGGACAAGAGACAATTAATCAAGTCTTCAAATTCCTATAATATTCCTCGTGCTAAAGTAAGGAGCAGAGAGAGCTTTGTAAGGCGTTATGCTCTCAAACGAGCTAGTACCAATTTAACGATTAGCAAGCAAAGAAAATGGGATTATAGTGTGAATAAAAAACTAAGTTTCTTAAAAATCAATGGAGTATTGTACAAATCCACCTCGAACTCATTAAAGCTAAAAGAACCCACCAAGTTACCAAACAAAACACTAAAAATAACAGCTAAAAAACATAATAGTAGTATTGGTTCTCAGAAATTAGCTATTTTTATAAGAGGTACTAAGTATGTGATGGATCCACAGAAATATAAACTGACACGTGTTGCGGATAGTAGCGACATAAATGCACCTATAGGAAAAAACAAGACAACATCGGACATACCACGACGCATTGATATCGGTGGTGTTACATATATTTCTGGTCCATCTTCAAGAAATGTTTATAAACTATCTGCGAATCATTTGACGCGTGCCTTTATTAATAATGCTAAACAGAAAAGTTTGCAGATGTTAAGCAAACGTTTGGTGAAATGTAATGTACCCTGTCCAATATACCAGTACGTAGGTAAATGTGCGGCATTCGAGAGAGGAAAATGTTCCAAGGTGCACGATAAGCTGCAGGTGAAGGTGTGCTCCAGGTATTTAAATATATATCTACGTTTAAATATAATTAAGCTATTTTTAGCATCAAAATCTTGATATATATGTCCATGTGCCCGTGTCTGTCTGTTATTGGCATTTTCACGTTCGTAAATTTCGAGATATTGAAATTTTGTAGAGGTTTTTAGTTTTTCCACGCAGATCGTTATTTAAAATGAGCAAAATCGGTCAAGAGCCACGCCCACAATCAACACAAATCTATATATCTGCCACAAACATGGAGCTATGAACTTGAAATTTGGTACACCAACCAATGGGCATGGTCCAATAACAGACACGCCCACAATTTACAAAAAACCACATTCACCATAAAACTAGACCAGCAAGCTGATAATATAAAACACACACTATTTATATATTTGCAACTCCCACCATTGTGAATGTGGAAGATATTTAAGATTTAGCCTAAGACAAGTTTAGTCTTCATACTTGTTTTAAAAAAACTCCAGTTTTTAGAGGGTTTCCAAAACATGGAAAAAATGTTGCCAGAATATTACCAAAAATTTTATGTATTTGGAAAATTCATATTAACCACGCCCACGTAAAATGCTGGTGGGTATCAGATTTGGCATACGCCCAATATAGCTCTTTTGCTTGCCTTTAGGTTTTTGCGTGGTGAATGTCTGAATGCAAAATGTCTACTTTCTCACAATGTGTGCTTCTCCAAAATGCCAGTATGTAAGTTTTTCTTGCTGGGACTTTGCGGTCGAGACGATTGCCCCTACTTACACAAGAAATTAAGCAACAATGCGGAAGTTTGCGTAAATTTTATAAGAGGCTTTTGCCATTTAGCCGACAAGGTATGTTGTTATCCTTTTGCCAAAACGATTAAAGTAATTAGTATGATGAACAATAAAACATTTTTATTTTATAAATGTATCCAAGTGTGATAAGCGTCATGAATTTGTGTGCCCCGAATATGAACGTACTGGGGAATGTCACTCGAATGGATGCATCTACTGCAAGCGGAATAAAAAGAAATCCTCCGAAAATGCAATTGATGAAAATGTGGAATTTACACAAACTCAACTAATTCCAAAGCAAAGTACATCAGATGATTTAACGGAAGCACAAGAAGATGAAGAAATAGCAGAACAAAAACGCTATTTTACCGAATGTAAAATGTCACATGATACAACACAGGACGATGCTGATACTACTCGTTTGGATGACAACAATGACTTGGACGTCGATGTGAATGGTAAAAGGTTGCGTAAAAAGTTGGGTTCATTACCTGCCTATATACCACTTTCATGATAAAGGTAACAATTTATTATTATTATTATTCCACTCTCACATACCATTAACGCGTGGATGCTAATCGTTTTGTCTGTCTGGTTAAATACATGTATCTTATCTACTTATGTGTATATGCATACAATACCATTATGAATGATTTCAATTATTTAATTTAAATAAATGAAACGGTAAAAGAAAAAGGTACATACAAAAAAGATTATTCATAAATATGTGTGTTTTAAAGAAAAGTAAATAAATGGGTACAAATTAAATAAAAAACTTTTCGTTTTTCTTGCCTTGATCTTCGTTCATACACCACGACAACAATTTATTCAAATGTATCACATTTAGAATTCCAATATTTTCGGCTTCTTGTGCTCATAATTATGAAGTGTCTTCATGGTCTTCATGGAATAAATGTTAATTTTTGAAGAAGTTTGATAAAAATTACGCAATAATACGAGAAAAAAATTGAAAATTGAAAAATATATAGCAGCTTGAATAATTTTTAATTAGACTAGTATTTGGATCTTGGCTCTTGTACTGCTTCATTAAAGAAAAATCTCAAAAAACGCAACTTGTGAATTGAATAGAAACTTGCATCAGAGACAGGCAGAGGATATGAATAAATATATTCAGAAAAAGGTAACGAGTTGATTGGTATAACACAAGATGGATTTCTCTTTGGCCATTTAGGATAACCATTAATTTAATAAATTATAACACAAATCGTTTTATAAGGATTTCAGAGAGGGACACTGCAGGGTAGTTTAATTTAATTTCAGTTGATTTAATGAATTATATTTAAACTTTGAAACATATATAATTTATATAATGGATGGTAATACGTGAGTCTGTAGTCCCGCATTCAGAAGTTAAAACTCTGAAGAGGTTTCAAAATATTTTTCATTTAAATCAAAATTTAATATTATTTGCAATGATTTCATCCGATTTCTCACGATTTCTTTCTTACAAAGTCGAGATCTCGTTTAGTTTAACAATTATTAAAAACACGTACACACGTATGTTATATTTTCTATGTGCTGCTGCTTTCATTACTCTATGCTTGGCTTATGTATGATTACAGTTATAACTTTTGTTGCATGTGTGAGAATATTTCACTAATGAATATTAACTATATTTAACATATACACATACATACATACAAATATGACAATAATGTGGGGAAGGAGGTTCAAAATACTAGCATTTTTTCAATGCATTTCTTATAGGTATAATATAATAAATAAAAGATATAGCTTAGCATAATCACATGAGGGGGAAGATGTTTTGAATCGATAGGTGGTTTAATGTTACTTGTATTTGTTTTATTTTAATATTTATTTTGCCTAAACATCCATATAAGTATCTTTCCATGTGTATATTATGTGAGTAAACGGATATGATGGGATAATATCATTAGGAAGTGATTGTTATTTGTTTGTTTACAATTTTTTAGTAAGAGCCCAGCTCTACTGTTATTTACGTAAAAAGGAATGCTCAATAATAATATAATATTCGATGTGTACCTTTTTTTATACTTAATACACAGGGTGAGGAAAAAAGATGGAAATTCTCGAGTAGGTTGTAAAATTTTGAAGAAAAAAAAATCCGAAAATTTTTGTAATTTCATCCTATGACATTATTCGAGAGTTTCAAACTTATTTTCTCGCCCTGAAATTTATTAATGAAGGTGAGGTGGCAAAATAGAGATCCAAATGAAATTTTACGAATATACGACTACCACATTTTTTTATAAATTGAAATCATAGAATCAAAAATATCTCTCTAGTCATCATTATTAAGTGGGTGTGTTTCTTTCTACTTCACCGAAAGCAGTGGTTTGGATTCAGTGCTTTCTAGCATCATACTCTTTCACCTTATCTGGTATAGCTGCCCGCTCTAACGGTGATATATGCTTACTTAGTTCCTCCAGAGACTTGACATACACCATTTTTCGCCAGAATTTATTACTAAAAATATAAAAATATAGTATTAGTATGTATTTATATACATTTAATAGCAAAATAAACGTAAGAAAATTTTTGCGGTTTTATGCCTTCCACAATAAGATGGGGGGAAGGGTTTGTCCTGCAACTACCAAAAGGAAACATTATAGACACTAAAAAATATTTAGTTATTGATCTAAACATATCCGTCCGCATGTCCGTATCTATTTGTAACGCTACACTTTTCAATAAATTGGTTTTGCCCATAATCGACAGTAACCTATCAGCCACAAAAATTGCACAAAGTTGAAATTCGATACACATACATTTGAAGGCATTCATCGAATGGTGTCTCATCAAAAAAACATGTTTTTTGTGCAGAATCTAACTAGTATGTTAATATGACAGGTATGTTAAAATGTATTGTAAACGGGTAAATATGTAAAGGGTGCACCAGTCGCGCCAATAACTTGTATGTAGATGTGGAGAATGTTTAAAATTTGGCAAAAGCCAAAATTCAAGATTAGTCGACAACTACCTGACAAATGGTCTAGTCATCCATATAAGCGACTTAATCCAGAATGTGGGATGTACCAAATAAAAGTTCTTTAAACTTTTCCGTAATCGACGATCCAACAACTGGTAACATCTAAAAGCAATCATCATTTTCAAATAGGATATAAACAGAATAATAAGACACAACAATAAAACTTACTTTTTCAGCCATGGAAAGGTTGGTGTATTTCTGCGACTGGAGCCACCATGCAAGTATATTAAAACATAATCATCAGTTACGAGTTGATCTAAAGTTTTCACTACGTATAAAAAGAGATTGTCCATTACGTAATTGTAATCGGTACGTGAACGGTCCGGCAGATGACAGGCGCAAAACATAACAATGGCATTGTGACCGCCGGCATTCAAGTAGCCGCCATGTGACAGCACTCGCTTATATGGTTCAATTACGCGCATATCAATGTCCCTTGTACTGCCATCGGGTAATGTGATTTTTTGCCAATTTCTGGAATCTTTCCGTTCTTCGCTTGCAGTATATTGTGGAAGTATATTTTTATGTCCATTTGTGCTGACAATTTGTGTTGGTGTTATGGCGCCTAGTAGTTCTTCGTTGTCTTCGTCATCGAGTACAGCATCAGGACCCTCATCCTCCTCCTCATCATCATCATCCAAACCATCTATTAACGAGCTGGACGGGCTTAGTGATGCCAAATTATGTTCAATGTCTTCGCCATTAAAACTATGATTGGATATGGAATCAAGTGACGTAATGTCCTCAGTTCCCACACGGCGTATATTTTTAAGATTTTTGTTTGCAGCTCTCCCACTTTGGTCTTGATGACATAAAACTTTATGCGTAAGTGTTACCGCTTGTAAGTTGGCATCCACTATCGCTTGATATTGTGACGCATTCAATTCTGATCCGCTGCTTAATAAATCCGGACTGTCGTCATGCAATACTTTTCCAATTTTTACATTTTGCTCTTTTGCATCCTGTGCATATAAGTCGGTAAAGACTACATCTTCTAATAATTTTACGGGATTTTCTTTGTGAGGTGTTACTTGTATGTGCCTGAAGTCTTTTTTGGGAACAACATCTGGATAATTGTTTATACTTTTAGGTTGACTATGAGTTTTTGTGTCTTCGCGTTCTAATTCTGGATTGGAATCGGTGCATATAGGTGACAGCATTAAGGGATGATGATAAGTTAGTGTACGTGCTGTATGTCGTTCTTGGGTATTACTTAATATATTGAGATCTGAGTTGTTAATGAATCTATTATCTAATGCACTCTGATTAATTGCATTCAAATCGTTTTCATCATCTAAAATATTATGAGTTTGCAATTTATAGCCTTCATGATTGTTGAGGTGAAGATTTGTTTCGGGTGATAGAATATTGAAATACAGTTCTTGTCTCTCCATTTCATTGATGCCAGTCGAAGAGGCGTCAGCCGAATCCAGTGACGTAGACTCGGATATGTCCATCTTACCGTCAGACTGAGGGCTTTCTTCCGGTTGTGTTAAACTGCAAAAAAAAAAAAGTAGAAAGTGCATTCCGCTCCATCGATTAATCCTGAACGAAAACATTTATAAATTTTTATAAACTTCCAACTCACCTCATACTGATTGTATTTTAAATAAAGTTTCGTTGTTTACAATTAACACTTCTTTTTTTAAATTTATTTATATTTATTTTAAACTATGAGTAATATCGTTTTTATTTATAATACAAAAAAATATTACAAATAATAGTCTTTTTTTTATTACTAAGCAATGTACAGTTTTATGACAAAACTCAAAACTAGTACCGGAGTTGTCATCACATTAGCTCAAATGAAGTTAACAAGCAGGAAAGATACAACAAACTGCACAAGCACAAACAACAATAATATCATAACTAAATCATAGATAAGGTTAATGCGTACTTTAACACTAAACTTACAAAATGGAAGCAGGCATGCCCCCTTGATCAAAAAAATTAAGTTCCGTTCCTGCTCCAAGTAAAAATTTATTGCTATTGAATTGATTTATATACGATCGAATTCAATGCATTTTTGCTTAGAATTCTATAGCATTGCAGCGCTGCAACGATGCCTTGCAGAGTATATGACTGACCCCTTTATGTATGGTTTTGTAATTACTGTAGAACAAAATGTAAATCGCAAGTAGTTTAACAATGAAAAAAGGAAATTGAGTTTACTAGTATGCATAAAATTTTTTTTTTAAGACTACAGTGCTTTTATATACAATACAACAATAATTTTCAAATCAAATATTACGAAGAAAAACGATCCAAGTAGGCTTAAAAGTGAAAAATTGTTTTTGTAATGGCGTCGCCTACTAATAATGATGTACTCTCAACTCCTATACAAAATTTGCCCATTGAGTTACAAAACGATCAGAAGCGCAGGAGGTACACTTCTAATACACAAAACATAAAATACATGATTTATTAGTGCCGCATTTTCTTTTTTTCGTTTGACTTTATTTATTTATTTATTTAGTTCATCTCGCTCTATAAAGCGTAAACGTTTTGACGACGAAATTGTAGAATACAGTATAACTTCTCAACAATCCAGAGCAGCAGAACAGGCGCGACCTACACGGCCACGTACAACGTCCCAAACATACGTGCAAGCAATTCAGCCACCACCTCCAGTTCCTGGTCTGCTAACCACTACTAGTTCTGGAAGTGTTATTACCAGTACACCCATTGATTCTAAATTGGAGAAAGCCACAACTTCGGGACATTCTGGTGCACTGATAAGTACACCACATACTCCCATTAATATGGATAGGCCATCGACATTTTTAAGTTCGGATAAACGACGACCGCCACGTACTCAGCAGAAGAAAACAAAGCGGTCTGGTCGCCCTCCCAGCCAAATAACCACGAAGGACTTGGGACGGTGGAAACCCATTGATGACTTGGCTTTAATTATTGGCATTTTGCAAACAAATGACATGAGAATGGTGCACCGTGGGACGAAATTTTCGTGTAAATTTACTTTGGCCGAATTACAAGCCCGATGGTTTTCATTGTTGTATGAGCCGTCAATATCTAGAATTGCTGTTGCTGCTATGCGCAACCTTCATCCCGAATCGATAGAGTCGGTACAAAGAAAAGCTTTATATAGCGTTCAAGAAGAGGAACTACTGGGTACAATTAAAAGCGTAAGATTTTACTTTTCCAATAAAGTGAAAGTTATTTTTCCACAATGTGTTCCTTTTACATTTGATTGTAGACCGACAACCCCAAATTGGAACAGTTTCAGCAATTGCTGGATAAAAATGCGTCTGTATTTTACAGTTCACGCACTGCAAAAGCTTTACAGAGTCACTGGTTGTTGATGAAACAATATCAACTTCTGCCGGATCAGGTGGTGAAACCCTTACACGCCACTGATCAGCCACTAACATTTTCAGATGCAGAGGATTTGATTTTAGATTCGGAATTAAATGAACAACGAGACGAAGCCTTAGAAATCGAGTTAGCTTTAACTGATCGCCAAAATAAGCGGGAAATACGTTTATTGGAGAATGAGCTTAGCCGTTGGAACGTATTGGTAGATTCAATGACTGGTGTTGGTATATCTCCCGAATTCGATGGTCAAACTTTAGCGGTATTACGCGGTCGTTTGGTGCGCTATTTAATGCGTTCAAAGGAGATATCGTTCGGGCGCGATGCCAAAGATTGCATTGTTGATGTGGATTTATCTCTAGAGGGACCAGCAACGAAAATATCACGCAGGCAGGGTACCATCAAATTGCGCAGTAATGGTGATTTCTTTATAGCCAATGAAGGCAAACGACCGATTTTCATAGATGGTGTGCCTCTCCTGGCAGGAAATAAAACTCGCTTAGCAAATAATTGTGTGGTTGAGGTGAGTTCAGTTTCAAGAGTCATTATGTAATGAAATTAGTAAGAAACTTTTTTTCAGATGGCTGGCTTGAGATTTGTGTTTTTAGTCAATTATGAACTTATAAATGCTATACGCTATGAAAGCGCTAAGACCACCTCGCCTTTAAATTAAACAGAAATTGTTTTTTAAAGAGAATAAAAGCTATACCTTTTATTAAAACATTTAAGCCTAATATGTTTAAAAGGTAAATTTCGTTGGAATAATTTTAATTTGTACATAAGGTATGGGCATGGCACATCTGCATCTGCATTTACGTACAGTAATATCCGAACATTTGGCATGAACTACTTTAAACCGTTCAGTTATATGAACCGTTCGTTTGCAACCGACACCACAAGTCTAGTACCTTATAATTTCATTTTATTTAAAAATTTTGAGTTATTCTTTCTCTTCATGTACTGGTCAGTACATATTATCTGGTCAATGCGTAGATTCTTTAAATTATCAACCATGTAAACAAAACGATATAAAAAGTGCCACTTCAAAACAGGTTGGCAACCCATAAGTTGCTTTTTCGATTATACCTTATTCTGCTAATTATTGTCCGTGAGTGCATATAGTTTTTTAGGAAGAGGAAGAACTATTGTAATTTGTGTTCGATATAGTTTGGTGCGGTAAAAAAATTTTTCTTATTTACAATTGGTTTACTAAAATATTTAGATTCCTACAATTTTCCAGTTCGCATCAGATAATGTGCAATTATATTAAATAAAATCTATGTGAATCGAAGCCATATATAGATAAAATATTTCCATATGCGAATCTGAAGATTCATAAGGGAATTAAATTATATTTGCGTAAAGAAAATGTGGAAAATGAAATAAAGTTGATAAAATACCGTATATAATTGCCTGGTTAACACTAAATTTTCAAATAATATATACTTTTTTTTATTTTATTTATTAATTTTTGTTTATGAAAAAAGGTTTCGTGGGCTGACATTGCAAATTCGTCGGTAGTAGTAGAGTGAGTTAATTTGTGAATGTTTTAATTATTGATCATTAAAAAAAAAATTATGGTACGCATAAATTGTGTATTTTTATATATTTGCTAAAGTAAATGCGTATACATAATTGTCATTCAAATCAATAAGCAATCAAATATACCACCATAAAATGCAAAAAAAAAAAATACTACTATCTACTATATAAAAAGGATAGACGGAGTAAAAGTGTAAAAGTGACGCCGGGAGTAAAAGAAGGACTCATTCAACTTTTCATTTACACTTGGGGGTGGTAAAATAAATTCAATAACATAAAGTACTTATGGATGGGAATGGTACAACATATTTAAAATATGAATGAAGCGGTGCTTTGAATAAACAATACTATAAATATTTCCAATTTTTTAACATTGCATACGTTTTTTAAGTATAAAATATCTTAGCTTAGCGTAATATGAGTGCGTAAGCAAAAATATGTGTATCTGTTTTTTTTTGCGTAACTGTAGAGTTCATATTTCATAACTTTAATATCACAAAATTTGCACATTAAGTCGAATTAAAAGCTTTACATTATTCCTCATTAAAAAATATATTTTAGCCCCTACACATATGTTCATGTGCATGTAAATTGAGGCGTATGCATGTTTATATAAATTATATTGTATAATATGCACACATGTATATAGCTGCACATTATTTTTTTTTTTCTATTTTGATTAGCCACCAGTATGAATGTTGTAATATTTAAGGAATCACACACATATAAATGTTTTATGTGTTATTATACTCTCTTATAAAGTTTTTGCCATTTTTATACCACATAATGTGGGGAGTATACTAAGTTTGTTCCTCCGTTTGCAACACCCAGAAGGAAGCGGCCGAGACCCTGTATATAATGAGTCTATTTAGACATGTATGCCCGTGTGTCCGTGTCTGTCTATTGTTGGCGTTCTCACAGTCGTAAATGTTAAGATATTAAATTGAAATTTTGTACAAGCAATTAGTTTTTATCCGCAGAGGGCTTTTTAAAATGGACAATTTCGGTCAAGAGCCATGCCCACAATCGCCAAAAATTTATATATCTGCCACACGAATCGTCCTATGAACATCAAATTTGGTACAACTATTTATGGTTATCCCATCCATCGATATGCCGTTCATGAGTGTGCTCAAATAACAGACGCGCCTGCGAAAGTAAATAACTTTCATTAAATGCACTAAAAAGTAAAGAAAATACCTATGATTTTAAGTAGGAGTACACTCGCACTCGTTCCTAAATATTTCATAATCCTAGATAAGTCGAAAAATATTCATGAAAAGAAAAACGTTTGAAAATGTTCTCAAGGATTTGGAAAAGGAAGTATATAATATGAAATGTTCAAACTTTTTTCAAAGTTGATGTCTACTATACGAGTATAAGAATTATCTTCTACGAAAATTTCATTATTGAACGCGAATCTGTTTAGAGTGTGCGAATACTTCAACAAATCAAATACATACATAGAAAGGTTTTAATACACCTATTCATCGTTTAACACGATACTCGTTTTGCACATTTTCGATTTTACACGGTTTTTAAAATCGAAATTAAAAATAAAATTATATAGAAAGTAACTAATTTTGACTGCACGCGAATTTATTTCTACTTAATTATAAATCTGGTAATACTTCGTGTATATGCTTTATTTCAGACTTTTTCCTAAAAAGTTTTAGCAAACTACGACTAAAATCAATACAGCAACTGTAGAAGCAGAATCTAATGAGATTATGTTACCCAGTCTTGAATCTGATATACCGTTTCGTAAAAGAAAACTCATCGTTGACAGTGATAGCAATTAAGTTTGATTAAAATTCGGAAGATAAGTCTTATTTATAATTATTATTTTTCTAAAATTTTTTTATGTAAATGAAGTACAATATTTTTTTTTCTATGAAATAGATTTCTAGATTTTTTTTTTCATTTTACAAATAAATTTGACTATTTGTTTTCTATGATTTAAATGATATTTTTATATATTATTATATATATTATATTTTGTGTTTAAAAAATTTCTAAAAAAACTTATTTATAGTCGTTTTTGTTTTACACGGTTTTTCCATATAAAAATTATTTTTTCGGAATACATGGCTTTGTCAGGAACGTATCTATCGTGTGAAACGAGGAATAGGTGTAATTATAAGAACAGTTGTAAATAAAGCAGTAGTTGAATAACAGTTATAGTCGTTGTATATGCATGTTGTATAAAATTGTTTTGAGTATTTCCTTCAATTTTCAATCAATTACATATGTGCTTGCTAAATTATTTAAATTGAACAAAAATTAAAGTTAATTATCTAATTGAATGAATGTTTTTTTTAAATTGTTATTTGGTTATGTATTCACCAAAAATATGCAACGTGTTGAAAGCGAAAGTTGATAATAATAATAATTTATATATATATATGTCACATATATATGTATATATGAACCATATATATATGCATATATGAATCGTACGCTTCATTCATTTAAATTCTTTCACTAATTTGTGAAAACTTAACTGGTACCACGTTGTACGTTTAATGCTTGCATATTAACACACTATATCAACGTCGGCATCTGGCCTTGAAAACTTCTGAATGTTAAAATACAAAACTAATAAGAAAGTTTTTAAAACAACTTTTGTATTACCTCATTAGTATTTATGGTAGATTCCGAACGCTAGTTTATATTTTGGTGATTGACTATACCGGGAGTAAATTAGCTTAAAATGAAATGCAGTAAAGTAAAGGAATTTTCATCATTATTGCTAAGGCAATCTATTTTTGTTTGTATGTTTATATGGTGAAGTTTTAGTACCATCACCACTACGGAGATAGTAGTATACGTCTGTTATTCCTTTTGCAACACCCAGAAGGTGGCTCCAGAGAACCTGCACAATATAAATATTCGTGATCAGCATCAATATCTGCATCATGCATGAACATGTCGCAAATTTTACAATATTGCGCTAAATATTTTGCTTTCCTGGTATACTTGTAAATTTTTTCTACACACACATATATATTTATATGTTTCCACTTACCTGCTTATTGTGTCGTCATTAAATAACACATTTTCAAGCATTGCGTGTTACTGTTATTACCGTTTCATTGTGCATATTGCGTGTGCATACCACACAACTTTTTTTTTACTTTTATACATTGATCGTACAACTGTAACAAAAGACTTTAAAAGTTTTATAAATACGTACACCAATCATTCTTCTTTCGTTTGTCGATTGCAACTCTCTCAATTAGTTTGTTTATGAATATTAAGGAGAATGTAAAGCAATTAAGAAACTCTATTAACATTCTAAACGGTTTATTATTTGTTAAAGAAATATTTTATATTAATACAAATTTAATAAAAATCAAACAGTGATAAAATATGCTTTTTATGATTTAAGTTAAATGACTCAATTAATTTTATTCAAAAAAGTTCATACCCTTTTAATTAATACTTTTGTGTTCTGAGAGATCGGGTTCGCCACAGTGTAAGTTAAATAAATGGACACTATTGATTTATATAGAGTTTCCTGCGTAAAATAAACGAAATCGTCTATTAGCCAGCCGCACTACAAGAAACTGTGCATTTAGTTTTTTCCTAAACATAATTATTTTTGAAAAAGTTTCTCAAAAAACGAAATTTATTTTAAATTAACATAAAAAAACTCAACTCTCTGTTTTCGTGTTTTTATTTGTTGTTCCAATTTTTTTTTTGTAGCTCAACTATTATGCGTAACTGTCACTAAGGCGCAAAGACTTGAACTTAAATATAATTTGTTTTAGATAAAATATATATAATTTGAAATTCAACATATTATATAAAATTAGTGTAAAGGATATGAAATATGGCTCGCCATATAATGGCTGTATGTGTGGTTTGCTTGCTATGTGCCGAACATGTACCATGCCAGCAACATATACCACCTATGAGTGGGCACAATTTTGCTACTATGAGTCAACTTAATGCTAAGCTACCAACGCTAACAGCTCCTGCGAAACCAAATAGAGCGCCGGCATCGGCGGCCGTCAAGAGTGTAATGCCATATACCACCAGCACCGCTTCTAGGACATATACTGATCATAAAATGCGTAGAAGAAAACGGCATGCGAGTCATCATCATCATAGTGGCAATACTGTGACAGAGTCTAATAATAATGTACGCCCTGAAATAACGGAAATATTCTTGGACCGTTTGTTCAGTGATTATGGTCGTGAAGATGGCACCATCCATATGCATGATTTCTATCGTCTGCTCAAAGAAATCGGTTTAGAACAGTTGTTGGTAAAAAAATTGAATAAAGAACAAGAACAAGAACAACAACGACAGCAGAATAACAATGAAACGGTGAGTTGAGAAGAATTCAAAGCAAAGGAATGAAAATTTTTAAAATTTTATAAATAATCGTCTTTTATAAAATAGTGCCTTGAGGATAAAGAATTGGTGCATTATTTAAAGAGCAATAATCATAACAACTATAAACCAATAAATGTTGGCAGTGGGTTGTGCGCTAACATGTCTGAGCAGCAGAGCTGCTCGTCGCTTCATCCAAAGCAATATCCCAATTATACATTAAATACTTATGATGTAATAAATGTCTGTCCAGTTTTGTTATACCAAGTGGCTATACAACAACAACGGCAACAACGAAATTCATCACAACAACATGATTGCATTAAAAAGGAATTATTGACTGGCATAGATGTTGAAGATGCTGGACATTTGGAAATGCACAAAGATGATATAATTTATGGTAATTATGAAGTGTACTCATGTACATACGAAGGATTTGAATGATTGAATTTTATACCCTACACATAACAACACCCATACATCAAAAACTGAAACCAATTAGATATGTATGTCCGTGCGTCTGTCTGTTGTTGGCATTCTCACGAGCGTAAATTATGGGATATTGAGCTGAAGTTTTGTACACATAATCGGTCAAGAGCCACGCCCACAATTGACAAAAATTTATATATCTGCCACAAAAAACGGTCTATTGAAATTTGATTCTCATTTTTATAATTATTCCATCTACTGATGTGCCAAAAATGGGCGTAGTCTGATATTAGGCACGCCCACAATCAATAAACATATTTATATGTGCCACAAAAGTTGACGTAGGAATTTGAGATTTGTTACGCGTATACAGTTATATATATATCTCATCCACTGATGTGCCAAAAATGGGCGTGGTCAGAAAACAGGCACGCCCATATTTTATAAAATAAAACAATATTCACCATAAATCTAGACTTGCAAGCTGATACGTAATAAAGACACTATTAGAGGGCGCAATATATATATATTTGCCACGCCCATCGTTGTGGTTGTGAAGGGTATTTAAGATTTGGTCTAAGCCAAATTTAGTTTTCTTACGTGTTTTTGGTTATCTTTACTTTAGTTTGGATATATGCCTTTATATCGGTATTTGCCTGCAGTATATTGGGTCTGGTGGGTGTCGCAATTATACCATTTATGGATTCACGTTTTTATAAACATATCGTACAATTTCTGGTATCACTGGCAGTCGGCACCATGACTGGAGATGCTCTGTTGCATTTACTGCCACACGTAAGTTTTTTCCTACTTTGTTGCATTCCAAACGCACATTTAAAATAATTAAAATAATAAAAAGCTATGCGACTGTACGTGTAAAATTTTACAATATACGTAATTGACGTTGAATTAATTCGCCTACAAATTGCATACAACTATAGACAGTAACGTAATAATTTGTTTGTACTCCATAGTCGGTAGCTGGTCAAGATGAAAAAAACATGATACTTAAGGGACTGGTTTGTATGGGTGGTATACTATTCTTTTATATAACGGAGCACGGTTTAACTATGATTTCGGAATGGCGCAAAAGATTGGCAAAGACCGAGGCGAACAGACCGTCTAGAGCGAAGGTAGTGCGTGATCCCGATGCTTCACACAATACTTCTACGACCGGTGATAAAATGTGTAAATCCAAGTATAGTTCATATCCTTATTGTTATGATGAGATAGCCATGGATACCAGGAATGATGTGTGGCTTCATATGCCAAATAATAGCAACGATTGCAATACACCATCAACTCGTAATGGCAAACTAGATGGAGATACTTTGGCAGAGACGGCAGCTCAATCACTTCTCTCTCCATCGCAAAACAGTTATGCACCTATCCCTCAAACCAGTACTAATCGATCCCTTAGTTATCATAATAATCAACATCAGCAACAGCTGCTGCAAAGCAATAGTCTGGCCCCAGATTTAGATGGTAATGTAATTGTAAATGATGGCATCAACACAGTGGCCAAATCGAATGGCAAAGACGCCTCAGTTATAAATGAAACGGTTACGGTGATTTTACGAGAACATGACTCCACCCACCATGGACACAGTCATAAGCATGGTCATGTGCATTCGCCACCCGAATCTGTTAGTGCTGTCGTCTGGATGATTATTATGGGAGATGGCTTGCATAACTTTACGGATGGCATGGCCATAGGTATGACATACACGCACATGTTCATAATATAAGAAGAAAAAACTATTTGTTTCAGTTTGAATTATAATTAGGTGCAGCATTTGCTGAAAATATGGCCGGTGGATTTTCAACATCGTTGGCGGTATTCTGCCATGAGTTGCCACACGAATTGGGTGATTTTGCCATACTAATGAAGGCAGGCATGTCCGTGAAGTCGGCAGTTTGTTATAATTTATTGACTGGCATTTTGAGCTTTATTGGAATGATATTTGGCATCGTTTTTGGACAAGCCCCTGAAACCGCCCAATGGATGTTTGCAGCAGCAGCTGGTTTATTTATTTATATAGCTATGGTGGACATGGTAAATTAATATGAAATCTATTCAGAGTATATGTAGGTGCGATTAATTTTATTATTATTATACCCTCCACCTTAGTGATGAGTTTGTTCTACCGTTTGCAACACTCAGAGGGAGGCGGCAGAGACCCTACAAAGTATATATATTCTCGATCAGCGTCGAAAATTGAGTCAATCTAGACATGTATGTCCGTGTGTCTGTCTTGTAAAATTTGTGCGTAATTTTGAGATATTATGCTAAAATTTTATACAGCACTTTTAGTTTTTGCACGCAGAGACTTTAAAATGGGCAAAATCTGCCACAACAATTGAGCTACGAAGTCGAAATTTGGTAAACTTATTTAAAGTTAGCCCATCCATCAATGTACCAAAAATGGGCATGGTCGAATAACAGACTCGCCCACAATTTATAAAAAGCCATACTCCACATAAAACTCGACTTACAAGCTGATACATAATACATACAATAAAGAGAACGCAATATATATATATATATATTTACCACGCCCCCCCTTGTAGATTTAAAGGTTATTTAAGATTTGGCCAAAGCCAAATGTAGTTTCCTTACTTGTTATTATTAAAGCTGGCAATGAAGCAAAGCATTGGTATCCCAATCATTTGCTTACTACAGTAAAATACTAAAATACGTTTCCCGCCTCTTCTTTCATTTTAGATGCCTGAAATTTCGGCGGCTCACAAATCATTGGAGCAATTCGTTTTGCAAATTTTAGGAATGGGCAGTGGCGTACTTCTTATGCTACTAATAGCCATATACGAGGATGATTTAATGAATATATTTTCATATTCGTCAGATAGTAGTAGTAGTCATCATGTACACTAGAAAATATGTTACAACAAAAATCTCTAAACAGTGTCCTGCGTTCTTAAATGACGACAACCCATCGTGAATGCAACAAAACAAACAACACGTTTACCAAATGTTTTTCTTCTTAATACCTTAAGCTCAAATGGTTGCTTGCAACAATACTGTCACGCCGTAAAATAGCAATATTTCTATGTATTGAGCAAAACAATTATGCGTACAATTATTTCAATTGTATTTAAGTAAAACCTTCTATAATTTGCTCACAATCTCACGATTTATATAAAAGAAATCTTCACTTCAAATCACATATTTTTTAAAGGCTTCAATTAACGCGTAGTTTTAAGATAATTATAATGCAACAGTGTTAATTAATTGCAATTAAGTGTTTCGAAAAAGTCTACCAAGCAATTAACCAATAACGAAAGGTCCTCACAGTTTACATGCATTCACTTAAATTAAACACCTAATGAGGTTGATTTGATATTAATGGTTAAAATACATTCTTTAAGTTCATTGTTACTAGCGGCATGTGTGTCATTTCATTTAATGCTAAAATAAATAATTTAGTACTTAATGTTTTACTACTATGTATTTAGTGTTTTTCTATTTTAATTTTTATACGCATATGTGTGTGAAAAATAAAAAACAAACAAACAAATGTATTCTTTACGAGTTACAATTTTTAAGGCAGCTAAACACACCTATATACACACAAATAATAAATAATTTGCTTTGTCACACATTTGTTTTAATTCCTATTAATTTAATAATAAGTGATTACAACAAAACATCGAAAAGTTGAAATTTTCTTGGAAACATTCGTTGCTTGGAAACAGACATTACACAGAAAATATATAATTAAGACAATATACAACAATGGATAATGTATTCCTATTATGATAATATATTACGACATTGCCAAATGTGGCAATTTGTACTGGAATGGAAGGAGCGTCTTAACATTTTACTATTGTGATGTAAAAATCGATTTATTATGTACACTACATACCCTTTTTATACTCCTAACACTTCGATTTTATAACCGTAAAATGTAAAGAATATACCGGTTGGTGTATATTATTTTGCTACAGTGTTTTTCTTTTTCTATTGTATTTCTATTCGTAAAACGTTCGACTATAAATAAAATATAATCTTTCTTTTTTCATAAAAAGTGTAAAACGTATTTGATTAAAACCTTCACGAGTTATGTTATTTTAGTAAAAAAATTGATTTTTAATTTAAAATTTCTAGACCCTAAAGCGGCAATATTCATTTAAGCAGGAACCACCGCTCTGCAACGTGTCACTTGGCGTTACTTTTATAAAGTATTTAGCGATTATATGTTTATGTCAACTTAAAAATACGATACCTACCACATTTGTGCCAGGTTGTGGACTTGCACAACCCTTACACCCCTTGGTGGATTTTATATCATTGCTATAAATATATAAAAGAGAGAGTTTTTTGAAGATTGTGAGGAGTTTTTTATTCGATCATACCTATTTTCTCCACATTAATGAATAGAGTGAACTAAAAAGCCTCCTTCCATATTTGAACATGGATTGGAAAACTTGGTAGATCCTCATATTTAGAAAAAAATTAACTTCAGAAGTTTATTTATAGACTGTGGGTAGCGGATTTTTTACTAACCTGTATTTAACATGGCAACCTCGAAAATAAAATAAATAAATATTAAGGAATGAAAAAAAGAAAAACAATGGAAAATAAAGGGATATTAGAAAAAAATGCTAGCGTGATGAAAATTTATTACAATAATTAATGTGTTTGCTAATAACTCATCGGAGAGGGTGGTAAGTAGGTGACATCAAACCTTGCAACATTTTGGTTTGACTAAAGTTGTTGCCCGAAAATGAGGTACACCTCGCAACATTTCTTGATCGAAATAATTCTACCGTAATCACTCTGTATAAAGTGAAATGTCAAATAGAAAAATGATAGCGACCGGATTGTTAGTGTGCCAGTTTATTTTACTTTTTTTGTTATTTCTTACACAAATTAATGCTCTTTTAAATACGGGACAATCCCCTACCGGAGTACATCGAAGATTCGAGTACAAATATTCATTTAAGCCACCATATTTGGCACAAAAAGATGGAACAGTTCCCTTCTGGGAGTATGGTGGTAGTAAGTATACAAATCGCGTAAGAATCAAACAAAAGGTAACAATTCAGACACGTCAGTGGGTAATCTATTGTCTCAATTGTTAATCTTAGCCATGATTAGAGTAAAAGAGATAAATAGAAAAAGAAATGACAGAGTGGCAAACCGGTCAGTCGTTTGTGCTGACCACGCATTATGTTTTAAATTACACTTTTTAATATTTTAAATTAAATTCGAAAAATTATTTTAGATGCCATTGCCAACCCCGAGAGAGTACGAGTTGCACCATCGTTACGTTCACAAAAAGGTGCCATTTGGACAAAGAATCCCGTTAATTTTGATTGGTGGGAGATAGAAATTGTTTTCCGTATAACTGGTCGTGGTCGTGTAGGTGCTGACGGTTTAGCATTTTGGTATACCACGCAGAAAGGCGATTACAATGGACCGGTATTTGGCTCTTCGGATCGTTGGAATGGTCTTGGTGTATTCTTCGATTCCTTCGACAATGATAATAAACACAACAATCCTTATATTATGGCCGCGATTAATGATGGCACCAAACAATTCGATCATCAAAATGATGGTTCCACGCAAATGTTGTCCGGTTGCTTGCGCGATTTTCGTAACAAAGCGTTTCCAACGCGTGCTCGCGTCGAATATTACAATAACATACTAGCCGTGTACTTCCATAATGGCATGACCAATAACAACGAAGACTATGAATTGTGTTTGCGTGCCGATGGGGTTCAACTGCCAAAGAATGGTTATTTCGGCTTATCAGCAGCCACAGGCGGTCTAGCCGACGATCATGATGTCTTTCATTTTATAACACATTCTCTGCATCCTCCAGGACAAATACTAGGCGATGTTGCGGTGCCAGATGCCGAGAAATTGGCCAAGGAATATAAGGAATATGAAGATAAACTAGAAAAACAAAAACAAGAATATAAGCGTGACCATCCCAAGGTTGGTTGGTTTCTAGTGCCTAAAACAGATAAAAATAATGCGTGCATTGAACTCAGTTGAGTTGTTCAAATTTCAGCTTTTAAGTAAATTTCAAGCCATTGATACATCGTGCGTTTCAGAAACGCATTGTTGATTAAAAAAGATGCTTTTTATCTGTTTTACGACTCACTCGTATCATATAATTGCAATGAGTGAAATATAATTTTCTTTTTCTTTGTATTTTAAAGGAGAATGAAGAGGACTTTGATGATATGTATGAGTCAGAGAGTCAACGTGAATGGCGACAATTGTGGCAAAGTCAAAGTCAAATATTTGAGCATATCCGGGAACTTTCCCGTAAGATGGATGAAGTTATTGGCAGGCAGGAGAGCACTTTATCTTTGGTATCACGGGGGCTGGCAGGTGGTGCCGGTACTGGTGCAACTGGTGGTCAAATGCAAGGTGCAGCTATGGGTGGGGCAAGCACCATAACACGTCCCGAAGTCGACATCATTATCTCCAATCAAAATACATTAATTAGCACGGCACGAGAGTTAAGATCACTTATTGGTGATATCCATGCGAGAGCTGATACTATTCTGCAAAATCAGCAACGTTCTCCTCCTAGTGGTCAGGTGCAATCGTCAGGCTATGATGTTCAGGCTGTTATAGCTGAAATGCGTGATGGCATGAACCAAGTGAAGCAAGGTTTATCACATGTCGGTCAAAAGTGAGTAAACTTCTGTTTTTTTTGTAGATTTTCATTACATTGATTTCTTTTGCTATATCCGAAATAGATTGGGTGCTCCACAAACTCAAATTACTTGCCCAAGCAGTAAGTGTGTTGGTACGACCCTATTCCTTGGTGTTACAGTTGTGCAGTTACTACTTATATTCCTGTATACAATCTTCAAGTAATTTCGTACTTTTGTTTATATATATTTTCTGTTTATGTATGAGTATATATGAGTATATTTTGAATTTTTTTTCTAGGAGTCGGAGTGAAGCTCAAGCTAAGAAATTCTACTAGTTCAATAATATTCAAATTTCATTACATTCAATGATGCCACGTAATCTCGGAAACTCATAAAATAGTATGATAAAACAAATTATGCATTCTTACGTTTTATGTTGTTTGGAAAGTGTTTTTTTTGTATAAAAAAAAATGGTAAAAGCAATGGCAAAGCGAAACTGGAAAGGTACTAAAAATACAACTCACACGAAAACAGGGATGTTTTCATAATGCAAATGCCGGCGATCAACATGTAGTTAATATGTAGATAAAACTTAACCAAAATGACTGAGTTTATTTGCCAAAATTGCAATTTGTTTGTGTCACTCCCTTAAACAACTTTTTGTAGAAAATATATTAAAAGATTATTGCAGATTTATAAATTATTTTTACAATTATTTACATTCCCTCCAACATGTTTATACATCTATCTGTCTATCTGTCACTCTCCCACTATCGCCTCTATGCCGTAAGATACTAATAAAGTTCCCAAAAACTCTCGATTTCATATGTAAGAGGGCAAGAGTGTTTTAATTATATAAAGTTCGTTTAAAAATGTCATGTTAAGGATTGAATAGGTTATTATTAAGTAATGAATGTCTAGAATGGTTGTCTGCAAATAATATTAAACAGAATAAAGATCTTAGTTTAGCATCAACGAACGATATTGGTATTATTATATAAGTATGGTCATGTTTTCAATGAATGGCCTTTCTAACTATTTAATAGTGATTACATTAATAATGAAATGAATACTTATGTCTTTTAATTCTAATCATAAAAATGTTCGAACAAAGGTTACCATACTAAATGGACCTATAGAACCAATTGAATCGTTCCTATTGTCAATATTTAAATGATATAGTCTTCCACGTATAAATAGTATAGAGGCTTTCATTTGTGGTAGGCGGCATTTAAAGTTTATTTATTTGGTAATCATTTCTAACAAGAATCAGTCAAGGACGCATATTTGGAATAATAATGGACAGTGTTGAATTTTAAAGAGTTTTTAGAACACCTTCCTATAATTAAACTTAATTTAATTTTATGTGAGAGAAATTTTGATTTATATGGTGTAAGTTCAAAGATGGTGGCATGTGACCTATCCGACCTATTTAAAAATATTTTTCGCATTTGCAGGAAAATGCACTTATACAGCATTTTATATTTCCACTTAAAGAGAAGTTCCAAGTATTTTAACATTAAAAATACCATCTGGGACGAATTGAGGCAAATATGGATTAAATTTAATAGGAATTAAATGTGGTCGAACGTCTAATGTTAAAACCGGCCATAAAATGTTCTGAATTAAAAAATGCGATTTATATTTATTAAATCGTTAAACGATAACGTAATTGTACACATGACGTTTGCATGAAAATGGAAGGAGCCTCTCTGATTTGACTTAAGTCAAGCATGGCTTTATTTTATTTGTTTAAAGGGCAAATAGACACGAGGCCTTATCATATAAAAATCACTTCGAGAAAAGCGTAAAAGAGGTTCTAGAATTGGTCGAGAATTACTACCTACAAATGATTAGCTAGTTATTGGTTAAAACTAATTTTTAAGAAAACAACTATTTCGACATGATACCGAATTGTCGAACATCTTTAAATCGATTTAGAAAGCATTTCCATTTGATAATGTTGTAAAATTTTTATTAGAGATAAAAACATGTCGGATTTAAAATGTTTTACTTTCTGGTTAAATGCGTTTTGTTTGGCAAAATCAGAAAAGTTTTTATTGTCGAATCATTTTGGCGTCATTGTGGCGCCACGGTTTCTTTTTGGCAATTGCTATTAAAAACAAAACAAAACATGAAGAATGTATGGAGACTGAGGGAAAGGACGGACAGACTGCTCTGTTCCTTCATTTATATTTTGGGCCAAAAAATTATACTTTGTTCCTCTTTCCTATTCAAACAATTTATTACTCATAATATGCGGATATATGGTGTGTACAAAACGGAAGCCAATGGGGTTGTTTGCACATTTCAACCAATCAGAGGATTGGAATAAAAAGTTACGCATACCCACTTATACATATTTGTAGGCAGATAAAATGGCGTTTTTTATTGCTTGCTAGTAGCTCCAGCAAGTTGAGTAAATTTTTATAGAAACTCAACATTTGAGTCATTCGACTTATTTATTATAGAAATAGATGTTTTCTTATAAAACCATTCGAATATATATATGTTACCAAAAATTTCATGTAAAATCAAAATTATGGAATATATCGTAAGCATCTCTATCCTAATTCTATTCTAAAACTCCGGACACCCCATATACACAAATAACAATTACTTAACAATGTGGCTTCAATGGGTTCCACAGGAAACGTTCCTTCATGAAAGGGAACGCAATAAGTCAATCGAGCATTGTCTGGGTGTCAGTCCGTTCATTGACATATCTTTAGCTCATTCTCAATCATTTGGTTGGAAATGAAAACTTTTCTATCGTTATGAAAAGCTTTATACGGGTACTACCATAAACACCCCCTTTATCATAATTCATAACAATAATTGTGAATTTTTGCAAATTGTAACAAATGTTCAAATATCGTATAAATACAAACACAAATGTATGAATTTAAATGCTTCTCTGCGGCAGATCCATTAGTTAATGAAAACGTTTTTATATTTAAGCCAAGAGAGTACTTATGTGTTTCATTTACAATGGTGATAAATTATAAAAATTATTTAATTTCATAACTCATGCCGTGCTATTAATGATTATAAACAAGTAGGAAAATTAAATTTGGCTTAGGCCAAATCTTAAATAGTCTCCAAATCCACAACGGTGGGCGTGGCATATGCGTATGCGCCCTCTAATTGTGTATGTATTATGTATTAGCATGCAAGTCGAGTTTTACGTTGAATATGGTTTTTTGTAAATTGTAAGCGTATATGTTATTCGACCACGCCCATTTTTCACATTTCAATGATTGAAATAACTATAAATAGGTGCATCAAATTTCAAGTTCAAAGGTCAATTTTTGTGGCAGATATAAAGGTTTTTGTTGATTGTAGGCGTGCCTGTTATCCGACCATGCCCATATTTGGCATATCGATGTATAACTTAATTGTTAATATTCATACTTAATTTCAACTTTGTATCTTAATTTTTATGGCAAATATATAGATGTTTGTTTGTTGTGGGCGTGGCTTTGGACCGATCTTGCTTATTTCAGCGGTTTGCGTGAATAAACTAAAAGTCATAATGCTAACGGACGTACAGACAAACAAATATAGATCGACTCAGTTTTTGATGCTGATCAAGAATACATATACTTTGTAGGATCTTTGACAACTCCTTCTGGGTGTTTCAAACGGAAAAACAAACTTTGTATACCCTTATCACTTAGGTGGAGGATATAATAAATACAGGAAAGCCGCTTCTATGCGATAGATACGATGTTTGTAATTCCTAAACGGGAATTGTTACATCCACCTTTAATTCAAAATCAAAGTCTGAAGCGATTTAAGCTTGTTCGGACGTACGTCCGTATATTATTTGTCTACTTTTACATTAATATCTCTTAGGTTACAAGTAATCGAAAGGAAATACTTTGAAAATTGCTCTTCTTACAGTTTGTGTGGCCCTCTAGGCGTGTCGTTTGGCCGATTTAATCTCTTTTTTATGTCTTTATTATGCACAGACAAAGATTACTGATTATTATGAACGAATTGTTGTCCAAATGATTGCATTTAATATAAATTGAGAGACTAAGTGGTGTAGGGTATCGAGAGGTCAAGTTCGACTATTTATATCGTTTTCACATGTTCTTTATAAAATAATAACACTCAGGATCAATCACGAACATTTGTCGGTTTTTACAAAATACAATAAAATAAAATAAAGTTTAATAAAGGAACAGATTTTATCTCATATGATAAGTTAAACGTTAGAGTTAGAAATGAAAACTATTTTTTCCAATAAATTTAGTTCGTTTAGGGTAAAAAAATGAAGATGCGGGAGTTATAAATTTGATTACAATCGTGATAAACTTTCCCATACATTAAATCTGCAAAAATACATAAATTTTAACACGCTATACGCTGTGCTGGAGCTGTTCAATATCTATGATAGCAATTTATATTTATAGATATGACAAGCACCATCAACCCCCTTTGCTTAACTAAATTTATGCTGAAGCACTTGATAACAAACATTACATTACTAACAATTTATATCATTAAGTAATATGACAACATTCCATGTGATCTGGGTAGCGTTAATTCTTATTTTTCATACTTTTTTTTTGGAGAGAGGAAATCTAAGTTGCCTTGTACTTGCATTCGTTAAATGTGCAATCATGCGTAGACATATCAATTTAATAACAATACCATATAGACCATATATCAACACCCATGTCGAGCATTAACTTGTGTTTACAAACTTTACAAGTCGATTGACAACCCATGATAAGGGTGACAATATATTACAATAATTTCTTCTACCACTTTTTTGAGATTTTGGCGATATATGAACTTATTCAGATAAGTTGTGTAGGAAATTTGTAATGAAGTAATGTCTGTGTACCCGTTTAATTCATTAGATTCAGTATTTTAGATTGATTTCGAATTCGTTGTTAAAGAGAAGGAGGAGTTTTAAAAGGTTAATACACAGTTAATAACAACGAAACGCTTACAATTTACAAAAAACTATACTTGGCGCAGAATCCATTTTGTAAATTGGCACAAAATACATACACTACTAAGGGGCGCAACGCCCACAGTTTGGTTAAAGATTTGGAAGTTATTTAAGATTTGGGTTGAAGTAAATTTTATTTTTAAAATACTTGATTTGATTAATTTTTTCCCCTTTAAGAATATTTAAACCCTGGACCACTGGTGGCAAAGGGTATATTAAGTTTGTGCGGATGTTTGAAACTCTTAAACGGCAATGGACTGGATTGCACCATTTTTAGAACCTTTCCCTATATAGGGTTCTGTCTTTATACGGCAAAAAGTCACAAATTCCACTATTTTTTAAGACTATTTGCTGAAAAATAATTAATTAGCTTAATAATTAGCTATAACCATTGACCATTTTTGGAACCCCTCCTCACAAAACGTTTTATTATAAAAGAATAACGAAAAAGCGCAATTCTTTATATTTTTTTACCAAAAATAAATAAAGAAAAGAAAAAATGATCTTCTTGCATTTCGCAATTATATTAAGTAAATTTTAAATAGACAACCACATAGTTTTAAGTTTATAAAGAGTTTAATAGTGTCTATACGATTGAGGTTAAGTTCGCAGCATTCATTCAGTTGGTGCCAATGCTCTGGCTTGAGCGCGTATACGTTTGTCATACTCTAACCGATTCTGGCTATATATTGTAAACGCTTCTGCTTGTGCAGGATCTTTAATATTCGGTTCATTCAGTAGATCCTGAATGCCAAGTAAAATTTGTTTAATAGTTATGGCAGGACGCCAATCCTTCTCTTCGTCTAACAGCGACAAGCATACTGTTCCAGATGGATACACATTAGGATGAAAAAGTGGAGGCTCGAACTTACACTTTGGGGGCGATGATGGATAGTCGTCCTTGAAGATCATGCGCAATTTATATAAACCTCCTTCCCATGGCGTGTCCTTTTTCCCAGGAATGGCACACTCCCAGATCATTAAATTAAGTGCACCATCGGGATTTTTAGATGGACACGCCACAAAACCAAATGGGTGATCTTTACGCCACGCTTTGCGTTCTTCCCCCAAGCGTGTAATAGCGATTCCAGACATTATGTATAAACTCTTAAAAGCACTTTTTTTGTTCAAATTCTATATGCGACTTGATCTATTTGCGTAGAATAACTTTTTTTTCGTCCAGATTTAATAATTTTCACAAAAACGCTTGAGAAATCCTAACGCAATTCAAGAATTTTGCACCGCTTACTTTATACTTCTTTTTCACAAAAACGTTTTAGTATGTATGAAAAGAAAGTACTAAAAAAAATTTATTGTGACGTAATTTTCAAATTTTTTTCAAATTTCAAATACAAATAAGTATAAAAAACAAGATTTTTTCTTTTTTTTATTGTAGACAATAAACACGAGGAAATATTATAGTCGGTCAAGGCCGACATTTTTTTGAAAATACATATAGAAAAATAAAATTTTTCATTATAGCTTACTTTTTCAAAGAAAAAAATTTAATTGAATAATACATCAAGTGGTGTAGGGTATTTGATGGCCGGGCTTGACCGGCTATGAAATTATTATTTTTTTTATTCCTACATTGGAACTGCAGTTGGCCCGAGATTAGTCATATGGCCAGACCTTAAGAAGAGGTGATAATTAGTTGATAGATGTAAGTATGAATACTAATTGTGAGTAACTAGTTGAAAATCATGTGAGTGATGACAAGAACATTCCATTTACAGATGAATTTGGTTAACATTTACCTATGAAGTCTACCAGCTGTTGAAAGGCTTTGAAATTCCGAGATTTAAACAGATCAACCAGGTTGTTGAAGTGTCGTAGAAGAGGAAAATTGTTTCTGGACAAATCATACTTGGCACAGTTAAAAATTAGATGATTGTTGTCTTCCTTTACTTGGCAGGTGTTGCAGAGATTGTTGGATTCAAGGCCAATCATGTGAAAATAGCACTTGTTATATGTACGATCAGACATTAGTCTGTTAATTAGGCCGAAATTTCTGATTTTTGAACCAGTGATGAGATGGAGGAGCCTCAAAAATTTTGAAAAAGGAATTTCCTTTGTGGACCGATTCATTTTTGTAAGTGTTATTCCATTGATTTTTAAGATTGTGAAGGATCATGGTGGTAACTTCTTTTATAGATAGATAGAATACAGCCACATTGACTTGCATGTTTGGAAAAGTAGTCAGGTCTTTCATTAATTTCTAAGCTTATGTGCGCTGGTGTCCACCCGAAGACAATTTGAACTATTTTGGACCTGTTGATTTTTTTAATGATGTTCCCTATATGACAATTGCCAGTGCTTTGGGCTGCTAACAGTAAACAGGCTTTTTTACTGTCAGTAAATATAGCGGCTTTTGGGATTTCATCCTCAATGATAATATCAATAGCTTTTGCAAGAGCAACTAATTCACCTGAGAGGGAAGATAAAGATTCCTCGATTTTAAACAGAAAGTTGTTATTATTCGAAATATTGCAGATCGCAAGACCTGTGGAATGATAATTATTGAGGCATCAGTGGCATCTGCGTAAAATAATTTGAAAATTGCAAGAGAAACATTTTTATTATCAGCCAGACTGTGTATGTTCAGGATTACCGTTAGCTTTTTCGAGTATTTGGTGCAAATTTTTGGACATGGATGAGGTCAAAAGTGTCTTTGAAGAGGTGATAGACATGGCTGTAGCTGAAATGAGACGGATCCAAGTTGACAAAATTCGTGAAAAGTAAGGAGTGATGAAGTTTGATTTTGAGAAGTTCTTTGGCCGTTAGATATAGTCCTCTTTTTTTGAACGGCAATAATAGACTTAAAGCATAAATGATGTGAACTGGTGTAGATGGACATAATCCAAGGCATCTACGCAGAACGTTGTTTTGGAATGACTTTATTTTTTGGTTTATATACTTGGGAGAGTGTACAGAAGTGGTTCTGGTGTACTCAATTTTTCCAAATAGAACGGATTTTGAAACATTTAAAGCAACATTAGGAGGGAGACCATTTTTGGACGAAGTAATCATTTTTATTGAATTTAAGGCGGTACTCGCATTTTCAAAGACGGAAGCATAATGCTCATGAACTGCAAGGCAGCTTTTGATGTTTCTACCAAGAAATTTAATGTTAATGTGAAGTTTTCAAAATAGTCAAGATTTTAATTAAGGAACAATTTTAATAATTTGCCAAGCATCTGGAATTACACCAGTTGACCATTGGAGGTTGAATGCTATTAACAGTTTAGCAAGTGCTGCCTGTGACAGGGACTGCAGATGTTTATAAGTAACTTTGTCATGTCCACCAGCAGAGTTTTTTTTCTTTGAAGCAAGAGCAAGTTCAAGATCAGTAATTCGAAAAGGTTCCGGGGGATTGATTGTTGAAGAAGAACATATTTGGAGGTATGAAGAGTGAATCTTGCTTTTGAGGTGCATTAGAAAGCGACCATTATTGTCTTCATTCCAATGCGAGTTTTTAACCGGCAAAGAATATCTTTTTGCTGACCCATCTTTCAGGTGCTGTATCCAAACTATAAAAGACATATCCAATCTACAAATGACATAGCCTAAATGTCAGTTTCATCTCAAACACAACATTAAACAATGGTTTTGATCTGTCATTATAATGTTGAAAGCTTCAACTAGATCTAACAACTATGGTGGTGTGGCCATCCTGGTACGAAGCCACATTAAAATTAAGAAACATGCCTTTCGCACTAGTTTTGATATTCTTGTTGCAACCACTACTAACTTGTCTCCAAATATAACGATTGCTTCTGTTTATTTTCCACATTGGGTGAAATCTTCAGATTTTCAAAGAGAAATGCAAAAATTGATTGATTTCTTGTATCATTTTAACAATGTTTTTTATCTGTGGTGATTTCAATGCACGTAGCTTCACATTTGGTGATAAATTTGACAGCGCACGTGGTAACACACTATCATCATTAATTATCAACTCACAATTTCGCTCCGTAAATGATGGACATCCAACCTTTCAAATATCACTTCTCTATGATTCGGGGTCAGTGCTTGACCTCTATTTTACAAATATCTCTCTTCCCTATACTTGGCATGTTCATGGAATGTCGATTAGTGATAGCCATCACTTTCCTGCTATCATCAATATCTCTTCTTCAAACGCTAAACCCAAAATATTGGTCTCCAAAAACTTAAGGATAACTTCACGGATACACTCTCTCAGTTTAATGATATTTTTAACAGAGCCACCTTGGGCACCCACTCTTGGTGGCAATCAAAGAAATGGCGGAATAATGATCTTTACAAACTGTTCAGATTAAGAACAGCTGCCCTCAACCTTATTTGCATTTCAAATCTTTCGCGATGCTGATCAGAAATGGAAATGCGCAATTAAAGAAGCCAAAAGCAAATGCTATGCTGAAACAATTGAAGATCTTGCCAGTGGCGGCAAACCACTCTTCAATTTCATTCGTGCTTCCAATGCCTCAGTTCAATCAAACTATGAAATTTTCCTTTGTTTTTACTCTTTTTCTATTCTATTATATAAAGATCAAATAAAATTCATTTTTCAATCCAGTTAATCATATAAATGAAATTTAAAAAATCTCAATAAAACAGTCTTAATTAAAAGGTCATCAATATTCGATGTAAAAGAAAGGCAATCTTGTATTGTAAAAAATAATAATAATGTTTGAAATGTATATATATAGGGATGGGCATTAACTTTTATATATCTTGTACACTTCATGTATTGTCCTATTTCTTATATTATATGTGGTTGAAAGGTTAAAGGGGTTGCGGTTTGTGATACTTATCCTTGTACTTTTTATAATCGCTGCTAAAAATTCACCCTAAAAACATTACACACACAAATACATTTTTATAGCCTCTGCTCTAAAATATTTTTGATTAAATAAGATTCTGCATAACATTACATATAATTTCTGTTGTGTACGTACGTTGGTATGTTAATGTATGACCGCCTGACTGATGGACCGACTGACAATAACTGTCATAACTTCATTTTCTCGGCTTTAAAAGCATTATAAAAGGAAAAAAAAAACGATAAAAAATATAAATAAATAAATATACAAAATAATAAACAACCCCACACAATGTTGAGAGTCGAACTAATGGGAAGAATGATGCAGAAATTTTAATTGATGACAATTTCATTAAGTTGTTCCAGTCATAAACATTGTCTATTTTTAGAGAGAGTAAATGTGTATGTTTGTGAAATTTTGATCATAAAAATTTAGATTATATTGTCTGTGGAGGGTTAGTGGAAGTCATGACAAAATGTGAAATTTAAACGAAGTTCCATAAAATCAGGCGCTAACCATTTTTGCTGAGCTGCTGAACCGAAAAGTGTTTTTATTAAGTTGTTGTTGTTGTTGTTGGATTTCGTATTTTTTTTTTTTTGCGGTATATAAAATGTTAATCACTCGGGCGGACAGATGCGTTAATGGCTTTTTCGTTTAAATTTTATTTCTTTGCCTTCTGTCCGTATGTACTTTAGACTCATTTTATAGTTGGAGTACAGCAAGTGCTGAGAGATAGATTTAATTCATGTTAGTAATGTAATAAGGGTTTCAAATGAAATTTATAGCTGTGTAAATTGTTTAATGACATCCACACTTTACGAAGTATGCACTTCTACTCTTAATTCACATACGATGCGACAATATTGCTTCATAAACTGGGCACAGTTTCTTTATGAGTTAACAAAACCTACTACATTCACGAAGAATACGAATGTAGAGAGAAGCGAAAAAAATTTCAAATTTGATTAACTTTCACTCACAACAATATTAATAAAAGTTTTATGATTTTTGCTAAATATTCGATTTCTACATATAAACAGTGCCACACTTTTATTAACGCTTAGAACTAATAAGAAAAGTAAATTTGGATTAGACCAAATGTTAAAAACCCTCCCCATCTACAATGGTGGGAGTAGAGAGGTATATAATGACGTCCTTTATGTATTACGTATCAGCTTGAAAGCTGACTTTTACGTGGAGTATAGTTTTTTGTAAATTGTGGGTCGCATATGTTATTCGACCACGACCATTTTTGGCACATCGATGCATGGAATAACTTTAGATATGAATACTACATTTCAAGTTCATAGGTAAATTTTTGTGGCAGATATAGAGATTTTTGTCGATTGTGGGCGCGCCTATAAACCGACCACGCCCATTTTTTGGGAAGCTGTGGTTGGGATAACTATAGATAAGAATAAGAAATTTCAATTTCCTAGATCAACTTTTGTAGCTGATATTAAGATTTTTATTTATTGTGGGCGTGTCTATTATCTGACCACGCCCCCTTCTGGATGTTTCAAACGGAAGAAGAAACTTAGTATACTTCTCATCTTATGTGAAGGGTATAATAACGGGTGTATCAAAAATCGCGCAAGAAATTTCTACTTCGTTCAAGTTCACTCTCAACTGTTATTGCCTGGCCGGGTGCGTTTTTGCAGAGGAATTATTCGATAATGTCCCAAGTACACTGACACGTTGTGGATGCATTTGTTTTTGAAAAATAACGAAATCATTAACATAAAATTGAAAGTAATTGCCGAAAATAAGCACCCGTACAAATGACGCAAATTAAAACCTTTGCCGAGTTTTGGTACACCCTTTATTTATATTAGTTATTAAGTAAAAATAATACTTAACTAAAGTGGGCGATACCCATTAGAGTCGTGTTCTAATTGGGAAGTAATAAATTTTATTTTGTCTAATAAAATTGGTGAAAAAAAGTTGTAATTATCGCAGCCTTGGAAAAGTTTTTAATTAGGCTACTACATGTTTTGCTTAAACTCTTGTGGTTACATGTGGTATAGGAGTGGTCAGTTAATCCCCATGGAGCAAGATTCAATGGGAATTAAGTTTCTTCTTGGCTCTCATAAATCTTTGTGACCATAGCCAAAATCCTCAAGTGCCGGAACTAACATAATCAAGCACACCACTATTTACTATGTGTACTATTTATAAAGTTTAGCTATGTTATGTAAATGTATTCACTCATATGGTATTTGGTTGTTATAAAGATTTATGTGTTTGAGAAAAGTTATAGGAGTGGGGTGGGGTGATGGTGGTAATGGTTTTTGTATTATTTTTATATTCCTGTACGGATATTCATGTTTCATCATGTTTATCACAAATGGGTGACAATCGAATTTTAATGCAACATGAGTTTGTTTTCATGGTTGTTCGTAATGCTTTACATATCATATATAAATAATATCATCAAATTAATTCAAATAAAATGGGGAAGGAGATAAAATCAATGCTATCAGTTTTGATCCTTCCGCCGGAAAATATAGACAAACTTACCAAAGATACCCAAAAAAAAAAGAAAAGAAAAGCCTAAAATAAAGTGTGCAGGCGGAAGTTAACGACAGGCGTCCGATTGATATTAATTCAATTTTACTGCATGAACATAATGCATTTGTATTGTAAAACCTACACACGTTCCTTACTTTACGAATCCTTTACAGCTACACTAGAATGTTTGCTTTGCAGTTTGGCTTTTAAATCACGAACTAGAACGAAATTAATTTGTATTTTTCTACGCAGCAAGACATCTCATTGGGTTTTTTTGCTTATTCTCTCTAAACACATACATGCTATTCTTATTTCTACTCATCTTCATACATACTACATACATATAAAGTATTGAATTATTTCATAGTGACTTGCATCAAGTCATATTTTTTATATTTTATCGCAGTCGCGAAGGCAGATTTATTGTTTTTATGTTGTATCTTAAGTATTTTGCCAAGTTTTTGGTCTGTAATTTATATAGAAGAAATTTGTTCTTCCCTTTTTTTACTTGGTATGATGAATAACAGCCGGAAATGATAATCGTTTGCAATTTTTGTTGGGGAAGCAGGCATAAATTTGTCAAATCCGTTATAAGGGTGTTGCAAAGACTTAAAATTTTCTTTCCTACATTATTGTACTTTAAGACCTAATGTCTTATAATAAATGGATTCTTAAATCCACAGTTTTCATTTTAATTTACTTAAATTGTATTTTTTTTTATTTAAATACTGAGCCTATCGAAGTATTTTCGACATAAATAGATATATATTTACCTTACACCACCTTTATTTTCATAACTCTAATTTTATCACCGCTGTTAAAACATACTTTAACTAATTTTTAGCATCTGTCTCTGTTTTTAATTACACTCATAATACAGCTAAATAATGAAAACATCCCTGTTCTTATAGCATTATTTTTTGTACCCAGTACTTGTTATTTATTTAATAATCAGTATCACTACTTTGTTTTTTTTTAGTTCTTCAATTCTTTTTACAAGTGATAAAATTTACAATTAAATTAATTGATAAATATATTATATTTAATTGCAAAACTATGTGAGTTTGTGAATTTCAAAGTTTATAAAAACAATTATTATACATGAGCTTGTACTGAGTGCAGTGAATTATTGAAAATTGCCACATTAATTTCCACCTGCCTTGTGCATTCTTGTATTAACAAAGAATCAAATGAAATTCTTATTAGCTCATAGTTCATAGATCGTGCATAATTTAAAAAAAAACAACATATTAATAATATAATTAATAGAAAAATTCATATATATATATGATATATAAGTGTTTTGCAAAAAATGGTTGTACAATAGAATGGCGTCATGTGAAATAATCAATGGGATTGATTAAAAACTTATAAATTTTAATATAAAATAATCTATTTGAATAGGAATGAATGTATGGATAGAATTTGTAATAATAATAATAAATTTGTATAGAGCTGACTTAGACGCCAGCAAATCATTATGATATCCATAATCAAGAGCCATTATCATAAATAGCTAGTGACGTCATGGCTTTCTTATTTGTATAGGCATAATTTCTATATATAATTAAATTATTCAATTTCTATGCAAATCACATTTCATCGTACAGTTTATGAGTATGCACTTGTGTGACTCTACTAATGTTCAATCAATGGACAGTTCTATTAATCTTTGGGAGTTGACGTTAATTAATCTTTTATTGAATAAATATTTATTATATATACACATAAGCACGTATGTATGTACGAATTACTATTTACAACTTTAATGTAGTCAATCACTGAGTTTTTTGTTGTTTTTGGTCTTTTTTAAAATAAACAATTTATCGTGTTCATATTTAATCAAATTAGTGAGTGAGAATCTCAGATAACATAAGAATAATAACCCACATGAATTGTTTACTTTTGTCTCTGCATATAATTTTGAGAATATAAAGAGCGTGAGAAAACTCGCTTCGGTACCCTTGTGTAGGGTACAATATAAAAATAAAAGAGTGATCGTTATCATTTACTCTCAATTATATACTCATGGATCCTATTCTAAATTCACTGTATAAGTGTATTAGACTTTGGGGCTTTATTTAGCTGCTTCATAAATTCAGTTCGTGTAGCTGCTATTAAGACGTAAGTAACGTGCGCGCTGTGTAACTGAATAAATATATAAATGTAATTAAAAAAAAAAAATATAGTGAAGAGTATTTTAACACATACACCTGAGATACAAATATAATAATTGCTTAAATATGATTCATGATATGTTTTTATGAGAATGAAAAGTTAAATTGACGTAACGCGCGAAGTTTATGAAGTACACAGTTGTCAATGAAGTGCTAATATTTGCTTATTTAGCTGTAAAATGTTTTAGATACAAACTCTACAACTGTTAAAAGCAAATTTCGTTAAAATGAAAGGCGTATAATTGGTTACAATGCCACTACAATTGTAAAATATGTGACAACTATGTATTAAAATTTACTGACAAAATCAATTATGACAAATGCCTTCCTGTTATTTTAACAGTAATGACGGTTGCGCTTGCGTGTACATATTACCTTATGTTCTATTTAATACTTTTAATATAAATATAAAAAAGTTCAATATTTAATATAAAAAAGTTCAATATTTTATCAATACGTAAAAGTGTAGGGTATACTTTTTAATTTGAATTATACTAAACACAATCTGTACTCGAAAGATTGCTTTTCGTGCGGTAAAAATTTTAAAAAGTTAAATTTTTCTATCTACGAAATTTAAAATTTATAGACTTGCATAAATTTAATATACCCAGTATCACAAACGGTGTACCGTGGTTATAAATATAAATATATTGAATGCAAAATTTATTTCCAATGTCTTTTCGCTTAACTATTCAGTCATAGAGGGATGTGTACATATATATGTATATATAGAATACAAAAAATTACCTCATCTTTTTATTGCCGATTTCAACAAAATAACATATGCTCTCTATATATAAGTATATGAATATGAATATATGTAATTGTATGTGAGAAATATATTTTCAGTGATTATGTGTTTGTTGTTTATTTTATGATGTATAACAATTTCGAAGACGAGACAACGTAACATTTTAAAGAAAATTTGTATGTTTAACATTTTTCGTAGGTAAACATTTTTACATGTATGGACAACACTGATTTCGTACATAATTATATATAAACGGATATTATAATATATTTACTTATCCATCCGACGCAGATTTTCCGACAAATTTTTGTAAGTAAAAACATATTATTACATGTTTACCTATAAATTTATTTATTGCTTTATGTTTTACCTTTTATTTATGTTTATAAAGCTTCTTAAATGTATTTCATGAATGAGTATGACTGTGATTGTTCATAGTTCCTCTATGAGTCAGACGTTTTTTTCTGCCAAACAGACTTTTATCAGTTTTTAAATAAATAATTTTCTTTCAATTGGTTGTGTGTGCTATTTAAACATATGTAAATCAACAAAAAAGGTGTTTTCAATAACTTGCAATATTATTATAGAACAATGCGTTGACAAGGTAATCAATCATGGTATGAAAATTCACAAAATTCACAAAATTCACAAAAAAAAGGATTTCGTACCCAGTCACAATTTCCTATACTTACTGACGGAAAATAATGTTCAATTTTTCCTAACAATATTGCAAAACGTTCAGGTATAAATGGAAAAAATCACAACTTTGAGGATCACCGTTAGGAACTCAGGTGCCTTAACTAAAGCTAATGAGATGTAAATTTTTCTTTTGGGCACTTTTTTTACAAAATATTTATTTACTCTTACTTATTATTTGTTGTGACTCTCTCAACTATAGAAGTGTAATGGAATCTCATTACTGATGGAATTCTCTTCTTTCTGAAATTAAATCTCAAACGAACGGTATTACTGAAAGACGACATACTAACATTAAATAATTTAAGTTTTTAATCAATCTGTACGCGTTTTCGTATATATTCATATATATAGAATAGACGTATGCTGCACTGATATCCATTAAATGTAATTTATCTTTGAGAAATAATTAATAATTTCACAGCATACATGTGGACATTGATTAGTTGTTTTCTACTAAACAAGATAATTTTTTTCTTAATGTTTTTTTATTGTATAAAAAAAAAAAGTGGAGAAAAAATAGTCGAATTTGTACGAATGCAGTAGTAGTAGGCTTACCTACTTTTACGTTTATTATTATTGTATGCTACAGACAACATGGCGTATGGCACTTATTTTTTTTTTGTTTTTTACGTGTTCATAGATTAATGTGGGCGAATGCGTATTAGTGCTATGCGCATGAACAAGTATTTTATGTTTAAATGCCTGTTAAACATACAACACACACTGACTCGTTTCAATTTGAAAAGCTGCTCAATAATTTATCTATATATTTATATAATATATTTATGACATATTTATTTCGATAAAATTGTAATTTTTGAATGGATTACAATTCAACGTAACTACGTTACGTCACCTAATACCTAAGAATGCTACGAACAGTTATGTTTAAACAAGTAAGAAAAAATTTGGCTTTGACCAAATCTTAAATAACCAACACATCTACAACGGCAATTGGCAAATATATATATATTGCGCTCTCTAATAGTGCATGTCTTACGTACCAGCTTGTAATTCTAATTTTATGATGAATATGGTTTTTGCATTGTGGGCGCGTCTGTTATCCAACTACGCCTATTTTTGGCACATAAGTGGATAGCATAACCATAAAGATGGGCACCAAATTTTAACTAAATGGGTCAAATTTTGTGGTAGATATATAGGTTTGTCGATTGTGGGCGTGGCCTAGATCGATTTTTCTTATTTTACCGACAGGACGGACATACGGATACATGGACATACATGTCTAGATCGAATCAGTTTTTGATGCTGAAGAATATATATTTGAAGAATCTATATACTTTGTAAGGTCTCTGACGCCTCCTTCTGAGTAGAAGAACAAACTTACCCTACACTCCATTTTATGTGGAGGGTATAAAAATATATCTAAAGGCAAACCTGTGCAGTATACTAAATATCTTGTTTCCTACCTTTGTACCTATAAGAAATGGCGATCCAGTCACACCTTTTATTATTCAAATTTTTACCAATGGCTATAAAATATTTCACCATTAATTTAGTTTTTCTGTAAAAAAAAGTCTCCGTCAACTTTGTCTTTGTCATAATTTACCATAAATTCGTGAGTAATTGATTGTTATTATGTGAGAAATTTTATTTAAAAAGTTCATATTATTTACGAGAGCGTTTAATGTGTTTAATAAATGGAAGAGTTTCTTGCCATTTAGTATGACCACAGCGTTGTGTAAAATGATGTTTAACTTCTATAGATATATGTATATAGTACATGTTTACATGCATGCATATGCATGATTATAGATTATTTTTGCATTGTATGCATATTTTGTTTGTTTATGAAAGAGAGATAATACTACATATACTCGTACATGTACTAAGAAATTTACGTTGAAAAGAGGGATAATAAGAAAGAGAAATCGCTTAAAAACTGTATATACGAAGCAATAAAAAAGAATACACTGATAATTTCTATAAAAGCAATACAAGTGGACAAATTAAAAAAATTGTACTTCGACGTATGTATGTGTTGTTGTATTATTATTATTATTGTTCTATATTTATATGGATGGGCAGAGAGGTTCTGCCATAACAATCGTTTGCTATAATTAATTTTTTATTCTTGTGCATGTTCCTCTTTTAAATTTCTCCTAAAGTGAGAGATGTACTAAGTTTGTTTCACCATTCGTAATAAGGGAAAAAACAAAAAAGCATCAGACACTCCATAAATATATATTCTTGAAAATATCTATTCGTGATTTTTTTTTGTTGTTGTAAAAATAATTTCAACACGAAAGTGTTGAATTTGAGCAAAATCGACTAAAACCTAGCAGCCGTAAAAATAAAAATTGGAAAAAAAAATGAAAATTATTCTATACGCGGATGTAATGAGAATGGTCGCGGTCCTTTGATATACACTCCCACAATCCCTAAAAAATGGTTTGGAATTCGAGTTTATAAGCAGACGTAATCATGTATCTGCTGCCGCTACATTGCATGTATATGTGGAGGGTATTTTAGATTAGGCCTAAGCCAAGTTAAGTTTATTTTCCAAAGTTTTTATTACCATACACGCATATGTTTAGACGCGTTGTTGCTTCTTTGAACTTATAAATATTTTAAACATAAATGAAATTCTTAGAGCATTAATATAAACCAAACCGTTATGTAAATTTATACATAAATGCATAAATTTGTGGAAATTGAATTGAAGAAAAAATTATCTAAATTTTGGATGTTATTATACCCTCCACATAAAATGAGGGGTATATTAAGTTTGTTCTTCCGTTTGCACCACCCAGAAGAAGGCCTACAAAGTGTATATATTCTTGATCAGCATCAAAAACTGAGTCGATTTAGACATGTTATGTCCGTGTGACCGTTTGTTGTGTCTATTGTTGGCATTCTCACGGATGTAAATTTTAAGATATGGAGGTGAAATTTTGTATTGGCAATTGGTATTCAGGCAGATCGCTATTAAAAAAGAGGAAAATAGGTCAAGAGACACGCCCACAGACGCGCCTACAATCGGAAAAAACCTTTATATCTGCCACAAAAAATTGACTATAAACTTGAAATTTAAGGCATATTTTTAGGGTTATCCCATCCATCGATGTGCCAAAAATGGGTGTGGTCGAATAACGGACACGTCCACAATTTATGAAAAAACATATCCCCCAACAAACTAGACTTACAAGCTGATCCGCAATATATACAATATTAGAGGGCGCAATATATATATTTATGCCACGCCCACCGTTGTAGATGTGAAGGGTATTTAAGATTTGGCCTAAGCCAAATGTAGTTTTCTTACTTGTTAGGTAGCTAATATTAGTATCATTAAAAGAAATTCGCTAACATTGACGGACTAAGTATTTGATGCAAAGAAAATCTTTTCATTAATTTTTGGGTATGTGCCTGTTTTTTGGGTATTCCTAAAATGGTACAGAAATAGCTAATAATTAATATAAGCCCAATTGAGTTGAAAGGAAGTGTAATGTGATAACATTCGTAAACATGAATAGTTCGTCGTTCACTCACAGCAAAAAGCAAAATGTGTGTATGAAATATTGTCAAAATTGTCATCTTAATGTATAGATATTGTGTGATATCATATCTATGCATGTGTGTCGTCATTGTCAATGCGAGTAATTTGAGTATCGCTAAGTAAATGTAAACAAACAAAACACAATCCTGTGACACAATGAAAATGATTGAAAGGGAATAATGGCGTGCCAGACGGGGAAGGAGGGCAGCTGTAAGAAGTATTTTCAATTAACATAGGAAACGTACAATGTGGCAAATTAGTGGGATGTGCGATAAACATCAGATTCTTATCCTTCGCACGTTTACCATTATATGTTCATCTCAACTAAAGTTAAAGAAGAATGCCAACTGATTAAAGACAGATTTACTTTTACTTTATCACAAAAAAGGGCTAACAAATAGAAAAAATCAAGAAAGGGATGTTAAAAATATTGGGCGTGTGGGGGAGTACTTAAGTCAGCCTTTTACTTTGATTGATTTTCAGTAAATGATGTTGTGTGTCCATGTGCCGTTTGTCAGGCAGTCCGAAAGCATCAATTCTTAAGCTAATGTTACCAATGTTTATGTAATGTTTATGCTTACAATTTTCTTTAAATGTATAATCAACAAAAAGGGTTTGGGTTGGAATGGTAGTTTTTTAAAGGGGAAGATAGCTAGATAGGTAGAAGACGACAAAGTTACATTCACGACAATCGAAAAAAAAAAAAACTCAAATAAACAAGAAAAAGTTATATTCGACTGTGGTCAGATTTTGAATACCCACCATCGATGCTCTAAAGCCCTCTAAGGAGTACATAAAGCAACTTTTTTCATACCTTATCGAGAATATGGAAAAAATTCTTTAAAAAATTGTTCATTTTCCAGTGTTTGTTGCATTGTAGGCGTGCCGCTTGATTCATCATCATCATCAATATAATGTTGGCGGGAAACTGTCACTTTGTCATAGTGCCCTAAGGGAGACATGAGAAACACTACAAACTTAGTATTCGTCGTTTTTACTACCCTTGTCCGTCCGCTAAGAAAATGACAAAACCAGCTCTAAAGAGCCTGTTTTTCACAATGTTCAGACTTTTCTCATTTGTACAAACGTTTACATTAAGTTAATATAACTGTAACGTCCTTGACGGCAGCTTTTCCGTTTTTTTATGGATCATAAATTCGTTTCAACACAAATAAATCTGTTTTCGTACTTTCTTAGAGCAAATTGTTGTTGTTGTTATTATTTTTTTCCGTCATTTCTGTACACAAACATACTCCAGTTTCCTGGCGACATTTTTCGATTTTTTATTTTATTTTTCAGCTAAAGTGCTTGTGCTGCAGTGTGTGGGTTTTTTTACGTTTTAGTGCGTTTTTGCTATCATGTTAGATTTAAGACCCCCCCGTTTTGTATATGTACCATATTGTTCAATTGGGGTGGACTAGGAAAGTGTGGGGGTAGGGGGTGCTTAAAGTGTATTTAACACTGCACATGCCTGCTTAAGCACAAATTTCTCATTGAACTTTTAATTTGGAAATGTTGACAAGTGTTTTGCAACTAACGTGATGTTGCTGTTGTTGGTCAGCTACCGATGTTGATTTTTTTTTTCTTTTGCAAAATGTGTGGGCCACAAACATTACCATGTGGTGCATTACGTGGAGTTGAGTACGAAAAAAAAAAGGAAAAACCAACAAACTAATGGCTCCCGACTGTCGGGCACCTCGCTCAAACAACAAACACCAACTATCCACAACAATATCATCGAAGAATAACTAACAGTTATATAAAAAAGCTCGCTAAGCTTGGCAGCCACAATTTTGAAATTATTTTTAACAACATTATGGAACTATGTACACAATTATAAATCAATCTTATGCTTGTACGGTTGTTTATACATTTGTATTGTTTACATATTATGGGCATTTATTTGCCAAATTGACGTTTTTCGGCAATATTTTCATTTTGTTTTTGCTTTGTAAAGCACAAGCAAGCGTTTCAGTCAAGGACATACGACGGATATTTCTAATGTGACTTCTCTTGGTGGGTGCATAGAACGAAGTTTAATTTGGAGGTTATAAAAATATCTTTAAGGCCGTGCTCACATTAAAAAAGCATCTTATTTTAATAAGGAAAGTTTTACCGATTATTGTAAAACGAGTCAAAGTATGAGTCCCAACAATAGACACGTGCACGATGGGACATGTATAAATCGATAAAGATTTTGATGCTAATTAAGATCTTAATGCTTTTTGGGAATGACAAACTTAGTATATCATCTCATGTGGAGGGTATACGTGGTCTCAAGTATTACACAATCGCCTTTGATTCGTTTATTAATTACCGTTACATTCATAAAATATTAACATTTTGACCTCATTCCTTCTTTATTAAATCATCGACGTTATTTTTTTTTGTTTTGTTTTTATTATGAATATATTTGAATAATACTGTTTCTAAAAATTGTATCATGAATCATCATCACCTCAACAACAAGTAGCCAATAAACCAATACATGTAAAGATTACGTCATTACGTCAAAAAACATCTCAACATATATTATATATAACGATGCTAAGTCATTTACATTTAGCGGGAGAGCAAATTATATTTTTTTGTTTAATCAATCGGCGATATGTGCAAATGTGTGCAGCATATATATATTTATATATACCCTACACCACTTGTGGCAAAGGGTATATTAAGTTTGTGTGGATGGAAAATACCTCACCCACCTTCAGTTATACCGGTTGATTCTGAATCAAAATCATCGATTTAGCCTTGTCCGTCTGTCTGTCCATGTAAATTTATGTGCAAGCTACGGGTCGCATTTTGAGATATTTCTATGAAATTTGGTACAAAAACATGTATTGGTCTAAAGAGGAAACCTATTGAAAATGGATAGGATCGTACCATTTTTAGAACCTCTCCCCATATGAGGTTCTATTAATTTTTGAGATATTTCGATGAAATTTAGTACAAAGATATAGAGTGGCCCAAAAAAGAACCCTATTGAAAATACACCGTATTGGACCATTTTTAGAACCCCTTCCCAATACAACGTTTTATTATAATGGAGACCTTTATACAGCAAAATATCACAATTCTTAATAATTTTAAACAATATTTGATGAAAAATAATTAATTAACTTAATAATTGGCTGTGTCCAATTTAGACCCGATCGGACCATTTCTAAAACCCATCCCCATACAACGTTTTAAAAGTCGGTCTATAATGAAAATGCGCAATTCTTTATATTTTTTTTTTGCCAAAATTTAGTAAAGAATAGTTAATAGTAAGTGTAGTGTGCATACAAAAAGTGCACATTCTTTAGTATTGACCTTAACTTAAACATAAACAGTAACATACTTTACTATACAAACTTGACACAAATTTAATAGAGTTCAATTTCACATATATTATATCACACATTATTCTTCATTCATTACCGACCTTAACTTTAATAAAAATTGTAACATAAACACTCTCAAATAATCAAAGTCATTAATACTCCTATTTCAATAACCTTAACTCTAATAATATTTGTAATAGTGTATCATATATCATAGTAACCTAGTTTAATTGTAAGAAATTTTGTATATAAGATTTGTATTTTCCAAAATAAAAACAGACATTAATTCAAAATCAAAAAGAGTTCTTGTCTCTAAAGATAATTTGTCACTATACCTGCGTATGCGGGATACGAGAAGTTGCGCGTTGCGCGATACATGACAATTATCTTAAATTAAAATAAAGTAATTACATTACAGTAAGTATAAAAAATAAAATTTTTTGATTTTATAAATAGAAATAAAAAAAAGATATATTAAATAAACTTTTTAATCATTTTCAAATTTTTTGATAAAAATAAATTTTTTCATTATTCAAAGAAAAAAGTTAAATTGGATAATACACCACTTGATGCAGGGTATTTGATGCTGGAGCTTGACCGCCTATAATATTTACCCTTGTTTTTCATATGTCAATATGTATCATATGTAAAGGTTTTAAACGTTTTTGTCTATGATGAACGTATGATGATACATAACCTTGACCCTTTAATCTACATATTTGTGCATGCATGTATATTTTCTTTGTGTTTTTATTTGTTGTTTTTCTTTTAATTCAAAAGGAATTAAATGAAAATGAATTTTGTTTTGTTTTTTTATGTTAATGTTGTGCACACGCACTACTGAAGCCTTCATAAGGTAAAGCGTCAGTTTCACTTGGTGTTTAAAAATTCTGTTTAAGTAGAACATTGCCACCCACAATTGGTGGTGGAGTCGCATAAACATGGCTTTCATAAAATCATATACACACATATACATGCACATGAACATTCACTTGGTGCATGTAGGTATGTGAGCGATTGCATATAAACAAGCGTAGACACATTTGTTGAGGCATTGCTTTATTTTTACTTGAACTAAACGAAACTATCAAGAAACCCACACATACACACACAATAATAATAATAATAATAATAAAATCATGTGTGTGTTTCTGTGCAGGCGTAGCAGGTTGTTGTGCTGGTGGCAGCATTTATTTAGGCATGCAAAACAACATTAATAACAACAGCAACAGCAACAGCAACAGCAATAGCAAAACAAACACAAAAGCATGACAACATTTATTACACCTGTATTGACAACAACAATATTTGAGTTATGCATACACACACACACACACACACACACAGTGTAGAATTTTTGTTGATATTTATAACGCACACTTAAACTGTTGCTTCTCTCATGAAAAGTAAAGAAGAAAACCACAACAAAAACCAAACAAAATAAACATTTAACCATCACCTTTAGTATTAACGTTGATTAGTTGCTGAGATTAAACGAATCTAATTGTAAAAGATATCTAAACAAATGACAATTCCTCATATAAATATATACACGTATGTGTGTGTGTGTATGTTTGACTTATTTCTAGTGATTTTTTTTTTTTTATTAATTATGGCTTTGTACCGCATTCCAGTGTTTGTTTGTTAAGGTAAACGGCTTTGCTTTAGTTATTGTAGCCAATGCACTGAGAAATATTTGTAAGGAAACCTCTTAAAAGTTGCCCTCACTCGATTCTTACATATATATATATATATGTAGAATGGGTATGTTTACACGTGCTACTATGATGTTGCAGAAGAATATTGCGTTAACATGAATTTAGTAGCCAAGGCCATGTTGAGGTATCATTCCGGTCTTTGTTATGTTTTACTATATTAGTTGGTTGTTCGGTTGGTTAGTTTCTCCTTTGTCTATTTGTTTGTTTTCAAACAACAAACTCTGTAATATGCTTTCTAGAGATTTACAGTTTTCTACTGAACAGCACCTGCATTCGTAAACGCAACTATGCAATGACGTGAAGCAACGTTAACCAATAATAAACACCAAAAAGATTTCAGCTGTTCTGCCATACATTGTTGTCGGATGTAATATTTTTACTTGTTTTTGACAAATGTAACGATGTCAACGATTGTTGCTGATCTGATGATTGTTTTAATGGTTTGTTTAACGACGACCCGACATTTCACTTTATCATAAATAAACCGCAACTATTGGCATTTGTGTTTTATATGCGGTTTTACACTAAGCTGAACATTGCAAGATTAACTTGAACGATTTCTTTTTTCCCATATTAGAATATCAAAGAAAGAATAATAAATACTTGGTAAAAAGTTGAACTAGAATAAACAATAAATAACTTTACATATAAATTTCGATTTAATAATTTTTAATAAAAATGATTGAATTTTTTTTTTTTCGTTTATTTTAGATAAAAATAATTTACACGTGCCGGGAATTGTTGCAAGGTGCGAGAAACATATGAAATCGAATTCGGAAGTGGGAACAGCAACAATAATACTTCCTTTGACTTTACATTCATTTCCAAGCATATGCAGGTAAATGAAAAGAATGAATATACTTTTCAATGGGCACAAATCAATTATTAAATCGGTTTTTAATTTCACTTTTTTTCCACTGTTAGAAATAATCAGAAGATAAAATGTTTCGATTTCTCTACTGCCTTTTTTACAAAATTTTTCACAAAATTTTTCACTTATTTACACGAACTTTTTAAAATAAGAAATCTATGAAATTTTATGAATATTATATAATAATAGAGATAATGTTGATTTTGCATTTTTGACTTATCATCATTTTTGTATGTGAGGAGGTGTCTCAGACTCCACAAAGTATACACATCCTGAAATAGTTTCGAATACTGAGAAATTTTCATGCGAAAAGTAGAATTATTTGTACAAAGTTTCAGATCAATGACCATCAACGTTCAATTGACAGACACATCGACACACAGCGGACTAAAATTTAATCCAGGGTTAGCCTAATGTGAATTTTGAAATGTTTTATTAATTTGAACTTTATAATATCTATGTACTAAGTATATATTATGTAGAAAAAGAGGCACCTCTATGTCGCCAACAAATTGCGAAAACAAGGATAAAAATCACAATAACACAAACTGCAATGTTTAAAAGAAGTCTATCATATACACAAAACACATTTCATATACGGATACGTAACAAAATGTACAATGTACACATACCCTGTGCATCGATGGTACGTGTGCACACATATATTTGTGCAAAAATCTAAAGGATACTGTGCTTGGTACAGAGACAAAATGGCAGTTTGGCGTCCTATTGTCGCGCCAATTGAGATTTTCATGGCGGTCCTTAGTCCAAAATACACATAAACATATACATATACATACATGTATATATATGTGTAGGTGTGCATTACAAGTGAGATGATAAATGCTTGCGATTTGTTCCTATCTTTCTTATTTTTACGAGCAAACAGGATGCATGACAATTTTATTTCTTCATATTGGCGACTTAGGATAATTTCCCTGTTTATTATACTCTCCACATAAAATGGGGGGTAATACTAAATTTGTTCTTCCGTTTGCAACACCCAGAAGGAGGCGTCAAAGACTTTACAAAGTATATATATTCTAGATCAGCATCAAAAACTGAATCGATTTAGACATGTTATGTACGTGTGTCCGTGTGTCTGTCTCTTGTTAGCATCCTCAAGGGCGTAAATTATGGGATGAAATTTTGTACAGACACTATTAGTTTTTGCATGCAGATCGCTCTTTAAAATGGACAAAATCGGTCAAGAGCCACGCCCACAATTAACAAAAATATTTATATCTGCCACAAAAGTTAACCTATGAACTTGAAATTTTGTACTCGTTTATAGAGTTATCGTATCCGTCGATGTGCCGTAAATGGGCGTGGTCGGTTACACAGACGCGCCCACAATTGACAAAAACCTTTATATACGCCACAAAAGGTCAATACCTATGAACTTGATGGTCATATTTATGGTTATTCCATCCATCCATGGGCATGGTCAGATAACAGCACGCCACAAAAAACCGTATTTATTATAAAACTAGACTTGCAAGGTGACACGTAATACACAGACTCTTAGAGAACGCAAGATATATATTTATGCCACGCCCACCATTGTAGATGCGGAGGGTATTTAAGATTTGCCCTAAGCCAAGTTTAGTTTTCTTACATGTTTTATATCTTTCTGTTTGCAAAATATTGTACATACAATAACTGTTATCTTGATAAATGAATGAAGGAAACTAATTTTTTTGTTTCAACAATATTTTACAATATCTTTCATTAATCAAAACTGCTTAAGTTGAATTTGTCCCATTACAGTCTTGTGTAATGTATAAGGAAGAGCACTAGGAGGAGAAGTGTATTCTCATGTAATGCGGGAGTAAGGAATAATTTGAAAATTAACAAACTCTAGTCTAATTAGATGATAAGCGACATTGTTCGTTCAGCTTAATAGGTTTAACATGTTAATTCTATAGGCTCACGCTGCGCTAAAAACGGAATTAACTTGCTTTTTAACATTCGATCAACTAAGTACGTTAATGAATGTTGTTGTTTTTTTACACTTGACGTACATTTTTTTGCTGGCCACCACAGGGATTTCGTTTACTCCCCCTCCTACATTTTTCTTGTTATTGGGGTTTTTTGTTGTTTTGACAAGACATCAAGAAATTATTATGTATTCGAAAAATTCCCTTCTCGTACTTGTATCATGAAGTTTTTTTTTTTAGTATATTTGAAAAAATTTCATTATGTAAGAAAACAAAAGCACAAGGCAGAGGGAAAATTGTGGTTTTTAAAAAAAGTGGAATATAAGTAAAAATTGAGTACAAAATATTAGTTGAAGAAATTCACCACGTTTGAGAACGGACTTGTAAAGTAATCCAATCGGGTTTGAATTGAAACCACTTAAATATTTGCCACTATTTTGTGAAGAAATATTTTTCTAAATGTGATGTAGAGTATAAAAATGAGTGAGTTTTTTTTTTTTTTTGAACTGCTGGCGACCAAAAGAGTGTCACGCGCAGTAAATCCACCCAAGCTATGTTGATCTCAGTAACGTTAGCGTTGACGTTAACAGTTATTTTATATACATTTACCCCCAAATGGATTAACGTTTTTGACTTTATCTAAAAAACAACAATAACAACAACAACATTTTGAAAAGGATCATATGTAGAGTAGAGTATACTTCAACGGGAGCATGCGTTGCTTTGCCTTACACAGTACTACAGGGGAGCCACAGCTAAGGATTAGTTGGTGGTATGATTTTTTCAATAGAAGGCTGCAATATGTTGACAACGAAACACTTCACTCCAGGCCTAACCACTGATCGGAAAGGACATCATCTTCACATTCCGTCACCAACAGCATCAGAGTAAACATTGCAGTTCTTAATAGTAGCAGTAGAAGCAGCAGCAGTACCTTCCTTTCATTTCATCATCAGCTTGGAAACACAATCGAAAAAAGAATTTTATAATTCCGATTAAATTAAAAATCTAAAATTATTAAAAAATAAAAAATCAAGTGCAAATAATTAAAAAAAAAAAATTAAGTGCCTTATATTTATAAAAATTTTAACGGTTATTAATTAAATTCCAACGGGTTGCCTTACTGAACATTATTTTTATACTTTGTGTTGCCTTAACAAATAATAACTGCCTTACGCCGTATACCAGACACTTTGAATTAATTAATTGTATAAAAAAAACTGTTTAATATTTTAATTATTATGGTTTTTTGTGTGTTATTTGTTAATCGTTATATATATACAAAAAATTGTTGTTAAAAATATTTTAATAAAATATATTTTTACGTGTGAATAATGTGTGTGTGTGTGTGTGTGTGTGAAATAAATTTAAAAAAATATATAAAAAACTTAATAAAATGTCATATTTAACAATTGCGTTACTTTAATGACGCAGTTGTTGGTGCTAACACAATATTCTCACAATCGTGCCTCCACCAAAACTATTCTCCCTGCAACAACATTGATTCAAAATTATCAACCGCAAGCACCGTCAATTCATTTGATTAATTGATGACGTGCATGGACTGACGTATGGTCAATTGGTGATAATTTTGTTATTCTGTTGTTCTGCTGGATTGCAGTGATGTTTTTTTTTTTATGAAGAAAATATCTTGATTCAACATAAGATGCCTTTAACCACTTGCCTTGCCTCTTCTAATGATATGTGCCTTTTCGTTATTAAACATCATTCCTACATTCAATGCAATTTCTACGCCTCTAAAGAATATTACACAAGTAAGTGATGCATCTGTTGTTACAAATGTGAATGGACATAAATAATGTAGGAAAAGGAAGAAAGTGTTGGATCACTTATAGTTTTGCAAAAGTTAAGTTATAAGAGCTTAGCCTTAAAGGTCATTTATCTTGTAAAAATATCAGCTATAGATTTCATATGGTCAAGAATATCAAACGTATCAATTATCGATTAAATATTATGCCTCGCAAAATTTTATTTTTCCTTCACATAGGATGGGGGGGTATACTAAGTTTGTTCCTCCGTTTGCAACACCCAGAAGGGGGCGTCAGAGTCCCTACAAAGTATATACATTCTTGATCAGCATCAAAAACGGAGTCGATCTAGACATGTCCGTGTGTCCGTGTCTGTCTGTTATTAGCACTTTTACGGTCGCACATTTTAAGATATTGAGCTGAAACACTTAGTTTTGCTCGCAGATCGGTATTTAAAATATGCAAAATAGGTCCAGAGCCCTGCCTAAAATCGACAAAAAACTATATATTTGCATTAAAAATTGAGCTATCAAGTTAAAAGTTAGTATTCATATTTTTATTTAACTTATCAATCGATGTGCCAAAAATGGGTGTAATCGGATAACAGACATATCCACGATCAACAAAAATCTATATGTCCGCAACAAAAGAAATTGACCTATGAACTTGAAATATGTTACATATATTTATGGTTATCCCATTTATCGATGTGGACGTGATCGAATAACAGACGCGGGCACAATTTTCAAAAAACCACACTCATCTTAAAACTAGACTTTCAAGCTGATAAGAAATACATACACAATGAATTAAACTAATAATAATAATAATAATTATATTAGAGAGCGTTATCATATACCTGCCACACCCACCACTGTAGATGTGAAGGATATTTAAAATTTAGTTTGATTACTTTTATGTACTTTTTTCTTAAAAAAATCGACGCTCAGGAAATAACGTTTGTAACCGTGTCGATCTTATTGGGAGAATAAGCAGAATTTAATGTAAAATATTCATTTTTATGCAGGCTCTAGACCTGCACCTTTACACGCATATAATTAAACAACTCATGAACGACTGAATATCTCAGATTAAACAAAAATTTGTATATACGATATATTTTAAGGGCGTTGAAGCTTTTCTGTGTTAATATTAGAAATGGAAACACGGTGACTAACTTAGCATATATTCTTTGTTTCATTAACTTATTTCATATTGATTTTTTGTGGTATTTGTGATGCTTTTTATCACCCCTGCCGGACTGACTGACTGACCACTACTCAGCCTGTCATTTATTTCAATACTTGAATTGTGATAGTTGTGCACTGCTACTATGTAATTTATGATGGATGTCTGTATTGTTATCATCACTTTGTTAAACAAAGTGCAAATATGTGTTGTGTGTGTGTGTGTGTGAAAAGTAAAAAGGCCATTGCCTTGGTGTATGATTAACTACGGTCAACAGGCTTCCATTGCCACCATATGCCACTTGTTGTGTGGTATTGTATTTTATACAAAAAAGAAAAAAATTATAAGATTTCTTGTATGTCTAGAGAAAAAAAATAAAAATGTAAATATTAATAATAAAAAAAGAAAAAAAAAATTAAGAAATGCTTAAATAAAATAAGACAAATTAAATAAACATTAAAACAAAATCAAAAACATTCAAATGTTGGTCGATATAAATTTCCCATTTTTTTTTTTTAGATGGGAAATATATAAAAATATATGTACATATGTTGCAGCACATTTTAGGGGTAATTTATTTATTGAATTTTTTTTGGAAACTTTTGTATGAAAAAGAGATGAAATGTTTAGCGCCAGCGCAGTTTAGTTTTATTAAAATATTGTATTTTATAAATTCTATCCAAGTACCTCTTGCACAACTTGCAATATTGCCAACAGCATCCCTCAAATAATGCCTAGTATGTAGGTATTGTGTGGCATAGTGTGGCTGCAAACATATGTGTATATATATGTATAGATATATATTGTGTAAAATTTCTAGCACAGATGCCAAACAGTTCTCAAAGGGAATCCAGTTTCATTCAATATATCAAAGATAACAGACGCGTTTATGAAATGGCTAAAGCGTACAAGAAAAAATTCAAATAAAACCTTAGTTGTGCACATGTATGTGTGGGAGTTTATATAAATATACAACAATAAAATAAACACCCTTAGGGTGAAAATACCAGGAATACCGAAAAACAACAAATTCACCAAAAAATTTAAAAAACAACTGTTTAACATGAATAAGGTTGGCAGTGTCATCTTTATTAAGTGTTGATTGATTTTTTTTAAATTGTTCTGTATTTGTGTATTGTGTGTGTGTGTGTGTGTGTGTGTGTGTGTGTGTGTGTGTGTGTGTGTGTGTTTTATAAGGAAGTTTGTACACTTTTGTAATAATTTCCCATTTCACAAGCATATCTTAATTATTGATCTTCTATTTTGATTATGTTGGCGAGAGAGAACCCATCGTATAAAAAATGATTTCCATAATGAACAATTTTATGGGTAGGGTTATATATTTTTATAAAACTGTTTTTCTTTTTTCTTTTTTATTGTAATTCTCTAAATGTTACGATTCTTATAAATAATATTTAATGCAAATTAATGGTAAATTGGTTCACTCGTGTCTTATTACATGTTTTTGTATGTATGGCTGCTCGGTTCACTAACTGTGAATAGCTGGCAAGGGTGTTGAACTATTATTGTGGTATTTGGTTTCTCGTATCGTGAATAGCGGTTATTACGGAGACTTTCTCTCTACAGTGTGCGGTCTACACATAAACACACTCACACACACACACACACCTTAAAGGGGTGGATTCTCTGCATTCAGTTTGTCTGCTTCCTTTCTTTGCCACTTGGCATAATATTATAATAATCATCACTTGAAATCAATGCAATGGCCCAAAACGCGAGCCAGAAATCTATGTCATTACAGCAGCTTAAGCATGCATACACATACAATTATACACACAATATTTTCGCCAGCACCACTCTTATTCACTAATGTATGATGCTCTTAAAATTTACTAATTCTATTGTCTTCTATTTTGTGTACTCATTCTACTTTTCTTGTGTTTTATTCTATTCATTTCTATGTGGTGTGACATGCTTCGAACGACGTTTGTAACAATGTTAATGGAAAATAGTGCCTTTTCTTATTATACCAACAAAAAACGTTGAAAGAAGAATATATAGAACGTCTGCCATAGATTTATTGTTTATACCCTTAGAAAGCCTTAACAACAACAATAACAACAACAACAATACGAATAATAATAATAATAATATAAGTAAAAAAAATATTTATCATAACGACACGAGAACCAAGAAGACAAGTGAAAGGAAAACGAAGAAAAAATTAAAAAAAAAGTGAGAGACGCGGGAAGAGAAAACATGTCGACTTTATCGTTACGCATTAGTTTAGAGGGTGGCCGAGTTACCAAAACGATACAATTCCATCCCAATACGACAGTATTCGATGCATGTAAAATTATCCGAGATAAATTTGCTGAAGCTGTTCAGGGGCAACGTAAGTATTACAAAAAGCACCAGTATTTCAAGTTTTAATCGTTAAATTGATTTTGTTAATATTCTCTGTTTTCATTCCATTATCGTACAATAACAATGTGGCTGATAACGATTTTATCATTAAATTGTTTATTGATTAATTCTAGCCAGCGAATATGGTTTATTTATATCCGATGAACAAAACCAGCAGGGTGTATGGCTGGAAGCTGGACGCACCTTGGGCTACTATATATTACACAATCAGGATACTTTGGAATATCGTCGCAAACTGCGCACTTTGCGAGTGCGCATGTTGGATGGTGCTGTCAAAACCATTCTAGTAGATGATTCACAGCCAGTCTCTCAATTGATGGTGGTTATCTGTACGAAAATCGGTATAACCAATCACGAAGAATATGGTTTGGTGCGCGAAGAGACCGAATCACAAAATGAAAATGTTCCAGATAATAAATTTGGTACATTGACGTTACGACGTAAATTTACGGAAAAGGATCGAGACGCTAAAATGGAGAGTTTGCGTAAAAAATTGAAAACTGATGATGAAAGTAAGTAGTGGGAGAAGGAAACTAAAATTTGAATTTATGATATAATCTAAATATGTTCGCTTGCCTAGAATCCCTTTCCACACTCGTAGCTCTTTTCTCATAATCTCATAATTTTAATAATAATTTTTTATGCATTTCGTTTCCAAAGTAAATTGGGTGGATGTGGGTAAGACATTACGTGAACAGGGCATAGATGAGTCGGAAACGGTACTGCTGCGTCGTCGTTTCTTCTTTTCCGATCAAAATATCGACTCACGTGATCCTGTTCAACTGAATTTGTTGTATGTGCAAGCACGTGATGCTATTCTGGATGGCACGCATCCAGTTACTCAGGACAAAGGTAAAGTTTGTGTGTGTGTGTGTGTGTATAAGTGTGTGCCCTACATTTAATATTGATTTCTTTTTTTCGTTCAATACATATAACAGCCTGTGAGTTTGCTGGCATACAAGTGCACATACAATTCGGTCCTCACAATGAAACTAAACACAAGTCTGGTTTTCTAGAGTAAGTTGCTAAATATATATTTTTTTTTTGTATTAAACAAATTTCTATCCTCTATTCATTTATTGATTTTTTTTTAGCTTGAAGGACTTTTTACCTCAATCGTATGTACGTGTGAAAAATATTGAAAAGAAAATCTTTGCGGAACATCGCAAACATATCGATTTATCGGAAATTGATGCCAAAGTCTTATATACGAAAACAGCTCGTGAATTGCCAACGTATGGGGTGACGTTTTTCTTGGTGAAGGAGAAAATGAATGGTAAAAATAAATTGGTGCCACGCCTATTGGGTGTCACCAAAGATTCGGTGCTGCGTTTAGATGAGCGCACTAAAGAGATTCTAGTGTCATGGCCTTTAACGACAGTACGACGTTGGGGTGCCTCACCGAACACCTTTACCCTAGACTTTGGCGATTATGCCAATCAATATTATTCGGTACAGACGACAGAGGCCGAACAAATTGTCCAATTAATTGCCGGTTATATTGATATAATATTGAAAAAGAAACAGACAAAAGATCACTTTGGCATTGAAGGAGATGAAGGTTCCACTATGGTGGAGGAATCAGTTGCTCCATCAAAGTATGTCGTGCATTATTATACACTTGTTTACTTACACTTGGTAATATGAATTTTTGTTTTTTATAGAGCCACCTTTTTACAACATGAAACTAATAAAATTGGCAAAATTAACACTGAATCTTTTGCTCATCCTGGTATGATGCGGGTTAATGATGGTTAGTGTTGACTACGTTTTATTATTACTACTTGATATACAAAAGAAAGGAAATACTACATTTGTATACAATTTATATATATTATTACATATCCCCTCCACCTTACCTCCATAAGATTATACTAAGTTTGTTCTTCCGTTTGCGACATGCAGAAGGAGGCATTAGAGACTCTACAAAGTATATATATTCTTGATCAGCATCAAAAACTGAGTCGATTTAGACATGTATGTCCGTATGTCCGTGTGTCTGTCTATTGTTGGCATTCTCGCTCAAAAGCCACGCCTACAATAGACAAAAATCTATATATCTGCCACAAAAATTGACCTATGAACATGAAATTTGCTGCATATATTTATAGTTATCCCTTTTATCGATGTGCCAAAGTGGGCGCGGTCGAATAACAGATGCGCCCATAATTTACAGAAAAACTATTCGCCACAAAAAACTCGACTTTCAAACTGATATAAATACATAAACTATTAGAGGGCGTAATCACATATCTGTCACGCCCACTATTGTAGATGTGGAGGGTGTTTAAGATTTGGTCTAAGCCAAATTTCGTTTTCTTACTTGTATATGTATATATGCTTTTTAGCTTGATTTGTATTATTTTACTTTCCTTTCGTTTGTGCGGTTTTTGTTAATTTTATTGAACATATTTTCTTAGGCGAGAAACCTTACACTCAAGGCGAATTGCAAACGGTACAATATGGCGCATTTGTTGGGCAAGTTAACCATGCCCATCAGCCGCCCACGGTAAGTTTCTATATTTAATCTTGATATTGTTTCTATTTGTCAAACAAAAACTCAACTCAATCACTCAAATTCTATTTAAGTTGCCATCTTGCTCTAAATTCTCTTTTTTGCATAACTATCGAAGAAAATTGTTATGAACAATTTAAAAAATTAAATTCGATAAGAAATTAACTGTTTTTGATAAATTCTCTTCCTAACTATTGCTGCTTAATGATTGTGAATGCAAAATATCGCCTATAACCAGAAAACGCAATATTTCACAGAGTAGGTGTTTCAACTTAAACCAAATAAATTAAATTCAATTCATTTAAACTGATCTTACTCTCACTAGAAATATATTTAAAACATTATTTCATATTTTTATTGTTATTGCAGTCTAAGGAAGTACGTATTAGTTCGGTGAATTTAACTGAACCTCAGCGTGCGCTGTTGGGTTATATATCGGCTGGCCAAGATGTTTTATTGCGTGCTGATGAAGAACTACGAACCAGGGTAAAGACAATACTAAAAAATCACTTAAAGATATAAAAACGAAAACTAAATTTTTTACTTAACACAACAGGCTCCCATCCAAGAGCTGGGCAGTGATATGCGTTCTATAGAATGGCGTGAAAATACTTTGGATACTTCGAAACAAGCAGTAACCAGTCATGTTGCTACCATGAGTGCAGCTACCGCTCAAATTATTACAGCCACTCAACCCGATGATGTCGATACTGAAGCGATATCAGCTTCGGTTTCACAAATTGCCCAAACCATACCCGAAGTAACGAAAGAGGTGCGTTTAATAGCTGCATTGATGGAAGATGAGAATAGTGGCAATAGATTGTTGGAAGCAGCCCGAAATTTGTGTAGTGCCTTCAGTGATTTATTAAGGGCTGCTGAACCGGAAAGCAAAGAACCACCTCAAAACCTTATTAATGCTGCTAGTCGCGTTGGAGAGGCCACCACTCATGTATTGAGTACAATTGCCGAAGAGGATGTACCTGAATATCATGATTTGCAAGACATGCTTCTTTCTTTAGCTAAAGCTGTGGCTAACACCACAGCTGCTCTGGTATTGCGCGCCAAATCAATTGCAGCCAATTGTGAGGATGATGAAACGCGCAATCGTGTGATAGGGGCAGCTAGTCAGTGCGCTTTGGCTACCAGTCAATTGGTAGCATGTGCTAAAGTTGTGGCTCCCACTTTGCATAATGCAGCCTGTCGCGAACAATTGGAAGCTGCCGCTCGTAATGTTGCTCGTGCAGTCAATAGTCTGTGTGAAGTTTGCAACGAGGCAACAGATGATCCCAAATTGAAGAACGATTTATTGGCAGCGGCTCGTGATGTAAGTAAAAGTTTGAGCGACATGCTGGAGCATGTAAAGCTGAGTTCCCGTGAATATGCCAATCGGACTAGTCAAGAAATGAGCCCAGTAGAGAATGTAATAATCGGCACTGACATACTGGTTTCGTCCAATGACCCACAAGAAATGGTGCGTCACGCAAAATCATTGGGTCAGGCGACAGCTCAACTTATTCAGAGTATCAAAGGTGAGGCGGATCAACAACAGGATGCTGATATGCAAAGACGGCTATTGTCTGCGGCTAAACAATTAGCTGATGCCACTGCTAAATTGGTGGAAGCCGCCCGATTATGTTCCAGTAATCCGCATGATAGTGAAAATCAAAATGCTTTACGCCGAGCCGCTGAGGAATTGCGTGAAATTACCACGACCACTGCCAATACACCAGCAATTAAGCGCAATCTTATACGTCGCTTGGAGTACTGTTCTAAACAGGCAGCCTCTGCTGCAACGCAGTGCATAAGTGCTGCTCAGAATGCAGTACAACACAGTGATGATCATCAGACCAAAGAAACTTTGCTACAAGATTGTAAACGGGCCGCGGATACTATACCACGATTGGTTACCGCTGTAAAAACTACTCGCTCTCATCCAGACGATTATAATGCCCAGTTCAATTTGATTGAGGCCTCGGAACAATTCATAGAACCGGCTATACAAGTGTCACGGGCTGCACGAGCTTTACAACCCACTGTAACGGATATACCGGCTGCTGCTCAATTGTCGAAGAGTGCTTTGTATTTGGGCCAGACTGTATCTGAATTGAATTCGGCTGCACAGCGTGCTCGCGAAGCTTGTGGTGGTCAGGAATTAGAATCAGCCTTGGAAGCGGTGCGTAATCTACACAATGTATTGGATGATACACGAAAAGCTGCTCAGTCCGGTACTTTAAGACCATTGCCCGGGGAAACTGTTGAGAACACTGCTCAGCAACTGCGCAAATCGGCGAAAAATGTAGGAATCGCTTTAAGTCAATTGATTTCCTCGGTTGTACAAGGACAGCGCTTGTATGCTGGATTGGCTGGACGGGATACTGCTTTAGCTTTGGGGGATTTCACCAAAAGTGTTCACGGAGTGGCAGCTACCACTCATAATGGCAGTGTCATTGATTGTGCTGACGAGGTGGTTCTTAGTTCAGCTCGTTTAATTGAAGAGGCGCAACGTACACTTCAAAATCCTGGCAATCCCAATAACCTGATGCAAGCTGAACGAGATGTGACGGCAGCTTTGTCAAAAACAGTTGATTGCATACCGGGTCAACGGGAAGTTGATCAAGCTCTACGCAATATTAGTGAATTGAGTGAAATTTTATCGATGAGTGAATTCCCGCCATCGTCTCGCAACTACAGTACTTTGCAAACGGAGTTGAGACAAGTTTCCGAAAGTTTGAGTATAGCTGGTGGGCATATAGTGCAAGCTTATGCAAGTCCCGCCCAATTAGCTGAAACGAGCAATAACTTCGCAACAAAATATCGTGATTTGCTTTCTGTATCCATGGAAATGGCTGGTCAGACACCGGATGAAGTTGTACGTTCTGAGATGATCGAATGCTTACGTAACGTTTCGATCCAGTCATGTTCCTTGCTATCCACAGCCAAATCCATTGCCGCCGATCCCGGGCAGCCAAATGCCAAAAACCTTTTGCATGCGGCCGCTCGTAGTGTAACGGAAAGTATAAATAAATTAGTGGATGCCAGTATACAATCTGCTCCTGGTCAGAAGGAGTGTGACAATGCTGCTCGCAATATTGAAGCTTTGCGCGTTATGTTGGACTATCCCCACGAACCGGTTAACGAACAGGGATATTTCGATTGTGTTGAAACGGCCACTACCAAGTCCCGCAACTTGGGGTATGCCTTCTCTGAGATGATAAACAACGCAAAACAATCGCATTATGCCGAATTTGCCAAATCTGTGAATGATGTGTCCGATTCTATACATGGCTTAATCGAGTCATCAGCTCAGGCTGCCTATCTTATCGGTGTTTCACATCCAAGCAGCATTGCCGGACGCCCGGGTATAATTGATCAGGCCCAACTCACGTGGGCTTATCAGGGTATTCGACAACATTGCGACATTGTTAGCAGTCCCAAATCACCGAAGCAACAGAAAATTTCCGCCCTAACGGTTATTGCCAAACATACCAGTTATTTATGTTCGATTTGTCGTCAGGCCAGTATGAATACCAGTAATCCAGTGGCGAAGAATGAGTTTATCGTCTTGGCTAAGCAGGTGGCTACGGCCACCTCGAATTTAGTTCAAGAGATTAAAGCCATTGAAGATGATCCCATAACTCCAGGGCGCGCTCGCTTGGTGGAACCTTTGCTAGATGCGGTAAAAACTGTACGCCAATACGCCTCTAGTCCTGAGTTCATATCTGTACCGGCGAAGATATCTACGGAAGGTCGGAAAGCGCAAGAACCAGTTCTAAACGCGGGAAGAGCAGTAATCGACGGTGTTATTGAAATGGTTAGAACAGCCAAATCATTAGCCCTATCACCCAATGATCCTCCCGTTTGGCAAAAACTATCCAACGCTTCCACCCCCGTATCCGAAGCCGTTATAAGATTGGTGGATAATATACGTGAGAAGGCACCCGGTCAAGCACAATGCGATCAGGTTTTGCAAACTTTGGGTACTTGCATGCGCGAATTGGATAGTTGTGCTCTGGCGGTGACTGCTCAGGGTTTAAGTGTACGTCGCGATAACAATTTGCACGGATTCAGTGGGCAAACTTTAAATTCAGCTGCTGAGCTGCTCGATAAATTGGAACCTATACGATTAGCGGGTAAAAATAATGCTGAACAATTGGGTCATGCTGTGGGGGAAATCTCTCGGTATGTGGTACCTATGGTTAATGGAGCGATAGGCGCTTGCACTCACATTATACACACAAATCAACAAATGAGTCTTCTCAATCAGACTAAGTCGGTGGTGGAGAGTGCTGTACAATTAGTGCAATCGGCCAAAGAATCGGCGGGCAATCCGAGAGCAACACATACTCATGCCAAATTAGACGATTCTATTGAAGGGACGCGTGAGGCTATTCAGGAATTAACTCAAACAGTGGAGAAAATTAATGCAGAAACGGGCATAGTGACCGGTTTAATGGAACAGCTGAATCGCGCCATGACACGCCTGACAGATAAACGTCAGTCCGTGATGAATGCGTCCTATTCAGATTCATTTGTCGATTATCAGACGCGTATGGTGCAGACAGCCAAAGAACTGGCACGTTTAGGTAATGAAGTAAATGCCAAGTCAACCATCGAACCGCAGCTCATGCCACAATTAGCCGTGGAAATGGCCAAATACTACACTCAGCTAACGCAAGATTCGTTTGGAGCTTCGACCACCACCACATCACCCGATGTTGCTGTGCGTATACGTTCGACAGTCATTGATTTGGGACGCTCGGTCAGTTCGATGATACAGTCCAGTGCTGGTGGTGCCCGTCCTGATGATATATCGACGCAAAATGAAATATCTCGTAATGCTCGTGATATTTCTGAAAAGGCGGCGCAAGTTTTGGCAGCTTTACAGGCGGGCTCACGTGGCACCCAAGCATGCATAAATGCTGCTCATACGGTATCTGGTATTATTGGCGATTTAGATACAACTATTATGTTTGCTACGGCGGGCACTTTACATTCGGATGGTGACGGTTCCTTTGCTGATCACCGTGAACATATCCTACAAACAGCCAAAGCGTTGGTTGAAGATACCAAAGTGCTGGTAACAGGTGCTGCCGGTACCCAAGAGCAATTGGCCACTGCCGCACAAAATGCTGTCACAACTATTTGTAAGTTTGAACATAAATCTTAACAATTGAAAACGAAAAATTATTGCAAACAAATAAATATATTTTTTCCATTTTTTATCCTTTTAGTACAATTAGCTGAAGCTGTAAAGCGTGGTGCTTGTTCTTTGGGCTCCTCCCAACCGGACTCCCAGGTTATGGTTATTAATGCTGTCAAAGATGTGGCTTCTGCTTTAGGTGATTTAATTAATGCCACCAAACTGGCCTCCGGTAAACCAATTAATGATCCTTCTATGCAAGATCTGAAAGAGAGTGCTCGGGTAAGTGCTGTAAGCGGTTCAGATAATCGGAAACGTTTTTTTTTTTTGTTTTTTTAATCCCCCTTTTTCTCTTTCTACATCATATAACGCTTTTATCATCTACTTGAGTGTAACGCTTTATTTGTTCTACTAGAATTATTGCTTTGGCAGGCAAAGAGTAAGAGCAAAAAAGTACTTACAGGTTTTTTTTTAACGTTGATAGGTTTCTACTACAAATAACGGTACCTACTCCCACTTTTTTAGAACTAACACTAACACTTATTGAATCGCTTGATGTCAGAATTCTAAAATACACATACATACATATCGTTTATAGAGGAAGTGTTGAGTTTGGCATGCACAAAAATATTCATACAATCCATTCGGGCTCGATCTACCATAACACTCATTTTCTATAAACACAAACATTCCACTCATAACACACATACCTCTTCTATTATTAATAAATAATCATTTATATCAGCAGTTCTCAAACTTTGTGAGCTGTGAAGCCCTCCAAAGGCACAATACTTTACACGGAACCCCAGTGGCTTAGTAATAACTAATTGGTGTGTAGCACACTTTGAGAAACGCTGATCTATATATTGTAGTAAATTAAATGTTCAATGTCTGTGCACTTTTAATAATGCAGCAGCAGATGTCATCCATCAGCAATAGTGCGCCTGCCCGCTAGTATGGCAACTAATCAATTAACCTTTCTATTTTATACAAATTACAAATTACAATAAAAACGGCACAACTGGTGCTTGTGTGGCTGAATGGTGTGCGCATATCATATCTATATTTATATGTATCTCAAGATGTGTGCTTTCTATCATAAACACGTTACTTACATCACTGGCTTTCGCTCTCTATTTGATTAGCAAATCATTCCATTTACATAGCTTGTAAATATGTAAAAAAATGTAAAAAAAAAAAAAAGTTTCATAATATTTGTTGGCCAAACGTAACAGAATTGATTTTCATAACTATATTAATTTTGTTTTCTTTCGTTTCTCATTTTACGTCTACGCCGTCAATCGTGTGCTAATTCTCTATATACATACATACAGACGCTTAAAGAAATGTGCCAAACTGCCGCTATCGATATTAACAGCAAAAAAAATCTACCAAAATTTTACAATGGATTCGATTATAATTGAATTGTTTTAAAGAAACTCTCTCTCTCTCTATTTCTATTCTATTCTCTAACTCGCTCTCTATCATATTTTTGTCAGTTTCTTTCATCACTGCTTAATGCGTTTCTCATACAAATCAATATAAAATATTTGAATCATTCTATTACGAAACAAATTATAATTTATGTATCACTGCCATCATAAAACCCAACCCATATCTATATATATACAGATTCCATTTATATATTACGTGTATGTACTCTCAGTAATAGGAAGAATAGATGTTTTCGCTTATATTCCTTCTACAATAATGTATTGGCCTCTTCTTTAATTGGGCAAAATTTTTACAATTGTAGACGTGTCTTTGTTCTAATTGGTGACCACTGTAGGTGTGTGTACTTAAACCTAAAAAATAACTGCCTTAAATTTTAAGCATCAGTAGATAGAGGCATATCTGTCCGTACGTCCAATAGGTTATATTTTTGGCCTTAGATAGTAAAACACAGAAAACACTCATATATTATGTTGCTATTTTTTTACCACATCCTTTTTCATTAAAAGATTGTCATACAAATTGATAAATGTACACTCACTCTTACCCTTATGTTTAATAAAAGGTATTCATGCTTATACGTTCAAGTGCCACATAAATATATTTTAAACTGTGTTGTTTTATTTTTATATAAAAAGAATAAAGTATGTTACACCCAAGTAGAGTAATTAAAGAGAAGTAAAGCGTTCCCCCATCATTTCAGTAGAGAGATTTTTTTAATAATAATTTTTTTATTAATAAAAAACATATAATCAGGTAATGGTTTTAAACGTATCGTCCTTACTGAAAACGGTTAAAGCGGTAGAGGATGAACATACTAGAGGTACGAGAGCTATGGAAGCTACTGTCGAAGCCATTTCTCAAGAAATCCGCGTAAGTAATGTCTCACTAAAAATCTGAAATATAAAATTTTATTAAATATTTTTATTTTATTTGTATGGTAAAGGCCATGCATTCTCCACCACCACCACCCTCTACGAGTAATGCTGTGGTGGGGCCGGAAGATTTAATTCGAGTTACTAAAAATGTTACTTTGGCTACCGCGAAGGCGGTAGCGGCCGGTGCCTCTAACTTACAAAATGATATTGTAGCAGCCGCGAATATTGGTCGACGTGCCATATCAGAAATGTTGTTGGTGTGTCGTATGGTGGCCTGGAATTGTGCTGAAACGGAAGATTTACGTCAACGTACTCTGGAAGCGGGTGCTGCTGTGGGTGAATCTTATCGGGAATTATTAAATGGAATTTTGCATAATTGTTCGGCCGATGATCGCATGCATTTGTCTAGACGTGTGGCCAAATGCGTTACCGATTTGGTGGCCATGGCCCGTTTGCTAAAAGGTTCCGATTGGATTGATCCCGAAGATCCAACTGTAATAGCCGAGAATGAGTTGTTAGGTGCTGCTGCTTCTATAGATGCAGCCGCCAAGAAATTGGCCTCTTTGCGCCCACGGCGTAATGATGACGTTAAAGTAAGTTTTGGTTTGTTTGTTTGTTGGAATCCCTCTTTCGTTTTTCATTCTACTAAAATCTAATAACATTTTAATTACATTACTCTGGTGTGGTTACAAGTGGGGGTGATGAAATACTAACAATAACGGTCATGCTTACATTAAATAGTATGTAACAAAAAAATAAAAAAATTAAAAAAAAACAACCTGCTCTACTTTATCCAACAACTAATAATAATTCCGGTTAGATATGTTTGATATTCTTGGTTGTTGCCATTCGTCTTTCACCCAGGAATCAAACATATTATTACTGTGATTATTAACTGTGCTACTAATCGAACCTCTACTTAATGGTGTTGCGTCTTATTGTAAGCTTTACAAAAACAAAATTAACGTAAAACCTTAACCATGTTCTGCTTCAATACTATTGTAAATAGATATACATTGTCATGGCATGCACACAGATGAATGATATGAATGTTTTTAAATTCTCTTTTCCCATTTCAACAGATCGAATTGGATGAGAATATGAAATTTGATGAAATGATTTTAGAGGCTGCCAAGGGTATAATGGCTGCCTCTTCGGCTTTGGTGCGAGCAGCTAATGCCGCTCAACGTGAACTAATCGATCAGGGCAAAGTGGCTCGACGTCCTTTAACGTCATCCGACGATGGGCAGTGGTCGGAAGGCTTAATATCAGCAGCTCGTTTAGTGGCTGCAGCTACACACAGTCTGGTGGAAGCGGCGCAAAATTTAGTACGCGGTGTTGGCACTGAAGAAATGCTCATATCTACGGCTAAACAGGTGGCCGCCTCTACCGCTCAATTATTGATCGCCTGTAAAGTGAAATCTAATCCCAATTCGGAAGCGGGCCGACGTTTACAAGCAGCCGGAAATGCTGTCATTAAATCCACCGATAATTTGGTACGAGCTGCCCAGCAAGGATTAGAAATCGAAGAAGAACGCACTCTTAAAATCAACACATCTATGGTGGATGGAATGGCCCAAGAAATTAATGCACGTTCAGATGTATTGCGTATGGAGAAACAGTTGGAAGAAGCACGACAAAAACTTATTCACATACGACAGGCGCGCTCCCGACAAAAGAATGTCCAAGGCTTCACCACAGATGAAAGCGACTCGGAATATGCACACACGGTCTACGGGACACTGAGTAAAAGTTACAATAATGTAAGAGGTGGCATTAATTTCGTTAAAACTTTTTATACCCTTCACCTTGGTGATGGGGGAAAACTAAGTTTGTTCTTTTATTTGCAACACCTAGATGTAGGCGTCAGAGGCCCTACAAAGTATATATATTCTTGTTAAGCATCAAAAACTAAGTTGATTTAGGCGTGTTATGTCCGTGTGTCCGTATGTCTGTCTGTTGTTGGCATTATCACGGGCGTAAATTTTGAGATAATTAATAAAAATCTATATATCTGCCACAAAAATCTAGCTAGAAAGTTGAAATTTAGTATGCATTGTTATCCATTGTTACGCCAAAAATGGGCGTGGTCGGTTAAAAGACACGCCCATAATCGACAAAATACTTTACATCTGCTACAAAAATTGACCTATGAACTTAACATTTGGTGCAAGTATTTATGGTTATTTCAACCATCGATGTGCCAAAAATGGGTATGATCAGATAATTGACACACACACCATTTACAAAAACCATATTCCCCATAAAACTGGACTTGCAAGCTGATACGTAATACTTACACTATTAGAGGACGCAATATATGTACAACCACCGTTGTGGTTGTGAAGGGTATTTAAGATTTGGCCTAAGCCAAGTTTGGGTTTCTTATTTGTTTATTTGTAGTATAGAGTGCTACAACATTGGCACAGGATAATATTGTATTTGTGCGAATGTTTATAACTCCTAGACCCATCTTCATATATACCGATTTGTTGGTATATATATATAATATAACATAATATTTAACATACTAATATAACAGTAAAGGAAGCATTTAACTCTTGAGAACACACTATTTTATACTTTACTAATGTAGAGCCTTAAACGAACGGCGGGAATGCATGGACAAACAGAACCACCAGCATCGCCTAACTATTTAAGTCAACAACATCAAACTAAACATCACTATAATTATGGTACAAGTCCACAACACTTCCACTATCCAAGTGCGGTATCGCCACAACCATTAGGTCATAACAAAGATGATAATGATGCAACAGTTTTTCCGCCACCACCTCCACCACTATCCACCACAATTTCAAATATGCAAACAGCTACACACACGTTTAGAAGTAATCCCAAATTAACAGGCAATGCAATACCTAGACCTTATCCAGGTAGTCCGGTGAGTGGTGTTGGTGTTGATGTGTCTTCTAGTAATGGTGTTGGTGGTAGGCAATCACAATCTGGTAGTCCTCTAACACCCATTAACAATACTTACCATGAGTCATATGAAAGTTCTACATATAAAAAGAAAGCTTCTCAACAGCAACAGACGAACGCCACCAATCAATTAAATCAAGTTAATCGCAATTTGGAGGCCTGCGTTAAAGATTTGCATGATAAAACTTTCGGTCAAGGTGTGGTGCAAATTACCAGCAATAATTCATATCCAGGACAGCAAAACTATGAAGGATTTACCTCAAAGTCAGTTGAGTTATTAAAAAAGCTTAAGTTATGAAAAACGTTTTTTTTTTATTTGTATTCCTCTACAATTGTCTCTTTAGATATGAAACACGTAATTATGAAAAGAGTAGTGAAGTGGTAAAGCAGCCACCGCAGCTGGAATCTAGTTTCTCGCAGATGACTCTCAACACAGATGGCGGTAAACTGAGTTTAATCGATCAGGGTTCACAGCGTCTCACCTCAATGACCCAACGCGTTATGGAACGCAAATCCTATACCACAACATCCGAAACAAGAAGCGAAAAAAAAACCGAGTCGCACAGCTTTCGTTTGGAGTAACGTAAAAAAAAAAAATCTAATAATTTGTTTTTGCCCAAAAGTGCTTTAAAGGAAGAACGCAGAACCACCTACAGAGACGTGTTATAAAAGATTTCTTCAAACAGTGTTTTTCTAACGCCAACATTTTTGCCAATACAGCTGTCTCCCCCTTTTCTCTTCTAATATAATGTAATATTTAGGTTAAGTAGAGATTCGTCATTCATGTAAAATATTTATGTGTATGTGAATTTAATATGTATGTACTTCTTCATAACAAGCTAACAACAACAACGATGAAAATTTTCACATTTTTTTTTAATAATCGATTTCATCGGTCATCGTCAGCCACGAGTTCATTATAATGCGTTGCAGATGATGCCAGATTTGCTAGATAACCAATTACTATTTATGTATAGAGAAGCTTTCAATTATTTTAATAATTAAGTGCATGCTTTAATGAGTTTGCCTTCTTTTGTGAAAATATCTTTAATTTTTTTTTAAATTCTATCTACATATATATGTGTACATCGATCATATATGAATAATATTTTTTGTGTGTAAAATGTCATAATTTTTCTTCGATTTTATTTGTATGTGTATATACTTAAGGTATTGTATGTTTTCTGTTTATTTTCCGTGTTATTAAAAATGTAATAACTCTGTATGTATGTATATTATATTTTAACCCAATAAAAAATTGAATAGATTACAATTTTTCTCCATTCGCTTCATTTTCCACTTTTTAGGCAGTTTTTACAGTTACGCAGTTTACAGTTACGTGCTGTTAGTCTCAAATAAAAGAGCATAGATTTTTGTAGTTTTCTGAAATTTTACTTTTTTTGTATTTCATAGTCACGCCCATTTTTCTATTTTTTTAAAATTATACAATAACAATGAAAAATTAAATTTATTCGATCACATAACCGCCTTAAATTAAAACTTTTAAAAAGAAATCGGGAAACACCGAACATGAGATACTAACAAGAACCGTTTTCCCATGTGCGATGTTCCTGCAAGGATTACACATTTTTGTTGTGTTCGAGCTGTTAGTTTGGATAAAATAAAAATTATTCTACAATTAAATGCATATCACGATTGTGTTCTCCTTGAAGGTATAAACAAAATTTATTTACATATACTCCAAATTTAATTGTCGACCAATTAACCAGCGACGGATTTCTGAAGTGCCAGCACCAATTTCGTATAGTTTAGCATCGCGCATAATACGGCCAGTGGGGTAATCGTTGATGTAGCCATTGCCCCCTAACATTTGGATAGCATCCAAAGCTACTTGGGTAGCCTTCTCGGCACAATACAATATCACACCAGCACAATCTTTGGAATTATTATGACCGTCATCACAGGCTCTAGCTACACTGTACAAGTACGCACGACAAGCACTTAACGTGGTATACATGTCAGCCATTTTACCCTGCATCAATTGAAATTCACCGATAAGTTGTCCCTTCTGTTTGCGTTGATGGGCGTACTCAAACGCAACATCAATGGCTGCCTGCATAAGGCCTACCGGTCCCGCCGCCAATACTAAGCGTTCAAAATCCAAACCGGACATTAACACGTAAACACCTTTATTTTCTTTACCCAAAATATTTTTGGCGGGTATTTTTAAATCCTGAAATACCAACTCACACGTGGGACTGCCACGCATTCCCAATTTGTCGAGTTTTTGTGCTACACTGAAACCCTCTGTTGCAGTTTCGACAATAAAAGCGGTTATGCTGTGCTTTTCAGCTGCCGCTGTGTCCGTTTTAGCGTAAACAATCAGCGTATCCGCCACCGAACCATTGGTTATCCAAAATTTTGTACCATTTAATACAAAATAATCACCTTTACGTTCGGCCCTCAACTTCATCGACACTACATCCGAGCCGGCTCCCGGCTCAGACATGGCCAGGCCGCCTATATGTTCGCCATTACATAATTTTGGTAAATATTTCTCTTTTTGTTCGGGAGTACCATTCTTAGTTAATTGATTGACGCACAAATTTGAATGCGCACCATACGATAACGCTACACCGCCGGCTGCTCTGTATTAAAGATAAATTACTCGTTATTTTAAAAATTGTTCCAAATTGTTTGTACCTGGATATCTCCTCCATGATAATGCAATGATCTAAATATGATCCTCCTGTACCACCATAATCCGGTTCAGCTGTTATACCTAAAAATCCTAATTCACCCATTTTTTTCCAAAAATTACGCATATCCCTAAAAAATCAAAGCAACGTATACTATAAGCACCATTTTTAGGTTATAATTTAAAACGCACTTACGGAAAACTATCATTCTTGTCAATGTGTTGAGCATGAGGAGCCAATTCTTTTTGGAAAAAATTGAACGCGGTTTCGCGTAATTTTCGTTTGTCCTCATCTAAGCCAAAAACGTTATCGTTTACGGGGTAATGTGATAAATTTTTACACAATGTAACGGTCGCTGCATTCATAATATTAACGAGATTAGACAAAGTATGTTTATACGCAGGGCTTTTAACAAAATACAAAGCCATCGTTAGAGTTATTTTAAATTTAGGTAATTACGTCGAAAGGAAATGATCACCAAATTAAAATACTTGAATTTTCGTATGTTTCAACAGCCAAAAGGTGCTACTAGAGTATTTAACGTATAACTAGTGGGCAATTATCTAACATATGGGATCGTGATTATTGGTAGAGTTACCAAATAGTTCCAATGAACTATTTTATTAGGTATTCAAGTATTTGATATATTTTTTTCAAATATGAAATATTTAAAAATACGACATATGAGTTATTATTCGATCTCTACAGCTTTGCGAATGTGCATTGATCCCGATAATTAAAGGTTTAAGGTCCCCGTAGCGAGAAAAACGCTCCGCTTCGGTCAAAATTATGCGCAAATTACGCAAATTTGACGTTGTTCAATCGCCTTAAGTGAAATTTAGTTTTTATACCCTCCACCTTAATAATGAAATCACGACCAAAACTACCAGAAAGAGGAATCAGAGACCCTATAAAGTATATATATTCTTGATCAGCATCAAAAACTGAGTCGATCTAGACATGTATGTCCGTGTGTCTGTCTGTTGTAAGCATCCTCAGGGGCGTAAATTATGAGGTGAAATTTTGTAAAAATGCTTTAGTTTTAGAACCACGCCCACAATCAACAAAAATCTTTATATTTGCCACAAAAGTTGACCTATGAACTTAAAATTTTGTACTTACTTCTATAGTTATCCTATCCGTCGACGTGACGTAAATGGGCGTGGTCGAATAAGACAGAGAAATGCACAGAAAACAAAAAAAACTATTCGCCAAGTAAAATTCGACTTCCAAACTGATACGAATACATAAACTATTAGAGGGCGTAATCAAATATCTGCCACGCCTAATATTGTAGATAGATGGAGGATATTTAAGATTTCGTCTAAGGCAAATTTAGTTTTCTTACTTCATTTAAATAATTTAATGTAAATGCTCGGCTTTCGAAAATCTCTGCTGCAGAGAATTATACACTTTTTGCTTACATCAGAGATTTCAATTATTATGAATCAATATCATTGTCATCTACATTAAAGTATGTAAATGACAATGATATTGAACTTGACGGGTGGGGAGAGAGAGAGAGAGAGAGAACATAAACAATTACAACATAATATAGAAACGCTGTACAAGAACAATACATGATGAGTAAACATTTTCTGCACAAATAAAAAGCACATGAACATGAATAATTTGAACTTTATGTAAACACAAATGGTTTTATGTTATCCACGTATGGAGGGAGATACAGTACAAGACAGAGACATGAGGTGAACAAACTGTACAGATCTGTGTGCAATCTGAAAATTATCAAACATTGCTTTTTTAGATTCAAGACGAATGCTGTAGCATGCTATACATTAAAAAAAAAGATGAAAGAGAGAAAAAGTATTTTTTGAAAAGAACTTTTCAACATTTTTCAACTATAGAGTAAAAATTTAGTTAAAGCGCATGTCTCAACAACGATTTTATTTATTAGCTTAGAGAAGGAGAGAATTACTGTATATGTCATAAAATGACCGGCGATAAGTAAAAGCAGTTAATTCATGCCGGTTAAATATATTGCCACCGACTTATAACCGCTCAGAGTGCATTGAGAAGAAAACACAGTTATAATTGAAACGCACAAAATTTCGTAATGTTTAGAGAAAAAAGTCAAAAAAAAAAAAAAAAATCACTTTTACAACTTAACAATATTATACTTGTACTTAACGTCAATTACGAATATTCAGGAAATCAAAATAAGTTTCAAGTGAAATGCTAGATCGAGTAAATGTTATGTGTTGTGATTGTAGGGTTGTGTGTGCAAAATTCAAGTCGTATATATATTAAAATTTTTTCTTTAATTAAATCGTTTATTATCAATGCGTTGGGTTTTAAGTTTACAAGGGCAACAATGCAAGCGACATTGCGTGTCCTTTAGATGCTCGAACCTACATTCATATAAACCTTTTCCTAACTTGTGCACTTTTATACAGTTCATGTGTGTAAAGATATCACTACTTTGATTGATGACCTAATGAACAAAAATGAAAACAAAAACAAAAACAAAAAAAGGGGACAAAATCAATAAAAATTTATATACAATATGTAAAAATGAAAAAAATAAAAAAGAGAGGGAGTTAAATATGTTTAAAGGATTTCAACAAAATACTGCAGCGATGTATTTTTAAAAACATTAAACCAAATTTAAATACATTTTAAATGTTTAGCGTTCACAAGTGAGTAGAAACAAGTAAGAAAACTACATTTGACTTCGGCCAAATAGTGTCTGTACGTATCAGTTTGCAAGTCTAGTTTTATGGGGAATATGGTTTTTTGTAAAATTGTGTGTAATGTCTCAAAATTTACGACCGTGAGAATGCCAACAACAGACAGACATCCGGACGTACATGTCTAAATCGACTTAGTTTTTGATGTTGATTAAGAATATACATATATACTTTGTACGATCTCTGACGCCTCCTTCTTTCTGTTGCAAACGGAAGAACAAACTTGGTATACCCCCAACTTATGTGTAGGGTATAATAAAAACCATTTCTACTTCATATAAATATACATTCATAAATATTTGCACATTACTAATGATAATGTCTGCTTAAGTGTTGTATGTTTATAAAAGCTTTTTAAACAATTAAGATTCAATTGATAACGAATTTCTGTTATAGAAATTATTTATTTCCCTATAAATTTCATTTGCACAAACAGTTATAACCTTTATGATGTAAGATGTATCCAATTTTTAATAAATTAAAATATTTATAATTTCTTTCGGTATCAATCAAGTCATGTGTCTGTCTGTCCTAGGGATTGTTTTTAGAATTAATTCCTTTGCAAAGATTTTATATTCCTATTCAATATGTGTATTAAATGAAGGGGCTTGATGAGGAGGATGCTTAGGACTTATCTCTGAATATCACTTTTATAACATGTAACATAACTGGTTTATATATGAACCCAATTAAATTATATTTAAAGCCTTTCTCCTAAAATTATTCAACATATTGTGGAACATTTTTACAAGGCTTAGGCTATTAAATAAGTTTGAATGACCTTTTCACCTTTGCACGTGTGTTTTTTGAAAAAGTCAATAATCTGTAAAAGTTTCCTTAGATGTAAACTTATCACTTGTATACTCTTAGATGTACGAGTATGCATGTATACATTTTACAATATAGTCAAGCATCACATGCGTGTATATAATGCATACATAATGAACAAAAAAAGAAGAATTTATCAATACTAAAACAAATGACATTCTATTCTATTCTATTATACGAAAATGTTTCACTTTAAAATGTTGCCAGCAAACATTTTATTCAATTGAACGTTCAGTGATGTGCCGCCATTAGAGGAATGTTTATTTTTAGTTAAACTATATGCTAATTTTCGATTTTTAAATGTTAATGGAACATTTTAACATAAATTATAGAGAGTACTACGAATTGTCCAAACTCATTATGATGAGAACATGTCCAATAATATTTAAAGTAATGTAAAAACGAAAAATTGTATTAGCAATATGTCCACATGGGGATGCCTATTTAATAAAACAGGTTGTTTGAAATAAGCAAAATCGTTTATTCATGCCGCAGCCATATTGGACGTACGGACAAATGAATTGAAATTTAGCATAAAACCCATCTATTAGAGTCCGCTTAAGAAGAATGTCTCTATACTACGTTAACTCTACATTCATATATTTTTTTACAAAATAAAAACATTGTTGTTGTACTCAATTTATTAATACAGCCTACCTTTGGAAATTGGACACACACTATATTATGAGCAAAATTTATAAATAGAGTATATTTACGCATTTATATCCAAGTATATACGAGTATGTGTGAAATTGAAGATCAATGCTCTTTTCTTGAGATAGAGCCAATATATGTATGCACAAGTGTTAAGTAGTTTATATACGAGTATGTGCTTAATGGCATTCAATGTCGTAATGGATCTTTTATACTCGTATATACGGTATGATAACATATTACACTAATGTATGTATTGCGATTTATACCCACCACCTTGAATCGTTTTGATCAACATCAAATATTGAGTCGATTTTATCCGTCCGTCCATTTGTGAGGGGAACAAATTCTTGTAATCTCGAAAAAATTTTAAGCATGGAAGGTATAACAAAATGAAACAAGTAAGAAAATAAATTTGGTTTAGGCCAAATTTTTAATACCCTCCACGTATACCTCCACGTATCACGTCAGTTTGAAACCGAGTTTTACATGGAGTATAGTTTTTTGTAAATTGTGAGCGCGCCTGTTAGTCGACTACGCCCATTTTTGGCACCTCGATGGATGAGATAACCATAAATATGTGCACCAAATTTGAATATCATACATTAATTTTTGTGTCAATTGTGGGCGTGGCTTTTGACCGATTTTGCCCATTTTAAATAGCGGTCTGTATGCAAAAACTAAAAGTGTCTGTACAAAATTTTCGACCGTGAGAATGCCAACAACAGATCGATACACGGTAAATTGGACGCACGGACATACATCTCTCTGACGCCTACTTCTGGGTGTTACAAACGGAACAAAAAACTTAGTATACCCTCATAACTAAAATGAAAGGTATAAAAAGAATTCACAACTATAAAATTTTATTTATCCGGCAAAAAAATTTCAATTTCCTGTTATTTTTTTTTTTTTTTTGTATATACCCGGAATTGCATTAAAACGGAAACCTTTTTAGGTATAAATCATTAGGAATATCGATTCAGTTTCTTTTTATTAAAAAATTATAATAAATATTATTGACATTTATGTACTTGTTGTAATGCATTCCGTGTGCAAACAGCATGAAACCGTCAATGTGTAGTAATTGGCATTTGTCATTTAATAAGTGATCTAAACGTTGACAATTGAATGCAATAGACGTTGACCCAAAAAGTATTAATACGTTTAAAGGCATATTTGTGTATGTATTTATTAGTGCAGTAAGTGGATGCAACATTGTCACACCAATGCATATGTACGTACAGTACAATTGAAATTGTCCATTAAAGAATTGCTGTTAATTTTATCTTCAATAACTTGTACGTCTATACATAATCGAACAATGCGTTTTTTAAGAGCATCATTCGAGTACTATTTATGTAAAAAACAAGTGAAAATATTATAGTTGCTCAAGCCCTTCCATAAAATACCCTACACCACATGAAAATACCTTTTAAAAGAGAAACAAGATAGAAAAGTTCGGTTAAGACCGAAGCTTAAATACCCTCCACCTTTTGTAATTCTCTAAAAAATAAGCTCCTATTGCCATATTTATGTATTTCATGTACTTACGCAAATAGTGTTTTTTTTAAATTATACACGTTTGCGTTATTCAATCACGCCCATTTTTGGCACAGTGTTGGATAACGGTACCCTTTATATATGTACCAAATTTCAACTTGATAGGCATAGTATTGTGCGATATATAATTTTTTAAAGATACAATTTTTTCGAGGTATGATGAGATTTTCGTTTATTGTGGGCGTGTCTCTTAACCGATTTTGCCCAATTTCAATACGGAACAGCGAAATTGAACTAAGAATACGTATGCAAAGTTTCAATTTGATATCTCAAAAATTACGACCGTGAGAGTGCCAACAACAGACGGACACACGGACGGACATGTCTCAAACGATTTCTCTTTTCATGCTGATTAACAATATATATGGTTTGTGGGGTCTCCGACGCTTCCTTCGATGTGTTGTAAACGGATGATCAAAGTGAATATACCCTCTTCCCTAAGGTGGAGGGTATAAAAATGTCCTTGAAAATGATTAAAATGTCACAAATTAAATTTTTTAATATTTCTTTATTCATAAAATCGAAAATTTTATTTTTCATACTCTATATAATTATATTCATCAAATTTTGGCAAAAAAAATTTCAAGATTTGCACATTTTTGTCACAGTCCGATTTCTTTTATAAGAAAACGTTATGTGAGGAGGGGTTCCGGTCTATTTTCAATAGGGTTTTTCTTTGGTTCAATAATCAATTCAATTGGTCCATACATAGTACTAAACTTAATCAAAATATGTCAAAAAATAATAGGACGTCATATGGAGAAAAGGTTTGTTCAATACGGTCCATTTTCAATAGAGTTCCCCTTTGGATCAATATATGTCCTTCTACCAAATTTCATCGAAATAAATTTAAACGTGGCTGATGACGCAGATTAGTTTTCGAGATATGTTTCAGACTAGACTAATGGATTGCGTGGGGGTGCACAACGTCTAGACACCTCAATTAAAAATTCAGGTCGATATAATACATTTTGAGTAAACGGGGGAACGATTACAAAAGAAGCATAAAAGGACACAGAATTTGAATTTAAATAATGAAGAATTTATATCACAATTATATATTTTTGCTTGATTTGTGATGCTACTAAAAATTGCATTTACATGAATTTCCTACACATTGCGTATTAAATATAGAGAGCTAGTGTTCCAAAAATGTGCTTTCGTTATATATTTTTATATGGTTTATATATATGTATTAATCAAAATACATTTATACTTAAGCGAAATTCATATAATAAGCATTCATTTACATATTCATGCATATACACAGAGTCTTGCAAACATTTAATGTATACGTTAATGGCGCAACTTGAGGTGTTTTAAGCAGTTTTTTTTTATCGAAGTCTCATTAGTATTAGTGCAGAATACACTTAATGCAGTTAAACAATAAAAAAAAAAAAAAAATTAAGTAAAATTAATGACCGGCATTTCAAATGTACCAACCGAAGTAACAATAATTAGCTATCGCCACTAAAAACGAACAACAAAGACCCAACAATAACACTGACCGTTTGATATTTTACTATATACATATTCTTCTCTTATATACACTGCACATAGAGTAGACGGACTAATGACAAAAAATTTCTAGTTGTAGTAGCTTAGCAGTCAGTTACCGTCACACCACAACCATTGATCGACGCTCCCGATCATGCGGCAACATAATCTAATTGCTCGCGGCTAAATTTTGGAAAATAAAATAAAATAAAATCCAATTGAATTGAATTGAATTGAATGAAATTGATTTATAGTCAAGATATAAATATAGAGTGATTGGGTTTGTTGAACGCAGTTGATCCACTTGTTGGTGGTAGTTGTGATAAAAATCAAAATTGAAACGAAACATGTAAATAAATTATATTCTAATTTTATATAATAATTAACTGGTTCTTTGCATTCAATCAACAATCAAAACTAATTCGTTTTATCATTTACATGAGACTCGTATAAAACCCAAACTTGTGTTTGTGATTGATTAGCGAGCATTATGAGAATATTAAAAAACAAAAAAATTATACAATTGTTTAAAAAAAAAGCTTAAAAAATATTTAATATAAAGTTTCCATAAAGTCTCTCACAAACAATCACTTGACTCCTATTGAGTGTTTAGTCACGATCAAGGTAGACGATTAGTGAATAAAATATTTTATTGAAATAATATTCTAAACGTAACGAAAAACAACAACAACAACAACAACATAAATTTAGTGACAAATAATAATTTAAGGAATATAAAGAAGAAATTAAATCATCATCAATTTTTAAAAATAACAACAATTTCATTTTATATGCAAATGTATTCAGTATTGCATGAATACGAATAGAAATGAAAAAGAAAACAAAATTCATAATAGTTCACAAACATTTATTTGTATGTGATTTTGTAATAATATAAAAATAAAGACAATGTCACTTCACAAATCTGCATAAGCATCAAAGCATATAAGCGTTAATATATTTTTAATTTTTATTAAAAAAATTGAAAACCAAGCAAGTGCAAGCAAATGTTATACATATTTGTTCAAAAACTTAAGTCCTAAACTGAAAGTCCTCAAAAAATATAACAAAAATAAAATAAAAATATAAAATTTTATTTTTATACCCGCCACCCTAGTGATGAGAGTATAGTTAGTTTATTCTTCCGTTTGCAACACCCAAAAGTAGGCATTAGAGGCTCTACAAAGTATATATATTCTTGATAAGCGTCGATCTAGACATGTATGTACGTCTGTCCGTCTGTTGTTAGCATTCTCACAGGCGTACATTATGAGATGAAATTTTTTACAGGTACTATTAGTTTTTGCATGCAGAAAGATGGACAGTTACAGAAAGTTATCTTTGCCCAGTTGTATCAAACAAACAATAAAAAGGAAAAAAAGTCATAAATCATTTAAGAATTACAAATAATATTATTTCATAAATTTAATACACCTTCTACACAAGGTATAAGGTATAAGGTAAATTATAACAAGAAATACTTCAACGAATTTTAATCGATAAACAAAGTGCAGTGTGGGTGTGTGACGTTGACTTACATTTATAATAATAGTGCGTGAAATTGGGTAAAACGAAGCATATAAATTATTTAAAATACATTGCGCTTGTCTCTTATTCTTCCATCTCTCATTTACTACACTATAGAACAAACAATACACCACTCGTACACTATGCCAGCACTTAAGGTCACACAAGGTGCTCAAAGTAATTATATAAATTTTATATAAATACATGCGAATAAGTAAATAATATATGGGAATATTTTGTGTACGTAAATTAACAACAAAATTAGTTTTTGTCTGAATATTTTGTTACATAACAACAAAATGGAGCAACAGCCACCAGCAATACTTAGGGGGAGTAACACAGAAACTGAACTAACAGCTATGAATGCAAATGCAACAACAACAGAAGGTATGTACGTATATATACTTATATTTGCATATTTTTTTAAAGCAATATGTAATGAAAACATCCCACGATACAAGGGAATACATTTTGTATTGTGTCTGTACAGTTTGTTTTTCAAGCTTGTTTTTTATTTTTTTTGTATAAATTGTACACTTCCTATTTACACAATTACAATTGCAATGCTGAAATCCTTTTAAGTTGAATTTTACCAAATCTTTTTACAGGCTATATTAGAAGCGGTGCATCATTGACGAGATTTTTAATTTGTATGGCACCAGCTATGGGTAAACACAAGTGATGAGATATTTACGGAAAAAAGCACAAGTAAAAAGCTATATTTGGCTTAGACCAAATCTTAGATACCCTCCACATTTGCAGCAAAGTTACAATTAGCGTGGCGTGTGCACTTCCCTTTATCGACTTTTGAAGAGTTTGTCACACTTTAACTCAACTGCCACATTCTACCCTAAAGAGTTTTTTGTTTTGTTTTTGTCAATTGGAATCGATTTGCCAAATATTAACTGTGTGGCCATTAGTCGATTGTGGGCGTGGTTATCAATCGATTACAAATACGAACTAATGCTTTGTAAATGCTCAAAATACTTTCTGGGCGGTGCAAAATGGCATAACGTCGACTGGGCGTACATTTGAATCGGTTTTGCGAAAACTAAAAATACGATGATTTTAATTTTTTTTTATTCATCCTTGATCTAAAACATATCCCCAAGCAAGATTTCATCAATAAGAACAGATTAGTTTAGAAATATATGGATGGGCAGTCAGACAGAGGGACATGGTTAAATCTATTCATATTTTCATTCTTAGTATCGGTTTTTGTATCGGCTGAGTTTGACATTTCGCGTATAGGAAGATCCTAAAAGCCTACCTATTTCAACTCAACATCGTAATTTTTGTGACTGTGACAATTCCAGCGCATGTGTGGAAGAACAACGCTTTCTAAGCTGATCAAATTAGTTAGCCTTGCTTTAGTTGTTGATGGGAAACTTACTATATATTCCACTATAATGCGGAGGGTATAAAATAGTAAAATCATTCTCATTAGTTTCGTCGTTAAAGAACAAAGTATTCATCTGTGCTGGTGGTTAGTGTTAGTTTAGTCTTATGTTGTGTTCAAGTTACCTATTGACCCCTCAATTCATATTTTGTGGTTAACTTAACATTTTGCATTTTCATATTTACTATTGTCTATGTACTAACTAACTCTTCATTAAGGGAAATTGTTATTGTAAGTATTTATGTACATTTATTAACATAAATAGATTACAAATGTTATGGGAAATATTATAAATAGTGGGATAGTCGCGGTGATATTCTTTACGCTGGCGTGAATTAGTTACAAAATTTTTCTATAATATTAAATCGCTATTAGTCTTAATTTAATTTTAATATTAATTTAAATTTTTGAGCGTTCTAAACCGAATTCAGTATAATTAAATACTTGTTCTAATCAACATGTCACACTTGTATTTCATTATACCAATTGGCATAATTGCACTAACCCAAATCGAACAGTTGATTGCATATCACAAGTCAGGGACAAATTTTTGAACTTTGTAATCAAAGAAATTAAAAAAATCTAAATTAGCCTTAATACGCGAACCAATAGAAAAGTTGTTTAAACAAGTTTATTATTGAAATCAACTTAAAAACAAGTAAGAAAACTAAATTTGGTTTAGGTCATATCTTAAATACCCTCCACATCTACAACAGAGGGCGTGGTATATATATATACATTACGTCCTCTAATAGTGTGTGTAAGACGTATCAGCTTGCAAATCGACTTTTATGGTGAATATGGTTTTTTGGTAATTGTGGGCGCGTCTGTTATTCGACCGTGCCCATTTTTGGCAAATCAATGGATGGGATAACCATAAATATGTGCACCAAATTTCAAGTTCCTAAGTCAACTTTTGTGGCAAATATAAAAATTTTAGTTCATTGTGGGCGTGGCACTTGACCGATTTTTCCCATTTTAAATAGCGATTTATGCGCAAAGTACCTGTATGAAATTTCAAAATTTACGCCTGTGAGAATGCCAATAACAGCTAGACGCGCGGACACACGGACATACATATCTAGATCGACTCAGTTTTTGATGCTGATCAAGAATATATATACTTTGTAGGGTCTCTGACGTCTTCTTCTGGGTGTTGCAAACAGAAAAACAAACTTAGTATACCCTTCTCACTAAGATGGAGGGTTTAAAAAAGCAAATACATTAACTATGTTCTAACGTTTGGTATTTATTACAAGACAATGTAATCAACTTAGAATTCATTATGAATAAATATGTATTTAACGTAGGCGGATGAGGAGATATTACTAAACGAATACATAAATTCAATAGTGATTGAGAATAAAATTGAAGAGATCTTAAGGCTTCTATTTTCCTATGTTTGATAAAGTTTATTTATTATGCTTTATGCAACCTTGAAATACTTTAGTAGTAGGTTTAGTGATGGGTAATAATACTTTAAAGTTTCTAAATTATCTTACTTGTAATACCTTAACACAATCGCCTGCTAAACTATGCATTGATTAGAGGATATTGGTTAAATGTTTTAATTAAATGCGCTCTGTCGAACCAATTCACACAATAACTTTGCAACGAAAGTCTATGTTTTGGTATATTGGGTTTGTATGTGTGTAAATGTGGTTATGACATCAATACGTTTACTTAAGCGTTTCACGTATTGTGTAAAAGAAATATTTACAAATCTTAAATACTCTGCATCCTGTACGTGGGCGTTTATCTATAGTTACTATATAACGTATCACTTCATATTCTGCACATAAAGAGATATTTTGTCAGTTGTGGGAGCCTCTGTTATCCAACCTTGTCCTTTTTTAATAAATTAATGGATGCTCTAATTATAAATTTATGTACGAAATTTTAGGTCATAGCCAGACCCATTCAAATTTTGATGCTGATCAAGAATATATATACTTCATAGGGCCTATAACGCTTTCATCTGTAGGAGTAGTAATTTGCTGGTATGATGAAGAGGTTTAAAAATAAAATATTTCATAACTATGACCTTGTGTTAAGCGTGTCTAATATAAAAGGCTCTCAGCTTTGCGTGTTTATTTTACTTTTAATGCCTTGCATGTAAAATTAGAAAAAGAATACAATCTAATGCGCGCGTGTATGTGGTTCATAAAAATGTACACACATACAGTATTATTACACGAATGCACTTACAGCAGTAACTTTAAAATGTAGAAAGAGTAAAAAAATGATAACGGAACATAAGTAAAGCGTTGACGATAGACTGATAGCAACGGAATTTATTATTAAACTTTGAATGTGAATTTTTATTTAGTTTCAGTTATAAGGCTCTTTGCCTAAAGTTTGTATTACTCATGAAGAATTATCGGGTACCTTGCTTTGATTAGCTAAAAGTTTTGATCAATATGGATCCATCTTTGGGTTCATCCGATGTAAACGTTGTCTTGGTGTCATAAATTTCTTTACCCACAAAATCTTTAATATACGATGAGGAGACATCACCTGACCAGAGCATAAGTAATACTTTCCAAATATATCAGTGCAGAGACATACTACTTAAGCATTAAAGCAAAGCTATTCTCTCTCTTCTCACTCATAATTTTCATACGTATGCTTCTCACTGTAAAAGTTGAGTGTAGAATGATTTGAAAAAAGCTTCCAATCTCTATATTATATAGTAACAAAAAGTTTTTCTTATCAAAATTGAGAGCTATAGATGATGAAAAGTTTTTCGTAGGTTAAGTGGGAGAATAACACGTGAGCATGCATTTGAATGGGAACAACAATAACTATAACAACACAATTGTTTGCAAAGGCGATAACATCTAACAAGACACCGGCTACATTCATACGTGCTGTGGCAATTGAATATATTCATAGTTACAGTCTAATAGGTTTTCCGAATAGTAGAAAATATTGTTAAATGAAAAAAAAACACTCACACACTAACACAAATATGTACAAAAAAAATCGAATAGACGAAATTAACGCACCATTGCAAAAGGTTTTATATGAAGTGCAAGCTGTACTACCAGCAACAACAATAGGCTCGAAATGTATGCGAAATTATTGTATGATACCGAACAAGCAGCAATTGTATGGCTTGCAGTTATAGTTAGCTACCACTCACCCGGCTGCCCGTTAATGGTGTGTTCTACAGCTCGCCGGGTATATGTGGTACAGTATCTGGCTCTTAAGGCTGTTCAAGTATTGGAAATATTGTTGAATATGAAACAGTTTTCTTGACACTGCTTTTAATTGCGGTACTGTGTTGTAGTACGCAAAACGTGATTAAACAATAAACATGTGAAAATCAATATAAAAAAAAATTTATAAATTTTCCCACTTTCTTAAGTTTTTAAGCGTGTTTGCTTTTGGCTTTTTTGTATCGTTTTTAATTTTTATTGTCGTAATAAATTTTTAGTGAATGTTTTTTCCTCAATTATGGTTTATGTTTTTCTAAGTGTTATCAATGAGTATGGTGAGTGATTGGATTGTAATGGATTGTAATATGCATTGAATATGATTTGAAAAAAATAAATTACTGAAAAAATTTAAGCTTTTCTTTTCTTTTTTTTTTTTTGTAAAAAGTCAGTACAACCAGTTTTCGAAGTATAAGTTATATAATATAAGGCGACGCTAGATAATTTGTGTTTTCATGTGATTAGTTTGTGAAAATGTTTTTTAGGTTAACATTTATAACGTAATCAAAATTCATTGTTTTTGTCTCAATAACGGTTTATTTTTTAATTATTGTTAATGTTGCAACAGAACCTAACATAGCAACAGAACGAGGTTCAAGGTTGTTGTAGTTTTTTATTCTACTACAAAACATGTACAAAATCATTTTATTATATAAGTGACATTTTATACATGACAATAAAGTATTTTATTGCACCAAGTGTGCTGGCATTTGTAAACTTTAGAAAAAAAAATCGATGTGGCCCATCAAGCGTGACTTTTATATACATAAGTATTTGATGTTATATTGCGCGGATGTGCATTGTCATGACCTTGCCCGCCAGACTACATGACAATCATAGATTATGATGTACGATTGCAGGAGTCGAATAATTTATTAAGTTACAAATTTCAATTTGACTCAAGTCAAATTTAACGTACATTATAAACGTTCAACTTCATGATTCAATTTTTGTGGATTGTGGGATGACTTTTTTCTAGAGCAAGCAAGAGAGAACTTGCTTCATTTTGAATATTGGAGAGTGTACATATATACTCCTTCTTCGAAATTCTAATCTGATCAAGCCATGTTCGTCTGAATGTCCATGTGACTGTGTGTTGTTGTTGTTGGAACCATTGTAAACCGCAAATTTTAATATATTGAGCGGATATACTTAAATACATTTCTAGTTTCTGCACATAGGTTGGGAAAATTTGGTGGGAGAAAAATTTATCTATAAACCACAAAAATTGAGCCATAAAGTTGACATTTTTCTAATAGAGAGGCAGTTGAAAAACACTCACGCTCACATTTTACAAAACTTAGGATCATACTTCTAAATTGTTAGGTATTATAGAATGCTTAATCAGATACCTGCCATGCCCCCAGCTTTTTTAAATAAATGAGGACGATATTTAAGATTTTTATTTAATATTTTTACTTGTGTTCATAACATAATTTCACTAATTTTCGCATTCATCTAAAGTTCTCGTTCTATAACATATTTTACAAATCACATGAACCAACGTCAGAGACCTTCAAATATTATCGTTTACGTATACGTATATAAATAAATAATATACGTAAAATTGGGGCAAATTGTCAACAATTGAGATGATGTTGGTAGAGGGGTGTCGTCCCCCTTATATGTCTGTTTTCAATAAACAACATTTATGTATGAGAATTTGGTCAAAGCTTTTTGCTATTAATTTGGTCAATTTAAAAAAAGAAATACACATGTTACATGTAAACGCGAAGCGTTTGAAAACTTGTGTAGAAAAATGAAATAAAAATTCACCCGGCCAAGTGGATGTCTATGGCGGTGTGTGTTCATATGTAACAAATGGCGGTCACACACATATTTAATTCAAAACAAAAAACTCAAAATTTCATACAAGAGAATGGACTAAAGCAGGAGGAGTAAATTTGCTCATAATATATTGTATTAATACTAATATGAATGAATTGTTGGGTGTACTCAGACATTTTCTCACTTTTTGACGAATGTTCGGGGTCATACAAAATATATAAATTTAGTAGTGAATTTCGGTACATAACGAACGGATTAGTTTTGAAAAATTAACGAAAAACATTTGGCCAAAAAGCTTAAAGAAAATCAAAAAGTATTCAACAAATAATTGTGAAAAGAACACAAAAGAATCACATTAACGGCAAGAAGATTGATAATTTTTAAAAATTGTGGTTCAAAAGGTTTAATTTTTAAATGAGAATAAGGTGAAATATTCAGTAAAACATTTATTCAATATTTTATAATTTTTTTATTTTTAAAAAAAAATTATTAAATGATTGAGCTGTTTAAACATGCGTCTGATACGAATTTATAAAAAAAAAAAAATATTCCAAAATGATTTCCATTATTTTGTGCAATAATGACTAATACAGAACGTTTGGTAAGATTCCATTCGTTTGAAACATTTTGGCTTTATTTCAAAAAGAACAAGTAAGAAAACGAATAAATTTGTGGCTTAGGCCAAATCTCAAAATACCCTCCACGTGACAGGTACGTGATTACACTCTCCAATAATTTATGTATTTCGTATCAGCTTGAAAGTCGAGTATAGTTTTTTTAAATTGTGGGAGCGTCTATTATTCGACCAGGCCCATTTTTGGCACATCCATGAAGGGGATAATCATTAATATGTACACGATATTTTAAGTTCATACATAAATTTTAGAGGCAGATATATACTTTTTTTATTGTGGGCGTGGCTGTTGACCGATTTTTCCAATCTTAAATAGCCTTCTGCGTGCAAAAACTAAAAGCGCCTGTACAAAATTTTAGCTCAATATCTCAAATTTACGCCCCTGAAGATGTCTACAACAGACGGACACACGGACGTATATGTCTATATGGACTCAGTTTTTTAGGCTGATCGAGAGTATATATACTCTGTAGGGTCGCTGACGCCCCCTTCTGCTTGTTGCAAATGGAAGAACAAACTTAGTGGACTCTCATAACTAAGGTGGAGAGTATAAAAACAAGAAAAGCCACAAGTGCTTGCATTAGAGAAAGTAGAAATTAAAAATAACAGAACATAAAAATGAACAAGACACACATTTATTAATTATTTAAAAAGGATTGTGCGTAAACACATTTATTTGATAATTACTAGTAATGGCCAAATAATTTGGAACATGGAATAACACGTAAGAATTATATTTAGTGATAATAAAAAAGAACTTGGGCCAATTCTTAAAAGTCTTCCAAATGTATGTAGAACATGTAGAAAGTGGACTTGTCAGGTACCTGATAACGCTTTTTATAGTTTATAGGTATCAACTAACAAGTCGGATTCTACACCAAATAGGTTTTTTTTTGAATGGAGACAAAGATAGATTTCGCCAAATTTAAATGGGAACATGCAAAAACTAGGTCAAAGTTTTGAGAAAGTTACACCCTTTTAAATTTCGATGTTGATCCGGTATATGACCGTGCCCGTTATTTTGGCGGCTGAATATCTTATGACCAGACACGCGAATACTTTAGTTTTAATTGTGCTGAATTTGGTATATACCTAAATACATAAAAGAATGAATTTTTTTAAAAAGTTTTTCTTTTAGTAATTATTGGATCATTGGAAAAATCTCACAAAGCTTTTGTTTCTCTCTTCTTAAATTAAAAAAATATATTACTTATCCAACGTTTTCTGTATACATATGGGAAACAGTTTGTAAATGGTGTCACTATCTCAATTATTCATTTTGTTTTAATGTTTTTACATCATTCATTCATCTTGTGTCACTTCTCCGCCGTACTGTGTAATTTTATAAATAAATATATAAACAAATATTTCGATGCATTTAGAAATGTAATTTTTGATAATTTTTGATTGTAGTGTCATTACCTGGAGCTGAACCCAATGCAATAGAACAGCCGGTAATTCTACGATTACTTAACAGTGACTTGTGTGCTAATGAAGCGGTCGAAGTTGCAATAAGTCAAGCTAACCGTATAAATCCTAACATAAAAATCGACGATCAATCACCATCAAGTAGCAGTGAATCTTACGAGAGTAGTAATCCTTTAAACCACAATAATTCTTCTAACAATCTAGTCAATGCTAACTTAAAGAATAAATCTGCCAATGATGATACAACACTAACATCGAATGAAACTTTAATTCCTTCAAGTAATGTTGAAGAAAACGTATTAGACATCGCATCACATCTCATTGAAACACTTAATGATTATCATTCGCCAGACGAGAGTGTCGGCATTAAGGAATTAACACCCATTGAAGCTGAATTACAAACGGGTCCCTCAGAACTCGAGACATCGGACATCGTGCGGACGGTAATTGAAGTTGAGCCAGCTGGTGTGATTTTAAAAAAACCTCTAGAGCATATAATTAAAAGATCAAAACCTTTACAATCAGTGATATCATCAGAATTAGTTGACGAAGTTGATAAATCTTTACACCAACATATTAAACATATACCTGATATTACTTTACAAATAGCAGATAATTATTTTGATCAGAATTTATCATCACATGAACCGTCCATAGCGGCGGCCTCTATCTTAAGAAACGAAGAGCAAACTTTGCTAAGCAGTGAAGAACTTTCTCCAGAGAAATACAGCAATATTTCAAACGAAGAAAAGACTGACTTAAACAATGAAGATGAAAACTCAAAATTAAGTCAAGAAGTAGATCAACAATTATTAGAAGTCACAAACATCTTGGAATCCCAAACTATTTTGCAGCATACAGTAAAACAAAACGGCATCATACCTAGATTGGATTTAAATGATGCTACCACCATAAAATTAATAACAGTGCCTTCTCCTACAACGAAATTAGATGAAAAAGAACGCCAATTATTCATAGATTCATTACCACAGATCGAAGCAACACAAGATATAAGTGATACTCATATATTAGCTTTAGATTGTAAAAGAGAATATTATCAGTCACTTAAGAAATATCTAATTGAAAGCAGTGCGGATAAACCGCCTCTACCTTTAAGAACTTATCGTTGGGAAGATTTACGTCGCGCCAAAGAACGCGTATGTAAAGTTGACAGAAAATATAATAAAATTGTATTTTCGTATAAGTTATATTTTCTTTTTAGGGTGGTTATCCTTGGACGCATTTATATAAGCGTCCTTTGGGTCCAGATGAAGAACCAGAGATTGTGTTGATGCTACGAAAATCACAAGAAATACGCTTTACATCAGAATCACCGAAGTCAATAAAAAAGGTACGCATCCACGAAGAAGTAACCGTTAAAGAAGCTGAACGTTACCTGCAGGAATTATCCGAGGAAGAAGTAGACGAGGAAAATCTCTCCGAACAACATTTACATGCGCACGCATCAGAGGATTCTGAAATTCATAGTCTACAAAGTGAAAGCTTGTCGTGTGTATCGGATTCTATTTTAGCCACAGGGAAACCGAAAAAATCAAATCGTTTTAATCAAGTTCGACGTTTGTTTAGACGACGTCGTTACGGTGTACGGCCAAATGAAGATGCCCAATCATTGCCCGATACATTATCGGAATTATCACAACAACAGACACAGCCACACCTTGAGCACGTGCCACAGCACAATCTAACAAATAAAACTCGAATTGGAAAAACAGCAATTTACGAAAAAGTAAAAAGCAGTCGTTGTTTCCCTATTATGAAAAAACTGAAAATTATGGCGGATCGTCAAAAGAAACGCTTACATATTAAACGTATTCCTTTGGGAAAAGACGATCGCATCACATTTAACGAAGACACAAAGATTTTAAAATTGAAAAATTCACCAAAGTCGCAACGCAGCAATATTGCACATTTTGTGGAAAAACAAGATTCAGATGATGTTTTAGAAATTGTAGAATTAGATGAATCTCCTAGCCGCAAACGCAGAGATGACGATACAACTAGCCAAGAGAATAATGTGGAGCATCTGGAAAAAGCAAATAATAGCAGTGTTATTGAACCCGAAGAAATCATTGACATACCAATGGAAACAACTGAAGATCTTCAAACAGTTGACCCGCCGAAGAGAGCTCCACGGCTACGTAGAGATCATGTATATGAGGAAATAGATCAACCAATAGAATTGCCTCCTATTCAACAAGCGCAATTTAATTTCATTTTGGATGCTACTTCAGTGGAAGCTTTAAAGCAATCCTTAGTTTCACAGGATAGAAGCGCTTTTGATGAACTAGCTCCTAAGAGCAATATAGTCCCTCTCGATCGTATGGGTAGCAGCGAAGAAGAGCAATTACCTGTAACGGAACAACGCACTAGTGACACCAAATCCAGTAATCATCTTTTGGCTCCAATATCCTCTATAGATTCGACATCTTCCGAAGAAGATCGCAACAAAATTCATTTACCGCAAGTTATTGAAGAAGAAAGTGATCAACCCGAAGATGATCAACATGAATTGGGTATGAAGCAATTATCTGTAGGGGATCTTGGTGATGGATTACCAAAGGCGTCAGCGATTAAAAAGGAAGCTTCGCCAGGTCCTTCTGAAAAGAAAGTAACCTTCTCACATGTTGAAGATGAAGCCGAACCTCACCGAGAAGATATTGAGCTGTCTCCGGAACATATGGAAGCTACCAAAGAAGCCAATAAATTGAAAAAAATCACTATCAGGTAAGTGCGGAGGTTAATAATACGTTATATAGCTTTGCTCTTACTCAAGTAACAATGAAAGCTGGTGAAATATTTCGATACTAATTTAATTTCCAAACAATTCCCTAAACATGTTTCAGAACAGACATATTCATTTTCCTAACCAAACGGTCATTAACACTGCATCCACCACCAATTCACAATCGAAACAAAACCACTGATACATCATAGGTAAGATGTGATTTCACACATTATTTTCACATTTCATTATTTTGATCTTACTTTATTCGGTTTGCTAAACTGTTGACCCAATATTGAAAGGAACATAAGATTATGGTGTTAATGGCATTTATTATTATTTCTATTATAAAATAATGCCGTAACGTATTGAGCGTAAATATTCATTTAGAAGGAACGTGTAACAAACGTTTAGCATAAACACCTGCTATTAGCATAGGTTCGTTCGTATTGAAATAAATTAGAGAATATTTGAAAAATTGAGTAATTTATTTGAAGAATACGACGAACGACAATGACGAGATATTTATTTTCAAAACATAGTGGCAAGAACATTAAGAGTTACATGGCTGAGCTTTTAGTCCTGGTCCAAATGTGCAACGGTTAACATGGCTATCCCCAGCAGATATTTAAACGTGGCCTCAATAACTATTGTTTAACGAAATTATGAAATTTTTTTGAAATCTGCAAGTTCCTAAAACACCAAAGAGAGTTGAAAAAGAAACAGTGCTTGCAACGTCGTTACCGACTAAATATGAAACAATTACAAAACATTTAGTTCTGTGCGTGAAAATCATATTTTTAACAAAAATAAATTCAATGTTCACCCTCGGAAGAAAAATTTTAAAAATAACCTGAAAAAACATCTATACACATAAACGCTAACGGGCGAAAGCATAAAAGAGAAACGAAAACAATAAAAAGATTAACATTAATTATTCGGTCGATACACACTCTCGTGCTCTCTTTGTTTTTACACAAAAAGCTTCCCTGTTTCAATCCACTCAAACGTAACTTTCGTTATGAGCGCAAGAAGATCGGCGTCTGTGGGCGCATTACCCCTCGAAAAGAAACATTTCGTATCAAGAAATGAAAGCACAAGTGGAATCTCTCTTGACGTACGCTGTGCTTGTCAGTTCTATCAAAGTAATTCACTTTTGCCGGAACGAATTAATCCTGTCGATTCTCCACAGAGTGTTTCGCCCGAACCAATGGTGCAACAGGAGAAACAATTTACTTCGGATCACAGCTTCACAAGAACAGCTCCAATAGCTGGGTCACGCTTAACACAGCGAGAGCCAGATCATCTTTCTATGCGCAGCTTAGATAGAAATAAATCGTGGGATCAAGCTTCGGCAAATGTGGATGTATCATTCCTAGAGAAACATCCACAATTGGAGGAGACTGCAAGAACGAGAGGTTTAGTTGTGCGTAGGATATCCGATGCAAATGTGCCACAAATGCAAGAAATGCAGCGTAGATCACGTTTCACATCAGTAGACCGAATGTCAAATGCAAGTGGTGGCGGTGGTCGCGATTTAGAAACTCTTTCAATGCATAGCGGCATTTCCTTACGGCGTATATCTCGCTCACCGTCTAAAGCTGATTTGTTTGTTGCTGACTTGAATATAGCAACACCAACAAAGCAGAGGGAACAACGCTCGATTAGCGCAAGTAGAAGATCATCAAATGTAGAATTGTTCAATGTACCACCGAATATAAACGTTATTGCATCCACCCCATTACCTCTGTCTTTGGATAAACCACTAGATTTTTCTAGAAGTCCCAGTAAAATAAAATCTCCATCTTTCTCACCCGTTAGTGATTATACCAATGCCAGGCGTCCCATGTCCCCTGATTATATGAGACCGCATGAACAGAAGGAAAATATAAATCCTGAAGATTCGATTGATTTCAATAATATTTTACCACAAAATCGTCCTATTATTGTTTCTGATTATAAAAATGAATCTGACCTCGCAATGGGTACTCCTGCTGACACCCAAAAACAAGCTGAACAACGTAGTGCTGTTCATCCTCTTCTAAAAACCGTACATGATTTTGAGGAAGAAACCAAGCAGAAACAATTGTTTACCATTGAAGATAATATTAAGATAGAGAAGCATATGGAGCCTGTTCAAGTTGAAGTGCCAACCTTTCCGCTTAATTTGAGTAAAAAGACAAATATTGAAACAAAAACATCTTTAGCCCAAGTAGATACCGATAAATTTATGCAACTAGAGCATGACAAAAATAAGAATAACGTCGGAATTTCTGATAAATTACATGTACCCGAAACTGACAGCACATTTGGTGATAATCAAAATGACAGCACTCTTAAAAGAGCTCACTCACCGGAACGTCGGAATTCTGCAATTTTATCAAAAAAATCAACTCAAAATATGCCTCAAGATGTCAATGCTAATGATAATGTCAGTGATACTGTTAAACCTTCGTATGCTGCTAGGTTTATGTCAATGTTTACCTCTAAAAGCGCGTCGGTAGAAAAAGAGCAATCACCATCCAATATTAAACGTGAAAAATCTCCCGCAAAAATGATGTCCGTATTTTCAAAAGATCAACCATCTCAGTTGGAAGTTATGAGTGGTTCCACTGCAGTTATTAGAAGTAAACCAGATCAAGAAGCTGCATCTGTTAAAGTGGTGGAAACTTTTTCATTGAAAGTTGATGAAATGGATCAATATATGATAAAACCAAAGGTACCAACTGTATCACCCTCACGTCAAACTCTTTCGATGTCTAGATCATTTAGTAGTCGAGATGATCTTCAAAAAATGGAGCGATCTACAAATAACATAAAGGAGCCATTTACTCCAGTTATAATATCACGGAACAGTGACAGTACAAGTTTTCTAGCAGGCGGCAGAACTTTGTACTCCAGTGAATCTGAAATGTCGAATAGAGGGTGTGAATCAGAATTAAGAGGCCTAAGCAAAGAACCTTCAATACACTCTCATCCTGAGGCGGGAGGAAAACCACTATTTTCAGCTACTATTATGATTAGTAATAGTCAAAGGCCATCTTCAGATAGAGAAAGACATATGTATTCCACCCGCTCACCCTCTGAGCAACGCGCACCATTACATAAATTTGCTGACCGTACTCAGTCACAAGACAGACGTCGGATGAGTGACGCTCAAGACTATTTGTCTGGAGCGCCTATGACCAAGACCGTTAGCTTTAATTTTGAGGATAGAAAGTCACGATTGTCAGAATTTGAAAATAGAAACTTATCTCAAGATCAAAATAAAGAAGAATTTCTCGAAAGGTCATACTTTTCGCGGTAAGAAATCATCTCCTTATTTTACCACTTTAACATACATTTAATAATTATTTGTTTTTGCTTATGAAGGATATTTTTTATTTTTATTACAGTGATCATGAATACGAACCAATTGGTGCACCCGCCAAAAAAGAGGAAGCCTTGGAGGAAGTGGCCGTAACTACTACTCAGGAGGCGAGTGAACATATTATACCTCAGATGGATGATATAATGAAACAAACTGAGGACGTCCAAAAGGAGCTTGAAAATAATTTCTTTAGCAATGTAAACTTAACACCCCAAAAAGAAATTGAAGTCGAAGCTTTTGCGGGTGAAGAAACTATTGATAAGCCCGAGAAAAAAGGTTTTATGGCCTCTGCACATGACCATACACGTAAAATGCAAGCAGGTATTAAAAGTCAAGCCGGTAAGCTGAAAACAAAGCTGCGACCTTCCGGAAAGAAATCCCCTTCAGGCAGTCCGAAAACTAAAGACAGGAAACGATTTAAAGCTCCTGAATTCTCAAAAATAAAAATGCCTGACATTAAACGGCCCGACATTTCCAAACTTAAAGAAATAAAACGTCCAGAGTTTACCAAGTTCGATATGAGTAAATTCAAATTTTCGGATAAAATAACTCCAATGAAGCTTAAACGAAGCAAGTCATTAAAGGAAACTGAAAAAGAAATTCATACAGAGGAAGCAACGAAAGACTCGCCAAAGGGTGAAAGTTTTCCTTCTCAGAAAAAACTTTTTGACTTTCATTTTGGCACATATCCGCGAGCTTTGCAACGCAAAAAGAAGAAAGCGATAGAAGTGGAATCTTCATTTGATACCACTACTGCAACAGAAGCTACCAGTATCATACCCAGCACGGGAACTCAACCGTCATTTGAATCTTCAAGTTCACCCCAAGGTGATCGTGGTCCCGGTCCCGTTCGTTCAAGATGGGCCGACAAATTTTCAGATGTAAGTTATAATGATAGCGAAGGTTCACGTTATAGACGCTTTGAGAGCGAACAAGGAAGTTTCGATAGAGAATCATCGATGGAACAAAGAATTCGAGAGGACATGGACGAGACGCCAAGTGAGGATCCAACATTGGCTATATTAGGAGGCGTTACTGATAATAAGCAGTTTGCTGAGTTCGATGAAGAAAATCGTGCAATTCACGAAATTTCCAATTTGCGTTCAGGAGAATTTAAACGTCGCCCAATTGTACATCAAGATTCAGATTTAAGATCGGATGATAGCAAAGAAGCTATTGGTTGGACCGAAAAAGATATTGAAAAGAATACTATACTTCGTAGAGCCGAAATAGAAGCCGATGAGGCTTTTCTGAGACGTCCACCATATGATACTATTACGCAAGAAACCCAATCAACGACCAGTTCGGGTAAAAAACTTGTTTTAGAAGAAATAGATGAAGATGAATTTTTTTTACGTAAGCGAGGAATTTCTCAAGATAACATTGAATTACGCCAATATATAAGTGATGCCATACGGGAAAGGTATGACGCACAACCCGATCGGACTGAAGAAATGAGAAGTTATGACAATTACGACACACCACCGCCCAAACCACGCAGACTTTATAAGATGGATGATGACTTTCAACGCAATTATGTTGAAGGCGACAATGCTGCACTGTCTGAAAGCGGAATAGATATTTCTGCACCTAAACCACCATTACGAAAATTAAGAGGTCGAAGCAATTACTCAACTGAGAGTGGCGAAGTTCTTATGAATGACGAACAAAGTTATCAGTTGCCGTATTTTGACAATGATGAAGACTATTTGCGTCCTCCATCAAACACCCACCAGCAACAGCCCGAAGTATTGAATAACCTTAATAGTCCAGCAGGTCAGAGAGATGATTACATTTCCAGTAAATCGAAACCACAAGTACCGAAACGGCAAAAGCGACGTCGTGAAATGTCTTTGGAAAAAGATTCTTTCATTAATGGTTTTGGAGGACGATCGGTGTCGAATAGCTTTTTGCAGCCACCTGAAGATGTAAGTTTTATAGTTAAATATTTAGACAAATAAGTAGTTTAAAGATTTTTTTTGCATATTTGGACGAGTACAGGTAATAGTTTATCGCACTGAACATGAGTATCATCATATTCCGTTGGCAACACCCGACAAATATTCCGATTCTCTTTCCATACGCAAATCGCTATCAAATTATGATTTTGATGAACGTACATCACGCAGTGCTGCCTCCATGGAGCAGAACTTGGATAGCGACAAGTACTTAATGGAACTAAATGAAAATGATGGGTATGTAGGCAGCAGTATCTAGTACAAATACATTCCTTCGAAAGTTTACGCCTAAAAATAGACGCATTGTGAAAGCTATATAAATACAAACTTTAATCTCCCTCATAATTTGGGTTTTGTGTCTAGCTATATGAAAACGTTCCACTTTAGTGATTTAGAAACTAAGTTTGTTCTTCCGTTTTCAACACCCAGAAGCAGGTGCCAGAGACCTAATAACGCCAAGTATATAAAGTATATATATTCTTAATCAGCATCAATAATTGAATCGATCTAGAGATGTATGTCCGTGTGTCCGTGCGACCAACAATAGTTGGCATTCTCATGGGCGTACATTTTGAGATATTGAGCTGAAATTTTGTAAACAGGTACTTTGCACGCAGATCACTATTTAAAATGAGCAAAATCGGTCAAGAGTCACGCTCACAATCAACAAAAATCTACATATCTGCCTTAAAAATTGAGCCATAGACTTGAAATTTGTATGTATATCTAAAAATATGTCTTTCATCGATGTGCCAATAAGGGGTGTGATCGGATAACGGACAATCGACAAAAATACATATTCCTACCACAAAAATTTAGCTATTAAGTTGAAATGTTGTATTCTTATTTACAATTAACTTATCCTTTGATTTGCCACAAATGAGCGTAACCGGTTAACAAACACGCCCACAATCAATAAAAACTGCCACAAAAATTTACCTATGAACCTAAAATTTGGTGCACATATACCAAAAATGGGCATCCATGTACCAAAAATGGGCGTGGTCGCATAACAGATGCGCCCACAATTTACAAAAAACCTTATTCACCATAAAACTCGACTTGCAAGCTGATACGTAACACGTACACGATTAGAGGGCGCATAAATGTACATATGTGTCCACCGTTGTGGATGGGGAGCGTATTTAAGATTTGGCCTAAGCCAAATTTAGTTATCTTACTTGTTTTTCTATTATTATCTTTATAGTTATGCCGTTGTTAGAAAGGACCATGCTCAAAAGCCTACGCCACCTGCACGACGCAAAAAATTTTCTCGTTTACCAGGCGAGAGATTTGCAACAATGCCCGCAACTCGCTCCAAAAGAAGTACGTCTCCACCAGAACGGCCTCCACCGCCAAAAGCATTCACTACCAGCACTAACAATACATCTATAACTGTCCACAATATTGCGCACAGTCGTGATAATCAACCACAGTAAGAATATATTCCAAATCGTTTGGCTTCTAAACATTCGACTTTATTGTTTGCGTTTTGGTTGCTTGAGTTGATGCCTTTTCTTTTAAATGCTTTCCATTTAACATACGTTGATACATTGAGTGGGGTTTTGGCGTTTAATGCGACGTTATGGGCCCCTTTGCTCGGTCGTTCACAAATTTGTGATTGAACACAATTGGCATGCACAGAGACACACAGTTATTAAATAATTTTTTTATGTGTTTACTACCACACAATACAATAAATACTGAACACAATTTAACCTGTATATTGCTTTTTTAATTTGCTTATGTGAGTTGAATCCGTTAGGGAATTTTAAGGAGTATTGACCCAATTTTCCTTTATTAGTAATGAAGACGGTTACGAAGAGGCAGGTTTGTCCGGTCGTCCAGACTCACCGCGATATCTTCAATCAGGCGATGTTATCAATAAAATGAAATACCGTCCACTTCCTCCACCACCTCGACCTCCACGGGAGAAACGTCAAAATGTAGGTGGCAACGAGCTTGAACAATCGAACGATGATGAACAACTATTTGATACCAGCAGTCAAGTACCAACAGAAGACGAAAGCGTACGATATGCTGAAGAAGTTGAAGCCTCAACGCAGACTGATCCATTACCTGATGATTTTGTATGTGAGGAATTTGAAATAACGGACGATATGAAAATTATTAAACCGCGCATTTACACCCCTAAAACACTTGACCAAGTGCTTCAAGAAGAATTGGAAACGGAGCCAAACTTAAATGATCAAATTGATAGTGAACAGTTAACCAAGGGCTTACAACGCTTCAGAGATGCCAACCAAAAAAGTTTGTCGGAAAGATCACGAGCTTCTTCACAAGCTGATCAGTCAAAATCCTTAAGTCGACCCCAAACACCATCAGCCACAGTTGTAGAGCGTCAAATGTTGACTCCGGTGATACAAGACGAAAAACAGACATTAGTTGAAGCATCACTAGTGGTACAACCAATTGAGGATCTTACATTAGAAAAGGATGAATTGCGCCGAAAAATTGGACTTTTATCCGTAAACTCATTATCCAAAGACGATTTGCTAGCAGCTCCGAGTGAAGCTTCATATGCACCAAGCTCCAACGAATTAAACGAAGCTTTAGAACTACTAGCATCTGATCCGGATGCACAACAAACTGACGAGGAAGTTGAACGTACATTGCAAAGATATAGAGAAGAGTTGGATGAAATCGGCAGACAACTAATGGAAACTACTACTTCACAAGAGCTTTCGCCTGCACCATCCAAGGACGAAATGAAAGAAGTAAGCGATCGAGAAGAAATTCGTTCAGATGACGAAACGTACCTCAAAACCCTAAGAGAATATGCTGAAAGTGATTTGGAGCCAATACGTTCTGATGAAGAAACGCCATTTGAAAGCAAATTGGTGTCTACAACAACTCTAACTGAACGAGAGCCCACAGAAAACTTAAAGGCTACTATTGATATGGAAGCTCCACAACCACCACCTCGTCGCAAGTCAATAGTAACAGAATTAGTAGCCGAAGAAAGTGCTCTTCAGCCGTTGGAGAGGCAGGACTTGACACCTGTAAAGTCCTTGATAAGAAAGGAGACCGACTCCTTACTTGACTTACCTTGTCGAGTGGGCGATTTGGAGGTGGATCATTTGCGTGTACATGCTCTTCAAGCAGGAAAAATTATGGTCTCTCAACTCCATGGCACACAAATTAGTTCTGATGCATTGGAATGTAATTCAGGAAATTTGATTGTTAAAAATATCGAACTACCACCGGGCCTAATCGAGGATATTGTAGAGCGAGTGCGACAATCGGAACGCAGTCAATTGCATACAGCGGAAACTCAAACTAGTTTGGAAGGGAGCGATGAAAAATTGTTTACAAGTCCACCACGAGAAGTTGTACCGCCGCCCAAGCCACCTCGTCTTAAAGATTTAGAGGCAACTAAAATGTGTGTGTCTGACGAACAAACTCAAACGGAATCAATACTTTCCCCATCCACCGTATTCCCCAGCCCAGAATATTTACAATCGTTAGCACCATTAGCATTCTACAATCTACATCGAGCAGCGACTACTCCTATTATGGACATCAGCCTAACCGAAATCAACAGGTCCCAACAAAAACGTCGCCAACGCCAACGCACGCGCTCCGTTTCTGAACTAGATATTGAAGATCAAGCAGAGGAGAGCGATGACAATTTGGTAGAAGAAGCTATTCAAACGCGACGCGTACACAGCCCAAAGAGAGACGATAGTCAAAGTGTTAGTCAAGCGGGCCGTAATTTCATAACTGCTTGTAGTCTCTCTCTGGTAAAAATCATAACTCAGCTAACTGACTACGTGAAAGGTAGTAAAGTTAACGTCATGGAACCACCCACCGATATCAGAAACAAACAAGTGCCAGCCCTAGTTGTTCTGTTTATAGTCATTACATTTGCCGTATTAATATTTTTAGCAACTGGGCGTAACATTCATATTCATCATTGGGACTACTTCAATCCACCGGGTCATGAAGGACGCCAATCATCGTAGAATATATAAATTGAAGAAATTTTTGAAACAAAACAAAACATTATTTTTTCACGTGTACATTTTATATCACACATACACACACACATCCAGATGCAAATGTGGCCTTTAAAAGGAAATATTTAACGAATTTTTTTTATTAACAGTTAACATTTTATACACTCAAAGCGAATTATATTTTTTAATTTAATATAACAAAATTGGAGTTTGCCACAAAAACGATCGTTTTAGTGAAACAATTACTTTAATGGTAGTGGTTTAATGGAATGGATTCACCAAAATATTTATTTAGTTTGGTTGTTCTATACTTTACTTTATCCATTTTATTTTAGTTCCATAAATGAAAATCACTTATTCGGTTCTTATTCGTAATCATAAAAAACTACATTGTTTCCCAGTTCATTATTTTAGTGATTTCCAATAAATTTAATTGAAATATCTTGAATGTATTGTTTAAATATTTCAGCTTACCTTATGTTTATGTTTATTATTCGTTCGTATACAAAGGTGAGTGAATAAAGTAATTTCTTTATGTATGCTTGATATGGGGAATTGATTGATGGGGAATTGTATAGTTATGATGTGATTAGAATGTATTTGATTTGATTAGTTTAATAAACTTAAAGTAAATAGTCCTCGTTGTATTGCACCATCTCGCGGCGGTCTTTATGACTACCCTTTTGTGATTTACTAGCGGCTGCAAACACAAAACATATTTTGTTAATCATTTAAATTCTTGTGTACATGCAAAATATACCTATGGAAGACCAAACCGCCGATGACGAGGCATCGTTAATGGGTTCAATTTGGGGTTGGCGTCGAGCTAATTGTACTTGCAAATTAATACCGTTTACATTTTTACTATGCATTTCGGCTATAGCACGATCAGCCGATTCGGGTTTGGCAAATGTCACAAAACCACGCCTACAAATATATAAAGACGTTAATGTTTAAATTTTTCCAGAACGTACTTTAATTCTCTTACTTACCCCTTCTCTATTTCCATGGACACATTAACAATGGTCCCAAAATCATTGAAATTTTTTTTCAAAAACTCCTCTGAAACTTTATTGCCTGAAACAAATATAGTATTGCCGGCCCTAGGCTTATCCGATTGATTAGGATCCAAGCTGCTCTTATCGTTAAGCCCTCTTTCTTCACGATCACGTTCAGTTGCAAAATGTTGATATAGATTTTGTATTCGTGGCTCTTCCTTAATAATCTCACTAATAATTGTCTCTTGAGCAACATCGTTTTGAGTTGATGAAAACGGTTGATAAGCGGCTACCGTGGATTCTGGAGCTGGTCGTTTACGTTCTTGACCTTTGGGTCTTTTAAACGATGTCTGATCTTGTTTGGTTTGCTGCTTTTGTATGGCTGGTATAGCGCCACTTTTTATAAGTTTACGTGCTACTTCTCGCGCATCTCGAGCGTCTGTAGGACGCTTTAATGTGGGTTTTTCCGGCTCTTGTTTAGGAGCTTTCATCAACTGTAAGGCCTTTTTCTATAAAAAAAAGTGGTCGTTGTTGTGTACATTATACATTAACTAATACAATTAACTAATTAAAGAACCTTCTTTTTCAGTTTTTGATATTTGGCTTGCAGCATATGCTCCTCTTCAGTTAAATTAGATGGAAAATGTATGTAAACCATTTTTATTTTACACTTTTTGCAAGAATTCTCAGGATAATAAAGTTAATTTTGTTAAGAACAAGGAAGACAAGAAAAATAAAAGCAGAAATAAACGGTGCTGCCAAGCTTTTATATAAAAAAACAAAACAAATTTAAAACCCAGGTTTGTTAACTTTATTGTCCGTGTTCGTTGGTGAAAATCAACTGTTTTATATGTAAATAATTAACTAAATACTTCTTAAATTTGGGGCCGGTACATTAATGCTGGTTGATGGGCACTAAAAACTAAATAAATATGAATACTAATAAAAAAAGGGAACGAATATTAACTTAAATATTGGTGAAGATGTTTTGCATAATCACACAATGAAATTTTTATTTCATATCTCACACAGTAGCAAAATCTAGGTCTTTATTCTCTAATTTTGCATTGCATTCAATGAGCCTTGCGTTAAAATTGAAAAACGTGCTTTCGACACTAGTTATTTTTATTTATATATGAATTAAAATAATTAATAATTTAATATGGGCAAACATTATAAGAAAAAGTTTCAAAAATTCCACAATAAAAATATTCATCAAAAGCATAACAACAAAGGTACCAAACGAAAAAGGTATTTATGAAAGTAAATTTTATTTTTATATTTAAAAGATTTTACTTGTACGAATGCCTTTGCTTTACCACGGCTTAGAGAAAATCTTGGTTCATACATTAGTTTAAAAGAGGACCAAGTCGGTATCACCGAATACGTTAGTCCTGGTGATGGTTTTCAAGGAATATTAAAGTCACGATATTCAGATTTTCATGTTAATGAAATAGACACCAATGGTCAAGTGCTGGAACTAAATGATTTAAGTGTACCACAAGCCAAAGACAAAGGTATTTATAATTGAAAATAAGATTAAATTCAATTTTATAAAATCGAAATTGAAATTTCCAGTTGCAAGTCCAGAGGACTTGACTACGCTGCGGGCTGAAGTGAAAGAAATCGTAAATGAGGAGATGTGGAATAAAATAAGCAGTTTAACCGAGAAAGACAAAAGCGATAATATTTGTTATATAGAGACTACGGATGTAGACAAAGAGAAGCGTACAACTATTCACAAGATTATTAAGGAAATGTTTAATGGAAAAATTACTAGTGGAACTGTAGATGGCCACCAAGTGGGTAAAGACAAGGATAAAAAATTTATAAGAGTAATGAAAGCCAAAGGTGGCCGAGGTAAGATAGTTACAAAATTATATGATACATAAGGTAAAAGTAAAAAAGAAAAAATTATTTTAAGAGCGCAAATGTTGGACATTTCCCGGTGAATATGTACATTTTTTGGTACATAAAGAAAATTGGGATACCAGTGAAGTAGCTACTCAAATGGCAGATCGTTTAAAGTGAGACAAATTATCAATAATGAAAATTATGTTATTAAGGAATGATTTTAGTTTGCGACCCTCACAGGTAAATTATTGCGGTACTAAAGATAAAAGAGCCAAAACCACGCAAAAATTCTGCATCAAAAAACGTTACCCTAAAGAAATCTTGCACAGTGTAAAAAACATGCCTGGCGTTAGAGTGGGTAATTTCCAATTTAGTGGAGACGTATTAAAGTTGGGCTATTTGCAAGGCAACCGTTTTCGTATAGCATTAAGAAACGTAACCGGTGATCCGGATATGATTGAAAACTCTTTACACAACCTCAAAGAAAAAGGTTTCATCAATTATTTTGGTTTACAACGTTTTGGCAATTGCGCTTCAGTACCCACATATGAAGTGGGTGTGGCTCTATTGAAAGCTGATTATAAATTGGTATAATATTTGAAATTGTTGTTGTTTGTAATATTAACATTTTTGTTTTTTATAAGGCTTGCGAACTAATTTTAAAACCCCGCCCTAACGATTCGACACAAATGAAAGCTATGCGAGAGTTTTGGTGGACGCATCGTAAATCCGATGAAGCGGCCACGATGATTGCCAACAATAAATTGATTGAACGAAAACTATTGGAAGGTTTAGCTGTGTATGGTGAAAATGATTATGCCACAGCATTAAGAAAGTTCCCACGCAATATGTTACTTTTATATCCGCATGCCTTTCAAAGTTTAATATTTAACAAGATCGTAACACGTCGCATTAAAGAGTTTGGTCTTACGTTAATACCGGGCGATCTGGTGTATCGTAATAAAACTGAAAATGACAATAATTTTGAAGATTTCATTACATCACAAATGGATATTGAGGATGAAGAGGAAGCAACAAGGGAAGATGAGGGCAAAGCCAATGACCCAATAGAAGTTGAAGATAAGAACAGTGATAAAACAACAAATGAAGCAACACAATCATCTCAATCTGAATTTAAGCGTAAAGTAAAAGCTTTAAAAGAAGCTGATATAGAAAGTGGAAATCATACAATTTATGATGTCGTCTTACCATTACCCGGTTACGATATTACATATCCCGATAATATTGTATTTAAATGGTATGAGGAATTCCTAAATGATTACGGCCTAGAAATGGCAAATTTCAAACATAAAGTTAAAACATACGCAACTCCGGGAGCATATCGTAAATTATTATTAAAACCCATCAATTTAACATGGAAGTTTAAATCTTATTCAACTCCAGAAGAGACGTTAATTGCCTCAGATTGGGAACTTTTAAATAACTATAAAATTGAACCGCTGGCTAAGCAACAAGTTGAGGCTAAATTTCAAGCTTTATTGTTAGAATTTTCTTTGCCGTCGGCAGCCTATGCTACAATGCTGCTTAGAGAACTATTGAAATCTGATATATCAACATCTGGTCAAAGAGCTCTACAGGAAAATGCCCTTGGTGAAGCAAAAGATGAAATTAAAACGGAAGAAAGTAAAGAAAAAGAAAGGAAACTTAGTACCACTCCAGATGATGGTAATAATGATTTATTAAAGTCAACGTTACAAGCAATAACAAAAAATGAATGTGACGATGGAATAGATAGAATTAAAGGCGATTATTTGGAGAAAACTGCCATTACTACTGTCCTTGACAAATGAATATGTCCATGATTGCACAATATTATGCATATACAATATGAATACCTGGATCCATATAAAAAATATAAAAATTAAGGTTGAACTTATTTGTAGTCGTCACCCACTCTAAGGATTTTAATAAAAAAGGCAGACATTTTGTTGCATATTTAATCGAAAATGGTAATATCCTAATTGTAATGAGTTTTCGTTTAATATGCATATAAACCACATTGGGAATAAATTTATAGATCCATCCAACTTATCGTATTGTAGTAGTTAAGACCTTTTATTCGATACCCATATGAAATAGATTTTAAAGAAACGAGTAACGCCGCCATTTTGCATACAATATATAAATTAAGCGCCTAATATCAATGCTGGCATTAAAATCTTTTATTTCATCATCATTCCTTCAAAAATGTAGTTTACCGTTCTCATTAAGATGAAGAATACGCAAATAACGGTACTTTATAACTTTAACATATCATTTATTCTTTACTTAACAGTTAGAAATAATTTCTCTCCAAACTGCTTTTAACGGTTTAAAAAATCAATAAAAAACGTTCAACAATTAGAGAGGTCAAAATGCACATGCTTCGTTATCATTATCATTCACTTAATTAACTTTACTTTTACCTTGCTCTCTTAATTCGTGTGAATTTATTCTCTACACAATAAAAAGATACAATGTTAACGAATAACAACAAAATAAAATATTATTCGACACAGAGTGTAAATTATATAAAAAGAGGCAAATTTATAGAATGTAACGGCGGCAAATATGTAAATTGTAAAATGTAAACACAAAGTGCAATAAAATAGAATGCGTTCGTGAGCGCATATAAACATAGAATTAACGGGAATGGAGAAGAGTGTAAAGCGCCAAATGTTTGTTGTTGTTGTTTTTTTTTTTTTTTTTGTGTAAATTGCCAACAACATCCAGTGGGATTTCAAATACAATTGTACAACTCTGTTCACATAAAGCATTTGTTGAGTAGATAAAAATAAGGACTCGCCAAGCATTTTATTGTAGACTATGAGGTGAAAATGTAATACAACGAAACGGATTAACATTAACATGAAAGGAAATTTAAAAAATTTATAAATAAATATATATTTAAAAGTGGAAAAATTTTAAAAATATAACACAAAAGAACATTTAATTTACAAATATTGTAAAGTATAGAAGATTTTAATTTAATACAAGGTAACGCTTTATAAGATTTTGTGATTAATAATAATAAAGAAATGTTTCGTGTATATCAATTATCTTAATATTTATCATATTATTAAATATTAACAATAACGTTTTAATCATAATGATTATGTGTATTATGAATGAAAAAGAACATCTCTATAGAGAAAAAGTATAATATTTTCAGCAGTTATTGATTTTTGTATTAAAATCAATCGATAATATTGCGTTAATGTCTCGCACTTTGCTGCGACAGCTAATGGTTTTGATAATTTATACACAAAACTCAATGCTGTAAGGGGGAGAGTATGGAAGCGAAACATACATACATACACGTACATAATAATCTTGAAAAGGATGTATGTTCGTATATCTATATATACCTTTGTTTATCATAGACCCCATATACATACCACATACCATAATGAAATGAAGTTTTAGGGTTGTGCTGAGAGGGCTATGCTTTTGAAAAACACATAAAATTTTTGTTTCCTATACGCTACACGCTGTTGTGGTGTAAATGATAAATAAATGAACACTCTCCTGTAACTGTAAATATTATGCTCATTAATAAATCTATTGAATATTAGCTGTCCATGCTCTATACCATAAGTTAATATTTATAGTTTTAGATTAGCTCTCTCCTATAAGCGTATGGTGTAGGAAAAATGTCTGTTGAAAATTATCATTTAAAGTGGGACTCACATCACACCCACTTGAACTCTTCAGTGACCACATTATACAAGTAAGTTTTCTAATGATTTATTTTTATCACATACCAATATTTATTGAATTGAAATGTTTGAATATATTATTTAGAAATGAGAAATATGCTGATGTAGTGTTGTACAGTTGCAACATCTCAACATCTAACAATACCGTCAATCATATACCAACAGTTGGCATATCAGCTCATAAGTTTATATTAAGTTCGTGCAGTCAGGTGGATTCTATGATTTTATTTCAAATGAATGTAAGATAAAAAGTAATTCTTTTTTAGTATTTTTCTACAATTTTTGAAACTTCACCCGTCTCTAATCATGGAGTATTTTATATCGTGTTGCCACCCGATTTAAGTCATCGTGCCATTCAAATATTGGTGCAGTATATGTATATGGGTGAGGCGACAGTGTCCAACGATATATTAAGTGAAGTGTTGCGTGGTGGAGAAATGTTAAAAATCCGCGGATTGTGTCGGACGAATTCTGCGACAAATAATAGTGGCGTCGGTAATAGTGTTGGCGCCTACAATTCTACTCTACCTCCGGTGTGTTTGAATGGTGGTACTACGTCGGTGCGTTATTTAATAGAGCAACAACAACAGCAGCAGCAAAGGGGCTTGGCAGCAACAGCTTTGCCAAAAGACAGTCCGGTTATTATCAAATCACCTAAACCGTTAAGTTTATTAACAGTCTCAAGTGGCAGTGGGTTAAAAAATTCAAATGCTAAAACTAATGGGAGTGTGGCAGGCGGCATAACCGTTAACAAAGAAGTAGCTATTGATCCAGAAGATAAAGGCTACTACACTTCCGTTGATACTGCACCCACGAAACCAGCATTAATGGAAAGTTCTTCCCTATGTAACGAAATCGGCTGCAACAATTGTCCATTGAGCACAGATAATAGAACAACGCACCCATTGCAGCCCCTCTCGCCGCCCCAACATTCACGAAATATAATTTCGCATAGAGAGCGTTGTGAAAATGATGAACCACCTACAGTATCGTGCGCACATGAACTCAATTCTGAATTTGTGGAAAATATAGCGACAACTAATCATCGCATCGCAGAACACGAGAATGACATAAGAAAACAGTATGAACATGAAATGCGTAGAGTTAGTCAATCTACAGAGTGTCCGGAAAATATGCCAGATTACACTTTAATAGAAAACTATAAAATATTTGCAAATATTACGCCGCCCTTAAATATGGGACGCCTTCATTCACCTTCCCACCTGAGTAATCAGTGTAAATTTACGAACATTAAGCAAGAACCAATCGAATGGTTGCCATCACCTACCCACGTTACAACAATGCGACCCGGTACGAATAAAAAATCAAATCAGAGTGTACAGCAGAAAGCTTTGGATTTCAAATTGAATGATATCAAAACAGAAACAATATTGAATCCTTGTTATGCAAATAATACTGTAGAAGAGCAATGTGCGCCTCTATTGCCACCTCCACCACCGCCACCAGCACCACCGGCTTCGTCACCGTCGCCGCAGCCACCACCACCACCTTTGACTTCAGTTAATGATTATGACCGTTATTTCTCGTGCGACATGTGCAACGAAACATTTGAAGATCTAACCACTTTATCAAGACATTCAGATAATCATGCAAACAACTCCTCTTCCAAGGGATGCAGTCTAAACGACAATAAAAATCATTCTTCAACAGTTTCCAATAGCGGTGGAGTCTTGGATAATATAACAAAATCTTATGTGCCAAAGAAACGTCGTCGAATATCGGTGAGATTGATTATATACTTGTACATATGACTTATGATCCTTTTATCCTTTTGATTATGCCCTACACCGCTTGGGGTAGAGGCACTCTTGTAATGTAGCTTACAATGTGTACCCAAGTAGTGTAGGGTATTAAGTGGCCGATTACACTCGATTGTAACATTTTCACATGTAATAGGAAAGTAATATTGCTGAACCGGTGGCTCTGCAGTGTGACCTATGCAATACGTAAGTCAAAACTTGTTCTTCATGGTAATAAGAAAATTCATGATATATATAATTTTTAGTTCCTTTGAAACAGCCGCTGAGTGGGTGCGTCACATTAACTGCCAACACACAGAGAGTGAATTGGCCATATTCAATAACAAAAAAGACAAAGAACACAAATTGTAAGTGAATCAGTTGAAAAACTATTCATTATGCTTTTAAACAAGTTATGGCGTAAATCAGTAGTGCAGGATTTTACGATTCTAATATTGTCTCCTTTTTTTTTATAAGAACTTCTAGTTCTTCCACAATCATTAACGACAACAATCATACAAAAAAATTGGGTAATAATCGCCAGCAACAGCAACGAATGCAATCGCGCACAACCAGCATGAATTCTAGCGCAAATATAACCAATTCTTCCGTTATAAATACTGCATCAGCACTAATACCACCGGCACCATCTCAAACGAATGTTAAGATCAACGGTACAGAAAGGCATTACATTTGAGCTTTTTAAGAATAACTAAACATTTCCTTTTTAGATTACTTAAGATCTACGTTATCCCCGGCCTGAACAAAACTTTTATTCTACAATAAACACGATTTTATTAACGAAAACAAATAAGAAATCAACTCATGAAATAATGTATTGAAAGTAATTACACAAAATATAAAAACGCATCCTTCCTTAATACTTTAAAATGTATTCGTGCATATAGGAATTTAACTTTTACTTATATTTGTATGTGTACGACTGATATGTAATTTGAATGTATGTGAAATCAACAACCAATCGAGCTGTTCATTAGTTTTGTTTCTCATGTGTGTAAATAAAAAAGCTATCAATATTTTTATTCTCAATTCTACCTGTTGACAGAGCAAGGGAAGATAATGATGATGGTAATTGTAATTCATTATTTTGCTTAAATTTTATCAAGTATTAACATCAATATGTATACATAATAAAAAAAAGTGGCATTTTGTTAACAATATTTGAGTCTAGTCATTAATTTGTATAAAGTTTCGAACGAAATTTTATTTGCGAATGCTGCAGATTGTATTTTGGAATAAAAGCATTTTAGTTTTAACGGTTTTTTTTTTGTGTGTTTAGCAAGTACGTTGACGTTTCGTGGGATTTCTGTAAAAAATACACAAGGAAGAGAAACAAAACATAAAGCAAAAGAAAATCTTATTTAAAATTTGTTATTAGTAGTGCAGAGTTCTTTTTTTTCTTTTTTTATAATGATTTATTGTAAATGATTTTTTTCTTAAGAAATGATAATGGAAAGCTCATAACTTTTGTCATAAGAAAATTAACTCAATTATTAACTTATGTAGCTTACACAAGCATATTGTAGTTGGGGTTGCCCTCACGACGGGTTTTCATAAATTTGGCATACGTTTCACCATCCAAATAAGAACATTTGACGGCCTCATCTTCAACCATAAGATCGCGCCACTTTAACTGTAAAATATTATACATTGATACATTCTTGTGTATTTTATTAAGTACACTGCACCCTTACCAAATGTTCATAACGTTCTTTGTCCATTTCGTATTTATTGCCAATTAAATATTTCAACATAGCGGAACGTTCACACCAAGGCCAAATCATGTAATCTAGCATGCCAGGCCCAGTACCGCCAAAGTACGAAGTACCACGATTTCTTAATTCTTTTTCAAAAATATCCAGCCCGTTCGTTACCTCCGAAATGGCTCCGGTTACAAGTTCGGTATTAACGAACATCTTATGCATTGCCCCAATTACGGGATTAAAACGTTCAATAAACATCTTGTCCTGAGCCTTCTTTAAAGGATCTTTAGGAAAGAGTTTACGCTCCGGGTACTTTTCATCCAAGTACTCACATATTACCAACGATTCGATTATAGCTGGTTGTCCCGTCTCCTTTACCAATTGTAAAGCGGGAACTTTACCCAAAGGACTAAATTCTGTCAACCATTCAGGCTTGTCGTTTAAATTTATGAAAATGCTATGATATGGTATTTTTTTTGCGTCCAAAACCAAATGTACGCGGTGAGCGTAAGGGCAGAAACGCATGGAATATAAACGTAACATGCCATCATCGGGCAATTCTGGTTTTTTTGAACCTTGAATGCAATAATACATGATTCATTTTGTGCTTTTTTTTTAATTCATGCTATTAATAAATATTTTTTTGGAGTGTTGTTTTGTAGGATAATTTCTCTTACCTTTCGCTAAATGTTTGCCACCACTCATGCTTGTGAAGTACAAAAGTAATATAAGAATATATATTTATTCTTTGTTGTAGCCAAATTTAGCAAAAACTTGCTAATTTTACAAAAGCCTTTAGATGAAAAGTAATTATACAGCAAAAATACAACTCGACGCTTGTAGAGAAAAGTTTCTACTTCTTATGCGTATCTTAACATTCATAGAAATGTGATAGCATAATCTGACATTAACATATTGTTTTTTTTTTATGTATAAAGTTAACGCCAATTAGAGAAGGAAGAATCTACCAAATCAATGCAACCACATTTTTTATAAAATGGCAATTGTATATTAGTAAACAAACATACACTTGTTGAATTATTTTAGACATTTATTTATTTATTTATTCTATTCTATTAGTTACAAAAACCAATTATCAACTAATATATGTTTATATAGTTATAAATAAGAATATAAAAATAAAATTTTATAATTAAAATAATAAAACTGGCCGCAGCATCAGTAACAATAACAACAACAACAACCTCTGGAACAACTTAGAATAAAATTAAAAATAATATATGCTAAACTTAATATTAAGCTTACAACTAAAGGTTAAAATTCATGAAGCAAAAGGATATTATAAAATCAATTAATATATAAAAATAACAACAAAGTAATAAAAGTAATATAAGTACATATAAAAAAGAAAAAACTATTGGTTAAGGACCAATGATTCTAATAGTTTGGTAGATTAAGTAAGTAATTCCTTATTACGTCTTTATATTTATTATTAAAATAATTATTCTTTCGCACGTAAACAACCGATTAGAATAAAACTTTAATGGAAACTGAAAAAATTATGAAAGGTGTGTGACAGGTGTTGAGTATGAGGAGAGATATGTAATTTCAGTGAAAAGTGTGTCATTTAATCAAAAATTGATTAAGATTTTTGTTTAATTTTTTATAACATAAGACATATTAAACAAAACATCTGCACATTCACACTTATATTGTAGTAACTATTAATTCTGGCCAACATATGTAAAATGTGTGGAGTCTACTTACACCTCTTAATAATATTTTCAAAAAATAATACAAGGTTTGCAAATTTTGATAAAAATTATGGTGTTTTTAAATTTTTTAATAAAGTGTTATAAATCAGCAAAGTTCAGTTATTTATTACATTAAAGTACAAATACTCCCAGAAAAGGACTTTTGCAGTTCAATAGACAAAATATACCTTCACACACTCTCTATGCCTTCTTAAGAACATCACCGAAGTTACTTTGATTTTAAGTTTGTTTGTAACAATCGGAGTGATCACTTGCTTTAAATGGAAACGGTAAAATTTTGTAAAAGTGAAAAAAAAAAAAATGGCGACCACAAAGAAAAATTTACTGAGAAAGTCTTATAACATATATTTCGAGGTGTCTGAGGCGGTCTGAGTTACATGTAATTTCTAAATATGTTAAGTTAGATATGAGAACGTAACAGGAAATAAAAAAAAATATATTACATTATCATGGTAATGTTACATTACCATTGAGATAGAAAGAGACAAATATACGCGTAAAAAAATTTAATGAAAGAATTGTTCGTTCGTTTAATTTAATCTGGGTACATTTGTGGGTTTATATGAAAAAATCCAACTACAAATAAATAGAAAAAATATATACAGTGCTGGTGTATTTCCGCAAGTAGTACGTAAAGTACTTTTAAAAATATTTTAAAGCATACATATACTTTTCATATCTGGTTTCCGCCATAACGTATAAAAATGTGTATATTTAGCTTGAAGAAAAATTTTGTAATCAACAAAATGTTGCTAAACATCTAAATGTTTATTATATGAAATCGTTTATTGCAAATTTCAAGAACATCGTGTCGTGAGTGCTAAATTGTATTGTTTCGGTTTCAGTTTCGGCAGTTCTCCCAACAGAAGCAGAAATACAGTTTCTTATTGGTGAGTGTTTGTTTTGAAGTCTCTGCATACGCACATGTGTTATATACAAATTTCTTGTAGGATAAAGTTTTTATTGTAAATTTTTATTTAATTTCAAACCAAAAAATTATTTCTCTAAGGGTAACATTTCGTATTTTAAATGATGTATAATTGAATAACCGAACATTTTTGTGGAATGCGATTTTTTTATACCCTCCACATACAACTATGATGGGAAGTGAAAGAGAGTGACACTCCGTCTCTATATTTAGTAGAAGTCTCTGGTAGAGTAGTCTAGGGTATTAAATACTCAAAGTGAACTTGCTTTGCACTTATTTTGGAATAAGATTGTTTGATTTCTTTAATTATTTAAGAAGGTTAAGAAAAACACTGTGACACTACATTGTGTCACGACAAGAACAAATGTTTATATTACATTTTTAGATGTTTATGTGGTTTACAATATTTTATGCTTTAATGAAAATATTTTTGAGTGTTTTTTTTTGGTTACTTCTCTTAGTTCAAGGTCGTTGCTTTTGAAATATGAACGCATTTTTCAATTCAGTGATTAGTAAAACTCGAAACCAAAACTATAACAAAACACTATATGTGATCTAGAAAATCAAGATTTAGCTTAAAGTTTTTCTCTATTTCATTTTCATACACTTTTAAAATTTTTCAAGTGTAAAATGTAACACATACTCTTTTAATTATTACGTAAAGAAGGTTTTAAAATATTATTTACCAATTTTAAGAGTTTGTCTTCTTTGTTTCGCCTTGGTAAGGTACTATAAAAACAATCTTAAGTTTTAATATCATTTATGGAAAGTTATTAAGTTGGATTTTTTATTAATAATAATTAAGGCAAATAAATGAAATTTCATATAAACAATTCCTTTGTGTTGAGAACTTTTTATATGTCACGCACTTGGGTTTTTGCGTTGTAACATTTTTCCTACCGCTGACAAATATTTAAATAATTATATAGTAAGAATACAATAAATTGCTCTTATAAGAGTGAGTACATACCTATAAATGATGTACTGTTTCATAGATTGCATTGTTTGTTGTTTTTCATAAATTTTTTTAAAAGCTCACACTTCTCAGAGGAGTTTCATTGATTTGATTGATTTCTATTGATTTTTATTGATTTTTTTAGTCAAGTCAGTTGTGCATTATGAATACTAATTATTGTATTTCGCAACCTCAAGCGATTGGCAAATGATTCAAATACCAATTAAACTCATTTCCATTAATTGCAATTATGATTACAAATCGTTTTTTCACTGCATTGTACGAAATTATAATTTTCTTCAATAACTGGTATGACAAAAATGAACTACGTAACCTGGAAACAATTATAAATGGCGGATACCAATGGCACCTTTGGGAATCTCTGTTGTAAAATATATAAAAACGGTTATTTTTTTGCTCTGCTTTGATAATATTATCCTATTTATATTTAACACTATTATTATTTTATTTGCTTTGTTTAGCATTCACGTCTTTCTTTTTGGATTTCCATTTCTGTTTAATCTTTCTTTAATTTATATCTTTCATCATTATTTTATATATAAACACTAAATAGTTGTAATCGAAAATTGTAACAATTTTTGTAAATAAATAAATAAATAATATAGTTAGCTGTCGCTATCGGGTTGGCGCCAAATAATATCAATTCATTTCATTTGTATCCGTATGTATATAAGTATCGTTAAATTTTCTACATAGAAAAACATTTTCAAGGCTGCCAACTCAAAGTGCGAATATGCTTACAAACCATACCTTAGTGTTTTTTTACATATATTTTGTAATGCTAATGATTTGGGGTGTAGGTGTTATAGTTATTGTATCATAAAAAATATGAATATTTTTTCAATGTTTTCTTTTCTGGCTTTTCCATGGTATGATTAATTGTATAATAAAACATAAATAAGTGAAAATATTATAGTCGGTCAAGCCCGACCATAAAATACTCTACTTGATGAATTATTCAAGTGCCTTGAAAAAGAAGACTAAGTAGTTTATCAAAAATTTAATTTTTTATACTTATTATTAACTATTCTTTACTTAATTTTAGCAAAAAAATATATGGAATTTTTTCATAAACCGATTTTTTTTTTTTTAATAAAACGTTAAATGAGAAAAGGTTCTAAAAATGGTCAGATTTGGTCCAAATTAAACACACACATTAAGCTAATTAATCATTTTTTTTACTAAATATTGTCAAAAAATATTAAGAATTGTGACTTTTTGTCCAATAAAAGCGGACGTGGATAAATCGATTCAGATTTTAATTCATAATCGATTGGTAAAACTGAAGATGGGTGTGGCAATTGCCGTTTAGGTGTTACAAACATTCGCACAAACCTTAATATACCCTTTGCCGCAAGTGGTGCATGCAATAAATATATTTGTTACAAGTTCACAATTTTTAGTTTGGATACAAATCTTGATGAATGTTTATTCTTGATCACAAATTATAATTATTTCCAAACGCAATTGTCTTTGATAAAGAATATTTATCATTTACATATCATTATGGATCGATATATTCATATATATATTTATTAATAATTTATTGCGGTCCCTGAAAATAAATAAAATTAACAGAAAACGTCTTTTAAACTCTTGCGGGTGTTGTGCTGACTATCTAATGTATGTAGGTGGTTTTCAATAGATGTGATGTCATAACCTCAAGCACACAACATATTGAGTATAAGAAATAAAGCATGAAATAGCAAAGTAGTTAAGAACAATTACAAAATAGTTAAAATTTAAGTCACACATGCTAAGTCACACAGTAAGCAATAATATGGTATAACAACAACAGCAGCAACATGTGTTTTGTTAGATAGATATTTATATATGTATATATAAGTCCATCCACACATGCATTCGTGTGCATGTAGGTTGTATGTATAAAAAAAAACAATACACACATAGGTAGCAAACAAAATGCAAATTTATGACTTGCTCATAAGACAACTGTAACAAAAATTGTTGTGTTTTTATTGTTTGTAGCTAAAACAAAAAGGCCCTCTGCGCACACAAATACCAACGCATTAAAACAGTTGCTTTTCTACTATCACACAACGGCTTATAGAAATATTATCTCGTTCATTCAAAAACGGTTCATTGGGGAGTGAGTAGTATATCGTAACATACTTGCATTTATAGTTTGAAATGTTAACGCGCTTGTGATGTTTACGGAATGTACGTTTAGAGCGCCAACAACAACAACAACAACAACAACACCAATAACAGTAAAAGTACTTTAAAAAAAAGTAAAACAAAAATAAATGTGGAGCGGGAGCTGTTGTTTGTTGCTTGGTTGCCGTCCCTCCCACCCCCATAACCACGATTAACAGCTGAATTGTTGCTCAATCTCAGCAGCGTTTCCATTTTTAAACATTCGTTACGTTTAGTTTTGTACTCGCATTAACAGCTTTAGTGGCAAATCAAACAGCTACAATAACAGACGTGTTCGCAATTTCAATATAAATAATAACGAAACAAAGCGAAAAAAATAATCGATCCATGTAACATAAAAACGAAAAACTAAAACAAATAATGCGATCGTTTTCACATCAAAAATGTTGAATTGTTTGTTGTTTAGTAAAAGATATTATTAATGTAAGAAAATATTTTGTGAAAAATTATATTAAAAAAACAAAGAAGAATCAACCCTATGACCCGACCCGAGATTTCAATTTTAATAACCGTGATTAAATCATTGTACACAGTAAATAAATTCAATGCAATAATCCATAAGATTTGTACAAGTATTTACTTTAAATTCGTTTTTGGCACGTTGGCTTTGGTCTGGGAACTATGCATTTGAATTTTTGGATATTTTCGTTATGGATGGTAAGCGGAAATTCGAGTTTAAGGAAATTTATATAATTGAGTCAATTAGTTAAACGTTATGGTTGGCTCAAACAAAATTTTTGTTACCTTTTATATGCCATCGCAACTGATTTTAGCCACTTTGCATACCATTTCAAACGAGTCTACTTTGCTGCAGATTTTTATGTTGCCTTCACGTTTTGGAATATGGAAATGGAAGTGGAATAATATCTTATATGGAAGCTATAAACAAGTGTTTTCTTAAAAATTGTCATATAACTTTTTTGAGCCTTTTCAACCTATATTCGACATAAGTTTTTAATGAAGTGATGTGTGATGTACGAGTATTTTGAACTATATGAATTGCAATGCTCTTCTATAAGTTGGCAACATTTGCATTGGACGTTTTCTGTACTACTTTTTACGCTTATCCTAAGAAGCAGTTACTCTTGTTCTTTTATCCATCTAATAAAAAAAAGGGGTAGAACCTAAAATGTAACTAAAGTTCATTTAAAATTTGCTAAACTTATTATATGTAGTATGCAGTGGCGCCCACAATGAAAAAACTTTTTCCTTCAATTTTTGGCGGAGATAAGAAAATACGTTAATTGACCCATATACTAAATGTTTATATTTTTAAACATTTTATTAAAAGAAATGAAAAAAAAAAAAAAAAAGAAAAAGAAATTTGGATGTAAATGAAATTTGTACGTGCTGAACGACTTAAACCATAACTCAAGAGACTTTATTTTCATTATTATTATTATTATTATTGTTGTTGCTTAGTAAGAAACGGCGAAAATAACGCATATTTAAAATTGTTGCTTTCCATTAAATTCAAGTGTTCCGCATTAATATCTGAACGTTATGCAAAATATTTGGCTTAATATTATTTTCAATTACGACATTATTAATGATCATTTGTTTTTTTCATATTATGCCACACTTTATATGGCCGTGGTGGGCAAAAATTAAGTAAACCACATGCGGTTCATTAACTAACTTTTAAATTTTTATATAAAAACCTTCACATCGCTCATTAGGTTAGAGATTCAAATACATATAGAGTTCATAAGGAAACAAAAGTTTCGGCTTTATGACCTTTTTATAAAAATAATAACCCTAAATACTCCCCGATTCTGCGCCAATTTAAATTTTTTTTAAGACATACCCACATCTGTTATTCCATCACACCCATCTTGGTGCACTAATGCATACCGAAGGATGTAAAATTTGTGTTTAGCGTACTATTACGTATGTACCGTATTGTATATTGTTTACCCCTCCCTGGTATTTAATACATCTTTGATTTTGACATACTGACCTGTCGAACGTGTAAACTACATTGTTTAACCATTAGTGCCAAGTTCAGTGAATATGTCGATAGTGTTTTACAATATAATGATATAATCGTCTTTTTATGTTGCTTACAAACACAACAAAACTTTACTGCCATCAATTTAATTTCATTTAAATTTTCTACTTTGCAAATTTAACAGACATATAAACGCAACATTAAATAAGATTCATTACAAATTGAAAATAAAGTTCAGTTAATGGGTTTGCGGTTAATGGATGGGGAGCGTGTGTGGTGATAAAAAAAGATTACCGCACAAAAGTTATTTGTTTTAAGTAATTGACTATTGATACAGTTGTCCGTATGTACGTACGTACGTAGGTTTATATCTACATTTCAAAGTCAAGGTTATTTCACAAAAATAAAAGCAAAATAACTAAAGAAAACTTAAAGATTGAATCATTGAATATTTTACATGTATGTGGAGAATAACTTGATTGTTGCAGTTTGAAGATAGATAGATATTTCATTTACTCATCAATTATTCAATAACATCTGTACTGCTTACAATATATCGTATATCAGCAAAATGAGTGCTAGTGTACATGTTATTATTTGTAGAATAAATTAAAATATTTATTATTATTCTAAGAATTTATATGTAAATATAAACGTATAAACTATTTAGCGTGCATGAATTAGGTTATTGTAACGTATGACTAACATATTAGGAATATTTTTTTATTTGAAAAGTTGCTTGTCACAGTTTTTTTTTTGCGCTCAAACGTCATTTTCTTCCATTCATTCAAAAGTATCAGATAACATTTTTATACCCTCTACCTTAGTGATCAGGGTATACCAAGTTGGTTTTTATGTTTGCAACATCCAGAAGGAGGTGTCTTGATCAGCATCAAAAACGGAGTCGAACTAGACATGTATGTATGTTCGTATGTCCGGGTGTCTGACTATTGTTGACATTCTCAAGGTCGTAAATTTTAAGATATTTAGTTGAAATTTTGTACAAGCACTTAGTTTTTACACGCAGATCGCTATTTAAAATGGGTAAAAAAAAAACTGCCACGCCCACAATCGACATAAATCTATATATCAACTACAAAAGTTGACTTATAAACTTGAAATTTGGTGCACATATTTATGGTTGTCCCATCCATCAATATGCCAAAAATGGGCATGGTCGGGTAATAGACACGCCTACAATTTACAATAAACTATACTGCACGTAAAGCTCGACTTTCTTTGCTGATACATACACTATTAGAGGGCGTAATCACGTACCTGTCACGCCCACTATTACAGATGTGGAGGGTATTTAAGATTTGGCTTAAGCCAAATTTAGTTTTCTTATTTGTTTTTCTTGCATATACCGACATGAATATTTTGTGATGTCTTTTGAGAGTTCGTACAATTAGCAAATATTTCAAATAGTTTTACACTTGACTTGATTCTGTCGCTGGATTTTTTTCATTTCTTGTAGCCGCTAAAATATTTTGGAATACTTGTTAATATTTTCTTTCTCATATATTGACATTTATTGAGGCGGCTGCCACATTGAATGTGTAAAATATTCAGTAAACTGTGACTAGATCGAAAACCATGTAGAATATTTCAATATAAATGTATATAAAGAAAATGATAATTCGAAACCCTCCGGCAATGGCGTAGTTATACATATATAACTTGCGAGCTTTTAATCAAGACAAATATATCCAATTGCTAATTGCAAACATTCTATATGATTATTCAGGTGTTAAAATAATTATAACGGGTGTTTTTTTAAGAAGTTTTTTTATACAGGTATTACTCTGTTCTCTGACAGTTGTTTTGACAGTTCAAACTTTACCTGTTATATTCATATACATACGTTCACACATATATATATATATATATACTCATATATATTTATATGTACATATTTTTGAATATAAATTAGACGGCCTACGATTCCTCTTTGCATCGTTTTTGGAAATTGTTCAGAAAATTCAAGTTAATTACCAAGAAGAAGAAGAAGAATAAACGAAACAATAAAACTACAAACTACAAACAAAAGAACAACTTTAAATGAAAAGAAGTAGTCAAGGTCGTTTATAAGTTGGATGCAATTACATGTAATGATCATAGCGGAAGTTGCATGAACACTTTTTACTATTATTGCGCATGAATGTATATATGTATGTGTTACTTAACTTCTCACACCAGTAATTGTTAAGCCAGCATAATATCTAGGAAAGAAAATAAACCACAGAATGGATATAAAAATTTTTGTTCATATTCAAATAACGAAATTTTTTTAAATAAACTTTCGTGTGGTAAGAAAAAAGTCACAACCACTAAAACAAAAACAAGCCTCGTTTATTAGTTTAATTAGAGTGATTACGTGGCAGAGTATTGCTGCTAAATAAAATAAGTTTCTTGCCAAAGTCTTTTGTTTTATAATTCTTATCTACGGAGAGAGAAAAGCATTTCACTAAGCATGATTTGATGATTGTTAGATCGCTTTTATATGTATGTATATTATACAGCTTTTTGTTTGGAGTTTTTCAAGTTTTATGCAAATTAAAAAAAAAATTAATTGATGGTGGGGGAGTATAAAATTACTTACGGGTTACTTAACTACTGTGCTGATTAATTGAACATGCACATCATATACAAAATACTACATATCACGATATGAACGAAATGAATAAAATTAGTGCAACACTACATGGAAACAATAAAAGCGGAAAATTTCATTTAACGACACCCTTCAATTGTGTTCCCACATATACGCATCACGTAAAACGCCTGCACGCACAAGCGTTCAACGACTTACGCATTTATGTGTGTACTAGCATATAAAAATTGTATATAGTAGAAAAAGAGAAAAAAAAACTAAAGCAGTTCATGCCATAGTTGGCACAATAGTCATATTGTTAGGAAAAGCGTAAACAGTTCATTTACACGCTGAACACACATTAGATGCACTAAGCATTATATGTACATGCCACACACATCGCACTGTAGTATATGCATAAGCAATATGATTAATAAATCATATACATATATACATAATTGCATGTTAAGCATTATTATTGCTGTTACTGTTTTTGTTTCTTTTTGTTTTGTTTTTAAAGTCGATGATTAATTTATTTGAAAGATTACTATGGTCAATGTCTTTCAGTCAAAGTACACACTAAACCATTTTCATGTGCAACAATTATGAAACAATCTCATGGTTATAAACAATTAGAAAATACATATAATAAATAATAACAACAACAATAATAATAATCGAAACACGTAAACGTACAAGTACAAAGTACACTAATGAACAGATGTGAGGAGAAGTGCACCAAAAATAATCAGTAATCGAAGTCACGTGCGCCGTTGTATTTACTCTCTTTCTTTTCTGTTTTTACTTTTCTATCTACTCCTTCATCCACAATCAAGCCATTATTATTGTACAATAAAATTCATTTGTATTTACTTATTAATCAATACAGTTGCAAGCTATTTGTTTTCTTTGAGTTGCGCTTCAGATTCATTGTCTTGAAGCAAGCGTTAAACTATTTATGTGAAAATAAGAAAAAAGCAGAACAAGACAACACTTTATATAAAGAAATGTATTGAACTTTCACTATCTTTGCACCATTCTGGGCAGTATAGGAATTTATTTATGTTTGAAGCAAAAAATTTCTAAAAAATGATAAATTTCAAGCGAGCAGAAATATTCCGATTTTTTTATTAGTGCTGAATAATGTCATTGAAAATTTGTTAAAACACACATAGGCGGCATACGTTTAACTTCAATTAAAGTCCCATTTGTAATATTTGGGCTGTAGGGTATGTAATGTTTGTGTGGATGCTAGATTTAATTTGATTATATAAAAGACTTAAGCAACAAACTTTTTAACACGTTAAATTTGAGTTAGAATAATATGCCATCTGTTTATTAGTTTGTCAGCACTTTTGTCTGTCTGTCTGTCTATATATTTTATATATGTAATATATTGCTATCTCGATTTAAGAACATGTGTTGCCTCATTGAACATGTTTTGAGTGTTACAGTATAGAGTGATGTGCAAATCTTGACTTTTAGCACAAAAGGATTTATTTTCTTTTCATTAAGAACGTTTTTTTTTTATACCAAACTTGTTAATGATTTAGTTTATGGTAGCTTAAGGTCAACGTTACTTTTTTGAACACAAACATGTTGTTGTTACTATAGAAAATTTCTATAATTGCTTTAAATTTTTTTTCTATTTCTTGTCCTCATATCTCTTTTGTTACACTTAAAAAAATTAAAAAAAAACAATTTTTACTATAATTATTTAATTAAAATTTTAAAGAAAATGTTGACTTGAAAATTATTAATTTAAATTATAATTAATTTTCTTTATTCAAAACCTCCATCTTAGTGATAAAGTTTGTTCTTCTGTTTGCAACATTTAGAATGAGGCGCCAGAGACCCTTCAAAGTATATATATTCTTAATCAGCATCAAAAACTGAGTCGATTTCGGCTTGTATGTCCGCGCGTCCATGTGTCTGTTTGTTGTTAGCATTCTCGTAAGTTATGAAATATTGAGCCAAAGTTTTGTACAAACACTTTTAGGTTTTGCACGCAGATCGCTATTTAAAATGGGCAAAATCGGTCAACTGCCACGCCCACAATCAACAAAAATTTATATATTTGCCACAAAAGTTGATTTAGAAACATGAAATTTGGTATGCGTATCCCATCCACTAATGGGATGCCCAAAATGGGCATGGCCCCATAACAGACACGCCTACAATTTACAAAAAACCATATTCAACGTAAGCTGATACGTAATACATTCACTATTAAAAGGCGCTATATATATATATATATATTTGCCACGCCCACCGTTATAAACGTGAAGAGTATTTTGGATTTGACTTAAGCCCAATTTAGTTTCATTACTTGTTAATCAATGATTTAATAATTTTTTTTAGTTTCTGGTCTAAACCTCTTTAATTTTTTTACTCCCGTTCAATTTCTTAGAGTGTCTATGTGCTTAAGAATAATAATGTTTGGCAATCAATTGTTATTTTGAGAGTAATGAACAAGACAAGCAAAGACAATAAACCAAAAAAACAAAAAACTTGACTCAATGAATTCACTACAAATCAACTTAAGTGGACACACACTCATACTTTCATATAAAATTTGGACACGTGTAGGTTGCTTGTAACGCCAAATGTTCTTTTGTTTGATAATTGTTTATATGTTGGGTGGTACTGTCATAGAGATAGAGACACGTCGGTGATTAGTTAAAGTTAAATCATTTTCAACAATCAAGAATTTATTTGTATTCTTATTTATCATTTTAATATTGTGTTATGTTGTGTAACATGGCACGTACCTATATGTGCGATACAAAAACTATATGTGGGCTAAACATGTTTTTGTACTTAAAGTTAAATTAGGAAGTATTGTAGGTTGGTTGTCATGGGATTTTTATTATATGGAATAATAAATTATTCTAGAGCTAAACACACACATATATATAAACTACATTTATTTGTTGAACAATAAACCCTTTATTTTATTCGTAGCTACTATTGTTATGTTCCACATTCCATATGGCAAGGATTTCAATTCATATCAGTTGATTATGTAATTTTTTATATTTATTGTATTACACAACAGTTGATTATAAGCATCAATGCTGTTTGAGTGTATTTGTTATTGTGCAAAATTAATTATGTCATAAAAGGAACCCGACCATTCATTATTATGTACATGTGTGAAAACTAGTTCTCTGTATAAAAGTCATATGGGCCAATAATTGTAAAAGTGGTCCAAGTCAAGTTTGCCAAAAAACATCATCAATTGAAAATCTATAAATTTACCATAGTATGCACCGTTAAAATAGCTAAATGGATATGTTCTGATAACTGACTTAGACCGCCATGTTACGTACACAACAACATTCGTTTACAAAGAAATAAAATCAATTCAAAGAAAAACTGGAAACATGTTAAAAGCTTTTCATCTTTATTTTTACATCAGTATGTGTGCGTTTGAGGTGTTTCACAGTCAAGGTGAAGGAAAGTACAAGTAAGCATACACCATACAATTAGGTAATGAAATCCAATGAGACAAAGACTTTACATTTGTTACCACGCTTTCGACTTAACAGCCATTAATGCAAGAGCAAGCAACATGGCAAGTAACACAGCATCATACACAATACGGGCAAATATATTTTCATCTTCATGCACAGCACAGATAATGCTATTGTCTCGCATAATTGCGCAACTTCTTCTTCTTCTTTTGTGAATTTTTTTGTTTTGTTTTGTTATGTTTTTTGGCTCTAAGTTAATAACCAGTTCCCATTGAAACTGAAGAAAATACAAACATTTCAATGCATTTATTTTTTTTATTTTGCAGTAGTAGTAGTAGTAGTAGTTGTAGTGGCAGAGGCATTGTTTCAATATTATTATACATTTATGTGCAGACGTGCGATTTAAAGTGATAAATATACAATCATTCAACCACCAGAAATGACACAAACGGAAGCTCTTAAACTTAGTCAAACAAATCAAACCCGTTATTTATTTATATTTACTTCTATATATATTTTATATGAGTTGTGAATTGGTCTATGTCAGGGAAGGAAATATGTATATATGTTTGCGAATGTATTAAATTTTCGTATTTATTTTGTTGTTTCAACCAGAGACCGAAAATAACGATAAATGAAACTAATTGTGATAATTTGCGATCACAGTCAGGTTTTATAATGAATTAAATTTTATAAACTTATAATTTTTCTTTTAAATAAAAATAATTTTGATCAAACGATTGTTTTAAATAATCAATATTAGTTATTTTTTTTTCTATTTATTGATCGTTATCTACGATATATTCAGTCTCTGATTGTAAAACTTGCAAGCAAGTGTAACAAATGTTTCTGTTATTGTTACACTTTATAAGTGACTGAATGCGTGTTATCTGTGGAATGTTGATGACAATTTTAAACAAGCCACTAATACATATAAACATACAAGTATATAATATGATTTAAAAGTTTTATATATTTATACCCTCCACATGGTCCGTATACTAAGTTTGCTCTTCCGTTTGCAACACCCAAAATGAGGCATAAGTAGATACATTTTTCATCAGCATCGAAAACTGATTCGAGCTAGACATGTTTGTCCGTGCGTCCGAGTTACAGTGTATCGGTCTGTTGTTGGCATTCTCACGGTCGAAAATTTTGTACAGACATTTTTAGTTTTTGCATACAGATCGCCATTTAAAATGGGCAAAATGGGTCTAAAGCCACGCCCACAATTGAAAAAAATTTATTTATCTGCCACAAAAATTAAGGTATGATATTGAAATTTGGTGAACATATTTATGTTTATCTCATCCATTAAAGTACCAAAAATGGGCATGGTCGAAGAAGAGGCGCGCCCACAATAAACAAAAATTTATATATCTGCTACAAAAATTGACCTATGAAGTTAAAATTTGCTGCACATATTTATGGTTATCTTATCCATCGAGGTGCCAAAAGTAAGCATGGTCGAATAATAGACGCGCCTACAATTTACAATAAGCTATACTCCACGTAAAACTCGACTTTCAAGCTGATACGTACGTTACTAGAGAGCATAATCATATAACTTCCACGCCCACTATTGTAGATGTAGAGGGTATTTAAGATTTACCCTAAACCAAATTTACTTCTCTTACGTGTTTTACTTTAAATAGGAAAAGAAAAAACCAAATAAGGTTTATGGTGTTTTTTTGGTTAAAACTTTTACTTTTATTTTAACTTATGATATGGAACAGGCCTGTTGCAAAGCTTTTGTTTGTATTGTAGTTTCATAAAAAATTAATGGTAATGGTAACATTGAACGATTTATGTTAAGGGATTGATTAAACATCAGAGTCAGAGTCACATTTTTATTCGCTCATTATTATGTACGGGACTACTGATTTTTTATATGCGTTGTGATATCATTTAAACATATAAACAAGTGTGCATGTATACTCTAAATAAGTTTCGCTTGTGCGTTATATGTATATAAACAAAATTATTCTCAAATTATTCGTAAGTATTTGACCGTGTAAGTCATAATGATGAATATTTGTTTTAATTGTGGGAGAATTAAAAAAACCTCCAAGTTGTAATTAAACTTATCTTGGATTTCATCATATTCACGTATTTTACGTACATTTTCCATTTAATTTTTCATTTATTTAAGTGTATATGCATTTAAAGTCATGTAACGTACTGTATGTTTGAGTGCTACCATAACCTGCAATTTAAAAAAATTCTAACCAGATGTTTTTGATTTTAGCTCTAATACTGAAATTGGGTAATCGAGTGCGCTTTTGTTTCAACAAGTATATACTTCTTCTTGAATTATTGAAATTATGTCCGTACGTCCACGTATCTGGCACATTCCCAGTCGTTCATTTAATGAATAGAAACTGCTGTTGGTTACAAGCAGTATTTATTTATTTGTGTACATAAACGAGGTTCACAATGTATTCATATGTGTATTCTTGAATTAACACTCGATGCTGATTCATATTATATTGTCTGCTGTAAAGTTATAACAAAATAATATTGCGAGAGAAAGTTATCACAAAAGTCCATATTAGCACGAAAGTGACAAAGTTCTCTGTACAAATATAATAACAAGAGAAATTTTGCATATTAATTGTTGGCAGCGTCTTCGTTTTCATGAATTGATTCTTCTTCTTGTAAAATTTCATCTACTAGCAGAGATGGTCGTTCGTCTCTTTGATTATCCTCCTTAGAGTCCTCCTTACCATAGTCCGAAAAAGTTAGATTTATATCGTACGGTGAACGCTTAAATATATCCATTGGAGTGTAATTGCTTTCAATGGGCCAAAAAAGAGTATCATGATCAGGATGGAATGGTATTGTAAAATACATTTTAGTAAACTGTTGCAAACTGAGATAAAACTTGTCAGCATTAAGACATAAATCAATGCGCTGAACTTCCGGTAATAGTTTATTGTAGGGGTCAGCGGGTAATGCCATAACCACTTCAAGTTCACCTTAATTCGGAATATATGATTGTTTGTCATTTTTATTAAATAAAATAATTCTTAACTTTATGTGTATATACTTTTCTCTCCTTGCTGTTCCATCAATGTTTCTACCACTGATTTTACTTTTTGCTCCAAATGTACATGTTGTACGACCATCAAACTGGCATCAGTTGTGGTGGCTGGTGGAAATTTCTCATTAACATTAATTGCATCTGAAGTGTGCATTAAAAACGTTCCGAAATGAGGCTGCAAAAAATACAATAAAATATTTGTAGAAGCATTTAAGGAAGAAGAGTGCTTTCATCACATACCCATCCTATATGATTTTCCACTAAAAAAATTTTTGCTTTCTGCCATAACACATCTTCAATATCGCACAGTTCCTGAAAGAAATCGCCCAACATGTGTTCAGCCCCCTCCACCATTAAATATGTATAAGTTTCCATGCAAATAAATAGGCCAGTCAATGTATCATTGGTGATTTTTTTTTTATCACAACTGTCGATAATATTATGCAATTTGCGACGAAAAAATTTCAAGAAAATGTCACTCGGCACGACATTCGAAGCAGCGGAGTCCCTTGGCAGAGACTCTTTATTGTGTGCCAATACATAGACGCGTTGAAAATAAATTTCTCGATTTAAATTTTCTAAATCTTCGATTATGTAATGCTTAAGGGATTTACGTATTTGAAAATCGGTGCCATGCCGGTAATTGCGGGACGAACGGCTTGTACGTGTGGAGCTTATTGAAAACGTTTGTGTTTGCTGTTTTCGTTTTTTCTTTCTCTCTTTCAAGTCCGCTCCGCTCTCCACCTTGGAAGCATGTGCATTTGTTTTTGAGTGCTTTATTGGTGTTTTTAATGATATTTTCAGTTTGGGCGGCATATTGAATTGAATTTATGTTTTGTTTTTCGCTTTAGTTATTATTGCATTGATGAAATGAATTTTTTATTATTTATATATATTTTTTTTACGTATGCTTGTTATTTTGTTTCTATGGAAAATTTTTTCAGTTTATTATCACATGTTTGACTTTTAATTGAATAAAAACGAAATCGTTTAAAACGTTATACTCTTTAAATCGTTTCATAACTTCCAGGTGATAATTTATTTAGCCTGTTTGCTGTTAAGTGGCGTCACAGCTTCAAATCAATATCATATACAAACGGATGAAGGTCCCGAACGTTATTTTCGTTTTCAAACGGATAATGGTCAATTTCGTAAGGAAAAGCGTCTACAAGACGGCACAGTCATTGGTAAGAATAGCTAGTAAAGACCAGAATAGGAATAATTCTAATCTATGTGGTTAATGTTTTTCAGGAACCGAAGCCTGGATAGATGCAGCTGGTTATTTAAGACTTAAAGATTACATGGCTGATAAGCAGGGCTATCGTATACTTAAATCGAAAACAATTTTTGTGGGTCATAACACAAATATACAGGTCAATGATTTTTTTGATTTACTTCAAAATAATAATAATTCAAAACTCCAAAAACTTTATAGGATGCTATTAAGTTAACGAAATCCACAGCGGCACAGTCTGGTGTATTGGTAGACAATAAAGTTGGTTTCTTGGTCAAACCCAATAGTATAATTTCGGATGAGAAAACAAACTATTATGTCACTACGCCTGAAGCACCCATTCTAGGATATCTGTCACCAGCTGAAGCAGCTAAACTGGAACCGATACCATTTTTGGGTTTCGATCATTATCCCAATGAGTTGCCCAGTTATGGAAAAGGTTATGGGAGATCTAAATTGTATGACTATAAAGTGGAATCTAATGCCGTCAAACCTGTGCCAGCTTTATCTTTGGATATAGAGCCACCTGTAATCAATACATATAGAAGAAGAAGACCCATTGGTATTGCTTCGACATCTCCCAAGCCTTTGGTACATGGTAGTTATTCATCACCCGCACCTTTTGGCGATTCAATTTTATCACCCATTAATGATAATTATCATAACGGTTATAATTATGGTACACCGAATCATATTACTCCAGAAACGGTGCCAACCTTATCAGAAAGTATCAATAATTTGGTACCAATTTATGATCGCCATAGAGTATCGGATTATAATGGCATTGCCAATACTCGTAACGGTTTCCATTATGTGTTACCTCATCAATATCATGAAGAGGCTACAATCACTAGTACTAAGAAAGCTGGCAGTTATGGTTATGTAGATCCTTTTGGTATTAGACGAGTTGTATATTATAATGCATCACCGGAAAAAGGTTTTGTACATCGTAATCATAATCATTATGTGGGCTTGGGCGGTACACCATATGATGAGCCCCAGCCTACACATGAGTAACGTATATTTATGTGTGTATTAGATTGTTTAATATAATAATTATTTTAGTTTTTAATTACGATGAATATTAAAAGTCAAACCTATTGAGAAATGATTACTGCAATTAATAGATTTGATTTTTAAATAGAAAAAAGAAACTTTAACATAACAATTGAAGTTTCAAAATTGACATTGAAACTGAAATGAAATCGAATGTCGTATTAAAATGCAATATATTTGTTGTAATGGACTCTTCTATATTTTAATTGCAACTTATTATATTACGATTAGAAGAAGAAGAAATCGATATACTACTAAATCCATTTATTTTCATTTAACCATTAAATATTCCCTCTTTTCATACTAAATATTTAACATAACTTTTATTTATTTACTACAACGTAAACTTGTAACTTTATTAAAACTATTTATATGTATGATATTAGAACAAGAAGAAAGGATAAATTTGGCTTAAGTCAAACCTTGAATATCCACCACCGATAAACCAAAGTCTTCTAAGAAGTAAATTTATCAATTTTTAACTTTCTTTCCGATTCATTTATTTCATTTACAAATATCTGATACAATTTTATTATATCAATTAATTATAAGTTTTGCAAATACATAAAGGAATCCTTATATTGTACTCGTATGTACTAGAAATTTGTTTAAGTTTAATGCGGGATAGTATTTAACAAGTTAAAAAAAAATACTGCCTGATATAATTATTTTACTTGAGTACCATCCAGTGCACTGCTTCTTCTACATACTTCGATTAGGTTTAGAATTAATATTTCATTTTATATGACCAGAATGTTTTCCGAATCAATATTTGTTGTTGTTTCATAATATAAACACCTCGGAAGGATGTACCTTAAGGTGGTGGGTATAAGATAAAAAACATTTGTGATTCATTTATTCGAATTCTTGAATTTCTTTTAATCATACTCTCTTACTTGTATTAATTTATATTTTCTCTCCTTTATTTATTGTATGTAATTTGCTTTTAATTGTTGTAACGATTCACTATCAAAGACAAAAAAATATTTATATTCATATTAATATATTATTAATCTTGCCATATTAACCATATCAACTGTTATGTATGATATTAAAAAAGAATTAAATTTCAAAATACTAATGAAATGAAAATAAATTTAAAAAATGTGTAAAAACTTGACAAATGTCTTTCTTGCTGAAATTTTGCAGCGCTTGTGATGAAGAATTCATTGTATTGAATCTTTTTAGATGATTATTATGCGAAAACGTTGATATCTATTCCGATTGAAACAATTTACGTATATCATTGTGTTTGTCTGTCCGTCTCTTCATGAGAGTGGTCACGTGGAATGAGATTGAAGGTAAAATATGCAAATAAGAAAAAACAAGTAAGAAAACTAAAACTAAATATGGCTTAGGTCAAATCTTAAATACCCTTCACATTCGCAGCGGTGGGCATGACAAATATATACATTGCGCTATACACATTATGTGTGTATTACGTATCAGCTTGCAATTCAAGTTTTACGATGAATATGGTTTTTTGTAAATTGTCGGCGTGTCTGTTATCCAACCATTCCCATTTTTAGAACTTCGATGGATGGGATAACCATACATATGCGCACCAAATTTCAAGTTCATAGATCAATTTTCGTGGCAGATATATAGATTTTTGTTGATTGTGGGCGTGGCTGTCGACCGATTTTTCCCATTTTAAATAGCGTGCATGCAAAAACTAAAAGTGTCTGTAGAAAACTTCGACTAAATGTCTCATAATTTACTCCGGTGACAATGCCAAAAACAGACAGGCACACAGATGTACGAGTACATGTTTAGATCGATTCAATTTTTGATAATGATCAGGAATATATATACTTTTGTCTATGATGCCTCTTTCTGGCTGTTGCAAATGGAAGAACACACTTAGCACCCCCCTATCTTATGTGGAGAGTATAAAAAAGGGAAATATTTTTATATGCTATGCATTACAATGGGGGGTTTATTAAGTTTGTCATACCATTTACAACACAAACAACAGCCTACATATCTTTGCACAGAGTACGATATCTTTGTTATTGATAATCATCTAAATATCATTTGATTTAGATATATGAGTTGGATAATAACTTCATGTAAAGGCTGTTCAACAGTTGCGAAATTTGCAAAAGTCTACAATCTCTACCGCAATATTAAATAAGCCTTTGGCCTTCGAATTAGTACTTCCAACGGATCGTAATCCATGGAAGGCCATATGACTAGAATTTCTGTAGTGTGTATATTTGCCACACATGTAGAAACAAATTTATTAATACGGGTACTTAAACATATTGCGGTGTAGAGCATTCTCTATTATACATAAACGCGTTTCAATAAAATTCACTTTCAGTCACGTTATGTATAAGTCAGCATTTTCTTTATTTATATTGCTTATAACTTCGCATTAGTTCAGTTGTGATAACGATGAATAAGATAACAGTGTGCACAAAGAAATTTATTAAAATTACTTCACCGACGCTTCGATATGTTTCTTTAAAGGGCAGTAGTGAATGTATTAAAAGCTATAAAGAAATACCAGGTCCAAAGGGACCTTTTGCTTTGGGTAATACATTCAATTACTTACCATTAATCGGTCGATATTCATGGACAGAGTTGCATAAAGCTAATAAGGATAAGTATGATAAGTATGGTTCCATTGTTAAGGAGACTATGTTACCTGGCATGGATATTTTATGGTTATATGATCCCCAGGACATAGCTACTGTGCTAAGTGAAAAAGAGTTTCCAGAGCGTAAAAGTCATACGGCTTTAGAAAAATTTCGCAAAGATCGTCCAGACGTTTACAAAACAGGCGGTTTATTGCCCACGTAAGTTAATCAGAGAGTAGGAAAGAAAGCAACAAAAACTATTTTCCTTTTCAAAGGAACGGCCCCGAGTGGTGGCGTTTGCGCTCAGAATTGCAAAAGGCTGTTAGTAGTCCCAAAGCTGTGCGGAGCTTTTTGCCCGATATTGATAGGGTCACTCACGAATTCCTTAATTTCTTGCCAAAAAATACAACCTTTGATGTATTACCGAAGTTGTTGCGTTTAAATTTGGAACGTACGTATTAAAATATCAGAATTTTCCTAATGCAATGCAATATTGCTATAATAAATGTATTATTTATTTAGTAATCTGTTTGGTAACATTTGGAGAAAGAATGAATGCTTTTAGTGAGGCGGAACAAGGCGATACCTCTTTAACGTCACGATTAATAAAATCTGCAAAGGACACTAATACTTTGGCTCAAACCACCGATCAAGGGTTACGGCTGTGGCGTTATTTTACCACACCCAGCTATAAAAAACTATGCGCTGCTCAAGAATTAATGGAAAGTGTGGCAGTGAAGTTGGTGTCACTAAAAAAATCTTCAACAACTCGTACTTGTAAACACTTGTCAAGATGTTCTTTAGTTGAAGAGTATTTTGAAAATCCTAAATTAGATTTTCGTGATATAGTAGGCGTGGCGGGTGATTTTTTATTAGCTGGTACTGATACCACTTCGTATACCACAGCTTTTGCTCTATATCACTTGGCCCGCCATCCAGCTGTTCAAAATGAATTGTATAAAGAGTGTAAGAAAGTATTACCAAAAAGTGGGGCGCCATTGGAAAAAGAAATACTAAATAATGACGTACCATATGCCAGAGCTGTGTTAAAAGAAGTGTTACGCTTAAATCCCATATCGGTGGGAGTGGGTCGTATGTTACAACGAGATATGATTTTAGGAAATTACCAAGTACCCAAGGGAGTAAGTATTTATAGCCAAATGTTTACTATCCACATAAAATAGAGGCTTGTTAATAGCTAGAAGAAGAGCCTACAAAGTAAAAATGATCTTGAACAGCTTAAAAATCTGATTCAGTCTAATATAAAAATTATTATATATTGCATTGCAGACAATAATTGTTACTCAAAATATGGTTGCTTGCCGCTTGGAAACACATTTTCAAAATGCTTTAACATTTAATCCCGAACGTTGGCTTTATCAACCGAGAAATGCTGTAAATCCTTATCTAGTAATGCCATTCGGACATGGTATAAGAGCTTGTATAGCGCGACGTCTAGCTGAACAGAACATACTGGTCCTTATGTTAAGGGTAAATATAACCAAGACTTTCAATTCAACAGACAAATACTCCATTGAGTCAAATTGTGCATATGTTTTCTTATAGATGGTACAGAATTACGAGATAGTTTGGAAAGGTGACAATGCTGAGCTTGGTATTAAAACGGCGCTGATAAATCAACCCAGTCAGCCAGTCAAGATTGAATTGATTGAAAGAAAGGCAAATATTTAATGTATTTAGTAATTCTAACCATGTGTACATAGAGGATGCTTGTGTAGTCTAGTTCTTTATTGCGTTTGATGTTTTGACAAATGATTTTTAAATACAAACTTTACTTAAACATTTCTATACATAAATGTGTGAGTATTTGTAAATAATTATATTTAAAATTTTAAACAAAATCTAAATCATAATATATAAAGTCCAGGTGTTCTAAGTTCACTTTTCTTTGTTTTTTAAATTAAAAATAAACAAGATATGAAAGCAAGTCCGTTATTTTTTGTTATGTTTAAAGTTTATTCTATTAAAATAAAGAAAATTATGCAAATGTTGTTATGATGTTGTATAACATTCAAGTAATTAAAATTAAATTTTTCACCACTTTTGTTCATTGGTGTTATCATCCAGATGATATTTTTATACCTTGCCGTTTGGAAACGCATTTTCAAGATGCTTTAACATATCATATGGAAAGGGGTTCTAAAAATGGTCTAATCCGGTCCATTTTCAATAGGGTTCCTCTTTGGGCCAATATATGTCCTTGTACTAAATTTCATCAAAATATCTCAAAAAATGCGACCTGTAGCTTGCGCACAAATCTAGATGGACCGGCAGGAGGACAGATACACATGGTTAGTTAAATCGATTTAGATTTTGATTCTGAATCGATCAGAATAATTGAAGGTGGGTGTGGCATTTGCCGTTTAGGAGTTACAAACATCCTCAAAAACTTAATATACTCTTTTTCACAGGGTGGTGGTATAAAAAATAAAATTTTTCCTTTTCAATATATATGAAAAAAAAGTTCATGGCCGGACTTGACCCACTATAATATTTTCACCTCATGATAATGTCAAATCGGATCGAATTTAAAGATAACTACGATTTGGTTTGAGTATAGATTTTGTCATGTATTTAATTAATTATTGTAATTAAAAAATTCATTAAATTGAATGTATTTCATATGCTATAAAACAGCTTTTATAATTTTACTTAAAAATAATTTAAATACTTTAAGAAATTAATGATAATAAAAGTATGAGTGATAAGTTTTCTTTACGATAGGAAATCAGTGTTGCGAACCTCTCTCTTAATATAGTGATATGATAAAAATGAAATTGATAGTAACAGTTAAGACCGATTCTTATCGTACGATAAATAAAAGTACAAAAATGTGGGTTTGACCCATTAAAGTATATGTATTAGAATTCTCAAATAAATAGAATTACAGAAGAATAAGAATAGAAAATAATAATAATAAAAGAAATTTTGTTAAGAAATCAATTTTTAATTTACTTTTATGACAATTAAGATTTTTCAATGAAATTATTAAGTTTTTAGACTCGGTACATATTTGTGAGTCCATATTATACAAAAGAAACAAAACATACGAACTTTTACATCTAATTTATGCCTTCCAATTATCTTATAATTAAGTGAAAGTGAAAGCTGGGTAACTTTCTTCGTATATAAATCTACGTTTAAAAATAATTTGTAGATGAATATTATTTTTACAATATAGTGCGCCTTTGTTGTCTTTGAGTATTAAAGTAATATAACATGTGGATACTTTACTTTAGTTCTGCTCTGGTGTTTATAATTCCAGAAGCAGAACTTCCTCATGCTAGAGGATATTTAATGTGGTGGAATCCATCATACGATCATCGTATAAACTTAAAGTTTTCGAAGAACGTACTCTCCTTACTGATGGCGGTACATCGCCAGGTGTTTTTACCCGCTGACTAGGATCTCTTAATCGTTCATTACTGCCGCGTGCATTGAAGACTTCTCTAAACACTTCTAAACTACGTTGCCTTCGAAATTGATGCTTTTCATCCGCATATTTCGTACTGTTTGTCGCCTGTTTATTGTGCATTGTGGTAAGATTCAATTCCGTTTCGCCTATATTGTTATTGCTGGTTTCTATAGGTTTTAACGTTGTACATTTTGATCGTAATATAACGCGTGAAGGTGTGGACTCCCTTTGATCTAAGCTTTTTAATCGATTGCTTAGGCTTTCATCATTAATTATATCGTTCTCTTCTTCAGCTATTGTGGATATTTGATTAGATGTTACACTTTGTGGAGTATTAGATAACTTAGGTCCATTATTACTTGGTCCTAAAGTACTCAAGTCCAAATTGTTGGGTCTTTTGTTTGCACCATTACAAGTACCATTACATTCTAAAGCAATCGATTTATCGTTAAAGTGGCGTGGCGGCTCTTTATCTATGAAACTTATGATTACAGGATTTGTAGGTACATTTTGATCCAAAACTTTAAATTTATCCACTACCTGCCGATTGTCTACCAAAATTAACTTGTCCTCACCACCATTAACTTGTCGAAATACCTCAACGCCCGAGTCGTCAGGTTTACGAAACAATCTCTTGTGTATTAAAGCTCGTACACCATGCCAACCTTTAAGTTTTTTATCGGTGTTGAGCTGTTTGGGAAAACCACGACCCATACTTGAGGTTATATCTGGCCCTGAATGAGTGAATGTTTTATCACATTCCCTTCCCGTTATAAGTTCTTCAACGGATACATCATTTTCCAGGCATGACAAACTATGTTCTTCACCACTTTGAGTTTGAAAACTATGCTTCTTACTGCATTGTATGAGCCTTTGCGGTGCAGGAGCATGCATTCGTGCTAAATTTCGTTCCATGCATGGGTTGCGACCTTGATAAGGTTGTAATTCCATTTGTGGTTGAATGAGATGATTTTTTTCCACTGTAAATGCATTTGGGCTGCGTTCTGCAGTATTGTCTGTAATTGTAGGCGGCACAATTTTTTGATTTGGTGGTGGATTTAATAGAGTTGATGTCTCTACATTATCATTTTGAACAGAATATTCCTCAGTTTGGTTATGTCCGATGGACTCTTCGGAAGCTTTACATAAATTATTTGTATTCAGGAGGGGAGTAGTGGCGCTTGAATTATGAGTTAAACGTAAACCCATATTAGCCACTTCATGCATGCGTTCTTCAGCACATAAGGAGGTTAGACGTGCTTCGGCATCATTGTCCCAGCAGTCTTCGCAAGTGTCTTTTATTAATTTGGCGGCACAATTATAGCCCCATCCATTGGGGAAAAGTGGCCGCGCTTTATGGCGCACTACCAACGATTGTATCTGATCGAATGATGGATGAGAACCCACTTCTAATTCATAGGGCGCCTTATAGGGTGGCGTTATCTGCGCTACTGGATAGAAATCAGTGCAACGTGTAGCTACTTCCCATAATACCAGTCCCAAAGCGTATACGTCCATTTGTTTGAGGGACGTTTCACAATCTCTCAAGTTTACAGCTCCTTCCAGTAGTTCGGGTGCCATATATCTTAATGTGCCCACCTCGTTAATGCCTTTGGTCTCAGCTTCACCAATTTCACCCTTGTATTCATAACGTGAACCGAACACTTTGAGGGCAAAGCCAAAATCTGATATGCAACAGGTACGATCAGCCTTAACCAAAATATTTCGCGTATTTAGATCTCGGTGGACTACACAAGGTTTATACATATCGACACGTTTCAGTTCAGTATGCAGGTGAGACAAACCGCGTGTAATGCTTTTTACCATACCACAGAATGTTTCAAAGTTCATGGTATTGGCAATTAACCAGTCCTGCAAATTACCCAATGGAGCTAAAGACAACACCAACTGATATTCCATTTTACCTTCCAAAGTTTGCCTTTCATCATAACCTGAAATTCAATTTTAAATCATAAATGTTTATTGATTAAAAAAATATTGAATAATTTTTACCATAATATGTGGGCAATGCTGGACTATCCATTAAAGGTAACGAATAAATGTTACGTTCATTAATAAAATATTGTTGATGGGCTTCAGGAAAAATTTTCACGGCAACTTCTTGATCATGTAAAAGGCCTTTCATTACTGTGCCATATTTACCGCTGCCTAGCATACTTATTAAATTTAAATTATCGACATTACGCAAATTAGAACTATAGCCCGGTCCGGTGGGAGCTAATGGCGCTTCTTCTGGTTGCGATTTTTCTCTAGCACTGCGGTAATATATGAATGAGGCAAATGACATAATAATTAAGCAGACAGATAAAACTATCAGCCATAAACTTAAAGTAGACCAGTTTATATTGTGGTGCTCTTTATACACTTCAGTATTTGTTGAATAAATTGGTCGAGAAGGCTGAAATTCAAACAAAGTGAAAACATGATGATTTTATTTTGTAAACGTTTAACTTACAGAGAGCCGTTGGTATACCATTACGTCACCATTGCAGGCATTACCAGAGCAGCAACAATAGTAGAGCGAACTGTTGCGTGATGTTGGTGTTGAACTAGCACAAAAAGGACTACTGCAAGTAGCATTGTCTTCGTTGCTTTCCTTCCAGCAGCCTGCGGAGAAAAAATATCAATTATTAGATTTCAAACTTTTCAATTACTAATAAAATCAACTTCTCAGTTGTAGTGTAGTATAGTAGAGATTTTGTGGTTCTAAAAACCTAAACTAAACCAAATACGTTTTCTCTTAACTCAAAACTTATACTTATTGGTCAAATATAATACTGGCATAAATTAATTGAAAATGAAAAGATCTCTTTGAAATAATGAAAAAAATACTTTCGCCCGAGCAGGGACTTGAACCCTGGACCCTTGGATTAAAAGTCCAATGCTCTACCGACTGAGCTACCCGGGCACATAAGAGATTTGATCTTAATGGCAGTTTTATTTATTGCAATGCCAGAGATACTCTAGAATACTTGATTAAGCAGCCTTATAAGTCTGTAATAAGATTTGCAAATTCATTTTAAACTTGGGCTTGGGCTGTCCATGTAAATTTGTGCGCAAGCTACAGGGCGCATTTTTTGAGATATTTTGATGAAATTCGGTACAAAAATATAAAAATAGTTTTTTGATTTCATAAACATACAAAAAATTAAATTTTTTCTGACATGTATCATTTTGAAATTTTTGAAAATACAAGTAAGTGTAGAAAAATAAAATTTTTCACTATAGCCTGCTTTTTCAAAGAAAAAAATTAATTTTATAATATATCAAGTGGTGTAGGTCGGGCTTGACCGATTATAATATTTTCACTTGTTTTGTTATCGATTTATTCTTGTTCTTGGAAAATATAACCAACCAACTTTTCTGATTGAATATAGCACCGGAATGTTTGAAGCGATAATTATTAAATCTCCTCCTCAACATGTATACGTGTTATGTCTTATTTCTATACATGCCTTTCTCAATCAAGAAAAGGATAAATAAACAAGTAAGAAAACTAAAATAAAATCTTAAATATCCGCCACATTCACCACGGAGGGTGTAGCAAAAAATTATATACATTGCGTCCTCTAATGGTGTGTGTATTACGTATCAGCTTGCAAGTCTGGTTTTGGAGTGAATATGGTTTTTTGTAAATTGTGGGTGTGTCTATTATCCAACCACGCCTATTTTTCGCACATTGATAAATGGGATAAATATAAATGTGTGCACTAAATTTCCAGTTCATGGGTCAATCTTTGTAGTAGGCATCTTGTCGATTGTGGGCGCGATTGTTAACCGACCACGCTTTTTTGCGCAATTGTGATGAACGATTATCTATAGATATACGTACCAAATTTCAACTTTATAGCTAAATTCACTAACAGACAGACACACGAACATGTCTAGATCGACTCAGTTTTTGATGCTGAACACGAATATATATGCAATTTGTAAGGTCTCTGACGCCGAAGAACGTTGTAAACGGAAGAATAAACTTATTAGAATATCTTCTAAGGTGGAGGGTATATAAAAATGATTAGGTGGGTACACAGCACATAAATTCATGACGTTTTCACGTTTTCAGCTTTTATGCAAAAGTGTAATAGTCGTATAACGGTTTATGTGCCCGGGTAGCTCAGTCGGTAGAGCATTGGACTTTTAATCCAAGGGTCCAGGGTTCAAGTCCCTGCTCGGGCGTCACTACTTTTTTATTTTTTTTATATGGATTAACCAAAATGAAATGTACTAGAAGGGTGAATAGATAAATTTCTTCAAATAACGCGGCGTGTATATTTGTAAACGCCAACTTGCTTGTATAAAACCATGAGAGACATGCGACACTAACTAAGCACCAGAACAAAATATAGGACAGTGTTTTTTATATGAAAAGGTCTTGTTTTTAATTGATTCAGACTTTTTCAACCTATACGCGAATAACATAATTGAAAAAAAAGGAAAAAAACTTAACGCCCGAGCAGGGACTTGAACCCTGGACCCTTGGATTAAAAGTCCAATGCTCTACCGACTGAGCTACCCGGGCACATAGCAAACGCGGCAAATATAAATGTTTTCTGGCTGGAGACAATATCAATTAAGTAACTGAATCTAAAACTACACTAACATTCGATCAAGATATGTTACATGCATTCTGTTTACACAAAACATATAATATTTTGTCTAATTTCGATTTTTCTACATACCTTGCTTTTGAATGTGGGAACCATTTTTTGTTTCGCGCCACAAAGCAAAACAAAACGTATAATCCAACGGACAGATCCGTAAGTGCGCACCGGGAGCGGTAGATACCTGCTTATCATTATCTGTAGCTTCAGTAGTTCGGTCATCAGAACCATTCTCTTGGGAATCATCATCATCTTCTTCCATTAGCGTGCGATCATCTTCCATATAACTCATACAACTGAATGACTTTGGAGCTAAAAATTAATACAATATAGAAAACCTCCCTACACATATATGCTTGATTGTTATGTATTTGTACCAGAATTACCTGTTTCTGCTTTAAGGATAGAACGCAATATAAAGAATATGAGTAAGAATATTTTCTTATCCATGATGATGATAATGATGACTGCAGCTTATCAGAAGAGATTTTAATTCATTTCACAGGTTGATATGTTAATGTTTATAATTGGTGTGTGAACCGGCCATTATCTGTTAAAAGAAGAAATTATTATTTTACTCTTTTATAGTTTCCTTTCACTTTTCCACTTTATGCAACTTTTTCATTTCATTCATTCATTGTAAATTTAATATTTGTCATTTATAGAAGGTAATAAATTATGTACATGTGTGTGTGTGTGCTTGATAAGTAAGCGGTCGGCGTCTTGTTTTGTTTGCACTTCTTATTTTCTATATGTAAACAAATGTATGCATTGTTGTTAAAAAAAATTTCTTAAACAACGTAAAACACCATAAAGAAGAGATTCTTGTTAAATGAAAAAGAGACATACACCACAAATAAGAGAGAAATAGTAAAACTGGTAAAATATTTGTAGTGTTGCCAAAAGAATTTAAGAGAAAAGCAATAACAAAAAGCTGCGCTTTGGTCGAGATCTATATAAACTTAAGATAATTGACTTGGACTAGAACGACTGAAGTATACCCCAACTTTGCATCAAAATAACCTAACCTAACTGCATATTTTTAGTAATTTTATAAATCAAATGCACTGAATTACAAATCGTAGTTAGTTTTTTTATATATGTAAGCGGCCTTTCCTCTTATTTGTGGATATAAATCTTCAACAGATTCTTACCACCTGTTGACGCTTAAAATAAAGAACTTCTGTTAAGTAACATCTTCTAATAATTTAGTTTAATTTCTAACAAAGTCTTTGTTTTATTATACCCTCCACCTTAGGGAAGAGGGTATATTCATTTTGATCATCCGTTTACAACACATCGAAGGAAGCGTCGGAGACCCCACAAACCATATATATTCTTAATCAGCATGAAAAGAGAAATCGTTTGAGACATGTCCGTCCGTGTGTCCGTGTGTCCGTCTGTTGTTGGCACTCTCACGGTCGTAATTTTTGATATATCAAGTTGAAACTTTGCATACGTATTCTTAGTTCAATTTCGCTGTTCCGTATTGAAATTGGGCAAAATCGGTTAAGAGACACGCCCACAATAAACGAAAATCTCATCATACCTCGAAAAAATTGTATCTTTAAAAAATTAAATATCGCACAATACTATGCCTATCAAGTTGAAATTTGGTGTATATATAAGTGGTACCGTTATCCAACACTGTGCCAAAAATGGGCGTGATTGAATAACGCAAACGCCTATAATTTTAAAAAAACACTATTTGCCTAAGTACATGAAACACATGAATATGGCATTAGGAGCTTATTTTTTAGAGAATTACAAAAGGTGGAGGGTATTTAAGCTTCGGTCTTAACCGAACTTTTCTATCTTGTTTTTAATTTATTATTAATTGATACAATGGGGCTTTTCTGCTCCACAATTGATGGTTTAAATATTAGTTTAAAGCTGGCAACTCGAAATTAAATTCAAGCAGACACGCTCTCTCTTCCACATTTTGCACACCAATTAATGATGGCGCCATATAATTGCACTTGTGTTTTGCTTCGTACGACTCTAGAGTAAATGGATATGCATTCACTTGGTCAATGTATTGAATCTAAATGAATTTTATCGTCGTTTGTTGTTTGTGTTTTTATAATTTCTTTGCATTCTTATTGTTTTTCTACATATGTGGAAGCTATTAATGCACTTATGAACATATTTAGAGGCACTGCAATGTATATGGGAACGCATACATTTCACTATTTGGTAATTTTAGAAAATCATTCCGTTTTATTATTAATATTATGCAGAAAAAGTTACTGGAAAGTATTTTACAGGCGAAAAATCATTACAAATAAAACCGCTTCGTTGTATATTGTTTTTAATATTCCAGCAATCGTTTGAATTATACATGGTGGGTGGTGGTTTTTTTTAACAAAACATATCTTCCGCATCATACGCAAGTGCAAACAATAAATTCATTGATTTTTCCAAAAAAAATAAATACTGTATATGCATAGATTACCTTTTAGGATGATGGACAAAACAACAAAGTTTATAATCAGTTTATTGTTAATGATAAGATATTTGTCAAGCCTTTCATTCATTTGCTAACATAATATAATACACAAGCCACACTTGCTTTATTAATTTGTTTTTTGCACAACTTTCTTGTAAAACACTCGCCCTCGTACTCGGCATTCAATGGAATTTCGATTTGGTTAAGTTTTTTTTGTTGACTTTTGCTTCAATTTAGCTAAACGCGTTTTTTCTTAGTTGATAAAAGCAGATACAATGCAATCAAACAAAAAACACAAATATTTTTCTTTGTTAACGAACGTTCGGCGCCAGTTTCTCTGCTGGCATTAAGTTGTAGTGGGATTTACTTAAGTAGCGAAGTGTCTTCTCGTGAAATAAATTTAGTTCTGCTGCAGTAAAAGTTTTTGATTCTAACAGATACACGAAATCGTTCATTCTCTCAGCATGTAATGAGAGAGCAAAGATACAATGTCGTCGTGCTGTTCTTACTCTCCGTAATGCAATGGATTTGTTTGCTCTTTAATGTAAAATAAAACGAAGAGAAATTTTCAAGTGCAGCGCTTTTACTTACAAGGTATACTAAATTTAATACGTGTTTTGCAACTGAGAACGAGGAACTTAGGTTTCATCAATCAAAATGAGACGATCCAATTATGTATGTATGTCCGTCTATTCCTGAGAGGTTAAGGATTGGCTTTTACAATGAAATTTCATTTCATTTCATTTCATTTCGTGTCTAATTGTAGGAGGTGGAGGAGGTGTGTTACATCATAAAAGATATTTAGACATCGTGTACTTGTTTTTAAAAATCTTTTTTTTTATTTTTATTCTTCATAAATCATAAATTCTTTTTACTTTTCAAAAGGTATAGCGGGCAAGACTTTTCCAGCACATTTACCAAAACCGATACGTAAACCATTACGTTCACAGTGACCACGTATAATAATTTCATCACCATCTTGTAAGAATTTACGTGTATGGCCACCTTTAAGAGATACAGCTTTAGTACCACGCCAACTTAATTCCAGAAGGGAACCATAAGAATCCTCGGTTTCACCGCTAATTGTGCCAGACGCCATTAAGTCGCCCGGACGTATATTACAACCGGTAACCGTATGATGGGCAATTTGTTGCAATACGGTCCAATATAAGTATTTAAAGTTAGATTTGCAAATAACCGTCTCCTCAGCATTATCAGCTGAAAGGGAATGAATTTAAGAAAAGTCGAAATACGAAAACTCACTCACTACTCACGTTTTAGGGATACTTCCAAATTAATATCAAAATTGAATGGCTGACGATGTTTTAAATAGGGAAAAACTTCCGTCTCTTGTGGATAATTGTCTACTAAGAATGGTTCCAAAGCAGCCACTGGTACAACCCACGGTGATATGGTAGTACCCAAATTCTTGGCTGTAAACGGTCCCAGCGGAACATATTCCCATTTTTGTATGTCGCGTGCACTCCAATCATTCATTAACGTAAAACCGAACACGTTTTTCCACGCCTCCTCCACAGAGATACGTTCACCCAATTTATTACCGGGTCCACCAATAAAGAAAGCCATTTCCAATTCAAAATCTAACAACTTACAAGCACCAAAGACAGGTGGTTGGCCATCTATGGGCAGTGTCTGGCCCAGAGGGCGTCGTATAGGGGTTCCGGACACAACCACAGAACTGGCACGCCCATGATAACCCACCGGAATATGCCGCCAGTTGGGCATTAATGCATTCTCCTTACCGCGAAACATAATACCAACATTGGTGGCATGATGAATGGATGAATAGAAATCGGTGTAGTCACCAATATCGGCTGGCAAATGCATTTCTACTTCACTCTGTGGTATTATAACTCTAGATGTGATAATAATGGTGAACAATTGTTTTCTAAATTATTGTAATAATTTAACTTACTTTTTAACCAATTGAGAATTCTGTTCTAAAACCGAATTTTTCAATAATAATTCGCGCGTTCGGTTACGCACCACTTGCCATGCGCTATGGCCCAGACTCATCAATAAATTCAAAGTATTTGAATTCAAGGCATCCTGTTTAGAATAAATGTACTTAGTTAACGGTATTTTACAAAGGGAGAGAGTTTGACATACCTGAACTTCAGGTGGATAATATTGCGATACGCCAGATAAATCTAATACATGATCACCAATAGCAACACATAAGCGTTTCCGTGGCTGCAAATAGTTAATAAATATTGCATTTACATATAAATGTGCGAATAAACAATTTAAAAAAATTTACATAAAAAATAATGATAATAGTAAAGTCGATCAAGCCCGACCATCAAATACCCTACACCACTTGATGTATTATTCAATTAAATTTTTTTACTTGAAAAGTGTGAAAAGTTTATTTTTTATACTAACTTGTATTATTAAAAATTCGAAAATGATTAAAATTTTTTCTTTATTTATAAAATCGATTTTTTTTTTATATTTTTCATTAACATTAACCAAATTTTGCAAAGATATATAAAGATTTGCGTCATATTCCGACTTCTTTTATGATAAAAGAATATATGAAAAGGGATTCTAAAAATGGTCTGATCGGGTCTGAATTGGGCACAAATATTGTGAAAAAATATTAAGAATTATGACTTTTTCCCCATAAAGACCTCTATTATAACAGGACCTTCTATGAGAAGAGGTTCTAAAAATGGTCCAATTTGGTCCATTTTCAATAAGGTTCCTACAATAGCAATACATACATGCCAATACATGTTTTTGTACCAAATTTCATCGATATGTCTCAAAAAATGCAACCTGTAGCTTGCGCACAAAATTACATGAACGGACAGGTGGACAGACGGACATTGCTAAATCGATTCAGATTTTGATTCTGAATCGATCGTTATAACTAAAAGTAGGTGTGGCATTGCCGTTTAGGAATTACAAACATCCGCACGAACTTAATATACCCTCTGCCACAAGTGGTGCAGGGTATAATAATAATTTAATCCAAGTTCTCATCTGCTGCCTAACCACATACTCTATTCTTATTTACATGATAACGATTAAGTGTTAATTGTCTACATATGGTAATTTTGAATGTGTCCTCGTTTCAAAAAGAATATCAAGTTCTTAAAAACCGCTTTTAATTACAGTTTTCCTTATAGTTACTTTTTTATTATCACATCTTCCTCATAGTCTCGCCAGGCTTTCGATATACGGAAATTCTTTGAGGCATTAAGTAAGTAATAGAAGAACTGGCTTAAACTCTCTTAATTGCAATTATTAATACAAAATATTGTTGTTTTATAAATATGCATATGATGACAATCAAGGAAACCAGTTTCAATGTTTTGTTTTTGTACTTTATTCTGATTTACATTTACATGCAGTGTTATTTCTGGATCCAATCTTACTAACCAAACTGGTTTGATTTATAATTTATTGAAATTTTATACCTACCACACTGCAATGGATGATATTGGAAATGTAAGTACAAAACAGGATAATGACTTAATGGATTAAAAAAAAATATATATAAAAATTTTTATACAACTTTCTTATCTATTTACAAATATGAACTTTTTAAGTTCATATATCCAGAACACGAATTAATTAATAAATTCATTTTTAATACTTCAATGCCTTGAGTTAACAAATTGATTGATTGATAAATTTAAAACCTTTCCCAGTTTCCTTTCTCTAAGTTATTAAACGTTCTACTTTAACCGAAGCTGAAGTTTTAATTTTGTTAAGAAAAAACCTAATATTATAAACACAATAATAATAACTTACGTTTGCCTTGATTGAAAATACACCATAAGGTAAATTCTCCAAAGGAAAATCACTACCAGCGGGTACGTGCACAAAACTACCGGTCATTGTTGTTTTATTCCTTTTCTTAATTAATATCTTATTGACATTTGCTATCAAAAATGATATTATTAAAATGTTTAAAAATATGAGAACAACTGCCAAGTAGCGACAAAGTACAAACGCCAGCTGAATTAAAACTGATTCGGAAAGCGTGTTGTGAGAACTATTTAAGATCCAACTCACTTCATGTTTGAATGCTCGAACAAGTAGTGAAAAAGTGATGCCACCTTTTGGTTTTTCTAAACCCTAATTAAGAATTAGGGAATTAGTAAACTGTTGAGTTGGTAGCAAGTTGATTGTGCTTCATCCAAAAACACATTTATGAAAAAAAAAAGACAAGTAATAAAACTAAATCTGGCTTAGGCCAAATCTAAATATCGATGAACGAAATATTTATAGATATACATACCAAATTTCAAGTTCGTAGCTTAATTTTTGTGGCAGATAAATAGATTTTTGTTGATTGTGGGCGTGGATCTTGACCGATTTTGCCCATTTTAAATAGCAGGCAAGAACTAAAAGTTTCTTTACAAAATTTCAACTCAATATCTCAAAATTTGAGCTCGTGAGAATGTCAATAGCAGACTGACACACGGACATACATGTCTAGATTGACTCAGTTTTTGATGCTGATCAAGAACATATATACTTTGCAATATCTCTGACACCTCCTTCTGGGTGTTGGTGGAGGATATATCTTTGATGTCGTTGCCTTATGTTGGTGAATATTCTAGATTTTTGCTTGTTTTTGTTTTCCTTTTGTTAAATAATAAATAAAACACATTTTTCGTTAAGGGGGTTTTGGTTACAACATATAACTTCATTTAATGCATAATTTTTCTTGACGTAAATTTTATTTTAATAATATTTACGCATACGCGTAATAATTTAATAAAGAGTTTGTGTGTATGTAATGTGATATACAAATATATTCTAATTAATTAAACGTAGTGGTAGGTACACATTATTTTTAATAAATTTTTTGAAATTTTTTGGCGTTTCTTCTCCTATTTTTTTCCATAAATATTTGAGTATGTGCAATAATTAATGATATACAGTGCAGTAGATTATAGACGATTAATAATATAAGAAAACAAAATTTAATACAAAAAATAATATTTTTATTATATTTATATAGGGTGCAATGTTTATAATCGTTGTGCATTGAAAAAATTAGATTTGGTGCAGAGGGGAAGTATTAAGTGCCTAAAAAGTTTCATTGAGAGATGTTGGGGAGTGCCAGGTGTGGGGGAGATAACTGATAAATAAGAAAGCATGTGCATATATGTACGTAATTGCTTTAATAATTGTTGCATGAAGAGGCTGTTATTGTTGTTGTTGTTGTTGTTAATATTATTATAATTATTATATATATAGATTATAACTTGGATGCTAATTAAACTATATAATTGAAGGTTTTTTTTTTTATGTAACCAAGTATGTTTATAGTACACGGAGAGGTGCAGGGAATACTTCATTTGTTAAATATGCGTGTAAATGTTTTGTTTTCGGAAAATTAAATGAAAAAAAAATATTTTTTTCAATAAAGTGCAAGAATTTTTTCAAGTTGTAATTATTTTGATTTTGTTTTTGTTGTTGTTTTTATTTTCGTTTTTATTTTTGCTTAATTATTATTGTCAGTCACAGCTGGGTAATATTGGGGAGGTTGGCCATTTGAGACTCCATTTATTGTGTGTTCGCATAAAGTCTATTGAATTACTGTACAGTGGCTAAAATATATTTGACGTCTTCCAAAAGAATTTCTAATTTTTTTTTTATATTTATTTTTTAAATTTTGTTTACATTTAAGAAGTATTTAGTATTTGCATAATAATTGAAGGTTGTCTTCCATCTAATAATTAATAAGTTGATTTTTTTCTTATTTTGTGTTAATTTTTTATTTAATTATTATATATATTTTATTATGTTACGCACACTTTTTTCTTTATTTAAACATCTTCCGCTTTCATTATTATTATAAATTTGTTTTTTTTTTATTAATTTTTTTAACGTTTTATTGTCTTCCAACATATTTGTTGTTGTTGTTGTTTTTGTTGTTTTTAATTGTTTAACGTAATGAAGGGTTTTTGAAAATATGTTATTTTTTGTTTTTGTTGTAATTTTCTGTTCAACTCGGAACACATGATTTCCTTTATGTAATTTTTTTTTTTGTTAATTTTTTCTAGTCAAAATATAATTTTATATAAGGTGGCATAACTGTTGTTTCTTTTTTTCTTTTTCTTTTAACACCATTAAACATTGTATGTACTAACAATTATATATAGTATATACAGATTATACTTATAAGAGCTAAAGTTTAAAAACGATGTGAATGTCTGGGGTCAGAGAATACCTTGGTATGTAATATTTCATTCAATTTTTTGGTTTCGTTTAATTTGTTATTATTAATAATTGATTTCATGCCTTGTAAGTTTCACACCATTAAAGAATTTAAATTTTTTTTTTTTATTATTATATATGTTTTTTTTTTCCTTTTTTAAGTTTCTTTATGTGTATGTATGTATTCAATTTTGGAATTAGTATTTTTTATGTATAATGATTGATATGCTGATTCCATTAACACAAAGAAGAACAAGAAAGACAGATATGGTTAAAGTTTTGAAATAATGAACATGAATACGTTATGTTACGTTATGTTATGTAAAGTTACGATATGTTTGTCATAGATTTAGATATTTTTGGTTTAATAATTTGTATTTTACTTTTATATATGTGTTATACAATACATTACTAAAGCGTGGAGTAAGTGTCATATAGTGAGAGGTCGCGGCATTCTGTATGTTTGTCCATTATGACTGAATCCGGTTCACACTAATGCACCTGGAAGCCCTTTAGTGATTTCATTGTTTCATTTACTTTGACACTTTAACAAAAGAAAACTCTGTGAACTGTGCATTTTATACTTTTCTTTAAAAGTTTCTTTTTGTTTCTCTCTTAGAAGGTGGGTAGAGCAACTAAATTTTGTTGTTTTTTTTATTTATAAATTACACATATGTATCATATTGACGCATCTTCTATACATGAAGAATATTTTATGTTTGTTTTTGTTTTTGTATTTCTCTAGAGGTACACTTAACATGTTGTTTAAGCAAGAATTTCTTTACTATAGATCTCTTCGTTATATATTCATTTTTGAATATATTACTTTTTTAAATATTATTTAAATTTTTATATGAACAGTAAGTGTTAGTCGTGTGTGTAATACAATTTTTCATTTTAAAATATCTGTTTATGTATATGTAACCATTTAACATTGAAAATTATTTATAATTACAAATTAATTGATGCTCATAGGGATTATAATTAATTCAATTCAGTTCAATTCAATTTCGTTTTCATTTATATTATATGCTTCTTCATTCCTTGGGTTTTCCTTAATCATAACTTTCCAAATACTATCACTTTTTAAATAATAAGTCAATTTTTTTTATAATTTAATACAAATTATAAATAATTAAGAAAATTTTTGGATGTATTTTTTTTACATAAAAAACAACTAAATATTAACTAAACATAATTATATGTTGGTCATAAATTAAATTGGTGTAAAATTATTGAGATTTTGTAAACGATTTTTCATTTAATCTTAAGTTTTGTATTTTTTTTAAATTATTTTGAAATTAACTCTAATCAGAATTGCACAATGACCCGCCTTTAGCTTGAAAAAGAATATTCTCACATTATTACATAAGTTTTTTCTTCATCGTTGAACGTTTCCATGATGGATAGAAGTTTTTTTGTTTTTTTTTTTTGGTTACCGTACAGACTAAGACCCTCCGTCTATAATTCTATGTAGAGGGTGACCATTGCATCTATAGTCGATACTACAAAAAGAAAAGATAGAAGGAAAAAATGTTATAATTTTGGCTTGATATGATGTTTAAACCGCTTATTATACCCTCCACATAAGATGGGGTGTAAACTAAGTTTGCAACACGTCAAGGCGTTAGAGACTCTACAAACTTCAACATCAAAAAATGAGTCAATGTATAAATGTTAATGTTTCCGTGTGGTATTGGCATTTTCGCGTGCGTAAGTTTAAAATGGACAAAATCGGTCTAGAACCACGCCTACAATCAATAAAAGTCTATAAAACTGCCACAAAAATTAAGATATAAAGTTTAAATTTGAAATAGTTATTTAAAATTATTCCTTCCTTTGATGTACCAAAAATGAAAAATTCGGATAACAGACACGCCCACAATCAATAAAAATTTATGTGTCTACCACAAAAATTGACCTGGTAACTTGAAATTTGGTACGAGTATACATAGTTATACCATATACTGATGGGCATGGTCAAATAACAGGTGCGCCCACAATTTACAAAAAACCATAAAACTATGTAGACTACTGATACGTAAAACATACACTATTTGAGGGCGCAATGTATATATTTTTGCTATACCCTCCGTGGTGGATGTGGAGGGTATTTAAGATTTGGCTTAAGCCAAATTTAGTTTTCTTACTTGTTTATAATTAGATTTAACAGTTGACAATTAAAATATAAATAAAATATAATTCTCTCTCCTTCGTTGCTTTTACACAACCAGGAAGATGCGTTAGAAACCCTACCTATCATACATATATATTCTTAATCAATATTCCAAAATTTAAAGTGACCGATGCCTGTTCAAGCGACTATCTATTGTTGGAACACTCACACACAAGGACGATTTTGAAATATTCGATTGAAATTTTTATTTTCTTCAAAACAATTTTTATTTAAATTGGTGGCAATACTTTGCATTCAGAACCGAGAACTTTTTCTGCTGAAGATAAGATGTACTCTCGATAGCAGACACATGATTTTTATACCTTGAACCATTTGTGGCAAAGGGTATATTGAGTTTGTGCGGATGTTTGTAACTTTTAAATAGCAAATGCCATACCCACCTTCACTTATATCTATCGATGCAGAATCAAAATCTAAATCGATTTAACCACGTCCGTCTGTCCGTCTGTTTATCCACGTAAATTTGTGCGCAAGCTACAGGTCGCATTTTTTGAGACATTTCGATGAAATTTAGTACAAGGACATGTATTAGTCCAAAGAGGAACTCTATTGAAAATGGATAGGATTGGACCATTTTTAAAATTTTTAGGGTATTTGATAGTCGCGCTTGACCGACTATAATATTTTCACTTGTTCAATAAGGAATTAAGTTTATTTTAGAGGAAAATTTTTCATTTAAAAATGAAAAATCGACAGAACGTCTTCACACAATATCTTTAGTTTAGAATAATTATATTGGATATTTATATTTATTATTATTAACATAACTCACCAATTAGTCTTACACGTTATTGTTGCGGGTGTAGTGCTTAGAAGTGATGGCCATATTTTTCACCACAGTTTAATAGGAGTCGGTAAGCACCAGCTCTAAAATTTATTTAAAAAAGTTCGTAAAAAACAACATTATTGTAAAAATGTTCATATAATGAATATATATCTTATATATTAGTCTTTTTAACTAAACTGAAATTTTTAATGCAAAAGTCATTGTAGAAAATGCGAAATTCCCGGCCCACTATTTTAATGTAACTTAAGTGAATATTAATTATGTTTGTTGACACTTTTCCAATTATGATTAGTACTTAACTTATCAGTAATTATATAAAGAAAGTAAGGCATAGGTTTCAGTAGATTTATTCGCTATATATCATTTTCCCGACGGAAATTTCACTTTCGATGGAATGATTTCAAAGGGTTTCATTCTTTTAGAATCTCACTGAAATATTACTTCTACAATCACACAACCTTCAAATTCAAAGAAATTTCCTAATTCAGTGATTTATTGCCTATGATAGTAAAAATTTATTAAATCTTAAGAAAAAGTTAGTTTTTTATAGAATTTTTATATAATTAGTAATTATTTAATAACTTGACTTCATGTTCATTTTCCTTTTCTTTTTTATAACTCATTACATGTCTATAAAATTTGTGATTTTTTTCTCTAGTTATATAACACTTTTTTGAGGTTATATCACTTCTAAAAAATCTTTGACTTTTGTTTTTTTTACAGCAGAGATTAAGTTCTTGAATTTTTTCTTATTTAAGCAGGAACTTACCCGCAGAGCTGTTTGCAGACCAACCTCCAATCAGGCACTACACTTGACGGAAAGACAATGCCAGATAAAGCGTAGAAGTTTGTCTATCTTTTTTTCAAAAATGTCACCCAAGCACGTATATGTGTTTGTGCCAAGTGACGTCATAATTTGACTTCTGCGCAATTGGACATTTCTTATGGAAAAATTCAACCAATACAATTTGTTTAAAGTAATAACCTCTTAATGCCAAAGAGAGATGGATAGCTTATATACAATATTTACTCTAATAACAAAATGGTAAATTGATGACGTCAACTGTGATTGTACTGCACATATGTAGGATGGATGCTAAATCAAACGAAACAAGTCATAGACGACTTCCTTCATATATTTGGTGTAGGCGTGTATAGATGTGATATATCCAAAAGAAAAGGATTTGGGTCGCATTTCCCAAACACGTCAAATGCGACTGATAAAATATTTGAAAAAATTTCAAAATTTTGTAAACGCATATAAATATTTTTATCTTGAATTTCAAGTTTTTAAGTTTATTGTTGTGGGCGCGACATATTTTAGGCAAACTGTACCAAATAATACAATAATAACGGAATGACAAACCCCGTACACCCATTCACTGTAATGTGCAGGATGTAGGGAGTAATAGAATATACCGCTAACCTTTCAACAGTTTTTATATGGAACATGAATATGTGTTAAATTGGACTTAAAATGCAATTATGAAACAACAATAATGTGTAAAATGGCCACTTCTTCCGATTGCCGCCATTGTTTGCTCTCACAGTTTATGTAACTAATCGATAGTTGGTAAAATTTACACATCACTACACCAGAATACCAAACGTTTTGCACGTAGGATGAATAGCATTTGTTTTTATCTGCAAATATCTGTTTTTCATGCATACATCTGTTGTAATGAAAAAGATGGTTTTCCTTTAAAAAAATCATGCACTTGCACATCCACTGCTATTTAAGGGTAGCACTTAGAGCATTCGCACTAAAACTCAAACTTTGCTCCAGTGTATTTAATTCTAAAAAATACTAAAAAATACTACACTCCTAGTTTCAAATAAATTCAAATAATTAATAAACAAAATTTTTACTTATTTGGGCTACAGAGCGTATAATCGATACATTAAAGTACAAGGTAAGCTGTTTAACATAAATCCGTACATTGTTATAAACATGTATATGTAATGTGTAAATAATGGAATTGTTGTTGTAAAAATGAAAAAGAATAATACTTATATTTGTGACAATCACAAGCAAATCATTTATCATAATATGTCAAAGTCTTTTTAAGTACAAAACAGTCTTTCACAAAGGAAATGAAAAATTTAATGAGAGAGATCCGTAAATAATAAAACGTTTAAAATGTCAGCTTCAAGCTTAAAGTTCATAGCAATGTAAAGTAAATGTAAAAGTTTGATTTGTTTTGTAAAATATTTACTTTATTTTATTCCGCGGATACCTACGCATGTAAAACGCGGTCATTTGTAAATCGTTTTCCTATTACTTAAACATAATTATTATATGTGACGCCAGGCAATAGAATTTTTGCTTCATTTTGTAATAATCACCTAAACTAGTTCTTATGGTGAAAATTTTACAAACACTAACCCATCGGACGTGTAGTTATAATTCTTAAATCAAGGCTACTGCGGCGTATGATATTGAGAGTATATATTGTTACTAATACACTCCTGCTCGAAGATTCGCAGTGGATATGATACCTACACTCTTATATATTCGTTATTCCATCTAGTTACCAACTGAACAAGATCCAAAAACAAGCCATCAGAAACACAAGACAGTATATATTTCTTAAGCCATATCGAAATCTGAATCGATTGAGCCATATGCGTTCAGGATGCGTGTACTTCCGTCCCTAATGACATTCATTTATACCCCCAACTATACGTAAAATGAATCTATTTTGCCAGAATAATACGAGTCTAAAATTTTTAAAATCAAAACCAAATATAATACAAGTGAAAATATTATGGTCGGTCAAGCCCGACAATACTTCATATATTTTTCAATTACATTTTTTTCTTTGAAAAATGAAAAATTGTGACTTTTTGCCGCATAAAGACCTTATATGCGAAGGGGTTCTAAAAATAATCCAATCCGGTCCATTTTCAATAGGATTTCCCTTTGGGCCAATTCATATCTTTGTGCAAAATTTCATTGAAATTTATTAAAAAATGAGACCTGCACCTTGCGCACAAATTTAACAAGGACACACTGACAGAGAGATGTACAGACGGACATGGTTCAACCGATTTGAATTTTGATTTTGAATCGATCAGTATAACTGAAGGTGGTTGTAGCATTTACCGCTTACAAGTTACAAACATCCGCACAAACTTAATATACCTTCTGCCATAAGTGGTGCAGGATATAAAAAAATTTAAGTGTAGGGTATAAAAAATTTAATGGATTTTTCACTTGACTTGTTGACTTTTGTCATTTATACCATGAAGACAACTTGAGGGGATTCGAGCGTCATTATTAAATTCTGTGGCAACTAATTTTTCAACTATACGAGTATATAATGTTTAGATACCAATCTATTTAAATCCAAAGGAATGCGCAATACATACCTTGACATACGTACACATTATTTAACGTACAATATCTGTGTAATACATTAAGTGCGTTCAACTATGGTTGTACTTCGGCGAGAGTGTGTGATTAAATTTAATAAATATATAAATGTAGTGTGTGTATAAAAGCGAAGAGAGGGTAGTTTATTGGAGGTGTGCCTTTTGCGAAAACTCCGCCTTCAATATACAACAAAAAACAGACTTGCAATGACGTCATATATAATCGTGCATACAAGCACATTTGCTAAATATATTAAAATGGTTTTTTTTTTTGTGTAGGTATATATCCGAATGTATCTGTATATACAATTATTGTCCTTTGATTATATGAGCTGAGGTTCTTGTGCAGCCATTTTGTGTTTGCTTTAGAGCTTCGTAGGTGACTAAAACGGAACTTTAACTACATAGCACCTCAGATTGTCGACTAGTAAAGCTGCTCGCATTGTCTTCTCGTCCGTCCCGATTTAGTGAACGGCTGGCTTATTAATTCTTACCCAAACCAAGTTATTGTTAGAGACAATTTTTAATAAACTGTAGCATTGTGTACGGCGTGTAAATTAAACAAATAAAACAATAATTCGTAAGAGTGTAAGATAAAAACCGAATTAATTAAAAGAGTGAGAGAAGTTCAATGTAATAGCACAAATAATAAAAAAACTAGTTTCACAGTAGTTTTGTATGTATCCATCATTGCATTGTTTGTAAATCGTTTACATTTTAAATCGTGCAACCACAATTTTATTTATTGTTTTTCCATTAATTAACAAATCAGAAGAAATAGATAAAAAAAATCCGTCAAAGTGATTTTCCTCAGGCAATACATAGAAGATCTTCGAAAGATTATTGGTAAGATCGAATTTTCCTTAAAAAATAAAAATACCCTACTCTATATATTGCTGAGACGAAAATAAACATTTTTACGTTTTCTTTGTTAATTAATTAATTTTTTCAACATGTACGTGATATTATATAATGAAGGTGACATGTACCTTTAACTTATGGGTATATAGTATATTTTCGGTACAAATCAGTTTAGTGCGCATCTGCATGTTGGTGGTGTCAATGCCATTAACACTCGACTCTCATAATACGCTCGTAGATATCCTTCGACTTTTTATTTCTAACATTTTTTTTTTTAGTATACTTAAATTATTCTGTATTATATAACTCATATAAAATAGTGTAATTCATAAAGAAAATCACTTCTTTCTTTTCTTCATTTCAATATTTTAATATTCATAGATAAGTGAAAATAGCGCGACCATAAAGAACCCTACATCACTTGACGTATTATTCTTTTACCTTGAAAAGAAAACTAAGAAAAATATTTTATGAAAAAAAACTTTTCTTGAAAAATAACAAGATAGAAAAGTTCGGTTAAGACCGAAGCTTAAATACACTCCTTTTGTAATTCTCTAAAAAATAAGCTCCTATTGCCATATTTATGTATTTCATGTACTTACGCAAATAGTGTTTTTTTACACCCTCCACCTTAGGGAAGAGGGTATATTCACTTTGATCATCCGTTTACAACACATCGAAGGAAGCGTCGGAGACCCCACAAGCCATATATATTCTTAATCAGCATGAAAAGAGAAATCGTTTGAGACATGTCCGTCCGTGTGTCCGTGTGTCCGTCTGTTGTTGGCACTCTCACGGTCGTAATTTTTGAGATATCAAATTGAAACTTTGCATACGTATTCTTAGTTCAATTTCGCTGTTCCGTATTGAAATTGGGCAAAATCGGTAAAGAGACACGCCCACAATAAACGAAAATCTCATCATACCTCGAAAAAATTATATCTTTCAAAAATTATATATCGCACAATACTATGCCTATCAAGTTGAAATTTGGTATATATATAAAGGGTACCGTTATCCAACACTATGCCAACAATGGGCGTGATTTAATAACGCAAGCGCCTATAGTAAAAAAAAACACTATTTGCGTAAGTACATGAAATAGTCACATACATACATATGGCAATAGGAGCTTATTTTTTAGAGAATTACAAAAGGTGGAGGGTATTTAAGCTTCGGTCTTAACCGAACTTTTCTATCTTGTTTATACTTACTATTAACTATTCTTCACCAAATTTTGGCAAAATAAAATAAAGAATTGCGCATTTTCCTTATAGACCGATTTCTTAGGTAAAAAAACGTTACATGAGGAAGAGTTCTAAAAATGGTCCGATCGGATCTAAATTGGGCACAGTCAATTATTCAGCAAATATTGTGAAAAATATTAAGAATTGTAACTTTTTGCCCCATAAAGATCTTCTTTATGACAGAACAGTGGGCAGTGGTTTTAGAAATGGCCCGATCCTATCCATTTTTGAAAGGGTACCTCTTTAGGTCAATACAAGTTTTTGTACTAAATTTTATCGAAATATTTCAAAAATGCGACATTTAGCTTGCGCACAAATTGACATGGACCGACAGACAGAGAGATGTACAGACGGACATGGTTAAATTCGATTCGGATTTTGATTCTGAAACGTTCGATATAACTGAAGGTGGGTGTAGTATTTGCCGTTTCCGAGTTACAAACAATTGCACCCTTTGCCACAAGCGGTGCAGGGTATAAACACAAAAATTTATTCAAAAACCTTGAACAAAATCATCATGAATTTTATTCTATATTTTAAAAGGTATAATTTTGAAATTATTTATTTATTACTAGTAGGCGTGGTTTAAATGTTAAACAAAATTTGTGGAAACCTATACAAAGTTAAAGTACACTCGTACCATCGATTCAAGAGTTATCAATAAATCGAAATATTGTAATTTATCGGATAATGTGCTTTCTTCTAGGAATTTACAGTTCTGGAAGGATAGATCATTTTTAAATCAAAATTATATCATTGAAATGGTTTGTAATTTCCTATGATTTTAATTAAAATCTCAGTGTTCCTGGACAGGTCTGTTCAAAAGTGTCGAACATTAAGATTGAATTTTATAAAAATTAATTTTCTTACTTTCTTCAGCTAGATTTATAATAATTTAATAACTATTTTACATTATTTAAATTTATTTTAAATCTTTAACAAATTATGTGAATAAAATTTTACTTATTTTTATTTTCAGAGGAGAAAATGTCGCTAAATCCGAACGGGTATAAATTGTCTGATAAGACCGGCAAACTGACTGCTTACGGTGAGTAGATACATATTTATATGCATTTCAGTTACTTACAAATACATATGTTGAACACGAATTGAGTGTAAAAAACTGTCACAAGCTGTGCTCATGTTATCCTAAATGTCCTTCATTTTATAAATTGTACAATACAACAAAATATTGAAGAATATTACACAAGAAAAGCCTAATAGTTAAACATATTTCTTATTGTTGATCTTGTGTCCAAGACACTCGTTCATGTTTATGATAAATTACACTTGAATTGAACGCGCAAACAGATTTTTTTGTTTCCTTTCAAAACCATTTCATTTTTCCTTCTTTGCCAAAAAGTCAAATATGAACCGTACGTGTACGTGTATTCACTATGTTTTACTAACGCAACATATTGCACGTGCAGCTGTTTGTATGTGTTGGTAATTGAAATAAAATAAACATAAACCGTTTAGTCACAGGATATTACCTACACTGACTGTGGCCCACATCACCCACATTCAATTATTTTACACATGTGTTGGTGTATATAGGTATATAAGTATATATGTATACCAGGACACATTCGGGTTTTGTATCAAAACGTAATAGGGGAGGATGGTTGATTTGTTATTGTTGCAGTGCAAAAAACCAAAGGGATGCTCTTACAGCTAAACCCTGGTTATGTTAAAGAGTTTCCCTTCGTTTGTTACATATTTTAACATCAGTTCTGGTATTTCTGGAATTTTTCTATTAGATAACACAATATGTGATACACGTGTGTTAATATACACACACACATAGGTATGGAGTATATGTCTTTGCATTATTGAAAAAAAGGTGACTTTTTGGAAAAAGTTGTATTGGCGCCACAAAATTTTTAAAAGACAATACTTTTAAACAAATGAATACCGCCTACGGCCATTATTGTACTACTTCAGGTAGTTGAATTTAATTGCAAGGAACGTTCCATGTGGCGAGTGTGAATGTTCCAATTGCATCCATTTTGAAAAAGCCTTAAGAATATTTTTTTTAAGTACGTGATTAATGTTCAACATTAAGGAAACTCACGTTAATCTCTCTTATTATATCAATTAATGTCGTTTTATATTTCGTTTGTAATTAATTTGGTATTAAAACAAGAAAATCCTTAAAAAGCTATAAAAATTGAGATAAATTTAGGGTAGTTTTCTTATGAACGCGTCTCCATTAAATTTTGTTTAAAGTTGAGATTAAGGAAAATTTACACCAAATGTGATTCTTTTATGTTGTGGTCATCTAAAGGAACCATATAAATATTTCTATAACATGCTTCATATCATTTTTTCTTTGTTCACAATAATGATACAATTTCCTGATACTTTCCTTGGGTAACTGATCAAGATTAGAACGAGCTGAGATGTACATAAGTTTGATAAGAGAGATAAAAAATATGTACAATATATTATTTCTACTTTTTATACCCTCCACATAAGAAGGAGGTATACTAAGTTTGTTCTTCCGTTTGCAGCTTCCAGAAGGAGGCGTCAGTGACCTTACAAAGTATATTTATTCTTAATCAGAATCAAAAGTTTAGTTTTTGTACGCAGATCGCTATTTAAAATGGGCAAAATCGGTCAAGAGCCACGCCCACAATCAAACAAAAACCTATATATCTGCCACAAACGTTGACCTATGAACTTGAACTTCGGTGCATATATTTATAATTATTCCTTTTATCGATGCGTCAAAAATGGGCGTAATCGAATAAAAGACGCGCCCACAATTTACAAAAAACTATATTTACCATAAAACTCAACTTTCAAGCTGATACAAAATTTATACAGTATTAGAGGGCGTTATCACATACCTTTCACGCCCACTATTGTAGATACCCTCCACATCTACAATAGCGGACGTGAAATGTAAAATTTGGCCCAAGCCAAATTTAGTTTTCTTACGAGTTATTTTTATACAAGAAACTTTTACTTTTTATATAAAAAACATCCTCTAGAGCATCTTTAACTGTTACGTATTTCCATCTTATTGTAGAATTATTACCTACCAATGTTACGGCAGGTCCAGAGACGCGTGAGTTTCTGCTGAAGGTTATTGATGTGTTGCTGGATTTTGTTAAAGCGACCAATGATCGCAACGAGAAAGTATTGGATTTTCATCATCCGGAGGATATGAAACGTTTGTTGGATTTGGAGATACCAGATCGTGCTGTTACCTTACAACAGCTGGTTGAAGATTGTGCCACCACCTTAAAATATCAAGTTAAAACGGGTGAGTAAGTGGTATGAGATGGGCATGGTGTAACAAATTATTCCACTCGAGTTAGCGATTTAATGAAATTTACAAAAAATTTAATTGAATTCATTAAAGGCCTGCTAGCAGCGACAAGAAATCAGTGAAACTGTAACTGTCTACAGCGCGCCGTTAATATCCTGTATAAAACGTACATTTCCGTACTTTAAAGATATCTTTACAATGTTACAAACACATATATAAACACATATTCGCATACACTTGGGCTGTATAAACATATACTTATTATCGGTACTACAAACACAATTGTGGTCACGTGCTTGATTCGATTACCGCTGACAATATAACGCAATCGCATTGGTTGATGGGGAGGTGCCCCTTGATACAAACGTGCCTTAGCTTAATTTTCTATACAACGCACATTCCAACGGCAACAGCATCATATAACTTTTGACATTGCCCCTGTGCTTTATGTCCTTCTGATTATGACTCTTTCGTTGGTATATGATTAATGTATGAACACAATACATTGTTCTACGAATATATATACATAGAGATTGTTGTTGTTTTTTTATTTATCTTATTATATTTTTTAAACCTCAAATATAAACAAGATCTTTAAATGACAAAAGAGCGAAGGGAAGCAAGTGAGGAAATGATAGGAAAGGCACCCCTTTTTATAGCGTACGTCTGCGGTTGATAGGTGTAAATAATCTGCACTCTACCATCAATAATCAATGGCCCATAAAATGGCAGCACACACTGTTTACCCACTGACTATAGTTTTGTGGTTTGGTGTTCGGTATATAGATGGGTGTCCTTCATCTATTGCATAAAGCATATGCTGCTCTGCATGAATGTTTTTCGTATGATGGTAATTAAATGTAAATTTATGCTAAAATTTGTCCTCAATCCTCAATCACGACACTCAGCAACATGCTTCTTTTTTTTTTTATATTTCATTTTCATTTGTGGGAAGTGTTTGTTTACTTTATTCACTTACTGTTAAAATAAGATAACACTTGAATGTTGATTTTATAATGCTTATGTAAACGCCAAGATTTTTAATAGATTTTAAATTTAAGAAGGGGTTCGTATATAAGTAGAAGAAAATAAGTAAGTGCTGCACCTCAGCCGCTCCACAATTATAAAATGGTAAAGTTTAAATTATAGGATCAAATTTCCATTAAGTTAAATACTTTGAATTAATTCTGCAGAATTTAAAATGAAATCTTGCGTTTGAATGTAATAACAAGTCCAATTATGCGAGTGGCAACTTTTCCAAGGACTTGAAATCCTCTAAAAAATACTAGAAATGTGAAAAATATTGTCATTTCCAAACGCCTGCCTTCCTCTTGTTCCCCTCATAACCCAGAGATGCCGAGACTACAAGTTGTTGAGACCATAATATGTGATTAGAGCTTTGTGAAATGATAAAGTCGGATACTTTTTTTTATAAAATTGAACTCCATGTTCTCTATATTCAAAATTATAACAACCCCATCTCTCAATTCTAGAAAGATCTTACTGAAGGTATTTAAATGATAAGTAATAAGTCGATAAGTGTTTAGTAAAGTGTCCACATACTCGTTTATATTATATTTATAGTTCAAATATCGTATCAATATATAGCATACTCAAAATTCATTGCCAGCATACGAGGAGTACTCAAAACATTAACAACATTATTCTTTTTCTTTTTTTTTTTTCAATAAATTCCCATTTACGATCTATAATCCTCTATAATCTTAAAATACATCATATTGGCAAATAATGTCTAAACCTCCAGCTACAACATATTTTCATATAAAATGATTTTGCTGCATGTTATTATGATGGCACACTCCAGTAGCATTAACCAGTCTTACACACAATCATTCTGTCTCTTATCTTCCATGTGAAAATAATAATGATGATGATGATGTCTTTATATATACAAACACATATAACATACTCGTATATAGCATACAACATACAATATATGTGGAGAAGAAAGCAAAAGAATTCCAACGTCTATGGCAAATGTAAGTGGAGATGTATGTATGTTGGTTAAATTGTACATGTACAGGGTGTGAGTAGTTTGGCGGTAAGAGAGAGTTTTAATCAAAATCCGTTGTTATTTTCTGAATCGTTGCTCACTGATCCTTTTTGTGATGCGAATGAATGGGCAAAACAATGTGCTCAACGAAAAAGTCGCTTACAGGCCAGATGTTATCCGAAGGGTAACAAAACATTTCACTTGTGCATGTGTGTATATATTATGTAACTGAATGTCTTTTATTTTCATATATTCACAAATTGAAATATTTTAGAAGTAAGTCAATGGGAAATTCATTTATTTTTAGGGGTTCTCAAGTTAGAGATGGGTTCTGATATGTTTCTGTTTAAAAATGAATTGATTCGAATTTGTATTATTTATAGCAAAAGTGTTTCATTCATCTTTTACACACACACACATATTTATTTTAAAATATTAATCAATAGCTTGAGTCCACTTTTCCTAAATTATTGACATTTGATAAACGATTAAGTAACTATTGGAATAGTTCAAGAGATGCATTCGAAAGCCATTTTTAAAATGACTCGTTACATAAGTAATTCAAAGTTGGTTTTATCCTGTCCCAAGTAGGGTGTATGTATACCTCATCATATATATTGCACTTGTACACACAGAGAGAGATTGAGAGTACTGAGAGCTTTAGGGCAATGGGTTTATAATAATAATAACACAACTTATGGCACTTCAAATGTGAACTGACAGCACAGATTCTTTTCCATTCATTTTTCTCTCTATGTACAATGCTTTAAAGGAAGGATTCATTCTTTGCGTGTTGTGTGTGTAGCTTACCTTGCATTAACAATAAGGGTGCTGTGCACAGTACAATAATTGTGGGGGGTGGTGGTGTTGAAAAATACTCCCCGGAGTGTGTGTGCTTTGGTTTATGAACGTATTTATTTAATAGTCTCATGATTTGTGCCAAGTAATTTCCAATTAGCCAACAATAAATGAGCAATTGTTTATACCTAAAGAATACCTATAGTTATGTGTAGAAAAATAGATTTGTTTCGAATAAAACACAATTAAGAACATTTTAACTTTAACCCAAGCCAGAAGGAAACGAATTATTAAACTGTCTTTTTTTAGTTTAATAATGCAACAGCTTTAAAAACTTTATTCACTAAATACTTATCCAGGCAATAGACACACGCTTGCTTTTGTTGTAAAAACAATAATACAAATATGTTGCTTTTATAATGGATTGCAGTGCAACAAGCAATTATTTAAGCTTTCTTGCATTCATGAATCGAAGGACACTCAAACACATATGTCTACTGAATGGCTGCCAAGTACATCTGTTACCATCTTAAAACATGACACTAGTCCTCTCCATCTCCTCCACCTCTCTCTCTCTCTCTCTATCTCTATCTCTTCCTATGTCTAGCACATAGCCAGGTTATATGGTATTTCTTCCAAACACTTCCTTCCTTCCGTCCTTCCTGTTTTTTGCTTCAATGTGTTGCCAGTGTTTGCTCAGTTTTTCAATGATAGACAAGCGCACATAATCGCTGGTTTTAATGTCAACTTTTCATCAGCTTGAGCTATTTCGATTATTTTCTGGACCAATGATTGTCTATGAAATAGAAAGAAAGCAAAAATGGAAACAAAACCGTTTTATTGACCCCACCATTAACCTTTAAGGCTTATTCTTCACCAGCCACCAAAGTTTTATATAAAAAGTTAAACAAATAAATTCCACTTTCCAAGATCTTAACAAATTATTGTTAAATTTATGTATTTTATTTATTTGTATCAAGGTCATCCACATTTCTTTAATCAACTGTCCTGCGGTTTGGATATAATATCAATGGCTGGTGAATGGTTAACGGCCACTGCCAACACCAACATGTTCACGTATGAAATTGCTCCAGTTTTCATACTTATGGAAAATGTTGTTCTCTCCAAAATGCGCGAAATTATCGGCTGGCATGGTGGCGATTCAATATTGGCTCCTGGCGGCTCCATATCCAATTTATATGCATTTTTGGCAGCTCGTCACAAAATGTTTCCTAATTACAAGGAGCAGGGAACCAGTGCTTTGCCCGGTCAATTGGTTATGTTTACATCGGACCAATGTCACTATTCGGTGAAGTCATGTGCGTCCGTTTGTGGTTTGGGCACGGACAATTGTGTAATGGTGCCTTCAGATGAACAAGGTCGCATGATTACCACAGAATTGGAACGTCTCATACTGGAACGTAAGGCTAAAGGTCATATACCATTCTTTGTGAATGCAACGGCCGGCACTACCGTGTTGGGTGCTTTCGATAATATCAGCGTAATTGCGGATATTTGTCAGAAGTACAATTGTTGGATGCATGTTGATGTAAGTTTATGAAGATGAGGGAGTGATTTATTTCAATAGTGTGCCTCTATGTATGCTTTCTAAAAAGGAAGTTTGGTCTAAGCCTTCTAACTAATAACTTCTCCACTTGCTTAGACAGATAATTTATAATTCATAATTTCAGGCCGCTTGGGGTGGTGGACTGTTGCTATCACGCAGACATCGTCATCCCCGTTTTACCGGAGTTGAACGGTAAGTAAGATGAACATGAGTTTCTTTGTAAGAATCGTGTATATGTCAGGAATGATGTACAAATTCATAAATCAAAAAAATCGGCATGCCTGCAGGTCATTGCTTTCATGTTATGAAAGCATATTTTGGCACGGTGATTGAGACATCCGTGATATAGGCGGTACTTTAATGTCAGGCGTATAAGTTAAATTTTTGCAGAGCCAGACTTACCGATTAACTGGCATTTAGTTATAGTCTGAATTGTTTTTTTTTTTTTCTTACTTTACAACCTTTTGTCACCACGTATGACACAGTACATATAATTATATGCTTTATAATTAAAGCTACAACATGCAAATAAGCAAAGACATATTTACATAACATATTTATGGTAAAATCCAGCAATCACTTTATTTAAAAGCTTTTTGTATTGAAATGTTTTAAGCCAATGCGTTCGCTCATTAATCAAAGGCGCTTTAAATGTTGAACCTCATCATACGAAATGCCGGCGCACTTGTCAACCATTAAATAATTGATTAATTTCATTGAGATGTACAATAAGTGGAGTGGGGGGAAGGAAAGCAAGAAAGCTGGAAGTTTATAAAAATACTTCAAACTCTCTTCAGAATTTTCAATATATTAGCACTTAACGCCAGGCTAACCGCAGGCAAGACAATTTAAGAAACCCATCCAGGGATTAGTGGTTACTTTCGATATGTTAGCATAATAAACAATAAAAGCAATTGAAGCTGTGTTATTTCTAAGGTACTGGAAAGCTTCATGGAATGCCTGCATTGTGTATGTAACACGATGGATATGTTAATCAAATTGTTTTCCGCTAACGAATTGGACTCAAATGGATCCATTTAAGGATTATGCTTAAACACACACACACACACACAAGCTTAGGCCACAAACTGTCAATACAATACTATCAATACAAGTCTGGGTGGTTGTTGCAACAGCACTACTTGCTTGCACTCATTACCATTTTCTAACAGTTGTTGTTATTGCCCATTAAAGTCTTTGCTTTAAAACTTAAAGGATTTTTGAAATTCTTTAAAGTCTTTTTTATTTTTGTTTTTCTTTTTTTCTGCTTGAATGGGAGCAGAGTAAATGATGATTCGACTGCACCCTTATTTATATGTACAATTTTTACTTGGTTCTATCTGTGCGAGATTAAATGCGGGCATTTGAAAATCCACTTTGTTCATTTATTTGTTTGTTGTTCATTTCATTTTGTTGTTGTTGTTAATGCTCCTTTGCTAAATGCACTTTTTATGTAACAACATAACTTTGACAACTCTTAATCCTTGTAAGCCACCATCAGCCATTCAAACACCTGATGAACCCACACACTTACTGGATAGTCATATTGTGCTGTGTATGCATGTGCATACACATAAAATTAAGAAAAATTCTCAGCATTGTTTAAAAGTACAAATTATTTGAAGGGAAAAATTCTATGACTCACTCCCCTTGGGTAGTGAGTTTTTTTCACATTTTTTAAATCGGATTCAAAGAAGAAGGATTTTAGATCAGATACTCGAACTCGAATAGATTTCAATGTTTGAAAGATGCCAAAAATGGGCATGGTCACGTAAAATACGTACGTATTTAAAAAACGAATGAGAACTCAAATGAGTATTTTAATTAAGCAATTGTACTAATATTTAGTAATTTAGCTAAAGAGATTCTTCCAAAATCATTGATGAAATTTTAAATATTTATGTAAATAAAAAGTAAAATCGCTTGCATCTAAAAAATATAAATCAATTATAACTATAAACAAGTAAGAAAACTAAATTTGGCTTAGACCAAATCTTAAATACCCTCCACATTCAGAACTGGGGGCGTGGTAAATATATATAATTTGCCCTCTAATAGTGTATATATTACGTATCAGTTTGGTAGTCTAGTTTTATGGGTAAATTATTGGCGTGTCTGTTATCTGACCCTGACCATTTTTGGTACATCGATGAACAGAATATTTATAGATCTGTATATACCAAATATTAAGTTAAAAAGTAAATTTTTGTGGCAGATAAATTAACTTTCGTTTATTGTGGGCGTGTCTGTTATCTGACCACGACCAATTTCAGCACATATATAGAAGGAATACCTATAAATATGTGTAACAAGTTCATGTTTTAAATGCTGTGGCAGATATACATATTTTTGTTGACTGTGGACGTGCCTGTTATCTGGCCATGCCCATTTTTTGCATATCGATAGAGGGAATATTTATTGATATTCATAATAAATTAAAAATTTTTTGCTAAATTTTTGTGGCAGATATATCTTAAAATTTACGACCGTGAGAATGCCAACAGCAGACGGACACACGGACATACATGTATAGGTCGACTCAGTTGTCGACGCTGATCAAGAATATATTATACTTTCTAGGGCCTCTGTTGTCTACAAGCATTGTTGCAAACGGAAGAACAAACTTAGTATACTCTCATCGCTAAGGTGGAGGGTATAACAAACACAGCTACTTATCTTCAATACTACATATATATACTCCACATATAAGCACTTCACTATTATACTCCACATATAAACATACACATATTTTTTATTAAACAAAAATCTTAAATAGCTCCCAAAGGGATGTTTACTAAAATGTTTAACACTCGTTTTGTTGGCGAGCTACCCTTAACTTTTTCTATTGCATACACAAACCCTCAAACCTCGTATATATGTATACAGATATGGGAAAGTCGTTTTGAATTCAATTAAAAGTTGCGGGCTAGAAAATATAGTATTAGCGGCCGACACAGAGGGTCGTTCCATTCGGAGTCTGTGTGGATTAGTGTTAATTGTTTGTAATTTGTGTATGAATGACATTTAATAAATATTAACATTATTTATCTATTATTTAGATTTTGTATTATGTGCGATAGAGATAGAAAGAGAGTGTTGTGTAATTAAATTTGATGTCATTTGTGGTCTATTTTGATTTATATTTTATTTATAATTTTAGAGCTGATTCGGTCACTTGGAATCCCCACAAACTAATGGGAGCTCTATTGCAATGCTCCACCATACATTTCAAGGAGGACGTAAGTTGACTTTTTATTCTAAATTATATTTATTACAGAAATTTGTATACAATGTAAAAAGATATATTCCCATAATAATATACAATTTGTCTGTACGTCCGTCACTAAAAAATCCGTGCTGGGACTTAAATTATGTAGGAAAGATTGTAATTTTTTAGAATTATTCTAATATTATGCTGATGAAGACTCCAGTATAGTTTAAAGTAAAAGTTTTTTCATCACATTTTTTTATGAGAATTTTTATTATGGAAAGCTTTTCAGAAGTTGGGCAACCCTTTATTAAAATTTATTAAAATTTTACCTCCCCCACGGACGAATAATTGTTGAATTGTTGAGTCAAACATAAACATATTGTGCATCCAATGAAAATTTGTCGAGTCACCCCTCGTACAATAACAACAGGCAAGGACTCTAAAGAAAAAAACTTTCAACTTGTGTACTGTACGCACAAATATTTTCAAAACACAATATGTTTCCATCGTCAACATTATTGGTCACAGTTGCCACTGATGGTATTTTTTATTTTTACTTTTTCATCAAAAAACAAAATTGCTTTTTTCTGGAATTTTAATTAAAAATTTCAACTTGACTTATTGCTCGATATAAACCTTGAATACATTCAATAAACCTTTAAAGTTTAAGCAGGAAAACATTCTCCCCCTGCTTTATGATAAGACTTTTGTTAAAAATGTTTAAATTAACATCTAATATATAATTTATATATGTATTAATATTAGGGGCTATTGATTAGCTGCAATCAAATGTCTGCCGAATATTTATTTATGACTGATAAACAATATGATATCAGTTATGATACTGGTGACAAGGTCATACAATGTGGCCGTCATAATGACATATTCAAATTATGGTTGCAATGGCGTTCCAAGGGTACCGAAGGCTTTGAGCGACAACAAGATCGCTTAATGGAATTGGCTCAATATCAGGTCAGGCGTATTAAAGAGCAATCTGATCGTTTCCACCTAATAATGGAGCCGGAATGTGTAAACGTTTCATTTTGGTATATACCACGTAGACTACGCGGAGTACCACATGATAATCGCAAGGAACACGAATTGGGAAAGGTGAGTAAATATTGAAAGAGAAGCCCTTACGCCACATCAGAGATGAGCAAAGCAAAAGATTTATAGCATTATAGTTAAAATTAAACATAAGTCTTAGTTCTTCCGTTTGCAACACCCAGAAGGAGGCGTCAGAGACCTTACAAAGTATATATATTCTTGATCAGAGTCGAAAACTGACTCGATCTAGACATGAATGCCCGTGCGTCCGTTGTTGGCATTCTCACAAATGTAAATTTTAAAGAGGAGCTTCTAGTTTACAGATCGCTATTTAAAATGGGCAAAATCGGTCAAGAGCCACGCCCACAATCGACAAAAGTCTATTTATTTGCCACGCCCCCTGTTGTAAATATGGAGAGTGTTTCAGATTTGGCTTAAGTTAAATTTAGTTTTCTTACTTATTTTTATCTATTTTAAATTAAACGAAAATAAATTTCGGTTTATAGGTATTTTTTGCAAAGTTATTCTCTGATATTCTGAATAGCTTCTTATCCATTCCTTATTATAATTAAAATTAAACTGAAATTATTTGTTATATAAAAACTTTACAGATTTGTCCCATCATAAAAGGACGCATGATGCAAAAGGGTAGCTTAATGGTGGGCTATCAGCCAGATGATCGACGCCCAAATTTCTTTAGATCAATTATATCATCAGCTGCAGTAACTGAACAAGATGTCGATTATATGTTGGATGAAATACATCGTTTGGGTGATGATTTGTAAGCTTAAAAAGTTTAACAAAAACATCTCATGAAAAACTTTAAACAATCGATTGAAAAGTTTTGTTAAATATTTGAGTTTTAAATAATTTTATGAACACATAGTGTAGAAAGCAACATAATACCCATATAATGGTTTCTTTAGAAAGAAACTTAAATTAAGACAAAATAATGACATAAACGCCACTGAACTTTACTTACCCTCCTCTACCTTCACCATTAGACAAATGTACTAAATTATTTAAAAAATAAATCAACCAAGAAGTATCTTATAAGTAAAAGCATATCACAACATGTATTATTGAATATGTATATATATCTCAACATACATATTGTTCATCAGCATTCATTACTATAGATTTTCGTGTAGGATTATAAACTAATAAATCACTACGTACACATATCCAATCGCATATTTATACAACTTATATTCAGTTGTACTGTTCAAGTTTGCTGTTCTTTTTTGTTAATTATTGAAAAAGTATACAAACCATTGACATGAAAGAATGTTTGTGTTCAAGGAAAAATCGTTAATTATTATAATTATGTAACTAAATGTATTTATAGAAGATTTTTTTTCAAATCTTAAAACCGCGGAAAAATTACACTTTTGGAAGAAATTCATATAAAAAATGAAAGAAACTTAAATTAAATGCAAGCTTCCAAATGACATTGATTTTACTGTATATTAATGCTGATTAGAAAGAATGAAAGAAAACACTAACGAATTATGTACCTTTTGCAAAGCGAGACCTGTGCTTAATTAATTAATTAATTGCTTACACTGAATTAAAAGAAAAACTATTAAATAGTAATTGTTTATTAAATTGTGTTAAAAATTTATATAATACATACCCAGTTATAAAAATATACATGCATACAAACAATACATTATATAGACATTGTACTGTTAAAGAGAATGCACTTACAAGTGTCAATTATCGAAATAGTTGAACATAAAAATGTGACAGAAAAACCTAAAGTCAAAAAACACAAAAAGTTACTAAATATCATAAGAAAAGTGAGGCATTTAATATTCCCAGAAAAGTCATGATCTCACAAAAACCATCTATTTACATAATTTCAGTTTACTATACAATTATTCTTGTACCCCTATCGTCTTAAAAAAACATTCAAGTGCCGGTTCTTTAGCTGTAACTTTGTCATCAAACATGTGTTGTAAAAAAAATTTTACTAAACTGTACAACAATTATGTTGGCTTATGTACTAAGAGTGTTGTACTAAGTTTGTTATTTTGTTTGCAATGATCAGCATCAAGATCGAACTTTACTGTTGTTATCAAATTGACAAAATTTGTTATGAGGTTGTTTTGGTGTAAATGTTAGAAAAATGTTGCATATAAGTAAATTATATTTTCAAAGGTTCAGTTTCCCATTAAAAAATATGTATAAACAAGAAAACAATTCAAATATTTCTTTTGTTAATGTAATATTACACACATATAAAGTGAATATTACAAATGCAAATAATATGTATATGTATGTAATATGTACTTATATATGAGTATACATAAATATAAATAAAATCAAATAAAATCAATTGAAAAATATCTAAAAAAAAATGGAATTTTTTATGGTTTTTCAACTATTTTCTTTCAAATCACTATACAAAGTAATTAACAGAAATTATTTATGATTAATGAGTAATCGATTAGCTAAGAATTTAAGTTCGGATATGTTTAAAGAAATTGTTAAACTCTTTGGATGGTATTCGTCCAGGCAAACTATTTACTTTGAACCATAACATGATTCACGTCGGATTCTATACAAAAAACAAGGTTTTTAGAGACTCCACATAAGGTGGGGGGTATATTAGGTTTGTTTTTTCGTTTGCAACACTCAGAAAGAGGCGTCAGAGACCCTAAAGAGTATATATATTCTTGATCATCATCAAAATTGAGTCGATCTAGGCATAAATGTCCGTATGTCCATCTGTTGTTGACATTCCCACGGGCGTAAATTTTGAGATGTTGAGCTGAAATTCTGTACAGGTACAGGTTAGTTTTTGCACGCAGATTGCTTTTTAAAATGGGCTGAATCGGTCAAGAGCCACGCCCAAAATCAACAATTATTTATTTATCTGCCACAAAAATTCAGCTATGAACTTGAAATTTGGAATATAAATCTATTCCCATCTATGGATGTACCAAAAATGGGCGTGGTATAATAACAAACACGCCCATAATTTTCAAAAAACTTTATATATGCCACAAAAATAAACCTATGAACTTGAAATTTTGTACACATATATATGGTTATCCCATCCATACATGTGCCAAAAATGGGCATGCTTGGATAATGGACAAGCCCACAATTTACAAAAATCGATAATCATCTATAAAACTAGACTTGCAAGCTGATACGTTATACATACACTATATATATATGCCACGCCCCCTGTTGTGGATGTGGAAAGTATTTAAGATTTGCCTTAAGCCAAATTTAGTTGTAAATAAGTATATGCACGATATTCCAATTTCATTCCATGCCTTCTGCACTTACGGCCATTAGAGTATTCTAAGAAAAACTCTTGACGATTTGTCGTTTTAATAAAAATTTTAATTAAAACAACTGCATTTATTTTTAAATAAAAATAGTTTTGTCATATATTATAGTTTTTATTAGACATTTCTCTGCTTTTGATCATTATCCATTAGTATTTATAATAGTTGGTTGGTTGATTGGTTGGTTGTTTTGTGTATTAAGCATTGAATGCTCTGCTGGTTTGGTATGGATGTAGCTTTTTCTTTAACAGTTTTTTTTTCTTTTTTAGTTATTTAGTGTGATAACTGGCTGCTTCTGTACTCACATAATAGTTTTACATTAACAATCTGTTTTCGTATTTTTGTAGTGATTTAACAACAGGTTTTAGTTTATGTACTTATTTTATTGTGTTGTTGAAATTTTTAAATTAACTATTATATTGCTAACAATGAAAAGAAAAAGGATATATATTTATTTATATATTGCATGTAAAATATAAATGAAAGAAGAAACAAACAAGAAATTAAAGAAAATAGAAAAAAAAACCTCTATCACACCATCGTCGTAATACAAATTAATTGTTATATATGCCTCGTATAAATATAATTACATTCATAAAAAGTATAATAGTTATCGTATAGAAAATATAAAAAAATAGCTCAAATGAAAATTTAATTTTGGTTTTGTTATATGGTATGTATATATATAAGCACATGCACACACACAATTTACAATTTTACAGAAATCATACCATACATATATTATACTACTAATTAATTATAAATAATTTTTTCCAAGTAAAATTTTTTAACAATGACGATTGTTTAGTCAGATACAAATAATTGAATGGATTTGTAGAGATGGGAGAGATGTGTTCAAATTACAAATTTGTTTTTGTTGTTTTCCGTTGCATGTTTCACAGTGAATCGTCCTTTATCTCTCTTTCTCTGCAGTTCTCTAACTATCGCTGTTTTATTAGTTTTACTTAAAATTATTATAATTTTTTTCGTTTATATTATTTAATCTCTAAAAACCCCCTTTTACCTTACACGTTCTGCCCGACTGCCGAGTGAGGCATAAGCTATCTCTATATAATAGTTTATTTTTTACATGTATACCATTTTATAATACTTAAAATTTGTTTTTCGTTTAGTATTTTCAGTTTGCGTTTAAGAATCTCCATAAATTTCGTATTTTTTTTACAATTGAATTTTTGTTGTTGTTAAAATTTAGTTTTATTTATAAAATTATTCATTATTTATAACTTCCATCAAGTGTGCGATGAATTTTTTTTTAAAAATTTAAAAATAATTTGTTGTTGTTGTTGTTGTTGTTGTTGTTGTTACTATGGTGTTATATTGGTTTTACTCTTTATTAAAAAAAAAAAAAAATCATCGCAAATATTTTAAAATGTTGTCCCTTGGGATTTACGATAGAAATGGATTTGAGGCTCCAGCTTCTGGTTTCATCCAAGGCATATTATTGTTGTTCTACAGAGAAATTTAAAAGAAATTATTATAAGCGATCTATATATTTTTTGAGAAATTTCTTTGAGTACTAAAATACTTTTTTTATTTTTTAAATAATTTAAAAACTACAGCATGCGTTGCAGAGTAAGGGTTATTTATAAAACGATAGCGGAAACGTTTACAATTAGTTTTGTGTTAAAGAAGAGTAACTGTAACTGAGTTCAACTTTCTAATTCATTCTAATTATAGATTAATTATATTTAGTTTTGTTCTAAAGATTCTCTTTTACCCAGTAATTTTATTTAAGCGTCCAAGCCTCCACTGATGGCTATGGGATTATAAAAAGCAAATTTATTTTATTGATTATTTTTTTTTAGCATTATACAGATAATGACAATTAATGATGATAATTAATTAATTACAATATTTAGCGTATTTTTTATCCTACTACATAGAATTAAGGGACATAAGGGCTAAAGGTATGATAGCGCTTTTCTATTAGTAGACTAAATTTGATTTTTCAAGTTTTTCTTTGATGAATATTCGGACAAAATATTCTGCCTTATACATAAAAAAAAAAGAAATTAGTTGATTAAAAAGAAAAATGGTGTTAGGACCCAGAAAACACTACCTGCTCATGTTTAATGTGCATGGATTTCAATAAATTTTTATTTTTTTTTTAAAGACAATGAGCATAACGGAAATTAAGTAATGGCCATTATCATGACATTCGTCGATTCGTTAAATTTGTTATCATAACATACGTAAGAGAGAAACATTCTACGATCGATAATACAGAATTCGGATCGTTAAAGCAGTTGAAACGTGTAAACAAATATTTCGTATTATAACTGTTTTCAACGAATGCGAATCGAATGCGTATGAGACTCATTCGATCCGCACGAATGTCATGATAAGGGCGAATATACATGAAGATCTGAAATATATTGGAAATCTCTACTGCACTCAGATCATATGACCGATGCTCTGTACTTTTATCTTTTTACTTTATATAAAAACAAAGAGACATTCAGTTTCTAATTGTAATTAATTATATTGTTAAAAAAGGAATATAAAATAAATGGAACGAAATCTAAAAAATCAAATGAAAACAAACAATTGGGAAAATTCAAATTTGGCAGAACACAAACTCAAATTTCATTTCGCACTCGTACTCACTTCCAATTTGCATTGAGTGGTACTGTTATTATTATTCGCATTATTGTTGTCATTGTTATTATAATAACCATAGCTGAATGCATTAGTATTATATTGATTTATGTCCAACGGTTCGGCTTCTTTTAAGGGTTTTACGATAACACCTGGTGTGGTAGCCAGGGAAGCCTGTAACTCATTACTATAGTTACAGACGAACGGAGATGGTGTGGTTACAATTGCAGCAGATCGTGACTGAAATGTTGCTGTTGTACCTGCTGTTGCTGCTGCTGTGATTGGTGGTTTTGGGAATAGTGGTAATGTTGAAGTTGAAGTTGGTGGTGGTACATTTGCAGAGCCTAACGATTGATTGCAAGTGTGGTTGTTAGTGAAAAATTGCGGCCGCACATTAAATGGCAATAGATGGGGTCGTTGGAGTGGGTGTGGGGGTGGTGGCGGTAGTAGTGGTGATTGCAATGAATGCTGAGAGGTTAACGCATTTTCTTTTACGTTTCTATTCTCAGCATTATTAATTATTTTTACTTGAGGGTACAAAGATGGATAGGAAAATTGTGAAGCAGGTTTATTACTAAACCATAAATCATCGGATCTCTCATCAGCCAACGTTATGTTGCGTATATTATCGATACTTTGTGTTAAACGTTGAGAATAATTGTCACCGTTATCAATTATTTGATGATGATTAATGGTGGAGGTGGCACTAAACATTGAAGTATTGAAAATATGTGAAGCTTGGAAAGCGTCATAATCACTTCTAGAATGTATCATATTTTGAGGATTATAAGGAAGATTACCCCTGGGAGGATGGGCATCACTTTGATGCAACCCCTTGTTATTATTAAAATTGTCATAACAATTTATCTTGGAAAGCGAAATTGCAAGTGCAGCAATTAGGACAATATGTGCGTTTAAGGTTAACCGAGACAATGTATAAATGATAGAATGTGTAAGCAAATGTTCAAAAGAAAGATAGAAAGATAAACATAGAGATAGATTGTATGTGTTTTGGGTAGAAAAAATAAATTTTAAGAGAAAAATCATTAATTAGAAACCTAAAGAAATCAAATATCATCACACGAGTAAGCACAAGAGAACATAATAAACAATCCATTCATAATATGAAAAAAAAAAATTATTGACCCAAAATTGACCCTGTCGACAAAATTGCATCACCTTGTTTTATCTACCGTTAAATTGTAGTTTAGAATTTGGATAATTTTCAAATTGTTTTATCCAACTTCTAAAACAGATTCAAAAAGTGGTGTAATCTAGAAACAACAGTATACCTGTGGAGTTGTCATATTTGTATTAGCAACAGGTGCCCAGGGATCTGGATTCATAGTCATGGCAAATGGTTGTTGTTGTTTTAGCTGATTGATGGACGGCACCTGTAAAATATTTCATATTTATATATTTCGCAAATAATCCAATTAACCTTTTCGTGTACAAGTGAAAACGTTAGTGGCGGTTACAACCGACACCCCTTCGTTTCAATTGTGCCGATTTATTTTAAAATAAGGGGATAAGATTCCCATTATATAGGGTTGGGGTTTTAAGAAAACTTACTGGTGGTTGTTGTTGTTGGAACAGATTTGCTTTCGGTGGTATAACGGCGGTATCACTAAAAGGATTGTAGGCAGCTGCACTGCCACCCACAGCATGTGGCGCCACGGGCTTAATTAGATTATCTAAATTAACCAAAGCGGAATTCTCTCCCAAGAAAGCTTGAGGATCCTTAAAAGGTTTCTTCGCTCCACAAGCGGCTGCTGCAGCTGAGGTATTTGTAGCTGAAAGAGGATCTAGGTCTTCCAATAATAGCAACGCTAACGATTTCGAAATAATTTATTTAAAGTTTAACTTTCGAATCAAATTTTTATGCAAAATGATTACCATTGTTGTTGTTTGTGTTTTCATTACTATCCGGTGCACCACTCTTTTTGCGATTACTAATAACATCAAACTCATCTAAATCCGGAGAAGGCTTCTACAAAAAATAAATACAACGATTAAATTATCTGATAAGAGTGAGATTCTGTATTTTCACCTTAGCTGCTATATTTTCGACATTCTTCCAGGGATCTGTGGATGATGAAGGATGTTTCGGTGCCCAAGGATCACTTAATGTAAGCGTTGTTTTCTCTGTAACCGATTGTGCTGCTGTTATCGCTATCACTGATTTTGCATTGTTCGTTCCTAGCCAGGGATCTGTGGTATCTGTTGAAATAGGAGCACCTGCAGAACCGCTTTTCGTCTCCCAGGGATCTGCTTTTCCTGCCGCTGGTGGATGCGGTATATTACCATTTGTACCGTTGCTTTGCAACCAACCCTCATTAGATGAACCCGATGTAACGGAGGGTGATTGTGTGCGTGCGCCAGCCCAAGTCTCAGCAATGCCGCTGACACCACCACCATTTGATAAGGGCATGCCTACGGCTCCTAATGCACTATTGCGTGCGGAACTAGATGGTTGCCAGGGATCAATGGGAGGTGAAGCTGAACCCGTCCAAGGATCAGATAACTGGCTGGCGGCACGAGCCGGAGTACCCCAAGGATCGGATGTTGCACCCAAAGGTGGACTTGATATGCTGGTCGCTCCCAAGGATATATCAAGTAGATCCAACAGATGACTTTGTTGCTCCTCCCTAGGCTCCTTTTGTTGCCTACCAGGTATTTCATTACTATTATTTGTATTGTACCAACTTACCCGTCTAGACACCCCCTTTATATACAAACTTACTTGAAATCCTGTTCGCTTTGGCTTAAGGCCAATTGCAGACGCACATCATCACTGCGCCGTTTCGCTTCTTCCTGTTCGGCTTCTTCGCGCGACATGGCCATGGCCAATTGTAATTGTAATTCTTCCTCGCCCGCCGTCTGTGGACGCACCATTTCTAAATCGGATACAGGCTTGGTAGGCTCCTCTTGCCAACCGGGCGGTAAATCACGAGGCAGAGGCCCATCTATATAACCATCACTGCCAAAGCCACTGGGATGTTGAGCAAAACGTTCTTTAGCCTTCAAAGCTTTAATGCGTTCATTCTTCAAGCGTTCATCATCCTTCAGCAGTATAACCAATTGTTTGGCCTTCTCACGGACATGCGTACCCTGATCTTTGCCCTCCTCAAAGTACACAAACTCCCGCAACGTTTGTATAGCGTAGATATTCTCTTTGCACTGTTGCGACACTTTCTCCGTGCCGGTCTTTATCAGATATTCCAGCAAAATGAGAGCTTTATATACATGGCGCCAATTCTTTCCATGATCATTCAAACGTTTCCAAATCATTTGCATGATTTCGGAGAAGGCCACCACATTATAGGTCAAATCAGCAATTTCAGCCATAATGGTGGCGGAGGGGCCCCACGGATCATTTGAGGTAGCTTCCCGCACTTTAACCTTAAAAAAACAGATGGTACATAGAATAGCACATATTGCTTCTACAACTCCCACTGTCAGCATTACCTGGGCATCGGAGTAATTGTGGGCTAGGTTTTTAATGTTACGACGCAAACCCGCTACATTTACTTGCATATCGTCTTTATGTTTTCGCACTTGGGAAAAATGTAATAGAATAGAACATAACAAAAATTGTCTATAAACAGGTTATCATAAACTCTCAAGAGCACTACAATCTTAAAAACAGTGCGAATAACTGGAAATTATTTGTTTTCTTCACGTTGTTTGTTATAAAATTTTTAGTTTTAGTAGAGAAGAGATTTTTTCGTTAGTATTTTGTTATGCAAATATCAGCGATATTTACACTTCGTTAATATTCCGATAAATTAAAACGCGTATAATTGGTTACTAGTGAAGTGATTAATATTAGCGAGTTTGTAAAAATTTTAATTTCTATGCTAATTAAAGCTCAAGGAGCGTATTCATAAAGAATGGAAAGGAAAGTATTCAGTAAAGAGTGAGTGTAAGAGTAACTATTATAGAAAATAAAACGAAAGTAAGGTATTGCGCTCCCACCCATACTTTATCTGATTCTTCTGTGCGCGATCTTATTATCATTATTATTTAAGTAGGTTTTGTTGACAGAAGCATTTCAAGAAAAAATATCACGAGAGTTCTTGTTTGTCACATCTTTAGGTGTAGGTGTGTTTATTTACGAGTTGAAATACATATATGTTTGTTTGTTTGTTTTTTGTTTTTTTATACCCTGCACCACTTGTAGCAAACGGTATATTAAGTTTTTGCAGATGTTTGTAACTCCTAAGCGGCAAATGCTACAATCCTAATCGATTCAGAAGCAAATCTCTCCGTCTGTCCGCCTGTCTGTCAATGAAAATTTGGGTGCAAGCTACAGGTCGCACTTTTTTAAGATATTTCGATGAAATTTTATACAAGGAAACCCTATTGCAAATAGATCGGATTGGACCATTTTTAGAACCCCTCCCCATATAAGGTCCTGTTAAAATTAAGGTCTTTATGGGACAAAAGGTCACAATTCTGAATAGGCTGGGCCTAATTTGGACCCGATCGGACCATTTTCAGAACCCCTCCTCATATAACGTTTTATTATAAAAATCGGTCTATAACGTAAAGGAACAATTCTTTAAAATATTTTGCCAAAATTTAGTGATGAATAGTTATTAGTAAGTATAAAAAATAAAATTTTTGATTTTATAAATTAAAAAAAAAAATTTAAAAATTTATTGTAACATTTTAATCATTTTCAAATTTTTTTCAAATTTCATATACAAGTATAAGTATAAAAATTAAAATTTTTCATTTTTCAAAGAAAAAATTTTGTGCGAAAATATTTGGAGTTTCTTTTTTAACGTACTTGAATAAGACGTCAAGTGGTGTAGGGTATTTTATGGCGGGCTTGACCGACTATAATATTTTCGCTAGTTTTGTTTTCGTTTATTTATCATTTTGTAAACTTACTTTTTCGTGCCTTCTCCAGCAAGAAGGCTTTGGTTTGAGATCTTCTCTCAAAAACTTTCTATCTAATTATATTAATTTTTGCTCTCTTATATGATTTGCTGCTTTAATGTGCAATCCAAAAGCAAGCTAAGGAGATTTATAATAAAAGTAAAGAACACACTGTTTTATAAACACTCTCATATAAACTGACATACATACACATATATTTAAAGATTATTGTAGTTTAAATAAATCCGACCGATATTAAATAAACACAACCACACAGTTTCGGTATAAATGAAAATCATTTAACAAAATGTTAGTTATAAAGAAATTCCTTAGTACCAGAAAATGACAGATAATTAGACAAAAAAAAAGAAAAACAAGCAAAAATTAAGAGAGAAGGATTTCATAGATTTTGTCATTTTGATGTATTGATGGACAAATAATAAACACACTCATACACGCAAAATATTGTAACCATTGACGCAAGACACATTTCTTAACAAGCTTTTCGAGTACAGACAACAAACACAAGGGCTTGACGAGTAGAATGTATTAAGCTATGTATCGTCATTCTAAATCCATAGTGGTGTACGTTGAATGACTAATTTTAAATTTCTTTCAGATAAAGGGGCTTGTTGAGTGGAATTTTATGATTAAAAAGTTTAAGATTTAAATTGTTTTATTAAGTTCAATATAATTAAATTAACTGATTGCTTTTCTATATGTTTAAATAAATAATGTTGTGATTATTCATCTTTAAGACTTTTCAGAACTTTTCAGAAGTGCTTATAAGCACTTACAATATAATTCCGCACCATTTTTAAATTTGAAAAATATGATATTTAGAATGGAAATCGCTTTTGTTTGGTTTCTTTCGGTATTTCAAAAGAAATTCAAACAAATAATCGAGAGGTAGTCATTATTGTTAATAATTGCACCTTACGTGAAGTATAAGTATAAGCCTATCAATCAAATCAATATCTCAATATTTACGACCGTGAGAATGCCAACAACAGACACACGAACGTACATATCTAGATCTACTTAGTTTTTGATGCTGATCAGGAATACATATACTTTGTAGGGTCTCTGACGCCTCCTTCTAGGTGTTACAAACGAAAGAACAAACTTAGTATGCCCCCATCACTAAGGTGGAGTGTATAGTGAAAAGAGCAGACCATTATAAACGAAACAAACGCCATTTCCAATTTTTTCTTTTTTTTTTTTTTCAATTTATGAGAAATTTGAATCATATAGAGTCCACTCACACAATTATATTATATTTTATTTTATTGTTTAACAACAATAATAAGATTTAAACACACTTCCACCAAATAAGAGATAATACAACTTAAACAGTGAAAGTATCTAGCACGACTTTTCTATCAGAACCCTTTTAAAGACTAAAAATATAATAAAGACACAATCTCTCTAGGTAGAGGACATGACACATAATAATAATAACTAGGTGTGTGTGTGTGTGTGTGTGTGTGTGGCAAAAAGCGAATAGCTTTTGGAAATTCATCGTTAGAAATGGGCAATACGGATACCAGCAAAGAATTATATTTGACTCAAGTCGAACGTCAAACGTAGTACGTTCATGCCAATGATATTTTATAATCTTTAAAAACAGACAAAATAATGTCTCCGGTGTTGCAAACCTTCTAATAAAATTAAACTATTTTCTCTGTTAAAGCAGAAAGTCTATGTATATGTATTGCATAAAACCGAACACACAACTAATAATTAAATTTGTATTGGAAGTGCAGACGGTAGACAAACAGACGAATGTATTTTTATGGAAAAAAAGAAATCATAGAAATGCACAACAAATTAAAATAAGTGGAAGTGTGAGCGTACAGGTGAACGAAAAATATTGTTCAAACATGTATGTGCTACCAAAATATAAAATTTATTCAAAAATATCTGCATTGTATTACTTATTACAATACGCAAACAACAACAGGCACTATGTAGTGCAAATATATTGGAAAAATGTGTATGGAGGTGTTGGCTATTTTTATATGAAATGCACTTTGTTAGTTAAGTAGCAAGAAATAGAACTATTATTTTATTATTGGGTCCACCATTATTAATATAAAATGACAGCTTACGACATTCTAATAGGTAAGCCCTTTTATTTGATACCCATGTTAAATAGATTAGTAATTGGACGCCTTCGGATGGCCACCATATTTATTTTATTATGTTAAAATGTTGCAGATGTACTCCAAAAATTCAATCACAAGATTTTATGCCGACAAGCAAGAAAGTGAGTTAAATAAAAGCTTCTAAAAGTAGTCCCACACGAATATTTCAAATAGCTTCAGCTATTCGATAAAGCTTCTCTTATCAGATAAAAATGAAATATTTTTAAAATGTAACGTCATTAATTGAGCATTTTACGTTCTAAAAAAGTACATATATAAAAATACATTAACATTCCTAACATAGCTGTGCTGTCGAATAGTTTTGATTTAAACTGTAAACAATTAAACATAAGAGCCTTGATCTTGATTATGGTTCTATATATAAATTCTAATTTAATAATAATCATAATTTGTATGTTTGCGTAAATGGCGAACCAAGAATCTCTTCACCTAAACATATACACACATAAACACATGCTCATTGTTGTGATAATAAACTCATTTCATTTATCCAACAAGTATATGAAAGAGAACACACACACACATACACACACGGTAGCCGTAACACTTGAAGAGAGAAGACACTTGAAGTAATCTCCCGAAGGGACAAAAAATCTCACTTAAAAATTATTTAGATAAAAGGGGTAAAGTGAAATAGCACAAACACTTTCATATTACAACTTCCTGTTTGTGATAAACAACATCAAAATTGCATAAAGAAAAAAGGAAAATGAGGCATATGAATGCACAGTGAGTGGAAAGAGTGCAATATACGATATTAAGTACAATGAAACTTGATTCATAAGTAAATGAATGAATTCGTAAAGGCAAACGCACACAACTCAAAGAAATAAAAACGTGTAATTAAATTAAGAATTAGATAAGAAAGGTGAACTTTATTAACACAGAAAAACAAAATGGGTGGAAAATAACAAACAAAAAAATATTTTGCAACATTTTATAAAGAAGCGAAGCACTCACCGAAAAAGTCGCCAGAAAATATAAATAAATGACCGTAACAAAATAGACGATTACTTTAACGTTATATTGTAATGAGTTGTTGTATCTTCTCCTTTTTCGCCGACCCACTGGTGATTATGACGGCAACAAAATTTATGTATGAGTTGATATAGTCTCCTAACAATAACAAGTCAACACCACCAAGGCAAAGCAGTATTGACAATTTAGTAAAATTAAAATACACGGTAAAAACTACTTCAATCTATTGCGAAGGAAGGTGTTGTCATTTAAATTGCACTGTCCTTCCTTACCACTTTGTTTGTATAATGTAAAGATCACAGAACTCGGCCAATCAATGGTTCACTTTTGATTGAATATATAAAATTAGCCTTTCGCAAAATATTTTTATAGGAAATTTTCACTTTTTTTTTCTTTTTTACAGCTACACACAGTTATGATGACAAAGCAATGAATGACCCGATGTTTTATATACCATCTATATAATATTTGCACAATCTTTTAGTGTATTCCTCTTTCAGCACAATATATTTTATGTTTCAATTACTTTTGTATATTTTCGCTCTGAAAACTTAATTGTGCTTATTTATTTTGTAAAACGAAAATAATTCTATAAAAATTTTGTATTTGTTGGAATAAATTTCTGATAATTTAGAATTTTTTCTTTGGTGTTTTTTCTCAGCAATATCAAATTGAATGGAAAAATAAAATTCACAGCGAAATACAACACGTTTGAACATAACAAATCGGAATGGAACATATAAATTAAAGTTATAAAACCTGAATAGAAAGCCAATTTTTTATTATTAAAGATGGTGGGAATTAATGTAGGAAATAAATAAATAAAATTGTTTAACTGTAATTAAGAGTGAATGTAAGATGTGTATATAATCAGTCTAAATGCATTTTATAAATAATTATATATGATATCGGTGATATTAACAACTCAATAACATTGGTACTGGATAAGAAGAAGGAAAATTGTGTTACAATTATACATGAAATGGTTACGCTACTAAAATAATTCCTTCGATTCTTTTTTAACGTGAATAAAATACAATAAACCCAGGTTAAATTATTATTTTTAGAGATTTTTTTTTTTAACTTAGTTAATACTTCCAATTTACTATTTTTTACATATATAACAATTTTTTGCTTTAATCACTTTATTGATATTAAACTTATGTGTATTTTATATATTTTTAGTTTTAGCACAATCTCTATTTTGACAGACTTCCTCTAAATAATATACGTCCGTCAATTTAAAAAATTTTAAAAATGTGATCTTCCACTTTATAGTATCAAGCCAAAACTTTTTTTTGATCTTTCAACATCCAACATAAATAAAACAAAATGGCATAAATATTATTGTTGAATTATAAATTATTGTTTATTCCATTTAAAAAGAATTACATTTATATAAATATTTACATTAATGAAACAAACACAAATATACATATATTTAACAATTATGTTAAACTACAATTTCAAATTTTTATAAGTTTATCGTAATATTGTTAAATGAAATGCTTGTAATATCGTTTATTGTAAAAAAAAAATTCACGCGGAAGAGTGAGACGATGATATGTGTATGGTACTGTTAGTTTGAAAAGATAACTCTGCTTGAACATTGTAAATTTTTTAGTGAACATATAAGAAGAAATGAATAATGTCAAAATGTTTATAATAAATGTTGTTAAATTGCATTTTTAAGTATAAAACAAAAAGAGTTTTATTAGGAATTTAAGCGTTAAAAAAACACTAACATACTAAATAATTATTTATTACATACAATAACTTAAATGGAATAATTGAAAAAAAAATAAATGAAATAGAGTGTTGTGTATGTGTGAAAATGAGTAACACCTGCGTTGTATGTTTAAAATTAGATGATTTAAAATAAAAATCAAGTTAATTTATTGCAAAATATAAAATGTTTTCAACAAACATGATGTTAATAATACAACAATACCGTTTACACAATTATTAGATATAATTGTATATGTGTATGCTAAAGGGGAACAAGAGAATTCTTTAAAAATTTAATAATACACTTATTTCATTGAAGCTTTAAGGATTCTCTGGTGGTTCTTCTGGCATTAGTAGACTTTGTGGAGCATTATCATAATTGGGCAACACTTTGGAGTGCAACTGTTCGTGCAAAGCATTTACTCTTGCATCAGCTCCATTGACTAGAGCATCTGGAATGGAGTCATCACCTTTAACTGGCATATATTCTATGGTAGCATATTCTGCTTGAGGCATTATAGACGCCGGTTTATTCATGGATATGCTTTTATCGGGTATATTGAGTACCACAATTGAAGGTGTTGTTGTTTCCTGCACTTCTATTTCTTTTAAACTATTCAAACCACTCGAAATGGAACGTTGCACAATTGGTGTTGTTTCAGTGTCCCGTTCTATGCCATATTCCAATGCATCATATTGTTCTTTAATGTGTAATTGATCTGTTGACATTGGTGGTATAATTGTGGTTGTAGTGGTTGTAGTGGTTGTTGTTGTTGTCGTGGTGGTTGTAGTGGTCGTTGTTGATGGCTCTGTAGTTGTTGTTATCGTGGTTGTATTAAATTTTATTTGCATATCATCTAATTGACCCAGAGATTTAAGCAATGGTGGATATAGACCTTCAACGTTCCTCTTCAGTTGATCATTTAACAGAGATATAATGCTCTTGGACGGTAATACCATCAGCATCTCACATACATCTTCGTATTGTTCAAAACAAGTGGCACGTATGCGTATGCGTTCGTCAGGTTTCGAATTGAGTGGGCAAAACTCCTCCAATAAAAATTGACAATTGACGGGATTGCCTGCAATTAATATTATAAAATATGAATTCATTAAATTCTACATAAAAAATAGTCACTCGGCAATCTCAAGTTAAAAAAAAAGGAAACAAAATTAAAAAAAAAAAACAAGTAAAAATATAATATTCGGTCAAGCCCGATAATCAAATACCCTACATCACTTCATATAATATTCAATTTAATTTTTTTCTTTGATAAATGAAAAGTTTTATTTTTTATACTTGTACCTTCAAAAATTTCAAAATGATAAAAATGTTACAATTTTTCTTTTTTATTTTTGTTTGTGAAATAAATTTTTTTTTTTTTAATTGGGAGAGGTTTTAAAAACGGTTTAATCCGGTGCATTTTCCATGTGGCCAATATATGTACTTGTACCAAATTTCATCGAAATATCTCAAATAGACCGACAGGCGGACAGACGGACATAGTTAAATCGATTCAGATTTTGATTTTGAATCGATCGATATAATTGAAGGTGGGTGTGGCATTTTCTGTTTTTGAGTTGCAAACATCCGTACAAACTTAATATACCCTTTACCACAAGTGGTATAAATAGATGTATATATGTTATATATAGTAAAATGAAGGAACTCCAAAAGGCTCAAGTGAGACTTGCTTTTTATTAAAATTTCTGCGTCAATAACAACAGCGTCCGAACAACAACGAACGTTTACGGATATAATACAACTTTCACAAAGTTCGGACCTGACAAACTTAGAGGTTTCACTTCACCCACCGTCCTAAACATGTATGTTGTCCTCTGGCGCGTTTTGGTAGTGAAATTTGATTAAATCGGTTTAAGGACGGGCCCACGATTAAACAAAAATTTGTTAAGACCTTACCTTCTAAAATCAACTCCAAATTTCCGGGTACTTTATGATTTAAGCATTTTGTTTTGGCAACCAGTTCGCGTGATAAGATCGTAATATTATTGTGAGCTAAATCAGCTTGGCACAGTACCGGCATACCATGGAAATCTTTATCCATTATAGTGATTTCATTGTAATCCGCTCTAAGAGTCTTCAAACTTGGTAATACTGCCTGCAAATTTATAGAAAAGAAATATTAGAAAGAACAAAATGCCTGCCTTTCGGTTATTCTGACCTTTTCCAATTCTCTTAAGGACAATAGTTTATTGTGCGATATATCCAGGACTTCCAATTTACCCAAACCCTTAAAATCATCTGGCGATAAACGTTCCAATTGGTTAAACGTCAAGCTAAGTACACGTAACTCGTTTAAACTTATTAAAGAACCGTCCAAGGATTTTAATTGATTATAATCTAGATATAACTCAACCAGAAGAGATGTATTTTTGCTAACATTGTTCGCGTGAACGCCAAATAATTTCCGTATAAGATTGTTGGATAAATCCAATTGGGTTAAACTTTTTAAGCCGTGTATTTCATCAAGGCCAAACTCTTCCATTGCATTATATGAAAAGTTGGCCTTTTGTAACTTTTGTAAGGACAACAAGGAACCATTCAGTGAGGTAATGCGATTATGACTCATATCGATCTCACCCAGCTTAGCGGCCAATTGAAATTCGTCCGATGCTAAATGTTGAATGTTGTTATCGTACGCATGTATTTCCACCAGTTTAACAGCATTCTTCAGGGTACCATTCAAAGTTGTTAAGCGATTACATTGCACTTTCAATCCTTCCAACTTTTTCATGTAACGAATATTATCTGGCAGAGATTCCAGACGATTATTGTGGGCCAATAATAGCTTTAAATTCTTTTCCGGCAATTCATTGTCCAAGTTTGAGATATTATTCATGTTAAGAAATAGAATTTCTAAGTTTTCCAGATGTCGCACTGTACCATTCAAGTGCTCAATTTCATTATGTCCCAAATGCAGAACCGTCATCTCGGGAAGAAATGTGTTGCGATCGATGCGCGATATATTGTTTAGGGGCACAAATAAATTTGTCAACATTGGGATACTTTTAAAGTCGTCCTGCTGCAGTGCACGCATTTGACATTTGCCGAAATCAAGAGTTCTTATTAACGGCATATGGACGAGCACGTGTTTTGGTACTTCTTCCAGAGGATTATCGGCCAAACTTAAGAATTCCACGTTGGACAATCCACGAAACGGCAGTTCGGGTAAAAATCTGAAATTTGTAAAATAAAAATTCAATTATTTATCTTTACCTTTTCCTTTGCCTTTCCCTACACCAGGCACAAATCATTCACAACCACAGAAACATTGCTATTTTAACTCAGCGCTTAGATGCTATCAAAAATGATAGAGTAGAGGGAAAAATGCATATTTATGGAGATTATTTTAGTATTTGGAGTAATTACGATATGCGAACCAGCACATGCACAGATAATTAAGAGATTTTGACGTATTTATTGTGTGTAATGATGATACAGATCGCATCTGATGTAAGGTTCTTTTACTAATTGAATTAATTGAAGAAATTGAATCTTTTAATTACGCGATGTTGATTATTGTGCACTAAGCTTTTTATACAATGTAAATACAATTTGCATTTAAACAGATAGGTACGCAAGGTTTGCTCATTGATGGGAAGATGGACAGATAGATATGTTGATAGCCCAAATTCGGCCCCTTTTGTACCTCAAATATCAAAACATGTTTGATAGACTTTTATAGCGCCGCTTAGTATTACAACCGCTTTAGAATTAACTACGGATGTGTCCAAGTAAAATGTCTAGAAAAGTGAAAGGTATTTACAATATGGCCTGAGCCTCCGTCTGCATAGTTTTGTTCTTTTATTCATGCATTCATATCATTGCATGTTGGCGTATATGTATAGGTGCTGTACATATTCATTCATTCCAGAAACAATCAAATTGAACACACACTTAGACTTTGTATGTTAGGTTTGTGAATGCTTCTGGGTGCGTATTGATGAGAGTAAATAGTTTGTGATTTAATTAAGTTTTATTATAATATTCAATTAATAAACGAAAGGCCATCACTGAGGGTCGCAGAGACAATTAAATGACGCGCTATTTGTTGCTTTTTTATCTAACACAAGAACAAACACTTGCCTTCATTCACACATACAATATATACGCTTTACCATCATTTTTTTTTAAACAAATTCTTTTCATTTCAGGATCATTATAAGGAATAGTGCAACTACACCATTTTCAATTTAAATGAAATAACTTGACCGACTCGAGTGCAAGGTCTAAGAATATTTTAGTGGTGGGTATAAAAAATTAAATGTTTGGCTAAATAAATAATTCTAACGTTAATCTATATAAATTGAGGGTGTGACAGCTGATTAACTTATATAATCTAGCTTGACTGTTGCATTTTACGTCAAATAAGATTTTTTGTTCACTTGTCCGTTATTCGATCCCGCCTATGTATGCATGCCACAGTATACAAAGACGTCACTAAGTTAAAGACGCGGCTACAGAAGGCTAATTGTAAATTGTATATATATATATCGATTGTAGGCGGGGATCTTAATCGATTAACTCCAATTAAAGAGGGATCTCTGATCAGAAAGTTAATTATATGTACAAAGGGGCCAAAGTTCAGATTATCATGTTATGCAGAGTTTAAATAATTTTTCAATGGTATTACTGCCATCTTATGTGGAGGATATAATAATTCTTAGTGTGACACATAACTTAATGTAATCTATGGAGTTAAACATAGCTTAACTGGCCTAAAACCATAACTAATTACGACAAGATTATAACATGTAAGGAAACTATTTTCAGCTTAGGAAAAATCTTAGATACCTTCCACATTTTACAATGGTGGGCGTGGAAAATATGTATATAAAATGTGCATACAAATCTAGTTTTTTGTGGTTTCAAATTTCAAGTTCATAGGCCATTTTTTGAGACAGATATATAAATTTTTGTTGATTGTGGGCGTGGTTCTTGACCGATTTTGTCCATTTTAAAAAGCCGTCTGCGAGTAAAAACTAAGTGCTTGTACAAAGTTTCAGCTCAATATCTCAAAATTTACAATCCTGAGAATGTCAACAACAGACGGAAACACGGCCATATATGTCTAGATCGACCCAGTTAATGATGATGATCAAGAATATATATACTTTATAGGGTCTCTGACGCCTCCTTCTGGGTGTTGCAAACGGTACAAGAAACTGATCACTAAGGTGTAGGGTATAAAATTTAATAATTGTGTAGATCTTCCCGCAAAAAACTTAAGATTAAGCGAAATCATCCGATTTGAAGAGAGTACCATGGTTAAGACTGAAATGAAGCTGAAGTTATGACCCGCCAACATTGAATGGAATATTCAATCATTCATCCTATAACGAGACAGATAACGGGGCGTTTAACATTTACAAGCTGGACAGGCAAGATGGCTTGTCTGTTGGCTAGTAGTTTGTATTAATTAATATGTAGTCAGTAGGCGCCATAAAATTGCTGCTGACACACTTCAAAATATATCATTATTATGATCTGTTACAACAACTACCTATCAATTGGTCAATTATTTTCATCACAACATATAGTACAATAGCCGACATACACATGTAAGGTGGATATGTGAGGATGCAAAGAGAACATTGATCCATAATTGAATTTGATTTATATGCCCTCTCCAGAAATTGAGTGATTTGATATTCCTTTCACCACCTGTACAGTATTTTTCTACATAACAGTATTTTTTTTTTTAACGTATTAAATTGATATGGCCGAGTGACTAAGACTCATATAGCCAGAGTAAGTCGCACTGACAAAGACGTCAACAGCCTTCACTGCCAGGATCACATCAGATTTAGATAAAACACAAGCACAAAATCGTGCAAAAGAGAGAGTCCCGTTATTTTATATAAAATGAGTGCGCGCAGTCCCCAGTCATAGGTCCGTCGAGTTCAGAAGTCAAGCGCGCACTGTAACAGTATTTTTATAAAATATCAAGACGACAATGTGCCAGCTGATCGAGCTGATTGAACTTTGGTGGGTGGTTAATGCACAATTATAATAAAATGCAATGAAAGAAAAGAAAGGGAAACAAAACAAAACAAAACAAAACACAACAAAAACCACATTTATTATCAATAGTTTTCTTTTCTTACTGTTGTAGCATCAAAGTGTAAGAATTGAACTGATAAGAATTTAATTTGTTTGGAGGGCACACTCCCGATCATGTAATTAAAAGAAAAAACAAAAAAACAAATACAATACAAGTGAGAATAAAATAGTGGGTAAGGGTCGATCATTTAATACCCTGTACCCTATTATATATGGCGTCGTCTCATTTCTCATCCCTCCTGATCACCCGCTTTAAAAATGGAAAAATTGTTTTCGTGCCGTTTGTGAAGCCCTTTACAGACTTGAAGGGCTGAACGGTACAAACATGTGGAATCCATATGTAGGGTTTTGAAATTCCATCAAGACATGTCGCAAGATTACCAACGGTTGAATTCGATAAATTTAATTAAAATTTGATTTTGTCTTCAATTTCAAATGCAAACAGAACTACTTTCCGAAGTACCAAAAATTTAAGGCACCAAACTAAAATAATTTAACAGACGTTACATATCATATTAAAAGTCTTCAGAAAAACCGGCAACTTCTTGTACTTCTTGCAAAGGCCATAAAATCATATCGCAGACGCCGGCATTTGTTTGAAATTATTGCATAAAAATAGGAAACCATTTTTTTTATTAACGGTGTGAAAACATTCTTGTATTTGTAAATACACATATCGGAGTTGAATGTTCGTTCAGCTGTTTTACTCTTAATCCACTTCAATTACTCATATTACGTGAAATGTTTGCTAACTTAGAAGAGCATAGAATTTCTCTTACATTATACAATGCGCTTGATTTGTGTGCGATTATGAGACAAAAATAAATAAATGATTACTACGTAATCTTATTTAAAGCTGAGCTTTGCACATATTGTTAGCACGCGCTATTTCTATTTTTTCAAAAAGAAACGTTATCTCCCTACTCGGCACTCTTGTTTTCAATAGTAATACACAATTATTATCGTGAGAGATAATCTATGAGTATTACAGTTTAATCGGTAAACAAACAACATTATCAACAAAAATTAGCAGCCTTATGCTGAAAAATTTGTGTAAGGGTCATAGCATCAGTGGCCGTAGTTTCTGGTGGGTAACAGCTGATATTTATTTTTATATATTAGAGTAAAACGAAAAATGTGTACGGAGCTTAGTGATTGTTAAAAATAATGTTAGATTATTTTTTCATGGACAGACACTCAGATATAGTAAGTTAATTACAGAATTTTAATAATGATTGAGTGCCTCTGCTGTTTCCATATGTCTAGGTGTTACATGTATTTTAACCAAGTAAATATATTCGTATCCTATCTCTTTAAAAACAAGTAAGAAAACTAAATTTGGCTTAAGGCAAATCTTAAATACTCTCCCCGTACACAACGGTGGGCGTGACAAATGTATATACATGACGCCCTCTAATAATGTATGTATGACGTATCAGCTTGCAAATCTAGTTTATAGTTTATAAATATAGTTTTTTCTAAATTGTGGGCATGTCCGTTATTCAACCATGCCCATTTTTGGCACATGCATGAATGGGATAACCATAAATAGGTGCATTAAATTTTAATTTCATAGGTCCATTTTTGTGGCAGATATTTGCCTTTTGTGGGCGTGCCTGTCATCCCACCACGCCCACTTTTGATACATCGATGAATAAGTTGGTTGTTAATATGCATACTAAATTTCAACTGTATAGCTCAATTTTTGTGGGAGATATATAGATTTTTGTTGATTATGGGCGTGGCTCTTGACCAATTTTGCTTATTTTAAAAATCGATCTGTATGCTAAAATGTAAAGTACCTGTACAAAATTTCAAAATTTACGCTCTTGAGAATGCGAGCAACAGTCCAACACACGGATACTCGGACGCACGGACACCCATGTCTAGATCGACTCAGTTTTCGATGCTTATCAAGAATATATATACTTTGTAGAGTCTCTGACGCCTCCTTCTGGGTGTTGCAAATGGAAGAACAAACTTAGTTTACCCTCATCACTAAGGTGGCGGGTATAATAACTCAAATCCAGTAAAAATTGGTTTAAATCGGTTCGGAAATCTTTCTCGATAACGTACAAGGCACAAACAAAGAATTCTTTGAATATTTCAAGCTTCATACATCGATTATCCCGTGTATAAGTATTTTCAATAGATAAACTGCTGGAGTCTAAAACACAATTTATAGGTTGTACGATGATTGAAAATGATTATTTAGTACATCTTTCCAATTGTAATTGGAGAAGAACTCCAGTGTTGTTGAAGTGTGATAGGTTTGGAATTTGAACGTGTCTTTTGATGACGTGTAGATAAATAAATTTAGATAATTTTTAAGCCCGCTTGAAATGATGAGCTGAAGTCCGGGATTAAGAAATTAATTAAGATGCTGTTACATTATAAATATAGTATCGAAGTTGAGAAATTTGAGATATATTTTCTCTACTGAGGTTACCTTTATAAGAACTTTTTTTATTACATACATAATAAGTAGCAACAAGTTACATAAACTCACTTCAAATTATTGTCTGGTAAACGCAATTTCACCACATTCATGTGCATCTCGAGGAATGTTCGCATCTCCAAATCCTCCAATTGTGAATAAGAAATTTTCAAATTCACTTTAATGCTAGCATCGAACTTATCCGCCAAAGTTTCAATGATTTGATGAAACGAATCCAATTTCTGACACGTTACATCTACAAAATTTTCGGCAAATGTGGGTTCACAAGTGCATGGCGAAAGTTCGGGACGGGCTGCGCAATGCACTGAAGCTGCATTAGTTATACTTAAGACGGCATATACAAATGAAGCCATTTTTTTCTTACAACGATGTAGTTAAAGATACAAAATCACAAAAAATGTATGAGATTCCAATTTTTTTGATTATCAGAGATTTTAACCTAAAAGTATCACTTGATCACTTTATGGAGATAATTATTTTTAATAATTAATTTTTTTTATGGGTTTATCACAATTTTACATACATTTCGTCGATTATATTATTATTATTTTTAATTAAGTTCTGTTTCAATCTAGAATTTTTCAAACCATTAAAAATTATGTTCTTCACCAACTTTTGCTAAGAAATTTTATCCTTGAAATATTTTAAATACGAAAATTCATTTGGACAGACAGACAGACATGTTGAATTCGATTCATGTATTAATCCCTTAATTCGTCCTGCAGGTGTAGGGTAAAAAAAAAAAATATCACCAAGATGGAGAGTACGTAGTATTTTTGATCTAACACAAGTCATATACTCCACAAGGCAAATATTTGAATTTTTTATTGTTTGTTCGTGATCTTATAAATATTATATTATATTTTATTATAGTTTTCTGTTTCTCAACTACGCTTAATGAATAGCGGTTAGTGAAGCACTTGCATCGATTCGTTTAATAATAACCCATGTGTTACATTTGTAGGACAATATAATATTGCGCGACGATTTGAATATCGTTGTATTTTTTTCTTCTTTTTTTTTGTAATTCAATTAAATAAACCGTTATGTTAAATGAGAATTTTCGCTAATTGTAACATAAACAAAAACCTGAACTGGGCTTAAGTTAAACTTTGGATACCCTGCCCAATTATGAAATAAATGTGGGCGTGGCATAGTATTATCCACAATGATCGTCTTCTACACTAAATTACGTCTGTTATGCGATCTTGTACATTTTTGGAACATCGATTGACGGACTGATTATAAGTGAATTAAATTTTATGACTGTGAGCCATTTATCACCATGTGCAAGAGGGGCACTTGTCCCATGTTATCAAATTATTTTGTAAGGATCTCATGTAGAATTGAAAAATGTCAATTTTTGGAAACGTAAGAGTCTCACCTATGTACGTACGAACGTGGCTAAATCGATAAGGATTTCGATACTGCTGAATAATTCATATACATACGTTGTGGAGGGTCTGGCGTCTCCTTTTGGGTGTTTCAAATGGAATAACTAGCCGAGTATGCCCCCAACTCATGTGGAGGGTATAAAAAAGAGCTCTTTTAATAATCTCATGGTGTGTTGTTGTGTATACAATTTCTGAATATTTGTTACAGTTAACATTTGACACCACGTAGAGAATACGAATTGAATTTAATATTAAACATACACACACTCTCAAAAAGAAATTATTGAAAAGAAAAAAAAAAAAAGAATATAATTTTTTTAAATCCTTTGTGACTCGTATTACTTTGATTAGATTTTGTATGCTTTTATGATAATTTCTTTTTTTTTTTTGAATTTTTCGCAAAACCTTTTTTAAACTTTTATTTATTTGTTTGTTTATGTTTCTTTCTTTTTTTTTTTTATTACTTTTTCAATTATCACCACAATTATTGTTATTCTTTAAATATTTTATAGATCGTTGATGATTATACATGTGCATGTATAAGTGATATGGTCGTTTATTGTTGATATAATGTGTTGTTGGTTGCATCCCAAGAAATACGTCTATATGCGATCACGTTTCGTTCAAGACTGGGAAAACAGTTTCAATTTTGTACGATTTTCTGCCGCGAGGATTGCACACAAACACAAGCACACACTCACGCGCCTACATGTTTACACTGAAAATGAAACTATATGCTGGTGTAGAAGAAGAGCACAATTTTTATGTATATATGTGTGTGTGTGTGTATATGTAAGTATAAATAAATAAATCAATACAAAATGTATTTATGTTGGAGTGTTTGTTGTTGTTGTTATTGTTTTTGTCTCTGTTTTTATTAAATTATAAGTTGGTGTTGGTTTAGTAGTCGTATGCGCAACTAACTATTCCATGAATACAGTAGCAGGTGGTAACACACACACACACACACACACACACACACACACACACACACACACACACACTTAATTAAACATATCACATTAATATCCTCAGAGTATATGTTTTTATAACAGTATTTAGTTTAATTCAAAAAATTTGATTTATATGTAAAAAAAAAAAATTATAAGAAAATGCATCATCAGCGTTATAAACGTAACTGTTTTACTTTTTTAGCCGCTTTAATTTTGTAAATGAGAAATTCTGGAACAGTACGAGATACACCGTCTTACTGGCATTGAAGGCCCCATTGCTCGCATTGTTGTCAGGTTCTCTTGCCCTGTCATTCTCTTTTATTTGTTTCAATCATATCCACAGCCTCACATACACGTCATTGGTAATATTTTTGTTGTATGATTATTATATTGTAAATGTGTTTTTGTTTTTGTTTTATTGCATCCTGATTATCAATCAATTAACTGCAATTATGGGAAAATCAGTGTGGAATTGTGTGCGTGTGTGTGTGTGTATTTAATTATTCTGTTAGTATAGGTTAGTAGAGATTAGGATCTTTGTTATCATTTTTTATGAATGTTGCATGTTTCGTATACATTTCGTAATAAAACAAGTGAAAATATTATTAATATTTTTTACCCTACACCACTTGATTTATAATTTAATTTAATTTAATTTTTTTTTTTGAAAAATGAAAAGTTTTATTTTTTATACTCACTTGTATTATAAAAAATATGAAAATGATTAAAATGTTACAAAAAATTTTTTAATTTTTTTTACACTTTTCATCTTAATGACGAGGGTATATTAAGTTTGTTCTTACGTTTGCAACACCCAGAAGAAGGCGTCAGAGACCCTACAAAGTATATATATTCTTGATCAGCATCAAAAACTGAGTCGATCTAGACATGTATGTTCCTGTGTCCGTATGTCTGTCTGTTGTTGTTTATTATAACGGGTACTTTTAGTTCTTGCATGTAGATCGTCATTTAAAATGGGCAAAATCGGTCAAGAGCCACGCCCATAATCGATAAAAATCTATATATCTGCCACAAAAGTTGACCTAGAAACTTGAAATTTGGTACACATATTTATAGTTATTTCATCCACCGATGTTTAAAAAATGAGCGTGGCCGGATTGCAGACACCCCCCAATTTACAAAAAACGATATTCACCATAAAACTAGACTTGCATGTTGGAACGTAATACGTTCACTATTAGAGGGTGCAATATATATGCATTTTCCACGCCCATCGTCGTGGATAAAAAAGCTTTTTAATTTGGCCTAAACCAAATTTCTTTCTATTAACAATTCTTCACCAAATGTTGACAAAAAATATAAAGAAATGCTCATTTGTTATAGATCGACTTATAATAAGACGTTACATAAAGAGGAGTTCTAAAAATGGTCCGATAAGAATAATAAGAATTATGACTTTTTGCCCCAAAAAGACTTTCATTATAAAAGAACCTTATATGGGGAGCGGTTGTAAAAATGGTTCGAATCGGTCCATTCATTTTTAGGCTAATTCATGTCCTTACTAAATTTCATTAAAATATCTCAAAAATGCGAAAGTTTAGTAAAATAATTGAGCCGAATGGGACCATTGTTGATACACCTTTTTTAAACCTTCAACAGAGTAGTCGATGTACACTAAGTTGTTATTCCGTTTGCCTTCGAAGACCTTTAAAAATATATATATTTTTATATATATCAAAATTTGAATCTATTTACTTATAACTAAGTTGAAACGATTACAGTCGCAATAACTGTAATAATAACTGTATTGAGTTGAAATTTTGTGCAGACAGAATATAGAACACATCACCAGATTCAGTGAAACCATCCACAGTTTACAAAAATTCTATTTGCTTCATTCTTCCTTCTTTAACATAAAACACAACATATTCTTTAATATAATATGTAGTTGTTAAAAGAAGGCTCAACTGTCGCAAAGGTTTGGTCAAATACAGTTTTGTACTTGTTTACGAATAGTTCTTTATATGGTAGGAATTGAAAATTCTCAAGATTTTTTAGCAAAAGTTCGTAATAATTGGTTGTATCAGTCTTGGAATGTTTTACTAAATAAAGTTTTTCTTTTTTTTTTCAAAATTGAGCAAAAATCATGATTCTGAATATTTCTTAATAAAAATCGGTAGATGTCTTATACCAAAGCTAAAATTTATACGTTTTAAAGTAGAACCTGTTCGTCCTATATTTATAGAGGGATAAACTGTAAGTAAACGTCTTATGGCAAAATGGTCTTTTGTTGTATTTCTGAGACCGTTTAATTTATACTAAAGGATTACTAAATGTTCAATTTTGATCGTACTAAAATATTTTCACTTGTTTTATCTATCTAAGCACATATTTATTATATTTTATGTATGAGAGGAACTTGGCTTGTTGGCGGCACACGTCTAACCAGATTTCCTTAACAAACAATGCGCTTGCTTTCGTTATTATGATGACGTTAAAATCAAATTACTTGATCCCAATCGTTGCTCTTCATCTTGTTCTTCTTCTTTTTTTTTTTTTGTTTGTTCCAGACAAATGGAATGTACACAGAGGCAGCTATTTAATCAATTTTTGTGATCATGTGATTGTAAAAGAATTTTTACGCATTCGTTCCACTTGTAAAGCGTAGAATTGATCAGTGGATGGGATGGGATGGAATGGGTGTGTGTGTGTGTGTGTGATATTGCCTATAAATGAATGCCTTGCTTGCAAGCCTCTATAATTGTGTGACTGTTGCTGTATTGTTGCTTTAGGTATTACACTACAAGAAGTACACGCAAAAATATTTGTTCTGGTGTCTTGCGTCATTGGTCGCCAATAAAGGTGGCGACATGAAAAAATTCACTTCACTAAATATTTGCCCATTTTGATGTTTAATTAAAAAAATAAAAAAAAAATGAAAAAAAATTTAAATAAATAGTGAACGAAAGAGAGGGGTAGGAGAAAGATATTTTTACATTTAGTAGAAACTATTTTTAAAACAGTAACAAGCAACAAACAACAACAACAACAACAACAAGGACATTTTTAATTCCATTCATGTGCATCTAAGTATTAGACGTTAAATTATAGTTTTGTCGCTGTTGTTGTTGTTGTTGTTGTTGTTGTTATATTTTCTGCTTTCGTAATAACTGCCTCCAGCAGATATCTCTATGTAAAATGCATCATTAATATTGTAAAGTGGCGCCTATTAAGGCGCCATATCCATGACCATCACCATCCGCATAGCCACCGCATAGTTGCTTGAGTGTCTGTCTGTGTGTTTCTCTCTCTATTTAATAAACATTAAAACAGGTTCCAAGCATGTTCGCGTGCGTAATACTCTATATTCTCTACGTATGCATTTATGTAAATGCACGAATGTCTGTACGCATGAATTGTATGTTGCAGCACCATGACAAAATAAAAAACAAAACGCATAAACATTCAACATTTTTTAAAGTACATGCATTCCAATTTATGTTACAAAAATGTATATGTACGAGTATAATGCGAATGCGTGTGTAAAGCAAGGAGCTAGAATCGAAACAGTAATAATATGTTGGCCGCAACAAAAAAAAAAAAAACATACTTACTATGAAATGCTGTCACTTGGTCTTCTACGTACGAGTATGTTTAATACTAAAAATAAAACAAAATCTTAAAGATACACCGCATCTATATATCTGATACCACGCCCAATTTTAACACACTCAGTGTAATGAAATTCAGAACCAAACATCTCTCACTTAGGTCACAATGCTGATTGTTGATAGAAAACCGTTGTTGTAACCGAGTAGTAAAAGTGCATCAATAAAGTGTGTTTGCATATATTCAATTGCCATCAAAATATGGGTGACTTTAGCTATTCGCTTCCACCTATACGTCCAAGTAAGTGTTCGTTCAATTTTATATAATTTTTGTTTTAAAAACGTATTGATTTAAAATATCCGCCTATCCGTCTCTCTGTATTGTGTGTCGGGAACAAATCCATGTAAATATGTTTTCTCAGTTTTTCATATTGGAACTAAAGGATGGAGGGTATTAAAGTTGCAGGCGTGACCGCCTCTGACATTTTCACTAGTTTTCTACTAAAATAAAATAAAAATAAATAAAAATATTATAGTCGGTCAAGTCCGACAATGAGATACCCTACACCACTTGGTCTAACATTCAATTTAATTTTTGTTTTATTTGAATGAAAATGAAGAATTTTATTTTTTATACCAACTTGTCAAAAATTTAGAAATAACTAATGTCACAATAATTTTTTTTTTATTTTTTTAAAATTACAAAATCGAAAGTTTTATTTTTTATACTTTTTATTAACAATTCAACAAATTTTAGCAAAAAAATATAGAGAATTGCTAATTTTCGTTATAAACCGATATCTTTTGTAATGAAACATTTTATAAGGAAGGGTTCTAAAAATGGTCCAATCGGGTCCAAATTGGGCACAACCAATTATTCAGCTAATTAACTATTCTTTAGCAAATATTTGTGAGAAATATTAAGAATTGTGACTTTTTGCGGTATAAAGGCCTCCATTATAAAAGGATCTCATATGGGGAGGGGTTCTAAAAACGGTTAAATCAGATCCATTTTCAATAGGGTTTCCCTTTGGGCCAATGCAAGTCTAAATTTGATTGAAATATCTCAAAAAATCCGACCTGTAACTTGCATACAAATTTACATGGACATACAGACGGACATGGTTAAATCGATTAAGATTTTGATTCTGAATCGATCGGTATAACTGAAGGTGGGTGCGGCATTTGCCGTTTAGGAGTTACAAACATCCGCACAAACTTAATATACCCGTTGCCACATGTGGTGCAAGGTATAACAACAGGACAACAAGAAATTGATTGGTTATTATACTCTATACCACAGAAAGGTAGAACAAGTTAGTACAGATGTTTGTTGTAATCCTCAACATTATTATCATAATTCTAAACTCAAAATTTTCCATCTGATCTGTAGTTGTAAACGATTTTATAAGTAAAGCCAGCACAGTACTCCAACAAAAAGTGGAATCAACTAGAGGGAGAGAATTATATTTGATATAATTGACATACTCTCTAGATAGCTATTTAAATGAGTCGATGTTTACTTATATCCGAATACCTATTATCTTATATTTAAAGGTATTTTTCGATAGTATTCTCCATATTATTAAAAGCTGAAGGTCATTACTAAACATAATCAATAACAATTTCATTATTATCCATGCGTTTTACAATCGCAATGCTGTTACAACATGGTAGTCCGAGGTATTCTGAGTAAGGTAGTCATATGTATGTGTACCTATATATAATATTTATATGTAAGCTGCGCATTCCAAGAGGTTTACCAACTGCACATCAGACAAAATTAAATTGAACATAAACGCTAGGACTGAGGTTTGTGTATGGCTCGTGCCACAAATTAACAACATCTGCAGGCACATGTGATAGGTTATAACGTTGGGGATATGAATTTATATATATTTGTTGCGTGTTTGTGTGGCATGTATGGCAAAATGAAATATGTGGCGCTATAATTGGCTCAGTTGATTATTACTAAAAAAAAAACTTTATTAAGGTTGTGTGTTGTGTGTTGTCAGGAATAAATTTCAGTTTTTATTCTTTATGTGTGAATGATGGAAAGTGTACTATGTTCGTGTCATTCCATGGGGAACTATTGGAAGGAATCCTCATGATCAGCATCAAAGGCCGCATAGCTGTAATTAACGAACGTACGAACGAAATTATTCTAATAAACGCGTATACCAGGACATTTTGTCCGTATGTCCGCCAATGACGATCACGTCTGATTTATCAATTTTTTAAATTGTCACATCTTTTTTGTGATTTTTATGATGAAATCATTATATCCGTCAATTGTTTAAAGTAAAAAAAAAAAAAAGAAATCCGTTTTGTTGTGTAACTTTATTATTTTTAAATTTTTATTAAAATTTCATTATTTATTATTATTCGTTTCAACTACTCTCTATACATAAAATGTGTGTGTGATGCACATGTTGCACAATTTTTATTTTATGATTTTCCTTCTGGATATTTTTCAGCATATATATATAAGTAGTGTATGCAAGAGATGTTTTCATAAATCGTATGTTTGTATATGTGAATATGTATATTATGGTAAATAGATTGAAATTTTTTATAAAAAAACTTTCTATATATAATCGCATCAATATTTAAGATATCAGAGTTAGTATGTATTTAAAAAATCCAATCAAAATGAATTGTTCATTAACATGTTTGGAACTGAAATTTCCGTTATGAAACGTAATAATATTGGATAATAGTTTGCACAGTTAATAGATTTAGACTCATTTTCAATATTTTGTTGTTGTTTTATTATGAGTGTTTACATACATAGATTTTTTGTATAATTTGCTCAGTTTTGGGCATAAAAATAGTTAACGGAAAGTCTATGAAAAGGATGAAAAAGAAAAGAGAGGGATTTCATATAAATTTATGGATCGTTTAATTGATTAGTAATAACTAATATATAATCACAATTATGAATGTACATAATGATGTAAAGTGATTAATGACGACTTAGGAAAATCTAAATCAAACAAATTTTCACAAAGTTAAATTTTGATACGACTCAAATGAGAGACCTATAGATTTTTTTATATATAATAATTTTTGTTTTGTTTGTGTTTCAACAAGCATTTCGGCTGCCTTAATTTTTCTTTTTTAAATGGTCAAGTCTTTCATTTAAAATTGATGAAGAAAGTTATAAATATACAACTGCTTGTTTAGTGGAGTTTAGTAGGGTGATAATATCTATTACTTTTTAATAAACTTCGAAGTTTGTGGATAGTTGTCGGCTTTATAATTGGTATCGCTTTTAAGGCGTTCCCGTACATTGGTACGGACCGCTTCTACACACGAACTCTGTACGGCCGAATCGTTTGCAACGGCTCGACTTATATCGTCGATTGATTGTGATTGAGAAGAGTGCGCTGCTGCGGGCGGCTGATTGATACCTACAGTTTGTATGGCCTTGCGTACGCTGTCAGCTACCATGCCGCCAATATCACTTGGCGGCTTTGAACTTTGAATTAATTTTCTCCGTTTAGCTGACATTCCTGATATGTAAACATCTGAGAATGGCGATTGATCGGGTGGATTCTATATAACAAATTTGTTTATCAATTAAATGAAGGACGAACACAAATGTTGAAAAAATATAAATGTCAACATACTTCTGTTTGCCTTTCTATATCACGAGTGATTATGGGCAACCATTCGTTGGGTAAGCCGCGATGCCAAGGTTCTGATCCAGCTACAACAGGACGCAAAGGTTCATCACTTTCAGATGTGGATGAAGTGGTAGCTTCTTCATCCATCATATCAACATCAGTATCCATGGGCTGTAGTTGAAACAAATCGGGTGGTGAGACAAAACTCTGAGAAATTTTATGATAAAAAACAGACAAACAAAGAAATAGGCTTTATAAATAAATACGCTATATAAGGACAGGGTTGGGGTACGCATAGTGCAAAACCACCAAGTGGTAGTGGTTTCCAAAACTGCCACAGTTTACTAAACTTTTGCCAAATTCTTCAGAAGGGAACGGGAAAATTTTTATTAGGGCGTCTCCTACATACATGACTTTACAAAATCGAAAACTCTTCAAATCGTACCTCTGTTGTGTTATTGCTGTCTTGTTGTTGTATCGGAGTTTCACGATGCACTACAAACTGTTCAGCATCAACTTCATCTCTGCTTGTCGGCACAACCGGATTCAAATAATTGTACAGAAAACGTAATGGCTCATCGGTAAAAGCTGAAAAGGAATGCAAAAGTTCAGGAAATGATTGAAAAGTGATTTCTAAAAACCCGTCAGCGCTACTTACTCCTTTTCAAACGCACCAGAAGCAAACGCATCAATTGTCCCCAATATACTTGAGCATTATCCCGACCAATGCAAACATACAAAACGCTATATAAACGTTGGCGAAACCGTTCACATATTTCATGTAATTTCTGTTCAAATTGTAACAAATTAAGCGCCTGTTCGTCGTTCTTGATCAAGTCAATGACCAGAGGTAGAGTACTGCGCAATATATTAAATAATGAGACGCGCGAATCGTATTCGGGTTTTTCGAATTGTGGCAAAAAGATTAGAGTACTGCCAAACCATTGTACAGCCCGGTTAATGGCGGGCGGTATGGTCTCCTCGTTGATCGGTTTGCCCTCGAATACACGATCATTGAAAAAGTTCACCAAGTCTGTATATACAGTTTTAGGATCTGGGATCGTCCTCGACGTATTATTATCATTACTGTTGCCTTGATTGGCAGTGTTTACTGGCACCGTAGCGGAATTAGTTGTTGTAGGAGCAGCAGTCGTGGAAGCATTACTAGTTGATCGTGCTGCCGCAGTTACTGCCATTGTGGGCGCTGCTGCTGTTGATATTGGTGGTGGTGCTCCCGTTGCCATACTCGATATAAGATTACGCAGAGGCAAAAAATTAAGACGACTAGCTGCTCGTGTAGCCCTGGATAGACTAACGGTTTCACTATTGCCCGATTGGTTTCCACTTCCCGTATTGCTAACCATTGTTGAACCGACTGATTGTGTAGGAAGCGAAAGAAAAATGCGATGTATTTGTATGCGTCGAATTAATAAATGCCGTTGGGATAGTCGGGAAGAGTGAAGAATATAGTTTGCTGATTCGTTAGGTTGAGTTAGATTGAGTTAGATGGATATGGGATAGGTTATGAGAAATGTGATATTATATAAATTTTATTAATTTTTAATTAATACCCTACACCACCCACATAGTGTACAAGAAAGAAAGAAATTAGAGACACCCCCCAATATTCATAGCAAATGCGTTTCTATATAGATATTAGGGATTTTTATTTTTTACACCTCTATTCCAATAAGGAACCGATCGGACCATTTTCAGAACTCCCCTCCAAATCATATTATTCTACTAAACTGAAAATTATAACATAATTTGTAAAACTAAGTGGTGTAGGGTATTAAATGGCCAGATATAATCCTCTATAACATTATTATTTGTTATTGTACCAGTAGCGTGAAGGTTTTCAAATTTGGATAAAAAAAGTTTGCAAAGGAAGGATACCGTATTCGGATATGCGGAGGATAATGATGCATGCATGAGATGAACTAGTTCAATATTTACCTAAATTAGTGTTCCGACCAATAGCGAGGGATACATTATTATTGTTGCTTGTGGTGCCTGGTGTTGTGGCGTTGCTGCCATTATTAGTTGTAGTCTCTGGTTCGCGTATATGGTGACTGTTACAGGGCAAGAATCGATCAAATGTTGATACATTATTATTAATATTGTAAAATGTGGGCGTGCGGCCGCCACTCCAACCGCTTGGCATATTGAATGTAATCGGTATATTGCCGATTTGTGGTCGGGCCGTTGAACGCGTTTGTGTGGACGTGGTGGGCAGGGTTGCAGTAGTAACACGTGCCTGATGATTATTATTGTTAGTTCGCGGTGCTGCCGGAGTTGTTGTTGTAGTGGTTGTTGAAGATGTTACTGCACCACCGCAACTACCACCACCACCACCACCACCAGCAGTAGTAGTGCTGTTGGTTTCAGTTGGTGACAGTTCATTGGTATCCAGTGAGACGTCCACTGTTGTTACGTTGGGTGCATCAATGTGCACTTGAAATGCGGTATCAATACCAGCCGAATCGACCACAGCCTGCAAAAATGCCGCTTGAGCTTGTTGATCATCTGGAAGTAGATCATTTTGTTCAATTCAAATCCATTGCATTTGTGATATAAAAAATAGAAAAGGAAGCACGGTAAGGGGACTCATAATTTACTTACCATTGTTCTCATTAGTTCTTTGGCCAACTCGAGGTTGGTTCGTAAGAGGAGCTAAGCGTGGTGGTGGAATAATCGGTTCATCAATGGGATCTTCAACAGCTGAACTATTATTCGTATCGCTAGATGATGAACTGTTGGCTGTGGCAGCCGTACTATCTGTAGAACGCCAATTATTGCGGGCACCACCCGCAGCCTGCTGCTGTTGAGGAGTCATATGCTGACGCAACGAAGGCGGTATAAAGGCTTGAGTGAACACATTATTTGAGCTAACATAACCACTCTGATCTACTAGTATGGGGCGACACGCCAAATAACGTGGCGGTGGTTGACTAACGTCCAACATTAAATCCGAAATGGCATGTTGAGCATGAGCTAAATAATGGAATGCTTCGGATACGCGATCATATAAACGTTGACAATTTTCGCGAGCGTTGGTATCCTTTTTACACAAATACATAAAAATAATTATTAATAAAAAGTCTTAGTTGATAGACATTTTTCACAAAGTGAGTTATCCGAATAAGTGAAAATATTATAGTCGGTCAAGCCCGTCCATCAAATACCCTACACCACTTCATATATAAAGACGTTCATTATATCAGGATTTTTATGGAGAGGGGTTCCGATTCTATCCATTTTCGATAGAGTTCCTCTTTGGGCCAATACACATCCAAGTACAAAATTTCATCGAAATATCTCACAAAATGCGACCTGTAGCTTGCGCACAAATTTACATGGACACAGACAGATCGACGGGCATGGTTAATTTGGTTCAGATTTTGATTCTGAATCGATCGGAATAACTGAAGGTGGGTGTGGCTTTTGCGATTTAGGAGATACAAACATCCGCACAAACTTAATATACCCTTTGCCACAAGAGATACAAATTGCGCTTTGTTACTTGGAAACTAAGTGGTGTAGCGTGTTAGATGATCGATTTGATCGCCTTTAACACTTTCACTTGGGTTAATATTTAACAACAACAATGCATCGTTTTAACTTACGTTTTCATTGAGAGGTGAGTCGTTAGCTAGCATCGTATAAAATTGATCTATAAAAGGATTTAAACGTGCTTGTACGTCTCGCATTTGTTGAATAACTTCGGCCAAAACATTTGTACCAGTGCGACGTCTACTCCCAGTATTAGCGTTATTAGCATTGTTAGTATCTGCATTGTCAGCATTGTCTGTATTAATAATGGTAGGCGTTGATGTTCCGTCGGGATCAAAGTCAGAAGTGGCGCTATTGTTCAGTTCCACATTATTATCTTCAGCTACGTGTACATCCACTTCCACGTTTACTGTAACATTTTCATTGGTAGCATCATTGTCTTCGATGGTATCCTCTTCAGAACCACGTTCACTTGCTTCACCGCCAACATCGGCACCACCATTGTTGTCACCAGCAGCAGCAGTTGAACTTCTATTTGTATTGTTAGTGGCGGTGGTTCCGCCAGCATTCTCCTCATCTTCTGTTATATTTTGTATAAGAACTCGGGCCGTGGTGGCCAAATTATCGCCAGCATTGGTGGTAGGCATCTGCAAAACCGTTACATTTGTATTGCCAGTACGTCTCAGAGCGGCTGTCACAGCACCTTGAACCATTTCAACAATATTCTGACTTTGCGGCACCTCACCCGATATGCCCACCTCTACCACTGTAGACTCCATGGTCCAACGGCCATTGGCCAATATATCCAACGAAGTATTATTTAAACCCTAAACACATTGACATTGATTTTCATTCAGCCTTTATAATTATAATTGAAAACATTAGTAGTGATTACTTACACGTGAAGGATTCTCCAAATAAGCGGCAATATTATCAGCACATTGCAGCATATGTCGTGCTACTGTTATGCGATTCATGCAAAATGAGGAGGAAGCCGTAAATGGATTTACCGTTGGTTGACGGCCATTGTTCTATAAGTTCATAGAAAATCTTGAATATTTGTTCAATTTATTCTACAATTATTCATTATTACATTGGAATTAACCGGAAAGGCCATAGTGCCGACAACCATGCCATCCAAAGCGCGAAATAGAGGAGAGTTACGCATACCGGCAACTCTAGGACGTGCTCGTCGCTCATGCACCAGATTCGTTGCAGGCCTAGTACCAGTTGATGGCGAAGTGCTGGTAGCACGTTGGGATGGTGGTGGCCGTTCAGCCACATGGATAACCTTGCCGTCAACGTCTGTAAAGATATCATCAAATATTTATAATAAACAATCAATCAAGCTGGACCGTTTTTTTTTTTATAATAAGATGTGCTGTAGGGTAATAATATGATTTTAAATTTTACCGTCATTTTTGTAACTAACCATATTCTTTTAGTTGTTTTTCATCCGGCAATACGCGGCCACAAAATATAATCCGCTGCTGTTCAGCTGAGATGTTAGTTCGCTCTTCAATTTTTGCCTTGAAATCACGCACTGTGATCTAAATTAAGAAATAAGACGAGATACATTTTCCAATTCGATTTTACAAAATTTAATACGTAGTACACTAACTCGGTTCTTATTAAATAAAACAAGTAATAAATTGTGTGAAATTATTAGATAGCTTGGACAAGAACTTCTAAAGAAATGTCATAAAAATAATGCGTATATGTTCCTCACATGTGTACAATAAAGTGTTTTTCTAATTTTATCGAGTTCCCTTGGAAAAAAATCTTCATTTGGATGTATACAATACTCAAAAAAGCTTATGTGCGAATCCAGATTCACAATTGCACATGGGGTGGGTTAACACCTTCAATTTTTCTATTCATTATCTTTAAGAAAAAAAGTATTAATTAAAATTTAGCAACATTTACCTCATTGTCGATGCTAAATTCATGGGTTTGAGCATCTAAAGTTTTCACTTTCAGATTTATAAGCATTTTTTCTGCAACTCTTTGATAAATTTTTTTTCTTTCTTCGTTTTCTTTACGAATATTCTAATTAGGTGTTAGAGCGTGGTCGGCTGCTTGGTTGAAAATTGAATTTTTTTTGGAACAAGTGGAAAAAATCGATGAATTCTCTGTTTAAAAAGAAAATTTTACTTGATTTGATTTTAAATGAAATATTTCCTGATTTTCACAATTGTTTAAATTTCCGATAATTTTTCATTTGTCGTCGCCGAAAAGGAGGCAAATAAACACACACAACACACGCAAGTATAGAAATGCCGTTGACGTTTTTCGCAGAGTTGACAGCTGATAAAATATGCTCAATAGAATGTGGAAATAACTCAAGCAAGTGATTCATAAATTTTATTCAACACTTAATAAAAAAGGAACATTTGTATATACATTTTCCACCTAGCAAAGTGCGTATTTTAGTACGTTACACCGTAAATTTGACTAAATAAAGCACTTTTAGAAAAAATTTACAGACGCGTTATTAGAAGCATTTAAATATGTTCATCCGTTTAAGCTTAGATACTATATTTTCTTTTTTCAATAATTATTGAGCATTTTTATAACAGGTCACTATTATTCCATCTCCCCTTTACTATATATTTGCAGCCGTGTTCATTCTTATTTGCTTTCGTTTCGCATCTGTTTTTTTTTCCAATTCGATAAAGGCGTTTTTCAAAAAATGCTATTTCATTCACACGCATATAATTGTAAAACCGCAACCCTGTTCCCAATGTACAAAGCTGATCACGCTGGATATATGTATATATAATATAAAAACCTTTGATTTTGTAAAACGATTCTTAATATCCGCGCACGACGTCTATTTAATTTGATATATAAGCTTTTTAGACGCTTAAACACAGATTTTTATAAATTAAATTCTTAGATAATTTTCACTTCACTAGATTTTTCTTCTCGTATATTCCACAAACACATTTAGTTAATGCAAATGTCAAATATAGAATAACTTAGCAGTGTTGCCATTTTATAATAATCAATGCAAATGGAATAGTTACCAGAAAAAATTATAATTTTAAAATAGTGTAAAGTTATTAAATGTCATTATTTTCCAGTTTTATATAATTATTAATTATTCCATAATTAGTCTTGATAATAATAATAGTGCAATGTATAAATAATTATGTTTTATATGTTTCTCACTTACTTTCATTCAGTATTAGGGCCATCTACTATGTATGAATACAGATAATTTTTTCATGAAGTCATTGTATTTATAAAAACAATGTACAAAGGTTTTTGTCTGTGTTGTTTCTTGATGAAACATATATGTGGCAGTTCCTCCCTAAATGCTTTTGCCGCGGTATTATAATATTTAAAAGCTGGCAACACTGCAATGATTTTAGTTTTCAGTTTGCGCAAGTGTAACCAATTTGTCAATGAAGAATTTTTATATTAAATTTCTTACATTTAAATAAGTTTTATTAAGATTTCAGTGATAGTAATATAAAATGTTGTTGGAAAGTTGCTAAATATATGTATTTACTATGTGTCTAATATTATTTTAATAAATAAAACAGCATCGGTAAAGGTTAGTGACTTTTATTCAGTTTTATATAAGAAATTGAAAATAAAGATGATATTAGAGCTTCTTACTGTTCTATGAACATAACTAAACACTTAAATATTGATGTAGTATGAACTTATGTATATTACATCAGTATTAAAGTGTGAATGTCAAGGCGAATAACATAACTTCCTGTAGATTAAGGATGATAGCTTAAAAAGTGTTGGTAGGAGGAAGAGACTACGAATACCGATTTGTCTGTCTGCACATACGTTGTTTCTACTACTACTGTTGTGCCATTTAAAGCTGAAGACATAGTGTCATGAATATTTTTTATAACATTATAGTTCATATGCATGTTCACGTGCATTTGTATGTTTATGTTGTGTTATGCATATGCTTGTGCACTACAAATTTATACTTATTATGAGTCTGGACGTTATTTTGTTGGTGTTTACTTTCTGCATCCTATACACACACAAGGTAAAGCAACATTATCACCAGTTATTCTCTCACCATCAGTTATGTATTTTTTTTTATGGAAATTCAGCAGCAACCGCCATTGTAATGTGCTGTTGATAATGAGAAGACAAAGAATTTTTCAATTTCAAGCTTTTCAAAGGATTTGTTATAAAATATACTGTACGGTACATATATAAAAATATAAGACGATGCCAACATTTTAAAAACACGTGTACATAAGTATATATATAATGCAAGAGAAAAGAAATTCATATAATGATGTGGAATGGTTTGAATATCAACAGTACGGGCTGTTATGGTATAATTGGGAGCATAGCTAGAGTTTTTTTGGTTGTTGAATCTAGTTCAGTGAAATTTTAAAATATTTATACTTAAAAGTTAATTTCTCTATAATAATAATAATATGAAGCCTTACGATTTTCTATTTACATCTGTATCTTTAAATCCGGTTTGTTCCTCCCATCGTAGCGGCTTTCTTAATGCCCTTTATATACTTAACATTACTTTTAGCTCAAGTATATATAGGAAATGTTTTGAACCCACATGCATATATCTTATTTACTATCTATCAACTCTTTATTCTCCTTTACACATGCAATACCTACTACTACTACCATTATTGTTGTTCTTGCTTCTATATTTGCTATATGTATGGGTTTGTGTGAGTTTCTCCGGGTTTATGAGCTTTCCTTAAATTGTTGTTGTTGATGACGTTTGCATTTTAAAGATTTGTAAATCTCTTTGATATTTGACTTTTATCATATATCCTTTGTTGTCATCAATTTGAAATGTTGTAGGTACAGTATTTGTTTGTTGTGTGCATTAGACACAACTACATCACATGAGTGAGGGTAAAGCCAATTACAGTAAAAAGATTTTTTTATGTGTTTTTTTAAAGTTGGGAAACACACACAATTTGATTTAATTTTTATACTCAAGTGTGCATTTTATAGAGAGATAATAAATTTTTACTCTTCTGTTTGGTAACATTTTTTCCTTATGCGTATAATACAATTCAACAGGTGTTCAATGCAAAGATCATCATGTACACGAAATCAGCCATAATTGTTACTATGTTTTACACAATTCATCAAAATCTAGAATAATGATTGCAAACGAAAATCGATTTGTCTAAATTTAATAGACACGTCAAAAAGGTTCTAACATGTGCAATATTTTTGCCTGCATGTCTGTCAATTGAAAAATGGAGTCAGCAAAATACATACATATGATACATCTTAAATTCTATTGATTAGAAACAAGCTTCCGATTAAAAATATATATTAAAATAGCAAAATCAAGCCAATTAAACTTTCTAGACCATAAATTGTTGTTTAATTGATTGAATTTTATATGTGACAAATATCATATAAATCATAAAAATCATAAAATTCAACTCCTAGCATTACTTATAGCATTTTAGAAACTCCATTAAAATCACGCATCTCTCTCTCTCTCTTTTTTTCTTTTAATATTTATCATATATGTTGCATTTAACTTACAAAACGGGATATTAAAATATTATACATAAGTCTGTTTTTAGACAAAATTTTTACACTTTACCAGTCAAAGGATCAAATATGTTTGCTTACATTTTTATACCCTCCATATTAGTGATGAGGGTGTACTAAGTTTGTTCTTCCGTTTGCAACACCCAGAAGAACCATACAAAGTATATCAAAAACTGACTCGATTAAGACACGTGTGTCCGTGTGTCTGTCTGTTGTTGACATTCTCACTGGCGTAAATTTTGAAATTTTGTACAGGCGCCTTTGGTTTTTGCACGCAGATCGCTATTTAAAATGAGCAATATCGGGGAAGAGCCACGCCCACAATTTACAAAATTCTATTTATCTACCACAAATATTGACCTATAAACTTGACATTTTATGTATATATTTATAGTTATCCCATCTATCGATGTTTTTAAAATGGGCATGGTCGGATTACACGCCCACAATGTACAAAAAAACCATAACAAACCTAAAAATGAGCTTTCAAACTGACATACACACTTTTAGAGGATGCAATATGTACACATTTTCCACGCCCACTATTGTATATGTGGAAAGGATTTAAGGTTTGGTCTAAGCCTAATTTAGTTTTCTCACTTGTTTTTACTAATTTAAACACAATTCTAAGCCTTATATGTAAATGTACACATTTAAACACTTAATCGTTAATTATACCCTGCACCACTTGTGTCAAAGAGTATATTAAGTTTCTGCGGATGTTTGTAACTCTTAAACAGCAAATGCCACACCCACCTTCAGTTATACCGATCGATTCAGAATCAAAATTTGAATCGATTTAACCATGTCCGTCTGTCTGTCTGTCTGTCTGCGCAAGCTACAAGTCGCATTTTTTGAAATATTTTGATGAAATTTAGTACAAGAACATGTATTGGCCCAAAAAGGAACGCTACTGCATATGGACCGGATTGGACTGTTATAATATAAAATCACAATTCCTAATATTTTTTCTCAATATTGGCTGTACTCAATTTGGACCCGATTCGACCATTTTTAAAACCCCTCCACATATAACGTTTACTTATATAATAATCGTTCTATAACGAAAATGCGCAATTTTTTATATTTTTTTTTACCAAAATTTGATGAAGAATAGTTAATAAAAAGTATAAAATAGGAAATTTTCGATTTTATGAATAACAAAAAAGAATTTATTGTGACATTTTAATCATTTTAAAATTTTTGACTAATAAAAAATAAAATTTTTAATTTTCCAAAGAAAAAAATTAAATTGAGTAATGTATCAAGTGGTGTAGGGTATTTGGCTATTGGGCTTGGCCGACTATAATATTTTTACTTGTTTTTCTGTGCTCACACGTGTGAAAGAAACAGTGAGAGTTTGACTCAGTTCATTGCCATCGCACGCATTTCCATATGTACGTGTATGTAGGTAGGTACATAAGCTTGCTCAAAAAGTGAAGTACAAACGCATGTACGATACTATTGAAGTATGAAATTTATATTTAACATGGTAAATTTGCCTGCGAGAGGGAGCGGAGTGAACGTAGAGTGGCGATGCCAGAGGTTATGAATATCTGACAAAGTTGTTTTTCTCACGTTCACGTTCACATACAAACACACATGTCAAGGTGAGATTTAAATTTCGTTGCATGCGGGTGTATGTTTCGGCAGAATATTGTGCGCTCTTCACGCTGCTTTTGATGTTTTCAGATTTTCGGGAGAGGGTGGGAGTACAGTGTACGTAGGGGTATAATATTATATTTCAAAAGTTTCTTTATAAAATCCTCTTTGTACAAACAATTATGTAGGTTTGTATTTGTGAAATACACTCATACGTACCCACCCTACGCACTCATCCCCTTAATATGAATGAATTGTCGTGGAGAAACCTTATCAACTACTTGTAGAGTTAAATGTAATATGATTGAACACTTCCTATGACTCTTTTTCTCTATCTGCCTTATTCTCTTCTTATTATTTTTTTTTTTTTGGTGTTAAGTTTAAAATGCTTCCTTCAAAATACAATCTTTTGTAATCTATATGCTGTACTAATAATATAAAAACGGAATGTGTATATGTGTTCTCCAAGGAGTAAAATAACTCTCTGTTAAGTGAAACCAACCAGCCGGTGATTTTCAGTCTTCCTTTTTGTCCTATTCTATCTGTTGGAATTGCAAAAGTTAGAAATAGATTTCTTTTTATTATCTATGCGTTATATGTTCCTGTTGCCCCAGAGAGTTTTTGGGTAGTATGAATAAACCGATAAAAATTAGAAAAATAAACACCAAACTGTAGTCATGTTAACTGTTAACTGGTACATACATCTCTCTGATAGCTGATATGCACAAAAGTTAATAAATAGAAATTTCAAGATGATGATGATTTATTGAGTGTGTTGGAAGTATTTACATTAAGTACTAAGATAATCAATGGAAATTTTTCAAGAATTGGAATTATTTTTCAATTTTTTATGTATAAAAAAGATTGTAGGCAGACTTGAATTATTCTGTTTGCAGCATCCACAAGAAAGCGTAACTGTCGCCTGTCCTTCCATGTGTACGCACAATTTATTTCACTTATTTAGGAAGGCGATATACACCCACATACTTGCTCTCTCTGGCAGTAAAAGTTGAAAAAATATATTGTAAAACATTTTTATTCATTATGAATGTGACTGTTTTTCTTAACATTATTTTTTCTTCTCTTTTTTTATCTATTTAATGGCCAATTCTCCAGCCTAAGTTTTACAATTTACAAATTGCTTTTAAATGGTCTGTAAAGAAGTTTTAATGAGTTTTTCTTTATCGCCACCATTTTCATCCCCATCATCACCATTTTGACGTTTGACCAGACACCAAAACTTGGCAAAATAAACGCAAACATAAATAATAAAAAAAAAAAAACTTTGCTCTGGTACTTTATTTATGATAATAGTCATGATGATTATAAGGAGGATGATGATGAAGGTAACATTTCATTGTTAAGAGTTGTGCTGGTGGGCAGTTCCTTTTCAATGTTTTTCTAAATATTGTAAATTTTGTTTACTTTCTTTACTTTTTAAATAAGTGAAAAAAAGAGTACGCTGACTAAGGTACAATGAAACGCATTTAATAACAATAACACAATAATAATAACAACATTCATAATTCACTTCAAATCCAGACAATTTGAATTACTGACTGCGTACCTTTCTGTTATATTTACAACTACGAAACGAAAATTATAAAATTATTAACTGAGTATTAATATTTTTTGACATTTTCATCAAAAACTTTTGCGTTATAATGAATTTATTGTTAAATGTAATTAGAAATTTCAACGCAAAGTATTTAACTTAAGGAAGTAAGAAGTATAAAACTGTAAAATTAATTTAATTTAGAAACAAAAGTGCGAATTTTAGCAAGTTTTTAAGCGACTAGAGTGTTTAATTGAAAGTACGAAAGTGTTTATCTCTCATCTAAAATCCAATTTAGGTTTTCTTCCTTATTATTCTAATACACTTAAGTGTATTATTATGTATGTATGTATGTGTAAAAGTATACAATATGTCATTCATGTATATACGTTTGAACATTACTTTGTTGTTTCACCATTTGAACACATTTGATTTCAAGTCCAATTCTCTTATCAAATTAAATCAAGCAGTAATGCAATGAATTGCTTTCATTTCCCTATTGTGCCATAAACCATGTTACACTTACGCAAACATACTTACACATGTTTATCATGTTATACTTATGATATGTGAACCTTGGCCCGTTAATTTCTCACAAATGCAAAATCTTCATCTCAGCAAATTACTCACCATGTATATGAGTGTGTGAAATTTTAAAGATTTGTTGTTTTATTTAAAGCGAAATTTTTTTTTCTTATTTAATGCGATATATTTTATTAATTTGATGTGTCATCATGGCGTATGAGTGTTATTTTTTAAAATTTGCAGCAGTACTTATATAAAGTACCACTTACTCTTAAACCCTATTGAGCCAGATAATTCATATTACATTATAGGCTGAAAATGATAGAAATGCACCTTCACATATATTTTTTTTGGATTAATATGTATTATATTAATCTTATATCAATCACATCGTTAACTTATTGACAATTTTAGTTGGTTTTAAGACATTAGAGCCGCTCAACTTTAATTTATTAAATTCTAAGTTGGAAAAAAATTGTTTAAAACGCAAAAGGTACATATTTACCTCTTTGGCTCGACGGGGGTTAAAAATATTTTAATTTTTGCAAGAAAGAAAATGATTTGTTTTTCATTTTTTACACACTTATATAATAGATAAGTTGCTTTTAAATGTTTCACACAGCACGTAAATAGAATTCTATCAACACTTTTTATTGCCGCAATTCAAAATATTCAATAAATGAAAAAAAGTAAAAAATTTTATATTATAAACGTGTTTATAAGTAAGTAATCGATAAAAGTAAATTGCTCGTATGTTTACTATGAGCTGCTCTACCATTTATTACACTTCTGGTCATGAATTACGGTCATGGATATAAACTATTTATAGTGTGCCCTCAACGAATATGAAGACACATGATATATACCACATATGTATATAAAGTGTATAAAGTAAAGAAGAGAAAAAATTATTGCGAAACGTTAATCTTACGACGCGGGAGTGTAAAAAGTCAAACACATACATACACAAGAAGAATATAAATGAAATAAGAAATTACGTTTTAAATTACTACAACAGAAAACAATCATATAACAGTCAGCAACAATAACAATAACAACAATAACAACGTTAAATAGCAAGGGCATGGTAGCAGCAGTTGTTACTAATATATCAACGAATTGCAGCAGAGTGTATTTGTATGTGCGGGCATTAAAAGAATTAAGCGGTATTGTTATATTAAGTAGGGTATGTTTGTATGTATTGTACGTACATATTTTTTTACATTGCTTACTACAGTGAGGAGTAAACTAAGTTTGTCACTCCATTTGCACTCCAGGAAAAGGCCCCAAAGGCTTTTGACCATAGTCGATGCATGTGCCAAGCATTTCTAGGTTGAAATGCTTACAACAGCCTATTGAGTTGAAATGTGGCAACATATGGGAAGATTGAAGGTTAAAAGTGATTTAAAAAAACCACGCCCACTATTGAACAAATTCCTCACGACTATTAAAGTAAAACATTTATATCTATCCATTCTCGATGTTTTGCAAATGTTAGGGATTACAGTACAGTTACGCCCAAACGTTATGACAAAACATTTTCTTTGGTATCTTTAATAACAGATACTCACCTTACATACTCACTCTTTACTCCTTAGTATTAAATATGAAGGGTGTGTCAGATTTCGACCAAGTCCTATGTAGCTTTTTTTAATTGTTTTAAACATGTATCGTGTATCTGACATGTGCAATTTAATTTGGTTGTATTGTAACAAGTCTTAAATGTGCAATATATTGATATGTCTGTGGAGGTGTGCACAATATTGCTTCTGTGTAAGACTTTTAATTTATGTTTCAATACCAATTAGCTGAAGTAGTAGAAAAATTAATGCCTTCAACAGCCAAGTCAAGCCAAACCATTCAACCAACCACCTATTCGACAATATTTATTGTAGAATTGTAAAATATATAATAAAATGAAGAAGAAGAAGAAGAAGAAGAAAAGAGAGAAGAAGCATTTTGCATTCGTGCTATTACGTTGGTAGAGTTTTCAAGAAATTCAAACTTAATTTACAACACACATTCGACGCTTTCCTTGTGGCCTTTTATTTTGATGAAATTGAAAACTGCGGTTACTCACCAAGAGTTCAATATAGAAAAATAATCATAAGCACATAATATGTAGTTAGTTATTCGCCAGCATCATCAATTTCGAGGTAATTTCCAATGATTGTTATTTTTGGAAGAAAAAAGACAACAAGAAATCTATTCTTTCATTATTTCATGGTGTACACAAAGTGCATTCTCACATTATTTGTAATGGCCACAGACCATAAACAAATCATAACACTTTTATAGATAACCTGATATGGAAGACATGAACTCACCCCTCCTAAGACTCTTATGTCATTACTTTCCAAATATATATAATATAAGTATAAAAGGCCAACTGTATGTGTATACAATTATTGGTTCAATGTTTCAAGTCATTTATTGTATGTGTCCTTAAGATAAAGTCGTTTTCCAATCCGTGCAAATGGCATCTAGACACAACCTCCAGCATTATACGTTTACAACTCTAACCAAATTATGCGAATGTTGTTGAGGGTGTGTGTGTGTCCGTATATGAACAGCGGCTAGTTTTATACTCACATCAAATCACAAAAATATAGCAAAGTTAAGTAGGACGGTATACGTGATTTTTGTGATAACATCTCTTTAACAAAGAATAGAAAAAAATAAAAAATAAAATCAACGCAAAATAATGGAAAAAAAACGGACATGAACAAATAACGTGACCGGAATGCTTGAGTGCTTCTATTCACATACACATACACATGTATGTTTGAACGATCAGTTAGTTTTCTTATTATTTTCATTCACTTACTTATATACTACATAAGACGATTACTGTATATATGTATGTGTGTGTGTGAGTTGTTTTGTGCTTGCACAGATTTGTAGGTAACTCTGTAAAGCGATAAATTTTTGTGTTACTTTCTTTTCTACAAATTTACGCGTTGAAGATTTAATTTTGATAATTTTTTTCAGCTAGTAAAACCACTAAACAATCGGGCAAGTCTAACTATTGCATACTCTACTACATAACATGATACTTTTCAGTGACCAAGAGAATACTACTTGCCTGTTACAAACTTTATGGAACAGTTATAATACATATTTTCTATATTACGTTGCCCACCGCAACACTTCTACGTTGAATTCATTTTTGAAAAAAAAGGTGCAAATGAATTTTTAACGACTTTTATGGAGCCAGGGAATGGCTCGATTGGTCATAGATTTATATTACAAGATAATTTTGACATTTAATTCAATTCAATTTTTTGCTTATTTTTCAATATTCATACAAAATAATAGCAGAGGCTTCGAACATTACTGTTCGATTATTTTTATGTGAATATTTCTTGGTTATTATTAAATGTCAAAAGTGTTTCTCAACCTTTTTTATACAAGCTACATTATAATGGGAAAGGAACGTTCGACTCGCGTTTACTGATACAATTAAAAATTTTACAACAAATTGTAGACCTACTTGGTGAAGTGTAAAACCGTACGTAATAAAATTCACAAACTTTTTATACCCTCCACCCTGGTGATAAGGGTTTACTAAGGTTCTTCTTCCATTTGCAACAGACGGAGAGTTTAGAGACCCTACAAAGTATATATCTTCTTGATCAGTGTCAAAAACTGAGTCGATTTATGTCGGTGTGTCCGTCTGTTGTTTGCAATCTAATTGGCGTAAATTTTGAGATATTAAGCTGAAATTTTAAAATATTAAGCTTTAGATACTAAGGTACCCTTAATTTTTGCAAACAGATCGCTATTCAAAATGGTGAAAATCGGACAAGATTGACGCCTTCAATCAACAAAAATCTTTATATCTATATGAACTTGAAATATGGTATGTTCCATCCATCGATGTACCAAAAATGGGCATGGTCGGATAAGAGAAACCCGCACAATTTACAAAAAACCATATTACACGTAAAACCCGACTTGCAAGCTGATACGTAATACAAACACTACTAGAGCACACAATATATATATATATATATATATGCCACGCCCACTGTTATGGATGTGGAAGGTATTTGAGATGTGACCAAAGCCAAATTTAGTTTTCTTACTTGTTATTATATGATGTATGGTTCCGTAAATTTTTGAAAAATATTTCAGATTTTTTTTTAATTTTTTATATTGTAGGAAAATTTTTTTTTTATAAATGAAATGAAAGTGATTTTTTTTCTTTTTTAAAAAACAATAAAAATAAAAATAATTGAAATAGTCAAAGTCACAATCAATAACAAATGAAATGAAGTGAAACTCTAATCGAATGACATGAAATTTCCTTTAAAAAGAAATCGAAAAGTAATAGAAAAACATCAAATATACTGTATTGGCTGGAAAGCTCTGCATGAACACAGTGCTCAACATATCGTAAAGTCTATATCAAATCATGTGTTGTGTGTCTGTGTGTGTTTTCTTTGATATTTCATAATATGATTGCATGTAATTTTGTGGTCATACGCAAGTATACACCCGTACAAACACGCATAGGATGCAACAAAATACAAGTAGATAAATTCATAATATAGAAATAAATAAAATTTACTATAGAACTGTCTCATAAATGCAATCAATGTATTTTGCAATTTGTACGAATGTATCGATATACATATATATACAATACAAGGGTAATCTTGCAACTATTTTAGGTTTGTTATTGAAAAAAATTCTACACTTGAAAAATGTATATATTTTTTTGAATATTGAGAGCGTGGATGTTATGAATAATCGGCTATTCCGGTTCGTAAAGTACATATAAATGCAAATACGATGTGAGCGGGGCTGTTAAGACAATTCGCCTATCTCTGTCATATCGATTAAAAAAGTTTTTAAAACTGTAAGTTATAATATTCGTAGCGCACAGACTAATGGGTCCCCGAAATCGATTCAGATTTTGATGGTGATTAAAAATATATATACTCTATCGGAGTCTTGCTTATTTTTCTAGATAATACAAATGAAATTTCTAGTTCAGTATACCATCCACTCAATATAAGAAAATACACAATAAAATTGTTACATGGAAACATATGAGAGACTGTGTAGTACATAGAACCACAATATCAATACAATGCATACTTGAGAACTTATTCAACGGTCATTGAAAGTACTTTAATGATGCTTCCATAGAAGTGCAATTACTCTACAAACATATTACAACATTACGAACTACGAAGAAAACAAATGTAAAAGAAACAGAAATAAATGTTTAGGTGCAAACCTGCTTGTAAGAAATACAACATAAGGAGGTGATATGAGCCAGAAGTCTTTAGTGTTGCATAACATTGCGTTTAAAGAATTTAACAACACTACAGGTTAACGAATTGCTTTATAACTCAGTTGTATGCTTGTGGGTGCGGTATGAAAAAGTTTTCGACAATATTTAATTTCTTCATTTTCTACCATTTAATGCTTTAATATTTTTTGCTCAGCTTATTATAACTAAAACAATGCTAATATATAATTAGTTAGATAATCAAAGAAAAATCATCTATGGGAGAATTTCTCATTTCTCGCAATAGGCTAAAATTTCTTAAGCTCTTTTATCATATTCTGAAAAGTTCAAACTTTTTTACATCTGTTTTTGCTGTTGTTGACATTCTCTTAATAATCTGTGTTATACTATAAATATTTAATTTTCTATAAATTTTGTAAAACACATATCGTTTAAACATAACTTTTGAAAGCTATAGAAACCTTGGGGTGGGGGTGGGATAAGCATCCAAACAAAAGCGAACAACACAAACTCCTTTCAGCCATTGTACCCTGATTCAACAAATGACAATATGAAGAAAATTATAATAAAAAAAAAAACAAGTAAGAAAAGTAAACGTGGCTTTGACCAAATTTTAAATACCCTCCACATCCACTACGGTGCACGTGGCAAATATATATATATTGCGCCCTCTAATAACCTCTAAAATGCTTAAAAGTCTACTTTACGTGGTGTACGGTCCATGCCCATTTTTGGCAAATCGGTAGATGCGATTACTATGGATAAGTGTACCAAATTTCAAGTACATAGGTCAATTTTTGTGGCAGATAAATAATTTTTTATTGTTTGTGGGCGTGTCTAGTATGCGACCGCGCTCATTTTTGGCACATCAAAGGATAATTCTAAATAAGTTTTCTAAATTTTAACTTCATATCTTAATTTTTGTGGCAGTTATATAGATTTTTGTCGATTGTGGGCGTGGCTCTTGACCGATTTTACCCATTTTAAATAACGATGTACATACAAAAACTAAAAGCGTCTTAAACCATATACATTCTGTCAAATAAGTACCCGGAAATTCTCATTTTAAATTTATCTTGTCGTTATGAAGCGTTTGAGAGAGAATGTTCGTCGCAAAAGACCAGATTTGTGGCGGAACAACAGTTGGATTTTGCACCACAATAATGCACCAGCGCACAAAGCGATCATTGTGAACGAGTTTTTGAACAAAAATTAAACAAATATCATCGAACAACCACCGTACTCTCCAAATATGGCTTCGTGTGACTTTTTCCTGTTTCCAAAACTCAAATTACCACTTCGTGGAACCCGTTTTGAGAGCATTAAAGACATCAAAACTAATTCGCAACGAGAACTGAAAGCCATCCCGGAATATAGCTTTAAAAAGTGTTTCGATGATTGGATTGTTCGTTGGAAGAAGTGTATTGCCTCAGAAGGGGCCTATTTTAAAGGGGATATAATAAATTTAGATGTTTGATAAGTTGTTTGTGTTTTATTTCAAATTTCCGGGTACTTATTTGACAGAATGTATGTTAATGAGTATCGTATTGAAAATATTTTCTTAAAAGATGGTTAAAAGCTAAGATTTTGATTTTGATTTTGATTTTGATAATAGTGAGTCAAGTTATAGAAATTCGATTGAAATAATAAATTTGGTTCTGGAACTTTACATAAAACGGAATACATAATAAATGCCTAGACGGACATACGTAACTTGCTTGAAAAACTTATTCTGTAATAGTTGTGGTGTAGCGTATAAGAACCAAAAAGAATGGAAAAGAGTGCCTAACAAGAGGAAACTCTTGTTCTTTTTAACCTTTGGTTAGCAAACATCTGTTGAATTGTTCGGTCTGCCTGGAAGCTATAACCAATGTGTCCGACAGAGAGGAGAGTATCTCCCCTACTGTCGCTAACACTAATACGCAAACAAAAATATATTATATGCGTATAAAATTGAAAATACATTTTCTATATGTTTATTATTAAAACTTCAATCCTTTATATGTATGGGTGCCGCCCACATAGTTTGTAAGTAATTCGTATGTATTTTATATCCCGTAAATTTGAATTCATTGTTTTGGTTATAAGTATACAGAAACTTTCTTATTGAACCACTTTGCAATATTTTTTGTCCATATGGTCAAAATACAATAAAAGTTTTCAACTGTTTTATATGTTTTATGGGGAAGAGCGAGAAAGGTTAAAACAATTTTGCTTAAACGTTTCTTCAAAGGGTTTTACTTTTCGCAATATTATTCTTTTTATCGTTCAATACATGTTTTATTTAGTCCACAATATACTCTAAGGTGTACTAGATACCTCCATATTATGATTGTTTAAGGAAGTTACGTAAGAATAAAATCATAAATTAAACAGCATCAATAAGTATAAAGCGGTGACCGTAATGGCTTAATATCTAAAACAAAATACCAAAGTGGTACCTTGAACTAATCGTCCTCCTCTATACCAATCAACTTATGCGCTTTTGTGGTTTAAAAGGCCATTAAAAATGTAATTATGTTGATAAATACTTACATTCTTACGCTTAGAAGGGTGGTCTGAGGAAGAACTGGATATAAAATATACATACAATGAAAATAAGTGATAAATGCAAACAACTTTTTTGCATTTGTTTCGTTTTATACTCTACTTCAACACGGATGGTTGAGTTTGAATATAATATTTTATCGTTTACTTTTTTACCTTCTTCCTCTTTGGTATATGTTGTAGTGTATGCCTCTTTACTAAAAATGTTTGTTATTCCGTTTGCAACACTCAAAGGGAACCATCAGAAATTCCACATCTAGTCCTTCTTAGGATGCTTACAATCATAAAAATTTATGATCGTATTATTATTTGTTCATAACGGTAGAATAACAAACACACCTACTTTCTACAAAAAACTTTATTTGATGCAGAATTGGACAATACAAAGCACATGTCACGTCCACTGTTTGTATAAGAAGCTGGAGGTTACTTAAGATTTGGGTTAAGCCAAGATTAGTTTTTTATTCCGTTTATTAATTAAATGTGTCTAATGTCTAAACTGCAAATATGCAATCAAGCTAATTATAGCATAAATTGTGCAACCCAGTAATGTTGGGTATTAAATGGTCGGGTAGAACCGACAGTGACTTTTTCCCTTGTTTTCATTCAATGCCATTTATGGAGTTTTTTAATTTTGTTATGATACCCTTAAGCTTACAGCGTTTGCATTATGATCAAATAAGTATTAAAGGTTATAATAGTTATTTTTGATAGAATTGAATATTTTGCAGTCGGCAGTAAGTTGTAAAATTAGCTAAATAAAGATTAGAAACTTTTTATTTAATTAATGTCTAACATTTTATTATATTATTTACAAACATCACCTCACATTCCCTCGCTCTCTCTTCGTCTTCTCCACCCAAGTGAATACATTTCAGAAAATAATTTGTTAACAATTTAATTTGTTACCATCATCAAGGTATAGTATGGTATGGTATGTAACTGAGTGACCAATCACATTTCGCTCTCTGCAAAATCTCTTTCATATATAATTGCTTTTGCCAGGTTATAATATTATAAAAGCAGCAATAACAACAACAACAACAACAACAACTGATATGAAATTGTAAAAATTAGTTTTCATTTCCTACTTTTTCTACAGTACGGAAATTACAAGACTTGCAATTTTCAGTTTCTGTGATGACAGGGAACACACAGCAGGAGAAAAAGCTAAACAAATAACAAGTAAAAAAAAAACAAGAGCTATATTTCGTGTTGGTCAAATATACGATATTCACTCGTACTATACATTTGCAAAATGCAACAGAAAAGAAACCAAAGATGGAGAACTTTTTGTTTTTTTATGTACTACAGTGATAGTGCTAGAGTGTGATGCCAATTCCATGCTAATCAATTTTTGGGTCTGCCACGCCTTTTTCTGGGTGTTATATCCTTTAACAAAAAACAATTATACCTTAAAACATAGGATGGCGGGTGGGTTCATAGCACGCTCACATACACATATTATTAATTGCTTAAATGAAGTAAAAATAATAATAAAATAAACTAACAAACAAACAAGCAAACGCAACAACAACAATAAAGAAAGAGGAATAGTAACAGGAACGGTGGCTATTATCACATGCCATCGCCAGTGGGCTTTTGAAATCTAATTAACACCAACTTCCGGTATTTTGTGAATATTAAATAAAAAACAACAACAACAACAACACTTATATTATGCATTTCAATTTATACATTTTAATGACTTACGCCCCAAAACATGTGTGTTGTAGCATTCAGCAGATATCTCTCCAAGACGGCAGTATTTCAAATTCCTTAAAAAGTGAATATTTTGTAGCATTTAGATATAAGTTCAGTTAAAAAGCGTTAACTATAAATATAATCCGAAATTATTTGATTTACCTCGGCGGTCACAAAGTTGTTTCTTATTAAAGTATAATACGTTCTTTATTACCAAGTTAAGGCATAACACTAATTTCACCAGAAATATTTCAAATTTATTACCTTTTTATAGTCTAGTCGCAAATGGGAAACTTATTAACAAAAACAATTTAAATTATAATAAATTTGAAAGTCACCACCTGCAATAGACGCGTCTGAATGCCTCGAAATCGAAATCGAAAAGCTACATACACACTAGACTGGTAATGTCTTTACAAAATGCTTTTTCCCAGAATGTTGTGTAAATAATACTAAAATTTAAATTTATTCATGCAAAAGAGTATTTAACGTTCCGTTTGTAAAAATATATATATATTTTTTTAATATCGTATAAAACATAAATAAAGAATAACATTTTGTATATTCATTTGTATATTTAATGTTCATGTATGGGTAAGCGGATATGACAGAATATCGTTAAAAAAAACTATTATTTTTTTAAGCTTGTTATTTTCACATTCACACACAAACACATGCAGTGAAAATAATTTATGTGCATGTGGGGTAGTGTGCGATTAAAAAACAACAACAACAATTATACTTAAATTTTGTAATATTTATTAGTGTCGGGAGGGAAGCAGAGTGAAAGAGCTAAAGAGATAAAGAATTCCATATAGAACAACAAAGAAGTAAAATATTTATTGTACACCAATCCCTCGTTTTACACGGGAGATACGTTCTTGACAAAAACGTGTATTTCGAAAAAATTATTTTTATATGGAAAAACTAGACATTTTTATATAAAAATATCATTTAAATAATAGAAAACATAAAAATAGTTAAACTTATGCCTCGTTTTCATTATGGCATTTTCTTTGCCACTATGAATTGCCTTAAATGTCGTTATTGTCAATCGTTAGATCGGTCGTTCTCATTTAACATTAAAAAATGACACAAAATGCTTTTTTCAAATTTGACCATAAATTTTAGTGTCAATCGATTGCCGCCATGCCGTTCTGACTTCATATATCAAAGAAAAAGAAGAAGAACAAAATAATTAAATAAAATTAGAACAAAATAAGAACACAAACAAGATTTTTAAAATGAAAAATAAAAGAATTTTAATTGCAGGGGCATCGGTTGTCCTAATTTCAACTTTAAAAAAATTGAAGAAGAAAAGAATGGTGGGTACGGCCCGGACTAATCATTAGAAGTATCAGTGGCTTTTACACCACTTTAAGAAACGAATTATTAAATCAAAGATCCATCTTGGTTTAAAAATTTTGTTAGAATGAGTCCCGAAAATTTTAATTATTCATTTGAAAAAATTGTTTTCATTTGCCAACATGCTGGCAAATCGATTTTTAATGTCAAACGTTGCCATATCGGGGCAAACGAGTGTTCTCATTTAGGTGTCAAACTAAACGAAAAAAACAAGTCATATCTGATGGCAAACGTAATTTGCAACAATTTCAAGGTGTTTTCATTGATTGACCCAAAATAATATTGAGTTTGACATAAAGAAAACGAGGCGTTATTTGTAAAATGAAAAAAAAAAAACGAAAACTATTTCAAAGAAAAACAAATATTGTACTTCATTGGAATAAAAAATTTTGGAAAAATAATAATTATAAATAAGACTTATCTTCCTAATTTTAATCAAACTTAATTGCTATCACTTTCAACGATGAGTCTTACGAAATTTTATAATATCAGATTCATTACTGGATAACATAATCTCATTAGATTCTGCTTTTACAGTTGCTGTATTGATTTTAGTCATAGTTTGCTGAGACTTTGTATGAAAATGTCTGAAATAAAGCATGTACACGTTAGAAGTGTTATCAGACTTATAATCAAGTAGAAATAAATTCGCGTGCAGTCAACATTAGTTGTTTTCTACATAATTTTTTTTAAAATTTTGATTTTAAAAACCGTGTAAGATCGAAAACGTGCAAAACAAAAACCGTGTAAAAGGAGGGATGGGTGTATATACAATCATTTCTGCTTAATCATATATTAAATATTCTATTCTACTCTATGTTGAGTAGAAGCGTAATTTAAACCGCCTTTAGTTAACTTGATTCTTTCTCCGACCCAATAGAAAATTTGTCTGCTTGTAAAAATTGTATGAAAATTAAAATGCTTCAAGATGATTTTATTACAAAGCAAACAATTCAAACCATATATCATTTCAAGTTTTTGTCACTCCATGTGACCGGTTTCATGTTCGAAACAAATTTTCAAACTAACACGGATCAGGCTTTTTGTTGTGTTATTTACAAGACTATTGATTATATCAATTATATTTTAATTGAATTCATTTTATTTTATTGTACATTTATTGAAAATGGGATTGTAGTCAATTGTAACAGAATGCAATTGTATCTCAAAAAAAACAAAAACAAAAAAAATAAAATGTTGCATAAATTTTCTACTCAAAGTTTCATCTTTCTGTATGTTTCCCTCGCTGTCTTCCTCTCCGGTGTGTCGGTTGTTATGGCAAAGTGGTTGTGTTTTTCTTTCACTCTTACCCTTCAGCTCGTTTTTGTTTTAATTTGTACGCCGTTCAATTTTTATGCTTTTGTAAATATTTACACAGGATTTAAGAGATTTGTTATGTTTTTGTGGTTTGTGTCTGGGTAAATATTACATTCATACATACATGCAAATATTTGTGTTTATATGCTAATATATGTGTGTATATATGTTCAGCCGTTATGAATATGGTTGATAAGTCTTTTTTTTAGCTAACGGACTTGTACAGCGTAAGTGTTTTTTTTGCATTATACATTTACATACATGCGAGAGCAATATTCCACCTGACAAGTTTTTTTTGCTTTATTAAGGAGTATTAAATGCCCTTTTTTTTTGGCAATTTGGTATTGTTTTAGCTTGTTACGACATTTCTGTTTTTTTGTTTATTTAATTTTTTCGTGCGTGTGTCCTTTTTATACCCTCCACCTTAGGGAAGAGGGTATATTTATTTTGATCATCCGTTTACAACACATCGAAGGAAGCGTCGGAGACCCCACAAACCATATATATTCTTAATCAGCATGAAAAGAGAAATCGTTTGAGACATGTCCGTCCGTGTGTCCGTGTGTCCGTCTGTTGTTGGCACTCTCACGGTCGTAATTTTTGAGATATCAAATTGAAACTTTGCATACGTATTCTTAGTTCAATTTCGCTGTTCCGTATTGAAATTGGGCAAAATCGGTTAAGAGACACGCCCACAATAAACGAAAATCTCATCATACCTCGAAAAAATTGTATCTTTAAAAAATTATATATCGCACAATACTATGTCTATCAAGTTGAAATTTGGTGTATATATAAGTGGTACCGTTATCCAATACTGTGCCAAAAATGGGCGTGATTGAATAACGCAAACGCCTATAATTTAAAAAGAACACTTTTTGCGTAAGTACATGAAATACATAAATATGGCAATAGGAGCTTATTTTTTAGAGAATTACAAAAGGTGGAGGGTATTTAAGCTTCGGTCTTAACCGAACTTCTCTATCTTGTTTTCTTTAAAAAAAGAAAAATTATATTTTTTATGCTAACTTAAATTATCAAAAATTTGAATATGACAATAAATTATTTTATTTTTTTTTTATTTATAAAATCGAAATTTTATTTTTCTTACTATTAATTATTATTCACCAAATTTTCGCCCAAAAATTTAAAGAATTAAGAATTTTTTTATAGATCGATTTCTTTTATAAAAAAAAAACGTTATATGAGGAAGGGTTCTAAAAAAGGTCCGCTCGGGTTCAAATTGGGCACGGACAATTGTCTATTCTATTCTATTCTTCATCAAATGTGAAAAAATATTAAGAATTGTGACTTTTTGCCGTATGAAGGCCTCCATTAAAACATGACCTCATATGGGGAGGGGTTCTAAAAAAGGTTAAATGCGGTCAATTTTCAATAGGATTAACCTTTGGATACTTGTGATTGTAGTAAATTTTATCTCAAAAAATTCGACCTACAGCTTGCTCACAAATTTAGATAGACAAACAGGCGGACGGACGGACATGGCTAAATCGATTAAGATTTTGATTCTGAATCGTTCGGTATAACTGAAGGTGAGTATAGAATTTGCGGCTTAGGAGTTACAAACATCCGCACAAACTTAATATACCCTCTGCCACAAGTGGTGCAGGGTATAATAAAAAGCAATTGATTACGTTTGCATATAAAGTTAATACTAGAATGCAGTATATACACATATATGGATGTAAAAGTGATCTCTTACTTTTTATATTTATTAATTGCCTGAACTTGATGAGTCTTTTACCAAACTCCTAACTAAACATAGACATCTTATGCTAGCCTGCTGGCTTTTTTGCTAACCTATTCATAACATATCTCATTTGTTTGGCTTTAGCTTGTCCAGTAGAGACAAGTGTGTGTGTGAATATGTAGAAATTAGAATAATTGTTATAGCTGTCCAAAGTTTATTTGTGTATTTGCAGTAATAATACGCTGACAAGAGGAAATATTGTTTGCAACATAACAAACAAACCAGTCACCAATATATTGCACAACACACAATATGGGCATTTAGTTACATGTATGAATAGCCATATACCGCACAACCACATATGCATAAATATACATAAAGAAAAGCAATCATCATATACAGCGTGTATGTTATATGCATAGTTTTCCAACTAACAACCATTTCGTTTCCTGGATATGTATACATGAGATGGTCTATTTCATTTTTTCCTCTTTCCATTGTCATTCACTCTGCTTTTGTATTCTACCCTACTTCAAGTATTAAGTGTATAAAATGTATGTGGAACGTTTAAAGCTTTCAAACCTTTTCTAAATCTTTCTGAACCTTCAAACCATTTTCGGACAGATAGACAGACAATTTTCCATTTATTCAAATGAAATTTGGTTTAAGGACTCGGCATAGCACAAAGTTGACCTCTTGAAATAGAAAATAAATTGAACGTGATGCAAACTCACAATTTTGCAATATTTTTAACACAAATTAGTAAAAATTAGTTGCTCTGCAAAATAATAAATATCGAAACTAAATTCGTATCATATTGCGTACCATTCAAGGGTTCCTATTTTTCAAAAATTCTTTTTTAGTATTGAATGAATTAAACAATGTTAATAATGTTCTCTTATAGAAATTCAATAAAATCGGTTTTCTTGGTCTAAGTTTGACAATAAATGTTGGCGATTTTAGCGGGATTGGACCATGTCTAAGAGTTCCCCTTTAGGGTTATTAAAAAGTTGTCCTCAACCGACTTTAACGTTTTTGCTTGTTTCTGGGTGACTTTTTTATTTGCTATTCATATGCACGATATTGCTTAGTTTATGGTTTTTTATTGTGCAGAATAAAAATATTAGTTATTATTATTAGTTGTTGTTTTTGTCATCTTCATATTACTTCATGTAGTACTATATTAATTTTGTCATTTGAAAAAGATTCGTTTAATATAATGAAGTCCTCAGAGTTGGAGGTCGTGGGATCGAGGGAGTAACACTACGGGAATCGAATCTGCCTTAAGTTAAGTATTTTGAATTAAATTTTATCTATGGGGATGAGGTTTTTCTTCAACATATAATAAAACTAACTTGTGTGACATACGTTTTGTTCTTTTCTCTTATGCTTTAACTTTATGCTCAATGTCAACTTTTTTCACTTAACTGTCATTATTTGCACAACTAAATATACTAAAAGCCACACATGTCTTATACACACTCGCAGGCATTATAAGGAATCCTTATGAAATTTATGACACATAATAATGGGTTGTCAACAACATCTAAACTGAATGTGTAAAATTACCTATTGCTTGGATAGAGAGTGCAATTGTAAACATTAAACGAGTAAGAAAAGTAAATTTGGCTTAGGTCGAATCCTAAATATCCTTCATATCCACAATGGTGGGCGTGGCAAATATATATATAATGCGCTCTCTAATATTGTAGGTATAACGTATCAGCTTGCAAGTCTAGTTTTATAGTAAATATGGTTTTTTGCAAATTGTGGAAGTGTCTGTTATTCGACCACGCCCATTTTTGGCAAATTAGTGGATGGGATAACTATGTATACGCAAAACAAATTTCAAGTTATTAGGTTAACTTTTGTGGCAGATATAAATATTTTTATTAATTGTGGGCGTGTCTGTTATCAGACCACACCCATTTTTGTACATCGATTAAAATGCTTACCTGAATTAAGTGCACCAAATTTGAAGTTTATGGCTCAATTTTTGTAGAAGATATATAGATTTATGTCGATTGTAGGCGTGGCTGTTCATCGATTTTGATTATTTTAAATAGCGATCTGCGTGCTAAAACTACAACTTCAATTAATATCTTAAAATTTACGCCTGTGAGAATGCCAACAAAAGACAGATACGCGGACACTCGGACGCACGGACATACACGTCTAGATTGTCTCAGTTTTTAATGCTGATCATGAATATATATATTATGTAGCTTCTCTGATGCCTCCTTCTGAGTGTAGCAAATGGATGAACAAACTTAGTATACCCTCAGCATTAAGGTGGAGTGTATAAAAAATGTACACTTTAATGTACACACAATATTATGTGTTACACTTACATTTTTTTTATTTCTATAAATACCATGTGTTCGTGTGATATATTGAATAGCACAGGAAGTGCTAAGAATGTGTTGATGACAGTTATCCACTTAGTTTACCTTATTATCACATTTTAACGTGTGACATTATGAGACTGACCAATTTAAATGCTGGCGCAGTGATGTATCAAATTTCAAAAGAAACAAAATTTGAGTAAAAACTTAACTTGAGTATTTGATAATGCTTATTACATGTTAAATAGCAAGTGCATTATATGTTGGGGAGTAATTAAAAAAATGGAAACCTTGTTTAAATATTTAATAAAAATGGACAAAGTTATCTCTTACACGCTTTAATACTCGTACATGGTAATAATTGTTATAGACGCGTAACAGTTTTACATGAATCGAGAACAGAAAAATTTCACAAAAAGACAGAGAAGGGACAACGAAATTTATGCACACGTGCATAGACATCCTTTTGTAACGTGTTTTCTACGTTTGTTTGTTTGCTTTCTTTGCATAGTTGGGTTTCGGCGTACGTTTGTTTGTTCAAATGTGCGCGCACCATTCATTTTTGGTTAACAGGCTTATAGATTTAAATCAGGATTATTGCATCATACATAACATGATTTTGCACTTTGAATGAAGGAGAATCAAAACAAAAACAAAAAGAAATCAACAAATTAAGCACCCAATGGGTTTTTGCAGTCGTTCATGAACAAATACGAGTCAGTTTAGTGCAATATCTAGCTAGTAAGCAAAATGTGCTCCTACCCTCGTGCATCATTTTAGCGTTTAATTTTTGTAGCTTACTCCAAAAAAATTCTGTATTTTTCATTTTACACATTAAATCACTCTTTTTCTTTGCACTTTCTCTTCTACCACTTACTGAAATACCGATTATTTGAAAAATAAATATATTAGAAGGCTTGATTGCTATAGTTTGTGGTGATCATACTAAGAATAATATTTAATCATCATTCGTTATTTATTGTAAATGAATTTGTATAAAATATTCCATTATGTTGTTGTCATAACACTAAAAAAGAAGAGAGATTGTGTCAAAAAGGCAATAAAAAGAATTCAGTTTTGTTGTTATTTGTTTGGCTTTCTTTACCTCCCTAAACACTCAAAGATAATTAAATTGTTTTGTGCCAAAAGGTGTGAAATTATTTTTTTTTATTTCGTCATCAAAGAAAACTAACATTGACAAAGAAGAACAAGACTTGGGAGTTCAAGAAGCAAAAGAATAACAATATAAATAAAAACAACAGTGGCAGCTGGCAGCTGGCAGATGGAGGTATTCTGTTCCTCTGTTTCGCACTAAATAATCGTTTTATATTCATGAGAATTTCAGCAACAAAAGGAAAATGAAAATGAAAATGGAGGATACAAGAAAGTTGGTTTAGAGAGAATTTACAAACTGAGCTTTACATGGCCGTTACATAATGAATCCGGATCAGCTAATCTTTTAATAGATAAAAGGCAAGCAAACAGCCATTTAAGTATTGAGCATTGAGCACTGCCTAATCAATAGCTACAAAAACTCTATAATATTACCTTCATTTGAAATGTCTTTCAATTCAATGTAGGGTACTTTTGTTTCAGTTCTTTTACGACTAATTATAATCCAACGTGATGGGAAATTGTTAATGAATAAAAAACGAGAAGCAAGAAAGGCAAGGAGTAGCATTTGATGAATGTATGATTCAGGCCGCTGGTGTTCTGTTTTAAATTTAGCTGTAAAATGTTAATGAACGAATGAATGAATAACACAAAGGGAACGGAATTGTAATGATGATGTTAATGTTGTTTGCTCTTCGTAGATTATTTTTTGCTTTGTTTAGAAGTGTTAATGTTAGTGTAATTTGGTAATATTTTAAAAGATGAATTTTTTTCTTTTTTTTGTAAATCTGTGAGGGCTGACGGAGAACTGTGTACTCGTACAGCAAAAAGCCCCCCCGGGCAAGGTGTTGGAAAAAATTTCTTTATTTTAAAGTTTAAATAGGTTTACGTTGTTGACTTAATGATGATGCTCTTTATATAGTACAACAACAAAAACAACAACGTCAAAAATATTTCGAATATAAAGAGAAAGAATCATCATAAAACAAAAAGTGAACAGAAACTGAATGATATATAAATTTATGTTAACACTTTTATAACTATTGTTGCACCTAAAAGCAAAAACGAGAAAAAAGTTAAAATCGTTTCGAAGTGACTTTTATATACGCCCTACACAATCAACAAAACACGTTTTGTACTTTTCTTCAGACACAAATAAATCTAACTTTTGAGATTTTTGTCTGAATTACCGTAATTCAAAATATCGCTTTTGCAACTATGCTACACTCTAGATTTTAGTGCTGCATTGAGTAAAATATATTTCTTAATAAGCAGCTGTTCACTGTAACGAATATATGGCCAAATTTAACGTTACGCTTTACCGCATAGTGTGCTTTATAAATAATGATAAAACAACAAAATGAAATAAAAATAAAAACTATGAAATTGTACACCAAGTACAATGAACAAGTTTTGTGTGAAACTTACTTAAGGCTACTTATGAAACACACCAAAAAAAAAAACAAACAAAAAAAAAAAACGAGGGAAAAGTTTTTCTTTGGCAACTATTATTAAAGTATTAGTTAAGTGGCGAGTTAGAGTGTATTTACACCGTTTTAGTCAGATAAATAGAACACAGCATATTTCTGGTTGAGTATTATTTGCCGCAAAGTATGCCACAAAAATGTTTTTGGTGGAGATGATGCGATGATGAGAACATTCCCTCTAAGCTATTATATCAAAATAAGGACGAAACATTAAAAAGTTGTTATTTAAGCTGCTTATAAACTAGTTGTCCTGCTTCTGACTGAAATAAATACCTAAGTAGGTATATTTTTAGTAATGTATATACTGTTTCGCAAATCCTTGATAATAGGGTTTATTTTGTTTTAATTTCCATTAGAATACAAAAGTGTACTCGTATGTGTGTGTGTTTGTTGTTCAATGTTTGATATCATTTATTTATGGTATTTATGAAATACTTATATTAATAATAAACTAATTAAATTCAATTAACACACAAATATATCACCGAGTTAATCCTCGTGTGTAGCTTGGTGGACAAAGTGGTTGCACCGCAAGCGCCAGGTTATTATTGTTGTTGATCCTCTACATATACATACACTGAGTGGCATTTTGACTTTTTGCGTTTAATCCGCGGCTCAGTTGTTATGGTTTACATGGTAATAAATGTTTTATTTTCATTATAGCGTTTTTCTCTTTTCTTTTTTCCTTTTTTTTTTTCTTTTTTCATTATCGTAATTGTTGTTATTGGTGGTGTCCTTGTGCTCTGGGTTTTTGAAATTTTAATATATTAAATGTCTTGCTCAATTTTAATTAGTTTTAATTAAAAAACAACAACAACAACAACAACAACAACAATACATACAAATAAATACTCACTTATCCCGCTTTTTGTGTACGCTCTCACTATTTTTACTGTTAATGGTTGTAGTTGGTAGTCATACAGCCACTGCTATGACATTCTGTATATAATAATGAGCTTTTCTGTTCACACTCAGATAGTAAAATATATCATATATTATGCAACAACAACAACAACAACAATATCACCAAACGTTTATTTAACATATTCAATTGTACCGTTAGCACTAGCGCATTATGTCATATTATGACTGGATTAAAGTATTATAACGTACACATGCACACACACACACACACACACATTCGTACATATGCCTAGCAATGCAACTTTGCGTTAGAGTTTATGTGTTATTTATATAATTTTTTTTTGTTTTGGTCCAACTCGTTTTTTTTTTTTTTTGGATAAGTGTTAAAGTGAATAAATTATTTGAAAAAAAATAAAATAAAATAAAATTAAAATATAAAATAATATATATAAAATATATAACATAATTATAATAATTAAACATTTATTACAGCACACATGTAATTGTTTTAAGCAGTTGCTTAATTAATCGAAAAACATTCTTTTGACACATACGTGTATGTACATGAAAACAAATGTCATAGTTTTCTAAAATCTAAATGATAAGTAATCGTATAAGGAAAATATACTCAGCAGGTAACTTATCTTCTACAAGCAAATGATATGGGGTATGTAAGATTTGTCCCAAGTGAGGTTGAGACTCTTGTTAGCCAACTAGACCCCCTTCTGCGCCATATTATCTCTACTATATAAATAATTTTGTCCTAATTTAATATGTAACGCATTTATTTTGCATAGCTTTTGAAATTGCTGCACAAGTAAAACTTGTTTATTTATTTATTTGCGTATTTTTTTTTTTTACGCTTCACGTCAAGATTGATGTGAATCACTTAACTTTAAATTTAAATTGATTTACTTAAAAAGAATGTAGAAAGAAAGAAAATGCACGTACAAATGGCTTTTATAACAGCTACAAGAAATCTCTGGAGATAGACGATATAAATATTAGCACTCAGCTTAAAAGAATGAATGAAAAAAATCTTGCATTCAAACAAGAAAAATCACTTTCATTGTACGACTATGCTGTACTTGTCGAACAATAAAAGCGTACATTGTATTAAAATTCATTGCTAGTCATTGTGATTTGTTTAACACTATGTACCCGCTCTTATATTTCCATTATTATTATTATTATTCCATTTGTAAGCACGCTTAATGGAACATTTCCATTTTTAAGCATTTCAAGTTAATCACTTAAGTCATCACTGAAGTTAAAATTTCACATAATCTACAATTCATAAAAAGAGATGATTTTCGTAAAACCCCTTATAAAGTGCTTTAAATTCGTCTTAATATCGATTTTTATTATTTGCCTTGCTTAACTTTTGCGAAATTTTCTTCTAATACTAAAATCGAAATTTGTCTCTCAGAATTTATTATAAATTCCAAACAATTTCAAATGGTTTTATACGAATTATTTAATCTCCTCTACACTTAACCTACACTTGGACCGTAATTAACATTTTATATTTAATAAATTTACGGTACATGGCATGTTAATTGGACTATTAAAATATAAAAGTTTTTGAATAAGTACATATATATGCTTTGTATAGTATATAGATAAAATGAATGTTTTTCTTATAATATTCTTGAACATCCTTTAAGTATTTATCCCGTTGAAGGTGGATGAAAAGTTATCTTATTGTGTAATTTTATGCAACCTTTTGATGACATTTAATAATGATGGTAATGACATTGATAATGCTTATGATGGTAATTTGCCATAATTTTTGGTTTACCAACAGATTATAAATTCTTAAGAACGGTGTGTTAGATGACGGAAATTAGAAGAAATTTTTTTGATTTTTTTTCGTAGTAAGTATTATATGGTGTTACCATAGTGTAAACATAATGCATAAGTTATACATTAAACTTAATTTCTTAAATCTAAAGTATTCATCATTTAGTGTATGTCTGTCAGTCCATTTAGAGATGGATGCTTAACTCGCATTACAATTTACAGTTTAAGCACAGAACTTAAAATATTTAAAATATATTTGTGATATAAAGAGAGGTACTTCATGAAACAAGATATTGTTGGCGTCTCTTAACAGTGATATTAATACCAACACAATAACAATGCTGTTGATAAGATATCCGTATGATCTCTGACTGAATAAAATGTTAAGTATTGTGAAGTGAAATTTATCACACATAGACCAACAATCAAACAATTTATATAAAATGCCACGGTTTTGTGTTTCACGATACCGATTTTAAATTGAAGAGCAGTGTATGCAAAACATACTCTAAGGGAAACACTTATACACTACAATACAACATTTGAATCCAAAGAAGAGATTCATGTTATCATGAAACTTAAATTAATATAAAATAATATTTATAAATTTTTTATGTAATTTGTTAAATATTTTATTATTTGTTTAAAAAGAGATTTCAACCACCTTTTTTTTTCATGATTACTTCCAAAACACAACTTGATGCAAACGTGTTAAAGTACTAGAAACCGCTAACGACTCTTTTATTAGTGGTTATGTAACAAAGAAATATTAACAACACATCATATAGAATCAAATAAGCCTACGCTTGTGTATTCAAGTACTGACGTATAAAATTAGGAAAACATTTTTTTTTAAAGCAAATGAGGAGCAACCAAGTTGATTTAGGGCAAACTTTAAAGTTGCCCCCAGCAGGAAAGCCGCAAATATAAGCATAAATTATATAAAATTCCAACTTATTGTATGAATTGTGATTCTGATTGTGGAAAATGTAACAACATGTGGACAGACAGATGGACACGGTTAGATTTTTATGCGAGAAGCTTAAGATGTAGATTTTTACATTCTATGATGTATTTGTAGCTTGTTTATTGTTACCAATGCATTAACAAATTTAATATACTTTCCACATGAATGAGGAAAGCATAAAAATATTTTTACATAGAGTGCGTGGAGCTCAGAGCAAAGTGCTCATTAGTAACTCCTCATAACTAAACGAGCCAACTGTTGAGGGTGAGATACTAAGAAAAAGAAGAAGGAGAAGAAGGAGTGGAAAAACTTTTGTGAATTGTAGAGGTCGCTAATAAAAAGCATCCATTTTTTTCTCTTCTCTCATATGAGGAAAGTTAGAAAATCATTCTATCCACCCAACAGCAAATCATCATTATAATAAAAAAAAAAATAAATAATATGTGAACAGAGACAAACCTTAAGGGCGCCACACAGTAAACACTTATCATACAACACACAACAGGGTACGTTCATATCCTGTAGTGTTGTTGTTATTGAAAGTATGCTAAAAAGTTGCCGCTAATTGTTGTTGACTTGAATTTTATGAGTAAAAGAGTTTCATGATTCCTGCTGTGTAAGGTATGGCGTTTTAATCATATGTTTGTAACATTAATTAAAGCTTAAGCCTCAAGACTTTTTCTGTCAATTTTTTTTTTTTTCATTTAAATTTGTATTTGGAACAATATAATTAGATCAAAGAAATTCTTAGGTAAAACACTGTATGCCAACCTTATTTAAATCTTGGTCTTAATATTATTTTAATTCGAATCCTTATAAATTATTTCAAATGAATTAAACTTAAATAATTTTAAATGAAGAAAATGTAAAATTATGAGAATACGCTCGCGTAGGAAATAAATCATTTAAAATTATATCACAGACTATTTAACTTTATTACGAAAAGTCAACTTATGTTCTTTTCCATTTAAGTAAAGAAATGCAGAATCGTGCGTTGCAGCTTACTCAGTTCTTCCATAATTCATTGAACTGCAAGTACACGAAATTCACACTTTACTTTATACAAAAATGCTTATCACGTACGTACATGAATTGTTGCCTTTTTAAAAAACGTTTTTAAAAAAATGTCACCAAATGCTTGACCGAGGGGTTGGGGCTTGTAGAATATAGAAAGAAGTCTTAGAAGTCACACAAAGTACGTAGTTTTCATTAGCGTCCATAAATAATGGAAATTGGTTATTGTCGCATTCTTTTTATATCCTCAACTCAAGAAGGGTGGGTATACCAAGTTTGTCATTCCACTTGCACAACTCCAAATACACAGAAAGTGTAAAAAAAGTATTAGTTGATGTACTTTCTATTTATTTTGTGAGGAATCGGCCAAGTTCTACGCTTACATCCAAAAAATATTTCATAGTCACAAAGCTGGAAGCATTGAATCAGCTTCCTTATCGATATGATAAAATAAAATATTTAAAAAATCAACAAAATAATAAACGATTCAAAATTTGGACCAATCCGTTTAGTGGCTTGAACGAGTTCGCGCCTTAGACCAAAACTATTTATAATTTAAAGTATACAAGCTTAAATGTTAGGCTGGGTATAAAATATTTTATACCCCACCGTACTATACATTCAGTTTATATTGTCTCGTTACCCAAGTTAAATTTATACATTTTTAATAAATCGACATTATGCCAGACTGTAACTTCAACCCATTGGCTGGATGCAATTAAACTCACTCGTACTCATCATATGTATATATTTTTTAGTAGATTAACGTAGACAAGACTACAGGTGTATACTATGTTTATGGGTAAGCCATGAATTCAGATATTGAGTGCAGTTAACGAGGACAATGTCACCAACAAAATTGTTGCTATTTATTCCTTCGGTTATTTTGTTTAAATTGCCTTGACTATTGTTCTTTCATGTTTATTGTGTGTACAGATATTGTATAGGTGCATACAAGTGTGTGTTAAAACTCTATAAATACTAAAGTAGCATAAACAGTAACAACAACAACAGTATAGTTAATAAAGCAATCTAATGTTTTTGATGTAGCAACATTTTATTTGAAAGCAGCAACAAATAAAGGTACGATACAGAAGGTATGAAGTATAGAGCAGATAAAGACATGTTTAATTAATTACTTTGGGAAGGTACTTACCTGTGAGAGAAAAAATTTCCCATTTCCTCAAAAGAATCCCATATCGAGTTGTCATGTAAATAATATAAGAAATCAGCCTTACACCTACATGACAATCAGCCTAAATATTTGTTCGTTCGCTACTATTTTTTCTAGATCGAATTCCTTCTAACGAAACTTTCAAACAAGATTTGTCCTCAACCAATTCTAAGAATTAAGTCCTAAGCGGATGTTTTTAACTGCTAAACGGGAAATGCCACGCCCACCCTCAGTTATACCGATCGATTCAGAATCAAAATCTTAATCGATTTAACAATGTCCGTCTGTCTGTCCATGTAAATTTGTGTACAAGCTGCAGGTCGCATTTTTTGAAATATTTCGATGCAGTTTGTTGCAAGGACATGTATTGGTCCAAAAGGAAACCCTTTTAAAATTAGATAGGATCGGACCATTTTTAGAACCCCTCCCCATATATGGTCCTGTTTTAATGGAGGCAAAAATTCACAATTATTAATATTTTTTCACAATATTTGGCAAAGAATAGTTAATCAGCTTAATAATTGGCTGTGTCCATTTTGGACCCAATCCGATCCAAACGTTAAAACGTTTTATTTTAAACAAAATCGCTCTATAACGAAAATGCGCAATTCTTTATATTTTTGCTAAAATTTTGGTGAAAAATTGGTCGGGCTTGAACGACTATAATATTTTCACTTATTTTTCTTATATTTTTTTCAATCGCCAAGCAATTATTTCCTCAATACTCATCACATAATATTCTCTTAATAAAAAACGAAATCATACTTCGTATATGCTGTGTACTAACTGTACATATACGTATACGTATAAAAAATGTGTCCTTTTGTGATATGTCAGGATTTTTCAACAAACAAACATACTTTTTATATCCGTTCCATTCTTTTTTTTTTTTGAGCCATTCCTTCCATATATACAATTATTACAAATTGGTTAACAGTAGAGAAAGTGAGTTCAAATTACTTCAAATGACAAGCGCTACTAAAAAAAAAAATATAGAAAAAATTCGAGTAGAAAATAGAAAAGTCCTAGACAAAGGAAATTGTTCCAAAGCAAAAAATAATAAAATTCACCTGAAATTGAAAATGAAATTGTATGGTTTCCCAATATACACGACGCAGGAGTAACACTTAACAATAGTGCCAACAGTTTTACAGGTTCAACCGCATATGCTTGTAGTGTTATATATCGAGAGTTTGTAGAGTAAAGCAGATGTCACGTTTGAATGTTTTATGGTTTTGAACTTTTCTTATTACATACAAACACGCACCCACATAATTTATTTTACAATCTGAAAAGGAAATCAACACATGTGTAGGTGAAGATGTCAGTCACGTGATCAAGTTAAAGAATAAGAGATATATACAAAAAATAAACAAGTGAAAATATTACAGTCGGACAAGCCCGACCATTAAATACCCTCCACCACTTTATATATTATTTAATTTAATTTTTTTTTTTTTTTGAAAAATGAAAAATTTTATTTTTTTTAAACTTACTTATACTTGTATTTTCAAAAATTTCAAAATGATACATATGTCAGAAAATTTTGTTTATTTTTTGTTTGTTTATGATATGAAAAAATTTTTTTTATTTGGAGAGAGGTTCTAAAAATGGTCCGATCCTATCTATTTTCAAAAGGGTTTCCCTTTGGACCAATACATGTCCTTGTAACAAATTTCATCGAAATATCTCAAAAACTCCGACCTGTAGCTTGCGCACAAATTTACATGGACAGACAGACGGACATGATTAAATCAACTCAGATTTTGATTCTTAATCGATCGGTATAACTGAAGGTATGTGTGGCATATGCCATTTATCCGCACAAACTGCTGCAGGGTATAAATACAAATTGAATAGTAAACGAATCGAATTTGATTTTTCTTTTTCTTTTTCTTTTTTTTTTCACTTTTAAAACAAATTCGTAAAAAGTTGCAATAATATGAAATAAGGAATCATTTAATTACTTGAATTATCTTTATCAATTTGTCCTCTTCCTTCCAGTCTATTTCATGGTCGTCTGTTAAGCATTATTAGTGCATTTAGGTCCATTGGTAAGAGTTATGTCGATCTCTGTTTTATTATACCGATCGTACGATTGTATTTTTGTTCATAATTTTCAATTCGATGTTTTCTATCTAAAAGAGGGGGAACAGATTATGCATTTCATAAACAAAAAATTGATTTTTCTTAATATAGTCGTTCTTAGAATAATATATACTCGTACATACATATTATTATGTTGTATCACCTTAGAAAGCCATTACTCTACTTAACTTTGAGGTATCATGACAAATAGTAAAGACGAGGACAAGTGAAAGATGTGCCTCAAATCCTTGGTGACTTTTGATGGTTTTAAAAGAGATTTACTTAAAATAAAAAAAAATTTACAGAAAGACAGACAGGGAGAGAGAGAAAGAAGGAGAGTAAGAAAAAAGTAAAAAACTTTAACTTGAATAGCCTTTTAATGTTTTGACTTTTGGCGTTTAGTTAAAAACTTTAGCTACACTACTGAAGGACATTGAATCTATATTTAAGAAAAAAGAGAGAAAAAATATATAAAAAGAACAAGAGATGCTCACCTTTAAATCAATGTTGTTAAAACTTTTATTGGATAAGTTTGTTTGCGCATTAATAAAAAAAAAAAAAAAAAAGAAGTATGTGTGTAGGGAAACTTTACAAAAACAAACTTGAAAATTGTTGAAAAGTAAAGCAAAGTAGTTACTGGCTATTATTTGATATATATAATATTACATTTATCAATATATGTACCCATAGAGGATGAAATCCTTAACATTCATGCCGTTCTCTTCCTCCTTTTCGTTGCTGATTTGTACTGGTTTGTTAGTTGATTTCTTTTTTATTTCTTTATTTAATAACGTATTGACTGTGAAACGAAAGGAAAAGGAGAAGTTTTCCTCTTTTTATTTTTTTTCAACTAATTTGATTACTGACAAACGTTTTCCATCTTTCCCTTCCATCATATAAAAATTAAATAAAAACATTTTTTAAAATCTCTTTAATAGTAATTCTTATGGAAAATTTCTATAAGAGAAAATGAAAAAAAAGCAAAGGCAAAAGCAAGACAAATATGACAAAAATAATATTTTATTTAATCCATCAAATGTTGCGCATCAACGTTAAGTTAATAAAACATTTATCAAAAAACATCAGTCTTTCTTATAATACATAAATATATGTATGTATGTATGTATGTGTATAATTTATATTAAGCGTAATTGTTTTATATGTATAGACATCAATATCATATGAAAAAAGAACAGTAAAATATATACATATACATATACATGCACATGCACATACACTATAATTTTAATATAAATATACGCGCGATAATAAATGATGGATAAATACTAGCTTCGCTTGACTAGCAACGAAGAAGAAGACAACAAGCAGTAAATTAATTTTAGTTTGGAACACATCTGAGGTACCCTCCACATATATACGTATACATTTTTGTTATGACATTTATATAATGAGGTTAAAGATAGATTACTGCTCAAGGTCTGGTGTTTTGTCCACACTTTGTGGCATATCGAGAGGTAGAATTTAACAAATTTTATAGCTTTAAGTTTTCAACTATGAATAATTTTCGTCAATTGTGGGCGTGGTTATTAACTGATTTTACCATTTCTTAAAGAAAAACAAAAGTGCAGAAACCATAAATCAAATCATTCAAAATGTACAACCGTGATCGTTATAACAACAACAACAATAGCAGATGGACACCCGAAAACAGATTTTAATATTGATCCACAAAACATATACATTGTGTGTGTAGCAAATAAAATGACAAACTTAGCATATGACCCATCTTGTGTGGTGTGTGGTGGATATAATGAAAATGTAAAAATGTTGAGTCATAAACAGCTCATCAGTCTTGAAATAAAATAGTGCAAATAGACAGCTAGAGGGACGGACCCGCAGACATTTACTATTAAGGCATTTATGTGTGTAAGTCTATATCAGTATCACACATACATAACAATTGCCGGTCTTGTCACAACACTCGGAGAAATTTAAACGTCTTTTAACAGTCTGATTACGTGTAAATGTGCTAGTGGGTAGATGGGTGGGTGTGTACTAAAGTTTATCGTCACCATTTTCATCATCATTACAATGTTTATAGTATTTTGTGGTGCGTTGGCTGTAAAGTTCACTATCACTGTATTTTTATATTACAAAATTGTTGCTATTATGTATTATAATTGTTGTTGTTGTTATTATTAAAATGTCATTGTTGTATCTCTTTTGTTGCGTTGTCTTGTTTACAGGCATTAAAGGCGTTTGTCACCCTCACCCTCTCACTTCATTATTTTCCACAACTTTTCTTCTACTTTTACTTATTTCGTACACGCACCCAGTCCTTGGCTTTGGTTATGTTGATATTAATGTAATTTCCTGTTTTCCTCTATTTTTACATAATTTTGTTTTATTTTATGTTTTATTTTATTTTATTTTTATAACCTCATGTTATAATTTTTTGAGCTAAAGAGAAGAATGCATAAAGCGGTATATTCGATAAGTTAAAGCGTGCGGCTAGGTTTCTTTCTACATAAAGGTAAACATGTTTTCTTGACGTTGTAGTAAATGGCATACCTATACACCTATTATTTATTTATAAATATTTTTATTTATATAGCTTTTGTAGTCATTACGTTAGATGAAGGACTGCATTCCTTTAAATTTCATATAAAAGTTCCTTCTACTTAATCGGAAATAGTTTAGGAGTTTTAGAAGTTTTAGACGTTTCAATAATATATGGGTTACTATTGGAAAATGTTTTAGCACACACTTGAAAACATGTAGAATGTGTTTCAGTTTCAACTTTACTTTTATTAAGGGTCATACCCTTTGAGCCATCAAAAGATGCGTGCGTTTAAGGCTGTGGGCTAATTTAATGTACAATTTGGTTTCATTTGAAAATGTTCATCATCCTTAAAGAACACATTCACACTGTCACAATGTCTGTTAAATTATGAGGAGTGACCAGAATGTTTATGTCATCCATCACTTCATACGTATCAAATAAGTAATTGCTTTAAAATAAATGTGTGCAGTATGGGTGTGGCAAGTTTTGCAAGCAGAAGAATTACAACAAACAGACAGACATTAGGACACGCCTTCTTCTAATTGCTGCAAACGTACTAATAAATTTAGTATACTTTTTCGCAATAGTTTTGTTTCATTGGTGTTGAAACAATTTCGTTTTATTTCACAAATGAATGTTTTATAATGTTTTTTTTTTATATGTGTGTGTAAATATATATTTTTTTCTTTCTCCACCATTAAAATGTTAGTTACTGTGGTTCCACTTGTATTCCATTATAATGATTGTTGTTGTTGTTGTTGCCGTTGATAATGCCTTTTTAGTTGCATGTAACAAATACTGTGAAAATTAAAAGACAACGTGCTACACAAATTTTACCCTAAAGACTTGTCAGAGTTTAGTTTTGTACAAGTGCGGGAGAGTTGGTTGCTGCCTCTTCATTTTCACGCTTACTTCTTCAAAGCTTTGCCAAACAGCTAATGTTTCTTTACACACACACACCCATGATAACACAAAAGCAAGCAAGGGGGAATAGAAAATTTGTGTGTGTATGCATAACAAACCTCTTTTTTTTATGTACAAAATTTTGTATGCAAATGTATTTATGTTTACTTTGATGAGAGGATGAGTTTGGTTGGCTGATGTTCATTATATTCATTAGTTCTACACTACACCACTACCAACAACATCTATATATATATAGCGCAATATGTAAAACGAAGCAATCAGTAAAGTTTTATTCCCTGCTCGTTATATTATACTCACAGAGAGATCACAGTTTAAAACAGGAACAACAAGAACACACAGAAAAGTTATAGATTGCAGAAATTTAGAATAAATGCGATTAAATGATAATGATTTCGTGCAATCATAAGCAGCTAATTTTGTCTTAAAGCTATTATATGATAGAATATGATATGTAGGCACAAGTATTATTTAGGAATTTCATTAAAAACTAAACGTTATGTCTCATTAAGTGTTGACAAGAGATTTAATAAAATTATAAGTGACTCTGAGCATTTCAGTTGGGTTGTATGAGAACAATTTTGTTCCAACACAATAACAGTTGAAGTGGAATGGCTCTCTAAAAATTGGTCATGTGAGCTTTTGCCCAGCATAGAAACATGACTGAACAGGCAGCAAGATTGCATGGATTGCTATATGACACAAATTTTTAATGGATACGAATGCTTTCGCGCTTACCTGTATCGTTTCAAGCACGATACGATACCCTGGTGCCCAACGTGCAACAATGTAGAAGAAACATTTATTTGTGAAATGCCCCAGATTTATTACTCAACGAGGATTGATAGAAGAACTTACTAATGAAGATATTAGTCCTAGCAGATTGTGTGAAGTAAGTGTGTTTAGAATGCCTGTGCTACTATAATAATTCGTCTTAGAATAGAGGAGAGTGCTCGTCAAAGACACAGGACAGAGACTATATCACAGACAATTTGAGATTAAGCTCAGACGGCTCTCCCGATGTAATACTTCCCGGGAGATTCACCGTCGGATGTTCAAGAGGGTTTTAGTGGGTGAAGATCTGCAATTTTCAATGCTTTCCCCCTCGTTAATAAGAAAAACAAAACATAAACATTTAAGCAATTATTTAAAATATTACTTCATTCATGGATGCCCACAATTTATAAAAACTGTTATTTGGAACAAAATCCGATTTACTGGTTGAGGGAGTAATCAAAAACCTGCCATGCCCACTGTATGAAATGGTCGGTCTTGTTCTGCTATAAAGTTTAAACTAAACTCTAACTAAAATCTCTAAATTACTAGCATAAAATTAATCATAATAAGTTTGATAAACTTACACTTTTTTGTAAGTTTATAAATGGATATACGTTTAGGTATGACTTGTAAACTATACTGTACACTATGTAATAGAATGTTTGTTCATGAGTAATTCCTATTAAGATGTGTTAACTTTTTCTGAACTCTACATTCATTAAGAAACTAGCAAAGATCAAAAGAAAAATGCAATAATCACAGAAACAGCATTTAACTGTCATAGATAAATGTGCTCTCGCATATGTACAATATAAGTCAGTATGTGTTTAGTAAAAATCTTTTCTGAATACATATATAAAATACATTGTACATACACATACAGGGATTTAATTAATTGTTAATTAAGATGTATGTGTTGCAGTTTCATATAAGAGACTACTACTATTTTTTATAAGTAAACATTTCCTTTTTGTAAAAATATTATAATATTTGTATTCTTTCCCTTTCTCTGTCTTGTTTGTGTCTCTGACTGATATGAAATTGCAAACCACTTAACCTTGTGCGATCAGATAATTTGACTGATGTCCGCATTAAACAAGCGCATAAAATATGTATTGTCTGTGTACATATTGCATATGTATGTGTGCATAAATAAGTAAACACAAACATGTTATATGGTCGCAGTATACTGTTATGCTATGTCTTTAATTATTACATTGTTTACATAAATAATATAATTAATGGTATATAAATGGGTATTAATTGATGCGCATGCATACTTACTCACACTTCTCCATATTGTCATTGATAGCTTATATCATGTTATTATACTTGTGCATCATATAGATACTCTGGAGAAAGAGGCAGATACCATGATTCCATCATTCAACCATTAATAACTATTGTGGCCATGTGTGAAGCCATGTAAATATCAATACTCAACCTTTGCACAACTTGTTCGTCATATATGATAAATTTGGCATTTGCACACATTTATATACACATATGTACATAGGCGTTGTAAGGTATTTATTAGCTTATTATTGATGAAATATATCCTCAAGCTTTTGTTTAAAAACTATTCTCTATACACTGAAGCGTTCATTTTATTTTAGGACAATATGCATCAATTTTAGTTCCACTCCGTTAATATTATAATAATGTACAGTGATTAGTAAAATAAATTAACTCCATTATTAAAGGTCTTAAGAAAAATAAATTTAAGCTCATTTTGATAAAAAAAAAGGTTTACCTTAACAGGTGCTTCAAGAATATTATGAAAAAGCAACAATTTTCATTTTCCAAACACTTTAACAATAACTGAAAAGAGGTAAACGTTCCGTTTTATAAGTATAAATAAATAAATATTCTTATATTACTGAAAATATGATATTTTGCGGTTTCGCTTGTAAACGCATTTATACGGATCAACGTCTGAGAAGTATTTCCTTTTTATTTTTATTTCTTTTTTATTTAATGGCATATTTTTACTTAAAGAAGCCATGACATAAATAATACAAAAAAAAAAAAAAGAAGAAATTTGAAAAAAATACGAGAAAATTGCCATCAGCAATTCATAAAGATTGCTGGGAGTTGCGAGAAAGTGTAATGAATACCTCTGCCATGCAAGGGGGCAGAAGGAAGGCATTTTACTGTGTGTTTGTTTATGCACAAGTGGGTATAGAAATAAATATGAATTATCAGCGTAAAAGATTAGGGGTTATATAAGTTAAGACGTGTTTGTGCTGGTTCGTTTTTGTGTGGTTTGGTTGTGACTGCGCTATGAAAGAATGATTATGAAAGGCAGAAGGTTTTCAATAGGTGTGTATGTGGGCAAAACTTTGAATTTTGTTTGTGTTGTTGTTGCTTTAGTTTGGTTTTAAGTTGAATATGAAGTCGAGTTGTGTTGTGATGCTGCTATTATAACAGTACTACCTAGCAGTAGCAGCAGTAATAGTAGCAGCAACAACAATAACAATAATGCCTAAATCACACACAAACACATGCAATCTATTCATTCATTGTAGCCAGACGAAACGACGCTTTCAATGCTTAGGTAAATAAAGGTGCACACAAACAAACAAACGTATAATTATTTGTATATAAAAGGCATACCACACACACATTGGAATGAAGATTAAAGTTTAATTTTTAATTTAAAAAGATTTTTGTTGGTTTTGTTTGTGTTTGAGGACAGTATACGATCCCTCCTTAAGAGCAATTTTATTTTTCATATTTTCCCGGTTTTTATGCAAATCTGTAACTTTGGCTACTTTTACATCATTTCTTAATAGGCTTTCTTGAAGTATTGTTGTTTGTTGTTGCTTGCTTTGAATGGTTAAGAGACGGGGTAACTCAGCATATATAAGTAATAATTTTATTGAAATGACCTAAAATTAAAATTGTTTTATTAATTTTTACTGTTATTACAAATTATTGTAGATGGAAATTGGAAAATTTTGAAATTTTGGGAACTAATTTCGTCCTACACCGTACCCTACCCCCTAACAGCTACGATTCCGTCCGTTGTAAAAATTATATTTTTCCATAATAACTGACTTTTTTGTATAACTGATATTGTTCTCAGTAAGTTTGTTACGTTTTGCAAAAATTGTACATTTCCTTCATTTCGTTGTAATTCTAATTTTTTTACTTTTATCTTTGTATTATATCAAGTTATTTCCTGGAATCAATCAATCGAATAAATACAATTGAATGGAAAATTATCATCTCAACATTAAATCGATAAATAATAGATAAATCGATAAATAGACATAGCAACACACACTTACTTAGATTCTTATTTACCACAAAAATTCACTTTCGTTCTTACTGCTACATACGAGTACACTGTACTTACTTAGCAACAAAAATTTTTATGATAATATCCTTGGTCAATGTTCTGTTATAGATGAAATGTGTGGGCAAACAAAACTTAACCAAGTGCACACAATACCGGCACACGTAAGAATACTTAGTATGTCCGGGTGTCCAATAATGTTCAAATTGTTGTCTCTCTGCCAGTCTTAATATCATAATACACACAATGTCTGCACAGAGTGAGTTTAACATACAAAAAAGAAAAAAAGAAAAGGTAAATAAGTATAAATATGTATATAGTTAGGTAAGCTTTTTGTACATAAGCAAGCGTACACTTGTCTAACAAAACATCATCAGGTCCCTGAGGGGGGTCAAATAAATTTGATTTATGACTTATTATGCAACTTATGTCCTTTTGTAATTAAATTATACGTTTTATATGTATGTGAAGAAAGAACGATAGATATTTGTATGCCTTTGTAAATAAGTAAGCCGGAACATTTTACATCCATATGTGTTAACACAATGGTATGCATAAAATATTTGGATGGAGACGTCATGAATATATGTAAAATACAAAAAAGGTGCACTTGCAACTTCTAGACAACATATTGTAACTAACAATTAGTAATTTGACAAATTATAATTATTAACCTAAATTTAACAAAAAATTAATTGATAAGAAATTCAACTAAAATCAATGGCCATTGGGTAAAAACACACTCTAATTACCTCTACTACATGCCGATGAAATAGAAATGAATTGAACTCCAACTAGTGGAGTTTAAGGTGGTTAGACGTTACAATACAAACCCATTGTATTCTGAAAATTACACATATTTTGGCGTTCTTTGTATTTCAACATTTCAGATTAGTTTTATTGAATAATAAATGAATTTCACAAATTTGTTTGTGTTTTACATTTACAGATAAATTATTTCAAACACAATTTCCAGATAAAATAATCTCCAATTTATGGCGTTTAGAATAAAATTGAAATGAAACAAATGCAACAGTGTCACAACAATACAACATACAGGAGGAGAAATAGAAAAATAGTATTTGAAAAATATTGATAATAATAAGAAATTTATTTGAAATTTGTGCAAGTGACAATTACCAAATTAAAAGACGACACAAGAATTGAGAACTCAAACATAACTCAATACAATGTAACGTAAACGTCTATAAATACCAAACACACCTACAAAGTTCTTGCGTCGGTATAGACAATAAGTGTCCAATATGTATAAAGTAAGTCAGCAGCAGGCAATGTATAAGCAAACTTTATATCTTCCATAATTTCCCAGAAGGCTAATCATACATGCATGATACAAACAAAAGTCATAGGATGACAGAAGGACCGAAGGACACATATAAGGATAGATAAATGTACAAACAATTGAAAGCAAGTGGAGTAGAGTTGTGGAGGCAAAATTTCATGTCTTGTGCATGTATTTTATGTATTTGCATGTGTGTGTACTCGTACATGTATTAAGAGGAAGGTGTGAGCAGAGTTGTTCTGACCTTTTAATAATTAAAAGAAAAAAGCCTCAAATTGAGTATAAATCAAATTAGCTGACAATGGCAAATATTTTCAAAAATTCATTTGTATCATATATGTAAATGTGTGTGTGTGTTTATAAATATGACCGGATAAGCGAATAATTGCTGCAACATATGCATGTATATTTGCGTACATTGTGTCCAATGTGACAATTGTTCAATAATTCATAACAATTTCATTTCATTTCATTTCATTTCTCTTTTCATTTATGAAAAAAACCCCAAAACAAAGTAAAACAGTTTAACATGTGTGTACGAAATTAAATTCGACATGCACAAGACACAACACGACAACAGGACAAGACAAAAGTTGCAGGCAACAAAAAAAAGAAAAGAAAAAAACAAAAACAAAAGGACATGATGGTATGTTATGCTCATTTAGGTAATGCATAAACATTTGTACAATAGTGTACAAATTATGGGGCAACATCATCAGCAGCAATCAAAGGCGTATAAAGATATTTTGCTTGGAAAACGCTTTTTTCATTTAGTTGTAAATGTTTCGGTTGTTTCATCATTGCTTGGATATGTGAACATGACATTAATATTAATACAATATATTATAAATCATTTACAGGCAAGGTTTGAAGAATTAGCACTTGGGTTCGCTGTAGTAAGAAACAATAAGAAACAGTGTTTATACGTCATTGAGTTTTTTCTTATTAACTAATTATCTGCAAATCTTTGCTTTAAATTCTTTTTGTAAAAACGTTTGTAACAGATAAAAAGTTACTGGAGTTTAGATCAGACCGGACCTCTTTTTAGTATCTCTCTCTTTTTACAAGTGTATATTTAGAATAGCCTGCAATTGGAACTATATCACACATTTCTTTCAAATTTTGTAATTTTTCAATAAACTTGACACAACTCAACTAGAAAAAAAGTATATGGTTAATATAATATGCAAAAGATTTCCATTACAACTGTCTTTGGTTAATGGCAGACTGCAAGGAAAACAATACACAGCCAACACCTGAATATTCGTTCCCTTCATAGAGTGAAAAAAAGTGAATGAAGAGTGACTGAATGATATTGAAATTTAACGATTCTGTGAATAATTTTCTTGAAACTTTTTTTATGTATAGAAATTGTCTAGCGAGTATCTACTTGATGGCAGTGATACCTACACTTTTTACCATAATAATGAATATTTATTAGTATTATCGTACAATGTAAACTTTTTAAGTATCTGAAACTTTTGTGATACTTTTGAAAACACAAAAACGAACAAAAAATATTGATTCTTATAAACGAAATGAATTCAAGCATGAAAAATTGAATATGAAAACTTTGTAAATCTGTTATTTTCTTAGTTTTGTTTAAACAATAATGGAATGATATGAAAAAAAAGTGAAAATAATTTAATCGGTCAAGCCTGACTATCAAGTACCCTACACCACTTGATGTATCATTTAATTAACTTTTTTTTATGAAATGAATTTTTTCATCTGACTATATTTAAAGTTGTAATGATATACTAGAAATTGTGAAAAATTAATATTTGGTGAATGGAGGGAATAACCTGGACCATTAATTTTTTTATACTTGTATTTTCAAAAATTTCAAAATGATAAATATCTCACAGAATAAGTCTTAATTTTTTGTTTGTTTATGAAGTCTGAAAAAAAATGGAAAGGGGTTCTAAAAATGGTCCAATCCGGTCCATTTTTAATAAGTTCTTGTACCAAATTTCATCGAAATATCTCAAAAAATAAGACCTATAGCTTGTCCACAAATTTACTTGGACAAGTGACGGACAGATGGACATGGTTAAAACGATTCAGATTTTGATTCTGAATCGATCGGTATAATTAAAGGTGGGTATGGCATTTGCCGTTTAGAACAAACTTAATATACCCTTTACCATAAGTGGTGCAGGGTATAAACATTTAATTGGAAAAAAATTTGCAGAAAATTTGAAAAAAATCTTAAATAATTAAACAATTTTTCAATTGAATCAATCTGATTATTGTAGGGTACCGTGCACGTTTTAACTTTTTTGATTTTAACGTCTTGAATTTTTTTTACTTTGAAATTTTTTGTAAGTATATAAAAAATATTTTTATTATGCAAAGTTGTTATCGAAAAATTTTCAAACGTTCCTTTTATAAAATGTTGTTAATTCGTTGAATGTATAAATTATATAAAATAAATACATTTATGAAATAAGTAGAATAAAAATGCCACTCGTGCTATTATTTGTCCTTCAAAATTATTATATTTTACTTACAACTGTATAGAACAAAAGTCACAGCTCCGCCTGGGAACATATTCTCATCGTTATAGGGACTCTCTGGGGTTATGGGGACTTTAATATTCTTTAAATTTCCATGTAACCCACGTACTAAGGAAAACATTTCACATATAATTTCATTTTATTATATATTTGTCACTAAATTTTTAATATAAATTGAAAGACAAATAACTTTTGGTATGTGTGCTTTGTAAGTCTGAAGGGTTCAATAAAATTAACCTCGTTAGCATTATACAGTCGTTTGTTCCAACTTAACTTTATCGTTAACAATATCCAAAGTTTTTTTTTTTTTTTTTATTATTGCTTTCTACATACAATACTACGAGCACACTATATATAGCGAAGTGTAGCGTTTAGTATACTCCACTTGTATTCTGTGAAAGCCATGGAAAGAGTCTCTTACCCCTTGTTCATATGTCAATAAAAAATGTGAACCGATAAATCAGCTGAAACATAAAATTGAATTCTCTTGCGTACATTGATGTCTACTACCAGTAGACTATAATACAACACAATACAAGACGACCGACCATATACTCGTATGTATGCATTGAGGCAAATGTTTTAACGCTTAAATCCATACACACACACACATACTTACTACGCATATAATACATACACACTGGCTTGTACCGTAATCAGCAAAATGTTGTTTTGTGCTACCGTTCAATGTTCAATAAAACCGCTTGCATTCGTATTTAGATAAATAACGGTTGTAGTTAAAGTTGATTTCAATTCTTTGTTGCTTTTGTTGTTAAGGATAAAAGGATGTAAGTAAGAAACTGTAATTTTTTCTTTCAAAATAAAATGAAAAAAATTTATAAGATCATGTATCTGTCACATATTCACCTGTTTTTGTGACAAGTGCACCTTTAGGCCAAAACTTTAATTAAATGGTTTTTTTCTTTAATTTCTGACGATGAATTAATTTCCATTTCAAATAAGTGGGAAATGGCATTTTCTACCTTATGCAACAAGCAATTTTTTTTTGTAAATTATTTAAAATTTTTTGTTATTGTTTTATTTTCACCAACACTCTTTAGATTATTTTGTGCTAAATTTTAATTTGCCGTAAAAGCTTACCAACCATTATAAATTATTCATTTGGTTTTTTTTGTTTGTTTTGTATATTTCGGTTGTTCAAGGCTGTTTTTTCTCCTCTATTTTGTTTTAATTTTTTTTTTGCTGCTATTTTGGTGTCTGTTTATATAAAAGTGTATATTTGAATATATGTACAAACATGAATATGTTGGTGTTGAGTATCTCCCTAAGTTGGTAAAAGTTGTGTTCTGTGGAGGGCATCGGTAACTGGGAGATTTTTCTTCTCGTTTACACCTAATTTGATTTTTTTAACCGAGTAACTTGCACACACCAAACATCCTTGTGCTGCTGTTTAGCTCAGCTTTGCACTGCTATGCTGCTACGTGTGGCTTACAGTCAAGTCAGCCAACCAGCCAGTTATTCATCCTTGTAATATTTAAGACTGTGGCGGGTTTTATGGTATTTACGTTTCAATCTTTTTTCCCCCATTCTTCTTCTTCTTCTTCTTCTTCATCGTCTTCTATGAGAGCTTCTCTATGGAATTGATTAAATTTACACTTAGCACAAACCAAAAATGAAATTAAATTTCAGGTGTTTGCTGCATTATTATGTACGTACATCCACTATACTTGATATTTCACTTTTGTTGCTGAAAAATTTATGAAAATTAAACATTTTCAATTCAATTTTTTTATATATCATAAATAATAATCAATTTTTTGAGTGTAGTTTAGTAGGATAAAAATTTTTAGAAAAATATATAAAAAAAAAAATAAAAAAATCTGTGTTATGTGGCTAAGAATTTTTCAAGTAATTAATGGCAGCTGCTTGATTAAAAATTCTCCGGTATCGTGTTCATAAGAGAACGAATTAAAAGAAACATAAATAATTCCAACTCTTACTTAAATCTCTTTTCTTACATAAATTATATATTTTCAAATGTTTATTGCAGTAGCAAGGGACCCGACTTGATTGGTTAAGATGTTGTAGTCAAGACGATGTCAAGTCAAAGCTTCTTAGGAATCACATAAGCCTATGATCAACTTATAATCATTTTCTATTAATGCATGTAGTTTAATAATAAACATTAAAAAAATAACAAAAACTCTAATTTGGTTGGAGTGAGATTCATTTAAATTTTATCATTTTGTCAAATTGTAAAAAATTATACACACAATTAACCACAAATGGTGGGAGGTAATAGGAATAATAATAGTAACAACAACAATAAAAAAACAAGTAAAAAAAATACATTTGGCTGAAAGCAACTTTTGAACACCTTTCACGTGTTTTTCCTGTGGTGGTAACAAATCAACTCGAAGGTCGACTTCTGTACTAAATATGGTTCTTAATAAATTATAGGCGTGCCTTGTATCAGATTTAGCCCATTAGTGGTTCAGTACAACAATAATATTATGAATATGAAAACGAGTTAAATGTTGTACGTTTTCGTGCTTGGGGGAGATTTTTGCCGAATATGGGCATGCGTGCTAACCGATCCTGTCTCCTAACTGATTTTATTCTTAAGCAAACTTATATTTAGAAAATAATTAGTTAAAAAGAAGGACAAACTGATAATAGTAAAGACATAATAAATACTAAAATTTCAACATTTAAAAAAAACACAAAGTACGCTGTGCATGTGTTTGTATGATTATAAAACCGTATAATGTTAATTGAATAGTTTAAATATCGCATTGCGAAATAATATCACACAGCGACAGATAATCAACGCACAGACAATAATAATGACAAAGTAAATATAAAATGAAGCAAGATTTAAAGGCGATAAGAGATGATAATGAAAAGAGATGTGAGATAATGATAAAAGCCAAAGATCTATAGTAAATTGTAAATAATGCAAATTTGATTAGAATCACAAACATCAACTGTAAATGACAGATACACAATATAAAAACGGAAAACAGGAAGAGGAGGTACAAGACATACACGCAAACGCAACAAATGAAGAAGAAAAATGCATGAGATGGGTGTGCATTGTCATTAACCTTCCCCTACATTACCGTACATTACATTTACTTGCATTGTCGTAGAGACCAAATGAATGCGTGTTTTCTTGTGTATTTTGTGTCAACACATAAACACATACCAATAAACCAAGTTTCTTGGTTATCTATCGTTCATCACCGCAAGGCAAGTATGCGTGTAATCCTTGCTAATCATTTTAAATTTGACAGCCAGCCCCCGTAGTAGCATGACATCGTCAACCACCAAACACTCCCTTACCACACTCTCAACGGATAATTCTCATTCTTTAGAGGCATCATCTCAATACGCAGTACTTACCTCCCTTATTGTTGTTGTTGTTGTTGTTGTGTTTTGTGCCCTTTAAATAATTCCTTAAGCTTTGTACATGATTTGTATAATAAAGGAAATTGGTGATTTTTTGACTTTTCTTTTTGCCATTTTTATGCTATTATCTGAAAGAATTTATTTCAATTTATGTTGGATACGCTTTTTGATTGTACTCCTTACCCCAAGGTTGAGGGTTTATGTATAAGGAGAAGTTGAAAAACTAGCAAAATATACTGAATTAGTTGCAAATGCTTAGTTAATCTAGCCATGTCTGTCGGTCCGTCGACGGGTTCATATCATTCTCCTGGGTACACAAAGTGAAATAACGATTATAAACATGGTGGGCATGCATTTAGATTCCGATTTCATGCAATTTATGTAGGATCGTGAGTACAAGAATAACAAGGATAACTAACAAAGGACTTGTATCATTATTACTAATAAAAAAAGTCTCAATACCATTATGAACCAAAGCTTCTTCGACTGATTTATAAAAGTTAAAAAAATTGGATTATTAACCTAAGAAAAAAATTCCTTTTTTTCACTTGTATAATTTTCCAATACATCAATTGAATTGAAAATTTACCTAACTGTTCTAAATTTTCGAAAAACTCGATAAATATTTAACAACGTTTTGGCATAAACGATTTTTGCATAAATTTCAAATCATCTGTTTTTTCTTAATTCATTTTATCCCATTTTACTCTCTTTTCTATGTTTTTTTTTTATTTTTTTATTTATTTCTATTGTTAATGTTGTTGTTGTTGTTCTATTTTACAATGACTCTCTCGTATAGCGGATGTGTTTTCATTCATATTAAGCTATTTATCCTTCCGTTTGGCTGTACATATATAAATACACCATCTCGCTCTTTCACATTGTATTGTTCTTCTCGCCACATTCTCTGTCCTTTTCGCTTTCTGTCTCCCTGTCTCAACACATTTTTGTGAAGTGTTTATTGATATTGAAATTCATAGTGAATCATTCTTGTAAACAACATCCAACAACAAATCGTAAAAAACATAAAAAACGATGAAATAATAACAATACGAAAAAATAGAAAAACACACAGAAAAATCAATTGTGTTTTTTGGTCAGTTGAACACTAACGTTGAACAAATATGCAAGATTTGCATATTGGTTGTGCATGAGAGGAAATCCTAAAAAAAATGTTGTTTGCTCTTCAACTATAACACAAGCGGGGTGGGAAGATATCTATTTCGTTATTTATATATATGTGTGTGCAATATAAGTGAAAAGCAAGACTGGCAATAAGACTTGAACTGTAATAGTCGAAGCAGCTTTGTAGTGCTATTGATTTTTTTGGTATCGATCCTTATACCTTAAATGCGGGCACACCTTCGTAAAGATGTATTCACATGAATGATATAAATTGTAAATATGTTGAAATAGAAAGTCAACTAACCAGACAATAAGCATTTATGTAACGAAATTGTACGATTTGATTAAATAATATTTTTGTCTCTTTTATTTTTTCTAACTTTTCCCGTTTACTCTGCCCATTAGTTGTTCTGTGTTTCAGTTGTTTTTGTCAAATTAATTTTTCATTTTCCCTTTTATTACAATTTATCTCATGTACGAGTATGGTTACATTTTTTATATGAACAATCATGTTTAGCCAGTAGCCGCAATTATTTCTTTTCTTTTTTTTTTTTTTTTAAACAAAACTCACTGATAGGTAACAAGAAAAAATGCTGTGGTATATCACGAGAAAGAGAGAGAGAGAGAGAGAAAGTGATTGAAACCTAAAGTATTTTACAACCGCTCTATTGACACTTACACTATTGTACATGCATCGATATCGTTGACACTTTGACTCAATTGATTTGACATGACAAAAATGTGAAATCACATCCCGTACAACTCTAACCAAAAAATATAAAAAAATTTAAAAAACTGGTAAAAAAATTAAATTCAGCTTTGACGAAATCTTAAATACCCTTCACATGAAGCTGTTTACGCCTTCAAATTGCGTTACACTTTAAGTGATAAGTCAGCAAAGTTTTTTTTTTGTAAATTGTCCATTTTTAGGACAAAATTTTACCTTTACAAGTCAATTTTTTGCGTGGCACTGTGACTTGTAACAGCAGATGTTTCAATTGATATTGTTAAATCGACTTGGAGGATCTGGTACTGGCATACAACATATATGATAAATACCAAATACATCAGAAATGTGATCGTTCGTTTGGTATGATGGGTATGTGGAAGGAGAAGGAAAACGATAAAAAACCGCCATAAAATATTTTGCTGCCTTCCATTCAATTGTTCAATTCAGTCATCATGCTTGTCCATTTGCTCACACTTAAACATGAAACAGTACAGTTATACTGGTAGTTCTCAAACTGAATTTAGGCATGGCATGGTGTGGTACATATGCATTCCTCTTCAAAAATAGTTTATGGCGATGCTCAACTCTCTGTGTTTTTTGTTTCTGAATGATATATTTACATATGTGTGTATGTGCGTGTATAGTATAGTATGTGATGAGTGGTTAAATGTATATATGAAGTGACATCGATTGACATATAGCACAATGAATATTTAATTTCAAGAGTGTCTCACTGACAAACAGCTACAATATCTATGTGTTGTGTATGTATGTATGGGGGCAAGTGTGAGTAGTAGTAATATGAATTCATTTGTACAAAAATATGATTGTAACTAAAAGCTTTCATAAAATCATGAAACGTGTTTTCTCTTTTTTTATTACTGTCCACAGAAATTAAATGCAGTCGCTTCTTACTTTAAAACAGATCTGACATTCGCTGACAGCGATATCGATATTTTTATTTTATTTTTATGACTTTACACATAATTGTTGTATAATCTTGACAAATATTTTATACTTAAAACCCATGACAGTGCATCTGTTTAAGTCTTTTCGTTCAAATAATTTTTGCAAATGTCTTCAAACTTGAGTATTATACATCAGTGTTAAAGTAAATTTGCCTCTTATGTGGCATAATAGGAATCCTGGATAAGTGCAAAAACTCACCTTCACGTGTTTTGAAATTGCTGTCTTTTTAAACCTATTGCGTGTTTAGTGGTAATGCTATGCTAAGTATATTTAATATATAAAACATAAATATTTTTTTTTCCAAGATCTTCTTAATTTTAATATTTGGTCACTAAAGTGCTTTCAACTTTTTAACTAAAAGTGGCAGCAAAACGTTTGTGTGCATATAAGCTCATATAAGAGTGTGCGTAAGTATTTCAAAAAAAGAAAAACATCATAATATACTCTAATTACTGTTCTTTAACTTTTTGTTTTTTTTTTTTAACTTTTTCAACATGCATATACGCATGCAAACTCACACACACACACACACACACACACACACACACACACACACACACACACACACACACACACACACACACACACACACACACACACACACACACACACACACACACACACACACACACACACACACACACACACACACACACACACACACACACACACACACACACACACACACACACACACACACACACACACACACACACACACACACACACACACACACACACACACACACACACACACACACACACACACACACACACACACACACACACACACACACACACACACACACACACACACACACACACACACACACACACACACACACACACACACACACACACACACACACACACACACACACACACACACACACACACACACACACACACACACACACACACACACACACACACACACACACACACACACACACACACACACACACACACACACACACACACACACACACACACACACACACACACACACACACACACACACACACACACACACACACACACACACACACACACACACACACACACACACACACACACACACACACACACACACACACACACACACACACACACACACACACACAATTGCCTTCACATACACGTATGAAGTGTACATACAAAGTGTGGTAAATATTTGTAAAGTAACGTTTTATGGCGTTCCTACGTACTTTACTTTGCCAAACAAAAGAGTCACCAGTGCGTTTACTTGTTGAGTAAATATTATGGTCACCAGCTTCAAACGTGTGTGTACATACCAGCATCATTATCATTATTATTGTCATTAACATTTAGATAAACTTCTCTGCTCAACTGTATATGTGTATGCGTGTTATTTTTCAAAACTCAACTTACGGTATAGCGTAATTTTATTACAATGATTTTTCCTTTTTTGTTTTCTACTTTAAAATATAGAAACTGAGGTATATTCTACTGAGAGGAAGAGAATACTATATGCGTGTTAAAAAGAAAAGAGTAAAAGTTTGTTATTTTAGTTGCTGTTTCTCTATTTTTCCTATTTAACATTTGAATATTCCATCAAGCGTATTAAGAGAGCAACGAGTGCCGCATTACGTTAATGGTAATTATATTTGTTAAATAATTCTGTTCAAGTTCTTTTCTCTTTTTCTTAATTAAATAATATGACAACAGCTAGAGGGTGCATCCACACAAAATATTATCTGAATAAATTAGCAAATATATGAATAAGGTGGAAATTGCGCAAAAATCGCTCGATTGCACTCAAAATTGTCCCGACTGCGCTTTAGGATAAATGAAACAAATGTGACAAGTTTCATTAAAAAATATGAAAAATTTTTGATTTTCTTCATATAATGCCCTTTTGTTGGTGCGCCAAGTAGCGTTTTTAGGTACAATTCTAGGTTTTAATTTCGAAAAAATCGCTCGATTGCGAAATAATTTTTATCTCATTTGAAACCATGTGCGTGTTCAATAGCTTCTAACTTCTGAACCGCTACACAGATTTTGTTTAATCTAATTGGCCGACCTGGAAAATTCTTCAGCTTTATAGTGACATATATTTGATGAGCGTGAACCCGCCCACTTACTTTTTAAGAAAATTATTCTTTATTACAAAAATAGATCATTCTAGGTCTTAGATACCTAGAGTAATGGATATAATCTATCCAGATAAAAGCGTTCAAAGTTTTGTAAGAAACACATTGAACGATTTCCACACAACACCATCAAATATTGGGATGACATGTCATTTTATGGAAAAAATCCACAATTTATAATTTCCAATGAAACTCGACACACTTATTCCATTTGTCCTACAACTCAATAGAGACATGTTTGATAGTAATCGGACGATTTTTACGATAAAAGTCGACCATGTATGTCTATCCGTCCGCATTTCTTGTTATCAACTCACAGGTCCCAATTTTAAATATTTTTCTAAGTTATGGTCAAGGATAATTTTTGACAAATAAAATTTAATTTATTTATGAGAATAATAATTGACAGTGCAAACTTTGGACAATGACTCCCTTGTACTGATACTTTATTAAACCACAATTAAAGTAGGATATAAAATGGTCGGGTAGAATCTACAGTAGTAATTTAATTTATTATATCGTATTTTATTAGCAAACATTATAAAATTCAACAATATTTCAAGCAGTTTCATACCTTATAACATATTTACGAGTATATGAGTTTTAGTTGCCGTTTTTAAGTTTTTTTAAAAAAAACAACTATTTTAATTTTTAAATTATTTATTATTATGAATACGGATTATAACTAATTAACTGAACTAAAGAATAGATTTTATAGAATTGATTTACAAACTAGATGTTTTCCCTATTTATAGGTTTTTCTAGTTTCTGGTTTGTGTGCATGTGATATGTGGTTTATGCGTGGGAACGCTGTTATTATGATGTGTCGATTGGACATTCGTCCAGACGACACATTTGCAAAATAAGCAGTTTTAGTAATTTCATCTTTTATACAAAGATGCATTTCATTGGAATGCGCGCCCACACATCTGTGCGATATGTTATTTTATTGAACAGAGTGCATTCCTTTTAGCAAATTCAAGGCTATGGGGACATTGCCACTTGGTTGTTTACACAAGTGTTGAACGTATTAAATGACCGTCGCATAATTTGTCACAATTTGCTTGCACATCAAAAATGCAAGACAATGATTGTTTGGTATGGTCGATCGGACAATGTACGCTATGCATATGTATATGCATGCAACTATGTTATATTACAGACGGTTCTACAGGCGATACTATAACACCCCCACCGTTAGATCGAGACTCCGGCGAGATTGGGAGAACTGCGGACTTTTTTCTACTAAGCAAAACATATATCAATATTAATATTATTATGAACATTACAGCGTCTGTTCCCGTGTTTACAATTTTAGTGATTTTTTGGCTTCTAATTGAGCCATCCAACATATCTTTATAATGTACATGTGCAATTGACAATTCTTCATCCGTTAAATCGGCATAGTTCATAGACTTATTTTCTTTGATTTTTATCAACATTTCGGGTATTATAATTTCGTCATGAATTCTTATTACATAATTAGTGTAGTTCTTTTTTCTTATTTCTACAAAACAATTAAATAATTTTAATAAAAATGTTCCTTGGAACTGTTTTTGTTTCTTATGACAATTTGTTCTTATACTTTCATTAAAATTCATAAATATCAAAAATCCTGAATTTATCTCTTTGACACTACTTTGGTTACAATTTTTCATTTGGCAATTTGCCTCATTATTATTTATTATGTTAGATAGGCACTTATCTTCTAAACTTATTAAGTTATTTCTTAAATTTTTAAATACATTTTTATTATATATATTATTATATTTGTCTAATAATATTTCTTCATGAGAGAGTCGTATGCACTTATTATTTACGTTAGGCATGGGTACAAAAATCATTTTAGTGTATGTATCATTTTCGAATTTTGGGACCAAAATTGTTATAATTATTATTTCGTCAAAGATTCTAACAGTGACTCTTAAATTATTGTAGGTATCTAAGTCGTTGATTATGTGTAACTCTTTTTCTGTCAATATGCCGGGTGCCACTATACCTAGTTTACTAGTAAAAAGTATTTGGGTTATGTCATCTACGTGGTCACGCAACATTGCAATGTCATTGTTAATTTGAAAAATCTGTTCTAACAAAGTTATTTCGTCTTCTGCGTGGCCTATTCTAATGGCCAATACATTTTTTAATTTGTCAATATACTTAGCAACCCTTGATTGCTGATTATTAATATGTGAAGTTATATTATGAATTTGGTCGGACAAAACGTTACCAAGGTTTATCAATGAGTCAACTTTATTTTCATTGTTTCTAGCATCACTTGTCAAGTTTCTTAATGTTTCGTAAATTTGTTGTTCGTCATCATTGTCCATTGTGCCTGCAATATATTTTAATCCTTTACCTACAAAGTTCGCTAACCCTCTCTTGTTTCTATGTATAGGTATTAAATTATTTATTTTTGTTTTTAAAATTATAAGATTATTAGAAACGGTTTTTATTATTGGTTTAGGTCTCACGGACAATGTTAAATTATCTATATTCTGTTTTAATAAATCGGTAGTTTCTTTATACTTAGTTATATTTATTAAATGTATTATTTTTTCATAGTTATCAATCAGTTTGACCGCGTCCTGTCTTATGGGTAAGTAGCCATGATTATTTGTGAGGTCCTGGTAGTCAACATATTGTGTTGAATACAATGGTAAACCCAATAGCAGAATTATGATTTGTAGCAACATCCCCAAAAGATAATAGCTTTTATAATTTGCTTTTATATATCTTAATATTTAATACATTTATTCGTCATTAATTTTCTCACTTTCCAAAACCTTTAGTTTTTGTTAAAATTTTGCATTCCTCTCTAAACCAAAATAAAATATTCATTTTTTTTTCACATTAAACGTTCTACAGTGTTTTTGTGATAAATATATTTGTTTTTACTATTCTCTCTATGTTGAGGTCGGTCAGTTAATTCTGTAAGAGGTCATTGCCTTATTTTTGTTTCTTTATTCTGTTTACGATTTATAACGCATCAACACGCTCGCGCGTCAACATGCGTCATTATTTTTTGTTTTGTTTACAAACCTATTCATTTACATATTCTGCTGAGCAAGATGCTTACTGTGAGTGCGTTTGTTTACGTTAGGTAGGGCGATCTCGTCTACCAGTGGTATATGTCAACACTGCAAGATTGTATGCCCTTTTATTATGCCGCTTTATTTCGGATATTCTATTTCGTTATTATGGAGAGGTATACACATTAAGGAATGTGATGTATCAGAGTGGGTAAATGATTTAGTTTATTATTATTATTATTATTATTGATCTTTTGGGCATCTTGGTGGCATCTGATTTCTTCTGATTCAGCTTTTCTTGGGTATAAATTAGATTCATTTTCTCTATTACTTATTCAATACTTTGACAAGTTTTTATTTTATTGGATATGTTTCCTTTTGTTATTCTACAAGGGTAAATGTTCTTTCCTTTATCATATTCGCTGATTTCTAATTTCTTTGCAACGCTACATGGGTGCCTTTATTATTTATTAATTCCTTGATTTTTGTTCAATAGATTATTCATTGTATTTGTTATACAAATATTTATTAATTTTTATTTTTCTTCTAGTGATTGATTATTTATTCGTACGGGATGTCATTATTGTAGGTGTATTTATATATTTCTTTTCAATTATACATTTCATTAATTACCATCAATCAACTAAGCTTTTATAATTTTTTATGCTGTATTCTGAAGTTGGTTCAAATCATTGTCCATACCTCCTATATTGTCGTTATCTATTCCCACATTTGCATTAGTAAATTTCTTTTTTCTTTTAATGTGTCCTCTATAATATTTATGTCCTTTAGCGGTTATTACATGGTCGTCGTCTAATTTGCGTACGTTTACCTTCCTAAATTTGGTATAATTTTTACCTCCTCTAACTTCTTTTATATATGTGGGACCTTCTACAATTTCATTATCGTCACGTTTTTCATTTAGTTTATTTATTATTCTTTCCTTAGTCTTTTCTATCCTTTCTTTAGTAGCAGGATAATCATTTGGGTTTGTATTTCCCGTTACAAAATCGATTGGCTTTACTCCTATTGTGGAGTGCATTGAATTGTTATAGTACATAATAATTCTATAAATTTTTTCTTCGACTGTTTCTAAGTCATTTTCTGGATCGTGTTTTAACAATCTAATGTGTTCATTTATTGTATTATGTAGCCGTTCGACATCGGCATTAGACGTATGATTGTTATTGGAAGTGTAATGTATTTCTATATTTTGTTCTCTTAAAAATTCTACCAATGGTAATGCTTTGAATCCTAGTTCATTGTCCACAACTATCTTATCCACATGTCCATATGATCCTAAGTATTGGGTCAGAGTTAGTTTGAATTCTGTCCAAGATCTATTTTGGATTTTATATGCCTGTGCATATTTAGAGAATTTATCGACAAATGTCAAGAACAATGTTTTATTCAAACTATAGAACACATCTATGTGTACTATTTCTCTTGGTTTGTTTGGTGTTTCTGTCACCTTAAATTTTAATTTTAGAGGGTTTCTGTCATACTTTTCCTTATTGCAAATGTCACAATTATTTATATATTGTGTAATACGTCGCTTTAATTGTGGGTGATATATTATTTCTTTCAATTGAGCCAGGTTTTCATTTATTCCTCTATGATTATTTTTCTTATGCTCTTGTTCGATCAATGTTGTCAATTCGTTTTCATCTGTGATGTCTCTTAACAATTTCTTACATCTTAATATTTTAAAATTTCTATTGTGGCTATTACTAAAATGTTGTAAAGCAACTTCTTTGAATCGTTCGAAAATCGTTTCGTCTGCTATATGTACTGCGTTTAATTTATTTGGGTCAAAGTGATTCTTTATAAGTGTTATTACAGTACTAACGTCGAATTCTTTCGCATAAATAGTTTTTCTTTTAGAGTCAAATACCTGTGAATTTCTAATTCGCAATGAACCTGAGTTTGTTTTAACAAATATTATTTGTCTCTTATAAAAGTTGATAGGGTTATTTGTTTCGGCTATGACGTTTGTGCCTTCCTCTAAATTTATTTCTATTCTAGACAAAGCGTCTGCATTTCCATTCTGTACGCCTTTCTTATATACGATCTGATAATCGTACTCTTGTAGGCGTAATCGCCAACGAACCAATTTTGAATTGGGTTCTTTCACTGAAAACAACCATGTCAACGGTCTGTGGTCTGTTTCTATCAAAAATTTCCTTCCAAATAAATATGGTCTAAAATGTTTAGTAGCCCATACTATGGCTAATAATTCTTTTTCGATTGTACTGTAATTCTTCTCGTGTTGATTCAATGTTCTACTTGCGTAGCATATTGGATGCCCTTCTTGTGATAGTACAGCTCCTAAAGCTATATTACTGGCATCTGTTTGAAGTGTGAATTGTTTCTCGAAATTGGGATAAATCAAAACAGGGTGGTTAACGATTATTCGTTTCAGAGTTTCAAAACTCTTTACATATTGTTCATCCTTAACATTTATTTCTTTAGTATCCTTCTTTAGATACTTTAACATAGGCTTTGCAATACCTGAGAAATCTTTTATAAATTTTCTATAATAACCTGCTAGTCCAATAAACTGTTGGATTTCTTTTTTCGACTTTGGTAGTGGAAATTTAATTATTGCTTCTATTTTGTTAGGGTTTGGTTTTATACCGTCTTGAGTTACAATATGGCCTAAAAATTCGGCTTCTCTTTTCATGAATTCGCATTTATCTAGTTGTATTTTTAAATTAGCCTCTCGTAATCTTTGAAATATTTTCCTCAATGAAACTAAGTGTTCTTGGAGTGAGGTGGAAAAAATAATTATGTCATCTAGATAAACCAAACAGATTTTATTAATGTAGTCATGCAGTACGTTGTTCATTAGTCTCTGAAATGTCGCTGGTGCTGTTTTTAGTCCAAAAGGCATACGTACGAATTCGTAGTGCCCATTCTCTACACTAAATGCTGTTTTATGTATGTCATTTTTATTTATTTCGATCTGGTGGAATCCCTTGGCCAAATCTAAAGTGGTGAAGTACATGCTTCTTCCCAATTTTTCCAATATTTCATCAATATTAGGAATTGGATATTTATCATCTACTGTAATTTCATTTAACTTCCTATAATCAACAACAAGTCTCCATTTTTGTTTACCGCTTGCGTCCAATTTTTTAGGAACTATCCAAACGGGTGCCGAATATGGAGAGTGGCTGGGCCTAATTATTCTATTGTTCAACATTTCATTTATCTGTCTGTGTACTTCGTCTTTATGTATGTAAGGATATCTATAGGTCTTTACAAAGATTGGGTCATTAGTTGTTGTTCTGATTTCATGCTTTATTGCATTAGTGAATGTTAAATCAGAATCTTCCGTATAAAAAACATCTTCGTATGAACTAGTCAACTTCATTAAGTTATACTTTTCTTCCTTATTCAAATGGTCTGTTCGTAATTCTTTACTAGTGTCGTTTCTCAAAGGTTTGTCTGTATCATATATGTGAAAATTCTCCTTGGTTACCTTTTCTGTCTCTAATGTAGGAAATTTAACAATGCTTGGGCATTCGATATTTGCGTTTACTATTGCTTTAACTTCATAGTTCTCTGACTCGTATACTCCTTCTTTTATTTCTACTTTATTATTTTTTGATATCTTTTTCTTTATGTAGACCAATCCGTCTTTATGTTGCGTATATAGGTTTAACTTATAGGTTCCTGATTTATTAAAAGAATATTCTCTGTCCTCATGTCCAAATTGTAGGGGTACTTTTTTACCTTCTACATGTAATATATTTTTCTTTAGGTCTATCACTGCTCCTAATTGCAAAAGGATATTATTTCCTATTATTCCATCGTACCTATCATGAAATTGGCAAACTAAAAATTGTACTCTTTGTTTTTCGTTGCCTAATTCTTTAAACAGAGGTATAGAAACTGTTTCATTCACTTCTATTGTATGTTGTAATGTTTTTATTATTGTAAGTTCTGTAGGAGTTTTCCATTTTGGGTTACAAAGTCCCGGATTAATTATTGAGTGGGTGGCTCCCGTATCGATTAAGAACTTTAATGGGGCTATTTTTGCTTCTACAGTTATATACGGAAGTCCTCCATTGAGGCATGTTCCTGAAAATTTTCTGTTATTTGGGCATTGCGTTGTACATTATATTTATTTCCGTCGTTATTGTTTTGGTTTTGTGTACGTCTGTTAGGTCTTATTTGTTCAGTACGTACGTTGTTAATGTCCATGGGTTCTGGACGATTCTGGGGAATCATATTACGCGGATTAAAGACGTTATTTGTAGGTCTGTTAATTGGATTTTGATTCGGATTCGGATTTTGATTATTGGTATTAAATTGCCTGGTTGGCTGATAGTTGTATTGGGGGTTATTAGGGTTTCGGTTATAGTAACTAGGATTTTGGTTTCTGTTATTGTTATTTCTGTTGTTATTATTTTGCCCAATATAATTATTAGGTCTATAATTATTATTATTATAATTATTATAATTATGATTTCGATTTCTGTTCTGATTAAAATTACTGTTGTATGTATTATTATTATATCCACGGTTATAGTTTTGTTTATTATAATTATTGTAGCGTGGATTCTGATAACTATCCTTAGACTTGCTTTCTGTTGGTCTATGTAATTTGTCATAACCTCCCTCATACAGTATGTCCATAGCAGACTCTAATGAACCTGGATTTCTACACATAAGTATAGTTTTCATGGGCTCAGCCATTTTACTTTTAAAAATATTAAGTGCAGTTTTCTTATTACTGTTTATAACTCCAACCAAAATATTTGCGTCTTCCGTTGAGGTGGCTGTTCTATTATTCAAGTCTCTTAATCTTTCCTTAATTTCGTTATAAAACGTCAAGCAATTACCCTTATAGGTCACAGCGCGTAACTCGTCGTAAAGTTCTTCTATGGATTTTCTTTCTCCAAAATTATTTAATAATGCTGTCTTAATATCTGTCCATGAACTTAAATGACTGTTAATTTCTAAAATTTCTCTAGCCTTACCTCTAGTTTTGCTTTTTATTAGGTCTGAAAAAATCGATTGCTGTACAACGTCATAGTGTTGCAAAACAGGATGTACCCTGTCAATCAGTGTCACAAAAGTGTGTAAGTCGTCCTTGTTACCGTCAAAAATAGGTAAATTGCCCAAAAATTTAAATGGGTCAATGTCTGGCAATTGTATTTGTCGTTCTGTTGCCATTTTGAAAATTCAAATAAGTGCACAACTCTCAAATTTACAATTTTAAGATTTTAATTCAATTCAATTCTTACTTCCTAAGAAACAAGATTTTAAAATTCGCTTTTTCTTCTATTTACCTTTCAAAGGTGATTTATTTTAGTATAAACGTTTCAAAAATCTAACTTCTCAAAAAAAAAAATTTTCTCTTGTTTTTATCTTCTACGAGTGTTTTCCATTTCACGTAAAAAAAAAATTTTCTAATATTTCACTTTATATTATCTTATCGTATATAAGCACTCTACTCACTGATATTCTTTTTGTTACTTGATGCTGTTGCTAATGTTGTTGATATTGTTGTTGTTGCTGATGTTGCTAATGTTGTTGATATTGTTGATATTGTTGATATTGTTGATATTGTTGATATTGTTGATATTGTTGATATTGTTGATATTGTTGATATTGTTGATATTGTTGATATTGTTGATATTGTTGATATTGTTGATATTGTTGATGTTGCTGATGTTGCTAATGTTGTTTAAGTTTCTGATACCCTTTGGCTGGGTCGTGAGGTCTTCCTTCAATACTTGGCTTTTCTTTTTTTTTTTCTAAATACCCTTTGGCTGGGTTGTGAGGTCTTCCTTCAATACTTGGCTTTCTTTTATATACCCTTTGGCTGGGTTGTGAGGTCTTCCTTCAATACTTGGCTTTTCTTTTATATACCCTTTGGCTGGGTTGTGAGGTCTTCCTTCAATACTTGGCTTTCTTTTATATACCCTTTGGCTGGGTTGTGAGGTCTTCCTTCAATACTTGGCTTTTCTTTTATATACCCTTTGGCTGGGTTGTGAGGTCTTCCTTCAATACTTGGCTTTCTTTTATATACCCTTTGGCTGGGTTGTGAGGTCTTCTATTTTTTATTTTTTATTATTTTTTTTTTTTTTTTATTTTGCGATTTACATTCGCGTTTTATTGATCAATAATTTTTTATTGCGATTTGCGTTCGCACTTTATTGATCAATATATATTTTTTCGCGTTTTTAAGGGATCATCGTAGATCCTTTACCGACTGCGCCAGTTTTAGTTGCCGTTTTTAAGTTTTTTTAAAAAAAACAACTATTTTAATTTTTAAATTATTTATTATTATGAATACGGATTATAACTAATTAACTGAACTAAAGAATAGATTTTATAGAATTGATTTACAAACTAGATGTTTTCCCTATTTATAGGTTTTTCTAGTTTCTGGTTTGTGTGCATGTGATATGTGGTTTATGCGTGGGAACGCTGTTATTATGATGTGTCGATTGGACATTCGTCCAGACGACACATTTGCAAAATAAGCAGTTTTAGTAATTTCATCTTTTATACAAAGATGCATTTCATTGGAATGCGCGCCCACACATCTGTGCGATATGTTATTTTATTGAACAGAGTGCATTCCTTTTAGCAAATTCAAGGCTATGGGGACATTGCCACTTGGTTGTTTACACAAGTGTTGAACGTATTAAATGACCGTCGCATAATTTGTCACAATTTGCTTGCACATCAAAAATGCAAGACAATGATTGTTTGGTATGGTCGATCGGACAATGTACGCTATGCATATGTATATGCATGCAACTATGTTATATTACAGACGGTTCTACAGGCGATACTATAACATATATGCTTAAGTTCATAATAATTTATTTGTTATTAGTGGACTTTTTCAACAGAGGCGAAGAATATACATATTATGCTAACGTATAACAACAACAGCAACAAATAAGCAATTTAATATATAAAAAATAAAACAATTCACACAGCCACAATTTTACGATTGTGGTTTAAATGTGATGCCAACATACATTTTCCATATGAGCACGTTCAGACCGGAAATATTTTGTAGATAACATTGAAAATATGACTTTTACCAAGCCGACACCAACCCATTGAACACATGTGTAGTTTGGTATCTACACACACGCACACACACACACACTGTTTGCAAGAAACTTTATCTAAATATTGTACAGGTGTGAGGTGTGTGAAGGTGAACAAGGATTAAGAGGCCAAATACACGTAGAATAAGCAAAAAGCAGAGAATGGAATATCGTTGCATTTTAAAACAATTTAACTTGTGCTCACATAAGTTTAAACATATACACATACGTTGCACGTTGAATGAGAAAGAAAGAGTTGCAGACTGTATTACATATATTATAGATGAGGAGAGTGTTTGCCGCATTCATGACAAATGTATTATATATTGCATGTGTTTGCAGATGTATGTGTTGGGTATTTCTCTTCTTTCATAACTAACTTTCTATAATACCGGGTTTATTCAATTTGCCATTTGTTGGGCACACCTAACATAACATAACCCGACCGAGCTTCAGAGAACACAGAGGAGATCACACAAATGACTCTCTAGTGCGTTGATATTTTGGCGGTATAATACTGTATGGTAGTTGTTGTTGTTATTGGATATCTACAATTCACATACAATTCCGGTTTTTGGTATTTGTTGGCGGGTAAAGTAAATATTTGATTTTTGCATTAAAGTCAATTTGCTCTCATGATTCTGTAATTCACTGTTTACTTACACCTCCTCTGCACGCTTGCCAAAGAGTTTAACTTATGTTTTTGTTTGTTTTTTCTCTCCTTCCTTTTATGTTTTTTAATACTTTTAAATTTTATATTATTTCTTCCTGCCGCTTCACATAGAAACAACATTAGCAACAATTTTACGTTCCTGTTGCTTGTTTTGGAGATCTTTCCCAATGAGAAGAACAAAGAGGAAATTTCTGATTTTTTTGTTTTGTTTACACTATTCGTGTTATAAAGCAAGTCCGTGAAAATCTCTTACCACATGCAGTAAGTGGAGTGTCTGCGTGTATGTTTACTACTTGAATTTGAAAAAAGTTGTAAAAATTTTTTGATTTTCTTTTCATACAGAGTCGAAAACTTTGTGTTCTCTCTCAAATTTCCGGTAGAGCAATCTTCTTGCTCATTTATTTATTCATACAAATTGTGTTTGTGTTCCTTTGCTGCTGGTAGATTATATTGGGTTCGTTCGGTTTGTTTATTTAAGCACAATGAGTGGTTGGTTGGTGAGAGTCTGTGTGTGCTTAAGACAAATAACAATGATAAGTAATTGTTTTATTAGATTATTTTAAGGATATCTTCACGCATACGCACACACACACATACACACACTAATGTGCTTACTTGGTTTGCAATTACTGTTTACAAACAGAAATAGAAATGGAGCCCTATTATGGGGATAAAGCAAAGAGAGCGGAAAAAAGGGTTTAATTTGATTAGAGTGTTTTGTTTACCTTGAAAATGTTTATTTTAAGAGATGCATAAATATATATGAACTTCATTTTATATATAATTGCCATATATGTATATATATATATATATATAGATTGATTTTAAAATGTAAGTGGAAAGTATTGTAAGATTTATATATAAAATAGTCTCAACGTATCCAATATTTCCAGACTTTATGAATAATTATTTTGCTTTAAATATATTAGAATGGATTTAACAATACACGCTTTTCTTAAATATAAACTTATAATAAATAAATAAAAACAAGTGAAAATATTATAGTCGGTCAAGTCCGACCAACAAATACTCTTAATATCTACAACTTGATATCTAAAGTCTCCATTATAACAGAATCTTATTTGGAAAGGGGTTCTAAAAATGGCCCAATCTGGTCCATTTTCAAAAGGGTTTTCCTTTGAGCCAATTTCCAAAGTCTTTGTACCAAATTTCATCAAAATATTCAACCTGTAGCTAGCGCACAAATTTACATGGACAGACAGGCGGACAGACGGACACGGTTAAATTGATTCAGATTTTGATTCTTAATCGATCGGCATAACTAAAGGTGGGTGTTGCATTTGCCGTTTAGGAGTTACAAACATCCGTACAAGCTTAATATCTATTTTGCTACATGTGATGCCGGGTATAATAATCGTGATCCTAAAATGAAACTGATTCAATTAATATATATTACATTTGTGTATTATGTAAAAAAACTATTTTATGTTTTTTTTTTTTTTTTAAATACAAATTTTCAAGTCAGCAACTTGGCCAAGAAGAATAGAATTGAATGGTAAGCAGAAAAGAAGTTTCAACAAAACAATTGAAAATATTTTAAATAAGACATTAAGTTAACAGCAACAACAACAATAATAACAAAAACAACAACTACTACAACAATTCAAGTATACAAAAATCTTTTTACATGAAAATCAACCTCAAACCGAAAACAGAAATGTATTCACATTAAACCAACAACAAAAACAACAACAACAAACAAACAAACAAACAAACCTGACTAACACATACTGAAACTGTACATACATACAGAGAAAAACATATACTCGTATACACGCACAAGTGTATGAATGTTGCAAATAGTTTAAAAGCCATTATAAAGTTTCTTCTAAACTAGTTGAAAAGAAGTTTGAAAGAAATTTGAATTGGAATTTGTTACACTCGTACACGAATAAATAATACCATTTGGCAATTAAAGTGTGTGCGAGAGAGAGTGGACGATTGCAGACAATTTCAATGAATAGAAATGTGCACTAATTTGAATGTTAGTTAAGGTTTAAATCAACTATTCCCAAGTGTGTAACTATGAAATCTTAAATGCATTGGATTAGATAACATTTCGCTTAAGCTTTAGTATAAATTTTGACAAGATTTAAATCATTACAATGTTTAACGAAACAAATGCTTACTACACACATTCATGATCTAACTATTTAGTGGAAGTGTTTGTTTAATATTTTTATTTGATAACTTATGCGTACAAGTGTTATTGCCACCATTATGAGCCGTTAACAACCCACGATTACATAGCAAAAGCAACAATAGAATCACAAACTAATCAATGACGATTTAACATGATTTTTCATTCCATAAATATAAGCGCCGATGAGTATGGTATTCTATGCTTTGGTACAGATTTTCCCAAATTCAAAGCACGCATCACTGCTTGCTCTACCATATTGAAACGCATTGTCACACATTTTACAATTTTAACATGATTATATTCTTAAAGTCAAGTAGGGAATGGGCGGTGCAGTGGTGGTAGTTTGACTTGTTTGACTACTACTTTTCATCCATGTCATGTTTTTTTTTATTCATTGATTTCACACAATTTCTGTTCACGCTTGTATATTTATGTCAATCTCATGCACACGCACACAGTATTTTAATCGAATCCTGATTTTAGAAATCCTTGCGGACATAAATCGCGTCAGTATGCGTTTCTTTCTGCTACTCTCTTTAATGGTTTTATATGACTTTAGCTTTTCATTATATCCAACGCACAAACTCAACCATATTAGAATAGAGAAAAAATTCTAATTTAGTTCGCGGTTTGCATACAAATAGTGAACCTTTCAACAACATGTCTTTACCACAAGAATTTATACAAAATGAAACGTTCATCAAATAATATTTTACGCTAGACAGACTTGAGAATATCTTTGAAATGCATTAAGATTTGTTGTAAAGTAAAATTTCATAGTAAAAGTTAGCAACAATTTTTATTTCATTCCAAGGTACGCAACCGTTTATACATAACGATGATGAAAGCAATACACGGTGTCTACATGGTTACCAGAGTGTAAGGTAACTTTAAGTGGTTGTAATGTGAAGATTTCCCGCCATCAGCCATGCACATAGGAATTTGTTAATAACGTCACGTTATTCATTGAAATCTGATTGATATTGAGCTTATCAATATTTTAATAATTGTACTTGGCATATAAAATAAGGAACACAATGGCACACAATGGGAGGAAGAGACGGACAAAAATTAAACTTTTATCATTATTTAAAACATGATTAGCGGTCCCATGAAATGATCGTTATTGGAGAAAAAACTACAATTCTCAATGTTTTTTTATACCCTCCACCTTAGGGAAGAGGGTATATTCACTTTGATCATCCGTTTACAACACATCGAAGGAAGCGTCGGAGACCCCACAAACCATATATATTCTTAATCAGCATGAAAAGAGAAATCGTTTGAGACATGTTCGTCCGTGTGTCCGTGTGTCCGTCTGTTGTTGGCACTCTCACGGTCGTAATTTTTGAGATATCAAATTGAAACTTTGCATACGTATTCTTAGTTCAATTTCGCTGTTCCGTATTGAAATTGGGCAAAATCGGTAAAGAGACACGCCCACAATAAACGAAAATCTCATCATACCTCGAAAAAGTTGCACCTTTAAAAAATTATATATCGCACAATACTATGCCTATCAAGTTGAAATTTGGTACATATATAAAGGGTACCGTTATCCAACACTGTGCCAAAAATGGGCGTAATTGAATAACGCAAACGCCTAAAATAAAAAAAAAACACTATTTGCTTAAGTACATGAAATAGTCTCATAACTAAATATGGCAATAAGAACTTATTTTTTAGAGAATTACAAAAGGTGGAGGGTATTTAAGCTTCGGTCTTAACCGAACTTTTCTATCTTGTTTATGTTAAAACTTGACACATGCCATAAATTCCATTTAAATTATCATTAAAGACAGATTTAAATAGCGTTATGGTACAAAAAACAACAACAACAACAACAAATTGCAATTATAAATTGTTAAGTAAATATGCACACATATGTAAATAACTAATGTTTGTATATATGTATGTTTGTACACTTGTACGCAAACAAAAACAATAACATACATATGTGGTATAATTGTATATTTGCAGATGTAATAATTTGCATCTCATCTTGTTTTTTTTATTTTTTTTTTATTTTTTTTTAACACTGAATCCATCAGATGCGCGTCAAGCAATTTATTTCCAAATGAAATTTATGAACAAAACAACAAAAAAATAATAAATAAAATAAAAATAAAAATCTGCCAATTTTCATATAGGAAATGAAGCACTTTAATTTACTTTTATATATATAAGAGGCGGAAAAAATTGTCGTAACATCAATAACACTAACACAGTAATAAACAGCAGCAACAACAACAACAGCATATATGTATGTATGTATGAACATAAACAAATATTTGTTTTTATACCCTCCACCCTAGTGATGAGGGTATACTAAGTTTGTTCTTACATATGAAACACTCAGAAGGAGGCATCAGAGACCCTGCATTCTTGATTAGCGTCGAAAACTGAGTCGATTTAGATATGTACGTCCGTGTGTCCGGCAGTTGTTGGCATTTTTATGATAAATTTTGAGATATTGAGCTAAAATTTTAGTTCTTCCACGCAGATCGCTACATCAAATGCGAAAAATTTGTCAGGAGCCACGCCCACAATCATTAAAAATTCTAAACATCTGCTACAAAAATTGAGTTATTAACTTGAAATTTATTACGTATACCTATAAATATTATCTTCATCGATGTGCAGAAAATGGGCGTGGTCGGATAACAAACACGCTCAAAATCCACAAAAATTAACTTACGCCTCTCCAAAGTTGTTCCATCCACCAATGTGAGAAAAATGGATAAAGTCGAATAACAGACACGCCCACAATGTACAAAAAAACATATTTACCATAAATTTGACGAACAAGCTGATAATAGTGATACACGCTATATATCCGCCACACCCACTTTTATAGATGTGAAAGGTGTTTAAGATTTGACCTAAGCCAAGTTTTCCTACTTGTTCTTTTCTTTTCTTTTTTGGTTCGGAAAGCATTTTGATGTTATTTCTGTAGCTGTTGAATGGATGTTGGTTTGTTGTATATTTGTGATGGGAATATGTTAAAAATATGGTTAAGTTCATTTTTTTATTACAGTCATATAACACTTATCATACACAGACACATATCGCATATAGTTGTTGACTGCGATAGTTGACATGATATTTGTAACATTTAGTTATAACCCCATGATCAACGTATGGCATACAAGCGCACCAGTTTATATGTTGCAGCAATATGTATCATACAAATGATGAGAAGCAACAATTTGCTTTTAGACTTTTACTGCATAACAACACACTTTATTGGTGTGTATAGGATGCAGGTTACAATACATGAACGAATATGTGCTCATGTGAGCATATAAAAATGTAACATTTCCTTCCCCGCTAAAGTACTCATATAAGTTCTAAATGTAACAAGTTTATTCATTTTATATATATATATAAATATATCACACAAGTACATGCGAATACATAAAGAATTTTATCTGTAATCGACATAATAAAACAAACACGTTATATGTTTTTAAATAAAGTAATACATGTGTGTGTATGTGCAGGAGTGCCCAAATTAGGCTGCGGAAGCCTTAACAGACTAGAAATTATATATAGTAGAGGTTCTAAATATATGCCGCAATTACTTTTATACCCTCCCTCGATTGCAACCCCCCCCATAATGATACTCCCGAGACAATGCAAAGTATATAATTTCCTAGTATATATGTATGAACGAGTTACTATCTATATGTTTTATCCTTTTATTTTGTTATATATATTATATAACTTTATAAAGTTTTCAAATATGTGAAAATTTTCGAATCATACTCAAGTTAGGTTTAAATTAACTTGATCTTCGAAGAGATGAACAGAACTCTTCCATAATATATTACAGATGCCGAACTTGTTGTTGATATCATTGCATCCACTTCAGAGTATAAGAATGATAATAACAATAATGTTTTATAGGGTTTTACTCCGGCAGCTCATGAAATTACTTTTTCCGTCCTACTGAGCTGTCCAAACATCATCAAATAACCTTTATATGCAAACCTATAAACATTCTTCTTTATATGAACACTCAAAATATGTAAATGTATAGGTGTCATATATGCAAGGCATTGAAAGCAACAGGACTGTTTTGTTTTTTTTTGTTGTTGCATTAATTCATAAATGTAAATGTGACGACTTTATTATCAATTGATAAAGTGGCGAAGATGTGTAAGAGCTACAAACACTTGTTGCTTAATTTTTGAAGCAAATTCAAGAGGACATGAAAGTTGTTTAAGGTAATTTCATTAAGCATTATACATACATCCTTTTAAAGACTCGCCATAGTGTAAAGCATAAAATGAAAAGATTATCTGCCATTGGCTTCCTTCTCCCCATACTTGAGAATATTCTTTTTTTACATTCAAAGCTGAGGCTATATATCACTTTGTTACAACTTTTAATGTCAAATACCCTTCATCACTATTATTTATTCATTACAAATTATTTCACACATAGACTGGATTATTGAATACAATAGTTTACATTATGTGCATAAATCTCCATTGGATTGTAAGAAACTTGAATTGATTTTATTGATTGTATTAATATTTGTTGTTATTATAATTAACTGAACGCATTTGAGCCGAATGTTGAAGGAAGGCGTAAAAATCGATAACAAAGACAAGTCTCGCATAGAGAAAGAGAGAACAATTATTGACATAAGTAAAACTATTAGATGATGAAGTTAAGTAAGTATTTACACACAATTTACAATTTATACAAATAATATTCATATCCTATCTGTGTATACGCATACGTATACATATTATATATTTGTATAGATAAGTAAACATTTACTTGTGTATGCATTACTTAGGCATTGAAATTTGTATTAAATGATTTTGAAAAGGTAACAAGTGTTTTTTAGGCAGTTGTATACGTACATATATATGTAGATGTTAGAATATTATGTCTGAAAGGTAAAAGGCAATACCCACACAGACGTACACACAATATTGTTAATACAATCGTTAGACAAAAATTTGTTTTACTTTACTAGTAAATCAAGACAATTGTTTGTTGTTTCTGAAAATGAAATCTTTCATTTATTCAAAGAATAAATATATATACAAATATATAATAAAACGATTCACTTGAATGAGTTTATAATTGGATAAACAAAGTTTTCCTTTATCTGCATTTCTATGCATTTTTCTCCTGATTGTTCTGTTTTGGTTTTTGTTTTTGTTGCAGCTCTTTGCGTTTCTTGCGTCTCATTTGTAGATTGGTAATTAAACGTAGAGTACAAAAGTAGAGAATCTCTACTAAACTTAACATAGAAACACCCATAAATAAACCTAATAGACCACCGCAATTGGCCAAGAAGTCTGTGCTGCCGTACAGCTCGGAACGTTTCGAGGTTAAGAATTGTGCTTCTTTAAAGAATATAGAAATTCGTGATTTTCTTGATCTGAAATTATTATTTAAAACAAAATGCAATCTTTTTTCAAATCTCATACGCTAATTATATATATATCACTGAATTGAGTCAAAAATATATACCATTTCCAACTATACTTCAGAAATCTTCAAATCACATATGAAAGATAAATATTGGTTTTTGTACTTAAAGTGCACTTGAAAATGGTGTAGATGCCAATCAAGAGTGTACGTGACTCTGGCACTATATGCTAGCTTACTTTACCAATCTTTACATACCCTTTACTATAATCTATTAAATGATTCAATACATTGTCGCCCTTAAAATGCTTATAATCATAATCGGCTTGAGAGATCTCCGCTTCGTAGGCAATGGACGTGCAGGCAGGTAAACAATTGCAACTAGTGGGTGTACGATAGTTATCAGTAGTGCCCCTATTACCCTGATTGAATTCATTCATGGCTAATTCTTCAGCTGCTTCACTCAAACACGAAACTTTCTTTGCACCACAAACCGGCATCATTGAATTTCCTCCAAATTGATTTCCTATAGCATTCGCCTTTAATTTATTTAGTCGTACAATATATACTTACTGGGCATTGAAAATTTAACGCAACCACATTTATTTAGAGTGAAATTAGCTAAACATTCCAATTCACAATTGTTTTGTGTGTAAACTTGAAAGTACCGCAAAAGACGTTCTTTCTGAAAATAACACTGACGTCTAAGACGACAAGTAGCCTATTATTTATAAACAAGTAAGAAAAGTAAATTTGGCTTAAGCCAAATCTTAAATACCCTCCACATCTATAATAGTAGGCGTGGCATGTATATTATTATACCCTCTAAAGTGCTTGTATTACGTATTAGCTTGCAAGTCTACTTATATAGTGAATATGGTTTTTTGTAAAGTGTGGGCGTGTCTGTTATTCGATAATATCCATTTTTCGCACATCGATAAATGGGATAATTTTAGATATTCGTATTAAATATCAAGTTGATAGATAAATTTTTGTGGTAGATATATAGATTTTTGTCGCTTGTGGGCGTGGCAAATACTAAAAGTGCTTTAGTGCAAATTTACGCTGGTGAGAATGTCAACAATGGACACACGGACATACATTTCTAGATCGACTCAGTTTTTGATGTTGTTCAAGAATACTCGTATATATACTTTGTAGGCCTCCTTTTGGCTGTAGCAAATGAAAGAACAAACTTATATCCCCGATGTAGTGGGTATAAAAATGACATAATTTTAAAAAGGATGCATACTTGTTGGGTTCATAGTGTTTCAAACCACTTGAAGTTGTTATTATTTTAGGTTTGATAGCAATTAAAATCTCTTGATCGAATGGTATACGAAAATATTGTTTAGACATTTGCGGTATCTCACCGGGTGTATGCAGAAGTAACTGATGGTAAAAAATATATAAATAAATGCTTATGAAAATGTATACAATATACTTTAAATCCTTGCACCGGGCCCCTACACAAATCATCAAAATCCATTTCATAACCGTTTAGTAATAAATCTAAACCTCCTTTAGTACCAGGCCCCAAAACACGATGTGGATAGGAAGATATATTGGCTTTCATACCGTAACCATCTTCCATATTCCAATCACTTCTATATCTCTTAATGTCATACTCCAGATCTGAAAGCACTCTAAGCAAGTACCTAAATAAGTTGCAACTAATTAAACAGGGTAACTACAATAATTACTTACGCTTCATTGTGAAAAATATCTATGGGACTTAATGAATTGAACGTGTGACATATGCCATCATCAGTGATGAACGTTTGAAATATGTCACTACAATCGTTTGGTAAATTACGCCAAAGACATTTCAAGTATGTCTCCTTAAACGTTGGCATCACTTGCTGTAATATATTCGTAACATTTTGGCTACTTGTAAAGTTTGAGGCCTGTTTGAACTGCCCTATTAAGTGCTCTTCACATACTTGGGCTACCACATTAAAAGATATAATTCTATAAACAAAATTATATAATATCGCGGTTGTGAAGCATTCGTTTTTTCATCTTCAAACTCACTCCTCTTCTGTGGGATATATTTGGCTATTATTTTCTGCATAATCTCGTATTTTCCAATACATTTCCGTATAATTGAAAACTGTTTGCTTTGATTTTGTTTCGCTGCATAGAGTTACCGCTGGAAATGGTATTTGCCAGACGGGAGTCGACTTTTCCGCAAAACTTACAATTACCGGATTATAATGCCACTTATACCAGATATTCATAACTAGTATGGCGCATATATATATGGAAACACTAAACACTGTTATCCAAAATATTCTAGAGAAATATTTCAATAACTAATTTTGCCAATATTGTAAGATTCAGTAAATTTTATTAATATGAAAAAATGACATATTAGTGATGCTTTTGGAGAAGGGTCCTAAAACTTCTCCATTATTTCACTTTACCTTTCTAGCCAGGGACGTTTCTTTTCACCTAAATATTTCATGCCATGTATGGTACTATAATCACAATATTCAGAGAATATGGCCCAAGCAGCTTGCGATGGTTTGCCATATTTAATTTGTTTCTTTGTATCCACATCATCGTCACTATCTACGGAAATGGTCTCCTTAAATGCTGTTATCGTTCTTGACATTAAAGCTGTACGTTTCCTTCATTTCATAAAAAAAAAAAAACACCCCAAAATACATGTTTTCATAAAACGTATTTTTCTTTTTATTTGATAAATTTTTGAACAAAGATATACCATTGTAATGTACGTTGAGACTCTTGAGATGACTTTTTATCTAATTTCTTAACGGTGGCCATTTCGGCCATCAAATAAAATGGAAGCAAGTGTGTTTTCTTTAAATGTTTTCAACTTAAACACCAGTTGAAGATGACTAAGAGTGGATGTCAGCCGTACATTTGTTTTTATACAGAAACTTACTTAAAAGTACAGTGAGTGAAAATTGAGGAGTGTCACGGTAAAGCCTTGATGCATTTACGTGTGTGACTCAGGCAGGGAACCCAAAACTGATATAATTTTTTAATCTCTGGAGAACTGCAAGTGTACTTAACATATGAAACAAAATAAAATACATAATAACGAAATAATTTGCACAATTTTTTAAAGTTTAAATAAGCAAACATTCAGGTAGATAATGCAGTCATATTTCTGTGTTTTTTAAAACCTCTTTTAACCTACCACCCGCTCATAACAAATGCAGTTGAGTGTTCTTTCAAAATGAATTTAGTTCATCTTGTGTTAGTGGTCGTGCAGTAGATCCACTAAAGTTCGATTTACTCATTTGCTGAAACGACTAAGTATGAAGTTCTACCCACACTCATATAACTTACCTGTTCGTTATACTTTCAGATTCATTGCTCCTGCAACAGTTCATTTAATATTAACACTATTGTCCACCATGCTGCTTTCCTTATTGCTTATTTTCATTTATTCACGCATAAAAAAACGTAAGGTGTGTCCAGAAATGAAAACTAAGTAGAAAATGCTTTTTTATGTGCCGCTGCTTGTATAGCACATGTGACCATTACAACTTTTAATTTCAGTTTTATGGTTTACTTCTAATGTGTTGTGTTACGTTTGAGTAAATACAAATTCTAGAATAGTTTTTTTTTAGTGTTAATAACGTCATTGCAGGCATCGTTAGAGTTTTGCAGATGGGTGACTTTATTGTAACAGAGTGACGTGGTTTTTTTATTTTAAATTCAACTTTGTCTACATGGAAAATAATTACAGAATATAGAAATATATGAAAGGTTAAGGTTTCACGATGCAAGAATTGAGAAAGAATCGGCGAAATGGGTCTAGCGGTGAACGAGTACGAAACGAAGTATATGGTCTCACCGTCCAGGGATTCGCGTCGCCCCGAATCCCTTGCATGTTGTGACCGATATAACTTCGAGGTAGTCAAGGAATTTGTCTACCTAGGTACAGCCGTAAATATCTCCAATAACGTCAGCATGGAGATAAAAAGGAGAATTATGTCTGCAAAAAGGTGCTCCTTTGGGCTAAGTAAGCAGTTTAACAGCAAAGCCCTCTCTCGTACGACAAAACTTACACTCTACAAGACCCTCATCGTCCCCGTGCTTCTTTATGGCGCCGAAGCATGGACCCTAACACAAAATGATGAGGTTCTTCTAGGCGTGTGCGAGAGAAAAATTCTCCGAAAAGTCTTTGGTCCTGCCCGCGTTGGCGATGAGTTCCGAATCAGAACGAGCTCTACGCCGATATTGACATAGTTCGTAGGATAAAGATTCAAGGTCTGCGATGGCTAGGTCATCTTGGCTGTATGGACGAAAGTACTCCAGCTAGAATGGTTTTCGAAAGGGAACCGGAATGTCGTCGCGTAAGAGGCAGGCCGAAACTCCCGTGGAGGGACCAAGTGTTTGATGCCCTGCAAACACTTGCTGTACAAAACTGGAGAACGCGCGCCGATTGAAGCGCATGGCGTTCTCTCCTGCAACAGGCCAAAGACCTAAATAGGTTGTAATCGGCCAGCCAAGATGATGATGAAGGTTTTACGGTACTGTATGTGAACTCGTATAGCAACATTATTTAATAAAGTATTGTTTGTGTTACCTTTTTTAAAGACATTCGAACTTTGTATGGAAAGATTTCAAATTCATAGCATATTAAGCTTGAATGCCGGGCACGGCTGACTTACCTTTTTCATTTGACTTTACAAATTAAAAAATTTAAATAAGTTTCTTTATCTTTATTATATGCATTTATATATATTTGCAATTGCCAATTTTATAGTTTTAGTTTAATTTGTTGGTTCTACTCATTTTTTTTTATTCGCTTACTTGTAATAAATGTACAATTCATTCGTTATGAATTCGTTTTGGAGGACTTTGAATTTCACCAAACACTGTTTTATATAGCACAGGACACATATACAAACATAAATATGAAACCAAGTGGGATACAAGTTATACATTTAGATACAATTTATTAATTATTATATACATCACACACACAAAATATAAGGTTGCTAAGCTGAATATAAATTTAATTATTAAGTAAATCTAAAATTCAATGCATAAGTGAGTTAATGTTCAAAGACGGTTGAATAGAATAACTGTAATTTCAACACAAATACAAAATGTTTAGAAAATTTGATTGATTGATTTTCTTTTCTGTTATCTGGTGTTTCAAAAGCATCCATTTTTCTACCCTAACCTAGATGTGTTTCTTCGTTGCCTGGAGGAAGGCTTCAAAGACAACAAATTATTACGAATTTGCAAAATTGTTAATAATATTAAAAATCTTAATCATGTATTATTTTCAACTAACTACAAAACAATTAAACATAGAGGGTAAAAAAATGTAACTTTTTCTTAAAAACAAATTTTTCAAATTTTTTTTTATATCTATTCATGTACGTATATATAATTGTATATGTATATGATATTGTTTATATATAAGTATAGGTAATTTAGTATGTATAAGTATATGTATTATATATGTATTGAAAGCTCCTTTTTAACCAACAGTTTGTATTTTATAAGTAATTTCTCTGTTGTGTGTGTGTATTTCTTTTCTAATATAAGCTTAACATCTATGTGAAGTAATGTGTTTATGTTAACATATGTACGTTTGACGTACGTTTCTATTATTATATATAGTTATATAGATATAGATGTATAAACACTGTATATGTTTATTATATATATTAAATACATATATAATCAACTAAGTTAAAATGATATGTATGGTTATTTAGTTCATCTCTCGTTCTATCTATTCTTATCGATTAGGTTTCTTTTTTTGTTTTTTGTTTTGTTTTGTTTTTATTTGCTTACGTAGTATTTATTATATAATATTTGGTGTTTCGGTGTAATACGTGTGTTTAACTTTTGCGACGTTACTACATAGTCCAGGCAATGACTTTGTCATAAAATTGTTGATATATAGAATTATGTACGTACGTCTGTCATTTTAGCAAAGCTACAAAATCTTTTTAAAAATTCTAAAATCATTGTTAGAAAACAATGCTGCTTATTTTTGCTGCCATATACAAAATCCAAATAAAAATATTTGTAAGAAATTTTGCACATTTCACTTCACATTTCATCAAAGTATGTCTTGCATGCAACCTTAGAATTTAGAGTTTATATTCTGGCTACTAACCCCGCATTTTTCAAATAACGGACTGTTGTGACTGAAAACTGTTGTCGCAAGTGTTGTTACATAAAAAAAAAAAACAGACAAAGCTCGCTTATGAATGGAAAAAAATGAGCAGTTTTGAGAATTTTCAGTATTATCAGCATCTGAAGGGTGTTCAACATTCGACCTAAAATCGAATATAATTGTTGTTGTATTTGTTTTCTATACGTACACGTACATATATTTAATAAGTTTTTTTCTTTTTCAAGTTTTTGCGATTATTTTATTAATGTTTTTTTTTTAACAACTGCACTCAGCACGCTCCTCTACATACATAACCTGTTAATATGTGTGTTTGGTATTATTGTAGTTTTTGAAAAACTGCAAGTGAAGGCTTAAATTATTTATAATCCGAAGTTTGTCTGGCCATTTTATATATATAAGTGAGTACAGTACGTATAGCCATCCATTCATTATGGCAGATGTGTAGTAAAGCGAAAAAAAAGAGAAGAAAAAAACCAACAGTGCGAATATTGTTTTGGGAATTTTTGTATTGTATTGTTGGTATTATTTTAATGTGTACGTATGTGGGTATGTTTGTGTTCAAGTTTGTTTATTTTTATATAAAAAATATATATGTGTGTGTGTGAGTGAGTGGGTATGAGAAGTTAACGCCTGTGCACGCGCGTATGGAGAACAAATATTACTTTACTGGCGTCACTTCCTTTCCCCCTCTCTTAACCTACCTCTTAAGCGTAAATAAGATTGGGTGGGCGCGTTTGCATGGTAGTGGTAATATCAGTTGTTTGGTTTATTGTGGCATCAGAACAGCTGCGGCAGCCTTGGCCGTGGTCCCATTAGTGAGACTTAAACCCAAACTGTTTGGCATTAAACCAATCGCGGTTGTTGCATCCACTGAAGAAGCCGTCCCTTCTGTATTGTTGACTGTGGTAGCGGTGCTGGTAGTACTGGTGGTAGTACAAGCTTCCTGTAATATTATGCAATTTTATGGCAACACATCAACAAAAATGTGGGCAAAATATGGAAAACCTACAATAATAATTCCTTGTGTGTGTGAGTGTGTGAATATTTGTTGATCCCTTTATAATTTTACCAAATAAATATTTTCATTTCATTTTTCAATTAATTTGCTTTTATTCAATATATCAGTTAGCTCTGATTTGCTTCTTTTTTTTTTTTTTTAATATTTTTTCATATTTTCATCCGTGTGTGTGTTTATTTTTATTTTTACAGCTTCGCAAATGTAATCGCGTCATTTCGATAAATTGAATTATTTGATATTTTTTACTGTTTTAACATAAACTCTAATAAAAGTTTTATTTTGTGGTTTATAATAAATCAATCAATATAAAATATTATCTAATTTTGTTAAACGGTTTATGAAATGGCCTTAAAAGCCACAATTTTTTATGTCACACTATCTGTATTGTACTCGAAATGCAGTAGACAAAATATTCCTGATATTAAATTGTAAATCCTACGTAGAACACACACTTTCACTGCTAACAGTTTTCTGCTTAATTTGAGTTAATTCTCTCTCTCTGTACCCGTTATCAAAAAACAAACAACAAATAGTAACCGTGAGGCAAAAATGAAACACAGTCAGCAGAAGACAACGCATAATACTCGCGCAATAAGAAACAAATCGTTATACATATAACTTTAGCGTTATGTATGTACTTACAACATTTAACGTACGTACAGGGCAGGCTCGTGGTTGTGTTTGGGACATTGTTGGTTGAGCAGTAACAGCTATCACCACTTCATCACCATCCATGGCCGGTGAACTGTCACGTGACGATAACGAGCCATTCGTATGCAACACTTTCACATCATCCGAATGATGTGTTTGTGAGGACAATGACATGCGATCATCTAATGAGCCATCGTCACGATGGGTATCCTAATGAAAGAAGGAATAAAAAACCAATAGAAGATTTAAATAAAACAAGTCATTAAAAGTTAGAATTTCATTTGAAAAAGAAAGAAAAAAAGAAAATGTAAGGAAATGAAAAGAAAAGAGAAGCTTAAGTGATAATAAGGGAAAAAGTATTCGTTGCATAACATGTTTACCTCCTTAACACTAATTGAACCAATTGGACTGTGGCAAATACCAAATTTAAGCTCTATACTCAAATTGGCCTCCGCATCACTAATGCTGGCTGTATCACCGGTCAGACTATTGTTACCTAACATAGCAACATCCGTTACAACATCTAAAGCTTTTAAAGGTTGTTGTTGTTGTTGTATGTGTTCTGTTATTGTATTCGGTGACAGGGCAGATGATATAACAACATTGGCACCATTACCTCTTGTCACTGGCATCTGTAAATGGTGGCTTGGAGACATGATACTATTGAGAGGAGTACTATTGCTGGTGCTATTATTGTGGTTCTTGGTATTGTTATTATTGTTGCTATCATTGTTGTTGTCATGGTTGATACCAGTGTCCATATTAGTGCCATTGCATTTGATTTCCTTGGCATCATATATTATACCATTAGCCATTACAGCAATGTTCCTGTTGCTACTGTTGCCGTTGTTATTGTTGCTGCCACTACCACTACTGCTGCTACTGCTGCTGCTGCTGCTGAGCTCGTTATTGTTATTAGGCTCATTGCCCAATTCGTAAATGTTAACCATGTGAGCTGCCTGGGCATGAACCATCAAATCCCAAGGATTGATGAAAGCATCTTTGCATACCGCACACAATAGTTTCGTTCCAATGGGGGGAGGATTTTCTAAGGAAACAAACACATGTACGTACAAATGATAGAATTGAAGAAAATAAATTTGCAAAAATCTCTACAACATCCGGCAATTTAAGTGGCTTAAATTGTTCGCCTTTTTATACCCTCCACAGAAGATGGTAGATAAACCAAGTTTGCCAGTCTGTTTGCAGCACTCAAAAGGAGGCGGCAGAGACCTTACAAAGTCGATCTTTATAAACGTAAACATCCGCATGACCCTGATGTTTGTGACGGTAATGCTTACAATCAAATCGTTCATAATCGATTAGTCACAAAAATTTTAATTAAAAATTGAGAAAGTAATCGGATTCAACACCTTTTTGTACAAAACCGACGTACGTGACAAAGGATGCAATCAGGTATATGCCACGCCCACATTTTATATATGTTTGTGGAGTATATTTAAGATTTAACCCAATTTATTTATTTAGCATATTAATTATTTTGTCTGGTTATTTTTTTATATCAAACGTACGGGCGGAGAGTGAGAGAATGTAATTGGAAGTAAGATTGTATCACTCAACCACATGAAACCATAACTCATGATGTTTGTTTGCTAAATTACAACAGTTGTTGGTTGGATCTCAAACTTCTCTTATTCCTAACACTACACACTATTCTCCATCATCATCATCATCATCATTATGAGACATAAGAAAAAGTTCAAATGCTCTTCAGATATTATGGTGTTATATACCAGAGTGTTATACATATAACCGGCACAGAAGTGTATACTTTTACTTCTCATGTATATGCAAATTTTACACCGAACAACATGTTGTGTTTGTTTGTGTATGTATTTTATTGCATAAAATATTGGCCGCAACGCAATTGCACAAAGTGTTAAACAATAATAAATTAATTACAAACAACATCAACTCACTTTCAAACACATACATCTCTGCTAGCCCCCTTTCTCACTCCACCCCTTCCTAACACAACAAACCCAATTCATTTCTATTGCTCTTTCGTGCACTATCCTTCAGTGTGCAGTGTGGAGGAAGAGAGTGACCAAGAGTGTTGCAATTTTTGCAGAAACAACTCTTTCCATGTGTGTGTGTATGTGTGGGTATGTCTATGATCATACACATATTCATATAATGCTATTAAATTTACACACACACACACACACCCCCCATATGCATAACATGAAGCAATTGTAATAACAGTTAACATCATATGTACTGTAAATGAATTTATATGTGTGCGTACACATGCGTTTGTATGTATATTTGTTCTTTCTGCTTACTTACTTGCATTCACTGTTATATCCTGGCATTTGCAAGTGAACCTTAGCTTGCAATAACTTCTCTTGTGGTCTAATAATTCAGCCAGTTCGTTGAAACATTCTCGACAATTGCCGCAAATTAATGTGTCGGGATTGCCTACAACAAAAATAAAAAATCGCATGTATTACAGTAAGAAGAAAATGAAATACAAGATAAAGCAAGTGCTTCATATTCCCAAAAGATCTCTATGTACTTATATCAAACTTAATCAAACAAGCACGAAAACCATGTTCGGCTTAAATCAAATTTAGTCCAAAAAGTAAAAGAAACACTTTCAGGAGATTGCTTCGAAATGTCGGTTTTAAAAAAAATTCAGCACTTTTTACAAGTGGGCGGTTCCAACAATGAAACTCCCTTTGTTATTGTTGAATGGAAAAAATTCTAAATTATATATTAATACATAGAATAGTTTTGTCTGTACGTCCGTTAAAAGCGGAAGCGGAATAGCGCAAAAATCCAAATTATGCATTTTTTATATAAAAAATAATAAAATCAAAGTACGTGAACAGATCAGTTGAAGTCACATACATCATAAATATGCCTTAAGCATTTTTGAAAACATTTTAACATGATAAACTTTTGGATTTAGGAGACTAGTTAAGAGAATAATAAAACTGTAGAAACGCTTTCAATCTATTGTTTGTTTTTTTCTAAAAATATAGTACAATACAGTACATGTTCGAGGCGAAATATTTGAAATTGGAATAAAGTTGAGCTTTGCTTACTGTAAACTTTAAATGGTCCCCACTGTTGATTTGATGTTAATTGTTCTGGCTGATATTGCTGTTGATGATGTTGCGGTTGCAGCTGCTGTTGACTTTGGTTGACCATTGATGGCAAATGATAGGTCTGCTGCTGTTGTTGGTGTAGTTGTTGTTGTTGCTGTTGCTGCATATGCTGATTCGTTAGTATCTGTTGTTGCTGTGGTGACAATGCCAACGACAACGGTTGCATGATATTAGCACTAGTTTGAATTTGTTGCTGTTGCTGTTGTTGTTGTGTATTAGTTAACAAATGTGTTTGCAATGGCGATTGTTCTAAACTGACTTGTGTTAATGCTGAAGCTGATACTGGCGATGAGGAATTGGAGGATTGATGTTGTTGTTGTTGCTGCTGCTGTTGTTGTTGTTGTTGATGACCACCAACCAGCGTACCATTGCCATTCAACAGTGGTGAGGACATTTTCAATTGAAGGCCACCATTAGTAACGGCCGCATATTGAGCGGCAGCAGCTACAGCAGCTGCAGCCGCCTGTTGCTGCTGTTTCAATTGTTGCTGCTGCTGCTGATGATGTTGTTGCTGTTGTTGTTGTAAATACATGTTTAAACTTGTATGATGAGAGGTTGTTGTTGTACCATTACAAGCAACGGCCGATGTTGTAATAGCCCCGTTAGCGTTCGTCAATAGATTCTGTTGATGCAACATTAACTGCTGTTGTGGCAACAAATTTGCCATGGCGGCCATAGCTACAGCAGCAACTTGTTGTTGTTGCTGATGATGATGATGATGTTGCTGATGATGCGGATGATGATGTTGATGCAATTGTTGCTGCTGTTGAGCTACCGCTGCAGCAGCAACCGCAGCATTAATATTGCTACTATTCACCGCCTCACTCAGGGTCACCATACGACTAGAGTTGCTCATTAAACGTTTACGTTTTTTAGGCCTTAACCCATTACCGCGCGTAAAAGCTGACGAACAATAGCTGTCATAGAAGTAATCCCTTCAGAAAAAAAGGAAAAAAATATGTATTTAGCCTCCTCGCATAGATTTTTCTAATTGATTTGTCAACAACCCACACTGTACGCAGAGTAAATAGGTATCGTGATGAAGAGAGTTTTTCAATTCCCACACAAGTGCTGTGCTGATGCAAATAAATTCAGGCGCTCATTGTCGCTCCATTAAACCTCGACATTGTTTACAAATTAAACCACCACCCCTTTCATTTTTTTTTCAAGGTTTTATATCTTTTTGGTCAAAAAAAAAGAGAACAACGAACATAAAAACTGCTGGGTTGTGTGTTAAGTTAGAGTACAAAACAAACAGTTTGCGCTTTTTTTTAGTCAATCAATGAAATATTTGTAAAGGTACCATTCAATCGCCTGTAATAGATCTCCAAAGTTAGCTAAAAAATCGTGAGAGTACGTTGCAAATCATCACAAGTGTACAGAGTGCAATAACTATTAACCTGATCGCCCCCATTTCATTGAATTCAATCAATACAATTTCCTTCAATATGTTCAGTTATTAATGAAACAACGTGTTTAACTAAATACGTGCATATAAAAGGGAACTGAAACACACACACACACACACATCCCTTACATTCTAGTTACTAAGAAAAAAGGAAGGAATCAACTCCCTTATGACTTTAACACTGAATTGATGATTGATGAACTTGCTTTATATTGGCAGTGAAATGTATTAATGAACTTTGTATACACATACACATACTATACTGGTAGCTGGCATACATGCAGGATATGTTTAAGCTTTTGCAGCGTCCACCTTGTACTGCATATGTACATGGTGAATAATATGATATTCTACACATAACATATACATATATGTACACACGATCGCCGTATAAGTTAGGTGGCACTTAAATTTTAAATTGAATGCACAATTTCATGCGTCACATGAGTGAGCATTTTAATTAAATTTCATTTCTTGTGTCTGGAATTTGACAAATTGACACAGAGGGAAAGAGACAGAGAGAGAGAACATATATACTTTTTTGTTTCATTCAGTTCATGTACGATTCTTCACTAATATTTGTGAATATGAATCCTTAATAAAAAGGAAATATTATCCATACGCACTGCATATGCAAATGTGCATGCAATACGGGTCACAGTCCTTCTCTACACAAATTTTTATTACTTAATTTTCACCAAAATGTGTTGTGCTCCACAGAATGAATAATTTTGAAAACAATGTTATTGTTGTTGTTGTTGTTGTTTTTGTTATGGTTGTGTTTGACTGTAAACACATACACACGTAAACAATTTAAGGAATAAACAGTTAGTTGAACAGTAAAATGTGTGAATAAAAAAAAAAACAAATTTTTTCTCTTTTTCGTTTTGAAGTCTCCCTCCTTCTCGGTAATAGTTAACACATTTGGCCTTTTACTATTATAATATAATATTTACATGTCATTAAACATTTATTGTTGTTTCAAATGAAGAAAAAAAAAAAAACAAAGGAAGCACTACTAGGGTAGCAAATGCCAATGTTGGTAATACTTGAACTCCACTCCTTCCTTCACATTGATGCCCTTTCAGACAGTTCCACAAACAACTCTCTCTGCGTCTCTACATTCTTAAACAAATGTTCATGTGTATGCTTTGTGGGGTTGGTTTCCTTTATTTTGACACTGTAAATAACAAACAACAACTATTCATCACTTAAATGTCTTTTTTGGACATTGTTTCGCGTACAGAAATATTTTAACTACTCTTTCTTTGTCCATCCCTCCCCCTAGTTCTGATCTTCGCCATATACACCATGTTTGGTGCCATCAGTATGTATAATTGTATGCAGCTAACTGAAGCCGCTCAGTATACTTGAAGCAAAATGCAAAAATGTGTGGGCTTGAGTGGTCTGTCAACACTACAATATAATACAATCTGATACAACAATAACAACAATATGTATGTACATAACTTTTGTACATACTATGCGCCGACACTGGGCTTGACATTTTTACAGTTGATGGTCGGGATAATGATGACAAAGTTTATAGTACACGAAGGGAAGTTTTATACAAAAGTTGCTTTGTATTAAACGGTGAGTTATATTTTTTCATATAACATCACGTAGTTTAAGTTTCTACATGTCAAAGTGGCCAAAGTTTTAAAAAACATGTGAAACTGGTTTAATTCGTTAAGGGCGTGGTAGGCCAACAGACTCAACTATAATTTTCAAAAAAACATACCAGGGCTAAGAACGTACTCAAACACTTGCCACTCCCATGTAAATCTATTACTTTTTATTTTTCTTGATTTAAAAAGGACGGAGTGCCAGACATTCTTAAAGTAATTTCGCAATAAAGAGTAAAAATCGAGATCATAGAAGTAGGCTTCTACCAAAATTTTTAAATCATGTTTTACAATGTTGCACACTTTCTAACGAAATCAATATATCATTTTCATCCGGGTAAGGGTTAAATTTTTTTCTAAATGAATTCATGAATTTGTGATTGTTGGTGCTTATATTTGGACTGCATTAACAAAAAGAAAAACATTGCTCCTTAAAATTATTTTAAATTTTAATTTTGCAACTTTTTTCTAGGCTACCCCACCCTTCTTTCATGCTCCATTCATTGCGTATAAACAAGTTCAACAATACTTACCAATCGTTGCCGGTTTTGTTCACATTTTGTCTTTTACGACCAATTTGATGGGGTTTGGGTTCGGCCACCATGTTGACATCTGTAAAATGAAAATAAACGTATAGTACGGTTGCCTTTTTATACATAACATATATGAAATATATTTGAGAGAGAGAGAAAAAATACATTTATACACACAAAACTATGTACATGTATATGTGTGTGGTGCTTTTTATTGTGCTTTTTATTTACTTTTGCATTTTTTGAATTTATGGAGCCTAAATATTAACAACCGACAAATATAAAAAAAAGCACATAACAAAAACAACAAAGAAAAAACTTTATTTATCCATTGTCTTTGTCCATTAACGTTTGTTGAGAATGCCGGTTTGTTTTTAGTTTTTGTGTGTATTTGGCTTTTGTTCTCCACCACTTATGTAAAGAGAAGGTATGTTCAGTTATTTAAAAAATGAGACACTCTCGGTGAATCATTACGGTACCAATTACTGCATATATTGAGGCTTCGAAAGTGAACAGCAGTATAGTAATATTAAATATGTATGTATGTGTAGGTATAATATCAACAAAACCTTCAATAAACATAGTACGACAGAATTTAAGCTACAGTGATGAGATTTTCTTCAACGCAATTATACAGCATTGATAGTTCGGCTTATATCTGTTTTTTATGGTAGAATTTTTCATTTTGTTTGACCAACAATAGCTTTTTGTTTTGTCTTTTAGTTTATGTGCTATACGAGTATGTGGCGTTTGTAATAAACAAAATTTTCATAAAGTCTGACGATGGACTTTTATGACTGTACACTGAACATATTTTGGGTATACACACAAAAATCATAACCAGCATAAGTATAAATATTTACAATTTTTTTTAATAAAAAAGAGTTTTTAAAAAAAAAATCTTTCTACGAATTGCTCAGGTTTAGACTTATCAGCGCTCCTCAGTTGGGTAAAATATTTATAATAAACTTTTCGTCAATAAACAATTTTACCATCCATACCTGTCACATCCTGTACATTAATTAAGATTAAGTGAAGTAAAAAATCTGTTAAACGAAAGACAAAGGAACTGAAAACCATGCAAGGACGCAATTTATAATTATTTAAGACATTAACAAGATCAGCAGTAAATATGGTTAAGACACGTAAACCTTTTATACCTTCTACTTTATACAACAGATATGAAGGTAAATGAACTGGAATACTATCTAGTCACACATATACATTTATACAATTATATGAAGGAACGGTTAATTTGTGTACAACTTGTTTTCATTTTCGCACTAACGGTACAACAATGCAATAATAACAGGAAATTTTTAAAGGGTATGTGTATATTATATACGTATGTATGTGTGTATGTATGTATTTAAACATGCCATATGCAATTTGGCATATTTTCACTTAAGTGCATAAAGATGTCTTTCCTCCAGTAAAAAAAATTATTACATAAGTATTCGTGCACAATTTCCCATCACACATCGCACACATACCCAAACACACTTCTGCTTCAAATATTAAATAACATTATTGTATGATGTTTTCCTTCATTCTCTGGATTTTATGCATCTTTCATGGGTATGAAAAGTGTAAATATTTTTAAAATATTTTTTTTTGTTATTTAAGAACATTTTACTTGGTAGTCATGAAAATGATATAGACTTGTGCGAACATATGCGCAACGGTGACGCCATGAAGACTCATTCTCTTCGTATATTAACATACATACTGTGGGTAAATTGAAGTAAGGGCAAGTTGTGTATATATAGTAGTCAAGTGACTGTTATCTGCGGATTAAGAATGCGTAATTAGTTTAAGTAAATATCTAGGTCTTGCGACCTGTATACCACAGAAGAACAGACGGACATAGCTTAATCGGTTCTATATATAAAAATAATTCAGTAAATACATATTTTCTAAAGTTTTTAGTACATCTGTCTGAATGTTACAAACGTTCTGAAAAAGTGAGTTAAAATAGTATCCGTTTTTTTTTTTGGTCTCGCTCTTCTCGTTTCTTCTGGTTTTACGATTTTAGAGAAGCTTAAAACTGTATATATTTCTTATATATTTGATAGAAAAGTTTTCTTTTTCCTTATAAAAAAAATTTCCCCTTCTTAACAAAAATATATTATAGATAAAATAGTAATAATCATATTACAAAAAAAAAAAAACTATGTTTATCCATATGGAAAGTTTAAGTTTGAAATTTCTTGTATTTCCAGGTATTTGGATTTTCAATATACATCCCTGCTGTGGGGTATACGATGCCACCTCTTTTTTATTAAAACACTTTATCTGTAAATTGTGTACGATACACAAAACAAAAGGAGAAACTGTGTGAGTGCAACAAAATAATTGATATTTTATTAAAGTGGTTTGTCATGCTACACCACCCACCGCAATTCGCCCATTACTTAACGCTTGACTTCAGTTTTCTTCACTTTTACAGTTAATATGCTGGCCAGCAAATGAATATTTATGATTATATGTGTTGAACCGTAACACACAGAGTATATACATATGTATAATGTTGTGGTGGTTGAGCACTCGCGCATATAAAATGAATTTATAAAAAAAAAAGAAAAAAACTTAAAACCAAAGATAGACGGTTATCACAAAAGTGGAATTTGTAGGAATTTTTTTATTTAACACACACCCTGTATATATAATATTTGACTGTTGTAAATTCTTTTGACTTTATATTGAAATTTTAATTTATCGCATTCAACACAGCCTTCCTAACATTTTCATACATATTCCACACACACAACAATGTATTAAATTTATACGAAACTATTCCGGAAACATTAGAAGTAGTGAAAAAGTAAACGGACATGCATGAGTAAAACTTGAAACTGCAATAAAAAATCAAGAAATGAAAGAATTTTAAGGCGAATAGCGTTTTTGTTTTTTTCCCTATCAGTCCCTACCAATAGCTTTCTAAAACCATTGAATATGAATTTTAAAACATCAACTCTGGCAACGGCCACCACAACAAGCATTTCGTGTTACGTTTTCACTCTTTCACGAAGAAATAAGAATAAATATAACAACAATAACAATAACAACAACAACAACTATATTCCCTTTATTGTTGCTAAAGAAAAAAAGGAAAACACATTTTAAGGTCAATATACCGGAACTAAAACGGGAAAATTACCGCTAAAAACTAAAACGAAGAACGATAATGGTTTGCAAGTAATGAAACGTAACAGTAAGGAGTAGTAATGTGTTAGAAAGGATTTGCTGTTTTGATAATTTTTTTTTTTTTTTTTTCAAATATCAAATATCTCTGTTTTATGAAACAACGAGTAAAAAACTAACACTAACACACATGCAGGCACTTCTATATACACTCATATACACTTTATGGAGTCTCTGACGCCTCCTTAAGGATGTTGCTAAGGGATCTAGCACACTTAGTATACCTCCTGTCTTATGTAGAGGGTGTAATGAATTTGTATCGTTTTCAAAATATTTCATGCATTAAATTTAAATTTTTGTTACTTATGTTATTGTATTGGAAAATATGTGTACGAGTATGTGTATATAATGCTTACCTAATATTTGAGTTAAAATTGTTTTACCATCCTCACCCAAGCAAGCATTGCGCGCATCAAATGGATTTGTAAATTGGACGAACGCGTAACCCTTATGCATAGATATTCCTAAAGAATAAATAATGAGATATAAAGAAGAAGAAGAATGGGTGGTAACAATGGCTGGATAAAAAGCAGACTTTTACAAGTGTAGTACAACAACAACAAAACAAAATACAAAAATTCATTTCATTTCATTTCATTATATATTTAATTAAAATAGTTTCACATAAAATATAAGAACAATATATTGTACATGTACACTCTGAGTCACAAGAATATGAAACACTCGATAACTTCTAGATTTCTGTTCGTTTGGTAAAGCAAGATATTACATATGAACAGGACTCGCAGACAGTTTGTATTATATTTATATACTTGATGTAGGAAAATGTACAAAACACAATTCCCACCTGTTCCCATCTAAATGGCGACTAGTGTAAATAATGTGAATGTGTTTGCGGTTTACCAACCTGCTAGACGGCCATAAATTTGAAACATACGCTCCACATCAGTTTTTGAACATTGAAACGTATTCAAGTTGCCCACAAATATACGCGAATTAACAGCTTGCGGATCCTGAGAGTTGGTTTGGTTGGACAACTTTGACAATTTCATATTGTTGCTGCTACTGTTAATGTTGCTATTGCTGCTCTGCTATAGTAAGGCCAATTTTGGTAGAGTAGTACTAATAGTTTTATTGATACGAGTGCTGCTGGTTGTAGTTTAGATGATGATGGTGGCTGTGATGACTTTTGAGGTAAATGAGGTATTTTGAAGTTTGTCACATAAGCCTGAGGAATTTCTACTAAAGTCTGGCTGTAGCTATATTTGATACTAATTCGTGTTGAAGAGGTGGTTCCTTTGCCAAAATGTAGTGCACGTGGCACACAATAATGAAAACTTCAGTGTCAACGCTGACAAATGAGAAATTTATTAATTATTCCTACTATTAAAGAGAGCTGTGTGTGTTTCTGTGTTTCTTAGCGTCTATTGTTTTGTTAAGCGAAATGAAATTCTTTTATTTATCTCTTTCTGCTTTGTTACTGCGTCTATTCCTGGCAAAGACTTTTTACTTTATTTAAAGATTTTTGTTTTTTTTTTTTGGTTATAAAATGAATATCTCTGAATGCTGATGTTGTTGTTGATGAAGACTGTTGCTGCTATGGTTTTCTTACATTTAACGTTATGCCCCCTTACACTAACGCGTCGGATTTATTTCAATAAAAGCTTTTTATCCTTGAATGCCTTGACTACAACATACAATCGAACGAACATATCATATGCTTGCACAAAAACACACATAAACATCTAGAGTCATGGGTATGGATGCAATTTATGTAAATGTTTGTATGTATGTAGGTTATAATCTCTCTCTTGTGTAATTTTTTTTCTATTATTATTGTTGCTGTTATTGTTGTTCTTATATAGATTATTATTATTGTTGTTTTTTTTTTTTTTTCAACTTTTTTAAAGCTTAAATGTAACGCTAGGATATATATTGCGTTTCACTGTTTGTTTGTTTTTATAGGACATCAGCAGATAACAACAATAGACATATATATATATTGAGAGGACTGTGGTTAGATTACTTTATTATTCATTCGTTGTTTGAATAAGTGATACGGCTGTGGTTGCTGCCCTTATTTTTATCATAAAAAATCACCATTGAATTGTTAGCCGTGTTATGCTGCTATGCTATTTTAATTGTTGTTGTTGAGAATATTTTATTTCAACATAGGTACGTATGGTATTGTACCTCTAACCGCGATTGTTCCAGCAGCATTTAACCAAATCTGTAAAGAAAAATTTAATTAATATTAAGACAATTTTTTTAAAGACATTTCCGGCAGATATAATTGTAGTTGAAATTGGACGTTTATATGTATATAATACACAAACAACAAATAGAAAAAAACCGATACTTTTAGTTAATCTTAGATACAAAATTTCCTTCTAACGAAAGCCAAGTGCAAGTATTAAATTTCTTAAAGACCTTTCAACCTCTACTTAATTTTAATGGAGTGTATTCAATACGTTATTTCTTCTTTTTTTTCTTCGTTTTCTTATAAATAAGCCGCCCTAATATAAATTAGAAAATAAAACAAATTCTAATCAAATGAACAATCTTAGGAAAATTCTGCCATTTGGAAGTCCTCACTAACGTCATATAACAGTCATTTGTTTTTGTATTGTATTAACGAGTAAAGTCAAAGCAAACAATAAACACATATCCAAATACATTCTTAACGTTAGTATAAGGATCGTATGTGTAAGACGGTAAGGTAAGGAAAGCCGTGACGTTCAAATGAACCACATTTGTAGTAAATTATTTAAACGTTACGTAAACGTAGCGGAAGAAGTCAACAACTTTAAATCAACTTCTTTTTACAAAAACCACTGCATACACACATACTCAACAACACACTTATCTAAATATGTGTTTATAAGCAAAAAAAAAAAAAAAACACTAACAACAACTTTTAATATGAATATGGAAGGATACGTATAGCATGCTCGGGTAATATGGCTGGCACAAGGTTTTTTAACATTAAAGGCTTTCTTTCTGTAAAACCAACCAGCACCGCCACAAACAGACCCAGCACCAGAGCATATTCCGTGTACGTTTGAGAGTGTGTATTGTTGATATTATAAGACTGGCAAAAGGTGTGATACCATATGAGACTAACTGCCAGAGTTGGAAAACTTTTACTTCAGCTTATTTTCATTTCACACATATTTTTACACACTCATGCGTATATATGAAGGTATATGTTAGCAATACTTCATACACACATACGTACATTCAGTTTTATGGGCTAGCAGTGAGTGTGTTTATATACATACTTGTTATATGTGCATGTATGTGTGTGTAATGATTCTTTCATTTTGGTTTGAAATTCTTGTTTTTCATGGTGTTTTACTTTTTATTTTCTAAGGAACTTAACTTAAAACTAAAGTGGTGAGTTAACTTGGCTTAATTATAATTAACTGCACTTCAGTAAATTTAGCAAAAAGAATAAGCAGAAACATACGCAACAACAACAATCACTACTACATTAACCAGAATTCTCTATTCCGCATTAAATCCTTAATCTTTATCGCTTTACTCTCTCTCGCACTGTTAGCCATGAAGTGTTTACATATTATATACATATAAATAAAAATACATTCGTTCTTATGCTTATGTGTGCATGATTTTATTTACTTGGGTTTGAATAGCTGTATACTAAAATTACGCCATTTTTCCAAGTGAGCACTTTTCTCTCTCTCTCTCTCTCTCTCCTATTTTTGTTGCATTCGCTACTTAAATATGGTCACCGTTATTCTTGTTGTTATTTGTACACATATAATATGGTTATTGTTATTAGTGTTGGTGTTGGTGTTGGCGTTGGTGTTGCTGTTGCCTTTGATGCTGTTTACTACTGTTTTACACAGTTGTCAAGACATAAAATGTTGACATTTAGTTAATTAAAATAAATTTATTAAATGAAAAACTATAGCACTGAAGTTCTTGTTCTGTCTCTCTTATCCGTATAACGATTATATACGTTTTCATTTAAATGCCACAAAATATGAATAAATTTATAAAATATTAAAGACTTTTGAAATTGATGCAGATTTACAGTAAATTATTACAACATTCCATAATAACTTCTTTTTATATATTTCAATATTTCAATATGTGTGTGACAGGGCAAAGTCATGCTGAAAAATCAATTTATTGTATATAATTATACCCTCCACCTCAGTGATGAGGGTATCCTAAGTTTATTTTTCCTTTTGTAATACCCAGAATGAGGCGTCAGTATATAGAATATATATTCTTTATCCGCTTCAAAAACTGTGTTGATAAGTGTGTCTCTAAGTCTATCTGTTTTTGTTATTCTCACTGTCGTAAATTTTAAGATATTAAGCTGAAATTTTGTACAAGTACTTTTAGTTCTTGCAAACAGATCGCGATTTAAAGTGGGCAAAGTCATTCGAAAGCCACGCCCACAATCAATAAAAAATCTTTATAACTGCTACAAACTGCTATGATATTGAAATTTAGTGCTCATATTTATAGTTAATCTATTCATCGATGTACTAAAAATGGGCATGGTCTAATTACAAAAACGCCCACAATTAACAAAAATCTATATATCTGCTACAAAAATTTACCTACGAACTTGAAATTTTGTACAAATATTTATAGTTAAACTATCCAACGATGCCTCAAAAATGGGTGTGGTCAATTAACAGACACGCTCACAATCAACGAAAAACTGTATATATGCCACAAAAGTTGACCTATGAACTTGAAATTTGATATGGCTATCCTTAGTTATCTTATCCACTGATGTGGTCTAAGCCAAATGTAGTTTTCTTACTTGTTTAGTGGTTTTTGCTTAAAATATATTTGACGTGTACACTAAAGATTCACTACGGTAGTGGTTGCATTATATAAAAATAAGTACTTATGAAGTACTATATGTACTATATATAAATTATATATATACAGTTTTTTATTCGGGCTACTTTCTCTATGAATGTTGGGTAATAAGCTGTTCGCATTATAGCCATCCATCCTTTTAAATAAACTCAAATAATGATTACAATATCAAGTCATGCGTTATACATACATGAGGTATGCTCTTACGTAAATATAATATTTATATGGCGAACAGTCATAGAAAGCGAACACCTCCATTCATTTATTTACTTTATCACCTTGGAAAGATCACAAGCTAAAAACACTTTTCATTCAGACATCAGTAATTTCTAAAAACCGTTCAACTCTTTCATATAATGTTTAGGTACACGTCTATCAACATAAAAGAATTTACTCAAAAATAAAAAAAAAAAGTTTACTTTCGTCCACGTTTATATGACCATGAATAATAAAGTATGCATTTGTTTCTCGCATCAACAAAATAAAGTAGGAATAAGGGGAATGTAGCAATCATCCAATATATGTATATTGTCATGTCACCGCTTTCAATCGTTGTGGAGTGCATACGTTCTTATGCCCTTCGCAAGCTGGTTATAGCGTTTGTAGAATATTGAAATTCCACCATATCCTATCATATATCTACATCTAATTGGATCGATTACGATAACAAAATTGAGATATAAAACAAATATTTCAAAACACTATTGAATAGAAAGCATTTCTTAAGTTGAACAAAATCTATTGAGGGGCGCAGCTCTCAAGTTACGTATACATGTAAAGGGTATCCAAGATTTGGCCCAAGCCAAATGTATACATTTTGCTTGTTATAACATTAACGTTGGTAACGTGATAAAGAGTCAGAGTAAAGTCGCAAGTAAAGTAAGGTTTTTATTTATAACGGATAACGAATTTTGCCATGTATAGTAGACAGCAACTGAGAAAAATATTTGGCCACTTACAATCCCAAGTTAATTACCAAAACCTTGCGAGTTTTCTTTTAATTTAATTTCCTCGATTTATATAAAAAGATGAGATGAGTTTGGATGATGTGAAAGCCATTACAAATATGAAAGACGCTTTATATTATACATACAATATATATATGACAACTCGGTATCCTGTGTATCGTGCTATAAATATATTTTTATACATTTTTGTATTCCTTTCAGTAAAGTGTTATAAAAACAACCACATTACCGCACATACTACATGAAAACACTGTCCAAACTGTCATCATATTAAGCGCATTATTCCAAAATGACACCCTCACGTGACCCATTCGTTATACAATATGTGTTAAAAAAAAAAATCAACCGAAATAACCGGAATGACGCTCTCTGACACGTGCATTTTGGCAAAGTATAACATATCGTACTTGAATGTTTTTTTATTATTATTTTTCATCCTTAAACAGCTTACGTGTTTATAGTTTTTTAATATAAAGAAAATGAAAATGAAAAAGTAAGAGTGAGTAAAGAGAAAATTTAGGAAAAATTTGAAAAATTTTAAATAAACACTTGACAAATTGTTTGGTTATATAATGAAACTATTTCTATCCGAGAACTGAAACAATACTTATATATCACAACCCTATGCAAGGCATACAAATTGATATATAAAAATGTAGAACAAAGTAAGAAAACTCAATAACAATAGGCTGACAGTTCTAGTCGCCAGTTTTCAACAATACGTTACAATATAAACACATAAACATTGTTGTATTCATATTGGTGTTATTGTTCGAAAGCAGACAAGCAACACTTTCTCAAATGAACTAAACATTCATACAATGCCACACAATACATTTTCTAACTAAACAAATGGAGTAAAATTTTTAAATATCTAAAAAAATTTTTACATTTTTTTTTTTCAATTTCAGTTTTATAGGTTAAAAAACATTTAAACATTAAAGACAACTGTTTCCAACTAACTGGTAACAATGTTACATGGCTTATAATCAATTTATCAAACAAACCAACTGCAGTACTGCGGTACTTGTATACGAGTACATATGTTGCTCACTTTATTTACATCTCCCAAGTTTTTTAAAGAATATTTGTTCTAATCTAATGTTATATATAAATGCTTATAAGTCAAGTGATGACTAAATTTATTAGTATGTGTGTTTAACTTTGACAAAAATTCTTCTAATTCTCACGGCATCAAAATCTCAATTTAAGCTGAATTGTCGATACGTCTTTCCATACATCTCTTGTTGGAAAATACCCTTAATTGCAAACAATATTATTTAGATTACCTTACTTTTATGAGTAACTCACTTGGAAAATGCCTCAAGTCTAATATTTAATCACACAAGTGATTTGGCTTTACATCAAAACTTATTAGCCACAATGCTTTACCATTTATTCTGCTCATTCAATATTTCATCTTTCGCATGTACTTTGTTGCAGTGTAAACACTCTTTCATTATCTTTAAATTTTTTATGTTTATATGAAAAGCATATGAAAACAAAAAACAAAGTATAATATTTCTGCTTCTTTTTTATCCATTCAATACTATAATAAAGCTACTTTTCATCTTTGAAATTACAGATAAAGTGATGATGTTTACACAAAACATAAAGACAAACATAGAGTATATACAATATAAAGCCAAAGGCAAAATTCAGACATTTCATTCATGCGGATTTTTTCTATAGAAAGAAAATTGAAGTGAAATTGTGTAGAAGGACACACAGAGCCAAAGCTGTACATACAATTACAACAATAGTATCAAAAACAACAACAAAAAAGTACCAGATTGTCAAGCAATTCAACGATATCATTCATGCAACTCTTGTATGCCACAGAGGGCTTGATGTGAAAAAAAATTGAAATTAGTTGATGTTTATTTTTCTCTAAATTCTTTTTTTTACATAATTGCACAACTTTAAATTCATTCTGGGTCTATATAAATAATGTTTAAAAAAAAAATAATCGCATTTCCGGAGAAGTATTCATGAAAAATATTCATGGTGAATGATAAGTGTGAAAACATTAAGTAGTTGCTGAGCTTATTATAATAAAAAAATTGTCCATTTGTTTTTATTTTTTTCCATTGGAGAGTAATTATCACACTGTACCGTTATACTGTTTGTGTATTACTCGCATCGGCATTCATTAATATACGTATACATCATACTTGTACCTGATTGTGTGCATACCACATATTTATTACATATGCACAAACGTATACACGTACATGTGTAGTGGTTAATAACGTTTCATTTTACAAATACACACTTATACACAAATGTATTGTATGTATGTATGCATTTGCATACTTTAGCTCGTATTAACACTTATTTTATGCATTTTGTTGTAAAAGCATAAATCTGCGTGAGATTTATTGTAAATTCTGTGAAAATTTGTGTAAATAATTAAATCCGGCAATTATTATTGCAATTGTTGCCCTTTTTTTTTTCGTTTTGTGTTTCTTGCATGTACAATATAATATTTAAGTGCAACAATATATGCATTATGAGCATTATTACAAACATGTATATTTTCATATTTATAAAGTACCTTACTTATATAATGTTGGCAACAAATAACTGTATTGTTAATTTGGGAAGGTTAAAAGCGTTTGCATTTATATATAAAAATTTATACTTTTTTTTGTACTTTACTTTAATAAATTTGTCGTAATTTTCATTTCAAGCTTTAATGTAACAGCGATGCCACCTAGCTCGTCACATTTTACTCAAGTAGTCCTTTGTATACCTTCCACCTTGTGATGGGGGTGTACTAAGTTTGCTAATTAACCCTGGAGGAGACGTTAGAAAGAGTCTACAAAATATACATTTTTTTGATCAGCATCCAATCGATTGGATAACAGTTTCATAAAACTAAACTAAACTTCTACTTGAATGTTAACGCATAAAAATATAAACTAAAAGGGCAAGTACATGCCACGCCCTCTATGAAAAAAGTAGTGTACAATTTGGTCTAAGTCATATTTAGTTTTTTTACTTGTCTTTGATGGCCTTGTCAAAGAAGTTTTTCTGAGATAGGTATGTTGGGACCGGGGTGGTCCAATTTTTGAGTATAAAATATATATAATATTAGCAACGTATTCGGATATGAACTTACAAATGGCCGAGGTCATTAAGAGCCACTACACCCCTCTCTACACAAACGTTACAGTTTCTATTTTGAAACCCTTATGTATGTCTGAAGTGTGCAACATATAATGCAAACAATAAATTTTACACACGTTAAATTGTTGCCATCAGTTTTTGGCATCAGTTGTTTAAATGATCAACCTACAACAATGCTATACCCACGCAAACATGTCTACGTATGTACAAGTATGTAAATGTTATATGGTTTTGTTTGCCTTCAGCAAATGGTCAATTTCATATATTGTTATTGTTGTTGTTGTTATTGTTAAAAATAAATAAAAACAATTACTGTTTCAATTTGTATATTTACCATTAAAATTTTACGCGGTTTTACCAAAAGTCAACACATAACCAACTCCAATAAAATGAAATAAAAAATAAAAAAAAAACAACAAAAAGGCCTTGTATGCTCTCTATATTAAACTCTTACAACATATACAACACAGTTGGTTGGTGAAGTTCTTTCGGCACCTATTACCTCAATTCCGTTCGGTGCGGGTGTCAGTGTAGTCAGTCATCTGCAATTTAACTACTTTACTTGGATGCGTAAGTGTGTGTGTATGTGTACACTACTACCGTCCATACCGTAAATGACCTCAATTGCCACCTTTCAACTTCAACTTCATATCTGTACACAAAAATGACCAGCCAAACAATAAATGTACTGACTGGTCCAAACAAACAAACAAAAAAAAAAAAACAGTCCACATCAACAATAATAACAACAACCGACAACAATATTTTCTGATAAAAGTCTGTAAAAATTCCATACCAACAATATTTGCTTTTATTGGTTCAGCCGCCCTCCCCCCCCCCCCCCCTCATCCCACCATACATAATATTTTAACTTTGCTTGTCTGTCCATCTCTCCCTGCATTTGACCTTCTGTCCATTTTCCATTTTCCACTTTCCACTTTCCACTCTTTTTTTTCTTTTTAAGGCTGTAAATTTTGTTATATTTTTATTGCAAACGATTGCGTACAATACACAAACATTTGATTTAATGCGATATAATATCATGCCCGACATAATAATGAACAAATAATTTAATGAGAAATGATATGAAATTATACTATAATTTATTCTCTGTAAAATTTACTATAATCTACACATGTATACAAACATGGAATACTATATACAGCTATGTTGATATATAGAAGAACAATTAAAACTTTAGCGTATGTTTTTAATTTTTAATGAAAACTTGAATAATGTTCAACTAGTTAAGACCAAAAACAAAAAATACCATCATTTTGAAAAATGTAGAAATAAAAAATTCCAACCAAAAAATCTTGAACTCTTTTTCGGTATCATTCACACATTTTTAGTCTCTTTCTAATAAAACATAATTAGTGAAAATAATTTAAAAATTTTTACATATACACTAAAATTTATGTTTGTATGTATAATTTGAGTATTTAGTTGGTATATAACCGAAAAATCCAATTACAGTAAAACACATGGAAACGTACGCACAAGCAAGTATTATAATTATGCAATATATTCCACCAGTTTACACTATACCACCAGCTGTGGCCAACATTTCGAATTATACATACATACGTACATATACAAATACGTACTTATAGTTTAATACAATATTCCAAGGCTACATAAATAATCATAATCGCGCATATATGTACGTATATAACTATCAATGTATTTGTTTAAAATGAATTTGCTCAATTTATAGGACAATAAGTAATTCTTTAAATTTATTTGATATCTATTTAAAAAAAAAATTATTTATAGTAGACCGAGTCTCTGGTGGTCATGTAAAATGTTACGCAGTCGAACTACAAGGCTTTTGCGTGGAGTTTCATACATAAATATTCATTCATGCGTATTAATTGCAATACACACATATTGCAAAATGCGTATCAAAATCAATTGAAAAATAATTGGAGCAAAAATTTTATATAAAACAATACAAGGGGGGAAAATTTGTAGAGAAAATGACCCATTTTGTGAAAATAAGGTGTACGCACTGCTTAGTTCATATGTAAAGTTCAACACAAGCATTTTGTTCAAATGCAATTAACATCATACATAATAATTATAAGAAAAATGATCATTAAGCAATATCGCATATTATGCAGTAAAATGCCAAACAAATGAAAAGTTATCTAAATATAAACAAAACGATTTAACATGAAATTCCAGTAAAAAAAAGAAAAGAAAGAGAAAGCAGAGATTTTAGCCACAGCCAGCCACATAACATTACCATAATCAATATCAATATCAATGAATGTAGTAAACACAACAACATCAGAGACTGGATGGTTGATAAAAAAAAATTACAAAAAAATTTCAAAAAAAATTAATTGTAATGAAAAGATTAATCGAAAATAAAGATTTGAATCACAAAAAACATCTTTTACAAAAATGCGGTCAAATATTTTGTTTACATCTACATATCAACATGTCAAATTCAGATTTGATTGAAATGTTGTGTTTTTTTTATCATTATTTTCGATCCCTGGTTTCAACTGCCTTATGACTCATACAGCAATAATTTCATTGACAAAAACAAAATAGAAAATAAACACAAAAATATAAACAAACTATATGCAATAGATGCACAATCGTTTATCTATAGCAGAGAGTAAGAGAGATCAATTATATAAATGATCGTTGCAGAACAGAGACGGCTATATGATAACAAATTATAAAATGTAGCATGAAAACAATACAAACAACTAGGTATGCATGAGAAATGTGAGTACAGAAAAGATCTTTCAAAGAAACACAGAGAGACAGACAGAGAGAGAGAGAGAATTTAGGGTTATAATATGTATAAAAAATGAGTGTTTTTACTTCAACTTCATGGATACATATTTCAGTTCCAGTCATAAATTCATATTGTGTAGTTGTGTCTTAAATGTGTAATTTGCGTCTTCAAAGTCAAATAAATTTATACACAGAGACCAACTCAAATTATAATCATATTATATCATTCACTTGACTCACAAATGTAGAGAAAAGATTGTACAATAATAAAAACGAAAACAGAAGAAAGCTTTGAAATTTCGCAAAAACAAATGAAAAAGTAAAAAAATATAAAACCAAAAAACATAATATCCACAAAAGAAAGAATAAAATAATCTCCGATCAAAAAACCTGAAACAATAACTTTGAAAAATGCAAGCAATTAAATGTGTAGTGGTGGGCGACGGTGCTGTAGGTAAAACTTGCTTGCTAATCAGCTACACAACGAATGCCTTCCCAGGCGAATACATACCGACTGTGTTTGACAACTATTCCGCTAATGTTATGGTCGACGCTAAACCCATCAATTTAGGCTTATGGGATACAGCTGGTCAGGAGGACTATGATCGTTTGCGGCCCCTCTCATATCCACAAACCGATGTTTTTCTTATATGTTTTTCATTGGTGAATCCAGCCTCATTTGAGAACGTTCGAGCCAAATGGTATCCCGAAGTAAGACATCATTGCCCCAATGTACCCATTATACTGGTCGGTACAAAATTAGATTTACGTGATGATAAGGCGACCATAGAAAAGTTGAAAGATAAAAAATTAACACCCATTACATATCCACAAGGTTTGGCTATGGCTAAAGAAATTGGTGCTGTCAAATATCTGGAATGTTCGGCCTTAACACAAAAAGGTCTTAAAACGGTATTCGATGAAGCTATACGTTCAGTACTGTGCCCGGTTATGCGGGTTAATAAATCACGTAAATGTGTAGTTTTGTAAAGAATTTAATTTAAAAAAATAAAAACATAAAAAAGAGAGTGTAACAAAGAAAGATCAATTGATGGAAAGACCTTAAAAAGCAAGAAGACAATAACAAAAATTTTAATCTTCTGTTCCCGTGTATGTGTAAAGATATAAGAACGAGTCGAGCACGATAGGCATGAGAGAGGAAAATGTTTATTAAATCTTGCACTCATTCTTAGTGGGGGTGTAAACAAAGAGAACTGCATACAAAACTTAACAAAGCAACAATGAATTGAAATCGATATGTCATTTTTTATGATCAGAAGGATGTACAAGGGCCCATACGATACAGTGACCTTATAATTCAAACATATATTCTGCAGCTGTCTCATAACAGCTCTACACGAAGTATGGAATGCATGTATTTAAATGCGGTTGAAGAGTTGACCTATTTTTAATTTAGTGCAGCGCTGAAACGATGTCGCTTCAGTAAATCTTTAGGCCCCAAAATAGTTGAACAACTACATACACTATCATTGAAACAGGAGCGATTTTTGAAGTAGGAAATTTTTATTACCTTCAATACTTGACTTAAATCAAATATAACTTGTTCACTTGTGTTCTCTATCCCTCTCCCACTCTCTCTTACATTATATATTTATTATAAACTGAAACAATAATAAAAACTGTGCGTTTTTATCAAAACAATCGAATTGTTCGGGTATACTGTTCTCAACGTTTTTTTATAATCCATTGAATTATAATTGATTGTTATGAAAAATTGCCTTCTGGCTTTTTAAAAGGAAGATATTTTGCATGAACTTGTATAAATATTTTATTATTTTATTTTATTTTGTCTTAATTTAAGTTTTAATAAATTTTAATAATAATAATTTCGTCACGCTGACGTAAAGGAATGATTTTAATTATAATTAATGACATTTTCAATTATTCGTTTTTCCCTCCCCCCTCTTTCTCACTCTTTCTCTTGATTGTAGTGCATGTCTTCCTTCATTGAGTGCTTGAAATATAAAATATGACAAATTATTGCACAAGATTTTTACTATTTTTCCTCTTGTTTGATATTTTCACAGGAAATTATTTCTTGTTTTGTATTTTTTTTCTTTCCTTATAAAATTTGTAATTAATTATGTTTATGATAATATAAATTATCTAATATTTCTACACCTAATGCTTAATTGTAATACATTACAATGCAATCAAAATTAAATTAATTTTTGCCTATTTTTCAGTATGCTTGTGTTTTAAATTCGGTACAAAGATGAGGGAACATTTAAGATTTAGTGAACAACAAACAATAAAAAATGATAAAAATGTTTTGCTTAAATTTTTACTTTTTGTAACAGGAATGATTTTATAATAACAATACAAAGGCAAATATATAGATTTTTTTAATTAAATAAATAATTTTAATAATCTAACAGAGAAATTACTGTTTTTGATTCTTAGTATATAAGGGTAGTGAAGAACGATTCTGTATAATAAAAAAGGTCAGGTGAGTTTATCTAAAGTATTGATAGTACGATGAGTTTATGTTAAAATTTAAACGATCAAATAGAGATTTCCCTCTTCAAATAATTATAGTGAATGTATTTTGGAAAATGACTTGGCAATAAAAAGCTCATAATTGCCTAGTACTGGTTCCAAATAAAGTTCCTGGATTTAGGTCTCTTAGAGTGAGTTTTATATAACATAAACGGACACTGACTTTGTTTTTCATTTTTACTACTTTTACAGCTTAAAGGAAAGTGCGTGGCCATAGTATTTTTGTTGTAGGCTTTTAGGGTGTTGCATACATTTTGATAAACTGAATTTATCGTCAAGCTGAAGGCGTTGTCTTTTTAACAATGGTACAACAAAACAAAACAAACAGAAAATATCAAAAGCAAATCCTATGTTCATGTGACAAAATGCTACAAATCATATACAATAATAATAACATCTTCACCAACAACAACAACAACAAACCATAACAAGAAAACCAAACAATTCACACAAAATTTCATGCAATCATAATTCACATGATTTTACATGCACACACACTAAGTTATGTATAATATGTGTATGTAAAATATATATATGTGTGTCCATAGTTTATTGTATTGCATGAAATAGGAGCATAAGCATGTGTGTGTGTGTGTGTAAAGACATTTGTTGCTGCATTCACACGAGACATTAACAATGGGTTAGACGACGGTGTTGACATTCGTAAGAGAGAATGTATGTTGTATGCAATATGTATAAGTATGTGTATACAGCTGTATATTTATGTGCATATAAATACATTTTGTCTGCATAATTAAATGTTGAATTTTTCATATATGATTTATACCTTTAATTGAGATTTAGTTTAGATATGGACAAAAAGAGAGAGAGAGAGAGAGATAGTTAGATAGAGATAAACTTTAATCACACACTTTACATTTCATAAATATTTATCATATTGTGACAAATTGTTTATAAATATACATAAAGGCATATAACACATATGAAGCGTTTATTATTTAAAAAAGAAAATGTAGCATATTTTTAGTCTTTAAAAAAACACAACTTCATTTATAGAAGTATGTACGAACCTAGATAAGTGTTGAGGTAATTTTTTTTTTTTTTTAAATATAATAAAAAAAATTTGTTTAAACATTTACTCACATAAAAGTCTTTGGCTTAAGGGGAGAGTAAAACCTATGAGGAATTGACTTTTTACAACTAGAACTAGAAAACTAGAAAATCGAACTTTATCTTCAACTGCATATAAAATAATAAGATGGATGACTTTGGGTAACTAAGTTTTCATTTTCTTTCTCTGAGTATCGATAATTGATATCGTGTATGGTCTGACATTATAGCTACCATAGCAAAACTTTATTATGCACTATAATATATGGAATACAATATTACTAATTGATGGTATTAAAAGGTTAAATATACATAAACAAATGTCTTTTTAAAAAGCTTAAAATATTAAATGCAGTTACGGGATTTTTTTCTCACATTCATCATTTTTATAATAAATAATTACACACCTTCGTGTGTAAAAACATCTTATTATATATATATATATATATTATATATCTAAACATATTTATGTATACACAACTAAATAAAATTGCAATTTATGTCTTATGAATGCCATTATAATTAATTTAAAATACAAAATCCAACTAAAATTTCATCACATGTTGACAGACACAACCATCAAAAATCATCACACATGTAACGTACACAGCTATGTGTATACTTGTATAACTATATCTAACTGAAAATTATCTACTTATTCAAATTATAGAATTCGTATATAAAAAAGTTTGTAGACATTGATCACAAATGAATTTCATATATAATAATTTAGGAAAATTTTTAAAAGATTCGCGTTGACCATTAAACGTGTATTTTTTTTGAAATATTTCATATTGTAATATTTTTGTTTTCAATGTTTAATAATTGATTTTTATTATTTTTTTACTAATTATAAAAATGACTTTATTTATTACTTTAATAATATATTAAGTTTTTCTAAGTGATGAAGATATACTAAGTTTGTTCTTCTATTTGCAACACCCAGAAGGAGGCGTCAGAGATCAGCGTTGAATACTGAGTCGATTTAAACTTGTATGTCCGTGTCCGTATGCCTGTCTGTTGTTGGCATTCTCACGGTCGTAAATTTTGAAATATTAAGCTGAAATTTTGTACAAGCACTTTTAGTTTTTCCACGTAGGTTTTTAAAATGGGCAAAATAGGTCCAGAGCCATGCCCACAATCAACAAAAATTTATTTATTTGCCACTAAAATTGAGCTATTAACTTGATATTCGGTAAGGATACCTTCAGTTATCCCTTCCATCGATGTGCTAAAAATGGGCGTGGTCGACGGACGCATCCACTTATATAAAAAAGTATTTAAGATTTTGCTTAAGCCAATTTTAATTTGCTTACTTGTTTTTTATTATTATTATTAGTATATATTAAATTTTTGTGATTTGTGATTAATTTTTTTTTTATGTGTTCGTATGCAGAATATCACTGAATGTGTTTCGTAAAAAATTTGCCACACAATTTACATTTAATTTAGCTTAGACGAGTGTGAAAAGGAATGCTTTCATTATTATTTTTTTTTATTTTTTTTTGTTCTTTTGTAATAATAAAGAAGAAAAAACTAATTAGTATTTGCGTCAAATGTAAACACCTTGAAAGCATACAAAAATATAGTGTATGTGTACAATTTTGGTCTTTTTAATTATATAATAAATTAATACTATATAAAATAAAACAGAGAATAATTTATAATGAAGGGCGTGGCAGACTGAATGCATTTTTAAAGAGAATCTTTGTTAAGTAATAACTTAAAATCAGAATTCTGCACCAAATCAAGCTTATTGTAAAATATGGGCGCACTTGTTATGCGATCCCGATGGAATCGATGGAAGAGCTTATTGTACATATTTTAACATTATAGGTCATTAGATTTGTAGCTAATAGAAAGATTTTTATCTTTTTGTGGGCGTGGTTTTTAACCAATTTATATATAAAAATAAAAACCATATAAAACAACAGACGGTTATGTCTATATTGACTCTGATTTTGATGCTAATATAGAATACAATAATTTGTTTATAAACCCATCATATGTGAAGGCTACAAAAATATAATCCTCATGAAATAGATAAGAAAAACATAACAACAAGAAATAAAACTTTTGTTACTAAATTATCAGAGGCCACACATGTGCAATGCAATGTTTGTTGATGTTACAATAATTACATCGTATTGTTATGTTTTTATTGTAAGCAGATTCCCCCCTAAAAAAAAAAAATGTGGCAAAATCTTATATTAACATAAACAGTATAGAGCAAGAAGAAGAAGAAGAAATTCAAATATATTTACATTATACAACAATAAATTACATTATTTGTGGGGAAACGAGAAACTCATTTAAATATTTTAATAATTGCACACAAACGAAATGTTTTCGTTTAAAACAAAAACACACAAAAATATTGTACATTGAAAAACTTAGTTCACATCTATCAGCGACATACATCTATAAAATTATATTTATAAATGCTTAGGTAAAAAGCTTTGGTATAAATATGTGTGAATATGTTAGGTATGCTAATGAACACAACACTATATACATTGTTTAGCAAAGAAAAGTTCATAAATGATAAAAAAAGGGGTGTGGCAGGAATTAAATTCTTCAATCTGTGAACAGACATATTGAAAATGATTCTGAATCGATCCAGGTATGATTACATTACATAAAAATGTTGTCATTATTTTCTATACATGAAAAATATTTCATTGCACATAAACGTACATACGTATGATTGACATATAAACTGTAGTAGTTTATTAAATATAATAAAGTTCACCGTAGATTAACATAATAATTATAATTTAATTTATTTGGCAAAGTTGTGATAAACAACAAACGTTTTTATGTTGAAAATCATTTACCCATAAAATTATGCATAAATTACCAGCAACAAGTGGTTTATGTACAGAAAACAAAACTGTAACAACAACAATACACACTTTAAAACTACAGGTGTATAGGTCAACAATAACAACAACAAGGTCAATAACAAAACACGACGACAAAATATGATAATAACAAAAAACAGCAGCACAGAGAGAAAGACGATTCTCTAAAACTTTATAATAAATGTCCTTTTTATATCACCCGCATACACAAACAACTATTTATAAATATTGCGAACAAACGGAGACAACATAAAAGTGAACGAAAATGAAATTGAAAATGAACTACACTAGAATATATTCCTGGGAAATGGTGAAATGGTGAAATTGTTGTTGCAATATACTCAAATACACACAACCTCAACATTATAACACAGAGAGTGCATAAAAATATTATGAAACAAATTTTAAACTGTTTGTTACAAGAGTTTTGAAAACAGTTTGAAATGAAATATGAAATAGGCGATAAATTGTGTGGAAAGAAGCATAAGCGTAAGGGAAAGAAGAAGAGTAAAGCGTAGTTAGTATAATTGTAACTGCTACTTGTATAAGCTCTATTGAACATATTAAGTTAAAGTCTATGGCAGCAGCAGTAGCAACAACAGTAGATGCAGTCGGTACAACCACATCAACATCAACATCAATAGTGAAAAATCAGGAAGCAAACCATATCCGGTTACCAGTATCAAACACTAGATGCACTTCCATAGACAACTTTTATGATTGCCCTGCTCGTTCTCACTCTCTTTGTGTGAACATACAGACACGGACGTACGTACATAACTGCCTACTATGTATGCGTGCAAAAGAATGCATATGAACGCTTCCCATGTAAGTGACTGCGTTTGTGGAACGTGTTCATTGACTTTATATAGCTCTTCTCCACACTCTCGGTTTTTTATGTTTGTATACAAGGCAGACACGCACACACACACCCCCAAAAATGAAGCAATGAGCTGGAAACGTTAGAAACTCGTTGAGCAGCAGTTATTGTACGCAGCAACATGCATCAATCTACTATATAATGCTTATTGTTGTAGTTCTTGTTATTGTGTTAGTGTCATACTTTAAAAGTTATCGTCACAACTACCGCTACAACTACTAAATGTATTGTACGCTAGTGTGTGGTCGATTTATTTCCCCTTTTTAATATTGCCGATCACATGCACACACACAGACATATAAATACATAAAACAACAAGCACAACTTTATATCGGACCCAGGATATTTGTACATTGTGAGGCACTATGTTACCATATATATTAACAGGCACATGCATTCACGTTGTGTGCGCTATATGAAAAGCTGTCGAGTTCATTATACTGACATTTTACCAAGTCTATGGAGTTATTGCTATGTGTCGCCGTCTGTTAAATGTGCGTGAATGAATCTCTTTATATATATGAATACGTATGTGTGCGCACATGTTGCTTGTTTGTAATATTTTTCATGATAAACTCAGTTCACGTTTTCGTTTTGTCTTGTCATTCACATGAAAACATTCACAATTTAAAAACTGTATATAGAGGAGATGGTCAACCAGTGTAGCGGTGATATATTTCAAAAGGAAGCAGACTTAATATGAACCATGTACACCGCCCTATTTAAATAGGCAAGAAGAAAAAAACCATGTCATTAATTTTTTTCGAAAGTACTTCAAGTCCATTTTTCCAAAAACGGAGTAGATATGATATGTGCTGCATGGCTTAATAACCATAGATGTAGAGGATATCCCAAGTTCTTAGTCTTATATATTTCTACAGTACTTTCTGTATTTCTGCAGCTTTGACTATTAAATACAAAAATTATTATAAAATGAATATATAGTCGAGCGTTCTATTCGCCTTCGCACCTTCATCATACACTTTCCAATTTGTTACGTATAATTGAATAAGAATTGGTTACCACTCGTTGTTTCATCAATTGCACATAAATCATCTCTTAGCGCAAAAAAATATATAAAAAAAAAATAAATCATTCATAGGCATACAGCTAACACACGCACTCAGATGAATGAATAGATTTGTTTGTTTAAAAAAAGAATAATAACAACAACAATGAAAAATGTTGTATTCGATGAAACGAAATCTAGAATGCCTATCCATTCGCAAAACAGAACATACATCGTACTACATACATATATGAACATACCTACTAAAGGGGACGTTATTATATGAAAGAATTTCGCCACCTTCTAGGTGGTTTATGTTACAAACGTTTGCACAATAACAACATATCTCCACACACTATAATGACCGGCATAAACATCTGCCAAATGCTAAATTAACCACAAGCATGTAAAGTGCCGCCTCAATAAAATTACATGAAATAAAAGGAAAAGTTGAAGTTGGAAGATTAAACACTCTACACAGCTTGGGGTTAGGTTGGTCGGGTGTGCGCTTATAAAAAGCGCTTCACTTAGGCCAGTAAGTAGGCCCATCGTGATGCCCGACGGAACATAACGCAGAGTTCAGTTTAGCTACCCGGAGACAGCTATAAATCGTTTGTTAGCATCCGCTAGTGACCCTAGGCCCTCTACACAGCTTAATCTTATATTAATCATCAAATAAGGCTTCTTCTAAGGGAAGGTTCTAACATATACAGTTGAGTATAAGCAGTAGATTCTTTAAATATCAGACAAATAGGTTCTTGTATTAATTAAAAATGAGTTCATCTTAGACCACACCACAACTAATGTAGGATATAATTCATTAAAACAACACATTTATCTACACAATATATGTGGGCATATAATGAAATAAGCATTCTCAAGAGAATAAGAATTTCTTTTTGAACATACTAAAAGTACATTCCTGTCATTTTTCTATCTGCCAGACAGCATAACAAACTGTGCAGAAGAAAAAAGAGCAACAAGATCACTTTGTCATGGTGGGGTACGAGTAAAAGTAATTTTCTTAAAAATGAACAGAAATGAATCATGAAAATCTTTTTTTATACCTAAAATTATTTATAGATTAACTTGACAGACAATATAAGAACCACATGGTGTGTTCCAGAAATAATTTTAAAATTCTAAATCACACTGATTTTATACAATCGTCTACTATATAAAAATTGTTATGGATATATTTGATTAAATAAAAATTATTATTCAATCACATTTATATATAATCACTTGTCACTTACAATTTACACACACACTCGCGCGAAAATTTGATTAACAGCTGTCCATATATCAAATCATGATTGATAAACTAATATTCGTTTATATGTATTGTTTTATTGTATAAAGAATTTATTTTTAATATTATAATTTATTTATCATAAACACTCTCTGTCTAGTCCTCACTGTTAAAACAAAACTCGCTGGGAGTGTGACAAAAATGTTTTCTATACATTAAATTTCAATGGCAAAAACATCACGTGTAATGTTAGTCGCATCAAAAGCTTATGACCTAAATATGTACAATATAACAACAACAACAACAACAATAACAAAATGAAAATTAATATTTGAAATGGCAACACATCCTCCGAAACCGTATAAAGTGTGGACGTAATTTTCCTTGTGCACGTACATACTCGTACATTGTTGTACAAGTTGAGTAGGGCTTACGAGTGCTTGAAATATTTAAAATAGATTTTCTAAATTAATTAGTCGCGGGCATATTTTTGTTCAATTATGCTGACAATAATCATTCCATCCCTGTCGCACATTTAAGGCAATGTTTGCTTTCAATGTTTTTATTGCAGTTTTCATTAGTCTGCCCTTTTAATGTTACTGTCACGGAAATTAAAGGCGTCAAGTGTTATGTACTCGTATATGTGAATATGTTTGCATGTAAGTTTGCCTTCAGTTCAAGTACACTTCATACATACATTGGACATAAATGGTAAATGAGAGAAATTAAACTTTATGAAAAATTATTAAAGAAAGACCACCTTATGTGGAAATTGGAGGAAATCGGTTGAAGGACACTCCCTTAGTTGGTAACAATTACAAAAGATAAATTTTTGGTATTTTTTTTTAATGCTTTTTACTAAAATATTTCCGCTTAAGAGCCATTTTTTTTTTTATTTTAATGCCCCAACACGGTGGTATTCTTCCAAAAAATCTTTTTATTCCTAAAATATTTTGAATTATATTTAAAAAAGTTAAACTTTTAGTAATTGCAGATATAATTTTCTTATCAAGGTTTGTTTGGCAGTTTTTAATTATATACAATTACGTCTAAGTGTACATATGTATAAATGTGTATATTGCTCTATAACAGAAGGCAGTAAAGTTTTCTTATGAAAAAGGAAATAAAACAACAAAAACTGTACAAAATTTAAAACGCGAAATATAGCAACTTTTGTACAGGATTCCGGATTATTTACTTAAAGTTTTTACTTTATATGTAAATTCATTAAAAATTGCATTTAAAACATTTCCACACCTACCCGCAAATAACAAAAGTAAATATTGGTGTATAGTCAAGCCAGCACAATAACTATAACAACTCGGAATAACAAGTACGAACAACACAAATACTACCACCAACAATAACAATAACAGCAATACGTACAGCCTTTAACTGCAGAAAAATTATGCATAAAAAACAGAAAAACTTATTATCGATGAAACAAATTGCACAGCAATGAAACATACCATTAATGTAATCAGGCAAACTTACTTAACTTTAAAGTTCCAGTGATTTTTCTTTTCTTGTTTTGTTAAACTTTAACTTTATACCAACCGTTTACTTATTCAAACATGAATTTGCTAAAAATGTTTCATTATACCTGATGATGAATAAGTGAAAAATATATATTTGACTTAAACCAAATTTCGGTTACCTTCCACCTTAGGGAGCATTAACATAAAAAACGGTTAAAAACTGCCTAAAATTTCAAGCTGACGAATGGGCAGGCTTGCTATATCAATTCCGCCTATCACGCTGACCAAGAGTGCATTAAACTATACTTACACATTACGTGTCTGATGCTTCCTTTGGTAGTTGCATACGTAATAACAAATTTATTATAACTCCTAAGTAGTATATGTAAACAATGTTCCAGATTTAGTCCAAGGTAAGGGTAAATTTTTTACTCGTTTAACCCAAAGTAAGTTTATTGCCACAATAATATTCTCTTTTAATAATAATTCTTAAATAGTAGCATTGATTACACAAAACTTGAAATCAACTGAAGTTAAATAAATTGTTAAAGGACGTTCTCACGCATACCACGCCTACAATTTATATATAGATATGAAAGGTTTTAAGTTTAAGATTTGACCTCAGCTAAATTTAGTTCACTTTATTCTCATTTGTTTCACCCTATTTGCCTTATGTACGTATGTATATAATTGTATATGTATATAATCATATAATATTTCATAAACACATTATCTATTACTTTATGTGCTACTATTTAAAGTTTTTGCTATTGTTATTGTTGTGTATTGTAGACCAGCTCCAGCTGTTTTATATGCCACATAAAATATGTGAAAAACACTATAGTTTACTGCATATAGTCAGTCGTTTAGCCTCCGCGGCGTTTATCCTTAATGTTTTATAAAAAGTTTCTTATGTGAAAATGGTATTTCTATATATAAACAATATAATATCACATATTTGATCGACCCAACCATGTCTGGCATGTGAGTGTTAAATATTTTTGCTATTAAATATAAAAGCTATTCGGTATTTTGCGGCTACTGTTGTAACAGAGAAAGAGGGTAAAAATTAGTAAAGTATGGCAAAAAAATAAATAAACTTTACAACAGAATATGAAATGCGACGGATACCACTTGTATTTTGCTTTAAGTTTTTGAAAAGCTGTTATATTTTTTATAAATTTCAACAAGAGAGAGTAAACACTCTTCGACATTGCCATTTACATACAATATTCAAGAGTATATTAAAGGGTGTCAAAAAATTCCGACAATTCAAATTATTTGGTAACGAGTAGTGAGAGAGAAACACTAAAAATTGTACAATATCAAATCCTTCTCGTACTGTCTCGTACTAAAGGATATTATGCAAGAAACATTTGAATGCAAAAAATGTATTATGTAGAAAATTTATTGGGCTTTGTTTTAAGACTCTTGCGACAATCTCATAAACAAACTTCACAAGCAGTTACTTCATGCTAAGTACCAGAAAAGAATTTTAAATAAGTATAAAAATGAGCGCAAATTGACAATATCTGACTTAGCGCAGCGTGATGTAAATGTAGTCCGCATTAATGATTTATTATAATCTCTCCAGTTAAAAATTATTACAGTAAATAATGCTCTATAATAACTGAAATAGGTTTTAAAATACAACCAAGAACGGTCACGATGGAAAATGGACTTGATTGACTCACTTTTATTTAGCGCAATATATATTTTATTAAAATACACATTTATATGGAGAAAATTTCTCTCTTATTAATTAATTATGTGTATTTCAATTCTTTATAACACTGTCTCATGATGATATAACTTGTGCAACTAAACCTATTCCACGGAGGGTATTAACTAGTTGCATAGAAGCGAATATATTATCACTTGTTTTCAGTATATATTATATTATACGATAAAAACTCTTAGTATTCTACAGTTACAATATTTCACAAATAAAATCTACTCAAATAAGAAGACAAATGACAATTGTCAAGCCAGACATTATACCGATATAACATTATATAATAGTTGCTTATTCTTTGTTATTGTTGCTACATCAACTTGAAAAAGAAATTATTTTGTAAAAGTCAGTCTTCATTTGTCACATTAACTGCATCCAGTACTTTAATAAACAAAGCACTTAAGTGGCTAAAATGAATCACCAAACAACTCAACTTTCTTAGCTTTCTAATGATATATTTTAGCCATTGCTTATCTTCTTTAACCGCTAAATGAAAAGAATTATAGAAAAATTACGGAATATGCGACATTTGGCGGACGTGAAGTTATTCGATCATACCCTTCTATACAAATATTTAAAAATTGATTTTTACACAATTAATTAAATAAATTAATTACGAGAGATTATTCTAATAACGTTTGTTATTTATTTCAAGCATTATTGAGGTTTTTGGATCTAACATCAAACACTTTTCAAACATTTTTTCAAATCGATTTTAAAGCAGAGTATTTCATGTTTGCTTTAAGTCTCCAAATGTAACTTTCCTCCTTGGTTGTTTACTTTCCAACGGCATAGTTATATAATATAGAAAAACATAAAACGAAATATCATTTAAATCTTTACGTCAACATTGTTGACTGCATTTTAAGTAACAAAGTAATATGAAAGCAAAAATACATGGCGACATTAAATCATAATAAACGTAAACTAAATGAACGTAAGAAAATAAATGGCATAATATTGCGAAAAAGGCACGTTTCCGCCAGATTTAATAGAAGCAAACAATTAACAACAAATTCATTACGTTTTTATGCAAATAATATCTGCTACCCTTGAATTTTTTACACACACACATAAATATTCAAAAACAACTTTCCATTGTTACCAGATTCATGAATATACATGCAGCCCAAAACAAATTAATAACTGTGTGCACTCAATCAAATAGTTAAGTGATTGATTGTCAATCATGGTTATTAATAGTTGTCTAAAATAAATGGAATGAAAGGTATTAGTAGTATTAGTAATAATCATGGAAGAATTTCTTCGTAAATTGAAAAACAAAATTGTGCACAAGTAATATCTTTAATTTTGATCAAATTTATTTATTACAACGCGGCAAAAATATTCAGACACTGTGCGAATCTATTTCGCGATAAATTGGAGCTGCTCTAAAATCTGGTCTGGTGGCCTAGCACTTTATTAATGAATAAATATTTTGTATATCACTAAACCGACGGAAACAACTGCTCATCAACAGAAATATATGGACCAGGTTTATAACAATTTTGTGAATTCCCCATAAATCGATCCCATATTGTAGATATCATAGCAAATTTATTGATTTCTAAATGCTGGCTTCTTTAGCTCTTCTTATAAAATCGTATAAACTTCATAAGTTCAGTAAAGTTGTTTCGGCTCCCACTTAGTCTTCAACACCCTAAATGCTTCTTCTTCTGTACATTTTATAATATGATGCATTATACGCTGATCAATATCCCCAACAATATTATGCACTGGTAACCTGCCAAGTTTGGAACTTTTTATTTCTTCCCAGACTGTTCCATCAGCAGCAATTTCGATGCGTTAATCCTCTAAATCTGTCTCACTTTCGCATGTCAATAAAACTCTCTTTCTTTTCTGTCCTGGACGCTTATTTATAACATTCTCCTCTTTGCTCTTTATCGGTTTCCATATTTTTTTCAATTCCAGCAATATCTTAGAAGTGTTCTACTTGAGACTGTAATCAATACTATTGTTGTCTACTCTTTTCAATTGAAGCCGACTCTGAGATAACTATAAAAAATTTTACTCTGAGACAACTGTATAATATTTTTTCTCACCGGTCATATTGACCGACCGCGGTAGGTAGGCCACACATGACAAATTTTTCTTGGAAAATAGAAAAGAAAACTAGAAGTAAAGAATATATGCATATTCTAAGAATGATCATATAGTTTGATTACGGTTATATAACTTTTAAAAATGTGTAAGTTTTACAAAAGTTTGAAAACGGTCAATTTGACCGATACTGGTAGGTTTAGTGATGTGTGATGTGTTCATATTATTTTGTCCATCCCCTATATATTTTTTATAAATTTGCAAGACACTAAATTCAAAATTGTTTTTGGGACTTTTCTTATATTTTTATCGTTTAAAGATATTTTGAAACATATTTTGCTATTTGTTTGCATAAAATGAAACGCAACTTCCTCCCTATCTCGCCTCAGAAATATTATAATTTTCCATAAGGGACCCTAGCATTTACATCCCATACTCATAATATTATTGAACAATCCTTTCTCAATCTGTCTTATGATTTCTCAATTTCAATTGTCATTCATTGTTTATTCATTCAACAATTGTTTGAAATGTATTCTATTTTTGTATTATTTCTTTTATTTTCTAACGCCTTTACTTTCGATAACTTTGCACCATACCTAGGGTAAATAAACAGTTAATCTCAATTTTTCCTCATTCTCCCTCTTTTTACTAATTTCAGGTATAAAATTTACGATATATACGCTAACAATGTGACGCAAAAGAAAATCATTTACATATTATCCAAAAATTCCAAGTATGATTTTTTTGAATTGCCAAAATCAATAACAATGCCATCACCTGTAATGGTAGCACCTCCAGATCAATGGGAATTTGAAGCGATATTAAAACGATTCGATATTAGATATGTTGTGAGTGATAGTAATGTTGGATTGACGGAAAAGCATAAACGAATTGAAGCCAATTCAAGGACTCGTACAATGGCTGGTGGAGAATTAATCGATTTTACTAAATTTTTAACATTAAATGAAACATATTCCTATATTAATGAGTTGGGGAAAATGTATCCTGAGCGCTTTACCGTCAAAACGGCTGGAAAATCATATGAAAATCGTCCTATTCTATCTATCACCATAACTGATGGTTCAAAAAATAATGTCAATAAAAATGTGATTTTGATTGATTCTGGTATACATTCTCGTGAATGGATTTCTCATGCTGAAAGTCTATACATAATGCATCAATTGGTGGAAAAATTTGAAAATAACAAATTATTGCTGAAGCATTGCGACTGGGTGATAATACCGGTTGTTAATCCTGATGGTTACGAATTTACCCACACTTCATATCGTATGTGGCGTAAGACACGTAAACCCGTCTCAAATAAATGCAATGGTACTGATGCAAATCGCAATTTCGATTATAAATGGAAAACTTCCGACTCTATAGAAAGTCCCTGCTCTAATACGTTTGGAGGTATTCACCCTTTCTCTGAAACTGAGGCCCAAGCAGTTCGCGATGTCATGTTGTCGATGAAAAATCGGGTAATATTATATGTAACCTTGCATGCGTACGGACGAGCAATAATGTATCCTTGGAGCTGGACACGGTTAGTACGTAATTGGTCGAGGTCTTTTAATAGTTTGCAGTTACAATTCCAAAGTAATATGTTTTAAGCCATATAAAATACTCTCAGTACATGGGATTTTTTATATAACTGCCACTCGTATTAGGCGAAGGACGGCATAATACTTCCAGACTACATAACTACCGCACTTGAGTCAGCGTAAAAATGGTGTTTACTATTTATGAGCGTATGATCGACGCGGTATACATATAGTTTTTTTTTTTTTTTCTTAGATTTATAGGCTATGCATCTACAAATTTTAGTTAAGACATTTTAAGAATCACGAATTTTTCGCCAAATAAAGGCTTTCTACAAGATATTATTTGCGTTGGCTCTCTAAAAATGATCCCATTGAGTGAAATCGTTGTACAAAACAATGTCGCAAAAAATGCGTTAACCAACAGACATATTTGATTAAATGGATTCCCTTTAGCCGTTTAGGAGTTACTAACAATGACTGGTTTAGGTATACACACCCACACCAATTGATATTAAATACTTTATATAAATCATTTTATAAAACTCTTTACCAAATATCTTCATTACCTTGTTTTAGACAACCATCACATAACCGCGATAAATTTCATTCAATAGCAGAGGCTGCTGCCAAAAAAATGGAACAATATTCGGGAAAAAAGTATAAAATTGGCGCACCTTCCGAAATACTCTACATTGCCACCGGATCTAGTTTTGATTATGCGTATGGTGTAATTAATATACCTTTTGCATTTGGAATAGAAATGCCAGGTAGTAAGGATGAGAAAGGCAGGTTTTCACCTCCACCACAAAAAATTTTACCTTATGTTGAGGAAACTTGGATTGGGATTAAGTCCTTGGTTGAAAGTGTAAATAAGATGGAAAGATCAATAACTCTGCGAACATTACAAAATGGTGATGAAAAAAACATCGTAGAAAAACCATTACAAAAAAGTGATAAAAAAGAGAAGGTAGAGAAATCGATTAGTTCAATGTTTTGCCCAAACATAGGTCTTGTGGTATTATTAGCAATTTTAAGACAATAAAACATTTGAACATAATAGTATCTCACTGTACTGCCTCTACCTGCGAATACGCCAGTTACAAGACAACCAAACGAGCGGGGCCATGTGGCCACTCTATATAGTCTTTGTTTTAATAATTCTATCAATTTAACGCAAAATTGTTTATATGGAAAATTTCGTACATATACAAACGCGAAAACACGAAGCTATTTACAATACTCACAAACAATTATAAACTATGGAAATGTAACACTCAATAAAGGGAAATATTTTTGAAAGATTTATGATATAATGCATGCAACGGAGATGAACAAATGTATGCAAATTAAGAAATATGTGAAAAAAAAACAAACATTTAAATGGGCCACGGGTACAATTACTTAACTTGGAATGATGCTACTGCGATACAATTTATGTATTGCTCTTAAAAAGCTCGTTATTTATTTCGAATAAACTGAAAAACTGTACACACTGTGTATATAGATGGCCTAAGCAAAAAAAAAAAAGAAAATATTATTTGGCCAATAAATTTCTATTAAGGTGATCTTGGTTGAATGAAATAATTCATGAGTAAGAAAATTTTAGATCAAATAATTGATTTAAGCATTTATTTAAAACTTTTCCACTCAATTCGATTCAATCACAATCAACTATAAATTTCCACGAATTAAAAAAAAACCCCTTGCATACATTTTACAGTAGATTTCATTCGTAAAATTCATTCATTTTCACACCTGACACCTGCATAATTGACTGTTCGCATATTGATATTTCATGACTTTGGAATATTTGCACTCAAGTAAATAAATTTCATAAATAAATTTATTTCAATTATTCAATAATTGGCTTGTGTGTACTTATATATATATGGTAAGATGAAATTTGACTAAAGAATTTTCTTTAAATTATTTCATATGTGATTATATAGTTTTCGTTAACCTTCATTAATGGTTCAGTTTTATTTTGATTTGCGGTATTTTATAATTGGTATTTATCTAAATACCTTGAAGAACTTTTATATAATGCTAATAATCATTTTATATAATAGATGAAATTAAATTACACTTAAAAAATCTTTCATTTTGTAGTCACCACATAAGATGGCATGTGTACTAGGTTTATCATTCCGTTTGCAACACCCAGAAGAAGGCGTCAGAAACCTCACAAACTATATACGAGTATATAATCTTAATCAGCAACAAAAACTAAGTTGATCTAGACATGTATGTACGTGCGTCCAGGTGTTCTTGGCATTCTCAAGGGTGTAAATTTTGATATATTAAGAGAAAATTTTGTACAGACACTTCTAAACAGTTTTTCTAAGCATATCGCTATTTAGATAAAGCAAAATCGGTCAAAAGCCACGCCCACAATCAACAAAAATTCTATTTATCTGCCACAAAATTTGAGCTATTAAGTTAAAATTTAGAACGCATATCTATAGTTATATGTATAGTGCCAAAAATGGGCATCATCGGATAACAAACTTGCCCACAATTTACAAAAAACCGTATTCCAATTAAAACTCTACTTGTAAGCTAATACGTAATAGAGGATATAATCATGTACCTGCCACACCCACCTTTGTACATATCGAGAATATTTAATATGCGGCCTAAGTCAAATTCACTTTTCCTACTTGTTATTATTTCATATAATAAGTGAAAAACTTGTTTCAGCCAAATTTAGTTTATTTACTTGTTAGCCGTCTCATTTTAGGGCTGCAACATATTATCAGAACAAGTAGAACAAATTTAAATATTTGAAATTTATACACATCTCTGGTTAATCATTTACTACCTATTAAAAATATAAATAAAAATTCCTAGAAATATAAGATATTTGAAAATACACTCGATATGAGTGCACGAATGAATACAATAAATGATGACAACACACACTGACACAATGCATCCATAATAAAACGAACACAATTTAATGTTAATGAAATTATAATGTGTGAGAATAATATGATTACAAGTGAAAAGGTAAACAAACATGTACACACTCACTCATACGTATACATATATATCACATGTAATGGCAAAGCGAAACAATTGACAAGTCAACAGTTATCGAAGTCAAAATACCTTTAAAGCATATACAAAATACACACAAATCCATTTAAAATGTAATACATTTTATAAATAAGTAATGCGTTATACATATGAATGGAACTGCATGCTATAATATATGAACGTGCACAAATATATCATCGATTGCCTATATATATATATATATCATATTATTTCGATTTAACCACCAAATCAACATAAAGTGGCGGTTTGGTTTTCTATCAAAATATATATATATATATATATATATATATGTAAATATATGTACCTACACACAATCACAGTACAAGCACAGTTTGATAATAACATTGCGTGCTGAAAAGTTACTATGCATACAAGTATATATGTGTGTATGTTGCAGAGGGTATTTTATATATTTTGAATGATTGTGGTAAACAAGATAGACTTATACACGAATACATATTTGCATATGTATCACCAGTAGCATACTTTTGGTTACACATGCATGTCAATTCTCGTTTATTTTATTCGCTTTGTCAATTATTTCGTTAGACATTTCAATACAATCACACTCATACTCAAATACTTCTGATCAATGGGTATTTAGTATAGGGTGGAATATGAAAAATATTCTTTAACATGCAAAAAAAAAAAAACTTAAGCCTCTAAAGTTGAGGAATTTTTAATTTTTTTTTTTCATAAACTGTACAGAAAGAAAACCAAAGGCACAAGATAACATCAAAACAAATTCTGTTATAATGACATTTAAATACCAGCAAGTTAGTTATAATATATTACTATACAATACACATACATACATAAAATAAAAAAATTAAATATACGACGACTTGGCATTACTCTATATTCAAATTTAACCAATACATGTAGTGGAGGGTGTAAAAAAGCAATAATGCCCTCGAATTTAAATTAAAATATATAATCTTTTTAAGGAACAAAGAAACACTGAATCTTAGAATTTCAAAATTTCAAAAAAAAATCTCGATGTCTTCGATGCATTAGTTATAAAACCGTAAACAAATGACTCTTAGTTCATTACCTTGTTTTGGGAAAGTAAACTTATTTAATTATTTAAATTTATTTTACACTCAACTAGAATTCCTTCTGAAATTAAAAATGTCTCCTTAGTTTGAAATAATCATATAATACCCAACAAAAAAGAAGGTAAAGGAAAAGAAAGAGAAAGTTTAAGTAAAGTAAACTAATCTAAAACTTCTAGTAATACAGGTTGTATATTAAGTTGCTATAATAAAAAGCGTAGAGGCGTAAACATTGTTATTATTATATTGATAAAATACTTAAACTTATTATATTCTATATCCAAAATTTCTCAATTGCTTTTTATAGAAATTAGAAATTATATTAGTGAATAAATATATTGTAAACTTTAAATATTGATAACAACAACTGATTATTAGATTCTAATTTAAACAAGTAAGAAAAGTAAATTTGGCTTAAGTCAAATCTAAAATATATCCTCTACATCTACAACTGTGGGCGTAGCAGGTACATGATTACGCCCTTTAAAAGTGCATTTATTACGAATCAGCTTGCAAGTCTAGTTTTATGGCAAATATGGTTTTTTGTAAATTTTAGGCGTTTGTTATCCGATCACGCCCATTTTGGGAACATTAATGGATGGAATATCCATGCGTGTATGCGTACTAAAATTCAAGTTCAATAATCCAGATATATAAATTTTTCTCGATTGTGGGCGTGTCTGTTATACGACCACGCTAATTTTTAACATGTTGTTTGTACAAAATTTCACTTGATTATCTCAAAATTTACGTCCGTGAACAGAACAGACGGACACACGGTCACATGTCTAGATCGACTTCGATTTTGATAATGATCAAGAATATATATACTATGTAGAATCTCTGGTAGGTCCTCCTTTCAAATGTTGCAAACGGAATAACAAACTTAGTATATTTTATCATCTTATATGTTGGGTATAAAAATTTATATTCATATACAAATAAGACTTAACGTATACTGAACACCTTTTATTCAGCATGTACAAAGACATATTTTCTATATTTTCATATACTTTCTACATAATTGTCATCACTAAATGAGCCTTTAAAGTCTTTTACACTTAACACAATTATTACTTTTGTTGGTGCAATTGTTCAGAGAAGTTTTTATGCACAATAAAAACATTTTGTGTTTTTCTGCCTTTTTTCATATTTTTCAATTTATCCCTTTGTTGTTGCTTTTTTTTTTTTTATTTGCCTTCACCGGCATTATATAAAATCTATTTGTAACTTTTTTTTTATTGTTGTCACATAATTTAATTTCCTGTTATTGTCAGCTTTTTATACATCTTTATATATATTTTTGTAGAGTTTTTCTTCTTTTCTTCTTATTTAACTACAATACAGCATTGTTTTGTTTGTTACGTTTGAAATACAATTAAATCTATTTACAAGATTTATTACATTTAGCTTTTTTGTCAGAAACGTATTCCATTAATTTTTGTGCTTTTTTTTTTTTTATAAACAATTTTATTTTATTGTGTTTGCATGACAAAATAGCATAATGTAGGTATTGAATGGAAACGTATTGGTTTGAAAGAAAAAATGTTCTCGTATATACATAAAAGTCATTGATTAAGAAGAAACTCTAAAGAAATATTTTTGGATTTTTTTCTTAATTTTACTTCATTTTTAATCATTAAATCAAAATAACAATCACTCATACGTCTGGTAGTGCATAAATAATCAAAACAACTGATTAATATAAACAACTAATCTAATTGTATATCTTCACAATGATTTATGCCGAATTCCTTTTCTATATTAACACCTGATCATCAGATTATGTTTAGGAGTGTAGATTGTTTATAAAAGAAATTTCATTGTTTTGTATACATACCCTATATGATACATATGCTAAAGGGTATATTAAGTTTGTTAAGTCGATTTCAATACCTAGAGGGACAGCCAAGTCCGACCGTATATTGTAAGTTAGCTGGAGCTGATATTGAACTCAAATTTTGAACAGACATTTCTAGCCTGTGCACACAAATTCCCATTTAAATAGAACAGAATCGTTTAAGTGCCACGCCCACAATAACAAAGCTCTTCCATCCACATATTCAGATTACAAAATTAACTTTTTGATCCTACTCGCACAACAGAAACGCCTACCATTTAGTCAAAGTCTTATTTAAAGGAAAATTGAAACTACAATAAGTCGATATATAGTACTTTAATCACATATTGATTGCGCGATTGTATTTTAAATTTGGCTATTGTTTCTTTTTTTGATTTATTATTATATCTTTATAGTTGCATACGGTCCTCCTCACCTCTTGCAATTCACTTCAAAAGAGCTTTAATTTCTTTTAAAGTATTTGTTGTTTTTAAATGTGTTCTATTTTCTTTTTTGTTTATCAATTTTTATGACCATAAAACCATAAATTTATATAAATTTTGAAATCATTGATGTAGAATTGATTTAATCAGAAACGGTTGCCGCTTTGCGCTTTTGCAGATTATAAACCGAGTACGTTTTGTTTTATGACCACACTAACAGTTTATATGAAATGAAATAATTTTTTTTTAACATACTCTACATATTTAACAATTTAATGTTTGAAATGAACAACAGCAGTATTTTTATCAAATGCACTAAACGTGCACTTTAATGAAAATCGAAGCAAACTAACAAAAAATTATATTGTATTATTCAATTTTGTGCTTTTTTGTACTATTACAAAAGTTGTTGTTGCGTATTATGGCACATACCTATTCCATGGATTTGTTATAGATTTGTTAAATATAATTATATCGTTTTATAAAAAATATATGTAAGTAATTTTTTATCCGTATCTTATTTATTGTTTCATTCTTTATTCTAATTGGAGGACGATTCAAAATTGTTTCATTGCTAGTTAGCTATAACTTAGGATATAGAAGATAGGTTTAGGACTTTTTATAAAATTTGGTATGTAACGCAAGTTCAAATCTAGCTTCCCGTTGAATTCGACTGTTGCTAGACTAGTAACCTACTAACAATTAAAAACATTACGAAAGAGGTGTAAGGGAAGGAAAGCCTTGCACCTTGAAATCGGGAACAAACTCACTTTACCAAAGACCTAGAAAAAAGCATCAGAAAGCTGGTATACATGGTATACATTTTATTCATTAATATGCAAATTCTTTAATTAAGTATGCCTGTTCGTGTGTCCGTCTACAGTAAACATTCTCGCGATTACTTAAATCGAAATATTTATACTTAAACTTGGCAGAATTATTGTAGGTAATAAAATTGGATAAAATCGCTCAATGAACACGCCCACAGTTACAAAAAGTTAAAGAGTTTTCAAACATATACAAACAAGATTATACTTAATAAAGATCGCTACCGAGGAAACACTCAATAAAAACCGCACATAATATTCTTTTTTTATTATTCATAAATTTCAATTAAAACGAATATTATAAATCTGAAAATTTACTTAAAAATATATATCACTTACTTAATATATTTACCTTTTCTCTGCCAAAGTATGATTCTGGAAAAATATATATTTTATTAAAACTTGACACAATTGCTTCGGCACACAAAACAATTAATTAAAAATTTTCAGTTATACTTAATATTTATGATATATAGAAATATTTCTTCTTATATATAATATTTTTTTATTCAACACTTGAAAACTTTTCTTAATATTTTGGATGTCATGTGAATAATTTTCACACTCTGTATAAATGGTTTTTTGTTTTTTTTTTTTTTTTATTCAAAATAATTTCAACACTTTAATAAATATTCGAATATATATTGAAGAGAAACACTTTAAAATGCGTAAAAAACGCGATCAGTTCCTTTTTGTCATAACTCATTTATTTATATGTAAGTGGAAGTGATTGTAAGGGAAACACGTCTTATCTAATGGAAAACCCGTTACCAACTGAATTTGGCGATTTTCAATTGTGTGTTAATACCAATACCGGTCCACAAGCAGCAAAATACATATGTATAGAAAAGCACATGCCGACAAACAACAAATGTTCGTGAGTATCTGTTTGAACGCATTGTTAACCAACAGTCAGCAAATAATAATTTGTTAGACGAAGTATATATGTGTGTATTTTTTTTTTTTTTTATTTAAGTTCGTCTCGCATCGGATTTATTCGCTTAACTAATCGGTTGGTTTTTTATTTTTTTTTTTTTTTCATTTCTTTAATTCCGGCAAAGCTATAAGCAAACCCTCTTCATGTATATACGTTTATAACAAAAAAAAAAAAAAAATGTTGCTCTGCATATAACACACATACACAAAACAAATCCATACGGTGAGAGAGTGCAAATTTCATCGAAAGAGAGCTGTTCAGCTTTACACGCAAATGGCGGGAAAATTTTCATGTAAACATTGCAGCTTCTGCAAAAATAACAATGCTGTCAACAATGTTTATAAGCATGCTGTCATGGTAATTGTGCCTTCACAATTAGCTCCTACATTTTAGCACGTGTTGTGTTATTCAGCCACTTTGTCTTCTTGCTTCTTTCTACCTAAAACTGTTAAGCACCAATGAGCATGCGTCAAAAGTGAAGGAAGTCCTTGTCAAATTATAGTAAATTTCCTTTAAAAAAACACATTTTATATACACGATGTTTACTCAATAATACCTGGGTGTTTGTCAGCTTATACCGTCGGGCCAATCAAAAGTGTGACAAAATAATGCGCACTAAAGCATTTCATACAATATATTTATTTATTTGCTTAGAATTTAAACTTATTCGTGTTGATAATATATTGTATATATGGTACAAATAATATATTGCCCAATTTTCTTTAACTCGTTTAGCAACTCATACTTATGTTTATTGACAACTGGATTATAATTTATTATATTTGAGTATAAAGGTCATTTACTATTAGGCACTTGTTGATGCTGGACTTCATTTTGTTATTTTATTACATAACATTCCATATTTCCATTATGGATAACTTATATAGAACAAGTAAGAAAACTAAATTTGGCTTAGACCAAATCTTAAATACCCTCCATATCAACAGTGGGCGTGAAAGGCATATGGTTACGCCCTCTAATAGTGTATACATTATGTATCAGCTTGAAAGTTGAGTTTTACATAGAGTATAGTTTTTTGTTAATTGTGGGCGCGTCTGTTAGTCCACTATGCCCATTTTTGACACATCAATACATGAGATAACTATAGATATGCATTCCAAAATTTCAAAATCATAAGTCAATTTTTGGGCAGATAAATAGATTTTTGTCGCATTGTGGGCGTGGCTCTTGACCGATTTTGCTCATTTTAAATAGCAATATGCCTAGATCGACTTGATGATGCTTTGTTTTTGATGAGGCTCAAGAATATATACACTTGGTAGGGTCTCTGGCGCCTCCTTGTGGTATAGCAAACGGAATGATAAACTTAGTACACCTTACCTTATGTGGAGGATATAAGTATTATTTGTGAAAGAGTTTCTAATGTTGCGTCTAAGATTATTTTTAAGTAATTGTATAAAACCCCTCTTCCATGGGTCACCCTTTATTTGCTTTTAACCCATTTACAAAAGTTTTACAAAGTGCGATTCAAATGAGAATTTAAAAATTGTAATTATGTGTAAAATCAATTAAATAATAATTTAATTTAAATTTTACAGTTAGGTTGCTCACTCTTAGTAGTGTAGAAAATGATCACAGCATTTTTTCACCTGTGACAGAGATACAACAATAACCACAAAAAAAATCAAATGTATTTAAAAAAACCACAAAGCAAACAAACAAGTTTAGATAGTTTGGCTTCTCGCCAAATTATTTAAAGTACAAACGAATGCAAAATTAAGACATTTTTTAAAAATAATCATGTTAAAATATTGTGTCACCTTTTTAATAGGAAGCATACTTATACATAATATTACATCTATATTATATTTTCATGTTTCCTTTGTGCAGTATTTTAAATTTTATTATTTTATTAACATGTGTTTTTACCGTAGTCAGGTATTTTTTCAAAGAAAATCTTTCAGTAATTAATAAACTAATTAAAAGGCCAATCATTTCATATGTCGAGAAACCTATGTTTTCTTTGTTAAATAACAAAAGAAGTTGAGTGATTATTCGTATTAAACAAATGTAAAAAGTGCAAATATTACATCCAAACGGAATCGGCTACTTCATAACCTTCTTTATTAGCTAGCTAAAACCCTCTGAGCTAGCTAAAAAATTTTTTCTTAACTCTTTTATACGATTTCAAAATGACTAGAATTACAAGTTCTTGAACAAATTTCAATTCAATTAATGTGTAATTTTATTAAGTAATTCAATTAATATATTAAACTTTTATATATATATAAAATACGTATATATATAAACATACATTAATTGTGTTAAACCACAAGAAGGCTCAATTTAAAAGGCTTCTCCACATACGTTTCAAAAGGTTCTTGAGTAAAAAGTAATTTATATAATACTATAGAAAACAAGTAAGAAAACTGAATTTGGCTTTGGGCAAATCTTAAATATTCTCTACATGTGCAGTGGGCGTGGCAGGTATTTTATTACGGATTTTTAAGCTGAATATTGTTTTTTGTAAATTGTGAGCGTGTCTGATATCCAATCATGCTCATTTTCGGCACATCGATGAATGGTAGATAAGCAACTTTATAGGTAAGTTTTTGTGCAATTATGTAAACTTTTGTTGATTGTGGGCATGGCTTTTAATTGATTTTGCCCATTTTAAAAAGTGATCTGCGTGCAAAAACTAAAAGTTCTTGTACTTCAGCTTAATATCTCATAATTTACGCCCGTGATAACGGCCTCACGGACACGCGGACACAACGACATTCATGCCTAGATCGACTCAGTTTATGATGCTGATCAATACTACTTTGTATAGTCGCTGATGCCTTCTTCTGGGTGTTATTTTATGTGGAGAGTATAAAAAAGATTACAGATTTATATATTCTTAGATTTACAGTTCTTCTCTAGACCATTAAGATAATTTTCTTAAAGTAAAGAAAATTTAATCAAATCATATCATATCGTTCTTAGACTGAATTATACCGCAGATCCGCTTCTTTTAATGATTTGGTGTCAACTGAAGATTTAGTAAGGATTACATGTTCATATATAAACTATTGGCTTATTTCAATACCATTCTATCAGGTCAAAGTCTTTTAGAGGCTATTAAATTATAAAAAGCTTAAGTTTGTCTTCAAAATATTAAACGCCATACCCCAACCAATTAATAGTATGACTGTATGTATAAGACGAATGGCTATAAACTTAGTGCAGTTATAGTACTTTACTTTATTATAACTCATTGTATAATTTTAGCCAATACTTTGTAACGTTTCAACTCTATTTAGCATAATAAACATTGTACAAAGGAAAATGATATTGCATGTTACAAAGGTATAAACATTTCTTTTTGAGGCTTTGCGAAATTGTTGTTGTTATAAATTATCACAACAAAAACATAAAATGAAAAAGCTACTAATTTGTTAATGGGGTAAACACACATAAAAGTCGAAAATATTCTCAGGAAAAAAAAAACGAGAGAGACGACCACACAAAACAAAAACGGAGTAAAACAACAACAAAGTGAAATCAACATAAAATACAAAAAACATAGTGCAATGCAGTCAGTTAGTCAGTCAATTTTATTCTAAGGATATAATGCTACACTAATCATACACACTGAAACGGGGAATGTTAAGTAAGTGAAAAATATAAATAAAACTATAACTAAAATTGGAAAGGCCAACATTCTCTCGAAGGCAACACCCCGTACTTCCGGCTTTTATATTATCAGAGCAGAACATAGACCCCTTAGTAGAAGCTATACCACCAGTAAGTGATTGACCTTAACTGAAATGAAATGTTTTCTATATAATGTATAAGTAACCTAAAGGAATGATAATCACCATCGCGTGCTTTGAGAATTTAAGGAGTGGATGTGATTTTTTATCATTCTTTGAAGGCTGATCCTTCTTCTCTCCCCCACCATCTAAAGTTCTTAACCGGTAAATTGAAGAAAAGTAATAAAAACCAAATACGAATAGATGACCATTAAAAGTGGCGTGCGGTATGCTATTGTACAATATTTTTCCTTTTTTTTACATACAATTATAAGCACTCCTCTAAAAGCCACCTTAATATTTTAAAAGCTATTTGTAAGGGGAAAACAGTAATTCCACAGTAGTCAATTATTTTTTCCTTTTTCTTTTTTTCTGCTTAATATATGTTAACAGGCGGAAATTACAAATTGTTCGACAAGAAATTATAAATTTTTATTACATATGTTTAAATAAATGAAATAATAATAATATATAATTATAATATTATTTTTATACTCTTCACCTTAGTGATGAGGGTATACTAAATTTGTTCCTAGGTTGGCAACACCCAGAAGGAGGCATCAGAGACCCTACAAAGTATATATATTCTTGATCAGCATCAAAAAGTAAATCGATTTAGATAAGTATGTCCGTGTATCCGTGTTTTCTAGGGTCCGTTCTTGGCATTCTAATGAGCTGAAATTTTGTACAGAAAGTTTTAGTTTTGCAAACAGATCGCTATTTAGTATGAGCAAAATCGGTCAAGAGCCACGCCCACAACCGACAAAAACAGTTATATTTGATACAAAAATTGACCTGTGAACTTTAAATTTAGTTCACATCCATCGATATGCCTAAAATGGGCAAGGTCGCGCACAATATACAAAAAACCATATTCACCATAAAACTAGATCAACAAGCTGATACGTTATACATACACTATTAGAAAGCACAATTTATATATATTTGCCACGCCCAACTCTGTGGATGTGGAGGGGATTTCGCCTAAGCCAAATTTAGTTTTTTTTACTTGTTTATAATTAAAGTTTAAATTTAGATGTCAATAAACAATTTATGGCCGAAATGTATAAATTATCAACTATACAATAAAAAATTTTCCTCTTTCACTCGTCCTTAATACCTTACACATTCATTTCATCTGATCACCTCTATAAGCAACATTTGTATATTGTTGTTGTAGAGTTGGCCTAAGACAGATTTAGTTTTTTTACTTGTTTATTTTCAATATTTTCCTTACTTTTTCATGGCCAAAGTTCCCTACCAAAGTTCATTTAAAAACATATTTCATTTTTCATAAAAAATATTTATGGTGCAGCTATAAGAATGAAATATATATACTTTCTAGTCTCGCCAACAGTAATGAGTTTTAAATTGCCGAAACGAAACAAATTATTCAGCAAATTATGGGAGAATGGAAGGAAGTGAATATTTTAGAAAATTTTGAAGTTTTCACTTTGTTAAGAATATTGATTATACTCACAAACATTCAATTAATATGAATTATGCAAAATAGGCTAAAATATGTGTTTCATAATATTGTTGATGATGTGGTCTAACAAAAATTTCCAAATTTTAAATATTTAAAACTTACATTTCGTATTGAAAACAACTTTATTATCAAAAAAAGATTGTTTTAGAAAAATTTTCATATGAGAACAATATTATTATTGCTTTTAAGTAAAAGGTACCAATTAATTAAATTCTATTACTTATTTATATATGTGTATGATCTTAAATAAATAAATGAAAGCGTAAATATTTAAAAATCTCATCTCACATGTTAATAATTTATAAATCAACACCTACTTATACAATATTTTTGTCCTTTTGTCTCAAATGATTTATATATCGTTTGACACATAATGAATAAATTATTATAAATACAAATTTCTCAGACAAGTTCAGTTATTTAAAAGAATCTGTGTAGAGAGTATTAAGGAAAAACCACTCATATATAAAAACAAGTAAGAAAACTAAATTTGGCTTAAACCAAATCTTAAATACCCTTCACAATCACCAAGGTGGGCGTGGCAAATATATATATATATATACATATACTGAGCCTTCTAATAGTGTATATATTGCGTATCAGACTTTAAGTGGAACTTAACGCTAGGTATAGGTTTTTATGGGCATGTCTTTTATTCCACCACGCCCATTTTATATGGGATAACCATAAAGATGTGTATTAACTTTAAAGTTCATAGGTACTTTTTTGTGAAGGATATATATATTTTAATCGATTGAAGGCGTGTATGTTATTCGACCACGCCCACTTTTGGCACATCGATAAAAAAAAGTATTTATAGATAAACGTACCAAATTTCACGTTTTTTGCTCATTTTTTGTAGCATATAAATAGATTTTTTTCGATTGTGGGCGTGTCCCTTTACTGATTGTGCTTATTTTAAATAGCTATCTGCGTGCAAAAACTGCGTACAAAACTTCCGCTCAATATCTGAAAATTTACTCCCCTGAGAATGCCAATAACCGACAGACGCACGGACAAACAGCTTTTGAATCTGATTAAGAATTTTAGGATCTCTTACGCCTCCTTCTGGCTGTTGCAAACGAAATAACAAACTTGGTATACCCTCATCCCTAAGGTGGAGGGTATAATAAAATGAATTACAAAATATAAATGAAAAAAGCAAACACTTTCGTACATCTAACAGATTTTGTCCATAACACATAAAAAGGACAACTTACCATAAACAAATGTCGGTTTTTCGTTATTCAACATACGTACAATATATCTAGAATATCTCAGTATGAGTGTTGGTATGTAAAGGTGCTAGTTACACGTCACATGCTACCTAACTGGAAATCCACTTTGCAGATAGTTTAATTTGCATTTATCCTTTCTATTTCGTAAGCCACCTTAAACCCTAAACCATTTAAGGACTTTAATGTATGTATATGTTTGTATGCATATGCATATGTAAATGAAAATGCAAATGAGTATGCATGCATGTGTATGAACAATGTATACAAACGTACATGGATGGATATGGGAGGATATGAACCAAGTCTCTGGAGTCATTTAAAAAGCAACAAAACGTTTGTAAATCAAGTAAACTGAACGAGTCCTTGCTCTCTAACGTTTTACCATATAACGGACGATTGTAGTCTTACAATAACAATGAAGAATAAAAATAACAACGGAAGCGGAAGTTTCCTGACACTAAACAAAGTGTTTAACTTTTTCTACCAGGTGGTACGACCAGTCACTGAACAAACTCTATCTCTCTCTCTCTCTCACTCCCGCTCTATTCAAAGTACAATACACTACAGAACTCAACTGAACTGAACTGAACTGAACTAAACTGACCCGCTCCGGTCTAACTCTGTTTATTTACTGCAACATAGTGTCGTTGTGGTTACTACCAATGTAAACGCAATGCAACAAAAGTCACACATATATACACAAATGAACAAGAAAAAATGATTACCAACAAGCAAAAAAATATTACAAAGTCTACAATTGGGGATTCAAAGAGTGTATAATAAGTCTTTGCGTTGTAAGTAAATAATACATAAACACGTTTGTATTAATATACACTTATGTTGAATATTCCCCATACATACACATGCCTATATATATGTTTATGTTACAGGAAAAATGTTATTTGCTGCATGCCATTGTTAATCATAGTAAATCCGCAGGTGTTTCCCAAGTATTATACAAATATGATGATGACTTCTTTGTCGGTTTACCTCTTGTATGATATATCATATTCTCTCTCTCACTCTCTCTTCCATGTGATGATGTAGTCATTGTATTCTCTAAAAATTGCTACAATTTTATGCAGATTTTAAAAAACAAAGAAACCCATGAAGACCGTAACAATCGTTTATGAAAAATAATAATATTTTTTATTATATAACACATACGAGTATGCCACAGCTACGTGTAGTGAGTACATTAAGTATTGGATTGCAACTATTTTAAAAAAGATATAAATTTAGGTTCATCTACAAATATTTGTCTGTGTTACTGCGCAAGTGTACAAACGTTAAAAAATTGACTTTTTTCGTTTCCTACATGGTAGAAATTGTAGGAAACATATTTAAAAGGCATTCCCATAAAGAGCGATATACAAGAAAACTTCTTGAGCATCGAAGAAGTTAGAAGAAAAAGTCAGACTTCTTAGTTGAAACAAAATATATTCTTTAAATTCACTTAATCAGCTACCTGCCGCACCCACTATTTATCTATTGATGCGAAGGGTATTGAAGATTTGGTTTAAGCTAAATTTAGCTGTTTTGTTTTTTGTTTTTGTTTACGCTTTCTAAACATTGACTGTTTGTATGAATATTAGCAACTTTGTGTATGCGATACATACGTAGTTATAAATTACGCTTGCAGTTGATAATACATGTGAAAGACTCTAATTCGGTTAATTATGTGTTGCTTGGACTGTAAACTATCCATGTAAGCATATTTTAATGTATGCACACAATAAACGCATTCAATGTGTTGAAAAGTTTTAAATAAATATAATAACAGAGGAACGCGGTTTCGGTGATGCCTACAAGTACATAATTAATACATACTTATAAAAATAAAATTTAAAAATGTCCAAATACTGTAAGTAACTTAACACACCAACACACTTTTATGGTATTGCATATGAGAGACCAAGACCAGTAATAACAATAAGACCTATACCACGGATGTCACCATAAAAGGTTTACCTAGTTAGTGTATTAAATAGAAATCTTTTGTAACCTCCACACCTGTATGACCACATACACAAACACAAACACACACTCCCACAAGTACTTACTCACCGTACCCAACATGATTACATACATCTTGCCTTTAAACAACTTGGACAGGTTACATATATAGAACACCACCCTGCCACACTAAACAACAACTTCCGTTGTTAAATCTCTCTGCCATCGGATATATTTATGGTGTTGGTCTCTCTGGTTTATGCACATGAGAGGTGACATTTTTTTGCATGTTTTCGTTACATTTCCTGGTTCACTTTTTCATTTTTTTCTAATTTTTTTCTCTCCTCTTTTTTTTTTTTTTTTTGCAGTTTTTCTTTTATAATCAACATGTGAAGACGTTCATATGTATGGGTATGTGGGTTTTGTATGAATGAGTATTATTTTTTTTTTTTTTTGTCCAATTCGCATGTTTATAGTGTAGCTTTTCGTACAACCGGGCGTGTGCGTGTTATTTGTACTTTATGTTTAGTAACGTTATTGTTGTTATTATTATTGTTGTTATTTCTTATTTGTATGGTTATAAATTACAGAATACAGTTGTTAGTTGTTGCTACATGCATTTGTTGTTGTTAAGATAACATCAGAGATTTTTTTTCCAAGAAGAAGAGAAAAATGTGCAAGTGTATACAAAATAGATGTAGGTAACCAAAGACCTTTGTATGTATATACATATATGTTTAATGTGTAATTATTTGTTGTAATTGTTATTTTTAAAGTTTTAATTATGAGGTGTTAAATATGTTTTTCTTCTGAGCAGAGTAATGACTTTATTTTGTGAAGGTAGGAAATAAATTAAAAAATTGGTTACTACCACAGAGGTAGTAGACACCGAAATAATAAAAAAATTAAGTAAATAGATATGTGTTATAAAATACTTAAATTAAATTAAATAGTTAAAAAAAATTAAATCAAAATTTATTTAATTTTTTATATAAAAAAATTTGGTTTAGGCCAAATCTTTATTATTAGAGAGTACTAAAGTGGCAAATATATATATATGTATGGGCCCTCTAATAGTGTATTAGCTTGCAAGTTTACACCATTTAAAGTTGAAAAATCCAAATTTAAAATGAAAATATAAACTTAAACTTTTCTAAGTATATACGGATAAAAACAAAAGGTTCCTATCCCTAAGAATACATATTATCTGCACTTACTTGTACTTAATTTTCAATGCTGTTGTTATGCCATTATATCTACCTTTGTAATACCATTAATGAATTTTTTTGCAGTTACATATTTATTGAATTTTTATTTGTCTTTAAGCTGATTATGGTGAAGAAGGGTGTAATTCGAATCGACTAGGCCTAATAAACAATATTTTTATTTTCATATTAAAATTGGATTTTTCCATTTTTTAAACTTAAAATGGTGTAGTTTTACGTTGAATGTGGTTTTTAGTTAATTGTGGGCTTGTCTTTTATTCCACCACGCCCATTTTATGCATATCGTTTTAAAGAGTATTTATAGAAATAAATTTTAAGTTCATGTATCAATTTTTTTGGCAGAAATAAAGATTATTGTCGATTGTGGGCATGGTTCTTGACCGATTTTGCTCATTTTAAATAGCGATCCGCATACAAAACTAGAAATTCCTGTACAAAATTTAAACTCAATATCTCAAAATTTACATTCGTGAGAATGTCCACTACGGACAGACGCATGGACATACGGACAAACATGTCTAAATCGATTCAGTTTTGGATGCTGATTAAGAATATATATACTTTGTAGGGTCTTTGACGCCTCCTTCTGGATGTTGCAAACGAAAGAACACATTTAGTATACTCTCATCACCATATGGAGTGTATAAAAATTTAAGTTAATATGCGAAATATCCTGAAAAATACTACAACACAAATTAATAACATTTAGTTTCTATTCCCATGATTAATTAACTTAAACACATTCTCACCATGATTGATCATCTTTATACATCCTTAATAATAATAATAATAACAAGAACAACAACAGCTGGAACACACAAATGCAATTTTCTTCGTAATATCTAATTATCCCCACACACTCGTATAAATATACGATACATACATGTTTGTATAAAATTACATCTGGAATGATGTTCATGGTTAACCCCTAAGTGGCCACTAGAAATATATTCTCATTGATAGAGACAAAAGTCTTAAATAAGTCTTAAATAAGAAAAAAATGAAGACATTCTCTGAGGACATGAAATATTGTATGATGATGATGACATACTTTTGGGCCATGGTTTCTGTTGACAAACAGTTTTTAATTGCTGTTGCTGTTGTTCTAATACTTTGTTAAATATTTTCTTAATTACATTTTCAAGAAGATTAATTCAATTTCTTATACAATATTTATGACTGTCACTGACACTCTTTATCATTATGAACATGTTCCAGTAAACTTTTTGTTAATAAATATGAGCCGTCTAATCCCTCACCTTGTGCTGTAATTGAGTTGATTGTTGTATAATCCATAAAGCATTTTAAATCATTTTATAATTTCTACAGCCAGAGCATAACTGATCTCAATGGACATCATATAGACAAACCATTTTTCTTGGCGCATTTTAAAAATTAAATAGATACCTGTTTAGTATTGCATTTCTTGCATGTACATCGGCCCCTTAACTTCTCTTCTGTTTAAGTTTACCGATTTTCGGATTTTGTTATCCATTTAATTCCCACTAATTGCAGACTTTTCTTTGTGAATTCGATCATATTGTAATAATGATAAATGACCTTTTACTGCAGTTGATGTAGAAAAGTTTTTAAAAAAAACTTCCTCTTGGTCTAAAGGAATAATGAAAGGCATTCCAGTAAGTTTACCAATATTTTAATTTAATGCTTTAAAAAGGAACAAAAAGAAATGAAATGCTTAAAAAATATTAAAACCCTAAACAACAGTTAACAGAATAAATAAATATGAGTGCAAAACACTTTGTACGTAAAGTAAAGGTAAAGGTTTGTCGGTATGTAGATTGTAAAAGATATAGTTTTCGAGACCTGATGCAATTTACTGCTGATGCAAATAAATTCAACGCTATTTTCTATGCAGAAAGCAAATAGAAGTTAACAATAAAAACAAATACAACAACAACCATTCGAAGTTAGTATCTTCTAAGCCTACAATTATACAGGCAAACAGAGAGTTAACGTTAACATTATAAACGCACATTTTACATAAACTTTTTCTACTCGTGCCATTTCTTCTTCTTCTTCTTCTTTTTCTTTGTCTATTTCATTTTAGAATGCGGCTTATAAGACAAAAGATTTATTCCGAAAGGAAGTTAGCAATTCATATTGGTTGGTTGGTCGGTTGGTTGGTTAGTTGGTTGTTGTTGTTCTTCTTCTTCTTCATTGCTTTGCACGTGCAGTTTGTATTATTAGAGTCAGTGATATCCTTACTGTTGTGTACATTCATTATTTTTATCTTTATTTGTTCACATATACGAGTATATGCGTCCACACAATATATTTGTATACGCAAAGCCATACTCTACTTTTTTTCGTTTATTCACATACACAACTCAAAGAAAAAGGTAGAAAAATAGAATGAAAAAAACCTTATTTAGCTTAGGCCAAGTACTCTATACCCTACACTTAGTTGTATAAGCTGTGGGCGTGGCACATATACACAATTGCTTCCTCTTTTAACGATTGTCAAGCTTTGCGTCACGTTTCACCCCAAATAATCTGCACCGAGTGAAGATTTTTATAAAATTTTGGGCGTTCACTTTATGTGATGCCGCCCATTATTAACACATCGATGGATCGTCATGATTTTAATTTTCTAGCTTTATTTTTGTGTCCGCAATAAGACTCTGGAAGTGACTGCCATATGATTTTGTCCATTTTATTTAAAAAACCTAAATCTAAATTTTAATTCTAATATGAAATTTTAATGTATTTAGACTGCCAGCTAAATCGATTGAAATGTTAATGTTGATCAAGAACGTAAACTTTATGATGCATCTGGTGGATGCAAAGGTAATAAAAAACTGTAAGTAAGTAGTAAACTGTGTTAGCTAAAATGGAGATCATAAAAACTGTTAAAAAATAGCCAACATACACAAATCTAGGCGCACTGTTATGTATAGCCGTTCAGTGATATTTTTGTGTGAATATCTCATTCACACATTAACATTAGCATATACACCCAAACAACAAAACATAGCCAAACTAAGAAAAAACACTTGAAATGTGAACTATTGCTCCATTTTTTTGTTTGTTTGTTGCTTGTTTGTTTCAACTGTACGAAGTCTTTCGTTTACACTTCCCATGCATATGCATGAATTGCAGATACATACAAAATGTAAACCATTCTACGTATATATGTATGCATGTGGCGTGTTAGTGTGTAAATGTTGCAGTGCAATCAACGGAATTGTAATTTAGCGGAAAAGGATGTGTATACGCGGCCTGGAGAGTTGGTTCTTTTGGTCGGCTCAACTTCTATTTGTCTTCGCCTTGTGTTAATTTTCGTTGTCAGTTATGTTCTGCTCTATATGTATGTATACACAATTCTTTTTTTATGAGAGTTGTTATTTCCCTATCTCTGTCTCTATGCCCCTGTCTCTGTCTTTGGTATATTTGTTGTATATACATGTGTCTGTTTAAAAAGTGATAGAAATTGTGTGTAATTATAAAAACGTATTCAAGAAACACTTCTCGTTAAATTAATGACTTTCACAGTAATTACAGCATAATGTAGTGCTGCTCTCTTTCCGTGACCACTTCTATTCTACAGTTATACAATAAAATAAAAAAAGACATGAAGTTTTAGACAGTCAAACACCTATTTATATATTTACACAGTTATATTCTTCATATAGTTACATATGTATAAAGGAATATATGTAGGTAAGTGAAATATTTTAAATTCAATATTTTAATGAGTTATAGCCAGAGGCAGACTATACTAAAGTAAAAATGAAAAGTAACTTCTTTATGATGAATAAATTGCAAATCTTCTAATTTCTGTATTCAACGAAATATTTTCCCAAAATGGGTTCAATTTTTAACTTAATTTTGGAAAATAATTCAACTAAGTTACGCTTTTCTCCAATAGCAGTGCAGCAGCCTACCAAGTAATCGAAAAATTCTTCATTCAACAATTCTTTAATTCTCTTTAAGATGAAATAATTTACAAAATTTATGCGCATGTTTTGGCGGCTTAATAATTAAAAAGAAAGAACAAGAATCTTAATATTCATTCTTCTTACACATTTCAATGTGTAGAGAAAAATTCCAGATTTTTTTTTTTTTTAAAGTTTCCTTTTTTTTTTTTCTTCAAAGTTAATTAACGGTTTGTCGTACACATATATGTTTAGATGGTGGTGTTGATTATTTGTAGTTTAATTTAAAATACAAACAATCTAGTTGTAAATGGAAACTGAAACAATAATAACAACAAGAACATTTACATAAAGCGTTTTTCAACTTGTACAAAAGCCACCACTATCTCTACACATACAAATTTATCTATTTATCTATATATATATATATATATATCTAAGTAATGTAAACTCTTTCATGTGTATGTACATACGTAACAATGAAATTTTGCATATGGGATGGTGAGGTGCGTGCGTGCCAATGCCACATAAAACATTGAAAAATGTATCAAAAAAAATAAAAAACACATATAAAAGCAGTTGCAATATTTTCACATAGAACTGAATAAATGTGTTAACGAAATATTTACAAAAAGAAAGAGACTCAAGTATGGGAAAAATAGAGCCAAGAAGATACGTGCAGTTTGTTGGGTGTTGAAGTGTTTTTTTTTTCCTGTTGCGGAAAAAACCAAGAAAAAAATTTATATACATTAGCATACCATAAATGATATACACATACGCACAAATGCAAGTGTGTTTTGCATGTGCGTGTGTTTGCTGTTTAGAGCATTTCCGTTTTGTATGTGTTTATATGTTCGTGTGTGTATATGTTTAACATCCGCCACAACAACTGTAATTACCAGGCGAATATCTGTTATTGTAGTGGTGGTTGGTTTGTTGCTGTTTGGTAATTTTTACATTTTGCAAACATTTATAAAACGTTTTTCTTCTTCTAAATATACGCTACATACACAACAACACAAACGCACAATGTAAGTAAGTACACACATATATTGTTCATCATATATTGCCTGTGCAAGTACTACGGTTTCCGTTTGTTGTTGTATGTTGTAAAATGAAATAAAACAAAACTTGAAATAAAGGAAATGCAAATTTTGTTTTATTTTATTAAAATGGCGTTTCTTATATTTTTGCTACTCCCGTTGTTTTTCATTGATACACCAGACATTGAGAAGCAAATATTCAAACACTTCAGTTACCATCCAAACCTAATATTTTTTGCTTCTCATCAAATTTTGAGTCAATTTATTCGTTTCGGTCTGTACGTCTGTCTGTGTAAGGTACACATTTCCTTCTCGCTAAAGATATCGATTGTAGGGATAAAAATACCTTCAAACAAACGCACTTGCAACAATAAAACATAACTATTATATATTGTAGTATTTAAAGAACTTTAATCAGCCGCTGTGTTTATATTCTTAGTACTCTTTACAAATAAATAATTTACATCATACAATTTATGCTTTTACATACAGTGTACCGTGTTAAGAGGCATCATCAGTATTAATCTTTGGACAAGAAGTATTAAAATTTAATTGGATTTTTCCCCATTTACGAGTGCCAACTAAGAATTTCCGTTAAACCCAACCTTATAAATGCTCTGACCAACAAGGCATTAAACAGTTGAAAAAAAGAATGAATAATATATATCAGCAACACACTACAAACGCATACACGTTTGCATTTCGCAACTTTCATTCAGGACTCGTACAAATACGAGTGAATTGTAAAAGAAACAAAAATTAATCCGGATTTAGCACAGTGGTAAAAAATGGTAAAAAAAACAAATGTAACAAATGCAACAACCAAGTCCTGTGTAATGCTAAAACAAATGAAAATGTTATAGATGTGTCAAGTTCGACCGTATGTACTGATATATACAATGGTCCGATCTAGTGCCAGATTAGGGAGTATAGACTTTTAGCCAAGTAAATAACATGATACCGAAGAGATCAAATCGATTCAGATGGAATGAAGTAAAACAAGTAAAAAAAGTAAATTTGACTTAATCTTAAATACCTTCTATATCCACAATGGTGGGCGTGGCAAATATATATATATATTGCGCCCTCTAATAGTGTGTGTATTACGTATCAGCTTGGTAGTCTAGTTTTATGGTGAATATACTTTTTGTAAATTGTGGGCGTGTCTGTTATCCGATTAAGCCCATTTTTAGCACATCAATGGATGGAATAATCTTAAATAAATGCACCAAATTTCAAGTTCATAGGTCAACTTTTGTTGCAAATATGTAAATTTTTATTGATTGTGGGCGTGTCTGTTATTCGACTACAACCATTTTTGGTACATCGATGGATGGGATAACTCTTAAGATGTGTACAAAAATTAAACTCAATAGCTTAATTTTTATTGCAGATATATAGATTTTTGTCGATTGTGGGCGTGGTTCTTAAGCAATTTTGCCCATTGTAGTATCTGTACAAATTTTCAGTTAAATATCTGAAAATTTTCGCCTGTGAGAATGTCAACGACAGACGGACATATGAACAAACATATCTAGATCGACTCAGCTTTTGATGCTGATCAAGAATATATGGGGTCTCTGAAGCCTCCTTCTTGGTGTTGCAAACAAAAAAACAAACTTAATATACCCTCATCATTAAGGTGGATTTAATGAAAATTAAATCTTAACATTGTGCCCGAATGGAAATTAGTTTTTGCTCACTGCATCATTGCGAACTATTTCAATTTCAAAATTCCATTTTTATTATATTTTTAAGTTTTTAAAATTCTCCTTCGGATAACCTCTTTATAAATTATCTATATACACTGCACACATACAATGTATGTCATACATTTATGGCTGCTTTAAGGATAATAAATCACTAGCAATTATTTGGCCATCAATCACAATTATCGGCTGTTAGTCAAATTGTGCCCGTATCTAATTGAAAATTATGCTACTCGCACATATTCTGTAGTAGAAATAAAACTTTATACATTCAAAGAATGCCAGCAAAAACCTTATGCTTATAGGAATGTGCTTTGTGAAATGCCACGTCAATGGTGTATAGATGAACATAACACATAATATAGATCAAGATGAAAATAGCGGTTTAATAGGTGACGCATTCTAGACTCTGACTGTTTTTCATTCGTACACTTTTTTCCAGTTATAATTATAATCTTTAAGTTATTTATGTACTAACACCTACATCTACACAACTTGATTCATGTGTTGTATGTGACGAAGGATAAACATTAAAAATCAATGCATGCATTGTTAAGAAAATTGAGTGTTCTAGATATGACAATATAAACCCATTGATCCATATACTTGTTTGTTGCATAAACAATTAGAAATTCTAATTTATTCTTGGTTGAAAACATTTCATATGCATTCACTAACGATGTATATCGTTTTTCCATATTTATGATTTAAAAAAAAAAAAAAAAAGAAATGAAAATGAAAATGAAAACTAAAATGCATAAGAGAATTGGTGCAACATCTGCACAATCTGCACAACATTTAAGGTAACCGCAATTCCTCACATATTTGAGGTGTAACCGCCAAACAACACCTTCAGAGCATAAGGCGCACCAAACTCTCACTCGTCAATCAATTTACACCCAACAATATTTTCACATATTCTTACCTAGACTGCAAGGTATAATAGAATAAAATCTGAATATTTCAACTTTTTGAGAATAAATTTGTTCTTCCCTCACAATTGAATTCCATTCTTGAATATGCCTAAAAGTCCAAAATGTCACACTTATCCAATGCCATAACAATCGTAATCAGTGCTCCAATTCTTCTTGCATAATATACTAACGGCTTTGGCAATTTGTGTGTGATTGCTATTCCAACCAATAGTGACACAGCCCCAACCCAAAAGCTACTTATAATTAATAAAAAAGGGAAACGAAAAAACCAGACTGAGCCATTGTATGAAATGAAAAAGCAGTAGGTTAACGAAAATGCATCTAAATACTAATAAAAAGATTTTAATTAAAATTCATCTTCAATTTTAATTAAATCACGGTGAAATGCTTAAGATTTACATAATAGATGGTTCGGTTGCGGCGTATTTCTAATTAAGTGTGAAAATTGAAAGGCTATAAAGGATTAAAAGGGAGGAATAGAATACAAAAAAGCTATGCCGCTAAATAATGTAAAATAGTAGAAATTTAAATAATCATCAATGGGTAACAGGACACGTGATTGGCAGGAGACTTTTATTAGTGTTAGTTAAACAGGTGAACAGGACTTTGTGGTTGCTTGTGATTGTCATTAGGTGTATATTCCACTAAAAACTTCAATCAATTAAAAATTTAAAAAAACACTTCTCTAATAATAATTATTCTTGGCATTTGAAGTAATATCAATTCGTTTGCTTAGCTCTAGTTGGAAGACATGTTCATTCAACATATTTTCCATTTATTACTTCTTAAAATAATTATAAACCACGGCAAAACGTATAAAGGGTTAGTAATTATTATTCAATTTTATTAAATTAAATTGAATTCGATCTTTAGTTACAAAGTTTACAATATTAAAGCCGACAACCAATCGCAAATAGAGTTAATTTTTGTCATGGCCAAAAATATCAACTATGATTTTTTCCTACTACCCTCGTATATGATAAAAACGGCAGAGGTTCTGATTGCACCGGAAAATCAAAAAGATTTTGAAGCTACTCTACTATCACATTCCCTGAATTTTACAATAATTAATAATGATGTAGAGAAATCCTGGGAATTGAAACCAAACAAAGTGAGTCCTGCTGCGCAATTAATTGACGAGCCTTTTAATAGGTTTCTCACCTACGATGAGATAAACATATTTTTGGAAAATCTAGCCAAGAAATATCCCCAAAGAACTAAAATACGCAAAGTGGGTAAATCTTATGAAAACCGTGACATCAAAACTATAACTATAACCAATGGTCAAAAGAATACCTTCAATAAAAGTATTATTGTAGTCGAAGCGGGTCTACATGCACGAGAATGGATGTCCATTGCAGCTGCTTTATTTTTCATTTATCAATTAGTGGTAGAATATGAAAGTAATGAAAGTTTATTCAACTATGATTGGATTGTATTACCTTTGGCTAATCCGGATGGTTATATTTATACTCACACTACGGATCGTTTATGGCGCAAAACTAGACAGCCCTCGGTAAATGATTGCATTGGCACAGATGGTAATCGTAACTTTGATTATCTATGGGGCAATCTGGAGGGCTCCTCCGATAATCCCTGTCATTTTACATATCGTGGTCCTCACGCTTTTTCTGAACCAGAAACACGAATTATACGCGATTTAATACTTTCGAATAAAAATCATATTCAAATCTACCTGTCTCTACATAGCTACGGTAGTTTCATATTACATCCTTGGGGCTTTACTAGGTAAACAAGAAAAAAACTCTTTGCTATTTATAAAGAAACATTTCTTCAATTTAGTGAAATGCCAAAAAATTTACTTGACTTGGAAGAAATTTGTAGAGAGGGAGCTGCAGCTATACGTATATATTCTGGTCGTAAATATGGTATAGGTTCTGCAGCCTGGAAGGATACCACAACTACTGGCAGTAGTCTTGATTACGCTTACGGCAAAGCACGTATACCGTTTTGCTTTTTGTTTGTACTGCGTGACGATGGTAAATATGCTTACCATCCTCCCGTATCGAAAATAAAGCCATTGGTTAAAGATGCCTGGATTGGCACAAAGGTTATGGTCATGAAAATAATGAACGAATTTGATATTCGATCAGGTTCTAAACCCACGGGGTGTTATTTGTCTTGGCCTTTAATTGTTCTTATAAGTGTCATGAAAATAATAAATTTAATAATTACCTAAATATGAATATCATTAATTTATTTATACTAAATTTATTTAATATATATTTTAGAAGAAAATTTCTTAATTATTAAACACTTACCCATCCTTGACATTTTTAGTACAATGAATTTTCAACTTTAAGCTCTTGTTTACATTAGATGTTATCTTTCACATTTTTTAGTACTTATACTTTTCATTGTCGCCATTTTGAAAAGTCAATCATTAATATATACATATATGTATAAATGTGATACGTCATTTGAAAAGGAAATTTTATTTATTAGAAACTCTTTACATTTTTTACAATATTGGCTCCACTTAATATTTAAGTGCCGTTAATCAAAGCAAACCCATAAATCGAAAGCACTTCACTTTTGAAAAGCAAAGCAAACGAAAAGACTACATACGTTGGTGGAGACGGGAAGGGAGAAAGTGCCGATACGAGTCATATACAAACTGAAAATTGTGATCGCACGATTCGCTACTATCAACAATTTGATAAGAGCTGTAACCAAGTATTTAAACAGAAAACGTTAACAAAACCATTTTAAATAAACAGCACAAGTCCACTTAATTGGATCATAAAAAAAAAAAATGCTTCTAAACATTTTATTCATTTTGGGGTTCTGTAGCATTGCATTAATCAATGCCGATAACTATTTGGGGTAAGTAGTGTCGAAATCCAATTTTTTTTACCAGCAACCCTCCATATAATTCTATATTTCAGCTGCAAAGTTTACGACATCAATGCAAAAGGTGAGTTTGAAAAAGAGGTAGTCTTTCGGCTTTCCGGCAATGATGATTACGATTTCTTCGATTTACCCAAAATTATGGGTAAACCGGCTCGAGTTATGGTTCAGCCACAAGATCAAGCAGATTTTGAAACTACTTTAGGAAAATTTGGCATTGAATATAGCGTAATAAATGAGAATTTGGGTCAAACGCTAGAAGTGGAACGTATTCAGAATAATTTTATGCGCTCCATCCCCAATGCGAATGCTCGCATTAGTTTTGCTAGCTTTCAAAGACACGAAGCAATAAATGATTATCTTGATCAATTGGCCAAATCGTATGGTAACCGGGTTCAAGTGAAAACAGTGGGGAAGTCGTTTGAAAATCGCGAAATGAAGACCATAACAATTACCAATGGCGAGGGTGGAGCGAAAAAGAAAGTTATTCTTGTCGATGCGGGTATACATGCTCGCGAATGGATCGCCCCGGCAGCCGCTTTATATATTATTCATCAATTGGTAGAAAATTTTGAAAATAACCGTCAATTGTTAAAGGATTACGATTGGGTTGTATTGCCTGTGGTCAATCCCGATGGTTACGAGTATACTCACACAAATTCTCGCATGTGGCGTAAAACTCGAAGACCAATTAGCAACAATTGTTTTGGTACTGATGGAAATCGTAATTTTGATTTCCATTGGGGAGAAAATGGTGCTTCCAGTTCATCTTGCGCCGATACATATAAAGGTCCTACAGCTTTCTCTGAACCCGAAACTAAGGTGGTGCGTGACATAATGCTTTCTCTGAAGGGACGCGCCAAATTCTATCTTACTCTACACTCTTACGGCAGTTATTTATTATACCCATGGGGTTGGACTAGGTAAATATGGAGATTTGAACGAGAACATTATCCAGTTTATGCACAACTATTGTATATTTTATTTTTAGTGATTTACCTGAAACTTGGAAGGATATACATGACGTTGCTGAAGCAGGAGCTGAAGCTATTAGAGAAGTTACCGGCCACGATTATACAGTGGGCTCGTCGACTAATGTGTTATACGCAGCAGCCGGCGGTAGTGATGATTATGCATATGGCAAGGCGGAAATACCTATCGCTATAACTATGGAATTACCCGGAGGTGGTAGCGGCTTTGATCCTTCACCAGCTCAAATTGAACCATTCGTACAAGAAACATGGGTTGGCGTTAAAGCAATGGCTGAAAGAGTCATTAAAAAGTATTAATTTTATTTGTTACGTAGTACCCCTCCCTATATTTTAACTCATTTCCAAATAAATATATTTTATTATAACTTTATTAAAACTTTTTATAGTTTATAAATAATCGCCATATTTCGTATAATATTTGTGAATAAAAATGTATCAAAAGCATACGAATAAAAGAACAACAATCGTGATATTATATATTCTTTTATAAAACGGCTTCTTTTGCATAATTGCAAATATTGCAAATTTATTAAACGAATACCATCTAGATGTTAGACTTACTTTAATCATTTTCATTTTAAGCCAAATGCCATTTAATTTTCATAATATCGAAACCTTTTATTTTGTAATGTATTTAGTCGTTCAATTTTACATAATTTTTGTAACCTTGATGTATAAAAATTTTAACCGTTTTATGTTTAACATATAAATACATATCCATAAGACAAATGAAAAATTTGTAATCTAATCTCAAGATAGTATTTGGCGCTACTTAAACAGTTATTACGTTATATGAATAAAACACTTAAGCAGATAAATTAATCGATAAGAAAGAAGTATGTTTTCAGAAATTCTCCTATTTATTCTATTCTAATCTCAATCGGATTTTATAATCTAATCTTTAAAATAAGCTAACATGTCTGACAAGTTCCACAAAACCGGCAAAAGTCTCTTTACATATATGGACAATATCGCTAGCTGGCACATGAAAACTGTCACCAGCTAACTCCATGGTGAAGGCCATTGGTATGGCCAAATTTCCGTATGCATAATCGTCTAGGCCACCGGAAGCTTCGTACAATAGATCGGCAGCGGTACCAACTTTAAACAAAGTGCCGCGATATTTAGCAATTTGTGAGGCGGCACGAGTAGCAACGCCATGTAGAAAGTTTCTAGTCGAAGCGTATGTATTTCTAAAGTCAAACAGAACGAAACGAATTTATTCTTTCTTGCATCAACAATAGCTAACGAAAAGTAAAATATATTACCTGGAATAACCGTATGGATAAAATATGAATCCACCATAGGAATGAACGTCGACCGATAATTTTACACGTTTACGATTCTTTTGCAAATATCGCACGACAGCAACGGTTTCGGGTTCTGAGGCTGCCGCTGTACCAGCAAAAACTTCTGAACAGGTCTGTAAAAAACATGCCGTATTCTCTTGTAAAATACAATAATTGTATGAAAAATGTTTACACTACTACTAGAGCCTATTGAGTTCCAATGGTTAGCAAAATTTCGGTTAATGTCAACACCCGAACAAGTAGAAGTCGAATAACGATGGCGATTTTTACGCCAAAAGGGATCCTGAAACATTTTTATATAGAAAACATTTTCATTTAATTTATAACTCCTACTAAAAACATTATTACCCCCATCATAGAATACTCGTAACCGTCTGGATTGACCAAGGGCACCAAAACAATTTCTACATCTTTAAGAATCGATGGAAAGTAGCGTAAATTAGTTAGCAGTTCTGCAGCAAAGTATACAATCGCTAGAGGGGCGACCCATTCTCGAGCGTGAACACCACCTTGTATATAAGCTACGCGACGATTATGTACACGACTATTCAAAGAAATGGTTAGGGCGACAATTTGTCGACCTTCATAAGAGCGTCCCAAACTCTCGTAGCGACAATATTGCGGATAACGTGTCACCAAATTCTTTAAGTAACTCACGATCTGTAAGAATATATTCAACACAAAGAATAATTTCGTTTTTAAATTTAATAGATTTACACACAACCCACTTCATGATAACGAGGATACCGAGTAAAGAATCCGCGAATTTGTCTTTTCGTACGCAGTGTAGATAATTGACTCGAATCTTCATCATGGTAAATGGTAGTATTTATAATATTCCTTTATATTAAAGAAAATTGTTAATATGTTTTATTTTCATTTCTTTTTTTATAACACTATACCTACAATTCATCGGTTAATGATGAGCGGTTATAGCTTAAGCCCATATTTTTTAGAATAGTCTCAAATGATGCTTGCTCGACGGAATCCACTGCCACTGTGGTGGCATTTCTTTCTATTAGCCAAAAATCTAGGTCAGAATTTTCACGCTGAGAGTCGATAAAATAGTTTCGTATCGCATCGTCATCATATTGTACCACATATTTCTTATAACTGCAAAGGTTATCCAAGAAAGTTATGAGAATTATGTGAAGAGTGTCTGTATTGTTTTTGTTAAACGGTTCTAACTCCGCTTATTATTCACAATCATTCACCACCTTTAGTAATACCGATCGATTCAGAATCAAAATCTAAATCGATTTAACCACATCCATCTGTCTGTCTGCCTGTCTAAATAAATGTAAATTTGTGCGCAAGCTACACGTCGCATTTTTCGAAATATTTTGATGAAATTTGGTACAAGGACTTGTATTGGCCCAAAGGGGAACCCTGTTGAAAATGGGCCGGATTGGACAATTTTTGGAACCCTTCCCCATATAATATTTTTTTTTTTATATTTTGGATCAATTTTTGGGACAGATAAATATATTTTAGTCGACTGTGGGCGTGGCTCTTGAGCTATTTGTCAATTGTAGTATCTGTACAAAATTTCAATTAAATATCTCAAAATTTTGGCCTGTGAGAACAGACGGACAAACATGTCTAGAGTCATTTTTTGATGCTGATCAAGAATAGTTAGCATCTCTGGCGCCTCCTTCTGGGTGTTTCAAACGGAAGAACAAACTTAGTACACCCTCATCTCTAAGGTGGAGGGTAAAGTATTTCAAAAAAACTGCAAATTATTGAAAATATCAGATTCGTTATATATGTACGCACACCTAACATACGCTGATAAGTAGGGAGATCATATCTCATATGAAATTGATTTATTTATGATATTGTAATTAATCATCCCGATTATAACAATTGATTTATCCCATTCTTCTGCAAATATTTAAATACTAAACTTTAACGTAACTGAATTTGGCTCTTAGCTCAAATCTTAAGTACTCTGCAGATCTCCATATGAAGTATAAGCTTGTCAACGGAATAGCAAGTTTATGATGGTGATTGAAAGGCGGAAGATATTTTAATTGATTAACTTATTTCATGTAAAAAGTTATGCAAAAAAAAAAACTAATGGGATACAAGCTTCACGCGTACTAATTAAAATACTTTTTTTGGTTTTACAAATTATTTAATATAAAGTATTCATTATTAATGAATCGCCTTGTTAACATAAAGTTCGTTGCCGGTCTTTCTTCACTTTGAATTTACATATGTTTATATTCATTTTGTCTATGCATACAATATTAAAGCAGATTAGTATGTGAAACAATGATAGAGTATACTGTTAATCACGGTTTCATAAATCGTGACTTTGTTAAAACAATAGCTCCATAATAATCAACATGTTAAGGCTATACATGCTACTATGTTTTGTGTTTAATTATAAATGTACATAATTGAAGGGTTTACGATTTCGTCTAATGCCATCACAACAGTTCATTTTTAATTACTTTATTATCATATTAATTTACTAGAAGAAATTACTACCTGTTTATAGTAATGTCTCAATGAGTTTGGTTAAACGATTTGGTTAACTTTTCGAGAGGATTGTTTCAAACCTCGACTAGTATTTTTAAAATCAATGAAATCAAGCATCTTTTTTGACACATTTTCGTCCAACTAAAATAAATTCCTAATGGATGCATGATGTATATAACTTATTTATAAGTTTTATTTATTTATTTTAAGATTATTCACACATACATCCAATTTAAGTATTCAAAAATTAATAATAAAATATATTCACGTTTGAATTTTTACACTTTGTTCGTGTAACCCAACAGAGAGATAATAACCTTAACAAACATACATTGTTTATAGATATATTAAATTTTTATTTGTTGAAATTCGTTAACGGTTATATATCAAAATTGTTGTAGTATAAAAAAAAAGCCAACATTTTCCCTTACAAAACATAATCTTTTGGTCTTGAACTCTGAACGTAATTCAGCGGATTTTTTCTTTTTTTTTTTTTTAAGAACTCGAATGACAGACACTTTGGTATGCAGCAAATCATAAAATTCATTAACTTACACTTGCAACTTTGTTATGACCAAAGTAAATTATTAACATGGCTTAGACCAAATCTTAAGTGCGCACCACATTACGGTATGATAATAAAAGTAATAAAATGAAATAGAATGAAATTTATGATTGGGGGGCAATGACGCCCATAAATTATGAAGAGCACCTTAATGGAGTTATTGGCATCACAAACGTTTACATAAAGTGAACTCGTGTTTAATGTTCCTAAACTAAGATCCATTACCTTTTATATTTGTTAAAACCATTCGCCGCGAATTGCGGACAATAGTTTATAATTAATAATATAAATAAATATAACCACATGGCCTTTAAACGATTTTCCGATCAATTATCTTTTTGCAAATCCCAATCGCTTTTTAATTAAAATATTATTTTATTTAAAAATAACTACAATTATAAGTTTTCTCTAATTTTATCATTATAAAATGTTTTTTGCATAATATTTTTTATTATTCAGTTTTAATATCTTTATTTTTCTATTTATATGCAAGAAGTTTCAGTTAGTTTGCAAAAACTATACACATCTAATAAATAATTTTTAATTGTTTTTCTAGCTCTAAGCACGACTTAAGTATTCGACCGTTAGGTTTAAGCGAAAGCCATCGACTAACAGCTTCATCACAAAATAGAAAATATTTTATCGAAAAAACGTTAACTTGAAACTTTAACGTTAAGAGTGAGTGTCAAGGTTAGGATGAAACATTTAACCATCAATTCAGTGAATTGGATGAAAAGCTAAATATAATATTTCTGAAACCTGTATTCATATTAGACGTGTACATAATATATTCGATGTCTAGTGCCGCCTGTCTCATAATTTTTTATTAAAATTTTGAGAAATTAGATTATTTTACACTTTTAATAATAATAATAATAATAATGCTGAATCTTTTTCATTAATCTATCCTAGAAAGGTTATATAATTCGGCAAGATTCCAACTCTAATCTTGATTTACTTTAATCTAAAGTTTCGTCTTCATTACAGTAAAGTTTTCCGGGACACTAAGCTAAAGTGTTTATCAGTATACCCTCCACCTTAATGATGAGAGTTTACTAAAATTATTCTTTCGTTTACAACATCCAGAAGGAGCCGTCAGAGACCCTACAAAGTATATATATTCTTAATCACAGCCATATATGTCCGTGTGTCCGTCTGTTGTAAGCAGTCAATTTAGAGATATTGAGGTGGAATTTTGTACAAGCTCTTTCGTTTTTGTACGCAGATCGCTATTTAAAATGGGATAAATCGGTCAAGAGCCATGCCCATAATCGATAAAAATATATATACCTGCCACAAAAATTAAGCTATAAACATGAAATTCGGTACCAATATCTATATATAGTTACGCCATCCATCAATGTGCCAAAAATCGGAGTAGTCGGATAAAATACACGCCCACAATTGACAGAAATCTACCACAAACATTTACACATGAATTTGAAATTTGATACACATATTTATGGTTATCTCATTCATCGACATGCCAAAAATTAGCATAATCGGATAACTGATGCGAACCATATTCAACGTAAAAGTAGATATGAAGGCTGATACGTAATATATACTATTAGAGGGTGCAATATATACATATATATGCCACGCCCACCGTTGTGGATTTAAATATCAAAGTTTTGACCTAAACCAAATTTAGTTTTCTTACTTGTTCAAAGTTAAATTTGAATGATTGCTTAATTGTATGGTACTTGTCAAAGATTCTTTAGTCAAATAAATATATTACTTAATTCAATATTTTCAATATCAAACATATTCTGCTTTGGTTTTCTAATCAAATACTTCACGCCTGAAAATCTTCCAATTTTATTATAACAATATTTTTTTTAAAAAGTTAATATTCTCCAGATTAAGTGCAAAAAGGCTATAAAACTATAAGCTTCATTATAAATATTTGCATATATTCTGGGAAATTAGCCGATTTACACAATTGACAAAATGTTTACTATTGGACATTGCCTATTAATGGTATTAGCAGTATTTTGGGGTCTTGACATTAACAATTGGCCAAGAGTGGAGGCACGGTCGACAGCGCTTTGGCCAAAAAGCAATTTAATAGACGACGAAAAGCATTGCCCCCGCGATATTGCCGAAATGGATTATAATTCACGTCAAAAATATTATAATGGTTTGATAAGAGTGAAAGGAAAAGCTTTGCTGGTTGATGGTGAATGCAAGTCACCGGAGAATATCACGCCAGCTCCAACAAAAACAACAACCGATAACTGTGAAACTACTTCTAAAAAACCTAGCACCACGACAAAACCTACAACAGAGAATAATTGCGAAACCGCTTCCAACACTACTTCAACAACAACAGAAGAAACAACTACACCGAAATGTAATACCACCGAAAAGACATCTGCCCCTATTGTTACCTTAAAAATCTATATTACACAGAAGTCCAAGGAAAAGGATAAAAATCAAGACAGCAGTTGTAAAGCTAAAGAGATGGATGGTAGTGATTTGAAAAGGGGACATACAGGCAATAAAATTCATAAACGTGAAATTAAAACAAAACCCATAAAGCGAGCATTTCGCCATCATCGTCATCGGCATAGTCGCCGCGATGGTAAGCAAAAGATAGGTCGGCGTCACCATGGCCATTCGAAACAACATCTCCGTCAACCATATCATCATCGTCAGTTACATATGGATGACAATCCGTCAATACTATTGTAAATAACCATCAAGTCAATATGGATCCATTTCAATATATTTACAACACATTCATGCTACATGCATGGTATAAGTAATCTTATCAATTACATGAATTCGTCACCCATTTAAATATATATTGTATATAGTTGTAAATGACTTAAAACCAGGATGATATTTATATATATATTACTGTGTATATATTTCATTAAATATATTTTATATAGAAACTCCAAACTTTTATCATATTTGATCAAGTTCGCTTTAAAGGGATGCAAAAATTTTAGCAATTAACTTAGGTTCTCCTCTGCATAACCAATACTAAAACAATAAATAATAATTCCAAATCACCGTTATATGATTTTTCTAACAATTTAATGAATTTTGTAATCATCTATAAAATCATTCATTTATTATGTGTATAACAGGCATACACCCAACGTATAGGTGAATTACTAGGTACTTTCATTCAGTCGATGAACTTGTGACATAGTTTAACAGGTGATTGATAATCATCACGGTATAAGAATAAAACAAAACAAAACAAAACAACAACAATTTAACAATAGCAAACAAATTGTTAATGGGATTTTATTAAAAAGTAGGACAACCAACTGAAGCCAAAGAGAGTGAGCGCTAATCGTAATGTTATTTATTTAGGTTAATAGCGTTATAGGAGAGTTTATAAGGTATCATGTAAAGTAAACTTAAGTATGAAACGATTAAAAAAACCAACACTTTGTAATCATGATTTTTCATTCAGTAACAACTCCTAGAAGTTTATGGCACACATTCATACCATACACTAAACATACGTCGTGCATTGTGATTTTATAACTAATTTCTTTCTCATCCTTTATAACTTTTATATATAATCCGTTATTTCTCAAAAATTTATTAAGTTTGTGCGGGTGTTTGTAACACCTAAAAGGCAAATGCCACACCCACTTTCAGTTATAACGATCGATTCAGAATCAAAATCTGAATGGATTTAATCATGTCCGTCCGTACGTCCGTGTATCCATGTGAATTAGTGCGCAAGCTACAGGTCCCATTTTTTGAGATATTTCGTTCAAATTTGGTAGAAGGGCACGTATTAGCCCAAAGAGCAACCCTATAAAAAATGGACCAATTTGGACTATGTTTAGAATTCCTCCCCATATAAGGTTCTATCATAGTGGAGGCAAAAAGTCACAATTTTTTTATAACGAAAATAAGCAATTCTTTATATTTTTTGCCAAAATTTGATAAGTACAACAAAATAAAATTTTCTATATTATAAATAAAATTTTTTGAATTTTTTGTTTTAAAAAAAAAAATTCAAATTGAATAAACATCAAGTGGTGTAGGGTATTTGATGATCAGGCTTGACTGACTATAATGTTTTCTCTTGTTTAAAATAATTATTTTTGTACCCTCCATATAAGATAGGGGGTATGTTAAATTTGTTGTTTCGTTTCCATCACCCAGTAGACAGTGTGTTCTGTCTGTTTTTGGCACCGAAATCTTTAAGTTTCCCCATATGTACTATAATGGTCCATTTTATGTTTTACATAAATTCCACTAACGGTAAAATTACTTTCTTTATAAATGCCCCAAAAAATCTTAATCACTATCGATAATCGGTTCCTGCTTCGAAGTATATTTCTTTTAACGCACCCCAAAAAATGCACGCAGTGGGTTATATTATCTAATATATTAAAATATAATAAGTTACTGATTGTACTTGCACTAGTTAAATGTAGTTATGACAACATTACAATTAAGGTACTGAGCTACATAATTACATAATTGTGGATAACCTTTTGTATGTGTGTATGTGTGGGCTTATGATATATGTTATAAAAGCCAACTTGTAGATAGAAGAAAACACGCACATTCCGTTAAAACATAAATTGTGCAGGGCAGGTTAGCATTCTGTGTACATACTTAACCGTACTCGGGTACAGTTAAGGTTTGCGTGAGAGGAATTTATGAAATTATTCAAAAAGAATTTTCGGTTATCTTTACAATGACTTAGCAATATAGAACCAATCTATGATGACTTACATTTGCAGTCAACCAATTGTTATTATTATTATTATTATTATTATTGTTGTTGTTGTTGTTGTTGTTGTTGTTGTTGTTTTTGTGAATTTTTGTTATGATTTTGCCAAAGATTTTCAGTTAGTTTGATTTTATGCTTTATTAAAACTACGACGGAGGCATTACCAGCGGAAATAACGAGAACGAATAAAAATAATTAACAAAATCAGTGTTGTTCTAAACTTCATTAAAAATTTTTTTCAATTTTTCAAATATTTATATTGTGTTTTTTAAAATTTTCACGCGTCATTTATTTCGCACGTACATTTCACTAAATTATTTTAGTTATGAGTTTGGATAATACAAGTAAAATTCAAGTTTTTAAACCCTTAAAAACCAAGCCCATTGTAACAAAAAAACGGAAATCACGAATTCGCATAAACAAAGCGATCAAAAAAACTAAATCAAGGTCCTTTTCGAATCATGACAACGCAGAAACCAAAGTCCAGTTAGTCAAAGTAATAACTGAGGAGGTAAAAGCAGATATAAATGTTCCAAAAACATCTGTACAAAGCCGCAAGAAACGTAATAAGAAAACGTCGGTTAAACGAAACACATCGAAGGAGAAGTTTCGAAGAGGCCCCACTACCATCACACGACCCGACATATTGCACACCTACTTGTCGCATGAGGAGATTTCCAATTATTTGGATTACATTAAAAACCGTTATAGAGATTTTGTTAAAGTTCATTTATTGGGGCATTCGTATGAGAAGCGCGCCATTAAAGCCATCGAAATTAATTGGAATTGCGAACGCAATTTATGGGCGGCGGCCAAAGATAATTATGCTTGCGCCACAGCCAGTGCTTACAATAAAACGCAATTGTTGGAGCAACAATTCGCTGTAACTGTACCGAAACAAGGCCGCAATATTGTATTCATTGAGGGTGGTACGCATGCTCGCGAGTGGATATCGATAGCGGTGGCGTTACATTCTATTTATCAGTTAACGGAACGGAATACTCAACATCGGGATATATTACGAAAGTTGCGTTTCTTTATAGTGCCTCTAGTAAATCCAGATGGTTATGAATATACCAGAACTACGGTATGTAGACCATATACATGTTTATTCTTTTTTTCAGAGTATCTGCACAATGTCAGTGGAATTTATACCTTCTTTGTTTGCGTGTCATCCATAACTACCAGACGAGTAGGGCTTCGGTTTTAATATTCTTGGTCTAATAGATTTAACCTAATTATATCCTCCATCTTATTAATGAGAAGAAAGCGTCAGAGACCCTACAAAGAATATATATTCTTGATCAGTTTGTTGTTAGCATTCTCTGGGGCATAAATTTTGAGCTATTGAGCGCAGATCGCTATTTAAAATGGGCAAAATCGGTTAACAGCCACGCCCACAATCGACAAAAATGTATTTATCTGCCACAAAAATTGAGCTATAAACTTGAAATTTGGTACTTATACTTATAGTTTTCCCATCCACCGATATGCAAAAAATGGGCGGCGTCAGTTAACAGATGCGCTCACAATCGACAAAAACCTTTATATCCGCCATGAAAATTGACCTATGAACTTGAAATTTTGTGCACATATATATGGTTATCCCATCCACCGATGTACCAAAAATAGGCAAGGTCGTTATCTGTCACACCCACAATTTATAAAAAACCATATTCATCATAAAACTAGACTAAATCTAGAGCAGATGCACATACACTATTAGAGAGCGCCATACATATATATTTGCCACGCCCATCTTTGTGCATGTGGCGGATATTTAAGCTAAAATTATTTTTCTTACTTGTTTTACTTGTGTACTTATTATAATAATGAACTGATGCGTTTATCTATTAGAATCCACGCTGGCGTAAAAATCGACGCCCTCACAACAATGACAACCATGTAGGCACCGATTGTAATCGTAATTTTGATTTTCATTGGGAAGAGAAAAATACCCGCACCAAACGTAACACATATCAGGGTGAGAAGCCATTCTCCGAACCCGAAACCAGAGCTTTGGCTAAAGTGTTGCGCTGTTTGTCATCAAAATTGTTATTCTTTTTATCTTTGCACTCGTACGCCACCAGTATTATGTATCCATGGGGTTATACCAGGTTAATAAAGAACATGAAACAAATTCTATTAAAATTTAATAAAAACGTTTTACAATTAGAGACATACCGAAAAGTGCTAAAACTTTAGAAGAAGTAGCCATTACGGGGCGCAAAGCTATTAAAGCTTTTAACGGCCGGGAATATAGTGTGGGTACTATAGCTTCGCTAAGTAAACGCCTTATAGCCGGCTCTGTGGTGGATTATGTGTATGGTGTTATTAAAGCTCCCGTAGCTTTAGTTATGGAATTGCCGTCCAGTGAATATGGTTTTCAACCACCGCGACGCACTATTAGTTCTTTGGGTCACGAAAGTTGGGTAGGCATTAAGGAAATGTGCAGACACGCTTATTCGTTGAAGCTGAAATTTGAAGCAAAGCGCTTAGAAAGCAGCTCAGAAGATACCAAAGAAATCGAGAAAACAAGCGACTTCAGCAGTGATGATATACTGGATCAGCAACTTCAAAATATGTTGTGGGATGCAGCCGAAAGTAGCCGCATGAGCTTAGGTTAGTGTTACCGAAAAGAGAGTAAAATGGAAAAAAAGGAAAAAATTTCATGTGTTTCTCGATTGATGTGATTTTGTGGTGTAAGGTTCTTTGCAATATATTTTAATTAAATCTTGCCTTGTCTCAATTTTAAAAACTTGACGGATGGCTTCCGTCTTATATATACAGAAGGAAATCTATATATTGTTGTTCATCTCGTTTTTATTTCCTCATTACACAATTCAGCACAAAATAGTAGTAAATAAGTAAAATAAACACAAAAAATTATAAAGTCACGCATATAATATACAGTAAGTATTTTAAGAATATGTATAATAGTAGATAGAAGACATTCCAAGTCAAGGAAACACCTTCCAACGCAGCTGTTGAACAACAACTTTCTTAAGATTAGTTTTTTTACTAAATGAGTCATTTCAACTTAACCGATATGTTTTACAAAAATTTAAAATGACAGTTGTGCAGTTTTTTTCCCAATTATTTAAATTTACAATTAATGTAGAAAAAAACCAACCAAGAAACGACTCATTATAAAAAATGTCTAGATTTACACAGTCTCTGCAGCAATATCGTCAAGAACAAGAGAACGAGGAGCTGCATACCGTAAACGTAACCTCTCGTACACTTTACGATCCTGCAATCAATACAATCACACATCAAATACACCAACAAGAATGCATCTATTGCGAAATATACCTGAGCACTAACTGAGGGTCTCAAGAGTTGTAGAGCTTGTTCAAAATGTTTATTCTTAACACTTAAATCCTTAGCCACTGCATTACATGCAATTAAAGATTCCTTGAGTGCTAGCATAGCAGCTTGACGCACCAGACCCGCCAAATCAGCGCCCGTATAACCTTCGGCTCGTTTCCCTATTGCCTCGAAATCAACATCATCACTTAAAACAGGACGCGTACCATTCTACATAATGAAAAAAAAAAAAAAAACATTTATAAGCTTTTATTTTTATAAACAAATTTTTCAAATAAATTACTTTAGTAATGGCTTTGAGGATGGCCACACGATCCGAATGTTCTGGAAAACCCACATAGAGTACGGTATCCAAACGGCCTGGCCTTAATATAGCGGGATCGATAATATCGGGACGATTTGTGGCAGCTAAAACATACACACCCTGACGCTCCTCAACACCATCCATTTCAGTTAACAACTGATTAACAATGCGAGTACCCGAGCCAGTGTCGCCACTACTATCCGATCGTTTGGGACACAAAGAATCAAACTCATCAAAGAATATCACGCAGGGTGCCGAATTGCGAGCTCGCTGGAAGCAAGCACGTACGGCACGTTCACTTTCGCCAACATACTAAAAATTAAAAGAACTTTACTAACTATATACCGATATATATATATATATATGTATACACGAAAAATATATTTTACAACCGAGGGGCTAATTATGTCCGACACCACAATGCTTGTCAGAGTCAAAATCTGAATCAATGTGATTATGTCCGTCTATGCGTCCATGTATTCCTTGTAACATAATCAACCTAAAGGTCACAAAAAATGTGAATTCCACACTTACCATATTCATAAGTTCAGGACCCTTGACAGATATAAAATTTATACCAGCCTCATTAGCTATAGCTTTGGCTAATAGAGTTTTACCGCAACCGGGTGGTCCACATAACAGCACACCCGAAGGTGCTGTTATACCGAAACGAGCCAACTCTTCTGGATATTTGACAGGTGCCAAGACGGCCAACTTTAATTCGTCACGTATATTTTGCAGAGAGCCTACATCATCCCATGTAATGTCGGGCACTGTAATGAAGCCTTCACGTTTTGCCAATGGTTGCACCACTTTAACGGCTTCCAGAAAGTCGTCCAAAGTAATGCAAAAGTCGGACACAAAAGTTATATCTTCTGGTGGATTGTCGAGCCAATTTAATAATTCAAATAATGTTGGTTCTTGTACTTTGGTTGAATGTTTCGTTTCCTTGTCAGATGGATTTTCACTTTTATTAAATTCATCTGCTGTGATATCTGCTGCAATAGTGTCATTCTCTTTTTCCTTTTCTGGTAATTGTTCAGTGTTTTCTTTTACGTCTGCATCCGTTTCTGGATGAACTGTCATTTCAACATCTTGCGATTCTGATACCTTTTCAGCTACGACTTCTGCTGTCTCTTTTATTGGCTCTGTTGCTGTTTCTGTGACCACGTCCTCAGCAATAATCACTTCCATCTTTTCTGGATCTGAAGATTTCTCAACATTTTTTCCTTGAGCTTCAGCTGCAGTCTTTTCTGTTTGTACATCTTTGACCGCTTCAGGCGATTCATTAGCTTTCTTGTCATTCTTTTCGCTCTTTTCACCACTGTCTTCAACGTCATCATCTAAATCTACAATTGTTATATTGGTTTGAGTCTTCAATTGAAATGCACGCATCTGGTCAGCACACCTGTAGAAAATGTTGCCAGTTATTAAAATATTTATAGAATTTAAAAATATTAAACTATAGAGAATCCATTTACTTTCTTTTGACCGCTATAGTGGCTGCTCGTGAAACTAGAGCCAGCAGATCGGCTCCCACATATCCAGGTGTCAGTTCAGCTATTTTATCGAAATCGCACTTCGGCTCTACCGATAAGCCATCACATATAATGGTGAGTATGTCTTTGCGGTCCTTACGCGTGGGAATGCCGATAGATATCTCATGATCGAAACGACCCACCCGCCTTAGAGCCGGATCTAGTATATCAGCCCGTGTGGTGGCCCCGATTACTAACACAGACTGACCACCTTCACTTAATTTCAAATTATCCAAACTACTTATCAGTTGCGAGACAATGCGGCGTTCCATGTCCTTTTGGGCCATTGAACGATTAGAGGATACGGCGTCAATATCATCGATAAATAAAACACAAGGTGCACTAGCAGCTGCCTGTTCAAAGACATCACGTATGCGCTCCTCAGATTCGCCAGACACACCGGCAACCAATTCAGTGGCTGGTATTTCAATTAAAGCCAAGTTTAGTTGCTTAAATAGAAGTGAATTCAAATACTTTATGTTATGGTTTGTTTTTCTCCTTATAACATACCCCAGCTATGGCATGGGCCAGCAATGTTTTGCCACAACCTGACGGCCCATGCAACAGAATGCCACGTGGCGGCATTAAACCCAACACGAAATATATATCGGGCGACTTAATATGCATCAACAGTTCGCACAATTCCTTCAAGGTCTTTTCCATACCACCAATATCCTGAAACGTTTCTCGTGATTTTCTCAACTGTACTTCCTTTTTATACTTCCTTGGACGTTGAACACTCAAGGGATTATATTGTTGGCGATCATTGCTGCCTTTATCCAAATCACGTTGCTGCATTTGACGTCGTATATGTTGTAGTAATTGTACTGCATCAGGTTTAGCTGAAAAAATTGCCAAAAAATATTGAATACCAGAGTGAATCGATCCCTATGGATATTATGGTTTTTATGTATTTACCATGATTACCCAACTTACGTTTTTTAGCGGGCCCGCTCCCACCCCCGGCCGCTAACAATGAATCACTGATGTGGTCGGAGCGTTTGTGTCCTAATGGAACGGGCAATGTAGAATTCAAAGGCATAGAATGGTTATCCATACTTGAAATGGCAGCAGCTGCACCAACTAATTTAGAAGGCTGCTGCTGTTGCTGATGCTGCTGCTGATGCTGCTGCTGATGCTGCTGCTGTTGTTGCTGCTGTTGTTGCTGCTGATAGTGTGCTTTTTGTTGTTGTTCATTAATAGCAGATGTTTTAGAAGCAGTGACTACATTATTTTTATTTAAACCGAGATTGCCAACAGCTATAATAGCAAAATTTTATGAATTTTAAATAAAAAATATATATAAAAAAAAGAGATGAAATTGATGACCAACCATTTGAGGTCTTTCCTTTTGATTTGACGGTTGCCTCATCCCCACTCTCATCACTGCTAATATCAATAGCTGCTTCGGCTGTTGGTGGCTTGGCCGCAGCTGGTGTTGAATTCATTTTTGTTTTATTATACAAATTGTTCATCATGTTACTCATCAAGTTATTCGGTGCATTTGTTCCCTATTTGAAAACAACAACTCTGATTATTAGTGGTTAAAAAATTTAAAACGGCCTAAAGGTCCAGGGATGTATGCAAATAAATAATTTGAGAAAGGCATTCATTTTTTCTACTTTAGGGAGCATACTCAACTTACATCCATTACTTCTAAACTGGAAGCATCAGAATCATCACCACTAGATGGATGTTCGCCTAAACCGTAACTTTGCGAAACCACGAGGTAAGCTGTAATATCAGATAAAAATATATGGAAATCTTTATTATAAAATGTAATGTAATGTAAGTGTACCTCCTTCTACTAGGGCTCGAAATGGTCCAAATTTACGTCGTGAATATTCCATATAACGCTCTTGCAAATGTTTGGTCATCACACCTACATCCAAATACGTCTTATCCACATTTTCTTCCAAATACTAAACACACATATATATTGACCAAGTGATGCATTAGTTAATTATACCCCCTACTGTGAATGAAATCGTCGGAATCGTTTCGTCTTTTTGACCTGTGGCCTAAAACATATATATTTCATTTATTTTCCAAATGTCTAACAAAATTTAAAGACGAAGCGCTGGTGACGACAATGACATTCACAGGTACTCAAACATATTGCAGTTTTCCTTTAATAACACATAACAAAACATAACCTAATAAATGGCTCTCATCTCCAATTTAAGGCAACCGGCTATCTTCAATTGCTTCAAAATTTTTATGCACGATATTAAGTGTAATACAAGCAAGCAACAAATTAATAGCCGCAATACCAATCTGGGATCTATAGTTTTTTGGGTTTTATCTATACATACCTGTTTAACGCGACTAATTATTAATGGATCGTATAGCAGTGGTTTGGCTTTTTTCATTTTCAATTATTTTTGCGCCGTTTCTCACGCGTTTTTACCCTTCCAATTAAACTTTTCTACACGTCCAGCAAAAAAATTAAAATTTTCCCTTGTAGCAAAACGAACGACGCTTAATTTCTATTACACTTAGTGATGCATAAAACGTGATAGGAGTAGTTCAATTATGTATAACAGAGATGCGTTATCGTTAGATACGATAGAGTTTTTAATTTATTAATCGATATGAATTTATAAGTAGAGAGAAAAATTATCAGTGGAATTCCCTTGGAAACTGATCACCTCATATGGATTAGTTGAATGTGGCATACGAAGGCAAACTAGTACAGTATAGTTCAAGTAGGCTATTTGTCTACATTAAACATGTGAAAATATTATAGTTGGTCACTTGATATATTATTCAATTAAATTTTTTTTTTTTGAAAAATGAAAAATTTTATTTTTCTACACCTACTTGTATGTTCCAAAAATTTTAATACAGTACATGTTAGAAAAACTTTTTAATTTTTTGTTTCTTTTTGGAATCAAATAAATGTTTGTTTATATAGGGAGGGGTTCTAGAAATGGTCCGATCCTATCCATTTTCAAAAGGGTTTATTTTTGGGCCAATACATTTCCTTATACCAAATTTCATCAAATTATCTCAAAAAATAATAAGACCTCATATGGGAAGGTGTTATAAAAATGGTCCAATCCGGCCCATTTTCAATTGGCTTCTCCTTTGGGCCAATACATGTCCTTGTACCAAATATGATCGAAATATCTCAAAAAATGCGACGCACAAATTTAGATGGATCGATCGGTATAACTGAAGGTGGGTGTGGCATTAAGTGTTACAAACATCCGCACAAACTTAATATACCTTTTTCCATAGGATGGTGCAGGGTATAAATATTTAAATACGGAATTATTTGTAAAAAAAATTAAAATGCAATATATTTACCCAACGTCAACAATTATTATTACATTATTCTTCTTTTATATGCACAATTTTATTAATTCGTTATACCAGTCGTTTCCGGTTTGTGATTTTCAATCGCTATGAGGTTTAATTCGCTGTAAATAAACAAAATTTCCATTAAAAGTTGTAACTGCATTTTCTATATAAATATAAAGAATGTCTTGAATAAAATGGGTGGATGCCGGTGCATATTTCGTGATTGCGATACGTCTACATATCGCAACAAAAGTCTCTCGTTTTTTCATTTTCCTATCAGAGAACCTCAGCGGTATGAGCGTTGGATTCGGTTGGCCAAGGCACAGTTTGTCAGAGATCTCCCCTCGAGCAAGCAAAGGAACCGCGTAATATGCGCGCGACATTTTCGTGACGAATGTTTTATGAATTATAAGAAAAATAGTTTAACCAGGTTAGCTTTACCTTCAATATGGCGCCTTAGTAAGAATATAGCTTTCGATTATGAAAACAATATAGAGGTTGGAGAACTAGTTACACTAGAACCACCAACTCAAACACATCTAATACCCCCAGCAAATTTTATATGTCCACTAGGATTTAGTGATAACGACGACTTTCTTAATGAAAAGTTAACAGAAATGAACGCCGTTATGGCTCAATATGACTCGACTAATAATGATGAACTTGGCATGAAAACTATTGAACAAAAATTAACAAAAAAGCGACGACTTTCTCAGGTCATAGAGAAGGATGTGCAGATAAATAAAGTATCTAAAATTCTTAATGGCTCGAAAACGGTATCAGTATCGAACGTACAAAATGTTTACATAACAGAAAATGAAGATATCGATGATATTGAAGGAAATGTTGCCGAAAAAAATGCATTAACTAATATTTTGCCAGTTGAGAAACATTTATTTACCTTAATTAGGCAGAGTCACAATAGAGATAATGTCGATAATGATCAATCTTTAGAACGGGAAGACGAAGATGATCATTCGCAAACAAAGGTAGGCAACCTGAGTGATCCAACGGATGAGGAGAGTTTTCAAGAACAATTTGATAAATTTGTAGAGTCCAACACGACCCTAAACGTAAATATAGAAAATGGCGAATCGAACAAATATAGTGAACGAGAAAAGACACTAAACGAACGGATTAAAGTATTGGAAAATGATGTATCAGGACTTACAGACAGTTTATCAAAAGCGATGTTCGATCTGGAAGTAAAGAAAATGGAATTAAAAGACTGTGTAAAGAAAAACCTGGAACTGGAGCATCAAATGCAACAACACAAGGATGAATATCAGAAATTGCAAAAGCAACTATCAAGTGTTAAGGATCAAAACCAAAAACTGTGTCAAGGACAGTTCAAAAACAAACAGGAACACGACAAAATTAATCAGCCAAACCTAACGTTAACACAAAAATATGAAAATCTGCAAAGAGAGAATAGAGAATTATTGGAGAAATGTGAAAATTTGGAAAAATTACAATATGAACACCAACAACAACACCAAGTATCTACAATTAGTACGACAAAGACTAATCAATGTCCATCATCAGCCACGTCAAAGTGTTCTCTGCCAAAAGTTCAACTTTTTAATAGTATTAAACGGTACGTAAGTGTTACCATGGCATCGCTGCTCCGTATGGAAATGTTTGGTAATGCGGATAGAACTTGGAAACCGGACGAACGACACATTGCTGTTGATATATTACGCTTGGGCGATTCGGTTTACAAATATTTTGTCGAAGAATGGCGCTTCCGTTTGCCACCTATGCACGAAACAAGAAGTTGGTTGCTTCAGTCAATTGATAATAATGCTCCCGTAGATGATGAGGAAGATATTTGAATATAGTGTAGAACTTAGCTATTATGCGTTTAATTTGTGCGTAATAAAACTTAATTTTTTATTTTAACAACAAGTGTATTTGATTTAAGCAAAATAATTCAAAAATATCATTTTTTTTAGATGCGCTCGAACTTTGAATCTTTGATTCGGGTTTGAATAAAATTGTACGTGTTGAACGAACCAGGTTCGAACAGATGATGTACATTTCAAAAATTCCGCACAGTTTCCCTTTGTTCAGTTCTTACCAACCACAATCGTTAACCTCTCTCATCAAATTTGGTGATAATTTCTTTAGTAAAAAAAAATTCTATTCAAGTTGAAATGTATGATATATTGAAAGAAAGTGATAATATTTTGATTGAATTTCGCAGATGCCTGTGGCCTTACTACTTACTGATACTAGTGCTGTTAACTCTGTGCACGTTGAACACGCAGGCGTCAACTGAATTTACAGTGCACCGCTTGACACAATTTGATGTAAATGGTCTAAGTTATGGCAGTCGTGCTTCATCTTTATCACTGGAAGCCAAGGGAGTGCGAAATTGGAAAACTACAAGACATTGCGTGGTAGCGCGATTCGAAGATTTAAGCGTACATGATTTCAAAGATATTCGTCGCAATGCAGGTGGTTTGGTATTGCAATTGCCCAGAAACTTTTCTATGCTTACATATGACGAACAAGAACATATTTGCCTATTGGAACAAGACATGATTACGCATCCCATTTCTATACCGATATATTTTTCTCCTTACGACGAAAAGCTGGATAATATCATAAAAGACATTGAGCACTCGGCAGTGCTTCCCACACACGATACAAATATAAATCAAGGCAAAGAAAATGATCAGAACTTGCTCAGGGAGTCTACTTTGTCGGAAATGTTTCATTTTATTTCGACGAATGGTTACCAAGTGATGGTAACTGATGCCGGTCATGCGGTGAATAAAAAGGCCAAGATACCCATAATACAAGGTGAACTGAAACCATTTGAAACGGATTACACGAATTTAGAAAACACGGCAGCATCAACCAATCTTCCTACAATAATTATTACATCGAATTTAAAGACGTTTGGCTTGTACAATGAGTATCCTTTAAATATGGATGCGGCCACTTTATTATCCTTGGCAGATATATTTAGTAAATTCTATAGTTCTCCTAGCACTTCACCAAAATATCGCCTGGTTTTTGTAATATCAGAATCTGGCCCTCTATTAAATTTTCAAGGTATAAAGAAATGGCTGGATGAGAATCAATTCCACAACGTGGAATTTGTTTTATGCCTGGACACTATAGTTCATCCCATAATGGAGAACACTGCTATGAACAAACTGTACATGCATGTATCCAAACCACCCAAAGAAAACACACCACTAAGCAATATTGTTAAATACTTGAAGTTGATTGCCGCCAAATCGTATAACGTCACCGTCGAGGGCATACATAAGAAAATCAATTTGGCTGAAAAGAAGTTGCTCTGGGAACACGAACGTTTTAGTATTAAGCGGCTGCCTGCCTTTACATTTTCATCATTGTCATCGCCTAAGGATGCTGCCAGAAATACAATTTTCAGGCAATTGGAAGTTATGGAACAGGCTCAAGTCAATTTGAAAATCATTGCAGAGGCTTTGCTTTTGTACATGTATAATGCTACAGTAACAAATAAACCTTTCGATCAGATCTATCAAATCCTTACTAACGAACATATTAGTGGTTCGTTACCGCGGGCATACGTAAATGTAAAATCGGCCTTACATAACAATGATTTGCGAAATTTTTTCGAAAAGTATCTGCAAAATGTAAAATTAATCTTTGATAAACCCGATGCTCGTGATCCTGATTTTGTGCTATACGAGGGACACGATGCTAATTTGCACTTTTACAGCGTTAAACCAGTCATTTTCGACTTGTTCCTTACTGTTCTAATATCCGGTTATTTAGCCTTAGCATTTGTAACTATTAAATTTTTTCCTTTAATTTATCAGGTTATATGTAATGTGTCATGTGTTTCAAATTTAAATTTTATTAACTTCAACTCTGACCAAAAATACAAAGCAAATTAAAACGATTTCATTTGAGGAAATATTGCCAAATATACCAAAAATTGTATATTTCAATAAAACGAATAAAACTCAAAATAAAACTGCATTCTTTTCTAATTATTGCCGCTCTAAAGTGACAAAATTTTAATTACATGTTTAACGGCTAATGAAGGAATTTCTTATTACAACATTTCTCCTTTGCTTGGATAATCTTACCATTTATTCTTAGTTTTGAAATGTTACAAAAGTTAAATAAACTTATATACCCGTGTCAAGTCCATATCCAATACAAATTACACCTTCAATAATAAAATGTAATTTGACAAAAACAAAACTTGTTCTATTTCACGTTTGAAAATGTTTTTATTAATAAAAAGGGTTTTACTTTTTTATTTCGTTTTCTTTGTATTCTAAAAACCAAATAAAGAGCACATTTATATGTTCATGATTCACATTTTAAATTATTTGTTGTTATTATTACTTCTTTTCATTTTCAAAATATAATAAAATATAGAATATAATACAAATAAATAAGAATTAAACATGTAGCAGTTTATATAGAGTGTAGCTTAAAATTAAGTTATTAAACAACAAGAGGAAGAAATCTCAATAATATAGGAAATGAAATGAAATGAACTCGGCAACTCTGTATCTAATATCAAGCATTTATTTCATTGCGTATGTAATGTTGGCAATACTATCCAAAGTCCCATCATTTGTGATACCGATAGACTAAAAATCCTTTGATGGCTTTTGATTTATAATTATATGTTAAAAATCAATATTTCAAGTATTAAATTAATTTAGCTTATGTGTAATAACAGGTTGCTTCGAATGCACAACTTATAGAATTATTAAATAAAATAAACAAAATACAACTCTGACAATAAGTTTGTTATCGTTTTCATTTAATAACACAAAATGTATATTTTCAGTTATCTATTTATGATGTTACGATGTTGTGTTGTGTTATGTTGTGTTTCCTTACAGTTTCTTTTATAAAACATAATTATATCAAGTGAAAACTTTTTCATTAAAAAAGAAATATTTCAATGATATAAAACAGAAAGTAATTGAAATTTTTAATGCATTTGAAGTTCGTCCAGGCATTGTTAAAAGGCCTGCCTATCAACTATAACAAAAGCACTCAACATGAATACATTTTATATATAAAAAAGAATATCTATAAATGTTTGTGTTTGCAAATCAATATTTTTGTATATAAAATTTTTGTTAATTCAAACGACGGTTACATAACAATTGCTTTTTAATTTTTCTTACGAGACAATTCTTCAGTATTTTATTGTTGTTGTTGTTTTATTAAACAAAAATGAATATCGTTTTTTTTTTTTTTTTTTGTTATGGAAAATTTCACACACTTACCATACATTGGTAATCAGTTGTTTATTTATAAATTAATTTTATTTTAATCACTTAAAAATGGAAACAAGTAAAGACGTTACTCATTGTTTTCCAACATACCACAAACAATTTAAAAACTTATGATAATATCGTCCTTTTTAATTAATTTGCCTTCTTTTTTTTTTCTTTCCTTTTTTTATACAACTAACATACATTACAACAGCAAACATTTAAATTTAGTGATAGTTTCCTTTTTTACTTATAAGAAGAACAAAAAAAATATCATAATAAACGAAAAAAAAAAAAAATATATAAACTCAGCTTAAATATATTTATGTTATACATTAAGAAGTATTCCGGATTGGGCGATGGGGTAAAGGGAACTAAGTTGACATATGATTTGGTTGTCACTTTAACAATTTTTTTTTTTACAGTTTTATTGCAAATCATGATTATTATGATGATACTAACATTAATATTATTGTATTATTTAAGCATGAGTGATATAGAGTGTGTAAGTATGTAGTTGTAGTTGTATAATTGATATACATTTATATGTTTTTATGTAGATTAGATTGTATTTAACAATTAAGTGAATTTCATTTACTTAATTTACTAATTACCCTAATAAGCGCTCCATTCTCCTCCTTAAGGCGTACATTTTCCGTTTTATATACTTCCAGTTGCTAAATTAGATAGAAAAACAAAAGTCACCATATGGCGAATAATAAAAGTTTCAATTAGTTTACGTTGAAATATTTTTTTTTTTTTTTCTATAAATAAATATATAATATATATATAAACATTTGATAACTATTTTTCATTATAACAAAAAGGAAAAAAAACGAAAAAAAAAACGATTTTTTTTTTTTTTGAAAGCAAGGTTGCAATGGTAGAAATATTTTATAAAGTTATTTATAAGCCTTTGATTTTCAAGCATATAATGTAAAAACATTGTAAAAGTGGAAGAATATTAACAACAATCATGCCTTAGGCTGAAAGCTTAAAAATATTTACAACTTGTCCACCTCCAGCCCCGCAAAAGCTGAAGGTTTTCAGTAACGGTTTTGACAGCCTTTCGTATCGGGATACTATACTCCCTTAAACATTTCCTAAACCCGATTTATATATATATTACATATCGCGATATTGCTTTTAGTACAAGGCAACAATTATTGTTTTTAGATTGAGTCCCCAAAAATGTGAAGCGAGTAAAAAATACTTTTTAATGAAAGCAACAACAACAAATTTATGCAAAAGAAAAGAAAAATATTACAAAGTTGTTGTTTTGTTTAGATTTGAATAACGTCCGTCTATATAAATTTGAAAAATTCATAACGATAAAAGAAAATATTTTATGATTTAAAATATAAATTAATTTATAGTGTCTAACATGTCTAGTGAAGTGTTTAGTGAAGGTACGTTCACTCCTTGTTGTCTTTGTCCTTTCTACATATATGTGAGACCTTACAAAAGCAACCAGTAGCTTCAAACTTTGAGGTGTGAATATATCAGAAATGGACGAATTCTGCTTTGCAGACACTTGTTGTTTTAGTGTCGTTAAAAAATACAGTCTTTGATCTCTCATACACTTAATTATTTTCAGTTTCTGGTTTAAACTGAACAATTATGCCCAAAAAGTGCTTAATAATATTACAACAACAATAAAACAAGGTGTTTGATTATTCACATTTAAAATAAATTTTTTATGAAAATATTTTTTTTTTTTTTTTTTTAAGAAATAATAAAAATAAAACAACATGCATGCAATAAAATTCATTCAGAAACTTAAAATAAATGAAATCAAATTTCCATCACGTACGTAACTGTGTGCTTTAATGCAAAATGCTTTAATGTTGAAGCATTGTGTCTCGATTATATGAATAAATGACAACAATTTTTGTTGAAACGATTAACTACGTTTTAAATCAATTTTATCAAAGCATAGAAAATACGAGTAATGATTAAAATTGTGATGCTTTTAGACAATTTAAAATAAACTGAATTTTTATGCCCTCATCCCCAAAATCTCATCATGATTCCTATTTAGCATCGAAATCTGAATTGATTTTATGCGTGTTTTTCATTTATTTGTATTTGCCTTGTCGATTAATATAAGAATCAAAGTTAAAACGCTAATTGACTTTAATAATAATTGAATGATTTAACGTATAAAAGCACTAGATCGATTCAGACTTTGATGCTGAAACGCGGAGGATGTGATAACAAATGAATCAATCTATCCTCTCACTTGTCAGATGAAGGGATTATACATATACATATAATAAAATAGTATTAACATTTTAGTTTAATTATTTCTTAATTGATTTTAGTTGAAGAGAAATACAGGATTATACCAACCATACTAGTGTTGTATTACTTATAGCATCCAATTAAGCGACTAGTTGGTATTGATTCATCTTTTACTTTACTAAGAGAAGGGAGCAGAGAGCTATCGATGATTATTTTGAATTTTCGGTATTAGGATACACAGGCCAGCATAAATACATGTCAAAAAATCTAATCAAAAGTTTAGGGATCGGACTTTTGTTGTATGAAAGCATTTCTTACTTTCACTAAAGTAAGAAAGTGTATAAAATGTTTGTCTGTATATAAACTGCTGAAGATTTATTTGAAATTTTTCCAATTTCTTGATTCTGGGTGATATTTTTAAGGTTATTATAACCTACACCAATTATGCCAAGAGTTTCTAATTCCCAATTCGGTAATTCGGTACGTCCATCCGTCCATCTTATATTTGTTGTGCATACAAAGGTGTCCCACAAAGTAATACTTGCACAACTATAGAAATGCAACCAAGTGGTGAAGGTTATTAACTATGGCCGAATTAGACCGACTACAACATTTTCAGTTTGTTTTCTATACTTTTTTTTTTTTTTAAATTCATGAACGTATTTTTATTAGTATTTTAGGTATTTTATATAAATTTTGTTTAAATTGTTTTGAAAAATTTTTATTTAGCTAAGCTTATATATCGTAAATATAGTGTAATAGTAAAGACCGTAATTCAACTAAAATTTTAGGTGGGTAACATTTTCAAATATTTTCAATAAAAGTTTTATTCCTTATTATCTTGTTCAAATTATAAAATCTATATATAGGTGGGTCATCGATTTATGTAATTTGAATGCATCAAAACACACCACTTTAATTAGGGTAGACCAGAGGCCAAGGTAATTCAACATTACATTCTGATGGAAAGTATGCAGTTTTGTCTGTCTTTATGTCCTCTTGCATATATACTCGTATATGAGAAGTTGAACACCTATGTGATATTTATTATAGAAATTTGTTATTGCTTTAAAAAATGTGATGCTTTCAATTAATGAAGAGAATACGTTTTGTTCTGGTACACATACCAGTGGTGGGTGTAATGAAATGAAATTCTTTTTATATTTTTCCTGCATATTAAAAAAAAAAAAAAAATCTAATGTGAAATATTTGTTGAAATTTTTTTTATAATTACTGAGCACATACGAGGTGTGTTCAAAACGTAACGAGAATTTTTAAATTTCGCGGGTTTGGAGAGAGAGTTTTTTTTATTATGTTGGTACACATGCCCCTGAAGTACGATTAAGCCTTAGTTTCGACATCATTGTAAAATGTGAACAAAGGCATATGGTGAGTCTGCTATGAGTAAAGCAAGGATTTACGAGTGGTATAAGCGTTTCCAAGATGGCCGCGAAAACGTTGAAGATGACGAACGACCCGGACGCCCAAGCACATCAACAACTGATGAAAACGTGAAAAAAGTGAAAGAAATGGTTATGAACGATCGCCGAATCACAATCAGAGAAGTCGCTGATGTTGTTGGCATATCAGTTGGCTCATGCCATCAAATTTTTTCGGATGTTTTGGGTATGAAACGTGTGGCAGCAAAATTCGTTCCAAAATTGTTGAATTTCGAACAAAAACAGCGGCGAATGGAAGTTGCTCAGGAGTCGGTAAATGAATTTAATAACGATGCAGAACTACTAAAACGTGTTATAACAGGTGACGAAACATGGGTTTACGGATATGATGTCGAAACTAAGGCTCAATCGTCCCAGTGGAGGCATTCAACGAAAATCGCCGAGCTCGAAAAACACGTCCCACGTTAGCGGCTGCCACTTAAAAAGTAAACAATGAATATTGCTGAAAATTTTATCGTACTTCAGGGGCATGTGTACCAACATAATAAAAAAAACTCTCTCTCCAAACCCGCGAAATTTAAAAATTCTCGTTACTTTTTGAACACACCTCGTATGTATATTATTTTATCCAAGCGTAACATACAGCAGTAGGCGTGACACATCCCAAAACAAGCAACTACAGGATTCTGAGTCGATCTAACTATGTTTGTTTGTCAGTCCGTGAGTGTATGTTTGAAAATCGTTTCAAGTTCAAAAAAAATTGAGATTTCATTATCGGTAGAAGTCTTCGCAATCTCTGTTCGATAGTTGATATTGAAATTGGGCAAAATCGATCCAACGACACGCGTAAAATGCCATTAAAGTTAGAAGAGTTCAAGGTTAGAAATATTTGAAGGAGCTTTTTATGCAAAAATTATAACAGGACACCGCCCATAAATAATAGCCCTTAATACCAAACAAAAATTTCCCTTTAATGCTCTAAAAAGATGAGTCGTATCCAATAGTTGGCAAAAGTCTAAGACATCGTTTTTGTTAATTTAATTTAAATTCATTTAATCACTAATTTCTTTTTTGATAAAAACGTAACGATTTTGTTAAACATTATTATTACATATAAAAAACCTGAACAATTGCCAATTATAATAAATATAAATGACTTCAAAAATAATTTCAACTTAAAAAAAAATATTTTTTTTTATACTTATAGTTAGCGAAAGATTCAGTATTTGATATAGTGCGCGTGTAGGTTTTGATAATTTCATATTGATTATGTAGAGTAGAGTAAATACATGATAAATTGCTTCCCTATGTGATAAACATATTTGATAAGCCTCTATTAGGTGGAGAGTATTTAAGACGCGATTTAAATCGAATACAAATTTTTTGATTTTTTGCATTATTTTTTGTATAATCAAAAATACAAGTACAATATCGTATATTCCCTACTATTCTATCGTATATATGATCTTATAGAAAAAGGAAACGTTTATTGTTTTGATTTTGAAAGTTGACTCTGAGCCGATGTGGTCAACTTAGAGACGACTCTTGTTAGAGCACGATTTTCAGCACGTAAACGTTCATTCTCACTCTTTAGCTTCTGCAGTAGCTAAAATGATAGAAATTAAAAAGAAAAACACACACAAAAAAGAAGATTATGGAAAAAGATCAATGATTTTCTCTTTTTGTTGATAAATTGCTTTTAATTGAACTATCGATCTGAATCGAACTGATTTGCTGTGTAGTAGTGAGTAGGTGATGGTAATGGTGGGATGGTTGGAACATTTCAAAGGGTTTGTTGTTCTTGTTATATTTTATTGCGGTCATTGAAATGATTAATTGTATGATTAATGTAACGTAAGGAGAAGAACGCAACGGTATTGGGGAAAAATGAAAAATCAAATTTCTTCTTATGTAAAAAATACATTCTTGGGTTATCAACTGAAAAACTTTAACGAAAGGTTTAAAGAAAAGGTAGTGGAAAATAGGAAGATGGGAGATAACAGCAGATGATATTAAATATGACTTAAAATTAAAGTGTATGGATTATATGAAGACGAAGGTTGTTTAACCGAGAGATGAATGAATGAATGCATGAATATCTGAATGAATGAGTGCACAACAAATGACATGATCACATAATCTTAACAGATTGTTTTCTTTCAAAATCAAAACAAGACAAACAAAACACAAAATTATAACAAGGATAACAACAACAATTGGTGCTTTGTCATTTAAGCAGAAAACAAGAACACAAGGGTGTACTAAAAATAAGTTTAGTTTTAGTTTTCTTTTTAAACGAGTATCTCATTGTGACGACTCGACCAATATTGTTATTTTTTTATTATAAAATATATAAAAATATAAAATAAATGTTGAGTGAAAATATTTTGTTTTTAGTTGAAACATAACATAACATAACGTAAGGCTTTTTAGATTTAGTTGTTTCTTAGAAGCTTTTGTTAAATTCTATAACTGGTTTGTTGTTATACCCTGCACCACTTGTGGCACAAAGTATATAAAGTTTGTGTGGATGCTTGTGAATCCTAAAAGGCAAAAAAAAAAACACCCACTTTTAGTTGTACCGATCGATTTAGAATCAAAATCCTAATCGATTTAACCATATCCGACCGTCCGTCCGTGTGTCCATGTAAATTTGTGCGCAAGCATTTTTTGAGATATTTCAATGCAATTTAGTATGTATGACATGTATTGTCCCAAATGGAAATGAAAATAAACCGGATTAGACCATTTTTAGAACCCCTCCCCATTTAAGGTTCTGTTGTAATAGAAGTCTATGTACGGCAAAAAGTCACAATTCTTAATATTTTTACATAATATTTGGTGAAGAATAGTTAATTAGCTTAATAATTGGCTGTGTCCAGTTTGGACTCGATCGGACCATTTTTAGAACCCCTCCTCATTTAACGTTTTATTATAAAAAAAAATCGTTTTATAACGAAAATAAGCAATTTTTTATATTTATAAGTTTTTTGCCAAAATTTTGTGAAAAATAATTAATAGTAAGTAAAAAATATAAAATTTTCGATTTCATAAACAAACAAAAAAAAAAAAAAAACAATTTCATTTTCATTACAAAAATAAAATTCTTCATTTTTCAAAGAAAATATTAAATTGAATAATACATCAAGTGGTGTAGGGTATTTGATGATCGGGTTCGACCGACTTTAACATTTTCACTTGCTAAAAATAATATGAAAATTATTAAATGAAGATCAATTCAATGTCATTTTCCAATTTTCCCATTTCAAGTAAATTTATTCGTCTGTCGGTCTGTCTTTCTAAGAAATTTGTATTCACCCATTATATAGAAATCTGTAAATTTATATTTTGACGAATGAAAAAAAAAAAAAAATAGATATAAAAACATTAAAAGAATTTAATACATGTTTATAATATAAAATAATTAACATAAATGTTACAAGAAAAGATGAACACAGGAGTGCTTTAAGATAAAAGTTTAGATATTTCAATAGTAAGCCAAGCACACTTGAAGAAAAAAGTGCTCTTTGCGAAAAAAATGTATTTAGTTTCCACTTATCGGCTTTTCATAACACATTTGTAAGTATAGCGAAAGCAAAGAATTGATGATTAACGAGAACTCAGACTTTGGCTGAATAAAGGAAAATTACACAAAACAATAAAAAAAATTGTGATTTGGTGACAAACACAAGTACAAATAACAAGAAAAAGGTAAAAAAACAAACGATTGTAGACGGGTTTGGAGTAATGGGTGGTCGAGAGTTAAAGTAGAGTTGTTAGCGAGAAACAGTTTTCTTTTGAAAATGTGTTGCATTGGAAGAAAAAAACAAGAGGTAAAAGCACTTACACACGCACACACACATTACATGTGCGGCGGTGCTATGCTGTGGCAATAATTACCTTCAACTCTTCTTCCAATTCGGAAAGTTTGCGTTCCATAGCTCTTCTTTCGCGCTTTTCAATCTCTGAGAGTGAATTTTTCGTATTCTGCAAAAATTAAATTTGCATTTTTTTGGTTTTGGTTTTTTGTTTCTTTGTAGTTTTCTTTTAAAGGGTTTCATATAACCATAAAATTTTAATTGTATTAAAATTAAGAGGAGGAGTAATAAAAAACGGAAAACTAAAGGGATTAGAAAGTCGTTTGGGGAGAGAGCTCAGACATATTTTCAACAATATCATCGTTCACAAAATGTGAAGAGACTTGACTAAGTTGAAGAGCCTTTAACCATATACAACAAAGAGAAGAATATAATTGGAGAGCAATGCGAAATATTTTCATCTTTGTTGAGTTTTTTTTTCTTTTTTTCTATAAATTTTCTAGAGATAGAATTACTTTGTACATAAATGATTTATTTGCTGCTTATTATGTGTTTTGGTTATAAATACTTACAGCATTAGCATATCTCTCCATAGTGTTTCTGGTTTGTGTGATTTCATCATCCTTCTTTTTCAATTGCTGCTTAAGTTTCTCGTTTTCCAATCTGCATGAATACATCTCTTTAAAATATTCAATTTGATTAAGATGAATTGAAACTTACTTGACTGCCTCCCACAGAGCTTTGTAATCGATATTATCCTCGTTTTCTGCTTTATCACGTGATTTCTTATCATCCGTCGCCGATGAAGTAGAAGCTGCTGTGCTATCTAAACGTGAACGGGAAGCTTGTCTCTGTTCACTGCCACTCTAACCCAAAGAAAAAGTAATTAAATGATAATAAAAAAATTCATATTTTTCAGTTGTTATTTTTTTTTTTTCATTTCAATTAATAACGTATGCAAATTTCTATTAAGGGCAATTTCTTCTAACAACGTACTTCGTAACCTTCACTTTTTTCCGAAGAGGCACTTAGCGAACGTTGAGCAGCACTACGTGAGCGTGAACGAGTGCGCGATTTACGCTCTTGCTCCCTCAATGAATTGCTGCGTGAGGCTATGGCTGCAATAGCTGCTGCACTCGGTCCACTATTGCTAGACAAAGTGACACCTGATGCTGGTGAGGGATGATAAGTGTTTAAACTGCTATTTGAGTGAGACAGAGATTTCGTTTTGTGAAGAGATCTGCTCGCGCTGTTATTGGCGCTATTTAAATAGGAGTTCGAACCTTTAAACGAACTGGACTTGGCCAAGGAAGGGGTGGTGCTGGTGGAGCTGGTTCCGTTTTTCGACGGACCCATATTAAAACTAAGAGACGCAGTGGTCACACCATTGTCATAAGTGGAGACATAAGGGCTGCTATAACGATGATCGTAACGATCATTATTCGTGGCTGTTAAGGAGGAGACCGAAACGTTTGAATATAAAGCATTTGATTTACAATAACCCAACGCATTAGTACCAGAGCTGGCAGTATTGTTAGAGGTAATAGCAGAGCAGGGGTGATCACAGGAAGCATATGTTGATAATGAGAGCAATGATTTAGAAGTTGGGGCGTTTTTGTGTCTTGACATTTGATGAGAACTGAGATAGGTTTTTAGTGTTCTTAAAGGGGTCTTGAGTTTATTGATGTTATCGGAAATAGATGACAGAGCTGAAGCAGCAGTTAAAGCAATTGGTTTAGACATAATAGTCGCAATATTACTTGTACTATAAGAAGCACTTGACGCATTTGATGAGGGCTTATAAGCTACAGTTATCGAATGGTGATGCTGCTTATGATGATAATGCTGATGTGTCGTTGATTTTTGCTGTTGTCTCGCTTGATTATTATTAATATTAGTTTTATTATAATCCAGACGATAAGCGCTGACCGTATTACCATTGCCATAACTACCATAACTGCCGCCACTACGTGCTGCTGCTGAATATAAATTGTCCCGTGAACTATTGTAAATGCTACTACCGCTATAAGGACTTTGGTAGTAGGACGAGCCATTCGATAAAGAGGAGGACGATGTTGTGGCGCCGCTATTCTGATAGTAGCCACCAGTACTTAAGGGTCTTAAGCTTGATGTTTTATAACCGTTTAGGGCCGAACTACCATTATAGTTACTATAGGCGCCTGCTGTATTTTGAGCTCGAGAACTGGACAATGAACGATGCCTGGATGACAACGGTTGCGTTGTACGTGAACGTGACCGAAATGACATTTTATTTTCTATTCTACAGAGATTTATTTCAGTGTTTTGTTTTATGTAAGAATAATGTTTAACAGGTTAAATAAAACGCATTTTAATTTAAATAATTTTTAAATTTTTTCGAAACTTTTATCCGCAAAAAACTTGAAAGGGTATCTGAGTATCGTCACATATAATATTAAAATTTTTATTATACAAAACAAAACAGCTCGCTTTTCGGTCAATTGATAACATTTACATATACTCGTATACCGTTTAATTTATTTTATTTTTACATGACGTCAAACGAATACATCTGCATGGGATGTGTGTGTATTGTATACAATTGATCTTGCCATCATTAATAAAAGTGATTTATGTTTATATATTAGGAACCCCCCCGGCTTGCTTTAGAAATGAACAAATTTTTATAAAAACAATAGAAAAAACCTTGAAAAATTCCATTATCCCTATTAAATCTTGGCAACAACTATAAATATAAAATATATCAATAAAATCACTAAACCGAGAAAATGAGAAATTGAATGAATTTTTAGGTTTCGAGTATGGAACGGTTGGCTAAATTTTATAAAATATTTTCTATAATTATTTTTATACCCTGCATCACTTATGGCAAAGGGTATATTAAGTTTGTTCGGATGTTTGTAACTTCTAAACGGCAAATACCACATCCACCAGTTATACCGATCGGTTTAGAAGCAAAATCTGAATCGATTTAATCAAGTCCGTCTGTCCGTCCATATTGTGCGCAAACAAAATGTAGATTTTTAGAGATGTTTTGATCAAATTTGGTACAAGGAAACCGGTACCGGATTGGACCATTTTCAGAACCCCTCTCCATATGAAGTCCTACTATAATGAAGGTAAAGATACGAAATCAAAATTTTTTTTCACAATATTTGGTGAAGAATAGTTAATTAGCATAATAATTGGCTGTGTTCAGTTTGGACTTGATCGGATCATTTTTAAATCCTCTCTTCATATAACGTTTTATTATAACAGAAATCGATGTACAACGAAAATGCGCAATTCTTTAATTTTTTTTATAAAAATTTGGTGAAAAATACTTAATAGAAGGTATAAAATTTCATTTCATTTCGATTTCATTAATTAAAAAAAATTAAAAAAATTTATTATAACATTTAATTAATTTTCAAATTTTTGATAATAGTATACGAGTATAAAAAAATTTTTCATTTTTCAAAATAAAAAATTTTTGATAAAATATTTCGATTGTTTTTTTCAAGGTACTTGAATGATGCATCAAGTGATGTAGGGTATAGGGCTTGATCGACTATAATATTTTCATTTGTTTTTTAAAATGAGGTGTTCAATAAGTAAACTACCTCCCCCGCGCTACTAAGAGAAAGAAATAAAAACGAATCGAGGAAATACATTCTTTGTGTGCAGAGTAATTAAAACGATTTCCTCTTTTCTAATTTTCTACTAATTTATAATTTCATTTAATACAATGAAACGAACAAGAACGTGTTAAAAACTTGCCCACATGGAACATACACACATAAATTCAGTTTTGTGGCAAATCGCTCGAGAAAGAAAAATTCACCGGCTAAGAAAAGATTGAAATTGTTTATAAATAAAAAGTATTTCGTCACACCGACAGCAATTTGTGTCAATTGTACGGCACGAAAGAAAAAGACAACAAAAAGATAATAGAAGTAGTGAAAGAATGCAACAGCCTACAAGGTGGGAAAGCAAAAAATGAGAACACCTTCTACCTTTTGAGAACCCAAACGCAATAAAATCTTTCAAATCTATCGATTAGTACCCCATTTATCAAATTGATCTCGATATGACTCTAAACACTTTCAGGGAACACTTCTAATAGGTTCTTTAATGAATAACAATAACGTATGACTTTTTATAAGCTTGTTGCTGCTCATTCGCCTGTCGAACCAACCTCCACTTTCACGGCAATATTCTTAATTGCCGGTGGGTTACCAATTCCACGCGACACACGAGTTCAAATTACCCTTTTTTCCTCAGCTGGATGTGAAACCATGTCCTAAAATAGGGAGAGTTTACTAAGACAAAGCCTTAACCTTTAGATTCGTTAGATTCTTTCCCTCTTAAAAATTTGCAGATATTAAGTATTAAGTATATATTAAGATTGCGCGATACTTGAACAAGGAATTAAAGATATATTTGGCATAATCTGGAACACGCTACATCTTAAGGAATAAGTATAACTCAGGCGTCTCAACCAACCAACGTATAATCTATAATTAAGAGGAAAAAGTGTTTTTATACCCTCCACAAAAACTGACCTATTAACTTGAAATGTGTTATTTACCCCATCCATCGATATACCAAAAATGGGCGTAGTGGGATAACAAACACACCCACAATTTACAAAAAAAACAAGCTCAACGTAAAACTACACTTTCAAGCTGATAAGAAATAAATACACTTTTGTGGGGCGTAATAAAATACCTGTCACGCCCACTATTGTAGATGTCAAACGTATTTAAGATTTGGCCTAAACCATCTTATTCGTTTTTTTTTTTTTTTTAACAAACATTATAAATTAATTCCTATTTCGAGAAAACCTAACAAAATCATTTTTTTCTCCATTTAGTCTAGATTTTTTTCTAAAATTTACGTGCCATTTATTACACTTATATGGTAATATGAACTTGAATGCTTGAAATGAATTGAGGTCAATCAGGTCACTTAATATGGTTTTGATGAAAACTGTCAGCAACAATTATTATGCTACCTGTTACGTTCAACTAAATTGTAAAGAAATAAAAAAAAATTATATATCTCATCATTTCATCCTGTTCTATTTATATATAACATAAAAATATATATATTTTTTCTAAAATCGAGATTAAAATGCGCTTTATTTAAAAAAAAATAATAATTTTAAACAGACGATTTTTGAGGTGAAGAATTTCTCCAAATTTCAAATGTTTTTTTTTCTTGTACTTTTATTTAATCGTAACGTTCAGTTTTAGATCCAAATATTAACTGAATTCGTGGGAAATTGAAAATTTTCTTTTATAAAACATTTTTTTAATTTGGCTGAATATCATCACTATACTACTAAGAGTTTTAAACAGAATAAAAAACCATTCACATGTGAATGAATTAAAATTTAAGAGAAAAAAAAGAGAATTTTCTTAAATAAGAAAATGCTTTAGATCGTATACTCATATTATACATATAGAATATTTCATGAGACATATGTTCTTCTACAAGAGAATAAATGAAAAACACAAAACAAAAGTATTGAAAAACATTTATATGATGATATGATGCAGTCAAGTCACCTGCCAACCGAATTGTAGATATTATAAAATTATATACTATACGTCTTGTACTATTTTTGAGGGTTAACATCACAATGCATGGGAAAGTAGAAATGTTTACTACATTATAGGTACAGTACTGTCTCAGCAGTGTTTTCCATTTCGTCAAATGGTTGTAAAATGAAATTAATAAATTAATCTAAGGCTAATCGTTATATGAGTCGATTATATGAAACATTCATATATAATAATCTATTGAAAATTCTCTAATAATTTCCTTTTAATGCAACGGAAAGTTGTAAGATGGGGTGTATTAAAAATTCGTTTTTAATAGAATTGAATTTTCATTCGGACTGTATAGTACAAATTAGTTTGTTTAGTATGTTTGATGACAATCAATCTGTTGCTTTGTTTCCTTTAGTTTAATTTATTTTTAGTTTTCTTTTGCTTTAGCACAATATTCAATTTAATTGAATCGCGTGCACCTAAAAAATTGTTTAATTTACGTTGATGGAGAGATGGGGGAGAAAGTTCTTTTTTTATGTCAAGTATAAGACGGACATACAGACACTAATGATGTGTAATGATAAATGTTACATGAATGCAGGTCAAAAGTTGAACAGGTCAACGTCACAAATTTGTTGCACTGTGTAAAGTGACGTAAGCAGACATCTAAGCAACAACTGGCAGTCAGGCGGATATATACTATTTTTGGCCAAAACAGATATAGATTTGAAAAATATATTTTCATTCATGTGCGTCGTTGTAAAATTAGCCCAGACAATAATATTTTCTCTCCAACCCAGTACATCGACACTAAATATGTAGGACGAATGAAACAGAAGGCAACAGAATCATACACTACTCTACGCGCTATGCAGCAGACAGTAAAACAATAAATTTTCCTACCAACTGAAAATTGGAGATAGAGAAAATATATATGCTACTAACAGCAATACAACTAATTGCTAATCCAATGTAAGCAAACCGTCATCTTGACGTATTTATATGAAAATGTTTATAATGCAGCCATTTTGTCGTGCATTTAATTTATGCATCATTAATTGTTTCATGATGCTTATACAGCTTCTTGTTTGGCTTCCTTGGGGGGATTCCAATATAACAACAGCAACAACAAAACAAGTAGTGCAATAAAACGTTTCTACAAAACCAGGAAGCAATTAAAACAAAGACAAAGTTCAATGAACGCTTAGTTTAGAAGATAATTTGTATAAAAAAAATAAAATGAGGAAGAATACTTTTAGGCGACCTTCTATTTAACAGCACCGCGTTTCTATTCTTAATATTACAACAAATTATTTTTAGAAAAACAATTAAAATTCATGACACAACAGATGGCATCAATTTTTTTTTTTTCGTTTTACAAAATATTTAAACAAATTATTATAATAGCGGAAATTTTTTTCTAATTGCAACAATTACACTTGTCAACGTCAATCGTGATTACCGTTTTTAAGGTGGATAATTTTTAATAATAAATTTGTTTTTTCTTTTTTTTTTTTTTAGGGAAAATTTCTTTTTTGTTTAAGTTATATAAATTATTGATTATCTTAACAGGATCTTGAATCAGAGAAAACTAATGAAGGATTAACGAAAGTGATTTATTAAAGCGGTTCATATTTAATATATACATGTATGTATATATAATAATCTAGTCTATCAGACAGTCTATATAATTATAATAAATTAAATTATTTATAGCACAATATTTATTATTATATTATTATTATCAGCTGCATGGTCAATGCCATTGTAGTTGTAGCAATTTGATTACGCCAAGAAAGATAATACACGTATTTAATTATATTATAAAAAAGTAAAAAATAAAAAAGTTGTAAATAAGGTCTAGATACCCAACAACTTACCAACTTACACTGGCTATAAAGCTTATACATTGCAGACCGTATCCTAATCGATTTATTTAAGTGAAAACGCTTTTAGAAATCTATAAAGAGTCACTGATTTTGGGTTGGACGCGTCCTGCAATCGATTTCAATATCAACCTGTGCACAAACACTAGCAGTACATCTGCCAAGTTTAATAATCGAAATCATCACTTTTATGACCGAGGGAATATTATATATATTTAGGACAGACATGATTAAATCGATCAGAATCCCAAGCTGATTATAAGTATTTATACCTTTTTGGTTCTCTGATATTTTTTTTTTTTTGGGTATTACAAAAGTTATGATAAACAGAGTATACCCACGACCTCAAATAGAAAAAAATTCAAAATCAAACACAGTGGCCATCAAAAGCTTATGCGCTCTAATAGTTTCAACCTTAGCCATAAAACTGTTTTTCTATATAACATTTATCAAAATGTAATGCATTGCCTTGATTAAAATGATATGAACTAGCGATGATATTAAATTTAAATTAATCAATTATGGAAAACCGAGCATCTAGATGAAAGTGGACAGCTAGGCGTATAACTTACGTCGATCCTTGAATTGAAATGTAACATATGCGTTAAAGAAAGGCGTAATCATATATTTGTCACGCTCATAGTTCATAGTAGTTAAATGTGCAGGGCGTCCACCATTCGGCCTAAGCCAAATTAGCCATTGTTTGGATATTTTGATACATAGCCAATAAATTGTAATTGCAACGTGTTTTCTATTAAAAACGTAAAATTATTTATGGCTTTTTATTCAGAAGATTTATGGGCAGCCCCCCACACGCTCAACAATAACAACTAACTGAACTATTTTTACAACCTTTTCATATTACAATCAATGGAAATTTGCATACGTTTATATATTAAAAGTAAATAACAACAACAATTAAGAAAAAAAACTTACCTCTTTATCTTCACCATCATTAGCAGAATCTTGACGGTCTGGATCGAGTTCCTTAAGGAAAGAAAGCAAAAGAAAATAAATAAAAATTTTCATTAGCTTGATAGTTATAAACAAGTGAAAACATTATAGTCGGTCAAGCGCGACCTTCAAATACCCCACACCACTTCATGTATTATTCAAATACCTTAAAAAAGAAAACTAAGTATTTTTCTTTGAAAAATAAAATTTTTTTATATACTTGTATTATCAAAAAATTTGAAAATTATTAAATGTTAATACAATTTTTTAATTAAAATTTTTTTTTTATAAAATCCAAAATTTTATATTTCAAACTTTCTATTTATTCTTCACCAAATTTTTACAAAAAAAAATTTTAAAAAATTACGCATTTTCGTTATAGACCGATTTCTTTTATAATTTGAGAGGGATTCTAAAAATGGTCCGAACAAGTCCAAACTGGACACAGCCAATTATTAAGCTAATTAACTATTCTTCACCAAATATTGTGAAAAAATATTAAGAATTGTGACATTTTACCGTATAAAGACCTTCATTATAACAGGATCTCCTATGAGGAGGGGTTCTAAAAATGGTACAATCCGATTTATTTTCAATAGGGTTCCTTTTTGGTCCAATTGTACCAAATTTCATCGAAATATCTCAAAAAATTATGAAACCCCCTTATGGGGAGGGATGGTCCAATTTCAAGAAAGTTCCCAATGCATGTCCTTGGGCCAAAATTAATCGATTCAGATTTTGATTCGATTAGTATAACTGAAGGTTAGGAGTTACAAACATTCGCACAAACTTAATATACCCTTTGCCACAAGTGGTGCAGCGTATAAAAATAGGAGACTATTTTTAATACTTACATCCATATCGATATGTACAACACCGGTTGATCTCCGTTTAGGTTTTCTACGACGCTGGATAACTCCCTGGGTGGCTAAAGCACTACGGTTATCATTTTCTTTATCATTATCTGAAATTATCAATATTAGTAAAAAGTTTGTGTAAACTTTTCTGCAAACTCTCTCTCCTTACCATTGTCATCGTTATTGTTGGAGGTGGCGTTTGTTGTATAAGTGGCTACTGAATTTGTTGTGGCTGTTGAAGCATTTACTACTTCCGGCACCAAAGCTGTAGTAGATGTGGCCGCAGAAACCCGTTGCCGTGGTGTATATGAACCCAAACTACTACTACTACAGTTTGTCACGGTGGATGTGCTACTATCTGACAATTTATTATCATCAGTATTATGATTAGAGTTGTGGCTGCTGTTTGAGGATATTGAAGTGTTGCCAGATGATGGTGGGGCAGATACTGGTCGAACAGTATTTTGATTTGTGGATGTGTTGGAGGTGGAAGAAGAAACTGTAAAAGAATTACCACTAAGTATGGAACAGATTTTGTTATAGGAATAAAAATCACCTAAACTACAGCTAGTATTACTAATGCGACGTTGAGCCATTGATGATGATAAATTGGCAGCAGCTATAACAGCCGGAGCACTTGGTATTATAGTACTGTTATTTGGTGGATAGGTATTCCCGCTGGTTGCATCTTCTAATTTAAACTGTTTTAATAAATCAAGAAATATCAAAAAATTATCGAAATTAATAATGATTTACAATTATTTTATTTTATAGTTTATTGTTTAGTATTGATTTTTAACTTTTTTCGTATTTGTGATTGTTAATAAAGGCTTGCGTGATTAAGTTGTTACCACAACCAGCTAATTGCGAAAATAGTTGGCTTTTTAAAATTGCTTATGATTTGTTTATATATAATGTAAGGGTCTCTGGAACCTCCTATTAAGTTTATTATGTACTCAATATAATGAAAAGGATATATAAAGACAGAAGGCATTGCTGAACAATTATGAAAAGATGCTGTTTTGGGAGGGGTCCATTATAATGGAAATTTCTCCACGGACAGACGTACAGACATTTATATAAATCATAATTAGATTAAAAACATTGAAATTGAACACTATACACATCAGAAATTTCTTACGTTATTTAAATAAATATAAAAACATTTATTCTACAAAGAAAGTGAGTGAGAAGTTATTAGTTGTTATTGAGAGTGACTGCTACTACAACCACCACTACTACAGAGCAGAAAAATAAGCAACACATGAACTGTACTGAAGTAAAACTTACTTAAAACTATGATAGATGTGCATTATGAAGGTGATATAGATAAATGCAAGACACAATCATTTACAATTAAATACAATGAAAAATTGAAACTGGATGAAAAAGGAAAAAATCACCTAAACAAAATAAATTTTATTTGAGCCATGTTTTAAATCCGCTAAAACACAAGACACATAACTCTAAAGACACCTCTGTCATTATAAATAAAATAAAACAGAATGCAAGTACAGGCACAGTACACGCAAACAGGCGCATTCAATTGCTTTTGTTTTAAACATGCGTCAAAGATTTGCAAAAAAAAAAAAAGGAAAGAAAATTTTACATCAAATGCAAGCAAAAGGAACGCAACAACACATATAATATATATCAAGTGTTGTGCACATGGTGGGTGTGGAGTATAACAGGAATAAGAGTATAGAAGGTTTTTTTTTTCTATTCGCTAAAGTCAGCGCATTGTTGTTCTGGTTGTAAATTGTAGATAGAGGACATAGCAAAGCATACCTTAGAGCCAGAATCGAATTTCAAACGCCACGAAGGACGCCGCTCGGCTGGATGCAAACCCGACGAAACACTGCTGCAAGAGGTGATTAACGAAGCCGAAGAAGACGAAGAATTTACGGCTTCGCAGCCGCCTGATTCTCTTTCGCGTCCAACATGTAACGGTGACGAAGGTAGCGAAGAAGCCGAATCCAAACTACGCCGACTAGTATAGCTGTAGCCCACCCCCGTTCTTGGACTATAAATTGAACGTTCAATACTCTCATCCGGCCCCTTCCTTTCATTATCATCATTCACTGTACTGTTGCGATTTTCGCTGTCCTTGGATACTTTCTCAATTATTATTTGATGTCCACCGCTATTGTTAGTGTCGGTATCACATGTTGTACGTTTGTCACGCAGATGTACTGGACTAGCCAGCGATCTAGGTGAAATAATATTTACAGTGGGACAACTGCTGGTGGTAACTGCAACTGTCATCGGTGCAATTGTGTTTGTTGGGTTTTGAGAATTGAAAAAAGCAGCCCGTATTCGTTCATTAGTCGTTTTTACACGTTCCTGTTGCTGACCCTGAGTTTTAGCATCTACGGCATCTACGGCATCTACCGTCTCTTCAGTCTTTTTACATTCCTGCTTAATAGTTTTCGGCTGCGTATGTGCCTTCATTACTATTCCATCTTCAGAACTCTTCTCCCTATCGCTAATATTCTCGGTTGGAGATTTTTTCTTTTCATATTGCGGTGGAGTCAACGTTAATGTAATCTCGATTTCTTCAGGTGGCGTAGGTGTGCGCATTGACTTGCGTGGCAACATTACATATGTAGCGCTCATCGCGTCCTCTCCGTCTATTTTGTCACCGGACATACTATCATTTCTATTGTCTTTCGAATGATTTGATACCAGTTCATGGCCGGTTATATTTTGATTATTCGTATGGATCGCTGTTGTTGGTCGTATTTTGTTATTGTTGGTCAAGGGGGTGGATAAAGTGAATGAGGCCATAACTTCAATATTTTCCGTTAATTTGTGCAAAGCAGCTGAAACAGATTTTTGTTCCTCGTCATTGCTAATGCTGCGGATTGGTTTATTTCTTGTTGCTAACGATGTCTCTTGCTCCTGCTGTATATTGTCTTGTTCTTTACTTGTGCTTGCAGTGGTGGTGGTGGTGGTAATGGCATTGATTTGCATTTCATTCTGTTAATTAGTTGTTAACAATAAAACATATTTTGTGGTTTTTTGTTTGTTTTTTTTTTTTTTTTGGTATTTTTTTTTCTTCTTTTTATAACATATTATATAAAAAATCAAGTCAACGAGAAAGGAGAATACTTTGGACACAATTAAATAAGAGGTTGGGGGTAAAGGCACAATTGAAGAATCCTAACACTTGACAACTATTCGATATTATTCTATTTATACATAGACATGTACGAGACAACTATGGAAATGCATTTAAACTAAAAAAAAACTCTGGAAGCTAAAACTTAATTATCATGCAATTTAAATTTAATACATAAATAAAAATAAACTAAAACTAACGGTTTCCAGGTTGCATGCAAAACTAACGGCTAGAAAAACAGTTTTTTGTTACATTATAATGTAAACCTAGTCACACACTGTACTTAGGGACATCTTTTGACACTAAAATGTTAAAGGATATTCATTATCCAACTGGCTACAGTAGGTCAAGTCCAGCTATTTAGTACCCCACACCCTGGTAACCAATTTTGCCAAAACAATTTAAGTCTGCAAAGAGTACATTAGATGAATAAGATTGATTTCATTGTTTGAAACTGAAACTGTCTTCTCTTCTCTCTCTCTCTTCTCTATTAGCAAAATCCATATCATACATAACTGGAGCTTTTAAGAAACATCTCTAACAATTTCCTAATAAATGAATTGGGTTTTAATGATATGAGGGAATGATCTCTAACTAATGGATAAATGTACAATGATTTTAACGTAATGAACAATAATTCTAATGCGAATGAATGGTAAGCTCCGTTGCCCAAAATATATAACCAATGGATAATAATGTTGATAAATAGTTTAATGTTCTGTAGGGTGTGCTTATATGCTTATCTGAATCGTTAAGGGTAGGAGTGGGCGTGACTCATATTATTATTTAAGCTACTTCAAAAACAAAACAGAAAAATCATTGCTTTCAAACTTAAAAATTTTTTTACTTCATTTGTACTTACATTACTGCTGTTGTTGTTACTGTTCTGATTATTATTAGTTTTACCATCGTCACTGTTATTATTGTTGTTATTATTATTAATTATATTTGAGTTTTTCTTTTTAACTAATTCTTCAGCACTTTTAATCTCGTCAAGAGTCACACCTTGCGTTGAGCGTCGCGTCTCTCGCACCCGCTTAGCATGAGCTTTACGTTGTGTTTCACTTTCTTCATCACGTACCGGTGGCACAAATGATCTAAATAATTGATTAAAAATTATTTTTATTTTTCAAATTTTTTTACAAATTCTATAAAACACACGCTTGGTTAATAATATATTAGGACGACAAGTAGCTTTAGAAGTCAAGCGATAACGGTGACATGAAAAACAAAAAACAATTTTCCACTATAGAAATATTAACTTTTTAATGCATTCGAATTCATTTTATATTGAAAAGTTAGCTTATTCCGTTCCCCCTTCAAAAATCATAATGATGAGCGTAATGTTTAACAAAAACAAGTAAAAAAAATCTAAATTTGGCTTAGACCAAATCTTAAATACCCTCCACACCTACAATAATGGGCGTGGCAGGTATGTAATTACGCCCTCTAATAGTGTACGTATTATATATCAGCTTGAAAGTCGAGTTTTACGTGAAGTATAGTTTTTTGTAAATTGTGGGCGCGTCTGTCATTGGAGCATGTCCATTTTTGGCACATCGACGAAGGAGATAACGTTAAATTTCAACTTTATAGCTCAATTTTTGTAGCAAATATGTAGATTTTTGTCGCTTGTGGGCGTGGCTCTTGACCGATTTCTCCCATTTTAAATAGCAATCTGCATGCAGTAACTATAAGTACCTGTACAATATTTTAGCTCTAATTCTCATAACTTACGCCACAGACACACGGACGTATATGCCCAAATCAATTTCGTTTTTGATCCTGATCAAAAATATATACTTTGTAGAATCGCTGACGCTTCCTTCTGGATGTTGCTAACGGAAGAACAAACTTAGTATTTAGTATAAAGATAAATATTAGCTAAAATTCGCACTAAAACTTAACCTCTCTAAGCTTGACAATGCGGATTAGCTATTAATATCAAAACTTATTATATAATGTTATCAGAAAATTCTTTAAAAACACTGCATATCAAAATTGTTTTAGCTTTAAAATGTTAGTGAACTGCTGCTGGTAATATAAAATAAAGCGCTTTACAATATTAAAACATCAAAATTGGAAAAAAACTTCTGTTGCAAGAACTTCAATTACTTGAAAAAATTCTTAATAATATTTCCAGCGCTTTGCTTTGATTTTGTCGCAGCATTATCGGGTAAAGTTTGTTTAATATTTAAATCATTTGTAGACTGATCATCCATTGATTGAGTAGCTGATGTTATATGATCTTCCGTAGTTGATAAACTAAAACATAACCGACAGTTGTAGACCCAGATATAGTTTTTTTTATAAAAACAAAGACATATAACTAAGCGGAGATATAGAAATCAGCAAAGGCCGACTCTATGGGTAAGAGAGATGAAAGATATAACAAATGCTTCAAATTTTTACTCTTAGCATTTTGTTCATAGCAAAATTTTTTTGACACATAAATAGATTTTTATAGGCGTGGCTTTTAATCGATTTTGACCAATTTAAATACAAAATTTCAGTTCCAAATTTATGATCGTGATCGAGTAACAACAATAGATGGACGCACGGACATTGATGCCTAAATTGTCTAAGTTTTGGATGCTGATTAATCCATTTTTTCACCCTTCAACTACTAAATATATTATTATTATTTTTACTTACCTTCTTATTGGGGTAGTGTTTACACTAGATGGCGCATTTGGTGTTGGAGCGGCTGTTGTTGGTGTAATAGGCGGTGATTTTCTATTTAATAAAAATATCACACGATTAATAATATTTTAAAATAAGTTTTATAAGGTTTTTTTTTCTCTAATTTGTGGTCAAATTATAAGTGACCATGTACCCTACACCACTTGTTTGTACAGCAACACAATTTATGTAATAAATAGCCAGCAAACGCACGGACATGTCTAGGTCAACTCGGATTTTGATTATGAGCAAGAATATATAAACTTTGTAGAGTGTCTAATGTGTCCTTCGGGATGTTGCAAACATAATACCACACTTGGTATACCTCCTGCATCTTAAGTGAAGAGTATAAAAATTCTAATTCTCTTAGAAGTGTTGAGAATGGCAACTTTTTGTCACACCTTGTAAATAAATTTACATGAACAGACTACAACTAAAACGATTTGTATGTGTAAAGCCATTCTGAATCAATCGGTACAATTATAGAAAGTATTTACAAACACCCGCACAAACTTAATACACGCTACCACAAGTGATGTAGGATATAAAAAGTATACAACATTCTACTCCTAAAAACTATTAAATATATGAAAAATTTCTTTATATAATATTTTTTAAATTTTTCTTTACAACTGGTTCAGGTAACTGTAACAAATATTTACACAAAACTTTACAACTCATAGAGAGAGATGGAGAGACAGAGAGATAATGATTAACAATCTAGACTACTTGAGTTACATCTAAAACTAATAAATAACAAAATACAACAATAAATAGTTAAAAAAGAAAATTAAATAAAAATATACAATAACAAGAATTAAAGTAAGAAAAACAAAAACGTAACAAACCTGATGAACATCTGTTTGTGATCTTTAAGAGAAGCCGATCTTTGTACGGTGGTGGTGTTGTTCGGTGTTATGCTATGAATTATGTTCAATTGAGTATTATGCAGTAGTGGCTGTATGGTAGTACTAGTGGTAGATGTAGTGGTGCTGGTGCTATTGGTGTTGGCAGGTGTTGGTGTTATTGTTGTAATATTTGAATTAGCTTTACCAGCGGCTATTGTTATTGCTGTTGAGCTTGTATGGCCCACACTACTACTTGTTATTGTGGTGGTGGTGGTGGTGGTGTGATTATTAATAGTATTTGTTAAGGTGTTTCGATTGCTACTGTTATTGTTATTGTGATTATTGTTATTGATATTGTTTTGTTGTTGTTGTTGTTGCTGTTGCTGCAATGTAGCCGGTATTATTGGGCATGAATTGGCTTTGATGCGAGCACGCAACTCATTATATTTTTGATAGAATCTATATATTGTTGTTGTTGTTGTTAAGTTGTTTATGTTTGTTAGCATATTAATTATTATTATTTATTATTTTGGGAGGATATTTGTTGATTGTTGTGATTGCGGTTGTATTCATCATCGCAAACATTTTTGAGCATCAGGGATGAATTTAATTTTTTTTTTTTTCGCAAATAAAAAGTCGATTCGCATTGATGAGTGGAGTAGTTGATGATTGAAAAAATGAAAATTAAAATATAATAATAATAAAATCAATAAATTAGTATGGAAATTACATTTAGTAGTACACACACAAATCACTTAAACATTAAATTTACTGTTATTAGTCGTAACACACTAACGTTTTGATTAAACGCTTTTTCTCTTTTAAACTAAAAGTTTTTATAAATTTTTTTTTGATTAGTAGCTAATAAGTCAACATTTTGTTTGTAACATAGTTATAGTAGAACTGTTTTCTAATCATTTTTTAGTTTTGCTTTAAGCAACTATTCGATGAAACAATAAATTTATTATTACATAGGGTATGCGTCACAACATGGAAATGGTGGTGATGGGTGCATTCTAACACATTAATTGTACGCTATTGATTAGAGGTGATTATTCATAATTCATAAGCGTTTATTTATAGTTCTCCCCCCCTTTGATTAAGTGTCACATTATATTGCATTGTATATATGTGAACACTGTGAATAAACTGATAATAGAAACTTGCCCTACTCTGCCCGCCCCTCAACACTTTCTCTATATAAATTATAAGATTTATAAACTTGTAGTTAACTTACTTTTCATCATTTTCAAAGCTTTGAGTTCGTCTTAATATGACATCAGTGGTTTCAGTACTGTTATTAGTTGTTGCAGTTGCGTTATTCTTGTTAACGCCTTTCTCAGGAACTTCTTCAGTATTAAGGACAAAAAACGATATTGTGAACAAACGATATAGAACGATACCATATAATGATAAAGCTTACGATTTTTAATTGGATTATCAGTTGGAGGAGCGCGCACAGCAGCACGTGTTACATTGTTACGGCGCCACGGTGTTTCATCATCTGTTGTGGCAGGTGTTTCATTTGCTGTTTTTTGTGCAGGTAAATTTTCATCTATTACAAAAAGACACAAAACATATGAAAATGGTGGAATAAACAAAATTTAAAAAATCGATATACAAAAAAAAATTTAATAATTTTAACGATTTTTAACTGTTGAAACCAAAAAAGGTATCAAAAAAGGTCAAAAAAAAGGTATCAACAACAACTAATACAAGACATTTGTGCAGATGTTTGTATCTCCTGAACGACCAAGAAAGACTTACCGACACTGGTTGACACTGCTAGGAGAAACAAACAATTTTTCCTTCTTTTTTACATTTATAAAACGATCTAAGTGATCTAAATTTGTCAATCATGCCATTTTCCCCATATGTGTAAAAACGTAACAAAAGAAAATAATAGACAAACAACAAGCATGCCAAGTTTGTACAAGGAAAAAGATTATTGTTGTATTGTACTACCTGTATCAATATTATTATCGCTTTCTGAAAGACTGGTCGAATGCGAACTCTCTGTGGAATCGGTTAATTCCGAATCGGTTTCATCGTATTCCGTATGGGATGGCAAGCTGTGGCCAGCAGTTGTTGAGGAAGCTAATGAAGTTGAGGCTACATAGTGATGAATAAACAACAAGACACAACAACAATGACAAAGACAACAATCATAACAATGACAACAACAAAAACAACAACATCATTAATAGCAATACGAATAGTAAACAACAACAATAACAACAACAATGACGATAACACAACAGAAACAATCATCGTAACGGGTAAATGATGGCGAAAGACAGACAGATTATGATAGAGAGACGCATGATATGGAAAAAAAAACATAAGCATTGAAAGAGCGATAACAAAGTCGTCAATGGAAACATGAGTTATTGGGATATATATTTTTTTATAATAAATTATTTTTTTTATAATAAAAAACGTATATTTTAAATGAAATGCAAATTTTTTTTTATGAATTTTTCCTTAGAACAGACATTTAACGACCGTGGGAACCTTATGCATAACGCAATAAATAATAAAAATAAAATGTTTTTATCGAATAAAATCAAAGTAAATGTTTAGCATGACATGTGCAAATATGTTATGTTTGTGAAGTGAGATTTTTGGTTGTTGAAAAAAAATCGAAAAATAATTAAATTTAACTATATACGCCAACAATTGCAGCTTACCATTAGCATAATCCTTATTATGCTCGGGCCGAACTTCAACGCGTATAATTTTTGAAGGCGCTTTATCAATGTGACTTTCAATGGTGTCTGATATTCTGCTGTAAAGAACAGATAATTGTAAGATCTTTCAAACGGTATGGTACAAATCGATAATCTACCTAATTTGACTAGAGGGCCTCCGTTTAATACGCTTGTTGTTGGCTCTTAACTCTTCTAGGAATTTCACCATTTTGCGATCGGCCACATCAATACAAGTTTGCGCCGCATAATTGCGCACATCCATATCCGCCATGGCATCCACTAACATTTCGGCAGCCTCTCTTTGGCCCCAATGGGCAGCAGCATGTAATGGTGTCCAACCATCATTATCCTGAGCATCGACATTCGCGCGACCAGCGAGCAATAAACTTAATACCTAAAAAGAAATATATAAAGTATGTAAACACCAACAAAAACAACAACATATTAGCATGCACACCTTTGTGTAGCCTTTAGCGGCTGCCACATGGAGTGCTGTGTGACCAGTTTTCGGATGTGGTCGATCCACTTCCGATGCATCACTTCGCAACCATTTTTTAGCATCGTTAAGCATTTGTTGTTCTTCAGCTTGGCGGGCTTTGGTACAATCGATTTGTTGTTCAGCCACAATTTTTTGCATAAAATCAATCATGGGCAAATGTTGTATATCGACAGCCAAATCAACCGCCAAGTCACCATCACTATTAACGGCAGCAACATCAGCGCCATGCTCCACCAAATAGCGGGCTATGCTAACAAACCTAAAGGAAAAGGAAAGACAAAACGAAACCCAAAAAGGTTAACAAAATATATAATTCAACTGTATGTTGTGCGTAATTTGAAATCGAAATGTATTGTTGTTGTAATTAGCCTTCACCTCATACAAGTGTGATATGAGAAAATCATTTTGAAAATGATTCATATAAATATTTATACTAGCATTAAATTCGTACTTTACCCGCAAGACGCTGTTGCGTGCAGAGGTGTCCAACCTTCATTATCTTGACGGTTAATATCAGCGCCATGTTCAACCAGAAATTCCACCATCTCCAGATTATCATCTATGCAAGCCTGTAAAGTCCAACATAAAACAACAAATGAGTCTCTCTATTGAAATCGGTTACATTTGGCTCATATATAGAATCGAATGTTTTTGTTGTAACAAAAATATTAAATGCTTAAATTCCGCGTCTTATAATAAAACAACTCAGAAAACTAAATTTGGCTTTGGTCAAATCTTAAATACCCATCACATCCATAATGGAGGGCGTGGCAAATATATATATATATTGCGCCCTTTAATAGTGTGTCTATTATATATCAGCTTGCAAGTCTAGTTTAGTTGTAAATTGTGGGCGTGTATGTTATCCGGCCAAGCCCATTTTTGACACATCGATTAACGAAATATTCATAGATGTACATACCAAATGTCAAGCTCATAGGCCATTTGTTGTGGCAGATACAAAGGTTTTTGTAGATTGTGGGCGTGTCTGCGGTCGATTTTGACCAATTTAAACAGCGATCTGCGTGCCTATAAGTACCTGTCAAAATTTTAGCTCTATATCTCCAAATTTACGCTCGTAAGAATATCAACAACAGACAGACACACGGACATACATACATGTCTAAATCGACTCAGTTTTTGATGCTAATCAAGAATATATAAACTTTGTAGGTTCTCTGACGCCTCCTTATGGGTGTTGCAAACGCAAGAAGAAACTTAATATACTCTCTCTTATCACTAAGGTGGAAAGTATAAAATAATCCTAAGCAGTTATTAACCCCACACAATACGAATTGTAAAATTAATAAAATATAACAAAGAAACACTTTAGCTTTTCATACATTTTTATTTATTGCTATAATTCAAAAACTTTTTTTCATTTTATTGTTAATATCTATCTATTCACCAATACCAATACATTACATACGGGAATAATATTTTAAGCAATAAAGTTAAGGTTTTATTATTAATTGTTACCGGAAGATTGAAAAGTACAAAAGCGTTGATCGCGTAACCATCACAATGTCTTACTTTGAATGCCGTTTTCCTTTAACTCTTTTCCAACATTTCATTATACCATACACCAGTAATTATATTGACAATACAAATATGTATTTGGTATATGTATGTGTATGGACGTGCCATGTACCCAAGTGTGCCCTCTTTTAAATGAAAACCTTTTCATCTTAAGCTAACAATACAGTGAACTTTTTTTTCGATCACTGTTTGCTTTACTAGTTAATTAATAAATAATTGCAATTAACACATTGTTGTTGTTGTTTTTTGTAATTTTATATATACCATACACACATACACACGTACAATATCTAAAATAAACAGTGAACATCAAAATAAATGAATTACTCTACGCAACCTTATAATTATTAAAAGCATGCTTACACAACTTTAATGGATTTGTCTATATGTATATATATATATATATATGTGTGTGTGTAAATATAATATTGTTTAATAAGATTCGATAAAACGTGAGATGTCTTCGCATAAGGTGGCACCGATAGCAACAAAAACAAAAATATAAACAGCACCAACACCAATACCAACAACAAAAGGTGAATAACATTTGTTTTGTTTATAAACATATCACAACTATATAGCAGAATAGCTGTACAATACAACACAATATAAGACCGACATCGTATCTATCTCTTACATTTCATTGCCTTCTTGCATTGCATCTCTATTATAAATGCTATAAATGTATCAACAACAACAACAAATAATTTTGAGAAAAGAAAATTTACAGCTAGATAATGAATAATGTGTAGACAGACGCGTATTTTGTTCATTTTCATTTGACAGATTCACACATTCGTACACATTCTCTCAACAATTCACTTCAATTCAATACAATTTTCGACAACTTGGCAGTCGTGTAACAATTGCTATAATCTTAACAACAACATGCATGCAATCTGCATAAGAGAAATGAAATTAAAGCAACAACGTAGAGCATGAATGCTGCTCTAACTTGAGTTGTCCGAGTGACCATTTAACAATAGAAACTTAAAGAAATTGCATGCTAAAGCGAAAAAATTTCCGGTTGTCCGTTCATTTTTATATTCTGCATATACAAAGTGTATTATTGGGTTTGCAGCATCGAGATGTCGGAGATTTTTAGTAGTAGTAACTACTTGATTAGTATCAAAATGTATCTCAATTTAGCCGAATTCGTCCGTACGCCCATTTGTAAAGTTGATATATAGAACTGAGATATTGTAAAAAACATTTTTAATTTCTGTTTATAGGTTTTTATTTATGTTAAGCGAAATAGGTCAAGTGCCATGCCCACAATCGGCAACATTCTATCGATTAGTCACAAAAATTAAGCTATAAAGTTAAAATCTGATAAATTTATTTATAGTTAACTTAAGCATAAATGTTCCAAAAGTGGGTGGTACTGAATAACAGACACGCCCACAAATTACAAAAATATTTATTTGCATTAAAGAAAGACCCGGATGATAAGTAAGTACAGGACACCTTTAACGTACCTGCCACGCCCACCGTTTACCAATGAATGCGAAGGGTGTTTAAGATTTGGCCTAAGCTAAATATAGCTTTTAAATGATCTTACACTACTCCATTTTAGAAAGACGATCATTCACTCCATTTGCTAGTCGTACTGAAAGAAATTTTCTTGTGTAGCGTTCGTACGTGCATACCCATATAATTATAATATTTTTGATCAACTTGAAATACTAAAACAGCCATCATTCAAGCGTCTTTCATTTCAATTTTTATGTCCATGTGTCCATCTGTCTATCCGTCTGTCTCTCTAGGTGTGTAACGTATTATTGTATTGAAACGACAGGTTGCAGTATATATTTGAAATATTCTCAGGAAATTCAGTACTCAACTAATTCATGATTTATTATGTGTGAATAATTTTCACATCAAAAAAAGAAAGAAGCAGAACAGATAAGAGTCACCTCTTGTGGCATATCAAGTTTATGCAGATGTTTGTAACTCCTAAACGGCAAATACTCTCGAAAGCTCTCTTCATTGATTACAAACCACTGAAACATTTCTCCTCAACATTTTAGTTAACGGTATCGTTTAAAACAATATTCATACAAATGAATTTCTTAATGTTAATAAATTACTTTTCTATTATTTTTAATTCCTTCTTATTTGATTTGATAAATGAGAAAATTAACTCAAAAAAAAAAAAAAAACGATCACAAAAACGCCTCATAACTAAATCGGGAAAAAAAACACAAAAACCTCAAAATCAAAACTAATATTTGATGTGTATTTGAAAATACACAGCTTTCAAGGGGGCCAAGGCTAAAAACCGCGTCAACTTAAACAAACAAACGCATAAACACAAACAGAGAGACAGACAGACTGACTGACTTACCGAAAAATAAACGCATGTCAGAAATGAACAACAAATCATCATCAATTTCGACTATACTTTATTATTATTGTTATTATCGTTATTATTATTATTGTTGTTGTTGTTGTTGTATTAAAGCGAGAATATAATTAGAATTATGTAAGCGCCATAATAATCGTCTACATACAATATTTATTAAAAATAAAGCAAACCCAACAACAATTACTCGCAGTAAGTAGAATTTGTTCCAATTTCAACAAGTATTTTATACACACATACATATACATTATACACATATATGGAGTAGATATATTATCACACCAATATAAGCATATTGGCCGTATATAAATGGTATGTAAAGCAAAACAAAACAAAATAATGAAAAAAAAAAAATTCATTTAAATTCATGAAAATGAAATTATAAACACAACGAATATTAACATAAATAAAAATAACAAAAGACAAATAATTTCTCCAACATTTGTCATTCACACGTTCTCGGTCATGTCCATGTCCCTGTCCATATCTACATACATACCTACGTACATGAATGTTTGTTTGTATGAATGTTAGTTTTCAGAGAGTCATATGTTTGCGTGTTCAGAGGCATTGAAAAATATTTTCATGGCAAAAATTCAGGTGAGTGAACGATGAACGGTGTTAGCATAGCATAGAGACACACAAACAACCGCAAATGGCAACAACGACAACAACAACAACAGCAACAATATTGTTTGTCAATGAACGTGTGTAGTACATGAAATTCAGCATAAACTAATAAAAAGAAGTCTACACGTACAATAAAGGATCAACTCACTGAGAGTGAGTGAATAATTGTATGTACGAAGAAAACAAGTAATAAACTTAAACTCATAACGCGAAAAAAAACAACAACATATTGCTTTTAGTTTTAATTTTAATAAATACATATATATTCCCTCTGGCCTGATAGGTAATAACACTTACATATAATTGTGAGAGAGGATTTTGATTGATGGCCAAAGTGATTTAATAATTGTGCAACACTAGATACATACACGTGTGTATGTAAAACGACAGGCAAACACAACACATAGACAACAAATTTTTTAATTTATTTTTAATCGTCACACACTTATTACGCTTATTATCAGTTCTATTGCACTCTATACACATGACATGTGAAGATGGTGAGTTTGCCACTCCATTGCCACCTCCTAGAAGCAGACGCCAAACACCTGCAAAGTATATAAACATCAAGATTTCCCCAAGTTCCTCTGTCTGTCTGTCCTAAACATGGGATAAATATTTTCAATTTCGTTCCCTAATCGCCCGCGACAAAAACCTTTCACATGTAATACTAAAAGGCGTAATCAGGTACCTGCCACGCCTAAGGTCTGTATACCTAGACAGTTTTTTACATTTGGCTTAAATAAAACTTTGTTTTGTGTTTACTATAAGGTTGAATACAACAATGACAATAATTTTCTATGTAGCATCAACTTTGTTTTGAATCCACAAAATAATGAAATATTTCATACTGAACACACTATCTAACAAATCGAATAGAAAGACTTATGAAAAGTGTAACAATTTATTGTATATTGCACGTACATGTAAACATAAGTATAATAAATACATGAGTGCGAAATAAAGCGAAAAAAAAATATAAATAAATAGAATAAATGAAAATATCGAAAAACTAGGGGAAAAATCATACTTTAAAAATAGAAATGCCATGAATTATACAACAAATCTAACAGCAACAACAACCATGGATAGAGAGGATTTTGAGAAAAAAAAAAGTAAATAAAACGCACACACAAGCAATAATAACAACTTGTACATCATCAGTTTATATTAGAAACGAATTTGTTAATTTTGTGTTTTTACTTGACCCCTCCCCCCTCTCCCTCTTGTCATACATAAGCTACCTAAATGTAGATATATGCAACATATGTCGATACAGGGACGCGGTTATACATGGTCTACTGATCAGACCAAATAAAATGCCTAAGGGAACATGTTTTTTTTTTTTTGGCCAAATTATAAAATCCATCCATGCATGCCATTGCCAACACTCCGTTTCCATATGGAACGAGATGAAGAAGTCACAAATATGGAACATCTCCAATTAACCGATAAATAAATGCACAAATCACTCCAGATTTAAACGAAGTTGTTAATAGTTTAGCAGCTAAATATTTTATCAATATTTTGATTTTTATGATGGTAAAATTTTTAGAGTCAGACACAGTATCACGTCCATATATTTTTGGTTACATACACTCTGAAACAGACCAATTGGCATGCCTATCGGTTAATGGACTCAAAGTGATATTAGACAGGTAAGAAAACGAAATTTGGCTTAGACCAAATCTTAACATCCATAACGGTGGGCGTGGCAAATATGTATATATTGCGCGTCTAATAGTGAATGTATAACGTATCAGCTTGTAAATCTAGTTTAATGGTGAATATGGTTTTTTGTAAATTGTGGGCGTTTGTTATCCGACCACGCCCATTTTGGGCACATCGATGGGTGGACTAACCTTAAATAAGTGCACCAAATTTCAAGTTCTTGGGTAAATTTTTGTGGCAGATGTAATGATTTTTGTTAATTGTGGGCGTGTCTGTTAACTAACCACGCCCATTTATCGCACATCAATGAACGAAGTAGTATACATACCACACACACCAAATGTCAAGTTTATAGCTCAACTTTTGTGGCAGATAAATAGATTTTTGTCGATTGTGGGCGTGGCTCTTGATCGATTTTTTTCATTTTATATAGCGATCTGCTTGCAAAAACTCTAAGTGCCAATATCTCAAATTTTACGACCGTGAGAATGCCAACACATATACATTCATATCTAAATCGACTCAGTTTTTCATGCTTTTTAGGGTTTCTGACGCCTTCTTCTGGGTGTTGCAAACAGAAGAACAATCTTAGTATCACTAAGGTGGAGGGTATAAATATATATCTTGTTCTAATAGATTTTCCTTTATCCCTGAATTTTTGTGTCTATTAGGCGAATAAGACAAAAAAGGATTTAAAATTTATTTAAAAATTCTTCGCATAAACGATTGACTGCTGAATTAAATATTAAACATTTTTAATTAATTCAACGGTCAATTAATTATTAACAATTTGTAAATTGCCTTAAAGTTGATCTTAACTGTGCAAATTTGATGTTAAAAACACTCTACAGACCAATTGACAGAAGAATTCTCTATATATGTAGCACGCACACACTTTACGTATGTTGTACTAAATCGTTGATGTTTTCTTTTTTTTTTTATGTAAACCACACGCGCGCTTGTTTATGTCTTCTTCATGACATAAACATCTACGCATACAGACACACAAACACCCATAAAGTAGCATAATGTTGGGCTTGGTATATTATGGTGATATGTGCGTGTGTAAATTTTCAAGTAAATGTAGATATGATTTCACTTTATGTACCAGTGTGACGTAATGTTGTCTGTTTATACGAAATTATTAACGCATACTCCGTACAGTTGAATGTGTGCTTACCAAGCATTAAAAAAAGAACCAATTTGTCAGCCAATAAACCGAAATCATATTTTTTAAATTTAATTAAATTTTTCAATGTAAAAGGATTTCCACACGCCATAAAATGTGGAATACGCGGAAATAATTTTGTTTAAAGTTAATTAGTTCAAACTCACCTGATGCAGAGCCGTTAGGCCGTCAACATTGGCGGTATTTATATCGGCACCTTGTTCCAACATTTTTAAAACTTCCTCCTTATCGCCAGCCAAACAAGCGGCCAGAAATATGCAACCGGATGAGAATTTGATGCGATTGCCGCGTTCTGAACGTGGTGTGGCTGGTTGCTGGTTTGTGTCCGATTCTTCCCATCGCTTCAATTGTTCAGCCCGCTTCATAACCGCAGAATTATTGCGTACATCTAGCGATGTCATCTTTGTTCACCTCCTTTGACTTTGACGGCAATGATGTAAGAATAAATCGATCACCCGTTAAAACGAATAATAATTAAGAATATTTTTGTTTTGTTTTATGATACGAGTATGTTTCAACGTTGACAATACTTTCTAATGTTTTATCGTTGAATTTTCACATTTAATAAAATATTTTCTTTTTTCTTTTTGCAATTTTACATTTGTTTCCATTCACTTGTAGAGTTTTCTCGCGAAAGCTAATGGCGGGACTCGGGGAAAAAAAACGACCAAACAGCGCAAAAAGAACACACGCGCAACACTGTTGAAATTTATGAATTTTTTTCACCGTGAAATTTTCTATTTTATAAAATATATTTAACCATTTCATTAATATATATTTGTACGATTTGACACAAACATATCAAATTAATTTTGTTACAACAATAAATGTAGTTTATAAATGTAGAAAATTGTCTACAAATGTATTTTCATGTCAAGACCGTGCGTTTTCTTATACAATAATCTGTCCAAACCGCTATTACACTAAACAAAGGTGTGAAGGAGATGGCGCAAGAATACGTATAAATATTTTTGTTGTTTATATTATATTGCACATTTTCTTTTTTAAACATTTTTCTCCATCTCAACTCTTCGTTTTCTCATTCCTTTCTATAATTCTCTCCGTAATTTACAATTGTTATCGCATCGTGCGCTTTCATATTGCAACAGTTCTTTTTCTTTTCATATTTTGCTCCTTCTTCAGCTTTCGCAAAAGAAAATAACGAAATTCTTAGAGAAACTATATTATTTGTCTTAAATTACATTTCTTTTTTATAAAGTCGTTTATAACTTATACTTTTAAGTAGTTTCATATATAATAAAATAACACCATTTGTAAGAAAGAATTACGAGAATACCTGTTTCTCAAAACGAACGAAAAGTACAGAACAGTTACTAGAATTTTTTTTACGGGGTTTCACACTTATAGAGTTACCATGCTTACATATTTAATTGTGAAATATGTTACAATTGTATTTGCAACGGTGGCTATTGTAGATGTTTGCAAAATATTATATGCTATGAATTCATAGAAGCTAGACCTCACATATTCTATAGAATTAACTTATACATTAGACTCTAGAATTTTTGATTTAAGCGAAAAAAATTTCACAAAGCAACGTTTACATCAAAATTTAAAACAATTCTCATATAGTACGTGATTGTTGGCAACACTAAATACACGTAACCAAAACAAAATCTATGATAAAAATTGGAAACAAGGCACACAGTGTAGAATGAATGAATGAAGAGTTTCACATTAATTTAATTCCATTTATAAATATATTTTTTTCAAAATATTTGCATTTTCTTAGAAGATTTGTTATCAAAATACTTTGTGAATAATTTCATTCCAATTGCATACAATACACATTTTTAACCACACTTTTGCGTGAAACTATTACAAGTGCTATTTTAGTGACGCAGGTCCAACATAAGAATTTATATTTTCGAATGCTTTAACACTTCATATATTTACAAAAGAAACCTGAACTGCAACCTAAAGAAGCTCTTTAGTATTACGTTCACATTCACTTTACCTTACTTCGTGCTTTGCCCTTAATGGGTACACATCTTTTTATTGAATTTTTCAGATAGCATATTAACATTTAAAAAAAATATATATAAATGCACCGCCCGATATTCGTAGTGTACGATACATAAGAGCTCTTCTCACAATGGTCACTATACCAAAATCAAACCTCCTCTACATTACTCTTTTACTACATTGTCTTCATTTATTGGCCTTTTCTCTAGCGTTGTTCGTTATGAATTTATTTTCATTGTACATAGAATATGTAATGAAACTTTTCACAGCAAATTTCGTTTCACACTTTTTCCAATTACATGTATAACTGTAAAAACTGCAATAGTTATTAAAAGTTGTATTGTATGTATAAAGTTTTGCAAAATATATAATTAATTGTGCGTGCGCGAAATTTCACTACGCTTTTCTTTCAACTACAAATAAATTACACAATGTCACAGAGTTGCCAGATGTAAGAATTTATGTAGAGCAGACAACGTGAGGCAATATATTATTTTAACTATTAGAAAATTGCTTTAAAAATGTATAATTATTAAAATGAGTTATATAAAGAAATTGGTTATAGCCGTTTCGAACTATTTTACGACTGCAATATGTTTTTTTTTAATAAAGTTATCAATACATGGTTACCACGTTTTTTGCATACGTTTCGAAATGTTACAGGTAACGAATTCCTTTATGTATGAATCTACTCTATAGGCACAAAAAATTGTTTTGTTTTTTCTGTAAAAGCTTTATGTTTATGTTAAAGTTTTTTACCGTTATATTTGTAACTTTGATATATTTTTCGAACAATATAAGAAAAAGTTAAAAACTAAATTTATTTTATTTATTTATTATTTATGGATTAAAAGACATATAAATTGATTTATTTCTGAATAAATATGTTTGAGCTTTCAAACTAAACCTAAACGTTGAACTTAATGAAATTATGTAATAAATATTTCAGCGTGCTTTTGTAGGCGTTATTGTTACGCTAATGCTCACACGCTTAATGGGTTTACGACATACGTTCTATTTCATATACTTTCTATAACGGTATGCTCCACTTGTTTTGTATACATTTTTTTTTGCACCTTAGAAAGCAACTGTAGTTGTTGTTCATTGAACAAATTGCATTCATTCAGTGCGAATACTTTCGCATTTAATGAACATACCGCGAAGTTTTTTTTTTATTATTGTATTTCAAGACTCTAAGAACAATATAGAAAAACATTGTGTAAAACATTACTTAAACAAATGTAAAAAAATTAAAAACTAATAAATAAATTGTAATTTATATAAGTATATAAAAAGTCTACTAAGTGAATAAATGAAAATTACAATATATACGATATTGCGTAACTAGAATACAATGTGTAACATAAGTAAGGAAAACTTTAATGTTTAATGTTAAAATTTATTGTGGCTATTGAAAAATTACAACACCAACGACATGCGGCAAGTAAGTTAACATTTTTTGTCCTTACATCTAATTTTAAAATATATTTGTCTCTGTCTATACTATGTATATACATAAAAACTACCGTTATTTATTTTTACGATTATCAATATATATTTGATTAGGCGAAATTGACGTAAATTATACTTTCCATATGAACTAAACATAGCAATGGTGATAAACATTAGAAGTCTGGTATTAGCGTTAAATAATTTATTTAAAAAAATTTTAATATATACTACAGGGGGAGAATGTTTTATCAAAATTTCATAGTTAGTATACTTGTCTTAAATTAGTTTTCCCCATTTATATACAAAATAAATAAATAATATTTTCTACTTAATATACATAAGTTCACCTGTGCAAAATGTTTATTTACATTTCTCCACTAACAACAATAATTCCATAGAATATTGTGTGAAAAATTGCGCATTTGAAAAATGAAAATTACATGCATACGAAATGTGAAATCATCATATCGTGTACAATGTCGAGCGAGTCAAACGCCCATACAAAAATCAAACCAATAAGGTCATAATGATTAAAAATATTTTTTGTTTAATACAAATGATTATTTAAGTAATATTTCTTCCCCTCTTGGTAGGTAATAAAAGTCTTACATATTTTCACATACATGTTCTAATAAATTTTAGCAAAGACTTTATCCATAACAAATGTGGCTTTATTATTTGTTATATGGCAACACTGTTTTTGCTTTATGCTAAAATGTTATACCATTCTCATATAGATGTCAGCACTATTAAAATGATCACGTTTCACAACAATTTATTTTGTTGTTTAAAGGGAAAGGTGTAAAAAAACAAATCTAATAATTAACTAACCAGTTTATTGTAATTACTGTTGTTGTTAAATGGTATAAAGCATATGACATACCTAATATCTGCACTAATTCTATAGGAAATTGTATAGATTATGTGTGAGCAAGATTACTACACCATTGAATTTAATACAAGTACTTCCTGCTAAATCAATATTATTACAATACAGTACCATTCCCCATCTGACTCACAATAACATTTTGTTTACTTCATAAACATGACAACATATATATATATATATATTGTGCATATGTACTCAGATAAAAGAAAAAAAAAATTGTTTACAGAGATTTAAAAATAGTTGTTATCATTATCTCTGGTAAATAATAAGAATTTTTGCTTTGTTTCATTGTGAAAGCCTATTGAACAACACAGATAACGAACGTTAAAGGTGATAAGAAAATTTCCATTATGTAGTAAAATTGAATAATTTTTGTAATAGATTTATTTAAAATAGTATTTTCTACAATAAATTACATCAACTACTTGAACGGCTAGTGATGTGTTCTGAATATTGTATGAAAAATATTTGGTTACCCTGTAAAACTCTGTCGCATATAACGGATCTATTTTAAAGTTTAGTTGATTTGAAGAAAACAAATTATGTAATAGTAATTGTGTCGATATATTCTCCGTTACTTTAAGGCATTTGTCTTTTTTTAATGAAAAAGCTTGCGGATCTTAGGAAATAAAACTCATTCAGATTCTAAATATCCAATGTGAGCGCAATCATTTACAACATTAGGGATAGAGTTTTATAGGAGCCCAGAAAGATGTTGGGCTTCATAAAACCTTTCAAGCTTATTACCCTCTTAATAATTATATTAATCTATAACAAATTCAATTAAATTAATTCTTTGAGGTAGAATCTGTTTTTTAAGTTGCTACCCAATACGTACTCTATGAGATAATAAGTAACTTCCACGCCCATCATTTGCATATACATAAGGAGAGCATTTCGTAGAACTAAGTTTAGTTTAAAATTTAGTTTTCTCTCTCTCCTTCCCTTCACTACTGTCATAGAGACAATTTGAAGTCCAGCAGTCCAATCATACCGTTAATATTATTTGTAGCTGTTGCTGTGTGTCCACTCTTTCTATACGTTTGCATGTATGTTTGTATGCTAAACATGTTTAGATCTCAGAGTTAATGTATTTGTTGTTTTAAAAGCTGTCTTTCAGTTGAAATTCATTTACAATGTATTAGACAAACTAACTTTGTTTCGTTCGTTTCGTTCAGCTGTAAATGAGTTGTTTAAAGCGGATTGAGCACAAGTGTAAAATATATGAAAACTTTGAATATACTTAAACATGATTATACACATACACACAAACACACAAATACACAAATATATTGGGCGTGAATTTTATTTCTACATAGATTTGTTGTTGGATTTTGTCTCTGAAAGGCCTTGCAAGGTCGTTTTCAATAATTTGTTTTTGTTTTTTTTTTTATTTAATTTTTTTTTCTGGTACAAGGTGTTTTTATGTTTGTGTGTTTGTTCTAAGATTTTCTGTATACTTATGTGTTAACTAATACAACATCGAATCAATAGGCAATCAAAATGTTATATTATGCAATTTGTGTATGTATGGGTATATGTGTGATGACAATTATATTTTGATTGTTGTTATAGTCTGCACCACTTGTGGCAAAGAGTATATTGAGTTTATGTGGATGTTTGTAACTCCTAAGCGGTAAATGCCACACCCACCTTCAGTTATATCAATCGATTCAGAACCAAAATCTAAAGCGACCATGTCCGTCTGTCCATCTAAATTTCTGCGCAGGCTATAGGTCGCATTTTTTAAGATATTTCAATAAAATTTGGCACAAGGACATGTATTGGGCCAAAGGGGAACTTTATTGAAAATGGAAAAACCTTCCCATATGGTGTCCTATTATTTTGTGAGATATTTTGATGTAATTTGGTACAGTTGAGCCAAAAAGGAACCCTACTGAAAATATATCGGATTTTACAATTTTTAGAACCCCTTCTCATAGGGGATCCTGTTATAATGAAGGTCTTTGTCCGGCAAAAAGTCACAATTTTTAATATTTTTTCATAATATTTGGTGAAGAATAGTTAATTAGCTTAATAATTGGCTGTGCCCAATTTGGATCCGATTGGACCATTTTTAGAATCCCTCTCATATTATAAAAGAATTCGGTCTATAACGAAAATGAGTAATTCTCTATATATTTTTTGCAAAAATTTGATTGTGACATTTTAATAATTTTTCAATTTTTGATAACCCAACTTAGTATAAAAAATAAAATTTTTCATTTTTCAAAGAATACATTTTTTGATAAAATATTTGGTTTTCTTTTTTAAAGTACTTGAATGATACACCAAGTGATGTAGGGTATTCGATGATCGGGCTTGACCGGCTATAATATTTTCATTTGTTTTTTCTTTCTTTCGTTATTGCTAAATATAAACTAACGTGTATTACTGGCACCCTTTCTACATCATTCTTTATAGATTTTATGTAAATGTTGCAGTTAAACCATTCACCTGAACATAGTCTTCTACTTATTTACTTATTCGCCATCATATGTGGCTCATTGGGAATGATGAATGGTGATGATTGTAATAGTTTTAATAAAGGTTTCTTGGTTCTCGTATGAAAATATATACGTGATGATTGCATATGTCCGCTTTCCATAATATACATACACACGCACACGAGTACAATACAAAGATTTATGTATTTTTAAATAGGCGCGTGTCGATCGCCTATAATGACTTCTGCAGTAGCCTGTTCTCTGCTGTTGCTACTGCTAAGGAAGGTTCACATTATTGGTCCTCTTATCTGCCCGTTTGTTGCCTTGTCTTGTATTAATAAGCAACGTGAGTCATTTGCTTGATTTAATATTGTTCTATGTCGTTCCACTTATTCTGTCTTGAAATAAACGTTAATTTTCAAATCACTTTAGATGTAGACTCTTGTACATCTGAAGAGCTTTACGGATTACGTTTGAAACTTTTAAAGATATTTCCTATCAATCGTGTGATCTAAAATATTTACTGAATCTGATGTCCTAGAGTATTACACCACTTAATAATAACAACAACAAAGACATTGATCAAAAACACATTTTCCTTAGTTTAGCAGACATAATTATAATCTCATAATAATCATCACAGTCGGGTATTGCTTTTTGTTGCCCTGTTTGCTGCTTTTTCCATTTCTGCTTATATGTCATGTTACGAGCATAGTAAATCATGTGTTAAAGACATGTGTCATTTGGAAATTATGCGGGAGAAAGAAAAAATAATTTACACAACTTTTTTTTATAAAATGAAAAGAAAGCTGCTGAAGAATCACGAATTTTGATTAGATTTTCGTCTCGACAACTCAGTTGTACGAGCACGTTCACTTATACCATTCATTCAGTACGATTATGGGATAGAATAGAAATAATTTCCAGACGCTTTGTGACTTTTGAGAATTTTCGTCAATTTATAGATATTAACCATACGTTTGGTTGATTTTTTCCTTGAATTTATTTCGGTTTATTTAGTTTCTTATCCAAAAATAATTTTTATTAAAGCATTGCAGCTTTTGTTGCCATTTTCCTGTTGATAAATTATAAGTGTAAAAAAAAAAGTTCTCTTTGTTTCTGGTTTGTTCTGCTGGTCTCGTTATTTGGTATCTGTTTTGGCGTGTCTCTTTTATGTCTTTTATTTTACCGTCTAGACGCTCAAGTTGTTTTTAATGAGTGTAATATTTTTAGGTAATTTATTTCATGTGTGTCGCCAAAACAGTAATTGAACTGAATATGAGCTGAATGTTGTTTGCTTTCCTTGTGCAGATTTGATAGCCGCGACAATTACACAACACTGCCTTCAAAATAGAAAAGTATTTTTACGCTGCAACGTGAAATTTTATGTTTAACGAAATGATTCTATTTTTTCTGTAAAATGGGCAGAAAGGCATTTCACAGCTTTTTTTTTTTGTTAGTAAATGTTTGAAAAGCGGATCAATACTTGGAATTGAAGAAATTTATACGAATCAAATATTTTTTGATTAATGAAATTCACTATTAATGTGTATTTTTAAACCCAATAAACAAAACTTAAACAATCATTCTGCAGAAGCTTTGAAGAAACCAAAATAAAGCATATAATGTACATTGTGAAGAGACACGCCCACGTGAACTGATTTTACGCCTTTTCGCAAGTTTATATTATAAAATAATCGAGAATCAGATGAATCAATCAATGAATGCCAAACACGCCCACAATATTTAAATATTTATGTATGTGATTGTAGCAAATTGCGAGAACTTAAAACTGGTCTAATTAGTAAATGCCGAGGTTGGGGTGGATATGTTAAGAGCAAGACGCTTAGAATTCAAGTTTTTCTTGTACATCCCACTCCTTTAAGAATTTCCAATTTACAATTTACGTGAGAAGAAAATGTATTTTGAAGATATAAGATAAAACAGGAGTTTTTCTTTTTTTTTAACACAACTCAGCTAACAAATTAATTCTACACAAACATAAATTTGAACGTGACACACTAAACACAAAAGGTTTCATTTTACATAAACATTAAATAAAAAACATATAAAAAAAAATATTATAGACGGTCAAACCCAACCATCAAATACCCTACATCACTTGATATATTATTCAAGTACCTTAAAAAAGAAAACCAAATATTTTATCAAAAAATTTTTTCTTTAAAAAATTTAAAAAATAATTTTTATACTAACTTGTGTTATCAAATAAATTTTTTTATTTTTTTATAAAATAAAAAATTTCACATTTTATACTATTTATTAATTATTCTTCTTTAAATTTTGGAAAAAAAAATGTAAAGAATTGCGCATTTTCGTTATAGACGGATTTCTTTTATAATAAAACGTTATATGAGGAGGGGTTCTAAAAATGATCCGATCAGGTCCAAATTGGACGAAACCAATTATTAAGCTAAGTAACTATTCCTCACCAAATATTGTGAAAAAATATTAAAAATTGTGACTTATTGCCGGACAAAGACCTTCATTATAACAGGATCCCCTATGAGAAGGGGTTCTAAAAATTGTAAAATCCGATATATTTTCAATAGGGTTCCTTTTTGGCCCAATTGTACCAAATTTTATCAAAATATCTCAAAAAATAATAGGTCACCATATGGGAAGGTTTTCCAAAAATGGTCCAATCTGGTCCATTTTCAATAAAGTTTTCCTTTGGCCTAATACATGTCCTTGGGCCAAATTTAATCGAAATATATCAATAAATGCGACCTATAGCCTGCGCAGAAATTTAGATGGACAGACAGACGGACATGGTTAAATCGCTTTAGATTTTGATTCTGAATCAATCGTTATAACTGGAGGTGGGTGTGGGATTTGCCGTTTAGGAGTTACAAACATCCACACAAACTTAACATACACTATTGCCGCAGGGTATAAACATTAAACAATATTGAATATTGTTGAGTATTACGATATAAAGATTATGTAGGTGGGTCATCAACCTACACTTATTACACATGTTACATGTAAGCAAATACATTGTTTATGTGTATGAGAATCTTTTAAAATACAAAATACAACAAACAATAGAACAAACATTGAATTGTAAGATTGTGATGACAACACATACAAACTATCCGTAATCTAAGATTCAAGTGAATATTCGTCACCCTTTAGCCATTTTATGATATTTCATTATTCATAAACAACAACAATAAAACGGTCATATATTCTTATATGTAAATGCAACTTGGCAATAATTTTGCATTGACGTATTGCAAATGCAAATAGAGCTTGAATTCCAGCACGTACTGCATGGAAACAAAAAAATATTGTTTAAAAATACAAAATGAATCAAATAATAATAATAATAAAGAACAATTATTGAGACATTTGTGTGTATGTATGAATGTGACTTTGTGAGTCCAAAGTTTTCAAAATAAATTGTGTGCAAGTAAAATTTATAGAAAAATCATGCGAACTGTAAACGCTTTTGACCGTTGATACTCTACAGTGCTCAGTACCCAGTGCCCAGTTCCAATCACTAAACATTTGCATATATACGCTGTCCTGTCAAATCGTATTGTAGGGAAAGTGGCCAAAATGTTTCACTTAATAAATGTAAACCTTAGGCGACAAACAGTTATTCGTACAAGTCCTTGAATTTATTTCTACACAAGTAAGTTTTTCATTTAACGCATGCGTCTTTTATAAGGATTTAAATCGATATTATTTCGAAATAAAAAAAAAGGAAAAACATCAACCAGAAAAAGAAGAAAAAAGCTAAAGCCTTGGGAAGCTTTTCCCAGTTTACCAGAATGTACGCGAAATAATGAGAAAATGTCTGCCAGCCTGAAAATAATATGTGAACGATATGCAACAGACTGAATAGTAGTAGGTGGCGTACAACTCCTACAAAAAATGGCGATTTTAATGGCGTCTGCCATACCTCCCACACACATTCACAAAGTCCTTTAAATGAATAGCAAATATTTTTGCTATACTCCTGCTGAATATAACCAAAGAGAGAGAGAGAGAAAATTATTTTATAATGCATTATTTTTTTATCTTAGCCAAGCCAGACAAGGTAGGCTTTCAAGCCAACAATAGAATTTCAATGATTGTAAAGGCCTTTTACCACAATCACTCATACACAAACACATGCACTTAAGGATTTGAGTTGTGTGCGTGTGTAAATGGATGGAGAAAACGCGCTTACAAATTTGTGGCGCATGCCAATTGAAGCAACCAACACACCATGCATGGCCACACATCTCATAGCATCTGTATAATTTTTATAGTACGAGTACTATACGGGTACAACAGTTTTTTTTTTTTTAGCGACTGCCACAGAATAGTAGAAATATCTCAAGTCATTGAACCAATACGTATTTACACACGGAAGGCTAGAGTAGAGTAGAGGTAGAGGTCTGGAGAATAGTCTTCATATATATGTTAACGCTGCACACATTGCCTTTCGTGTTCTTTGTCGGGCCATTTGCTTCCATAATCCCATACTTGTGCTCATTCGTATGCATATGTTTTTTAATACAATTTTTCAAGCCTCCTTGTTATCTACATACAATAACAGCAACACCTGCTTTACTGTAATAAAAACGAAAAACAAAAACAAAAAAAAACAAAAAAAAACCTTCAAACCTTTCAAATTTTTTTCTTCATACCACAACGAAATAATAATATGTTCAATACACAGTGCACACACATTCACACATAAAACCTTAATAATATTTTTGTAGCATTTTTAGAAAGACGCCAGACATGGATGGCTTCCAAAAAATGCATAAACTTTTCATACCATCTGCTGCAGATGTTCCCTCATTAAAAAAAGGGATCATGTTTTGTACCTTTTGCTCTCTATAGACAAAAATTACATTCTTAAAATTCGTTTTTCATTTATCCACAAGCCTTACAAACACTAGCACGTACATGCACACACAAACACATACACTAAGGTTTGTGTTGCATACGTTTGCCAATATTTGATTTTTTTCATGTTTCTCAATCATCATATAATCGTTGTTGTTGTTGTTGTTGTTTTTTAATATTATAAAAGCAGCCGCAGTTGTTGTATGTCACGCTCTAATAATTTGAAGAAAAATTCTTTTGTAATTCAATAATCATCACATATGCATGCTCTGCTTAGGTTTAATTATATTAAAAAAAAATATTATGTAATCATAAGCTAATTTTCTTTATCCATGAAGGGTAGAGAAAAGTTCATCTTTGAGTCGTTTTTCAGTTGGAAAATCATTAATTCTATTTATATGGGCTGATGTGTATAAACTTGTGCACCCACGCTTATAATATACAACACTTGTCATACTTGAAATATATATCTTAAGCTTTATTTAATTAATGAGTTTCAAATTAATTCTTAAAAACATTTTAAAGAAGGAAACCAACTTACACTTTTTTTTAGTTAATATTTAATAATTCTTGCTGGGAAAAAATGCAATTTTCCTTATAATATATATAAACATTTAATAATATATAATGATTAGTAAAAAGAAACAGAAATATTTCATTTCCTATAAAAATTTGTTAAAATATCCCAATCACTTATTCGTTTAAAATCCAATTCACATTTAACTGTTTCCCATATTAAAATATATTTGTGGCAACCCTACGTACAGAAAACTAACACAAATTCAACGACGAAACGAATTTTTATTAGTGTGGTTCGTGACATCAGATATGGTTCGTTAAAAGAAAAATACATTCGGTTAAATAAAATTCATTTAATAAATAACTTCAAACCATTTAAATAGAAATTCGTTTTTGATAATGTTATATAAAATATTTTACGTGCATTAAGATAATATAAGAGAAGCTTTTTGCCACATTTTCTGTTGTTCAATTAATGATAATTCTTGTGCGATTTATATACATCTAAAAAAGTACAATTTTTTCTAACCAACACGCGTAACGAATAGTGGAAAATTTTTATTAATTAGAAAAAACCAAAAAAATTTAACATTAACTTGAGTTGTTCATAAATAAGAGAAGAATTGTCAAGGTAAGTGCTGTATATTATTTAAGAAAAATGAAAAAAATCAAATTTTATCCAAGAGGGGGTACTTTTATATGCGTCTTTGTCTCATGGTGTTAATTATTTGATAGGCATTGTTTTTGTGTACGTTACATACTTTTAAGTCATATGTTTACGACGCCAGCTATTTATCTCTCATTCTGCTTTACTACTCGTGTTCTTCATCGAATGTGTTTTTTTTTTTTTTGGGAAATTTCGGTAAATAATATAGAGGTCGTTTGTTTTAGGGGTTGCCAAGTTTTATTCTCCTTATATTTTTAACTATGCTGTGGTAACACAATATGTTGAGAAATTAAATTAATACAGAATATTTATTAAAAAAATAAATAGCGTGACATTCATTTTTACATATATTATAAGGCAACGAATTATACCTAGTTATGGAAAAAAGCTATAAATATATATATATGCATTATATAGCTTGTATAGTATATATGTGGCCAGAGATATCGGTGAATGTAAAATATTTTTATGCGTTGTACATATTATATTTATTTCACCTGAGGTTTCATATTAATTACGTTGTTTACAGTTTTTGTTGTGTGCTGACGCCATTCCACCAAAAGTAAACAAATTTCTTACAAATATATACGTAGGCAAAAGTTGAGGCGTTGGTAAACCAATCTGCGGCCCGCCCAATAAACATTTTGACTACAATGTAAACGTTTCCAAATAGCAACGCATTAGATCAAGACTGACGAAAAGATAGAAGATTTTAATGTGTTAGTTGAGTGAGTTTTTTCAAGGTCTGTTTGGTATGATATTATTCTAAGGTTGGCGATATCTGTTTGCTGTTGCGTAATGACACTGAAAGAAAGTATGAATGGTTGAGTAAGAGAGGGAGAGGAATACAACATGACTAAAGCATAGAATTAATTGAGTTCTCAAATAACAATTTCCTGATACACATATAAATATCTATAATACATATACATACTATAGATATATACGACTTGGAAAAATATATTAAACTAGGGAACATTGATCATTGTTTAACGGCAGTTGACTTTGGTAAGGAATTGTATATAACAGTATATATATATATATATAAATATTTGTAATGTTGTTTTATACCTTCCACATAAGATGAGGGGTATACCAAGTTTGTTCTTCCTTTTGCAACACCCAGAAGTCTTCTTCTGGGTCGATTTAGACATTTATGTCCGTGCGCCTGATTGTTGTTGGCATTCTCGCGGGCGTAAATTTTTGGGATATTGGGTAAAATTGGTCATAAACCACGCCCACAATCGACAAATATCAATTTATCTTCCACAAAAATTGAGCTATAAACTTGACATTTAGTATGTATATCTATAAATATTCCTTTCATCGATGTATCAAAAGTGGGCGTGATCGGTTACCGAAGACGCTCACAATCAACAAAACCTATATCTCTGTTACAAAATTTTACACATAAACTTCAAATTTAGTGCAACTATTTTATATATAATATATCCTTTTCATCGATGTGCCAAAACTGGGAGTGGTCCAATAACAGACACGCCCACAATTTACAAAAAAACCAAACTCAACCTGAAAACCTGACTTGCAAGCTGTTACGTAATACATACACTATTAGAAAGCGCGATATATATGTATTTGCCACGCCCACCGTTGTAGATGCGGAGGGTATTTAAAATTTGGCCTAAGCTAAATGTAGTTTTCTTGTTATTTGTTTGTAAAATAATTGAGGGTTGGGTTACATTTCACATAAATCATTTTACTGGCATATTTTATGACAGTGTTTCCCAATGTGTGGTACCCTGTGGGATACACGTAGAGATAGGTGGAAGGTAGGCTGTGCACCTAATTTTCATTGTGCTACGAAAAGTTGTTTCTTTTGCAATTTTTCATTTCAGTGGACAGTAAGGTATATAGTTGTTTTAATGCTCACATAAATCCATTTTTTTTTTTGTTTTTGTAATTGCTTAATTATTTCCTCTATGCCAACGGAAGTAAAACAATCAACCGTGACTTCAGTACATGTTTATTATAGGTTTCTACATATACCATCTAAAAATTGTGTGTGTGTACATATTCATATATAAAGTGTAAATATAAAACAGAAGAGTATTGCGCATAATATGTTTATAAATTGTATAATAAAGCATAAGAGAAAGGAAGTATCCAACAAATAAATAAAAGAGAAACATCTGTTTTATGTGAACTATTAAACGTACAAAAAACAAACAAATAAAAAGAAAATATAAAAATTATGTTTGAAGTTATGGCAGAGAACCCCCATGGGCTATGCTATAAGCTAAGAGCAGACCAAAAGGAGAGACGTCTCTTGATCTGTATTAAATTTTTAATTCATTTATTCATGTTTGTCTGTCCATCCGTCTATTGATTTAATTAATTATATATTTATTTAAACTCTTAGATTTGACATGATAATGGGTACGCCTACAATAGAAAAGTAATGGTTTTTTAAGAGATTTATTGTCCATATATCGATCGCAGATATCCACTTCCTATTAATAAATAAATATAAAATGTTTCCTTACATTTGTATTCTCGTCCTTAGAAACAAAGGAAAACATCGAATCATTCGAAACTATAAATATGATAAAAACTTAGGCGCCGCTCCACCATGCCTCACATATTGCTAATCCGCATGATTCATTAACACATTTGTTTAGTCTCATATATTTTTATTATTTTCATATCAATTTTTATCAGCATGTTTTTCTTTATTATTATTTATATTGTAATTGATTTTTAATATAAATTGTGTTTTACGAATGGCTTTGTTTTGAGAAAGTTGTTTTCTGGGCAAAGTTTAGCTAAATCGAATATGTGTACATGTATGTGATTGCCTATCGAACTGTATAATGATTTTCAAGTATAACAACTGTTTGTGTGAATATGAATACAAATTACAGTATTTACTTCATTTAATGGAATAGTCTTAGAATATAGAAATTTCTCTCTAGATTATACTCTTTTTTTCCTCTTTATCTCTTTGTTTTTTTCTTTTTTATTTGTTAAATGTAAACGACCGTAATAATAATGAAAATTTAATTCTTTGAAAAAAGAACTTGAAACCTTTAAGTGGTTTTTCCTTATTTTTTTGGAGATTCTTAATATATCACGCACATGCACACACAAGTTTATTACGACCTAAAAGTCACCTTTTTAGTGTTTTTATAAATTTGATTTAGAACAAATCGTACGTTCCACATCTACACATATAAACAGTGGGCGTGTCAGATATATGACCACGTCCGGTATACGGTATCATTTGCAAGTTGGGTTTTATGCAATTTTTTTTGTACATTATGGGCGTGTCCATTATTTAGTCCCAGAGATAATTATGAATATATTAAATTTGAAATTTTCAGCTTAATTTTTGTTGCAGATAAATTGTTTTTTGTCAATTGTGGGCGTGGCTCTTGACCATTTCAGAGATCTGCGTACGGAAACTAGAAGTGCTTGTACGAAATTTCAGTTCAATATCCCAAAAATTTACGATGGTGAAAATGCCTTTAACGGACAGACGTACGGAAACAAAATTTTCAAGTAAAGTAAAGTAGACATGTTTCAATTCGTCTTCAACCCTTTTACTTTTTTTTTATTTTCATTTTTTGGTATATTATTCCAGTTCATATCATATTAGAAAGCGGCTTTCTTTCAAATATTCTTTAATCTGCGGCTTTACATATCTCAGTTGGGAAATCTATTCTCACGAAGTTAAAACACCTTGAAGGTTAAATTTGTTGTAAGCAGAGAACAGCAAAAATTAAACACGAAATTCTATGAGAATGCATTCAAAGACTGCTTCATTTGTGTGAGTTGTATAAGTGGTATGAGTGCGTGTGTGTGCATGTACTGCTTGGTTTCGTTTGCCGTTGCATGTCGCTTGGCTGCCATCTACAGCGCTGCAACTGCGCAAATGCACTTTGAAACAAGTCGTGGTTCATTTTTCATGTTTCATGTTTTTATTTAAACACTGAAAGACGCATAAAAGAAGCAAAGCAAACCAAACCAAACCAAACCAAGCAAACATATGTACACATAAAGGCAACATTTATTCAGGCGGCGGCCACACTGTAAAAAAATTTATAGCAGCAAGCCCTTGGCTTAATACAGTCGTTCGTACATGCAAGTACAAGCCAAGCATGTATATATGTATAAATACATTTATGTTCTACTATGTGCTGCTGGAAGAAGCAGCATAGTCATCATTGTGTTGTTGGCTCTTGTTTTTGTTTTATTTTAATTTATTTTATTTTAATTCATAAAAGAATTTCCTGGAATTCTTTGCGTGTGTTTATATTCAATGCAACCTTTTTTTTTTATTTTTATTAATATTGGTTTTCAGAGTTTTTTTTTTTTATAGCGTTGTGTGAGTGTTTTTTTAGACATTGCTTCTATAACTTATGTTAAGCGCTGCTTAGTACCATACATTACATTGGAGTTTGATGGTGTTGTTGTTGTTTTTGTTATTGTTGTGGCCGCTTCTATAGTTCAGTTTCTTACTTTTTCAATGCGGAGAGTCTAACAATTAAATGTAAATTAAAGAAAATGCATCAAATCCAAAAGATTCCGTCCAGTTTCCGTCAATTCAACCGAAGGTCGAAGGCTTAGTAATCGAGCTTCTAATGTGACTTGTGGCGTAAATTCAAATTCAACAAGACTGGAGTTTAGAGCAGGGCTCCTGCTAGCATAAGTAGGCATTACACCTACCTGGTATATATATATATTATACTGATTGGTTCAAAACATTCTACGGAATCAATTTAAGCAAATACGGATGTTTGTCCATCCGTCCATGGAAATTTGTATTCATTCTAGTTTTGCAGTTTGTGAGTAATTCGATGAAATTTTTGCAAAGATCTGTCGGCCTAATGTGTATTTTATTGGGAATGGGTTGAGTTAGAAAACTTTCTTTCTTAAATGGCGTAACCAGAGTATAGACAGAATTCTCTATTTCCTAGAAATCGCTAGATTTCTAAAAGCTTAAGACAATTATATTTCTATCCTAGAAAAATTTAATGTTTTTAATTCAGCTAATCTACAGAATGGTATTGATTGTATTAGGGGGACCAGGAAATAGTATCGTCGATATTTGATTGTCTTTTGTCAGCTCATTGTGAACCTCGAAGGCATGCCAAAGTCATTTTAAAGTTACTGTGACTTGTTCACTTCTAAATAATTCAATATTAAACTTTTTTTTTGCAATTTGGGAAGATCAACAACATTAGACAACGACATGCTAAGAGCAGAACTGGAAGGAAATCCATGTTAAACAATCGAGGAACTATAAAACACCCTTGGTCGACCATCCAGGAACATTTACAGCAGATTGAAAATGTGTTTGGGTCCCCCAAAATCTATCTGAAGAGAACAAAGCCAACCGATCGATCGTATGCAACGTATTGCTTCGACGGCACCATTTAGAACCGTTTTTTGATCGCTTGATCACTGGAGACGAAAAATGAATCCTATATGATAATCCAAAACGCAAGAGGCAGTGGATCTCTCCAAATGAATCAACATGAAGTACTGCAAAGCCGGGTTTACATTCTTTTTGGTGCTTCGGTGTGTTTGGTGGAGTTTTCGCGGAATTGTTCCCTTTGAAGTGCTGAAATTTGGACAAACTGTTTATGCAGACATTTATTGTGAACAATTGGATCAAGTGAACCAATTTTTAATCGAAAAGTACCCGGCGATTGTCAACAGAAAGAGCGTCCTTCTGCGACACAGGAATGCAAGACCGAACGGCGCAAGGCGAACACTGGAAAAAATTAATAAATTGGGGTGGAAGGGTACTTACTGCCTCACCCACCATACTCGCCCTATATTGCAGCCTCACATTTCCATTTATTTCGATCCCGATAACTATTTCTTAGCGGCAAAAAATTTGAAAATTTGGATAATGTCCAAAATGCCATCTTAAGATATTTTACTCAAAAACCAATTGATTTTTATCGATGCGATATTGAAAATTTGCACACTAGATGGCGAAAGGTTGTTGATAACGAGGGTGATTATATTCTTGATTAAAAATTAAGACTTATTAAAAATTGATTCGTTTGAATTTAATGTAAGGAAGAGGCATTATTTTCGGGTCCCCCTTATATAATTTCATACTTTCTTATTGTTTTCTTTCTCTTTTTCTTTTTCCATTCTGTGACTCAATATGTTTTATAACTTGTTTGTCATGTATATGCACTTGAAACGTGGCTTTTGTTTGTTTATTAAAAAAATTTATTAACATTTTATTTATGGGCGATTTTAATATTGAATATTTTTATAACACAATCAGCATGTAAGAGTGTGTTCTCGCGTGTGTGTGTGTGTGTGTTTGTGTGGTATTAAATATCGCCATTATCGGTGTTGGCGTTATTCCGTACATTTCTTGGAAGGCCATATATAAATAATCAATGTTATGAAGGCGAATACCATGCAAGTATTTTTATGACATTGATATTATTTTCCCTTTTCTTTAGGGTGAAGTGGACTTTAATGAGCTATAAGAAGAAAAAAAAAAGAAATGAAAAAAAATAATAAAAATTCCTTCCAATGAATCCGCTACTTGTCTTTACATGGCCTTTAAAAGATAGGTTTGGCTGAGACCAAGTTTTTAACACCCTCCCCATTTATACGTAGGTTATAAATTCGGGTGTAAAATTTAAAGTTTATTGTTTTACTTTGTGGCAATGAGGGATATTTGCCATTTGTGGGCGTGGCTTTTGTGAATTTTAAATAAGAAAATACATTCTCGATGCCTTCATTTTTGCGATTGAGAGCTTTTTTACAATCCCCTCACGAGCAGATTTTGATGCTGATCTACCAAGTAGAGCCTCTAACGCAAAATGATCAACTTTTCATACTAGCCACGAATTGCGAATACGATCCAAGCCCTGAAACACAGTATTTTGGTTTATTATTAGGATTTCTTGGGCTCACATATGTGGACTATAAAACCACAAGTAAAGTAAAGTAAAGTAAAAGGCAGCAGCGCAGCCAACTCTCCTATAATAACTGCTATCACAACATTCCAATCTCAGTCAAAGAGAACCATCAAGAATAAAGTGGATTTTCTTAAGTTTATTCATACACACACACACACACTCCAGCATCTTGTGTATCTATTTAAATCCATTTATGAGTGTGTGGGGTGGTATTAAGTGCATGTGTGTGTGTGTCAAATGATCTTCAAATGTAACCGCATTGTGTGGTAATATGTTATGAGTTGTGTTTCTATTCGTATAAGAACAAAACTAAAAATATTCGAAATTTTCCCATAGTTTTAATTATTCATTATTTTTATGTTTGTGCGCATGCAAGTTTATTGCCACCACATAATGTGATGATTGTGTGTATGCGATATCATAATTATAATTTCTTGATTAATTCTTGCTACGAGTACTTGGGCATACACTGTACACATGCACACTCGCATGATAATGAGTGAATATCAAGGTAATGTTGAGGTTTACATGTTTTAATTGAATTGAAATTTTACTTAATAAAAATAAGTTCCAAAAGTTTATAAAATTAATGCAGTAAACTTGTTATCCATTGATTCTATAATCATTGTGGCCTTCGATGCAATGTCTGTTGGGTGCGCAGCTTAGTTTTTAAGGTTTTCGTGTTATACCCTCCACAACACGTATATACCAACATCCAGAAGGAGGCGTCAGAGATCCTACAAAGTATATATATTCTTGATTAGCATCAAAAACTGAGTCGATTTAGACATAGATGTCCGTGTGTCCGTCTGTTGTTGGCATTCTCACGGACGTATTCACCATAAAACTAGACTTGGAAGGTTATACGTCATACATTCACTATTATTGTTATTGTTTTTTTTTTGGTGGTATGGGAAAATATTCTATTTTTCATTTCAATAAAATATAAAATATTTTTTTAACCTTCGTTGAACAACGCCACTACGCCAGAAAGTGTTTTTAGCTTCAATTTGTTTTTTTTTAAATTTTTCTGATATTAAGTTTTTTTTTTTTTTTGGATAGGCCCTCTTCGAAACATTTTGGATGCTCGAAATGTTCATTCTTCTAAATCGTGCTATTCGGCATTTGTAAGAGTGTTTGAGAGAAATGTTCTTTGATCTTGATCTCGCGCTACCGTTATGCTCTGGCTTAGAACCCATCATAAGCTGACCGTTCTCTATGTTGACACTGATATAGTTCTTTTCTTAATTCCAGTAGATCTTAAGAGTGTGGGTCTTGCAACTACGTAATCACCATCCATACACAATATTGAATATATGTATGTATAGGTATAAGCAATGCAAATGCCGTGTTGAGGATATTAATGTTCTTAATGCTATCGCCTCTAAGAACATACTTTACGCGATGCGACTCTCCATGTACATGCACATGAAAAAGGTATAAAAAGAACCAATAGTAAAAAAAAAAAAGTTGTTCAACAGCATTCCAATGTATTCATATATACATACATATAAATATATTGAATGCAGAGGATACGTATGCACGTGTATGTTGGTTTATGTTTAGGTTAAGTCTGGCTTTGAGTGTGAATAGGTCTTGGCGGTGGCACTATATCTATTCGTTCGGTGTGGTCCGTGGTGAATAAAATGCTTGTGTGTGAGAATTCGGTTTCAGCGTCTCGCTGTGAAACCCAAAGCCTGCATAAGTGCACATGCACTTAATTTATGTTTATTTATTTATGTCGTATATACTCGTATATATGAATTTTTCAATATTTTTTCCTGTTTACTTATTTCTTTGCTTCATAATAACGATAACAACAAAAACAACAATAATAACAATATACACCGTGGCCTCCCTTACCCTCTCCTCCCTTCACTGGTATAGCTGAGTTTTATGAATAAACCTCTTACACAAGAAGTTTATGTTGAATTGAATTCATTTGAGTGGAGTAAAAAGTTTCTCGTGGCTTGGCTGATGGCAGCACTCTTCTCTCATCTTCTAGTCGTTTCGTTAAACTATTGTTTACACACTCTGTACGCTTGTTGTTTGTTCCTTCACAGAGAGTTTGTCTGTATTTTACTCATTATTTGTAGGGTTTGTTAGCATTTCTTCGACTCTATAGATTTCACTAGTGCATTTGCTCTGCTTTAACAAGGACGCACATAGTCACGGCGAACAATATGTTATTCAAAAAAAAAAAATTATAAATATTTTTTTGTTCTACAAGTATAATATGTTAACTGTGTGATTTAGTGTATATATCATGCAGTTGTAGAAAGTTTTGTTTTTGGTTACAAGTGTTGATAAGTTGGCGTGTATTCCATTAATATAAGATTGCTATCAAAATGAACAGTTACGATTGCTAAACGTCTACGTCTATAAGATCAGTATTAATTGTGAGCGATATAATTTATTAGCGAAAAAGGAACTGAAATATCAATCGTTTTATATAGTGACAATATATCTCTTAAGCAAGTGCTGTAAACAAATTGTCTCTGCTTTCGATGGATTTTTCAAATTTAGGTAAGTCTCGTATACTTGAGTGATGGAAAAAAAAATCTTCCAAATGTATTGCCTTAGAAAAAAAAGCAGATTGAACGTAGAGTTGATTTTTCTACAGTTGGGCAATGCCGAAGATCTTTGAAAACAGTCAGATGTAAAACATTTTCAATAGAGTTTATCTTTGAGCTAAAATTATTCAAAATATCTTGAATAGACGGACAGACCGACCGACAGATGGACTAACAGATAAATAAGATTAAAAAAATGTAACATTTTTATAAAATCGGTGTGTCTTCGGTGAGTCCTTCATAAGTTACAAACATGCTCTATTTCGATTGTAGGGTATAAATGTACTAAGCAGTTAAGTATATAAAAAAGATGAGTAACAGTACATTTCGGTTGAATCAATATTTTAACAAAGATAAAAAAAATCTAATCATTTGTAAATATATACCTTGTGTAATTTTATTAGAATGACAATAGTGCCCTGTATTCTTTGTATGTTGGTTGATATAAAAATTTGACTGGTTTGGTCAAGCGGACCGATTTTACATTTTTAAAACAAAAAAAAAAAAAGATCAAAATTTCGCTAAGTGGGCGCGTTCAGTATATGACCCGCCCCTATAGGACTAAATATAAATTTATAAGAATTTAGACATAATTTTTGTGGGCCTGACTGGGCGACGGATTTTGTCCATTTAAAACAGGCAGCAACCAACCAACATTGAGGTGGCGGCCTAAGCTAAATTTGTAAAACATTATTCACCCTATATTATATATATTTGTTATGCTAAATATATGAAATTAATTATTCATCAAACAACAACAACAACAACAACTCATCATGTGTGGACATATAAATATGAACATGATGTAAATATTTCCAATAAACAAGCACATAAAATTAATAGAAGTGTTATTAATTATTAAGAAACATTTCCAATACCACCTTTCGCCCATACCATACCCTTTTATCCATCATCTGAATTTATTTTATAATTATTTATTTATTTTTAATCAATACTAAAGCAGTAAAAACAATAACAATTTTGCTATCGTGTACAACACCAACAACATTTATCAGCTTTGTAACTGTGTTTTCTTAGAAATATTTGCAATAGATTGTATTTACAAAAGCCATCCGTATGTTTGTGTGTATATTAAATATATACATTTGTTTATAAAAATATATATAATATATGTATATAGATTTATTTCTATACAGTACAAATGCGACAGCATATAAACAGCACATAAACAATGAAAAACAGTCAATGTATTGAAAAAAGCAAGCTTTCAACTCTCCCTCTCTCTCTCTCTTTCTGCCTTTCAGTTTTCTTCTCTTCTTATCACCGCTCCGTCTGCAAAACAAATTTCTTCATTTCTTTGCAAGAAGCATAAGTTTACGGCATGAAAGTGTGCGTTGAACCCCTGAATACATTGCGGTTTCTTAATTTCTTGTTTATATGAACATGAGAGGAGTTTCACTTCCCATTGATGATAAAGATTTGTTTTTTTGCTGTTGTTGTTACTTTACACTTATCATTATTTACACAATCGTACACACACATGTAGCATGCGTGTGTGTGTATGTAACGTCAGACTATATATTAAGCGCGGCTTTATTTATAGTTTTCGTATATTTTTTAAAATTTTTTTTATTACTGTTTTACACAACATTCAAATATCCGTAAGCTGGGGTTCGCTTCAATCTCTAGTTGTTTCGTTCTAGCATCATGTGTTTGTTTTTTTTTTTTTTATATTATTTTTAATTCAATTCACATATAAGCACACACATGTATGCTCTAGAAAAGCAAAAAAAAAAAAAAAAGAAATCATTTATACCCACACACATAATAATATTAAAACTCATTCTACTTCATTCCAGTCACTTTACACCGGCATGCATATAAAAACACAAACGCACACACACACACACACATACATGCAAGTAAATTACAACATAAAACTTTATGCTGCTGGTTGTTGCTTATTTATTTTGTTTTTTTTTTAATTTTTTTGTTTTGTTTGCATTTTCTTCTTCTTCTTTTTCTTCTTGTCAATGTTGTTTGGTTGGGTTGGTTGTATGGCTTGATAGTTGTATTGGTCTTGTGTGTTTTTTTTGTTTTTCTTGTTTTTGTTACTGTTGTGGCTATGTTTATTATTATTGTTGTTGTTGTTAGTGTAATTATATAGAGGCTTGCTTGGCAGCATTCCATTGAAACTTTCTCACACTCAGTCTCGGTTAAAGTTATTGTAGCTTGCTAAGCTGGCTAGCTTACTTACTTGCCAGCATGTATATACTCGATGTTTGCTTGCCTTCCAACCATGGCAGCCACCACCAGCAATGGATTTAACCATAGTTTCAGTTGTTCAGTTGTATATATTTTATTGTTGTTGTTACTTAAAATCAGCATCTTTTGGTTTGGCGAAGCTCTATTTAACTGACAGCATGACTGGCTGGTTGGTTTGACTTGTACTGTTGGTTGTACTGTCTATAGTTGGTTCGGCTTCCTTTGGATTGTTTTGAAAGGCTTGCTGCAGTCTTCCTATATTATTTACTATTTGTTTTTTATTTTTTTTTTAATTTTTTGTAAAAAATCTTAAATGTTTTTAATGCATTGTTTCGAATGTCCGTACATCCGTCTGTGGGTTCTACATTGATATTCTTGGGTACTCAGTGTTAAATAGTTTAGTTTCAGTTTAACTATGCCTACAAGACTGAGTATCTTTTATTACGGTAAACATAAAATAATATCAAGAATGGGTTGCATGGTGCATCATTTTCAGCTGCAAAGATGTGAGGTTGTGTTAAGAAATTTGAGCTTTTAAGTTGAAATTCAACATTTTATCAAATGTTGACCACGCCCTTGAAGAGTTTACAAATTGTAACAAGGTGGAGTATATACAAGATTTGACTTGAGCTAAATGTAGCGGTTTTTTTTTTTTAACTTTTTGCTGTAATTGTAGTAGTTGTTGTTTTATAAAATATTTTCAAAGCTTGGGAAAAATGAACGGACGTACATTATAATGTTATATGAGTTCAATTTGGTTTGGTTGATTTGTTTGCGTGCTGCCTGCACCAGTGTGGTTGTTGTTGTTGTTGTTTGATTTCATATGCTTGCCAACAAAGTTAGATAAAATACCAATTCCAAATACAATCTCCACTCTTTCAGTTATAGTTTACTATATACTCGTATATACGTAGAGGCATGTAACACTCCTCAGCTATGGCTTGTATGTGTAATGTTGTCGTTGTAAAAGTCAATTGCTGTTGCCAACTGTGTAAAGCAAAATTTTTAAAAGACACCAACATAACCAACATGCCGACCGACCGACCAACATTCGCCATCACCAGCCACATCTAGTACCCAGTATTAGCAGCAGCCGTATTGTGTTTGCGGCCATAAGCCACCAAATAACATGAAATGCTGTATGTTGTGTCGCAAATTATGTTTTTTTGTTTTGTTTTTGTTTTTGTTTTTATTATATTTTCTTTTTATTGTAACGTTGTTTTCTCATATCTTTCCGTTCGACCATTAATTGTTGGTTCATTTCCCGCAACTAAACTTAAAAAAAACAACAACAAAACGAAACCCATTCCACTTAAACTTAATGAATTCATATATAAATGAGTTTTGTAATGGGGAAAATTTGGTTTGGTCACAAAAGTTTCCTTTTTCATTATGACGATTCGCTAATTAAATTGTTAAGTATATGTGGCCGGTTTCCTTTTTTTTTTTTCCTTTTTTATTGTCAATATAAAATTTTATGAACACTTGCAGTTAATGTAATTATCACTACACTCGCCTTCTTCATCTCATTCGGAACTTAATATCCAATTAAAATGAATCGATTTTGTTTGGATAAATTAAACCAAGTGATGGGAGTGGATTTGCTGGCTATTGGCTATTAATGAACACTTTCATAGGTTTTCCGTGGAAATATTTTATTAAGGTTAGAGCCTGGCATATATTAAAACGTAGACTGCGATGCGATTGGTACAATTAAAGGTTACGTTGAAAAGGAAAGAGGAGAGAAGACAAAACAGTTATTAAAAAAGTTATACTAACCTGGGCCAAACCTTAAATATTCAGCACTTTGTGTACTTGATTTCCTAAATTAATTATTACAAATATCATGAAATTTAGTCATTTTGTGGGAAGATCGTTTGATCTATTTCATCCATTTTCCCTAACACCGACCGTGATAATAATGTTTACACAGGCGGACGGATGGATAGGCATACAGACAGAGATGTTTAAATCGATTGAGAATGCTTCTCTGGAGTCTCTGATGCTTTATTCTAATGTCACAAACATTTTGACAAAGTTAGTGTGTGTTTACTTCAAGGTAGTGGGCATATAAAAATGTCCGATTTGTTTTCAGGGGCTGTACAGATTAGTCGTTGTCATATTAAAGTAATGGTTGAGCAGCAGTTCACACATAAATTCAATTCGTTTAACAAAGGGCGCTGTTCATTATATCATTAAAGGTTTTATTTTATTTTTATTTTTTTTAATTTAACACTTGTCTCTTGTGCATTCATTGATTACTCCACAACTCTCAACGGCAACATTTCTTCCCTTTTCCCTACCACTCCAAATGTCTGGGTAAGAGATTCTGCGCTTTGTATACTTGATAAGAGCTTGCTGTTGCTATATACAGATATAGTACTTTATATACTTTATTGTAGTATTCTTGATATATATTTTCATAGAGTAGCTAATTATTTTAAACTGCTATGAAAGCATCCCCTATAGCGTGATTTGAACTCGTCTTTCTCTATGTATGTATTAAAAAAAAAACATTTATATGGAATATATGTTAATGAGAAGGGAAAAGAATACTTAAGAATTGTACACACTACTATATAGCGTAGTTGGGTTGTATTATTTTGTAAGCGCGTTCCCTTGAAAGGCCTGCGTATTGATTGTAAGCTTTTCCTTCCCAGCCATATTACAAAATTCGAATATATTGTTCGAAAATGTGTATAACACTATACAACTCACTGGATAAGAGAGAGAGAGAATACAAAAAGAAATTTTAATTCAGCAGCTGGTTTTAATGTATATAACGGTATTATTAAGGGTTGTTATTTTTTTTTTTTTTTTTTTTTTTTGAATTTTGTCAATGACCGGCTCGCTCTCTCTCTACATAAGCTAGGACAGATGTTTGCAAAAAAAAAAAAAAAATAAAGCGCCTTCATATGTTTGCAATTTATGGGTGTCTAGTCTGTCTTTGCTTTTGATCTCCTGCTTAACAGTTATTCTGGTTTCGAAGATGTGCTTGTTCAACAAGCTCTCAATGATGTTATTATTCAGTTCGTAGACAACTACGCTTTCAAACGGTATCGTTTAATATGAAATAAATAAATAAATAAATAGATAACCAAAAAAAGTGTAAAAGAAAACAGCTTTTCGCCTTGAAATTAATAAATAATAAAAAATCAAAAAAAAATTATTTTTTATATTCAACTTGTCAAGGTAATTTAATTAGTTTTCTTTTAATCGTAATATTCTACATAAAAAGTCATCTGTACATTAATACGTTTATGTGAAAAGGAAACTTGTCTTATTCCATCCCACCCTTAAACAATTACTTTGAGAGGGTGGTTGCATATACAATCGTATCCTTCCAAATATATCATTTACTGTTTAATTTTTATACAAATTTTATTGCGATGTATATAATTGCAATATTTTTGAGGCGTATTAATGAGAAAGAAAAGTACACGCGAAGGGGGTCGTATATGCGTGTCACAGTCATTTAGTTAACATATGGCTTTGTTGTATGTTATGTGTGATAAAACTTTAAGATAAGATAAAAAAATAAAAGCGTTAAATTATTATGTGAAAGGACATTCACCTAGTGGGGGCGTACAACGTATAACTTATATAAATGACGTACTTAACTATCGCGTTTTAAATCAATGACGACTTTAATACAAGTTTCTACGCATAACGTTGCTAACGACGTGCTTGCGTGGTGTTAATCTTATTTAGGGGTTTCTTTGCTGCTGCTTTTACTCTTTGATCATTTCATTATAACATAAACTGTAACTGCAACTACAAGTACAACTAATAGAAGAGACAATTTCAAGTATTTATAGTATAAAGTGTCCATCCCTCCAAATGAAGAAACGATGATACGCATTTTTATGTAAATAAAAAACTTTAATCTAGTACAGAGGTCGGCAATAACTTTTTTTAATTGGAGGCAAAATTTCAATTTAAAAAAAAAAATTTAAAAAAATTGAAAAAATACTGCATAGTAGAGAGCGAAAAAAGAATATTTCCAAATAAAGTTTTTGCAGAATTATATGTATATATATATATTTTTATACCATATACTGTATGTTTTCCTCCTTTTCTTTATTACAGTTTCCACATAACTGTTGTAATTCGGGTGAAAAGGAAAACTTTTTATCAACAATCACAATAACAGTAACAGCAACAGCATTACGTAAGGACGTTTCTTTCATAAATTTGTTATCGCATCAGTTGCACTTTCCAGACGTTGTCGTCAAGAATAATTGCAAAAATGCCCGGAGGTTTAGCAACGCAACAAATACGCCCTCATGCCGTGCGCAATAATGGCAGTAGCATTGGCGGCGGTGGTGGTGGTGGCGGCGGTAGTGTTGGTTTCACCTGTAGCCAGTTTTATGGTACTGGCCCCTCAACAATTTTTCACAACCTATTTAAAATGAGCTATATAAATATAAATGTTGACGAGACGGATAATAATACTGCCGCCAATACGAATAATAACAATAATAATAGCAACAACAACAATAATAACGATCTGTTACAGTTGGGCAACTTGAAGCCACGTTACATCATGGATGATATATACCACAGGGAGGAGGAACGTTTAAAGACCTTTATCAACTGGCCGTTGGATTGGTTGAATAAGAACGAATTGGCCATGACGGGTATGTTTTATATGGGCGAGGATGATAAATGTAAATGTTATTTTTGTGAAGTGGAAATCGGACGTTGGGAACATGGCGATGAACCGGTATCGGAACATTTGCGTTGGTCACCCAATTGCCCGCTATTAAAACGTCGCACCACGAACAATGTACCCCTTAATGCTGAAGCGTTAGACAGTATTTTGCCTGCCCCTAGTTATGATATATGTGGTTTAAATGATACCATCGAGGTACGTCCTCAAGCTATAGTTGATGAGGTGCGCTCTAATTTACAAAGCGCTAGCAATAGTGCCAACGGTGGCGTTGATAATATTGTAACACATTTCTATCCCGATTATCCAGAGTATGCTATTGAGACGGCCCGTTTACGTTCATATGCTGAGTGGCCGCGTCACATGAAACAGAAACCCAAAGAGTTGGCCGAAGCTGGCTTCTTTTATACGGGGATGGGTGATCGCGTCAAGTGTTTTAGTTGCGGTGGTGGTTTGAAAGATTGGGATGAAAATGATGATCCCTGGGAGGAGCATGCCATGTGGATGAGCAAATGTCGTTACCTGAAATTAATGAAGGGTCAGAGTTTTATAGATGCGGTTCTGGCTAAACACAAATCAAAGGAAATGGAAAAACAAGCCAAATCCAATGCCGAGGAAGAGAAGGATACATTACAGCAAAGCGTTGCAGCAGCAGCAGCAGCAGCAGCTGCCACGAGCAATAGTTTACCAACTGCTGTAGCGGAGAGTGATATAACGCGAAAACTAACCAACTGCAGTATACCGGAAGAGAAAGTGTGCAAGATATGTTATAATGCCGAATACAATACAGCATTTTTGCCCTGCGGTCATGTGGTGGCCTGTGCCAAGTGTGCTTCCTCGGTAACCAAGTGCCCCGTCTGCCGGAAGCCCTTTACAGACGTTATGCGCGTATATTTCTCTTAAGATAATGTTAAGCTCGCAACGAATTAGCCTACAAATGAAGGCGGGGACAATTCCTTTCTTCGTACCCCAAATGGGATGAACTTGATTCATGCCTCTGGCCCTAGAAATTGTACATATAATCGATGCAAACAAAACAAAAATGCATTTTTTTCAAATTTCCAACACCAACAACAATAGGATTTTTCATATTAAAATTAAAATTACTGCAAAATTCTTCTTCTTCTTCTTCACGTCTTTCTTAATTTATACTTATCCATATAGAATAGCAACTTGAACAGTGAGTACGAGAGAAGGAAAATAAATTGTTGACATAAAAAACGAAAAGGGAGAAATAAAAGTTACAGAAACTTATTCGAAAAATTTTTCAGTTATTCTGTGGATGGTCGAGGAGGTAGTGTTGTAGTGTGTAAATCAGTGTAATTAACGAATTCTTTCTTTATGTTTTCTATCGTCATCATCACGTACATTAACGTTAAGTTTAAACGTATAATTATTGAATTTGAAAGAAAAACGATGAAAACCATAAAAAAAAACATTTTAAACAAAAATCCCAAAAACTTACTACTCTGTATGTATGTATGTATGTATGTATCTAATTTATAACAATAATTAATTATGCTAATTCTATATGTTTATTGTATCACTCCTTCCTCCACATCCTACCCTCACGTACATCTAGCCTTTTGTATAACTGTTCTAATAATGTGTGTGTTTGTGTGTGTGTGTGCGTGTGTGTAATTTACTTTTTAAATTTAATAATAAGTTATTTAACGAAAAACAAAAAATACAAAAATTTATGGAAATAAAAAAGTAGCTGAAGTGTTTTACAACAAAATCGTACTGAATTTCTCATTTTTATGTTTTCTAAAAATGATCCGTTTTCTACCTACCAGAGAGCCAACGGAATGAATAATTTGTAATGGATGAATCCATTAGAATTATATTTAATTAATTCATTCCATTTTTAATCATCATTGATAAATGGTCTCTGTTATAAGCATCTTTACATACATGAATATATTAAAAAAAAAAAAAAAATCATTATGAAAAACCAGAATTAAATCACTATGTAATTTCTTTTTTATACAATTTTAAAACAAAACGGATTTAGAATATATTTGTCGGTAAGAATAGTTTTAAATTAGAGGATAAATAGAAATTATTAAAACACACACACACACTATGCAAACACATGACTTCTGAATAGAAGCATTCTTTTTTTCGGATGATAATAAACTGTAAATAAAACTTTTTTCATTCTACACTAAAAATTGTGTGTTGTTTTTATTTAAACGACAGTTGAAAACTTACAAGACCTTTAACGATTATTTCTGGCTATTCGAAAACGTTTAAACATACACTGGAATAAGGATTACCTGTAACATTGTTCCGATGCTTTGAAACAATTAAGAATGCTTTACGTGGAAAGACAGCATTAGCCGCCAACCTACTCACTCAGCGACTGTTGAATGTTGTGCAGCTGTAAAGCGGTTGAACAAAAAGATTGTAAGTAAAAGATTAAAGGAGAGAATAATCTCACGTAACGTATATATATGTAGTATGCTGCAACATGTATCCATAAAGAAAAGAAACTGCGTGGGCTTTTTTAAACTGCATTCATTTTAAATTTATTCGTTTTGTAATTTCATTTTGATATTAATAGCATTTCAATTTATATGCATATAAAAGATTCTTGTCAATTTGGTATGGACAATTTACCAGAGGTGTGTGCAGATGTGATTCTTAGTCAAATGTTATATAAATGGAGAGAAACCGATTAACAGCCACATTCACATATGATAACAATAATTCCAGCAAGTTGCAATTTAGTATATTTTGTTATGATTTTGCTTCTCAATATTTTGTTGAAATACAAAATTGGCTGTCGAGAGGTATTTTATTATTTTTTCTTTTACAAATTTTTAATTATTTAACAATTTTTTTTTATCAAAGAAATCAAAAAGAATTACGCGCGCTTGTTTTATAAATATATCATTTTTTTTTTTTTAACCAGAAAACGAAAAAATCATGTAAGCGTTGAAGACAACGCAACTCTCCAACTAGAAACGAAACGGCAAGTTTACGTTATGTCAATAGGGGGCGTATTGATATTGTATATATATTGCTTTAAGCGATCTGCGCAGGCGTATAACAAACACGCCCACAAATTACAAAAGCCCTTTTTGACGGATAAATCTACATGTAAGTTAATAAACAATAAAAGCGGAGTGTGTATATTTTTAGTCAGCATCAATAACTGATTCGATCTAGATATGTATGCTCATGTGTCCGTGTGTCCATCTGTTATTGGCATTCTCATGGGCGTAAATTTTGAGATATTAAGCTGAAATTTTGTACAGGTACTATTAGTTATTGCACGCAAATCGCTATTTAAAATGGGCAAAATCGGTCAAAAGCCACGCCCACAATCAACAAAAATCTATTTAAAAGTTGACCTGCGAACTTGAAATTTGGTGCACCTATTAAAGGTTAGCCCATCTAGCGATGTGCCAAAAATGGGCATGGTTGGATAACAGACACGCCCACAATTTACAAAAAACCATATTCAACATAAAAGTAGTCTTGTATGCTGATACGCAATATGTACACTATTAAAGGATGCAATATATGTATATGTTTGCCACGCCCATCGTTGTGGAGGTGGAGGGTATTTAAGATTTGATCCTAAATTTAGTTTTTTAATTGTTAATAGGTACGCTTAATACTTTAATTGTACATTTCGAAATTAATGAAATTCTTATTAGCACGCCTGAAGGCTTTTTGCAGATTAGCGTATATGGCCACATCAATTATATTGGTATTACTGAAATAATCAAGGCTTACGATATTGGCCGCTGAGCCCCAAGGCCCTCTTAACCAATTAGTCACCTTAGGATTGATATATGTAGCACGTTCTCTACAGGTTTGTAATTTTTCTGTATCCTAAGATATAAGTAGATAAAGTTAAAAGCGGGGCCATAAAAAAAAATGTGTGGTTGTGTATTTTGGGCCTAAAACTTACCAATGATGCCTCCAAACTTTTAATCGCATTAAAAACCCACCCTTCATTCTGGACGGGTGATGATTTCTTTTTACTAAACAGTAAACGCATAAAATGTAAAATTTGTGAAGTATTCATGGAGCTGGTAGAAAAGTGTTTCCAAGCCGGACACAAAATGGGTGATTCTGAAACATTTCATTATTATTTATGCAGAGTTTTATAAATCTCTAAGAAGTCGAAATCTATGTACCATTTTCTGGATAAGACAATTCATCTAAAGGGTATAAAATTATTAACGGTTTACCCGTTTTTGTAATCTCTTCTATGGTCAAACTATCACAAGAACTTCTGTTATTAGTACTACCATTGTTGTTATTAAAATGAAAAGCTATAGATCCCAATTCTCGATTAAGCAAAGAAATCAATTCTCTGTGTCTTTCAGGATATTTATAGAATCCTAAAAGACAAAAATATTAAGTAATTATCGATATGAAAAGACAAATAAATACTTACCCACTGGAAATGAACTAAAGTCCGCTATAACTACCTCACCGGTTATATTAATAAATCGATGAATATCTTTTAAAATGAAGCGCAACTGATTAACAAACATATTCTCGTTAACAATCCAAAAATTATTGGAATTTTTCCCATCCGTTCTATAACTGATACAGAAATTCATTTTTGTAAATGAAAAATGAATATTTTTTGGAATAAACTCTCTCTCTCTCTCTTACCCAATGCTAAGATCTAAATAACGAATGCCAAATACTAATTGAGACCAGACATCAAAATATTGAGTTACAGCGTAATCTTTGGTGAACATGGTCTTACTTTGGCCATAATTGGAGGTTGTATAGGCACCCGAAGCATGAGTACCTATTAATTAAATACCTACTTAGGCCTTTTACTCTTTTTTTTAAAACTATGTATTACCTGGTAGAAATAAATCTTTCAAATGTAATCTTTTCAAACTCTCCAAACGTGTCAACCAATTTGGATAGATTTTTAAACAATTCACCGTCAATAGTTCGTTGCCATTAAAACTGGCCACATAATAATTTAAACATTCACCTTTCGGATATTCCGGCGGTACTGTATTAATATCCATACGATTCCAGCCATTGGGGAAACGTAACTTGCCCACTTTGTGTTTAATGGTCATTTTAAATGTAGCATTACTAATATTTTCAATGCGCACTAAGGGTTGGGTAAAGGTTAGCGCTGGATTATTATTGTACAAACCAATCCATTGGGGTCGTGTGTAACAATCTGGAGGCCAATTTAATTCCAAATTCGACTCCACAAATGTTTTACCATTTAAAGCTATGGTCAAGTAAATGGGACAAGCTTTAGCTGGACCGGTTAGAACTAACGCTAATATTTGTATTATTATTACTATTAAAATCATTTTTTCTTCTTCCTTTTTTTTTTTAATTTTGCACTTGATTCGATCAACGTTTAATGGCGAACTAAGGAGATGATATTAGTCTTGGTTGAGGGCAGCTTCAGCTATTATAATATGTGTTGTATACCACTACTTAGGTGTGTATTATGGATATGCTCAAGTTGATTAAATTAACTTTTATTAAGAGTCTCTAATATAACTTTCTATAGAAAATAAAAAAAAAAATAAAAAATGTGCAAAACAGTGGGTGCCTCAGACACAGTAACTCCAAGATTCGGTGTGTGCGTTTTTCTTCCCTTTTAGTTTAAGAAAAAAATCTCAAATATATATTTTTATAAATATATTTTCACTTAGATTTATTTAAATAATTCTTCAAATAAATACATGGTCATATTCTATAAGTAAACGAAAAAGGAATGCATTAAATAACAAAAATATTCAATCGAGTATTAAACTTAATTATTAATATATGATTTTTTGTACATTTTTAATGGCTCAATTAAATAAAATAATAATAATAAAAAATTAAAAAAAATGTATAACAAAAGGAAAAGTTTTCTAATAATAAATTCTAGCTTAAAATATGACTAAAAAACAATTCTTGAAAATAGCCAAATATTTTAAAAAGAATTAAGATTAAATAATTACATTAAAATATAAATAATTATATTATAAAATCTGTAAAAATGGATTTTCACTTTCCAAACATACTTTGTATGAATTTTTTATAATTCATTTAATCAATAGGGTGCTTCGATGTCAATAATGCCTATTAACTGTAAGTAATAATTTAATAGTTTTGAATGAAAAGAATTTCATTCTTAATAACACTGCGTTACACGTAAAATAATTGGCTCTTCTTATGTACTTTTTCAGAAACTATCTGTAGAATTTCTCTGTCCTGTAAGGATTTCCCAGAAAGATTTTTCAAAGTCACGAAAACTGTTCTTTTCAGACTATCTTGATCTCTGATTACAAAAAGGGGGACACAATGATGTATGTAATGTGCCAGAGTTATTTCTAGAGAGTATCTGAATCGGACCATTGTTAAAACAATTTCTTCAAAGAGTCACTTTTCAAAAGATATTTGAAAATTTATTGCACTAAATTGTAATTGAATTATTGAAAATCAGACACTGAATATCGATTACAAATATTACAAGCAGACGCATAATTTATGCAAAAAAAAAAGAAAGTCGATTAATGGATCGTTAGGAGTTGTATTGTGGTCCTAGCTGAATGCCGGACGTACGGACATGTGTTTGTCTTGTATGCCTAAAAGTATTTTTCAAATGAAATATTCTTGATAAAAATTATAAAACCTGTCTGTCCGTATAGAGGGCGTTAATTACATTTACATTTTAATCAAATTAGTGTTTATTTTATATTTTTTTTTATAATCATCATGTTTATCCAAATTGTTTTTACTACATCATTAATTAATTAATCATAAATTTCGCATATTTGTTTAAAATAAAAAAATTTTAATTTTTTTTTATCTATCAATCCGTTATTTTCGGTCTTTCAATTTGACAAAATGCATGATCTACTGTCCTACGAAAGTGTTGGAAAGAATAACAAAGTTTCGGGTTCCTTGATAGGTTTCATAGCTTCCTAGCTAGGTAAGGAGTTCATTGTGGTTAAGCTTGTCTGACTAAATCATTTCTTATTTTTTTTAGCTCTTAAAATATACTTTTGTACAAAAATACAAATGGATGGAATTTATTATTATATTAAGATTAGTTCTATAAACGAATTTCAATTACAAAATAACTTAATTGATTGAATTATTGTTGTTGTATTATATATACATTATAAGTTAACAAATAAATCTATACTGTACACGAAAATGTATGTAAGTATGTACTTTTTATATTACAGGTACTAAATATTTGTTGTCGTTATTGGAATTATTTAAAGTTTTTTGTTTTTTGTTTTGTTATATGGTATGTGTGTGTGTGCGTGTGTAATGAGGTAGTTTATCATTTAATAGGGTGCTTTGCTCTATGGGTTGAGATGTGGAAATTCACTTATTTACAGTTTTAGAAAGTTGGAGATGATGAAGGCTCACTAACTAATTGTGACAGAAGAAAGAGAGAGAGAGCGTGTGAGAGTTAGGTGGATGGTCTGAGAAGTCTCTGGTACAACATTTCAATAGTTTGCCTTTTATTTTTTTTTATAAATTTTTAAACAGTCTAACAGTCTTGTGTGTTGCATTTGTGTATTGATTTAACGGTTTTCTGTTAAATAGAACATTTCTACACAACCTATACATCATGTTAAATATATTATAAATTTACTAATTTCTATCCTTTCTACTCTGCTGCCAATTGGACTGATTGGTAATTCATTTCGAATTGAAAACTTTTCAATATTTACAAAACGTGTTACAATACGGTTAACTGCTATTTAACAATTAAGTTGTTATATGCGTTACATTTAGGATCAACTTACTTGCTGCGTAAGCAGATTAACTAATTCGGTGCGATCCATATTATTTAGAGTTTGCATATCCACACCCAGAGCTGTAGCCACAGCTTCCATATCCAAACCAAAGGAAGCCAATAGCTCGAGAAATCGCATTTCCTCGCCGGTGGCGGGATTTGTAAGGGTGGGACAGGAGTGATTACATTGCGGCCAACTGCAACGTTCCATCAGTCGTAAAGCGCACTTTTCTGGAACGCGTGGTACCCCACTACGTCTATTGATTTTTATGTTGGCCTTACGTTGTGAACTCAAGGTATTATGCGATTCTCTTAAAAGGGGTCTTAATGGTCCTTTGGTTAAAGACATACTGCTGCTACTGCTACTGCTACTGGCACTGCTTAAATCATGCAGTTTTTGTTTGTTTGTTTGGATTTTGTGGTTTCTGGATTTGTTTTTCAAATGATTTGCATGTGAATTTTTCTCCCAATCATGACGATGTTTGGGTTTGTTTTTGCGGCGCTGTTGAGTTTTTGTTGAATTATTATCCGCTGCAGAATGTACAGCATTGGTTAGTTTACTGGATGCATGATTTTTGCGATTTTTGTTTCTTTTCTCCTGTCTTTGCTTTTGCTGTTCATGACGTAATCGTTTGCGTTCAGTGCGTTCCCATTCACTCATACGTTTTCGATTCTGTTCTCCCCTTAATTTGCGTTTCTCTCTTTGCTTACGTTTCTTGTTAAGTGGTTGACGTCGATTCTCAATCTCGTCTTCCTCATCAAGGTGTGTCAGAGAAGTGTCCCGAAAATGCTTTATTTTGTCATGACGTTTTCGACGGGGCCTTGTAGAATGTTCCCAACAACGCAAAGCCGTAGGCAGCGAGATGTCATCGATTTTTATTGTTAACCATTCGCGTTTCGATAGCACAGCATGGCCTATACAGGAGGGAGCAAAAACTGCATCAACTTTATCTAACGAGGAGCGTAATGCCCCGCCCATGGCATGTATATAATTCCATTGATGAGGCGTTACGGGTGCAGCTACATTATCGGCCCTCATTTGAGCTTCATCAAACAACCATTGGAACACAAAGAGAGGGGCTGCAAAAAAAACATATTTTTCAAATATTTATATAATAAAAAATCATTCCAAAGTTGTACCTTTTAGAGTGGGATACAACCGATAGCCGAAGTAACAACGCCAGGGTTCTGACTTGTGCTGTTCCACACAGGCTTGGGGCAAAGAGCCCTCCCACATAGACCAACCCTGGCGCACAGCTTCACTGGAAGCCACCGCGGACGGTGCATAGGGTTCACGATCTAAAAACCAGCCCGAATCAGATACCCCACGTACCGTGATTTGTAATTGTCGCTCATTTTGCAAAAAGTTGGTTATACGATCCAGATTAAGCATAACTCCCAAACCACCGGCGGAAGAACCGGCCAAAAGTAATTCGGCACCGCCTATACGCCCCAATCCCAACGGTATAAGGTCGGAGATAACTTGCCGTAAAATTAAAGAGCCCATAAAGCGAAAATTTAAAGCACTTGAGTCTGGCGAAGCTTTAGTACCCGACCATGAATCACTGCTGCAATAGGGCACCAGTACGTGATTGGCACTGTGCCAATAGGGATTCTCATCAGGCAAAGGTGATAATATGCCGCCCACTAAATAAACCACAAAAAAAAAAAAAGATTAAAATAAAAAGTTTTTCACAATTGCATGACAACTCACCATCTCTGGTTTCGGGCCATTGTGAGGATGTCATTAAGTGTCTTAAACGGGTCCATCGTGAACGGCACGTTCGGGTATCATAACAGTGCCAGCCGCCTTCCAAAAACACAATCCACTTTTTTGAATTGGCGTTTTTGCGCAAATAAAAACCAGCAAACGTGCCATCATTGCACACAACGGTCCGATTTGAAAGGAAAACCCGTTTCAGTGCACGGCTATGTTCATGCGGGGTACGGGGCGTATGCTTAGGTATAGAATTGCTCTCTCTTAATATATCCTGATACAAAATCTCCGTAGAATTGGGTGTAAGGCTTGTCGCACCAAAATGACGGCCCGAAGCTGCCGCAAATAAAAAACCATTACTGCACAACATCCATAAACTCAGAAGATTAATGAAAATCTTACATAGATTTATGAAATGGTGTGTGGTAAGGGTAAAACTTGTAGTGGCAGCGGTGGTGGATGATGTGGAAGGCATTTTGATGGTTTGTGTCTCAGCGATTGTGTTTGCCTGCAAATGACAGAGAACAGGGTGTTATTGAAATTTATATAATGATGATAGATGTGCAGGGTAATAATTGTAATAAATTTAATTGCTTTAAACATACAATCGAATATATAAATGGATAATAATATAAATATATTAAACAGTTTAAATGCTGAACATTTTTTTATACATTACACCGTTTTTGGCACATTGTGTGTTAAGTTTGTGCTGATGTTTTGCACTCATAGCAAGAAAACCACCTTTTATGGCCATCTATCTGATGTCCGTCCATGTAAATGTGTAAATTTTTATAAAAATAAAACTGTGCTGATGAAGTAAGCGTGTATGGTAAAGAAGCACGTGTTCTGTTTCAGTCATTAGTCCATGACGCTCGATCATTAAAACTGTAATACTTTTTATTTGCGGCGTTATAATAATTGACTACTTTGTCATGTGGTTATAGTTGTGTTGTTGTTGTTGATTTTTTTTTTTTTTTTTTTTGTAATCGTTTGGTTACCCTACCACCTCGGACGGAAAACTTGCTTTGATCAAAATGCGGAGCAAGCAGCTTTGGTGATAAGATCAAAGACTTTTTACCGACCCCCTTTGCTCTTGAATAGAAGAATGTAAATATGTACACGAATACATATGAAAAAGGTATTAAAAAAATGTATAATAATCATAAGCATGATAATGAAGACTTTTATGAAAAAAAATTAAAAAAAAAATATTATGCTACCGCAGTTTTAAACCACTCTTCATAATCACCAAACACTTACCTACACATACACATAACTGAAGTATTTATTGTTGTATCAAAAAATAAATAAAAGAAAACAATTGTTTTGTTTATTTATAATGTAGAGTGTAGTTGGGGTAAACAACGTCTCTTCATATACTTGGAGAATATAATTTGTTTTGTTTTGTTTTGTTTTGTTTTGTTTCGAAAATTCATGAATGAAAAGAAACCGCGAAAACGCTTAACAAAGTTATTCACTGTCATTGTGTTGGAAGCCTTGAATTTTATTGTTTGCTTTTCCTATCAAATTATTTTTTACGAGTTCAGCTTAAAAAAAATCATTCTTAAATATCATATAGATATGTAAAGCATGTGTGCATATGTAAAGTAAGTGTGTGTATATTAGAATGTTAAAGTTTTCTTCTTCTTCTGCGGTAATATTTACTTTAATCATACTGTCATATACACACACACGCTCGCATACATAAACACACCGCTAACCACTTTTCAAATTTATATTAATTACAACATTCCATTAGTATTATTGTTGTTATTGTTGTAATTGTAGTAAATCTAGTTTTTCTATTTGATTTGCGCCGACTACCACACAATTAACCGATCAAACGAGCAATCGTGCTGCTTTGTGTATTGGGCGTTGTAATTAAATGGCGCTTACACCAATCAAACACACACAGTGACAAATGAACACAAAACAGAAAGAACGCAACTAAACCGCAATGACAACAAAGACCATACCGCTCTCCCGGCTTTTTATCAATTGATTATCTTGCTGTTATTGTTATTGTTGTTTTTTGTTATTCCTATGCCATTTTCCAATTTACATTTTAATTCATTTGTGTGTACATTACTCTCTGTCGTGCTCTAGGCTGTTATGTTGTGTACGTGTGTATAGGTGTGTGATGTATGTATATTTGATGTTCAAACTGTTGTGATCTCGTTCATGATTTATTTACAATTATGTTTTCCCCCCCCCCCACACACACACACATACACATACACATACACATGCACACTATTGCGACTTGTTTGTTTGGCTGGTTGGTTGTTTGGCGCCAATCGTTAAAATGCGGCTTACGTTTGGTTTATGTTTGTTTTGTTGGCTGGATTCGTAATGTAATTTGGCATATAATAATAATTGGCATTATCGCCAATGAATTGAAAAATTGCATATTATAAAAATTTAATGCATTTAATAATTATAAATTGTTGTTGTTATTGTTGTTGTTTTTGCTATTGCACATAAAGTTGAATATATGAGTTATATACACACATTCCAAAAGAATTTTTACACTTCTAGTATATTTCTGCTGCACCCTTCACTTTGAATACAGTTGTTGGAGGGTGTTAAAGATTTGCCTTAAGCTAAATTTGGTTTTTTTCTTTCTTATATTACTTATGTATATATGACCCAATTTTGTATTACAATCAATCAATCCAGAATCATTGCCAAAAATGAGTCAGTACTGCATCTGTCTGCAGTCTGTCCTTCACAGTGTTCGCTTTTACATTCGATATATGGATTTTTTTAACAATTTCTCCTTACTAAGCATCTACATTATTATACATATACTCGTATATATATATTATGCTTCCTAAAATTTTTAAAATCCTATTTAAAAGCATTCTATGAAAAAAGTTGATTACGAGGACAACACAATGAAGTCAATAAAGTCTCTTTTTCTATATACATACAATACATATGTGTATGCAAATAGAGAAATTGTTCTATAGTACCTGTTAATACAATGTATAAAATTGTTGTTGTAAAGCAGCAAACATTTTAAAATGGTTAGTGGTGATGGTGGCAGTAAAAGAAATGAAAAATGAACACAATCAATATTAAAGATCTCAACATCATAATTATGTTTATTATTATTATTATTGTTCTTGTTGTTGTTGTTATATAAACTGTTCTGCATAAAACCAAAAAAAAAAAAAAAAAGTTTAAAAACGAACAAACCTACATTGTTTGTATGCATTTTATATATTGTGCAAATGTGTACCTTTGTGTGTCTAAAGTTTTCCTGGATTTTTAAAAAGAACAACATCAACAACCGCAGCAGCAATACACCACTTCATAACATAACCCGATATAGAAAAATAACAACAGCAACAACAGCTAAGGCTGTCAGGCAGTCAGGTAAGCGGACAGACAGACAGACAGACAGACAGACAGACAGACAGACACACATGCAAACAGATATGCCGACAAAAACTTTTAGCTGGACTTTGTCGGCATCGGTAATTTGTGATCAATTGAGGTCATGAGTATTATATGTGTGAGTGCATATATGAACGTACCTAAATAAAATAAAAACAACAACAACACATGAAGTAAGAAAAATCCGCCAATACGTATAAAAAGAGCATCATCATCATCATAATCATCGTTATCATCATTAGTTATAACAAGTAAAAAAGAAATAATTTTTTTTTTGGCTGAGGTCACTTAAGAAATACCCTTTATGTTTGAAAACATACTGTGGGCGTGGCAAGTATGAATATGTTTAGTAATGATGTATGTATTAGGCTTCAACTTGTATGTTTTATGGGGGGTCCCTGAAGATCCCTTCTGGAAATTGCTTATGGAGTGATAAACTTAGTACATATGTCCACTATAGCTTTGCGTCTCCAGCTGGGTTGGTTGGAATGATTGTTTGCTTGGATTAGCTAAATGTTTGATACATTTCCTAAGTAGTCCTGTGACTGTGTGTATAGGTTTATGGGGTACCATGTAACATTGTCATGCATTTATATGCTTAGAAGGTGATAAACAAACTGACGAAACGATTGAGAATATATTTTTATCACTAACTGGTCTCACATAGGGAGAGGTTTTGTTACAATACATAAATAAATATAGATAGATACGAGTAGTGTTTTTTTTTTATATTGAAAGTTTAAAAGTTCCCCTGTGGCACTTGAATGGATGCTCACTAAACAGATTGAGGTTTACTGTATTTAAAACTATACCATACACTCTGTGTTTTAGTGGGCCATCAGCTCAAGCTGATGCTTTCTGTGGCAAAGTGTGCATTCGCGTTAAACAGTAGCTGCAACATAAACCAATTTCCTTAAATGGTTTGGCGTGTGTTGAACACGCGTATCATTTCCGTTTACTAAACACAACCAGTTGTCTCCTCTATATTATATAATACAGTGCACATACATGGGATCGTGATTTTTTTTTTTTTTGTTTGTTCCTTTCGCTATATCTGCCACTCAACAGCCCTGTATAGTACAGTGAAGTTATTATTGAATTGAAAGTGACTTTAAAAGATTATTATTGGTTTTTCATTACCTTCGATTTGATAAAGTTTTATATAAGAATCAGAAATATTATACAAGTTCTGATTGTGAGCGAGTAAAGGTTAAATTTTTGAAGCCTTTGATGCGGTTTTCGGTGTATCGCCTCTATTTGACACTTTATCTGTGACTTTTTGATACTTCAAATCTAGATCAATTGATTTTTACACATGTACAAAACAACCGCAACATTTTCAATTTAATTACATCTTTATTATATAATTTTGTGCTTCAATGAAAATCAATCCTTGTCGATTTAGAATATTAACGTTATGGTTAAAATGAAACTAAAAAAAAAAAGCAAGTAAGCAAACTAAATTTGGCTTAGGTCAAATCTTAAATACCCTCCACATCTATAACGATGGGCATGGCAAACATATATATATTGCGTCCTCTAATAGTTGTTGCATTATGTATCAGCTTCGTAGTCTAGTTTACGTTGAATATGGTTTTTTGTAAGTTGTGGGCGTATTTGTTATCCGACCATGCCCATTTTTTATACTTAGATGGATAGGCTAACCTTTAATAAGTGCACAAAATTTCAAGTTCACAGGTCAACTTTTGTGGTGGATATATAGATATTTGTTGATTGTGGGCGTGTATCTGATCCGAATATGCCCATTTTTGGCATATCGATGAAGCTAATATTTATAGATATATATAACAAATTTCAAGTTTATATTTAAATTTTGTTTTTGTCTATTGTGGGCGTGGATTTTTGGCCGATTTTGCCCATTTTAAATAGAGATTTGCGTGCAATAACTAAGAGTGCCCGTACAAAATTTCAGCTCAATATCTCACAATTTACGACTATGAGAATGAAAAAACTGACGGACACACGGACGTACGGACATACATGTCTAATTCGACTCTGTTTGCGACGCTGATTAAGAAGGGTCTCTTGTAGGGTTTCTGACGCCTCCTCCAGGGTGTTGCAAATGAAAGAAACATAAAAACAACAAACATAGTTTACTCTTATAACTAAGATGGAGGGTATAATAAAATAATAAATAATCATTTATGATTAAAAACCCATTTTTTATTAAGACTGAATAAATGGTTTTTTTTTTTATATAAATTGTAGGTATTTAAAGGAAAGCAGAATACTACATTGTTGGAGGTTTCGCGGTTGCAAAAATTTACAAACATATCAATTACAAAATTTGCTGAAGTTTCCTATTTAATGCAAAACATGAAATTGATGGCTTTCTAAAAAGCGAAATATTTTGTTTGGAAGATCTTCTCTTAGAGACTTAAAAAATTTCGATTTAATATTTCTACAATTGATGGTAAAATAATATCAATTCAGCTAGATGTTCAAACCCCGGTGGGTGCAGTAATAATTTGTTCTTTTTTTATATACATATGTATGTAGTAATTATATTGATAATAATTCGTTTGCCTAAAGGCAAATTTTTATATATTTGTTGCTGTAACTTTAGTTTCTTTGACCTTTTAAAAGATCAGTACAAGGTGTAAAATGGAAAAAACGAAGTGAACTATCATAAAACTGTTGTAGGTTAACAAGAATTTAAGCATTGCATGTGAAAGGACAAACCCAGCATATCCACTATATAATATGAAGGGTGTACAGAAAAGAATACTTCATAAATAGTTGTAATATATGAGACTATAGAATATTTTTAATGTGTAAGGCACGACAATAATGTCGGCATGCGTATGTGAATGAGATATAACAACAACAATAACAACAACAATAACAACAACAATAACAACAACAACAACAACGAAAACAAAAACAATAATAATAGTAGTAATTGTGACTAAACCAAGCAACACGCACACACACACACACACACACACACACCTTTGCTCTTACGTGCATGCTCATCTTCATCCTCATTCTTTCATTTGGCCGACAGCAATTGTGGCTACTGTTTACCGTCAAAGAGATGCGGCGCATGCGCCCATTGATATACGACAATCGTGATATTAAGAAGATTTGAAGGCGATCATGATCACCATTATCACTAAAATGATAATCGTTATGACGAAGATGATCATGATCATGATGATGGTGATGATGATTATAATGATATTGTTGTTTTACCGCGATGCGATGGTTAAATGTTGCAGATAAAATTTTATACTATATATATATATATATATATATATATATAGAGAGAGAGAAAGATGTATTTGACTGACAAACTGACTGGTTGGTTGGTTGGTTGGTTTTGTTCGTGTACACGTTTCGTCCGTTTTGTCGGTTGTTTCGGATTTCTTTTCATCTACTGGTAGAGATGGCACGTAATCTTGTGCTCATGCTCATAATGTAGCGTATACTACCTGTAAACAATCGAAACTGCCATGCATATACAATAACAACAACAATAACAATAATAATAATAACAACAAAATATGTGAACAATATATGAACGATAGTAGAATACAGTAAACACTCTACGCGATAGATAACAAATAAGACAGATAATTCTACAATATTTATATAGAACAAGTTGGTGAGTTGTTGCCTAAGAGACAGACTGTTTTCTCTTTAAAAATATTCATCCTCCAATAAGACCGGAAATCTAAATCCTCTTAGCATATTGTCATGGCGCAAGTATTACGTTCAACACCTACCAGAGTTGTATTTCAAATCTATCGCTTTTCTATCTGTGCCAAGTTTCGGCAACTACCATATATTATATATATATATATATATATATAATATAGTAACGGTACTGGTTCATGCTTCTCGATCAACTAATCGAACTTTAATGTTTGTCTCCCGTTTTTCTGCCAGCTTCTTTTCATTCTTCAGATATCATTGCATCACGTTACTGTGCAACTCTATAAGTTGCCGCCGCGTCATTCATTTGGCGGCAAAATATAAAGTGAACAACGGCACGGGTTTAGCGCGCTCATTTTGCGTTGTTGTTTTTATTGTTATTGTACGTAATATATGAATGTGTGTCCATGTGTTTTTTTGTTTTTTGTTTTTTTGTTTTTCAGCTTATTTGGTTGTATGGATATTTCGCTTAGCCTTTTATAAACATTCTCATATTCGTACGTAGGTACATAAACATATTTGGCTGTACGGGGTATAATCGTATATTATGATGATAAAGCAAGCAGACGAAGGAGAGCGTAGTAATGCTTAAAAAAAAAATTGAAAAAAAAAAAACGAAAAACAAAAATGCGGCACTTCTTTCTGGAGGGTTTCCTTTTAATTTTGTGTTTCGTAAATAAGTTCTTTGCAAAATGTTGTTATTGTTTGCATGTATAATGCATTTTGTCTTAGAGCTTTTTTTCTACAACGTGTCCGTTGTCCATTTTTTATGCTTCCGAATTACCTGCTGTACGCTTGATTCTGGGTATTGTTTGTTTCCTGCATTTAAAGATTTTTTTCGGTGCTCACGTCATGGTTATTGTTGTTATTGTTTTTTTGTTTTTTTGTTTTTTTAACAAATCCTGTATTCTATGCTTTCTGGTTTTTGTTATGTTATCATGGAAAAGGATACTGTAGCCTTCAACTGTAGGATAAAACATGTCTGTGGCTTTAGACGTGGTTATTGTTGTTGTTATTGTTGTTGTATGTAACAGGTGTTTATTGTTGTTGTTGTTTTTTTCATTTTCTTCCCTTTATTTGGTTTTTTTTCGTTTACGCACTCATGCCGCATGGTGAATTTGTGTACAATGAATAGAATGGAAACTTTTCACCTTTTAAAGTGAAATTTCCCAGAATTATAAATTTATATATAATTTAAACATAATTGGCAAAGAAGGAAATGTATTGTTTATTTCTTTTAATTTTTTAAAAAAATTCAAGATGAAAACTATTATAAAAAAACAAAAAAAAATTGTTCAAAAAGAAGCGTTGAAACTCAAACAAAGCGTTGGTGAAGCGTAATGTGACTACTTAGGGGCTTTAGATCATATAATCTAATTCAAGGGGCCTATCGAAATAGTACATGCATATATGTCTCTTCGTGGAATATCATTATAAGGAAAGAGGTTCTAAAAATGGCCTAATTCGTCCTTGAACCAAATTTCGTTTAAATATCTCAAAAAATGCGAACCGTAGCTTTTGCATTAATTAACGTGGACAGATAGGCGGACATGGATTCTTGTATCAAAATTTCGTCTAAACATCTCAAAAAATACAAACTGTAACTTATGCATAAATTTACGTGGACAGACAGACAGACTTGGTTAAATATATTCAGCTTTTAATACTGAATCGTTAAGTATCGATTTAAAGGTGGATGTGGTATTTGCCATTTAAATATTACAAACATCCAAAGGGTACGTGGAAGGTGAGGGACACGCCAACAAATGTATTTCTATTAATTTTCATTGAATTCATTTTAAATTAAATTGACGACGTTTACATTCTACATAAGAATATCAAAACATATATTAATCGAATGGACTCTAAATCCTTTGATATAGTCGTTCCACCATAAAAACTTTGTATTGGACTTAATGCGCTACTTTCTACACCTAATTATGGAGTTTTTCTTTATATAAAATCAACATAAATACATAAGAGTTTAATTAGTTGTAATGAATGTTTTTAAGAATATTTCATGAATCTTACCTTAAATTGTAAATAATGTTTAATCCGTTTTTGGGTGGTAGAAGAATGATGTTGAATCATATTGAATGAGTTTTTTTTAAGGAGTTTAATTAGTTTTAATGATAAAAATCACTTTAATTGTACTCTATGTTATCGTTCTTTATAATTATAATAAATATAACTTTTATTTAATAGAAAGTTTGTTTTTACATTTTTATTTAATATAATTTTTTTTTTCATACAAAATAAATAGTTCACGTTATGATATTTTTCTTAAATATTGTTTAAATATATTTTTACCAGAATAATCAGAATGGTAAACACTTGAAAACTTCTTTAAATAAAATACACAATTGTTTTTTTTTTTTTCTATATTCATTTATTATTATATTCAACCGAAAGCACGTCTTGTTGCCATCAATGCTCGATGCGGAATGAATGCAGTTAACGTCTAGTAACCCGGTATTAACTTCTTTTCTCTTTCAAACGATTACATACATATATAGCAAAACAGGCAACAGGAAGAAGCACGACGACCAACCGTCGTGTATACAACCAACAGGTAAACATGTGTTACACGGTTCAGTGTCGTATTCGTAGCTTCGGCTTATAGGTAGGAGTGATCGTTCGGTCAGCAATTAATAAATATAAATGGAAATGAAACACTGTCTCTCTTACAAAGTAACTTTGCTTATTTTTAATGATTTTCCTTCTCTTAGTCTATGTATAGCCTTCTTCTCTATAACAATATAAACTTACATGCGTTCTCATAATATTTTGTTGCTGGCATTGTTTAGAATATGAAAAATAATAACAAAAGTAATAATTGATCATATAAAATGGAAATGAGGAGAATATTTATTTTTTCAGCAAAGTGTTAGTTGAGTAGTTATCTCTCTACTCATTCAATTCAGTTAAAGGTAAGAATATAAAAGAAAATTATTTGCTAAAATAATTCTACTAGACATGTCTGTCTATTTTTGGCATTCTCACGGTCCTAAAATGTGACATATTGAGGTAAAATTATGGAAATTCAATAAAAATTTATCGATCACTAAGAAAAATTTACCGGCGAACTTAAAGTTTAGTTCACATGGATGAAAAAGGGGAGCAGCCATCTAAGAGACACGCCCACAATTTACAATAAAGCTTATTTGACTCGAACTTAAAGTTCTTACGTAATATATTCACTAGAGGGCGTAATCAGATATCTGGCACGCCAACAGTTTGTACATACACGTGGAGGGTACTTAAGTTTTGGTCTAAATCTAATTTAGTTTTTTATTTGTTTTGTTATACTTCCACAGAGAGAAATAGCGTGATAATGATTTAGAAGATATTATAAAATTGTGTCTGAAATGTAATGAAAATGTATTTAATTACCAGAGCAAGAGATCTCACAACAGGTCATTATAAATAAAATTATAGTAAAATGAAATGTTCTCTTTACTTATTATTATTATTATTATTATTATTAATGTTATTATAAAGTGTACTGTGTGTAGTTAGCGGCCAAGATGAAAAGTGGCGGCATTACTTTGATGCGGCCAAGATCAAAGATGCCGTTTGTTTACATAATAGTGGCCTTTGAAATGGAACAATGGGATGCCAGGATCAAAAGACAAATAGCCGCTGCTACGTTCATTCTACAATATACTATGTAATACATAAAATAGAAAATAAAACAAAACAAAATCCACAATAACTATGTGCAGTGCAACTGTTGCAAGGATAAAGAAAAGAAAACACAAGTATTGTATTAAAACTATTGGTGTATGTGTGTGTCATAGGTGAAGTAAATAATTTAAGAGTAGAAATGAAGAGAAGAATGTGTAGAGAATATTCTAATTATAAAATAATTTAGTTTCTTAAGAGCTTTAATGATTATAAGAAAGAAGGGAATTTATATTTTTGTACACGGACACACGGACGGGCATGATTAGATGGATGTTATAATGCCTCTTGGGTAAATATAATTAAATTTTATAATATAAAAAAAAACAACAACTGACCTTCATTATCTTTGAAGTAGTTTCAATCATTTTGTTCGAGCAGTACAGCATAGAGAAAGTACATTATGTATATATATGTGTGTGAGTGTGTGTTTTCCCCCATTCAGGCCAGCATCTCTACCACAATTATACACTTACATGTTAAATTTATTCACATTCGTCAGCTTTATGTGTACGAGTGGAAAAATACTTTTTACCTACATCATCAAAGAATACTTAATGATCGCGAATGGCCAAAGCTTTATATTAATTATTACTGCAGTTGTTACAGTTATAGTTACTATTTTATACTATATACTGTAGTATTTCTTTACGGTTTGATTGGTAAAAGTTGTTGGTGTTGGTTACCTTCCTTCCTTGCGGCATTTACTGTCAAAACATACACTAAAGCAAATGTGTTCATACTTGTAGTTGTCTTTCGTTTGCTTTGAAGTTGCCTAGAATCCAATGGCGTTTAAATAATCAATTCAATAGAATGGTACAGTAATTGCGTATGCATGTGCGTGTGTGGCGTCTGTGTGCTTGGCTAGAGAAATGCTAGCTCTGCGTTAACAAAAATGCAATATGATTATTAAAGATGAAAGCAAAATGCCGCTTATATGGACACAAACATATATACGCAACACACATTATCCCGTTAAAGGCTTATGGTCCACATTCATTAATAAAAATATACCATTACATGTGCATACATATCATATATGTGGATATGTATATAAATAAGCTGATCTGCCCATTATTGTGCTTGTACTGATAATTATCGTGTGTGTGTGTGTGTGAATGTGTGTTTGTCGGTAAGCATTTAAGAAATTGTTCAAGAGTAGTTTTCGTTTTGTTATTGCTTTTATGATAGTAGTGGTGACCTCTTAGCCATTGACTTTGCAACAACAATAAAAACATCCACAAACATCACCAAAACTTTATCATAAACTTAATGACAATAGCTGTTGAAATGTTATGCGTTTGATACGTACCGCCATTTCATGATACATCTGTTCACTGAGATCAGTTAAAAAGCATAAAAATTCATAAATTTTTCAACTTTAAGTTAAAAAAAAAATAAAATAAAAATTGTTTTTCTTAATTTTATATTGATTGGGTAAAGGAAAGGGAGTGAAAGATAATAGAGACTAAGCTTCATAACAATAAAAACATTTTTAATGAGATCAATAAAAATTTGTAATAGCTTAACACGGTTTCTGGGTCTGGTTTTATTGCAATCAATTTTTATTCACATATACGCACATACACACTGCAACTGGGTTACCATTACATTTGTATGTAAATGTCTTAAAAGGAATCCTGTATCCATCATAAAGATAGATTTTAGTTACGATTGCCATAAAAATTGATTCAATTTTCATTTTCATTTAATTTTACGATTAAGCACATTTTTGCTTTATAAACGGTAGCTAATCAAATTCTCTCTATATCTGTCTCTCACTCACCTCTGCACATGTGTAGTTTCCCCTTTTAATCTTCAATCACAAACCAGACAAAACAATTAAACTTCAAACAATCTAACCCGCGAATATTTAAATAAATATCGAAATTTTAATTTAAGATAAGAAGACGATTTATACGAAAACGATAAAAATTATGTTTCGTTTCGTTTAGTGTTTGATTGAAATTTGATGTTTTTATGTTAAAACGCAAAATATGTACCGACGATAGGTCTTAAGCTCAAGAAAGGGAAACAAAAATATAGTAAATAACAACAACAATAGCAACAATAAAATGACAAATAGCGTACACCCAAATGCAGACACCTTAACTAATTAAATTTATTTATTGTCTTTGGACTAAATGTTATCCAAATATCCTAAAAAAATACCATCTGAAGCTTATATATAAATTTCTGTAGAAGCTGCAGGGACGAGGAAAAGGCGGAAACTGTGGAGCATCTGTGGTGTGAATGCTCGACTCTACAGGGAAAACGACACAAACAGTTGGAGTCAGATTACCAGAGGGTCTAGGGTCACTAGCAGATGCTAATATTTTCGACCATCCTCCGGCTCAATTAACTCTGTGTTTACCGTTTTGTCGGGTATCACAATGGGCCTGCTTATTGGCCTAACTGAAGCGCTTTTGTTTAAGAGCGCATCCGAGTAATGTAACCTCACCTTATATATAAATTTACATTCCCACATAGGTGTCTTAGATGGGCACGGCCCTATCGATTTAGCTAGTTAAAGGTTGATGTGTGGCATTTACTATTTAGTTGTTACAAATATACGCACAAACTTAATATACCATTTATCACAAATGGGACGGGGTATAAAAAACAACCCTTTAGCTTTGGCAAGCGTATAAAACGAGTAGTTGAGCAAAAACACAAAAGACTTAAACAACAAACTCGCTGCTTGGGGTCCGTATAGCTATTATAGTCATGCATACAAATGTAATGCTATGGAACACGATGCGCACGTATCATTTTTAACGCTATAAAACCTTTTAAATTATAGCTATTGGAAGAGGGGGGAAAAAAAAGCAGTAAGAACAATAACAACAACAAATTGAAAGAAAATGAAAAAAGAAACACAGCCAACAAAACCTTAATTTGTTATGCTTTCATAGTTATTGTTGTTGTTGTTGTTGTTCTTAATAATATTCTTTACAAATGTAGTTGTTGTTGTTGCTGATGTTATTGGTGTTGTTATTGTTATTATTATTGTTGCCGCATTTGTGCACAAAACCAGAAGCACTTTCGGCTTTCGATTAAGGCCCATCAACGCCGCCAGATAACACATTTTTAAAATCATTATTAACAAGTGATTTCAAAGACAGCCGCATTCGATATTTATGGCAAGAGCACTTTTTATATCTGCCATTATAATTTATATGGTGGTTTATTGGTTTCGTTCAAACGTTTCTAACTTTAAAGGATATATTGCCATTTTTGGGGGTGTGGCTCACTCTTGATCAGCAACAATTATAGAAATGTATAATATTAGCTTAAATGGGCGTGTCTTGTTCGTAACGTATGTATTGTGAATGGAGTGAATGGATAAGAATTCTCTATTTGCCACGCCCAAAAATTACTTATATCGTACACATATTTTTTCAATTAAATTTGAAGTATATTTCTCATTTGTTTATTATTTGTTGAAGTTATTACTTTAGCAGTTCTCTACTATGCAAGTGATGGTGGGTATCTTAGATTTGGAGTGCCCCTAATATAACTTTTTTACTTGTTCTGTTTCGCTTAGTTTTTTTCTTTTATCACAGTCTCTATATGTATTGTGTAATGTATTAAGAGAGAGAAACGATTTACGCTTATTATCTATTTTCTTCTTTCTTGTATTGTAACTTTTCTGCTTCTTCTTATTCTCCCATTTCTAATTTCAATTTATTGTAATTTTACAAAATTTTTGTACTCTAACCACCTGTGCTGTTTAGATCACATCATTAATAAACTTTGACTGAATCAATTTAGGTATAAACGTCCGTCTGTCTGTGCTTTAAGTAGAAATTTACATGAAAAGTCAGATTTAATAATTGGATAAATTTTGAATTATGTGGGATGTATGGTATTAAATGGTTGGCTTAACTGACTGTAATATTTTTATTTTTAAATGATATGGAATGAACCGGAATTTCGTCTAACTCAGATATTTAGAAATTGAAAGAAAGTTGTTGTAATTAACTTTTGAATAAAAATGTATCTACGATGTATTATAAATTTTATCTGTTCACTCCAACACTTGTTAAAAACACACCTATATACACACTTGTGTACGCTTGTCATTGTTGTTTCCACATTGTGAATATTTCTTAATCAGTGATCAATCAAATCGTATCAAACTAAATCGATCCATCAATCATTCGATGAATTGTAAACTTAACAAATAACTGTTGCTCTCTTTGTTTTATTTTCTTTTGGTGTACGTTTAAGGTGTTACCTATTCTTTTTATTCTTCTTCTTCTTCTTCTTCATTTACTTAAGCAATCTTAAAGAAATTTCAAATAGAAGCCGCATGTGAGCGGCATAATCTAAAAGGCGACAGAGTAATACTCACCATGAAAAAAATAATAATAATAAGAAAAACAACAAAACGAAATTGTGTACGCTTAAAGCGGCAAACATGAAACGGCGCGCGGGATATTTGAACGACTGGAGACGGCACATTTAATCCCTTCCATTTCCAAAGCACAACATAACACAACACAACACAGCACAGCACAGCACAAGATTAGACGCACAATTAGAAAGAATAATGAGTGGCAAGAAAAATCTTAGAAATTCAAGATTCCTCAAGCGAAATAAACTCTTCAGGGTATTTATATGTATAGCGGCACGGTATGCTGTTTGGTAATACAATCTAATCTAACAATTTGGTTGTTTGTTTATTTGCTTCTTTGGTTGGCTGGCGTTGGTTGGATGGCTTTGTTTGATTGGTTGTCTTGTCTTTCGTAGAGGTTTTTCCCATTTTTCGTTTCTATTTTTTTCTTTCGCTTTGAGTTACGAAAAAACAGTAATAATAATAATAATAAAACTGTTCGAGAGTATTTGCAAATAATTCGTTTTTATATTAAATGCAAATTTTTATATTCATGTACAAAACTAAAGTCAAGCAAGTAAGAAAACATATAAAAAAATGTGATAGAATTTTAAAATATTTGCTTAAGTTCGAAAATTGTGTTAAAAATTGCTGAATTTGAGACGGACGGATGGACAAACATTGCTCGAAAAATCTTTACAGTTACGGATTACTAAATTAAATCTACCACTGTTGGGGTAGAATATAAAAACATTTCATAAAACGATTTACAACAGATGTTAAACAGATGTGAGTAGATGATGCACCGCTACGGCAAATCGAACTGTTGAGATAAGTTTCCAATATTACAGCGCTACCCTATGGTGGTTCCGTCAATCATTCTACTCAAACAAATCCGTCATTCAGTCAAGCCGCACATGTGTTAAAAGTTTAACATTAAGAACCTCAAGCTTTAATTACCAGATCAACGAGTCTCCCTTGCTTAGCCTGCCACACTCAGAATTCTACTTTGATTAAAATATTACGTGTAATAACGCATAATATTACCTCGAATTGTTTGCTTCTCCTCGTATGCACAATCATGGTGACAATAAATGTCGGTAAGAATAAAAAAGAGGCAAAAAAATAAAATAAAACTAAAAAAAAACGGGAAAAATTAGCAACACTGACGCTTAGTAGTAAAAAAGTTTTTGGTGTAACAACAACAACACGAAATTCTGCTTGCCATGAGAATCAACATATACTGTCATCACAGCTACATCAGGCAGCGGCAGGGCACAGTAAGAACAGCATCATCAACAAACATGTCGCATTCAACCATATAACTTACCACATAGTTTGGCTACTGTGTAACAACAACATCATCGTCACCGTCATCGTCATCGTCATCGTCCCCAACATCAATTTACAGCAACAGCATAACTGACTGACTACCGGCAGTCTGGCTGGCTTAAACGGTTGTTTCTCTTCTTTTCGCTTTATATGCGTTCAATGCATAAAGACCTACATACGCGTGTATTTGTAAGTATGTAATTATGTATATTTTTTGTATTTTTTTGGTACAAGTATTTTTGTAACGCGGTAGCCGACACAATAACAACAAACACTAAGTAGACAGCTCCAACGGAGCACGATTTTATATTTATTGAAGTTGCTTATTCACTAGTCGGTTGGCTGGCTGGCTGGATGTTTGGCTAGAGTTTAGTTTAGTTTAGTTTAGTAACTTGTTTGTTTGTCGGTCTCGGTTATTTATTCCTCTTGTGAGTGAATGCCGCGCATGATCTGTTTACGATAACTTTCTTGTTGTTTACATGAGTGTGCGTGTTTCTTCATTAATGCATCTGTATGTTACGACCGCTATCCTTTACTCATCCTCTCTTTATCTTTCTAATGTTACGTATAAAGTTTTTTTTGTTTGTTTTTGTATTAAAATTATTATTTTTTACAAACTGTTGATTGTTTACAATTTAAATATTATTACAATAGTTTGTTTGGATGGCGACAGTGAGTAAAGGTGATCAAATATCTAAAATTATTTCACTAAGGGTCCATGGTTGCTAAGGAATGCAGATACTTCTGTCTTCCTGCTCTCTTTGCAATAATTTTGAAACGTTTGGTTTCGAGGGGAATGTTTATGTAAGCACATCACAAAGCGTATAATCTTCCTTGAGAAAATCATCCCCGCTCTAGGTTACATACAAAAAGCCTCATTGGAATGGTCTACTGCTGCAAATTCAGATACAGCAAGTCTTGTAAATATTCTTCACATTCTTATTTAGTTTAAATTTGCTTTAGATGAATGGATGCATGCTTTGATTGTATTGTTGTACGGTATTTGGTATTCCTTATTGTCAGGCAGGTGGCAAATTGCAACATTTCTTTAAGAAACAAACGTAACAACAAAGTGAGCCGGCAATTGGTCTTGAGAGTTTCTTTTTTTTTATTAAGTCAACAATCACAGCTTGTCATGGCGTGAATAAGTTGATGCTCTCCCTCTTTCTGTCCATCCATCCAACGCAATATTCCGCATAAATCCCTGTTTGCATTGATCAAGGATTAACTACTGCTTACACTACACTGTGGGAAAAACAACAGGTGTTTTTTTAGTGATGCCTCAATTTTCGGTTTCAACCAAAGATATTTTTTTATAGGAATTTTATTACTGGGTAAGTTGTTTTTATGGGCAATGCCTTGCTTGCACACTTAATTTCCTTTAAAAGCAAAATATATTATAATGATTAAAAAAACGGCAAAAGGGGGAGGGAAAAAACAAAGCTGCAATAGGGTGAGAAGGTAATTATTTTTAGTTAATATTCTCATTAAGAGATTTTGCTTTTAATTTAATGTTTTTTATATCCTACAGCATTTGGGTTAACAATGAAATGGTTAAAGAAAACAATCGAATCGGAAATATTTCTCTTTAATCGGTTTGTGTGGTTTTCTATTTTTCTAGATATTTTTCGTTGAAATCTTTTAAGCCGTAGTCTTTATTAAAAATGACCTGAAAGGAACTATTGTTTTTACACTTTTTCATTTTGAAATAGATAAAAAAAATTAATAAAAAAAACATTAATTGCGTTTTTTTATATCCTGTGCATATTCTATACTAAGTATACTATGTTTGTCATTCTGTTTGCAACACTCTGGATGATCTGAATCAATCTAGCCATATCCATCTATTTTAAAAATTTAAATCTACTTACATGATCTTTTTCGTTATAGATTATTATTAATTAATTGACTCTCAAACGTTTGAAAATAAGTCGTACAGGGTAATAAATGGTCGGCATTGATTTACATTTTTACCTGCTTTCTCATTTATATACTATATATAACTACCCAGTAGTAGCTAAATAAATGAACAACAATAACAACAACAACAATAATAATAATAAATCATGAAATTGTAAACGTATGCGTATAGTTTTGTATGTCGGCAATAATCAAAGTGTTATCTCTGCATTAAGGCACACGCCATTTACAACATAAAAGCGATGCCGACAAAAAACACAATGACTGCGCCACAAAATGTTAAAGAAGATACGGATAGATGCTATTGATTGATTTGTGAGGGATTTCAAGCGGTCAGCAGCAACAAACCGAAGCTCTCAACGACTACGACAAGGAGTAGTAAAATGAAAATATATTAAAAACGAAAGAGGAAACATTTTGATAATAAAACTCTCTTAATCCACTCAAAGGGGAAACATGTTTTGTGCATATAAACAAGATAGAGAGAGGAAGAGAGGGAGTACAAATGACTATAAAAAAAGATATATTACGATAGCTTTTAATTTTTATTAGATGAAAATTAATTCATAGAAAATTTCGCTGATTCGGTGATTAGAAAAATTTACATACACATCCTTTAGAAGATTTCCTGTTACTTATTGATAAAAGTCAACCAATATAAGAATAAGAAGAAGAGAGATAAATATCCCGCTGTTGTGATTGTAGCGCAGCAGGTGATAAAATACGAAATATCAATAAATTTTTTTTTGTTTTTTTTTTTTTTGTATGCTCAACTTTAAAAAGATGGCAAATAGTTCTTGTGTGCACAACAGGCGGTCGGTCCTTTTCAAAGGCTAAATGAATCAAGTCGTAAATGTATGGGCGGGCAATACGGGGCAAGTGGACAGATAGACTGACAACCACAAATTACTTATCAGACATGTGAGATTGAAATACAGATGTTGTTGTTGAGGTTGTTGCAGTTCCCGATTGCTGATGCTGATGCTTTGAAAATGTGCTTATAAATTGCTTACACATTCTGTAATTTATCAGTGAGGGTCGATCGTATCGTATAGCCCACTCTGTACATGTGTGTGTGTGTGTGTGTTGTGTGGTGTTTCTCTAAAATTCTTTACAATTTCCTTCTTTAGTTACACTTGAATTTTGTAAATTTTTCGGTTTCGCTTCTTTGCCTGAAATTAAATACTTTTCTTTTATTGTACTTCTTCTTCATTTTCTTGTTGTTTTTTTTTTTTTTTTTGGTAAAGTACATATAAGGCAGTAACACGTTAAATGAACGAGAGAATGAACAAACAAAACAGGACAAGATCATGCATAAAAAAGATAGAGTATGAGTGAAAGAGAGAGGGGGAGGGATGGGTGGCTCCTGAAATCTTGTACTCAATTTGATTACATACATCTGTATGAGAATATTGTTGCAGCGATCGGTTTGATTCTCTTGATCATTTGATCTTTCTTTAGAAACGTACGAATGAGAGAATCGAGAAGTACGGTTTTCTGTGGCAAGGTGTCACAAGTTAACGTTTCTTATGAAAATTATTACCGCTAGATCGGTAGATCTAGATCTAGATATAAGTAATTAATATATTAGAGAGTTTACATATCCAAAAAAACAGACACAATATTCTTAACTACAGAGATGATATTGACAATACTAAAAAGAATTACATTCTAGCTCTCTACTAATTGTTGTTGTTAGTTCTAATATTTAAATATTTAGACATAACATTATTTATGAACTTTGTCAAATAAAACTTTTCTCCAAAGTATGTGTTATCATATGTGAAAATTGTATATTACAATCTAATAAATCGACAGCTCCCCCTGAAGAAGATGTGAATTCTATCATCGAAACGTTGGGAGGACTAAAAATATTTAGCTTTACTTATAGGGATCCCATTGGCGGAAACAAAGGATCAACAATTATTACTAATTAAGGGTCAATTATCAATACTTTATAATAAGTAATTAATGCTACATACAAACAAGTACAACATTCATTTGTCTTAGGAGAAATCTTTAATAATCAATATAAGCATAACCAACTTGACCAATTTTGCTCAATTTAAATAGAAACATGCATATCTTTGAGGTGGCTGTGACTAGATTGATTCACATCAAAAGATCACCAAAAATTACTACAATAACTTTTATAGTCAACTATACATATATATACACAATATGTTTCACAAAATATTTCAATTTTTATACAGATAACATTTCTAATTGTTATTTGAACAAAAAGAAAAGAAAAAAGAAACTAAAATCTTCTAATCCGTATAATCCATCAAAATCCCAAATAATCCTTGACTTTCAAGTTAACCGCCATACCATGATTGATTGAATGAATGACTTTTATTAAAGTGTTACCGAGACAAACAATTTGTTGTTTGAATGGTATGAAAGAGCATATTTTTTTTTTTGAACAACAACAAATACTTTTACCTTTACCTTTAAATGAAAAACATCTTTATATTGTTCGTTTAGCTAAGCGGGTGGTCTTTTATGTTACACTTACTCTCTCACTCATTCAATTTCGTTTACCTGTTATGGAGATTTTTTTATTTATTATTCTTTCCAAAGTAAACATGGTTAGTCAACAAGAGTAATGATTTACCGTCGGTAATAAATAAAATAAATTTTCATAAAATTTATATTGATTTCGGCAAAAGAACATAAAAATTAGCAAAATGTGCCGACATGGCATTAATGATGTAAACAAATCACAATGGGATACTGGATGGAGCACATAAATGAAATTTAAATGTTATGGTAAGAGAATCGTATAATTAGAAGAAAAATTATGTAAAACTGTACAAATCTTACCCTTAAGTTTACCTACTACGTCCGTGATTGGCTCAAGCCATTCTGCAGTTAGATTGTGTTTTAAAAATATGCAAAAATAAATTTCTACAATGGTTTTCAAATGTTTATAACTGTTGAGTGCTATCTGTTTTCACGCTTTATACTCTCGCTGTTTTTTCGACTCTCAGTTCACCATTCCGTAATTCATTGTATTTCGCTTGTCTCGTTTGATCCACATTAAGATATTACGACCCATTGTTTAAAAAGTTGAAAAAGTCATAAAATATTGATTGGCTTAAAAAACGTTTAACAAACCAATTGTTTAAGAGAGCCTTTGTTCAATTTGCATACTTGCTTATACATCAGAAAAATGTATTCCTTTGCATACAGGATTGCACGAAGGTGGATGTTTCGGTGCAGAATATCTCAAGGTTAACGACGCTATAGTATGTTAAGGATATTTATTGAACCATGTTCAACATTTGTTTTTAATTTTATTTCTTTTAAACTTTCTAGTTCGCGTTATGGTCGTTTATTCAAAGTGCAAGGGGGATTGGTTATATATAATATTATCGTTACTTTGAATAATAAATTATTCACAAAAGCATAAAGAAAACTCAATCTTAACCGCCTTTGTTCATTCAATATTCCACCTCTCACAAATGGAGATAAATTCAGATTACATTACTTCACTTTGTGCTCTTCACTCTATCAAAAAAAAAAAAAAAAAAAATATCATGCCATAAATGAAAGAAGAAGAAAAAAGTAACAGAACTAGTACTAAGCAGCAATAACCGTAGCGGCAGCCGCAGTGGCAGCGGCAGCAATAATTTGTTAATGTGATTTTTTACAATGGCACCGCATGAAGCCCACATGAAATGTCAGCTGTGACCGAGGATACTCTTTAGAAACGCCACGTTTGATCACCACAATTTTTATGCTCATCTCATCGTCGCAACTTGAAACAGTTTGCTACGCAGTAGGGGCGCGGTTATCTTTGATGTGTTTCACGTTCTCTGTCGGTGGACAATAAATGCATTAGGCCAGCGAGACAATCAAGGAATTTTTTTCCTTTCTTTTTTTTTCTTGCTTCAAATGATAAATTGTGTTTTTTTTTTTCGTAATTCTTCTACCACTTGTGCCTAAACAATCATAACTAACCATATAATTTGTATAAAATTTTTCGGTTCTTTTCTTTTTAATTTATACACACATGTATGTATGTGTGTGTGTACTTTGCTGCTATAAGGCAGTCACCTGTTGTAGTAAATACACCTACTTTGGCGGCATTTTTGTTTGATTATGTTCCGCTGTGGGGATTGATATTATGTGCATGTGTTTCTCCCTCTGTCTGACGCGGTTGAGTTATTGTTGCATTTAAACACATTTAAGTGTATTACAGTAGCTGATAAGCGACGGTAGATGAAATTATTTACAATGAAAAAAAAAAAAAAAACACAAAAAAACAACAACAACAACAACAAGAAAAAATTTCTTTATGAAATTTGTATATCGAAGTGATTTATTTTGGACGGGACCAAAGTTCACTTTACCATACATTGATAAGCTATTTATCTATGCTGTCATAAATCTACATAATTTTAACATTTTTCACATAATATGGGGAGTATGCTAAGTTTGTCATTCGGTTTTCAATACCCAGAAGGTATATGGACATAAATGTCCGTATGTCCGCATGTCTCTCTGTTGTTGGCATTCTAAAAGTCGTAAATTTTAAGATATTGAGTTAAAATTTTGTACAAATACTTTTAGTTTTTGCACGCAAATCAATATTTAAAATGGGCAAAATCAGTCAAGAGCCACGCCCACAATCAACAAAAATTTATATATTTGCTACAAAAATTGAGTTGAAATTTAGTATGCATATTTATTTGATTTGATTAGAGATTTGGCCTAAGCCAAAGTTTTCTTGCTTGTTCAATATTCAATATTTTTCAAGTAAGAACGCAGTAGAAACTTGAAAGTTTTGCCTTTGTTTTCCGTCGAGAAAACTTTTTTAGTTTGCATTTAGATGTAACGATCACGGCCACGGAAAATAGCACTACTTTGGTTCTTTGTGAGTAAAGTTTAAGTTGTCGGTACTGTTTTAAGTCTACAGATTAGTTTAGAAATTCACAATTTCGATTTACCCATTTTCTCCCTTTAACATTTAAACATTATTATTGTTATCAAAAAAATAAAAGCCATATTATTAAAAATAATATCCGTATTAATGAATAAATATACAATAACTTTGAATTTGAGTGAATAAAAACACAGCTAAACTTAATGAATGCCATTAAGGGACAAAAAAAAAACTGTTGTGTTGATATTCAAATATCGTCAAAATATCAAATCAAAATTATATTAATAAATATTTAATGAGTTTCATGATTAAATAATAAAAAGTATATAAAAAAAAATCCAATAAATTAATTTATGCAAAAATGCTACCGAAAAATTTTCTTAATTATTTAATATTTCGCTTGATTTGAACAAAAAGAGATAAACCGACACACAGAGCCGAAATTAATAAATTAATACCTTAATGAATATTTATAGATTTAGGTGTCGGGACTTTGTGTTGCTCGTCTTTTAATATTTCTTATTTCTTTTGTTATTAGTTTAATGTAGTTGTAATAAATTTTTACGACTGATCATTGATCAGATAAATTATGCGATATTTTTGATTGAAAAACATTTGTACAAAATTTACAAAACTAAGCGTTTTTTCTATTATAAAATTAACAATAACAGGTCGACACTAAGCCTCTTTCCTTGGCATAATTCAATTTAAGTGATATATTGGGGGTACAACGAAACCGAAAATGTTGAGACAAAATTTCAGCTTTTTTTTAGCTTAATTGTAATCATTTTAAGCTTGAAATTTAACCTGATGCATGGAAAGAAGAACTAGTGGTGATCTGCTTCAATTATCTTAGAATACATGAGCACCCCAAAAACCTTCTTCAATGGAGGAATGAAAGAAAGCGAAGACGTTCTCTTCTTTGTAGGGGTCTTGTTTCCAGTACGACTGGATCTATACAACTGAATCTTCTTTTTGCCGCTCGATTTGGTTATAATTAATAATAATTTTCACAATTTCAGCAACTTAGTGTAATATCTGCATAAGCATATGATATAAAATTCCTTTCCTACTTAATATCTTAAGCTAGGTACCTGTTTTACCATTAATACCACTTGTGGCATAATTTCAAATTAATATTTTAATTAGCCAAAGAGCTACATTTATATATAAATGATAGAAAAATAAGCAAAAAGAAAACAAAAAAACAACATAAAGTTGAAGAAGACGAAGAAGAAGAAAAAGTACGAATATGTTAAATCCGTAAGACCAGTAGTCGCGACATGATATAAATTAACTGTTTTGACTTTGCACTACGTGAATGGCGGCTTCTTTTATGTGTCTCCACCAGAGATTTCTCGTTTCTCTTACTGGTTGGTTGCCAGCAATATTTGACTTTCATTTCATTAATCTTTCATGCTGTTGCTGTTGCTGCCGATGCTCGTGTTGCTACTATTAACAACGACTCCTACTTAGTGTGGCTGCTAATTTTTACTGCAGTTTACTGCCTTCTAACGATTGATCTGCTTACTGAATCAATGGATCAATGTCTGATATTTTTAATATTCATACGAAGATAATGTGGTCGCAAGAGATTTTTAAGCAAAATTGATGGCATTGCCCACATGTTTGTTAAAGTTTAGAAATACAATAAAATTGTGAATATTTTCATTAACTGGCAGATAGATGTTTTTTTTTTTTTTTGTTATCAGTGTCATGACTATTTTCCGAATTTATAGTTTTTACAGAATTCTGCCGTCTTTTGGTTGAATCTTGTCTAATTTCTTACATCAACATTTCATTTAATAATATTTCGAATACTTGGTGCTCTTGTGCTTTCATTGACTGTGAGGTATTTTATGACTTATATGTACATTTTATTACTGTAGTGGAGGAAAGTCACCCTGTTTTAAGCAAAACAAAAGGATTTACTTTTTCTTAGTTCACACTTAAAATACATTTCTGTCTATAACAGCCTGCAAAAGTTTACAGTATATAACACTTAGCAAGTTGACATGTGTCGTTGTCATGTTTATACAAATAATACTCATTTATCGACTTATACTCGTTAACATTTATAACATTTACTGTTAACTGGTTAACAGTAATTTTAACCACTAGATGTGCTGCAATAAATTTGTTAACATTTGCTGCAAATGTTAAGCAAAAATATGTGTTTTTCATTAACAGAAGAGGCCAAGTACTAAAAATAACAGTTTCATATTATAAAAATAGGAATTAAAATAAAAAATTATAAGAATTATTTATTGTGAGGATACTCGAGATCGATTAAGAAACTTTTTCTTAAATGAAACGATTTTAACAAGTCCGTCTGGCCATTTTTTAAACCCTTTGTATTAAATATATTTGTCTGTGCTTAAGCTCCTGAGACATCCCACATAATATTCTTAATCAGTGTTAGGTGACCTCAAAACGACTTGGAAACAGTCATCTTATAGTAAAATTTGTCATATCTCCTATAAATCATACTTGAATGGAATAAATTTCTTGTGAGAAAGAGTTTTGTTTTTGCACGTGTCAATAATTGTATTTTGTGAGAGAATTCTTATACGTGATTAAAATGCTAATTATTAAATTGCCGTTAATTATGATAAGGAGAGTGTAACCATTTCAAACTTACTTGATTGGCATCTACGATCAAATACAATCAAATACAACTTAAAAGCAACAACAATAACAACAACAACGATATTAATGATGATGATGCGTTGATACTTATGTCAGACACACACATACATTACACATGTATGTGTAGTAATATTGCTTTTGATATCATAAGCAGAAGAAGACAAAGAAGAAGAACACAGTAGGACAACACTTTAACTAGAAACAAAACAGTGGAAAATCAAAAAAATTTTATATTTGGCTTAGACCAACTTTTGGACACCAACAATTTTAGGACATCTAACTAGTAACAATGTCGTTATTATAGACGGGGTCTTGATGCTATTTTTGAGGGGGGAAAACCGGAAATAATGATATTTAAAAATTAAGCTTTTGTTAGTTTTTTCTTCAATTGTGCGCGTATTTTTCAACTTTATGTAATATGGGCGTGGCAATTATGTGATTACGTCTCTTGATAGTACATGTAATGCATTTTATGTCCACTTACAAGTCGAATTTTACGTTAAATAACGTTTTCTTCAATTATGGGCGTGTCTGTTAACTCAATAGTGTAACAAGAATGAAAATATAGGGTCTTCTAGTTAAGAGAAAAACAATAACAAATCTTCATATACCGCTATTAATATTGTTGAGGGTATAAAGAGTATACACATTTACGTGTGTGTATGTATATAACTGATTAAGTTGGTAAATGTCGCAGTTAAGGCATAAATGCGCCAACATGTATGCTGGCACTCAACCTCTTGCTGTTATTTGTGTAAAAGATGCTATTACAATTGAAGTTAAATGGGAAAATATGTGAAAGTAACACATACGTACCAACACTCAAGCACACACACACACACACACACACTTAACTAACTAACTTGCTTAGAGCACACATTTAGCAAAATGTACTTACCACCACCCATCACAGCGTTTACATTTTGTGATTCAATGAAAAATGAGAAAAATATTAACTGAGTATGGAACCAAATACAAATATGTATACGCATGCACGCACATGCACACATATTCTGTATTGTGTATAAGTCTCTTTGTGTCTGTGCCTCTGTGAGACATACTGGCATTGAAGTTGTTATGGGAAAAATGTTTTTCCAATGACAAAAGAATTGCATCGAACAGAGAACTAAACAATTTGTTGTACACTCTAGCTCTCTGGCTAGCTAAGATAGCTAAGTGTATGTAAATTGCACGCATACTGATGCAGTTCTTTATAGAAAGCCTTGCATACTTTTTCTTCTTCTTCTTCTTCTTTCTTTTTATTTTTTTGGCTTGTGTTTTTCACAATTTCTCTAATTTTTTGAATGTTTGATATTGTTTTTATACTCACCAACACACAATCAATGACAATAACAATAATGATGATGATGATGAAGATATGATAAACATATAGTATATGTTTCATATCACACACTAAAACACTACACAAGAATGTAAATAAAGTATGTAATACGATTGAACAAAATTCGATTTAAATGTGTACACTGTACATAGTATGAAACACTAAAGTATGTTTTGTTCATAAATACAATTGTCGAAGCGTTTGTTATTATATTATATTGTATACTTTTTCACATACGTAGTTGGTTTTGTTTTTCTATTATTCTGCAATCATGCTTAACAAAGTATGTTGTTTATGTTTATTGGTTCAAGATTGTTTACGTTTCTTTTTTCTCTCTATATGTGCGTTTCACATATAGAGGTTTCACGTATCAATTCTTCTTGTATACAGTGACTAGCATATATATATATATATGTGTATACCCTTGACAGCACACGTTTACGTGTCAAATGGTAAATTATTTGTGTATAAAGTGAAGGTAACAAGGTTTTCTTCACAAAGATTTAGATAAATTTTATTACTACTGAGGCAAAATAATAACAAGTAAAACGGGACTATAGTAGGCGATTAGCAATAGGGAACAGAAGCTTGCGTTACCAAATTTTAGTGCGATGTTTCAATTTTTACGACTGTGAGAGTTCCAATAAAGAAATATTCACCGGACACACGGCTAAATCAAATATTTTATTGATGCTGAACAAAAATATACATACTTTTGGGCTGGTACTTACAAACTGAATGAATTGTATTTAACACCATTTCATACATTATGAAAGTATTTATTAAGTACAAGGTATACAAACATATGAATATATGAAATAAAATACAGTAAGGGTACATTGTGTACCACGTTATGAGCCATGTGTTGCCAGTATCTCTATGTATGTATGTTTTGTATATATTAAAGTATATATCATTATTGTAAATCACATAAATTTCTTATATACTTTTACCGTTACTGAATTATTAAACCATGTATATAACAAACAAATCAATTTTTTTATATTCCCCACATGAGATGGGGAGCATTTGGTTTGCAACACCCAGAAAGACGCGTCAGAAACTTTACAAAATGTGTATGTATATTCATAATCAACGGCTAAAATGAGTCGATCTATGTAGACGTGTGTGTTCGTGTGTTTGTCTATTCTTGGCACATTTTGGGATATTGAGCTGAAATGTTATACAGACACTTTAAGCTATTTATAAGAAAAAAGGCGTAATTATTTATACCTGCCACGCCCACTATTGTAGATATGGAGGGTATTTAAATTTTAGCTTAAGCCAAATTTCGTTTTCTAACTTGTTTTTTTTATTTAATAATATTTTAAATAAAATACCTGTCATTGAACAATAATCCAATGATATATTAACACATACATATGTATATTGAGCTGGAATTATTAGAAGCATATACACATACTTATTTGAATAATAAGTGAATTTTGTTATATAAATATTGTAAAACGTGACATTTTCAACTTAATAGAGGTTTCTAAACAGACTACAGAAAACTCTTTATTAAATACAATGAAATATTGCTAATATACAGGATGAAAAAAAAAAATAAAAAAAAAAAATTAATTTAAATATTCACATAAAAACAAAATGAAAACTTTATTTGAAAAATTTTTTTTTTTTTAAATAAACGATACTGAGTATCATTCATCATTGATTAACTAGTAAAAAATGTACACTAAATTTTAAATATTATCTATATACATATTGAGGGCGTGGCACGGGCTTTTGTTGTTATACAAGAATAGTTCCAAAAGTACTTGATGTAACTGGTTACACATTACTTAACAATTTGTAGTAGCTTCGATACTCTGCTTATAGTAAAAAGAGTTAAATTCTTCAAAATACCCATTAAGCGCATCTTTTACACTGTCTCAGATTTATACGTTTTTGTAAAAACTTATTTCTATTGCTAAACATAATTGCCACATATGTAATTGATCCTTGTTAGGAGGCTTTGGAGTAAACGCTGCACCCCTTGTTCGCACAGCTTAATTATGTCCAAATTCTCAGACAATGGGTGATGTATATATGCCACTTCCCTAATGTCTTCTAGCTTGTGCATATTCCGCCGTTGGTCATCCAATACTATTTTGTGGATTTTCTTCACCATTTCTAGTGTAATCACCTCTTTGCGGGGTTCGTCTTATATGGCCTCCTTTAAAATCTGCCTCTCTTTTACTTTGTTTTTACATTGTAATGGGCGGAAGAGATTCTGTGAAAGCTCAACCAAAATAAATATGGGACCAAAACTTCTCACATAAAAGTACAGGCTATGAAAATAGTACCAATTTTTATATACAATAAATTTTATTAATTTTTTTTTGTAAATTTGAATGTAGAGTGTATGCATAGATAGATAATATATATAACACAATATATTTAGACAGAATCTCTCTCGACCTCTTTCTTTACTAATAGAGAATAGAACTTAGCTACTTGAAGTTATGAATTGTGAAACGAAATGAATTGAATTGAATTGAATTGTGTGTGTTTATGAAAAGTTCAAAGAGTGTATGGTTTCTACTATACATATATCTACATATACAAACATATATATATGCACACATATAAATAAACAAGTTAAATGAACATTTACATGCACACATATCTAATTTTGATCTGTGTTTTCTGTATGTTTGTACATATTTGAATTTTCTACTTGACTCTTTAAACAAAAGACAAGTGTACGTATAAACACAATAAAAGAGAAATTTTTACATATATACGTTGCAGAATGAATGAAAATAAAGTCAAACTGACTTTATCGTTATTAAAATATAGTCAAGTGTATACAGTGGCTCACAGCTTATTTGGTACACCAATCTTTTTAAGGACAAAACAGCTGTAGCGTCTAAAATATTTAAGTTATCAACCAAATTTTAATGCCAAGTTGTTGTTGTATGTTTAACGAAACTTGAAAACAAAAAAGATTTCAAAAAAATATTTCTAACTGTTTAATAATTAGAACTTTGTTATAACACATCAAAAAACATGTCACAGCTTATTTGGTACAGTTGATTTTTTATTGAAAAATAATAAATATTATTATTATTTAATATTTTGTGTGGTACCCTTTCGCTTGTATAGTACTCTTTAGCCCCCTTGGCATTGACCCTACCAGCTTTTGCGTAACATCCGGGCTAATTTTACACCGCTCTTCCAACAACGCCTTCTTCAGCTCGTTTTTGTTGGTTATGTTGTGTTTTCTAATATTATTTTCCAACAAAAACCACAAATTTTCAGTAACATTTAAATCTGGTGTCTGAACCCGTGGCGACATTAAATGGGGGCAATTCCATATTAGTTAAGTGTGCACAATTGTTGACTTATGTTTTGGGTCGTTATCTTGATAGAAGCGGAAATTATCGCGTATACCAAGCTTCGTTGCACTTTGAAGCAAGTTGTCTTTCATTATTTTGAGGTACATATTTTTGTCCATTATTCCTTCAACAAACACTAGACTACCTACTCCAGCTGCTGACATACAGGCCCAAACTGTTACACTTTCCCCGCCACGCTTAACCGTGGTTTTAACGTTTTCTTTATTAAGCTCAGTATTCGATTTTCGCCAAACGTAGGATATGCCGATGGAACCCCCGATGTTAAATTTTGATTCATCTGCAAAAATAACTGAGTTCAAGAACTCAGAATTCTTCTTGACATATTCTTTTGCAAATGAAAGCCGGCTTTGTTTATTTTTTTTACTTATGAATGGTTTTTTACGAGCTACTCGACCATTAAAACCAGACTTGCGGAGTACGCAACGAATTGTTTTGGCACTGTAGGACTTGCCTAAATCATTATTAATTTCACAAACCACTTTTAGTTTCGGATTTGCCTTTATTTTTCTTACAATGTATCTCTCATCAGATTCATTGAAGATTTTATTAGGTGCTTTTCTGCCTTTATCATTTACGCGGTTTTCATTAAGAAAACGGTGGATAATATTCTGAACTGTGGATTTACTTCAGTTCACAAAGCCAGCAATTTTCCGTACCGAGTGCCCATTTTTATAATGATTTAGGACTAGTTCACGCTCTTCAGTACTGGTACGACGACCCATTTTTTTAATTGCGTGTATTAATTAACAATTACTTTAAATTAATAGAATTAATACTTGGAGTAATCACTAATATAACCAAGAAGGCCGAGAGGAGAAAAAATAGTGAAAAATGTTACGATCAGTCCATGCTTAAGTGCACAGAAATAACTGTACCAAATAAGCTGTGACATGTTTTTTGATGTGTTATAACAAAGTTCTAATTATTAAACGGTTATAAATATTTTTTTGAAATCTTTTTTGTTTTCAAGTTTCGTTAAACGTACAACAACAACTTGGCATTAAAATTTGGTTGATAACTTAAATATTTTAGACGCTACAGCTGTTTTGTCGTTAAAAAGGTAGGTGTACCAAATAAGCTGTGAGCCACTGTATATGTAAAATTTAAAACTTTATACAGGCAGTGAGAGAATATTCTGCAGCCTTTGTCTTCGTATTTGTTTCTCTGAGTATCCTTTTAGCAAGTTGTTACAATTATCATATAATTGAACACAATTCTATATACATATATATATATATACATATATATTTGTTAAATATATATGTACGTATATGCATATATCAGCATAATGTATGCTTGAGAACGTATGTTCTACATATATCTTATTACATGCATTCACTCATACATATGTATGTGGTGTTTATTTATTATATATATAACTTATATGTGTGTGTGTATATTTTGAAAAATTGAAATTTATGTTATTGGCGTTCCGGATGTGTGTGTGTGTGTGTGTGTGTGTGTATGTGTATGTGTGCGGATGCATACAGCTAATGAATATTTTAACACCATTTGCTTTCAACATTTTTTTCCTTTCAAATGAGAGTGTTTTTAAAATATGCTCTATTTTTTTGTTGTTGTTATTATTTTTATTTTATTGAATATATTTCCCCTAACTGTTCCCCTTGAAATCTATTATGTTTGACTGAATTTAATAAAATTTATTTTCATTCTCATTGTTTTTGTTGTATTTGTGTATATGTATGTGTATGTGTTTATATAACCAGTACAATAATTCATTAAAACGTTTCCTATACAAATTTATTTCATATTATCGTGAAGTATGTATTATACGTTTGGATAATGTAAAAAAAAAAAAAAGAACAAGTAAAAAAGATTTAGCTTTGGCCGAATATTAAAAACCCTTCATATCTACATACAAACGGTGGTCGTGGAAAATACAATTTTAGGCTGAGTTACAGTTTTTTGTAAAATGTAGGCGTGTCTGTTAAACGACCCAGCCCATTTGTAATGTCCATCTAAACATTTTGATACATATCTAGGCATGCCTCAATTTTTAATAGAGATAGAAGTTTAGATAGAAGTCCTTGCTGCCGTTTGCGAATGTAGTGACAAATTTAATATACCCTCCCCAACTTATATGAAGAGAATAATAAATATTATGGAACAGTAAAAATTAATGCCATGATTTATAATTCTTTGTGTATTAGAGATCAATGATTTGAAATTAATTATTATATTCCGCTTTAAATATAAATAATTACAATAATAATAATAAAAATAAAAAGGCTAAATCCTTTCGCTTTAACTTAAATATTTTTTTAAGCACTTTTTGTTTTAATTCGTTTTAATAAATTAATATGAAAATTTAATTGGTTAATTTTTATAATGCAAACAATGTTCATGGAATATAAAAAAGAAACATATTGTACATAAAGCTGTCATTGGCGGTTGCTTAGGATTAACAAAATATTTGAATTATTTATTACGACGTAATATTAATAGTAAGAAAAACAAGTAAAAAAGCTATTAATGGGTGGGTTACTTTGAAAAAAAGCTATTAAATTTTAATTTTGTATATTTGTATGGGCAGCTAGCAATTGTGAGCGTTGGTGTGAAAAGGTTTTTCTCATTAGTTATCGGTTTTCTGTAAATTGTGGGCGTGGTTGTTATCCAACCAATCGACTCAGTTTTAGATGCTGATCAAGAATGTATATACTTTGTAAAGTCTCTGACGCCTCCTTCTGGGTGTTGTTATGTTGCAAGCACGACTTACTTACGACCTTTGCTATCTCAATTACTTGTTTATATGTAACTTCTATAAACACACTTGTCCTATATGTTGTATCAATAACTTCACACAAATTCGAACATTATATAAATATGAATTTGTGATTTATCTTATTTACCAATTCCCGTTTGCTTTCGCCAGTTCAATTAAATTGTTGTCGCATACATGTTTATCCAAAAATTATAAAACAATAATACAACAATTTTCTATATAAAATTCTTTAGATTAAATATTTTACATGTCAGCCTATAGGTAGGCATGGAATATTTTATATTTAGATTAAAAGAATACTGGTGATTTTTATGCGTAAACAGCGCGTTTGTAATCACTGGTACGTGCAAATTAATTTAATTTAATGCAGATTTAAAATCATTTTCTATTTCATATGGTTTGCATCATTTTAATTTTCTATAAAAATAGATTTAAAAACAGTATAAAAGTATAATGAATCGATTATAAAAACTACATATCAGTTTAAAATTAATTAAAATTAAATGTATTGACATTTTTTCTATACAATGAGTGCTAATATTATTTTCACTTTATGTATAATGAGTTATTTGTTATGGTGAGTATTAAAGATCTTGATAAACATTTTTTAAAAGAATTGAAGAATATATTGTAATTTAAAAACATATATGTTGAGCAGCACATGAAAAGTATTGCATTACTGACTGAATCATTGAATGGCGTGTATGTGTATGAACTTTTCTATTGTGCAGTATTAATCAATATCAATTAATAGTTATTGTGAGTGAAATGAAATCAAATCAATTCACCTACAGCGCCTTTTGCCATCCCCTTCCAATATTCTCTTTTGCATTATATTTCATTTTTGTATAGGTAAAGACAAACTTAGGCTAATGCGTAATCTAAAATATAACTTACCCATACATAAATGGTTGCCCCAACTACGTAAAATATTCTAAAAATTGTGGGCGTGTCTGTTAACCTGTTGTATGTATATAAAACTATCCAGAGCCTTCTTTTCAGTGTTGCCAATGAAACAACCAAACTAGTATACTCATTATATTATGTTCTGGGTATACAAAAAAATATACAATATCATTAATACCTTTACATTGTGTAATTTAGTACGTGTACCGTGTGTTTTTTTCATACATATCAATATATTGCGTAATTAACTGTGATGCGTGATTGAAATAAATTATTCTCATATATATATAGTATAAGCTGTCTGAGTAAAGTTGTAAATGTTAAATTGCCATCAATCATTAATTGTACAGACATATGTTATTATTAAAATTTAAGCAATTAACTGATAATTTAAAAAAATTTTAAAAAATATTCATTAATCAATCCATTTCTATTAAATTAAATTAAAATAAATAAAACATCATGAAGGTCAACAAAAAAATTTGGTTAATGAAACAAAACTGATTGGACTGACAGATGGTCCATTCACAGTACGTGTAGTTTAAGTAATTTTAATTTTACTACTAATTAAAGTATTAGAGATTGCCCACATTTTTTCTAACTCTAAGCATGTACCAATTAAGGGTCAAGGAGAGGGGTTTTCATACACAACTAAATTGACTCAGTATTCAGAAGTAGTAGATATTGAAATTAAAAGCTTAAATAAAAAATTCAAAACTTTACAACTTTTTTTGTTTGTAGCATATCTTTAGGATACCACTTAAAAGCAACGAAAACCGTTAAACTGCTTAAAAGCTTAACTGTTGCTAACATTACATAAATTGAACATTTCCTTAACGTAACAAAGTGTTGAATGCATCATTACATATAATAACCTAACTAATTAAGATAAGCATGCACACACTGATTTGTACTTGTTGTTGTATTTTGTTGATAAAAAATGTGTATTTTTTTGTTTTGTTTATTTTTTATTTCCATTTTTACTGAAATATTAGTAAAGTTATTAGTGCAGTAATATAATTATGCAAGAATTTCAAACAAATGGCAGCAATAAAAACAACAACACCCTAAACAACACAAATATAATGTGCTAACAGGCAGTTTATTAAGAAAAACATGCAAGTTATGCTAAATAAAATAAACACACACACACACACATGCATGCACATACACATACTATATTAAACATTAAAAGAGAAACGGGAGAGAGAGAGAGAGAGAGAAAGATTGTGCAAGAAATTTTGAATGAAAAACTTATCTAAACATGTACGTGTATATGGTGCATAGATAATAGGTTTGTGGGGTGTTTAATAAACTTTAATTTAAATGCATATTAAAAATGCTTCTTATTATGAGAGAAACTATAAGTAATAAAATTATTAAAGACATTTCTTTTGTTGTGTTTTTAGGTGCTTGAATAATATTTAAACTGAACTGTGAGGACAATCAAAGCAATTCATGCTATGTAAGCATATTTTATGGTCATTAAATGTGCACGCATATAAGTACATGTGCTTGGGTAAGCAAATTTGAAATTGATATATATATGTGTGGTGCTTTTCATTTACAACTAAAGTACATTTTACACACAATTGGACTCCATTACATACATTAAGTCATATTTGCCTACATTGTTTACTTATCTATTAACTTTTGTATTATTAGTCAAATATTTGAAAAATGATCTAAATCCAAAATAATTTAAAACTTGCAATATTTCAAGTTATGATTTTCTTTTTTAAGAAATCCAGTTAAGTCGTTCTTGAAATGATCCCATTTATATAAGTTCAAATGTGTTTATAATTATATGAGTGCAGATTGGTGAAATGTTTTTTAAATTTCGACTTTGACCATTTTCATAATTAATGGCCTATAATACATTATCTTGGTTGAGTACGTATGTATATACATAACTGAAGAATAATTGAATAATAGAAAGACAGAGAGAGAGAGAGAGAGAGAGATAGACTATAGTTGTAATAGAACAGCAAAAACAGTGAAATCGTTAATGTTCTCCATCGCATTATGGCCTAATGAGTATGCATTCGATATATATATAAATCTACAATACAAACATTCAATGTACAAATATTTATATTTTAATTATATGTTTATATTATAGCATACATAAATCTTTATATTATTTAAGTATAGTACGCAAAAACATCGATAAGAGTACATCGGGAGACGTACTTGTATGTTGCTAGAGTTTCATAAATTATTTTGTATATGTGACAGACAATTATATACATATTGTACATACATATGAACAATACATGTTTTGAATCTATTTATATGCATTATTGCCGGTCTACTGTATGTATATACTTATTTGCATGTGGCTTACTAATGTCCTTTTATATGTTTTTCACGATCATTAAAATAATAAAAATTAATATGTAGTAAAAACACAAAAAAAAAAAAAAACAAGGACCATATAAGAGCAGTTATGTTGGTTGTTAGGAAATGTAATATAAAAACACAATATCTATGGATTATAATCATTAGCACATACGAGTATGATAATATTTCACAATTCTCCAGCAGAAAAACATGTTAAACGAATGCACATTCAACAGAAGCGCATCGAAACATCTGAAAGAGATAATCAAATGTTGATATTGTTGATGAGTTGTTTGTGGTGATGTGGTGTTGGTATAAAAATCATAATGATGTAGAAATTACATTTATTTTAAATAATAGAAAATGCAAAGTTTGTAGTGAAAAGTTAGCTCAAACTGCAATAATTAGGTCAATGTTGCTAACGAGTGAACGAGTATTCTAAGAGGATATACTGTTTTATATACTTCCCTCACAGGTGATATATATTCTACATATTTGAAAAAGTATATATATGAAAATCTAAATCTCTCTACAATAGCTATGTACGTCTGTACGTCCGTTTGTTATTGACATTGATACTGAGTTGAAATTTTTAGATTGATATTTTTAATTTCTGCCCCCAAATTTTTATATACTATGCCACGCCTATAATTAACAAAAATCTATCTATCAGCTACAAAAAATGTGCTATAAAGCTGAAAGCTGGTGCGTATATTTATAAGTAGTTCATAAAGTGATGTGAAAATGGGAAAATGGGCGAAGTTGGATATAAAGGAATGCCTACAATTTCCAAAAAACTTTTACATTATCCGATTGATAAATTATATCATACTAAAGCCTGTAATCAGATACTAACCACACCCACATTTAAATTTCTTTACACAGATGACTCTTTTTAGAACAACAACTGTTGGCTACATTTCCAACCACATTACAATACATATTTCAATTTGATTTAATTTTATTATGCACATTATTCATTATATTCATGCACACTTTCGAGGAATTTTTATTAAAATTTTCATAACAAATAACGTAAACCAACAAACATTACATTTAACATATAAAAATTTTATTTTATTTTGTATTTGTTACCACAGAAATTTATTAACATGGACAGAACGCATAGCATAACACATTACGAGAATGTGTAGAAAGTGTGAACAAACAATTTATGTGAACATCTGGCCAACAACATACCATTTAAATTGACTAATAATTAAATTACACGCACATTCACTCACACACACGCAACGGTTTAAATGTGTTTCAAATACTAGTATAAATAATTAAAAATTTTTATTGTTGTTTTTGTTTTCATTAAATTTTCAAATTTTCAAAGAGAAAAGGGAAATAAATTTTTTGAAATTTCCAATTGTCTAAAGCCATCCATTCGGGGTAAATATTTTGTAAACTATGGGCGTGGCATTTGATGAAATTTACGTAATTTAAGTAGAAAACCTTCTGTACAAAATTTCCCCACAAATGTTGCAAAAGTTACACCTTTGAGGGTAAAAGTGCCAAAAAGGGATTTTACAGACGGATGGACATTTTTAGATTTCGATGATAAACTTTGTGCACCTCTACCTTATGTGAAGAGTATAAAAGTTATATTTCGATGGCTTTAATTTGTTGTATTATCTAATATAATACCGCGTGACATATTTTTGAAATGTTGCCTGTTGATGGCGCGCTAATTAACGAGTTGTTAGATAAAATCTAAAAACATAAATATATTTATGTATACGTCTATACTTTTTCGGGTGTTGTGTGGTGGCGGTGGTGATGGTGATGCTTAACTTAAACAACACATTTTTTCACGCACTTATTACCGCAAATTGTGAAATGTTATTAAATAAAATATAGGATCCCAGCTAACAAATATTCTTCATACATATTTGTACATTAACATATTGTGGATAATAGCATGTACAATATGCATGTGACGTCACAAACAACCACAATATATATGTTCTTGTTATTATTTGGATGAAATTATTCATATGTCGTAAATAACATGAGGCGGAAGCACCCAATTGCCCGACCAATCGTTGTAATGTCAGCGTAAAATTGGTTATATTTATATTCTCTCTCTTTCTCTTTCGATCTCATAATTTAATTACTTTTAATTACATTAAATAATTAATATTTTAATATAAAAACGTATCCATCTATCTGGGTGCTTGTAAACACATATATATTCCAAACAAGTGGGAAAACGAAATTCGGTTTTGCCAAATTTTAAATATCCACCAAATCTACAACGGTGGAGATGGCAGATATATATACTACGCCCTCTAATAGTATTACTTATCAACTTGTAAGTTAAGTTTTACGCTGAATGTAATATTTTGTACATTGTGGGCTTGTCTGTTATTCGACCACACCCATTTTTGGCACATCGATAGATGATATAATTATAAATATACAAAATGTCAAGTTCATAGGTCAATTTTTGTGGCAGACAAATCGATTTTTATCGATTGTGGGCGTAGCTCCTGACCGATTTTGCCCATTTTAAATTGCGATCTGCGTGCAGAAACTAAAAACTGTCTGTACAGCTCTATATCTCAATAATTCACGACTGTGAGAATGTCAAAAACGGAGGGTACACACGGACATACATGTCTAGATTCGACTCAATTTTAGATCAAGAATGTAAATACCTAGTAAGGTTTTGTTACGGTCTCCTTCTGGATGTTGCAAACTGAATGATAAACTTAGTATACCCGCCATCTTTTGTGAAATAGACATTTTAAAAGTGCAACTCGTCAGTTTATAATTGGTGTCCATCCATGGTAGTATATAGATTTATAGATAAAAGCGCTAATATCTCTAATTGTTTGGTAATACGCACATATTTACATACATTTATTAAATGGCTTAATAAATAAATAAGCTTAATATTTTATTATGAAACACACATAAATACATGCCGGTATTGTTGTTGGTGCAATAGCAATAACATAATAACTATAATATATTGCTAATTTAATACATAGTTATTATGGGTAATTAGAAAAGTCATTATTTGAATGTTGCTGTTTTATGTCTGTAATCTCCAACATTGCGAAAGGGTGAGAAAGTTAAGGACACAAAAAAAAAAAAAAACACAACACATTGTTTAATTTTCAATTATGTAGAATTATTGCCGATGGGCGTTTAACTCTCAATTCAATTTACAATACAAACATTTAATAGAATATTACAAAAATACAGTGTTTTTTTCTTTGGTGATAAATTTACATATTGTCATGAGAGCAAATTCAATTGATGGTTGGATGCTGGGTTAACTTTTAACACGTTTAAGCTTCAAGGAATATAATTTGTTATATAAAATGGTTAAAAAATGGGCGGAAATAATTCGGGAAAAAGATTACATAAGTCTAGGTCTGGAATTCAATCGTTACCCAGTTATAGCTACTCTATATCTATAATACAAAGCTTCTATACTGCAAGGATAATATTTAATAAATAACGATACAGAGAGTGCTTAGTTTTCATTAGAATATCTATCATGCCTATTATTCCGTTGGTACTCATTCGTAAGGGGTTCACTTATGGACCTTTTGAATAATTTAAAATTATTGTGTACTACTTACCTGCTTTTACTCTATCTGTCACTCTATGTGATTGTGTTCTTATTATGTAAATTTTCATTAAATATTCTAAAATAATCAAAGGAAAAATTGTCTTTTAGAAAGCAGGCAGCATCAAGAATTCCCCACAGTATTAGCACACAACAGTTATGCATATTTTATATGTCCTGGCTTCTTTTTCTAAGATATACAGGGGATCGGTAAAATAATATGAATATGGTACCTCTTGTTGTATGTTGGCAACACTGCTTTCGTGCTAAATCTTATATATATAACGGGAGCGAAAAAACAGCTGAATTATTTAACGTTTTACAAGCGACGGTAATGACAGCATTCACAAAACATGGTGAAATATCATCGGCGAGAGAGTGAACGAAACTCAAAGTTAAGTCGGTCAGCGACCGACAAACATGAAAAAGAATAAAACTCCGCATCAAAAGTGACAGACAAACTATTCGGACACTTTACGAAACTATTCCGCGAAGAATTGCAGCTGCTCTATAATCAATAGGTGGCCCAACATCTTATTGGCAAATCAATATTGTGTATATGTCAGGTTTTGAAATTATTTTGACCAACCCCTCTATATACTCGTATGTATATATAGAATGAAAAAAATCGATTATTTGAAAAGTTGCCAATGATAACTACATCGACGATTCAAAGATGGATTTATTTTTTCTACAACAGCTTATCCAATTAAATTATATGCAATTATTTTAATTAAAACATCCACTCAACCACACTTACCTACTCATACACCTAAAGAAAAAAAAAAAGAAGATCAATATAAATGCGGTTCTTATGTTATGTTTCAGTAATTTTTATTTTATGATAAATATTTTATACAATACATTTGTTTTTATATTTTTTACTTTTTTTTTTTTTTTGATTCTTCAATTAATTAATACATAATTTTGTGTGTAATGGTTTGATTCTCAATGTTTTTATATATTATACATAAATGTACACAATATATGTATGAGCGCGGATGTGAGGGCGTGTGTATCATATTATTTTATTTTATTTATTATAATTGTATTAATCAAGTGGAAAAGGTGTATGATGCTTATTAAAACTGATTAAACATATTATTCCATTTATGCGTACGAGTATGAGTGCATTACATGACACTCTGTTGAAAACGAGGCCGTTGATGATGATGTTAATAATGCTGATAATGGTAGTTATTGGTAAACGTTGTTGGGTATATGTACAGTATTGATGTATTGCCCTAATGGCATTTCGCTCGCAATGTTTGTATAAATAAATAATTTATCAGTATCAATAAAATCAGACCATAAATAAATCGCGCTAGCGTGTGTAAATGTTAATTAAAAAAAAAAAAAACAAAGAAAAATATTTTTTACCACTATTTTTATATGTTTGCTGGTGGACTTTTGGTGAACGTCCATAAGTATTAAATAATAAAATTTACAGTTTTTTTTTTTTATATATTTAATAATATTATTAAAATTACTATAATTTACAAAATATGCAAACATCATGTGGTCACTGGAGGCATAAGAGCTTCAGCTGATAAATGGTAATAAACCTGCCGTTAATACTGACCATTTACTGCACTACGCCACTTGAGAATTATAGAATAATAATTTAAATTTACTTGATTTGTGTTACAGTTGGACACACTGATAGGCAGGGAGACGAATTAATACAAACGAAAAAATTAAATCGTTTCAATTGAATGTTTGTCAATCTTGAAAATGCTCCTCCTTTATGAATTGTTATTATAGGTTTAAATGTTGGGTAAAGGATATATGATAATAAAAATAATAAAATTTTTTGTGTTAGTGTGATTAATTTTTATACCCTCTACATAAGATAAGGGCTGTACTAAGTTTGTCATTTCTCTTTTGCAACATCCAGATGACCCAACAAAGTATATAGATATGTATGTGCATGTGTCCGGGTGTTTGTCTGCTATTGGCATTTTTGAGATATTTTTTATCTACCACAAAAATTGAGCTATTAAGTCGAAATTTGCTACATTTGTTTATAATTATCTCATCCATCAATGTGCTGCAATCGACAAAAATTTATATATCTGCCAGAAAAATTTAAAAAAATTTTAAAAAATGGGCGCGGTTGGATAACAGTCCCACACTCCCACAATCGACAAAAAACCATATCCAGCATAAAACTCAACTTGCACGTAATACGTAGTACATACACTATCAAAAGAGCAGCCACTCCCACCAATTGTAGGCATATGTTTGTTGGAGGGTATTTAAGATTTGGTCTAAGCCAAATTTAGTTTTCTTACTTGTTTATATGTATGATTATTCACATTTGTTTGCTGTTTATTTAATTTTTTATTTATTTAATTTTTTTAAAAGTATAATTTAACATAATTGTTTAAAAGTGTAAGCAATTATATTAAATGTTTAACCTTATTATAGTGTATGGTAATGATTTGTTTGTCTGTTCATATGATTAAATATCTTTCATTCCATTACTTTGACGTTTTTTTGTTGCTGCGTTTTTTTTTTTTACCGTTAATTTCATTTTTGTTCATACATTACTAGCATTCGATTTCATTGGTTTTTTTTTTGTTTTTGTATTTTAGTTCATAAAAAAAAAGCTTTCTATTTAATCATATTTTTACCGTATTTTTATATCCGCTTATCGTTGTTGCTGTTTTTGTTGTAGTTCTTTAAAGTGTTTGCATTGAGTTTTTTTTTTCCGTGATTATCTATGTATGTTGTGTGCTCGTGTGTATATGATTTTATAACATTAATTATATCTGTTTGTTTTGATCATTTTAGTTGTTGTTTTTGTTGGACATTTTATATATATATATATATAGTATATATACAATGCTGTATAATTTTATGCTCATTTTAATGCTTAAAAACCGAAACAATGACAATCTTTTGTGTGGTGGTGTGTTTTTGTAATATATGAGCATTCACTTTATAATAGTTACACACATTGTGCATACATAACATACATACATTATATCATTTATATTCCTTAATTTATATACAAACTTTTTAATGTTTTTCCTTATTTAGATATTTCGTATATTTTTTGTTTTGTTTTGTTTGTAATTTTCATAATATTATATAGATGTTGTTAAATTTATACGGTTTTTCCAAATTTGGCAACATTTAAGCCACATATGCACAACAATATTTTTTTTTTTTTTTGAAACGATTCATGCATGTCTGTACGTGTACTTATCTTACTGTTAGTGCTTAACTCGACATTTAAAAGTTAAAATTTAAAATTCAATTTCAATTTAAATGTAAGAAAATCAGTGAGAATGAACCTTAGCCTAGCATTTACATCTCGTCAACGATATCTTACAAATTGGCACAATTGGAAACGGAGAAAAGTAGAAAAAGTATTACATTCGTATCAAAAGTAAAAAAAAAAAATAATTTTTTGTTTTTATTGAAATAAATTTGCATAATAACGATAAAAAAATACAACAAAAAATTAAAAGATTTCAAAATTACTGTCGATCCTAAACAAATGCAATGCATTTTCATACACTGCAATTACGCCCAATTGTATAGGGGCGTGTTCAATTATCGGGATTATCTTGTAAGTAAATATACAAGAAATAGGTGTGTAAAAGTTCATATACTCGTGTCCATTGGAAGTCCATTTAATCTAGACTTGATCAAAATAATTTTTTCCCAAATTTTTTTTCAGGTTTTTAAAATGTTTTTCTTGATAAATAAACCAGAATCGTTATGTTGATTTATAAACGTTAAACATATTTAAAAGAATTATTTTCCATGATTGTTTTTTATTCATTCTAAAAATTTCGATCTACAACTTAGTTCCATGAGGCAGGCTTAATAGATCTTTATACATCCGATGTTCTCTCTCTTCTGTTTCAGGTTATAAATAATTGTAATAAACAAACACGTTTCGAAAGCTTTAAAACATTTTCTTTATATTACTTTTATTATAATTTTTATCCGTTATAGTTAAAGTTTTTACATATCCTTTCATAATACTTCCACTTTACACATAAATGCATTATTTTACCTTACACTCACTCTGCCTTAAGAGATTTTGTGGATTTTTATCAAAAATTGTCTTTTTTTATTTAATGGAAAACTTAACATTTTTTATGTTGTTTACATTTACATTTGGTGGCGGTGGTGGTGGTAGTGGTAGTGTTGGTGGTTTCTTCATAAACATACTTTTACACATCATCTCACAGCAAGAAATTTTTCATCGCTCACATTATGGTAGACTGAATGGGCGGATTGTTTTTGCCAGAGTATGCCTCCATAACTACAACAACAGTAATAATAATAATAAGAACAAAAACAATAACAACAACAAAGACAACGAGAACGATTGCTTTCGCTATAGCAATAATTAGTGACTGATACCACTGAAGGTTGAAGTTGATGTGACTGATGACGTGAAGATTCATGCCGTTCATTGGAATTATTTACGTTCATTTTTTTCTGGCGATATTGGAGATGGGAATAATGCTGCTGCTGCTGTTGTTTTTGTTGTTGTTGCTGCTCATAATTGCAATGACAACAGCTTCGATGGATGTGTATGCTGGTAATGATAGTAGGATTGACGGTGGTTTTTGTTATTATTCTTGTTGTTATAATTTTGTTGTTATACAAGATAGGCCTTAAAATACATTGTTGTTGTTGTTGTTGTTGTTGTCGTGGTTTCTGTTTTCCTACATTATTTTTGTATATATTACTATTCAAAAAATTCGAGCTGTTTGCTTGTGCTCTTGTTGCTCTTATGGTAGATGGTGTCGCTGTCGCTGTTGATGTTGTTGTTGTTGTATTTAATATATTCATCTCAGCGTTCAAATTCATGTTGTGTTGATGATAACAGAACACTAGGCTCATCAGCAGAACGATTGTTAACCAACTATACTGGCAGCCGGACGAACCTGTCTGCATGGCCTCCGGATGTTCACCTGAAATAATGGCCCGAACTAATTTCAACATTTTTGCAATAGTTCTTAATTGTAATAGGATATGCATTTGTATGGTCACTTAAAACTGGAACAATAAACAGAACAAAGCTCCATCCACACATATGCATATAAACATACAAATATACATAATCACACACACACACACATGTAAATGCATTTGATATATGATGCTTACAAACAAATACAATAAAAATTACTTGCTGTGGTATCTGTTGGAAGGTACATGTGTTTGGAATACCTATGTGCTTTATTTGGTATATAAGTTCAGAATAAATATCTACCATTAGCCATAAATTATATTTAGTTTTTATTGTCGAATACATACATCTCTACGTATATATATACACTTTTATAGAAACGATTGTTGTTGCAGAATTGTTTGCTGAGTTTAACGAAAAATAAAATTTAATTGATACAATTCTGAGTCTGCTACCTTATGTCGGGTAAAATTATGCTGCAGTGGATTTGTTAAAAATGGATAAAATTTCAATGTGTCAGTATGTGTGTGTTTATCACATTCCATTATTTATTTTTCAAACATCAAATTATGCATTCCTTCAATTTACTATTTACTTAGTTGTGAAAAACAAAAATATTTCCATCTACACCTTTTCCATTTTCTTTGTTACCAAAATTTCATTAATGTCAATTGATTGTAAAAGTGGAATATCTACCGACACCAATCAACCGTTGTGAATGAAAGATAGCTACGATTTGATTCCATTTTGTTTTCGATTGTCATCAATAGCGTGGTTTTCAAATCATCCGGATGATGGGTAGCATAGCTGGGTAAATGTATGTAATATGTGTAACCTTGTGCGTAGCTCGAGAGAGTTTCCTATTCTAACGTGACTTACATACCAAACCCCACTAAGCATTTCTCTATTCCCAACGCCATTATTGCTTTTTTTCTTTTCTCATTGTATGCATGGATGTTATTGTTGTGGATGTTGCTAAATGACAATTTAGTTTTAGCATGCCATTCATTCATTCGATTCGGTTGAACAGAATAAAAACAAAATCACTGAAAATACGGTTTTTTTTTTATATTATTATTATTGTATATTGTATTTGTCACAAACATGGAACAAGTCACATATGCACATGTGAAGGCATACGAGTATAAGCGACTCTGCGACTTAACAATGTCTACAAAAGTGGCATGAGTGTGTATGGGTGCATTGAGTTGGAAATAATAAAAACAACAATTTAACAGTGAAATGGCAGCAATTTTTGCTTTATACACCGCTAAACATTCTCTTAAGATTCCATACTTTATAGTCTTTATTGTGAACCTTCTATGCTCACGATTTGTTTATGTATAAATGCGTAGAATATTTAACATTTGATTCACTCTCAATATTAGAGATACAGATATATTAATTATTTGCAATACTCACAAGGAGGCTTTGGAGTATACACATTCTTGACCAGCATCAATCTAGACATATATGTCCGTAAGTCTGTCTGTTGTTGGTTTCCTTACGGTGGTAAATTTTGATACATTGAGCTGACATTTTGTATAACATGCTTTTTTAAGCATTTGTATGCAGATCCTTATTTAAATTGTGCAAAATCTTGTAAAAGCCACGCCCATAATTATCAAAAAATCTATATATCTACTTCAAAAATTGATTGAAATTTGGTCTTATCTAAAGACGTACCAAAAATGGGCATGGTTGAATATTAGACACGCCCACAATTTACATAAAACCGTGCATATGGGTAACTGGTAAGTTGATAGGAATACTTATGGTAGAGCGTAATTATGCATTTTCCCCGCCCTCCCCGTTTGTATTAGGGTTGAGGGTATTTAGGATTTGACCACATTTTTTACTTATATCCTTGAATTTTTCATCTTTATTGTGACGGCAAAGATTTTAATTAATTTTAAGGAGATAAACATAAAATCATAATATTAAATGTCATTTATATATAAATAAATTATTATATAATTTTATAAATCTATTTTATGTGATTATTAAACATTCATTGATTTGGTTGTATATAATTAATTTTAATTGAATCATATTCTGTACTATATAGAAGGTATAATTACACTATAAATAAAGCTGATATGTTGTTGTTATTATTGATTAATGAATATGCAATATTTGCCAAGATTCCACAACTCATCTTAATACACCGATACATGTGCATGTTATGAAGAGAATCCATCCATTCTGGATTGCATTTAATTAAGACAAATTCCTTATAATGAGAGTGTGACTAATTAATAGGTATGTATGACCAATTTAATTTAAACACACATATTTGATGACAAGATGTACGGAAAGGGGCGATGTGGTTTGTTGGCATTACATAACTTTTACATAAAACTGATAGAAGGAGAAGGAGTTGTACATTATTCTACGAATGAAGAATACTCATATCATCGTAAGAGTATGGTTTATAGATGGCAAACAATTCGAAGCCATTGAGTTGGGTTAACGTGAATTAAGATAAATTGCTATTGTGTGTATTGGAAAGGGATGCACAGCTCAAGGAGAGACATATGTAGATGATAGTCTTGAACAAAATCCCAATAGTTCATCATAGCTGACTAGCACATCATAAGGAAATATTGTCTGTTTGCATATGAAGGGAATGTACATAAATGAAGTATAGACAACCGTACGCCTAAGAATAAATAATAATAATCAGCAGTGTATTATTTATGCATATTTAGTTATAAAATTAAAACCGAGTAATAAGTTGAGCTGGTCTTGACCATTATTTGTTAATTCCTGCTCATAATAATGTTGAAGTTATAACTTTTAAACAGGCAGACGTACGGACCATATATGAGTTTTATATGCAAGAGAAAATAAAAACAATGATATAATTATATTTTAGAAAAAAATCAACATTTATTCAGGATTTTCACAAAAAATTCAGTGGAAACAAAATTCAATTTTATAAGATTCTGTTAAAGTTTTACTTTTTAAAGTTTCCCTAGAATATTGTGTTGTACATGCATTAAAGAAAGAAAGAAAGAGAGAGAGAGAGAGAGAGATAAACTGAGCTAGGTTGAACAAAAGTAATCAAAATAAAAGAAAACGTGTTACAATCTATTTACATTAAGTTTTAATTAAATTCAAATTCAATACTATTCAAAAAACAATAATAATAACAACAACATATTTATATACACACAAACATCTATTTTATTAGATAACCATTCATATATACGAGTATATATAGTTAAACACTTGTAGTATCATATATAAAGTAATCAATTATATGTTCTTTGGGAAATGGAACGTATACCACTTTCAGATACAATTCCTTCAACTAAATACTCGTACAAGTCATTCGCTTTCGGCCACAACATTATACACATGTATGCGTGAGAGACAGATAGGAGATAATACTATATTAAGCAAGATAGATGATGTATTGCAGGAAATCGAGATGTGTGCACAAGTTGAACTGAGTTGGAAGAATTTTTGCCAGCCAGCCAACCAGCCACAAATAAACTTTAATTAATTTGCGGTGAATATAATGCAACCACAATGAAAAGCTATTGCCAAAACTTTCTCTAATAAATACCCCTTCAAGCATACCGGAAATCTCTTCTACTTCTACTTCTCTCACAAAATATAGTTTTACTAACTAACTGGTGGGGCAGGTGCAGTTTAAACCGTAAAAATAGAAAAGGAAAAAACAAAACAAAAACTTTTGCACTTTAATATTATATATATTGGATAACATATGAATGAAAATAATGGGTAATAGCGTACAAAACTTGAAAACTTACATACGTACAATATTTAGTTAAATGGCGGACTGGCTACCCGTAGTTATGCCATTATAAAATGTAAGGTAAAGAGATTACAAGCACAAGCACACATGTGTAAGTGAAGGTTATTATTGTATGAACACATGTGAGGAGTATTTTCTCCAACACAAAAATTTTCAACAACACCTAACAACAACTTTTTATTTTTTATTTTTAAATAGTTTTAACACATGGTTAAAGTTTAATCCCCATTAAAAATAAACTATAACAAAACTTTCAATTAGAGGCCGAAGCGTGAGCATATAATTCTCACGTGCCTAGTTAAATGGAGAAAATTGTCGGAGAACTGTAGTCGAAAACATACAGGTGTAGCAAATTTTAATTTTAGGGAAAAGATTTTTATGGCAGATAAATAGAATGTAGGCGTGGCTTTTGGCAGAAGAATATATACAAAATTTTAGCTCAATAACTGAAAATTTACGACCACGAGAATGCCTACAAAGAACGGACGTGCGGACATATATGTCTAGGTTCACCTAGTTTTGGATATACGCTTCCTTCTCGGCCTAGCATATAAAATATGAGAATCTTAGTATACTTCCTACCTTAAAAATAGGGTATTAAGAGAAAACAACAACAAATCCAAACACACCAACATTTAAAAAAGAAAACAATGAAAAAATACTTAAAATGCCAATGATTTGATTTTCTTCAAAAATATTATAAATAACAAAATAACTGGCTGTTGGCGTAATCTTATCAAACTATAACTCGTACAACACCGGATGTTGACTGTGTCAAGTGGTTTTTGCTTATTTATGTTTTTGCGTTCGTTTCGTTCTCTACTCAATGCATTTTCAAATGTCACGCAATGTGTGCTTGCTTGAATAGGTTGGCGTGTCTTATCGCATAAACATGGCATAACAAGAATTTCTTAACTTCTCCTTCTATCAGATTTCGGAAGAAAATTCTTTTCTTTTTTTAAATTTTTTCTTCGTATAAATCAAATGTTTTTTTGATTTTTTTTTTTTGAACTGGATAGGTACTTATTTCAACAATTTGCTCACTCAACAAGGGAAAATGAGAGATTTTGGAAAGTATGTATGGAAAATACTTGAAGGAAAAGTCATGAGTTATTTAAAGCGTTTAAGGAGAAATTAATTAAATTATTTTCAACCAAAATATATAGATTGATTGTTATGTAGAGATTTGCTTCTATTTAGAAACCCTTTGTAGGGGCAGGGATCCTAATAATAATTCGTCGGGTTGTGGGATATTTTTAATATAATTTGTCTGAGCTGATATTTGTTGCAAACATGTCCATTTACTATGTTGTTATTTAAACAGGGCTAAATTGATCTGGTGCCACGCCCATATTTAATAAAACACTTTTTCAGACTCAATGTTGAGACACATATTTACAAATAGGTCATTTAATGATATAATACAAAAAGTGGGCATGGTCCGATAAAAGAAACATTTACAATTTATAAAAACCTTTAATAGTTGAGGTAGAATGTAAGAAATCCCTAAAAAAAAGGCGCTATCGTTTACAGATCAAACAGATCCAAGATTTAGTTTATGACAAATAAAGTTTTTAACTTTTAACTTGTTATCCTTAAAATTTCCTTTTACGGTTTACGATTCTTGATCTTCAATTCTGTGTGTAAAAAAAAGAACAAGATTATATTATTTGTAAATGGATTTAGCTACCTCGAAGTTGTGCTTAGCCTTGTTAAATATGTACATACACACTTAATCTTATCTTTGTGATTTCACGCTCACTTAAAGAATTGTTATATTTTATAAGCATCTCCTTCAAATGAAGGAAACTAATTTTCTAGAAAATTACACTGTTTATAAGAAGAAAGATATAACAAGATTGGATATATGTTTTTCTTTGTAAATAGCACGCACAAAGCAAATGACCTAAAATAAAATGAGAGAATCCTTCCTCAGAGTCTCGAACACTAACGAATAATGAATGAATAATAAGAGACTGTAGTTTGTAGTACTTAGTTGGGTGTGTGTACAGAGAGTGTTAGGAAAATTATAAATATTTGAAAATATAAAACGTGTTTGAAGCGTGTTCTAAAGTAGTTCTTAAGTAGTGTTTGATTTAAATAGAGATAATGGTGATGGCGTTAAATCAATGTTGCTGAGTGTTGCTAATATTTTAAAGGACATAATATTGTATAATATTAATTTTTTGTGATGATTAAGCATAATTGATATAAAAAACTCAAAGAAACTGAGATGACCGAAAAGGGAATTTTAGTATTTTTGGGATTTTACGTTTCTACACGTTACAAACGTTTCAACTAAGTGAACGTCACATATGCTTACATGCACTGTCAACATTTTTGAATTTATAAACCTTAATAATACACATGTTTCACATGATTTCGCGTAAGTATATGTAATCCTTACTAAATCTTACATTTCACACTTCATATGAAAGTGTTCATAATCAAATATTTGATAAGTTAGCAAAATTTCTGTGGCTTCATGTTATAAAAGTAGGTTACCTGCCATCATGATTATCGTAGTAATAATAATGATGATGGTGATGGTTATGATTATGAGTATGATTTTCGTAAATTGTTTTCCTTCCAACACGCATACACACAAGTTTATAAATTTTAAATGTTTTCCTCTTGAAATGAAATATTTTAGTACGTATGCATTTTATATATTTTTTCATCTTCTAAACACCATATAATACCCAATTGAATTTTTACTTGAACTCAACACATTCTGACACTCCCATTTTCACTTTAACTTTCACTATCACTGTATTGTTCATATTATAAAATCGCGTATCCGTTTTTATTGTTTCCGTTCAATGGTGTTTGCATCGTTTGGGTGATTATTATTGTTATTGTTGTTGTTATTATTGTCTATGCGGTTTTATTACATTGTGCAACTTTAACGGCAGTTATTCTCTGGTTTGCGTTAACTTAAATGGGAGAAATATATGATGATAGTGTTGTGTTGCTGCTGTTGTTCAATAATAGTTTTCAAGTGTTTTGGGTATAAACTGTTGTTGTTCTTAATTGCACAAGGTGGCTTGAGTGTACTATTCAATAGATTTTGTTTGTTATTGTGCCAAGTGCTTCATATGTGCTGGGAAATATGCGTATATGCGTGCATGTGTGTTTGTGTGTGTGGATATGTGGGCCAATAGCTTAACAAGATCAACATTAACGACAATATTATACAAAACTACAGTTGATAACCGTTACATAGCAAATATATATATATGTCGATACTACTCTCTCTCTCTCTCCCTTTATCTTTTTCTCTCTCTAACTATGTTTCTTTTGCTTTGCCTCTCATGTTTTGTTATTGATAGATGTTAGTTGGCCTATAAATTATCGCCAAAATTTGGTCAATGAGTGCCTAAAATCATACTCTTACACGCACAAATACCAGGGACTAGCAACACAACGGTGTTAAGTGGTTTTTGCGGTAATTATAGCGGCTATATGTATGGTGTGTTCACCGATACTTTCACGCCTAACCATGACACTTGCAATTTTGCTAATTTCATTCGTGTTTCTGGTTTAGTTGTTGTCGTTTGCATTCTCAAATTTGTGCTCATACACGAAAGAGACAGAAACAAACATTTTTAATAACTCTGGAATGTTTTGGAATTTGTCAAACTTTTTCTTTACAAGGTTAGTACATTTTAGAATACCTACTAACCATTGCATAGCATACACACAAAATGGCAAATTACAAATTTCTCTATTAGAATATATTATATAATATATATTGTGGAGGGCCTCCTTCTGACAAACTTAAGTGCTTGGTATGAATTAAAGTTTATAAAATGATTTTGTATAAATGAACATGTTGGTGTGGTATTAATTATGTAAAAGTATTTCTAATACAGTTCTTGTGGCATTAATCACTTAATTATAAGCCAGTCTTATTTAATTATACATGTCTAGTGTAAACTATATAAGTATTTGTGCTCACTATGTGATCATATGTAAATTCCGAGTGGTTACAATTTCTAATTGATGAACTTTAATTTAAAGCCTTACACACATAAATTTCGAAATAAATATGAAATTTTGATGCATATTAAAATAATTTAGACCACACACAGAACATACTAATACATACATGACACAATGTACATACTATTACAATAAGCGTGAGCGAGTGAGCGGTTACGTTATAAAGTAAATAGTATTTAATACATAAAATGTAGTCAAAAACATTTTGTGAAAAGTGAAAGGAAATTATGCTGCAATATTCTATCAAAAAAATTTAGATATATATATATGTATATATATGTTTATGGGCTGGTAAAGCGATTATAAAATCAATAAGATAAACGAGAGCTGCCTTCGTTTCAGTGTTGTGGTTATCCAACTATAGGAAATTGAAAATATGCAAATAATGCCCACATCCACATACATTTAATAATATATACATATATGTGTAGGTTATATATAGAGTAGCTGGCTTTTTGAAAATTATATATGATGTGCAATGCTAACCATTGGTTGCACATCATGAATTATTATTTCACTTTTAACTCTTCAGTCATATTTTTTGTTCTTTTTTTTTTGATTTTGTTTTTCTAGTTTAATAACAACGTAAAGAGAATTTGCCTTTACACATACCAAACACATGCATACATTTTTCATGTAAATCATAATTCAAATTTATGTAGTTTTTGTTTTGTTCTCTTCCCCTCCCATTTAACCTAAATGTAGATCAACACGTTTGCATGTGGTTGCAATAAATATTGATTTCTTTACTATTTCAAACACAAATACACACACACACACACATTCAGAGAATATTTTAAGGTTGATTTATATGCACAAAGTACGTATGTATAATATATATGTGTGTGTATGTTCTACTATTTCTTTTCACTTGATATTTGTTTTCATTTAATTTGCTCTCTCGTAGTTTATCATGCACAAAAATTCTTTGAAAATAAAGTTTTCTTTTCTCTAGTATTTGTGTGTTTTATTTTGTCGTTAGTGTGGGAGGTGTGGCGGCATACTTATTATATTGGTATAAATAATTTTTGCATTTTTACATTTTTCAATTTACATTGTAAGTTTGGCTGGCATGTGTGGTATGCAGTATATTTTCTTCGGCATAAATGTTTATAAATTTTTTATATTGTATAAGAAAATAAGTAGAAATCTTATAGTTGGACAAGCCCTACCCTGTAATACCCTACACCATTTAGTTCCACAACTTCTGGTATATTTAATTTTGTTGTATAAGTAAACGTGAGGCAATATAAGTTAGTAACATGAAATATATTATTAAAAAAAAGAGGTCCGATCGGATTCTATACTTTACTAAATCTTGTTGAAAAATATTAAGAATTCTAGAGTTTTTAAAAAAGGTTCAATTCGGTGCATTTTTAATAGGATTTTTCCATATAGACAGATGTACATGAATAAATTTATTCAGATTTTAATTTTCCATCGATCTAATAGCAGAAAAGGTTGCCCTTTACTGTTTCGGAGTTACAAACGTTCACCCAAACTTAATATATCTTTTCCCACAAGCAGTGCAGGGTATAACAAATAAGGAGTTCTTCAATTATATCAGATAGAGTTTACATAACCATAAAAACCATTACAAAAATGTACTTATTAGTCTCTCACTCATTCTTTACTTTATTGCTTCAATTGAGAAGTTGTAATAATTTTTAATTATTTATTTTCTTTAACAATTAATTAAAAAATAATAAAACTTTATGTATATATTGTTTCAATTAAGTATTTTAATATTAAAGCAAAATAAATTAATGTATATCATACATATTAAACACCCTCAATAAAAATTTAGAATATTACGTATTTTAATAATAAAAGTGACAAAGCAAAAAGCAAAAAGTACAATAATTTTTTGTAAATAACTTTTAGTACAAACATTAATTTATTCTTTCTTCCCCACTTATTTTAGTGGCATTATATTAGGTTTAATGTTGGAAACTTTAATTCTTTCCACTCATCATCATCACATTAATTAAATTTGTTCTTTCGTTTGCAACCAATTACATCATTTTTAGAATCCTTTTATCATGTAATAATATTTTCCGAAGTGACATAGTTTTAAAAGCTACAGGGGATGAACAAAATAATATGAATACCATGTAATATTGTACACCTTGTTGCAGGTAGGCTTTCGTGTAAGTAATGCGACTCAGGTATTGTACAGATTTCGTGTCTTATAGGTTATATTTCAGTGTATTATTCGCTTTGTTCAACGATCTCCTAGACTTCGAAAGAGCTGTCCTCGTTGCTTCTCGGTTGGCTGGAGCGTCTGTGACGAAAACGGCTGAATTGTTTAACGTTTCACGAACGACAATATTCACAATAATGATGATAAAACATTATCGGCGAAGAGAAATAGCAAGCGAAATTCAAAATTAACTGACAGAGACCGCCGAACATGAAAAAGAATTGTGGCCAGACAACATAAAACTGTGCGGCAAAAATCTAAGGTTCTTGCCAGTACGTACTTTTGGGTAGGCCCCCTTGTGGGAGCATCGCGGGGGCTGTAAAATCGCTGGTAGTGCATGGTTGAAAACCCTGGTTACCAAGGGGTGAACTCTACATAGCCTATGATGTAAGTTCTAAAATTGGGACCTCCTTCGGGGGGGGCGCCCAGGGACGCTCAATTCCCTAATAAACGTCCACTCTATGTCTCAACGATGGGTATTGGACGATAAACACATAACATACATGTGCGGCAAAAATGGGCTCCGCCTGAAACGGAGCACCGGCATAGGTGTCTTCAAACAAGGATCACGGAGTAACAGTAAAAATGGTATAATAATACTCAACCAAGATCCCTGTACAAGATTCAGGAATCACAAAAATGTCGTAGCAAATAAAATAAAACGGGACACCAGCCCGCGGATAATAGGCTTCCTAGGGGTCGACAGTCCAACCAGAGACTATTTGGTACCGCGGGGTACTGGAGCCCCAAGAACAGATGGTTCTTGCCAGTACTTACTTGGGTAGGCCCTCTTGTGGTAGCTTCGCGGGTATATAAGCTGGTGGTGCATGGAAAACCCTCGACCAAGGGGTGAATTTACATAGCCTATGATGCAATTCTAAAATTTGGATCTCCTACAAGGGGGAGGAGGTGTTTGGGATGCTTAAAAAACCCTAAACAAACGTCTAATAAGACCGTCGAAGTAGGAGTGGACGTTAAATATTGTACTTTATGAAGAAGTATTAAAGGAAAATATTGTTAGGTGTTCAAATTATTTTGTCCATCCCTTGTAATGGTGTAGGGTATTTAACTGGTGATGTTTGAACCATTATAATAGTTTTTTTTTGTTTTTGCATAAATATTGTGTATACTTTTTATGCCTTTCACAGTAATTTTATTGCATTAGTTTACGTCCAATTACAAAAGAGCTAAAGTCAAAGTTTTCCTCATACTCATACAAGTATATAATATATTTTTTTCATTTGGGTAATAATTTTTCTATAAAATTTAAATGGACAAAATAAAAACTTTTATTAGGAACAAAAACAACAACAACAATAAATAAATAAAGTACATAGTATTATATAGATTTGATTGTGTGTGAATTGTTATAAATGGTATACAAAGAAAATGTAATGGAATGAGAAGAGTTTGTTGGGATTGTTTGATATTTTCTATTAGAAAAAGTTGTTTTCACGAAATTGTGTAAATTCGTTTTAAGCTGTAATACAATTATTATTATTATTATTGTTATTGTTATGGTTATTATTATTATTATAAATTTCTTTTCCTCTCAGCTCTCAGCTAACTTTCTATACCCCACACAATATGTACAAAAATGCTAGCAAGTGATGATTTACAACAACAATATATTTTATAATCACACCTGATGGTAAGTATTGCTTCTTTATATATATATATCTTACGTTCTATGAAAAAGGAGCTAACTTTTTGCAAGAATAATTTTTTAGAGACCAAATTTGTTTAAAATATGTCACGCCCATAATTGACCGAAATTACTCTAACGATCTTTACATTTCTATTTAAATATATGCAAAAGTATTGCAATTCATTATGCATGTGTTTGAACACCACATCTTCCCCTCTGCGCGCAACATCATTAAATTTGAATTTAAGCGGAAAGTTATTTAACTTAGATTGCTTTTTGTATTAGATTTTCTATTCATCAGCTGTTATATCTTCTAGACTTTTATCAAGGACGTTGTCATGGCTTCAATCATCGTAGCCCTCAAATCATCATTTAACATTCTATCGTTTACCTGTGACTGCACATTTTCCATTTATCTTTTATTAAATAACCCACCTACGGCTGTAAAGAGTACTATTAATATACGCTTATTACATCCTTCACATGAAGTAGGAGGTATACTAAGTTTGTCATGCTGTTTGAAATACCTAAAAAAGAGACCCTACAAAGTATATATATTCTTGATCAGCATGAAAAACTGAATCGATCTAGACATGTATGTCTATTCTTGGCATACTCACGAGCGTAAATTTTGAGATATTGAGATAAAATTTTTTACATACATTTTTACTTTACACTTGGACAAAAACCACGCCCACAATTGAGAAAAATATATTTATCCGCTACAAAAGTTGAGCTATGAACTTGAAATTTAGAAAACATATTCATTTATGTACCAAAAATAGGCATGGTCGGATAATAAACACGCCTACAATTTGCAAAAAAAGATATTCATAATAAAACTAGATTTGCAAGGTGATACGTAAGACATACACTATAAGAAATCGTGCTATATATTTGCCACGCCCACCATTGTAGATGTGGAGGGTATTTAAGATTTGGCCTAAGCCAAATTTAGTTTTCTTACTTGTTTCATTTAAAGTTGGTTTATCGCTGCTTCCTTTAAAGATTATGAAAATACACAATCACTAATTTTTTTTTCTTTCCTTTTTTTTACCGGGAAAATTTCTCTCTCATATCTTTGCGTAAGTGAAAGAAAATATATAAGAAAAAAAATCTAATTTAATTTGTAGAAATATTTTTCAAATTGTTTTTACATGCATGACAGAATTCTTTACAGTTGCAATACGAGCAAGAAAACTAGAGCAGCAACTGCACACAATGCAATTCAATGTTATATAAAAAAAGTGCAGAAAAACTCTTCATTAATTTTATTAATGACGAAATTATAAATGGTGTTTTGTTGTTATACATGTGTTTTTTTTATGGCACATGTATTGTACAACATATGAGCCATTGTGAATAAAAGTGGTTTAAAACCATTTTTAGAACGCTTCGATTTAATACTTCTAATCCTCATATATCCTTCCTCCTTTATTTATTTCCTAATTTTGTTGTTTTTGTAACACTGGACTTGCAGCACTTTCATTTACAGCGGCTCACATAATAAATTCTTTGCGAATTGCATATTACTCATACGCCATGTACAACGCTTCCATAATCTTGCTAATTCAGATTAAAAAAAGTAAGAGGCCTTGGCCAAACATTGGATACTCTCAATATTTATATGTATATAAAAGGCGTGGCATGTATACAATTGCGCCTTATTTGAGAGATTGTTGCATCCTGCGCTACATATAAGGTTACCCTTGAATTCTGCATTAAAGAGGTTTTTTGTGAAAAATGTGGGCGTGACTATTTTCATTTTATTATTGAGTGCAGATATATACCAAATTATTTCATATATAAAGCATAAATAAATACTTCAATATTATAAAATTGATTAACTTTCTACATTAATTCAATTCCTCTAATCTGGTAAACGCACAAGTTTTCGTTTTAAAATGGAGCTATACTAAGTTTGCCATTTTGTTTACAACAATTTTGAGTAAATTTTGTGATATTAATCTAAAATTTTGTACATACTCTAAGTTTCTGCTATTTAATAGGTCCGGAACCACGCCCATAATTAAGCTATTAAGCTGAAATGATGCATTTATATTTATAATTATCCCATCCATCGATATGTAAAAAATGGGCATGGTTGGATAGCAGACGTCTGATACGTAATACATACATTATTAGAGAGCGTAATCATATACCTGAGAAGCCCACTATTGTAGATGTGGAGGGTATTTCAGATTTGGGCTAAGACGAATTTAGTTTTCTTACTTGTTTTTAAATAATTTTTAACAATATATAATAATATAAATTTTTCTTAGTCAAGTATTGTGCATTGTGGTGGTTATATGTACAACGTATACTTGAAAAATAATTTGTTACTATCATTGTTTTAAGTACAACAACTACAACAAGAATTAAAATAATAATAAAAAAAGAAAGAAAACATCAAGCGACTTAACCATATCAACATAACTCATGTTCTCAACCTTCAGTTGCACGTTCAACTTTTAGATATATTATATAACATACATAAACATATATAAGTGTGTGTGCGTAAGTACTTTCAATACTGTTTCCTGTAAGAGATTAAAACATTATACGAATATATGCAAGAAAGTTTATTCGCCTGGTGTTATAATACTCGTTCCACATCTACGACATAAATGGTATTTTCTTCATTTTCTTTTCTTCTTCCACTTCTAACAAATGCTATCTACAAACAAGTATCCAGGAGAATGAGATAAGTGGTAGAAATTTCTTCATTTAATGGTTATAGTGGTTTTAAGTATTTCTTTTGTTGTTGTTGTTGTTGTTGTAGTTGTTGTTGTTATTTTTGTTTGGTTTATTATATTGTTAAATTATAAGTACAAACTGTATGAGGTGTATTATCGATTAATAGATATTTACAAGATAATTCATCACAATAAATTTTTAGTACGTACGTTAGTATATAACTAACCTATCAATTAAGTATAATCCACAATAGTTAGTAATTTATTTTCTGTTTTCTCTTGTTCATATAAACAATGTAAATACATCACCCAGAGAAAATGAAAATATGTTTGAAGAGAAAAATTAATTAAGGAAAGTAAGGAGGAAAGAAAAAAATAGGAAAAGATTTTTGAAAAAAATTTGATACAATATTGAAACGGAAACGTTAGGATTGAAACGGTCATTCATCCTTTCACTACATAGAAACAAAATTTAACTCGACCTATACTTATAAGTGCGACAAAAAAACGGTGTAGAGGTGTAATTTTGAAATGTGAATTATTAATATAAATCATTTGCGCACGAATTTGCGCAGGTAGACCTCTTGATAAGAACTCAATGAGGGCGAGTATGAAACCAGTCCAGGTCATTCCCTCCAATCACCAAGTGTTATTTTTTCATAATTTCTCATATATCATTACAACTTTTAATATAGTCAGTAGAATAATTTAATTCGAAGAATTTAAACATTAGTCTTATTGTTGTAAAAAAACTTATCAGATAATTTTAATTCGTAACATTTGTTCCTTTTTTCTATACCTATAAATACAACAACAATCTTATTGCTAATAGGAGCAACTGTAAACTGTACTATTTGCAGTTTCATAAACCATTGTCATGAGACAATCACGAACAACAATATCAACAATAAATAAAAAACGACAATAAAATAAAGAATGAAAAGAAAATGAGATGAACGGACCAGCCCAAATGTAAGCTGTAATTGTGCAGGGTAGGACAATGGTACAAATTTTAACAATATCAGAACAACAACAACAACAACAAAATCAAATGAAAAATCTAAGTTAACCGTCAAGCGTAGCTTTTTGCTTCATCCCTTTGCTACCCGGTCCCCTTTTCCGACAAATACAATAGAATAACAATGATATTATATTCAAGTAACCAATAAAGTGGTCCCGTAAATGTTGGTGCAACAGCGCAAATAACAAATAATGGATAAACATCAGGAAAAGAACCGGTAAGAGACCAAGGAAATCATTTCAAAAATTATATGCACAAACGTATAACGCATAACATTAAAACACACAGGGAGTACCTACGCGTACTGGGAGCAACAAGGAAATACGTAAAGGTACGTTTATAAAAAGAAAATACAATGAATGCATATTTTATGTATGCGCTTCATAATAAACGTACATATAAATATGCTTCCATTGTTATATATTTATGTAAATCGTAAATTGTATAATGTGATGTTGTAGCAGTAGACTGTAAAAATGAATGCTATTCAGTAGAATTAAGCAAATCAAGTTGTTTAAGGTAAATCAAGACACAAAAGTTCATAACACAAATTACGCAAGGATTGTTGAAGGATTATTGTATGACTCTGACTGCAATCATTGTAAAAAATTTGCAAAAAAAAATTTATATTTGCCTTAAAGTTGTGCATAAAATATCCTCCACATCTATATATCCATAAGGGGCTTGACAGATACCTCATTTTGTTGATACACAAAAAAATAAAAAGTTGTACTTTGCTTTATATAAAGATTTGTATAAAATGTGGGCGGGCTCTTTATATAACACCACACATTTTTGTTAATCAATTAGAAATATGTCCAAATCAAATTTCAATTTTATAGCTTAATTTTGGAATTGATAGTGGGCGTGGCTCTTAACTGATTTTACTCAATTAAAAAAACACTTTCATACAGATACTAGACATTTACTATATACGAAATTCTATATCTTAAATGTTCCTACCGTCAGCATTCCAACAACAGACGGACTTACGGACAATCAAAGCTACTTCGGTTTATAGTTTTAAACTGTATTTTGTAGGGTCTTCGAGATCTCCTTAATTGGAAAGTATAACAAGCTTAGTATATCCTTCCCTTTTATATAGATATTATTATAGTATAAAACAAAAAGCCAAAAATATTGCTGTTCATGACACTGAAAATGGGATATTCAATAGAGGGAAAGGAAGAAGTTATTATAGTGAACATTTAGAACTAATCAGATGAAAATGTAAAACCTCAAGAGACTCATAAAGTGAACGAACACACTATAAACTTCATTAACAAGAATAAGTATTATATCCTTAGAGAAAATGCCAATGAGCTATAAAAGTGATGCGCTGCTAACATTTCATTTCATTAACACAACTTTCTTACACATCACCCAGAAGTGGGTGATTTTACATTACCACTATCATGGTGGGGCTATATAAGATTATAATTACACTTTAAGTAATAAAAACGTGCAGCCATTCTTAGTCTAAGTCGCTAAGGGATTATTAAAAATGGGCCTTGCCAACTTATTCACAAAATTTCCATTAAAAAAAAAAGAGAAGAAATTCGGCTCACATATTTATATTGATTGTTTGACATGCCCACAATTTACTAAAAACTTTTTTTTTAATTTTAAATGTTGAGGTAAATAGTTACAAATCCCTTAATAGTCTTTGAAAGAAAGAGCTTTTATATATATGCCACGCCTACAATTTGCCTAGAATTATACAAGACATATTGTTAACAAAACCTGTTTATATAAGTTTGCCTTTAACCAGCTAACATATAATAAGTTTAAGTCAAATGTAAGAAAGCATTTTATATAACAATTAATGTCTCTCTCTCTGTGCATTTTAAATTATAGCATGAAATAAATTTTGTAATAATTGCCCAGAAGAGCGATAAATTTTCTACGGCTCAAATATTAGATATTAGATAATCGATTATTTCTTGTGTTGCAATATATTTCATTTATTTTCTTTTTCTTCTTCTTCATCTTACCCTTACGTGTTATACTATTTCATGAGAAGAGAAGAAGAACAGCATTTTCTTCTACTGCCTATAACATAAGCACTGGGTGGTACAGGCCTTTGGGCGTTTCTGGAAATTAATCTTGACTTTTATAAAGTGTAACACAGTGTTTTACCTTCTTAGCTTCTTTTGATTTGTGCTTTTTCTTCTTCTTTTCTTTAATTTTTCTTCCTTATAAAGTTTCAATAAATCCCATGTGTTAACGTATTTTCTACATATACTCGATTGTGGCTTGTTTATGGTAGGTTTGAAAGTGGTGTTTGTTTTTTTTTCCTACATTGTCGTAAACGTGTTTGTTTGGTTGGGTTTGTGTAAATGTTATTAGTGTAATTGAGTGAAAAATGTCCTTAAGCAGCAATTTACTTCAGACGGTTAAGACCAGACGGTTTCTTGAAAAATCACAGTACCATTAAATTATAAAACTCTGTTGCTCAGTTTGCTTGTTTTCACCTGCTAAAAAAAAATATACACACAGTGAAGGAGAGAGGGAGAAACAGAGCGTGCGAGTATGATTGCTTTATAAAAATTTTGGTTGAGCATGAAACTTTGATACCCTTCTAAAGTACATGGTCGATGTTTTGTTAAATATAAAAAGTATTATAAAAATTGTCATTGTTGCTTGGTTAGATAGTTTTCTATTTCAGATTGTAAGTGATTCCTTGACTACATTTCAAATTGAACATTTTTTAATGTAAATATTTATTGGTCACTTAGTAAGTTACTTAGATACTAGTTAGTTGTTTTGGGGAATTGGAAAAGTAATTTTATTATTAGGTGGTGTTCATCTGATATTCGTTTCAAACTAACTGTTCATTTCGAGGTTATTGTTGTTTTGTTTTTTTCATTTTGTTTTACATCACCTTCTGCAACTTTGTGTTTCTATACTCTCTACAAAAATTAAGGTAAACTAAGTTTGTGACACAAGTATGTATAAGTTTAACTGATCAGCATTAATATTAACAAAAAGGGTCCAAACGTATAACTCTGTGTGTTTTCTACTTATAGTTTCAAAAATCGAGATGTTGAGCTAGCTGTACGGGTAGGATATAATCAAGTGCCAAGCTCGTAATTAAGAATAATCGCTCTTAGTAACCAAATAAGTCAACCAAGTTGAAATTTTGTTTAATTATATATTATATCCAAGATCAGACACGCCCACAAATAAACAAAAAACCATAAATAATAGAGAATTTGTTCAAATATGAAATCGTTACAGAAGGCGAAACGGTGTGCATGTCACGCCCATAGTACATATATATGTTTGTTTGGAGGGGATCTATGATTTGGCCAAAGCCAAAATTTAGCTTTCCTTCTTTCTTTTTAAAACATTTATTTCCCATCAACAACTGTTGGTTGTTTCATTCGTTACTATATATATTCGTTCCAGATATATATAATTTTCCTTCAAACCATTTTTTATACTTTATGTTCAGAAAGAAGAGGATGATGGTGACTTGTACGAACAATTGTAAAGAATGCATTCTAAATGCAAGTCTTTAAAAATATGTTTAAGAAAAAAAAGCATAAAGTAGTAGTAAGATAAATTTCATTGAAACAAGATGTATATGTCTTTAGAAAATGGACACTATTTACACATATATTATATCAAGTTGTGTCTCTATTTACTCAACTTTATAATGCGTGTTAGAAATGATGAAAAAAAAAAAAAAAAAACTATTACAAGGTTTAGTGTTAATAAATGTAAAAATAAATACTTGACGACACCATAGTTTTATATTGTTAGACATGAATACAATAGTTAAGTAGCACACACATCTTCAACTCTGCATTTATGGGTAAAGTTAGAAACGACAACAACTTGTTTATGATCACTTTTGGTAAACATTTATTTTAACAAAACGAAACAATTTGTCACGTAACAACTCAACATACATATATAATCATTGTACCAGCATGTTTATAAAACATTCAACAATACTTGCGTAGTAAATAAAAGTGTAGCTATAAACCCAGCACATAAACTTCTGTGTACACAAACTACAAAAGGTGAAAATTTTCCTTTTTTCTCTCTTTCTCTCTCTCTAACATGAAATCCTTTCCTAAAAATCTGACATAACTGTAGCAATGACTGTGCAAATTCATTGTTGACATTGTTGATATTTTGTAGGAGATCGAAAATTTTCTACATATGTACAAATGTTCGATTGGATTATACAATATGAAAACAATAGAAGAAAAAAAAGACCTTAACAAGATGTTTCATTTTAATGTCCAATTATTGATATTTCCAACCATTCCATTTGGCCGTTTTCAAATGCCACCTTCCAATTCCAATCCTGAGAGCTTTACCGTATTAACAACTTTTCAAAAGTAATCATAATTCCGTCTGAAAGTACAGGTAGATATTCAAAACTCGTTACCCGTTACATTCTGTATTCTACACTCAAATTGCTCAAAGCGACAATAAAATTGAAAAAAGAAAGGTTAATGCAATCAATGCAATTGGTGTGGAATAACCGCATGAGAATGTGTTACAAAATTCTATTCGATTTCAATTTTTCTTCTATCGTTTCATTTGTCGTTCGCCAGCACCACAGAACTCATTTGAATTGTAAAGAAAGCAACTGGAGGAGAGAACTGCAAAATATCTTTATTGCATTTTTAGGTAAAAGTCAGAAAAAAAAAATGCAAACCTGATCAAATTGACTTTTCTCTCTTCACACTTACACATATGCGATTAGAAGGAATGCATTAAAAAGTAAAAAAAGAAAAAACGAAGCGGTTGATATTGCCATCTAAGAAGGTGAAAATAATTTATCAATATTCCATAGCAATCAAATGGAAACCCATTCACACACAACACATTGGTAGGATTTCAATTTCAAGCACAACGTTTGTATTTACATAGTTTCGGAATGATTCTGTAATCCTTTTCAATTTCTTCAAAGTTCACAAGTGTTGTGGAGTAAATATGCTAAGTAAGTAAAAGAAGAACAAGACAGACAGAATACTGTTTCTAAGGATAAAAACACTTTTGGTGACACTTTTATCATTAGTTTAAGGGGCAACAAGAATGTAAACTCGTATATACAAACAATTTGAATCTTAGGTGACAAGTATATCTCTGATTAAACATTTGCCAACCATTAATGTTCACAAGTGTTGCTAACTCTACCACAAAGTGAGCAAATACGGAAGGTTAGGGAGAGACACATATACATACATTTATATAAAAATTAATGTAACACAAATGAGCAACGAATTTTCCTAGATTTTTTCAACTTTTACTGTGTTTGTGTTCTTGTAACCGTAAAACTTTCGGTTCTCATTGCGTGATGCTTTAATGCTCTATGAATCTTTTCTTTATCCCTTTGTGTGCCTAAGTACTGCTATGCATTTTACCATTTCTGCACTCGGACGTACGTACACATCCGGTTCGCTTTCATTTTAATAATGAAACAAGTAAAAAAAAACTATATATGGCTTAGGCCAAATGCTTTTTTTTTTTCATATTTTTCATTTCACTATATACTTGTTTGGAGGAGGAATAAAGGAACAATGTGGATAATATTTCAATTAAAGCTGAAAAGCTGTATATACCCTCCTAATCGTCCATTGTGGGCAGTTAAATTACAGGATTTTTATACTCTACAACATTTGTAGCAAAGGATACATTAAGTGTGTGTGCAAAGATGAGTACGGAACATGTGAGAATGTGCCGGATAGGGAGTTTTTCGTATGATTTTTGATTTTTTCCCAAATTGAATCATTCAATTAAACAAGTAAAAAAACTAAATTTGGCTTATGCCAAATCTTAAACACCCTCCAAATCAACAATAATGAGCGTGGCATGTATATGATTACGCCCTCCAATTACGTTGAATGTATTACGTATGAGTTTGCAAGTCCACTTTTACGTTGAATATGGTTTTTTGTAATTGTGAGGGTGCTTATTATCCGACCACGTCTATTTTTGGCACATGGATGAATGGCATAACAAGTTTGTAATTAATTTTTGTGACAAATATTTTTATTTTGTCTATTGTGGGCGTATATGTTATCCGAATGTACCAAATTTCAACTTAAAAGGTAAAATTTTTTGGCAGATGAATATATTTTTGTCGATTGTGAACGTCGATCTTGACCGATTTTGACCATTTTAAATAGCTATCTATCTGCAGAAACTAAAATTACCTGCACAAAATTTTAAATCAATATTTCAAAATTCATCTAGATCAATACAGTTTTTGATGCTGATCAAGAATTTGTAGCGTGTCTGACGCTTTTTTTTAGGTGTAGCAAACGGAATGGCAATCTTATGTGGAGGGTGCAAAAAAACTAATATAAGTACTAGATCAAAAAGTTGTGCTCAATTCACTTTTAATTATCTTTTTAAACAAAAAGCTTATAAAATTAGTTATTTTTAAAATTGTAATAAAATCTATCTTTTTTACTTTGAATTGTTATAATTTTTTGAATAAACTGATAATAAAAACTTATAATATATCATGACATGTTTTGCTTTACAATAATCATCAATAAATAATAATAAAAAGTGTAATCATATGTATCCGAGGGCATGTTATATATAATTATACAAATAAGTCATTATTAAGAAATTACTGAAATGAAATTTTGATTTCAAAATTAGATCATAACAGTATTTCTTCCGTTTTTTTTACTGAAGTTCATCTCTAATCATCTTTGTGGTATAAACACAAAAGTCGTAGAGAGAATCGACAAATATACAAATGTTGTAAACAGTTCTGTCTTTAAAAATATTTAAAAAAACAAGTTATAATATTTTTAAAGAGAATTGGACAATATAGTGAAATAAGTGAAAAGAACAAATACTACAAGTTTCCTTAGAACTTGACTAACTTAACTAATTTCATGAATGGGTGATTCATTTGAAAGTGACATAACCAAGGTCTTGGCCATTTTCAAAATGTAAGCCATTCATCCATATAATACAAATACAAATACGAGTAGATATATTGGGTTTCTAATTTATAACAGAACTATTTTTATATAAATCCGAGCTCATGTTCATTCCTTTTCTCATAATGATCTCTGCTTAGGAGCTCTCCAAGCAGCTATCATTAGGAAAAGGAACGAAAGATTTATTTAAGAACAGTTCTTTACACAAATCTGATAAATATTTGAATTTAAATTTATTTAATTAAAAATAAAATTTTCGTATTAATTAATAAATAATTGATTACTTTAAATAATGACATTAATATTAATAAAATAAATAAAATAATTATAAAAAATTCATTAAAATAAATATTTTATGAAATAATTACAATAATATTTGACCACATGCGATCATATATAAATTAGGTCTGAAACTTTCTTTAGCGTTTCAGTAAAGCATTCGTAGCCCTTCGCTATAATTGAAAAGAGTCTTTTAACTGATTTGTGTGCATAAAGAAAACAATTTACAGATCAACTGTTACCAAAGTAAATGTTGATGGTTTGCTAAATTTTGTTGTTGTTGTTGTTGTTGTTGCTGCAATTGTTGAAGTTGCTGTTGTTGACGCAACCATTCCAAATGGGCTTCCTGTTGGTTTTGGAAAATTACCGCATTTTGAGCCATCTGTATATCGGTAGGAGTAGGAAAATATACAGAACCTGGTGCGTACATATAGCCAGAAGGCCCTGTATACAATTGCTGCAGTGCTCGAAGATCTCCGTAAATGGAAGGATGTTGTGGATTTGTCAATGTTTTATTGGACCGCCTTAAGCGGCCGGTATTCTCGCCGATTGTTAAATCGTCAGCTGATGGATCAAGTGACCAATAATGACCACGTCCGGGATCATCCATAGCACGCGGCACTCTAACAAATGATGAATACAAACTTAAATTGTGGCGAATGGAATTTTGCCAACTAGTTTTATTTTTCTTGTAATATGGAAAATTATCAGCTATCCAGTCGCAAATACCACTTAAGGTGAGACGCTTTTGGGGACTGCTACGTATGGCCATTACGATGAGAGCACTATAGGTAAAGTTGGGTTTGGTCTCTGTTCCATCATTATCTGCTGTTGGTGAAGATGTGCCATTGCTTGATGCATCTGCTGATGTTCCAGAAGCAGATGATAAATTAATTTCTTCTACACTATCAACTACATTAATTTTATGTGTTTCCTCCTGTTCATCAATTTCCTCATGGTTTGTGTCAGACAGGATTGCTCGAATAGAGAAACTTGATTGAAATTCTTGTGACATATTGTTCCAACTATTTTCTTTAATATTTTATATATCGCAATATATTGCAAGTGTACCGAATATTGTTTTGCAACTGACTCAACTGATCCCGAACACATGCCTATTTATGAGATCTCCATATGTAAACAGTCCTTATATGTTTATTTATATGTAAAGAAAAATTTAGGAGAGGAAAAGTCGCTTGGACGTAAGGATTAACGATTTTAAACGTTGCCAAAACTCCAAAACTAAATTTTCTACAGAATTTCACATCATATTATCATAAATTTAGTACAAGTACCAACGGCTTAAAATTTTATTGTGAGCTGCGTAATTTTTCAATCCACTTAAGCCGGGATTCTAATAATTTAGTTAGTCTTATTTACTTTTACATCAAAGGCTTAGCGCAATGTTGCGGGTCATTTAAAACGTTACATACCTACAGCTTAAGCACTGTAGATTAATATTCTGCGGCTTAGCGATTTATTGTTGTGCTGTCGCCTAAATATTTATAACCAGCTTAAACAATAGACGGCGCGTTTATGGTTGGTGCCATAAACCGCGATTAATTTTAGTATAGTAGACAGGAGTCAATTATGAAACAGTTTAATATATTTCTACAGTTGTTTGTATAAGATCATTCGAAATTTGCTATTTGTTGTTAGTAAGCGGCCGCTTATTTTACCTGCATATGTTTTACTGTAAATCGAACATTAATGTGAAACAAACTTATTTTCACCTTTTCCTTTAACCATTCTTTCTTTTGTGTTTGTTTGTTGTCTTTGATTTCTTAACACATATATTATTGAGTCATCTTTAGCAATTGTTGTTTCATAAAATTATTCATTTTGTACGAAATGTGTCTGAAGATACTAAATAATTATTAATCAAAATTATAAGTTATCAATATTTTTACTTTTTTACCGTATGAAGAACTTTTTCGGAAGATTAGAAGACATGTTTTCAGAGGTGAAGTTATAAAATTAATACTAGTACTAGTACTGAAACTATATGAAGATCACTCCATCGTTGCTAAAAACTAATTAGAAAACTAATGTCCACTCTTTCAACTTGGTACGTGTGAAGCTGAAGATTGAAATTTTGCTTTACTAAGCATAACATTACTAGTAAAGAAACCGTTATTTTTCATATGGAATAAATATTTTTTTTTTATAAAAAAAAAAAAAAAATTATTTCCTACATCACCTGTTTCTTTCTATAATGATTTTTGACAACGGCTTTTATATGACAAAAGGTAATATATGCTGAAACTCATTATTCAGTTATTATATATTTATATACAAATAGGATATTGAAAGATGGGCTTTGAATTAGCCAAAATATTTATACGCTAGTGCGACAGTCTTTTTTTGGAAAAATTGGTGTTTCTAGGGGGCGCCTTTGGATACATTTAAAAAATAATTTTCGCTACTAGGTGACGCCGTTGAATTTGTTTAATAAATATGTTGCTTCTGTACAATCAACAACATTTTAAGAAACCGCTAAATACATTTTTCATGTGCTTATGTTTCATATAGCATTTAACAGTGGCAGTGACAATATATCTTGCTATTCATCTGTTCATATGTACAATACGTCCAATCATCTTCATCATCATCCTCATCATTTGATAATCTAACTGATGTGTGAGAGCTACTAACAAAACATAAATCGGCTCGGTATGTGTTTTCAAAGTGGTGCAATGGGGCAAGCTCGAGGAAGAACAGGGAAACAGAGCAAGTGAGAGCCAGAACGAGATTGAGGAAGAGAAACAGTTTGTCATTGTGACCGTTTATCACCATGTGATACATTGCATTGCTGCAGTATTATATTGCTGCAGGTTTTTTTTTTTTTTTTTGTTATAATTCATTCAGGAATTCAACTCTTGTTGGGTACTTTTTATTTGGGGTTAAAGAGGATGATGAATCTTGTTTTCTTTTTTTTTTTTTATTCTTGGATGGAACGAAATCAAGCAATTGAAGGGTTTATATATATATTTGAGTATGGTTAATGAACAAGTGAATGTTTAGTTACGATAGGCAAAAAGAGGCAAAAGAATAATTTGAATTATATTCAATTATGTTTTATTTGTCATGACTAAATCAGTTCGGTATTCGATGCTGATCCCCAATGTGTACATTTTGTAGGCCCTTTGACGTCTCCTTCAAGGCGTTTTGACATAGTGGTTGATGGGTTTCAAAAATTATCTTAATTCTTGTAAAACGTTTCTTCATTCATAAATTGGAAACATTTGTTATTTTAGTAATCTGTGAACAAGGAGTAGTATCCAAGAAGGTATTAAAAGAGAACAGTTGATGGTTGAAAAGCTTCTCGGCTTATGCTTGAGTGACAACATATTTTAGCTATATTGTACACCATGTGTATACATACGTGCAATGTTTGTGTAAGCATATATTTGGTGTAGATTTAGTTTTGGCCCCATAAAACCTGGTGTTGTGAACTGCACATCCATTTACCAAAATGACAGCAAAGACTTAAAGAGAGATTTTAAATGGAGATTTTTTAAAACAACCACAATGAAACTAGAAAAGCCAAAAGAGAAGGCAATGTTGTAACAAAAAACAAATAAACAAGAGACTTTTTTTTGTCTAAATGGTGCTAACAACAAGTGAAATAAATGAATTTGATTTAGGCCAAATCTTGAATATCCTTCAGTCGCCTTTTTTTAACAAACGCTTTTGACCTTACTTATCTTATTTCATTTTCAGAATAAAACGTAACAAAACACATTTACACACGCACAATTCATAAAAAATTTTAAATTCTAAACTGTTTGAATATAATTTTTTTCTTAAAATATTTTAAAAATGAAATGAAAACTTGGTTGAAACTTTTATCATAATGAAGTCTAATTATACTATATACTCGTATACCTAATATGATTTTTAAATAACTTTCTCAAACATTCTCTTACTGAGATCCTTTACTTAAAAAGTGGATATAATTGCACGATATAACTAAATATTTAATACTCCACTAACATCATATCATATGTTATTAAACGTGGTTATGCTGAATCACAAAACTTTTCAGTATACGCTTATATTTGCTAATTCTATAAAAGAAAATCATTCATTCATTATTCATGCACGTATTTGTGGAAAAATCTTATAATTTAGCTCAAAAAAAAAAAAAGAAGAGAAAAACTTACACAAAAATTCTACTCTACAGCTGCAAAGTCAAAGACTTTAATACATAAATGTTGTACAGGTGCATGTGTGTATAAGATAGCGTGTGTTTACGCTTGCAGGCGGTTTCTACGTGTACAACTACATATACGCGTATGCATATGGTTTTAGTAAAATTTTGCGTTTTGCTCATCGGACCATTACTTATCTGCACGCCGTGCATAGAATATAAATGAATGAGTCGCGTGACTTTGTGTTTAACACAACCACCCTAACAACATATACTCCTACGTAAAGGAAAGGAATTATTTAAAAATTTTGCTCTAAATATTGTACAAATTTTGAAGTTTTGCCTTCATTGTCTATATTGATAGAAGAGATGGCAAAAGAATGTGTGTGTGTGTGTTTTTCGTGTCCTCTTACGATGCACTCAAGCATTTCTTAAAGAATTTTTGCGGAAGTTTGTGGAATTTTTCTGTAAATTAAATAAATTATATGCGGTGGAAAAAAAAGGAGAAATTTTCTTTAATAACGTTATAACGGTTAACAAACAACTTTATTGAAATTTCTTATACAAGAATTTTTTAAAATAATAATGAAATTCTTTCCAGAGTTCATATATTTGGATTATATGTATTTTTGTTATACCCTCCACATAAATACTAAGTGTGTCATTCCGTTTGCAACACCCAGAAGGAGGCATCAGATAGACCCTACCAAGTATATATATTCTTGATTAGCTTTAAAAACTGATCTAAACGTGTGTACGTGTGTTCATGTGTCTGTCAGTTGTTGGCAATTTTACAAACGTAAATTTTGATATATTGAGCTGAAATTTTGAACAGACACTTTAGTTTTATTTAGTTTTTGCACGCCGATCGCTTTTTAATATAAGCAAAATCAGTCAGCCACGCCCACAATCGAAAAAAATTTATATATTTGCCACAATAATTAACCTATAAACTTGAAATATGGTATGTGCGTCTATAATTATCTTATCCAGCGATATGACAAAAATGGGTGCGATCGGATTACAGACACGCCTACAATCAACAAAAATCTTTATGTCTGCCATAAAAATTGAGCTATTAGGTTGAAATTTAGTAGGGGTATCTATAGTTATCCCATACATGGGATGGGCTAAAAATTGGCATGATTGGATAATAAGTACGCTCACAATTTACAAAAACGCCATACTCAGTGCACAACTCGACATGCAAGCTTAAATAATACGTACACTAATAAAGGGCGTAATCATATACCTGCCACGCCCACCATTGTGCACATGTTTCTAAAGGGTCGAGTTTTCTCCTACATAAGCATTCGCCAGAATACTATAATATTAACAAAATTAAACAAATAATAATAATTCTCGAACTGTACAAATAGAAGAGATTAAAACATTAAATCTTGTCCGCACAAAAAAAAAAAATACGTGTTTAAATTATGGCCAACAAGACAATAAGTGAGAACAGATTATACGGCTAAAAATAAATAACAGACACTTTTACAAGTTAGAGAGAACAAGAAGCCATTGCTTCCAACCCAAGTAAAGAATCAGGACTATCACTTTTTCACAACATATTTTATACAAAATGAATAAAAATGTCCTCTCATGTATACGAGTATACACCCATTCACACCTTTAATAAAATTTTGTAAAAGAGAAAATAAAATGGAAAAGTAATACAAAAAACAAAAAAAATAAAAAAAAAATAAAAAACAGAAAAAACAAACGACAAAAACTTGTTACTACAAATATAAGCTTTATCTTTTACTACAAAGTATTACTTACTTATTCGGACAGCAGATACGTTTATATAATATAAAGTCAGTTCATATGTGTATTTATATATATGTATGTAAGAATGTTCAGGTATATGTAAGTATAGCTTAGTAATAGTTGAATAGTTGCCAGGAAATATTTTCTATATAGGATTAGTTTTATATTATCACACGGGAAATTACATTTTTGCTTAAGGACATAAGAGGAAAACAAGAAATATGGGGAAAAATATCTGATATTGTCCAAGCATGTAATATAGGTATAAAAGTATATATATATATATATACACACACATGTATAAGAAGGTGCAAACGATCTGTATGTATGGGTAGGTAGGCCGTCATAAGAGGTGTCTTTATTGATTTGATTGTGAACATTCTGGGACAATCATTAGAGTGGTTTTAGTGTAACGACTGGACATTCTTGGTACAAATTTCATACTATATTACGGGTAAATGAAAGATTATGTAGACGATGTAAAAACTAAATAAAAATATATATAAATATTGGTCAATGACCACTTCTAATGTGGATGAAAAGTAAGGGCAAAGTAGCTAGTTAGAACAGGCTGGATACACAGGACATACAGACAAATTTATTACTTTATACCAAATCTTTTCTGTACTGTAACTAAAAGTCAACTTTTAAAACATTTTCTTTCTATTTTCTTCTTTTTCTTCTTCTTCTTTTCGTTTTTCTTTTCTTGTTCTTCTCCGATAAGAACATTTCAGTGATTTCAGAATACTAAGATATTCTAATAAAATGTTTATGTTAAAAGGTTGTGACTAAATTGTTGTGGTTGGCTGCAAGGTTGCATTGGTTATCCAATACCAATACACATAAACATGTATAAATGCATTTAAATATTACACTAACAAATATGCTCTCTTGAGAATGTCAATAAGGTTTTATTATATGTATATAAAATATATACAATAAATAAATGTAAACATATGTATTTTGTATACATTCATTAAAACTTTGCTTATTTATGCTTAGATGTGTTTGTGAATGGAGAACGGGAATGAAGGGCTGTCCTAGTAAAACAAAACGGTTAGTTGTTCATGTGTTGTATGCTGTCTAGGTACACACCTTAGAAAACATTGTTTTAAATATGTATGCATGTAGCTTAAGTGTTAGGTGGGTGTGTTGTGTTGTATTGTATTGCGTTGTAATCTCTTGCTCTAAATAGTAACTTAGAGTACTGCCACCATCTCAAAGGCAATACGTGCCCATACACACATATACCAACCGAAACTAATGTCAAATCCTGGACCGGCATAAAACGATAATAAGAGCAAACAAAAGAGTTTATTATACGTATAGGTAATGTCGTATTACACACTGAAACACACGCACCCGCACACATTTAAATTTATCCTTAAGGGATATTGTGGGGGAGCACAGGTGCAGCTATATGAGTTTATAATATATGTGTGAGTAAATTTTCAACATAAAATATTTGCTTTTATTCCACCCAGTAGCTGTAGCTTTTGGTCTAATTTTCATCATAAATCTTAAACCATAAACTGGCATTAATGCTAATAATGTTTTAAGCTTTCGGAAATTCCTACCGATGTGTGTACGAGTATGTGCATGTGTGTACTATACTATAACTTAGTTAAAATAACAAAGTTATACGTTGTGAATAAACACATACATATATATACAATATATTACTAATTATCTGCATACATATATAGAAACATTATATCATTTCATGCCTGGTTAAAGTTCAGTTAGTTACAGTTTAATTCGATGAATAATTTTCATTTTGATTTTCATTAAACGTTCCAGCACTTACTTAATCTGTCACAATGTCTGAGCTTGTACTCGAAAAGCTTTACTTTTATAACATTTTGATGGTTTTAATGAAAGTTCATTTTATTTTGCAATAATTTTGATTTCTGAAATTTATTGACAGTTTTTCAAAAATGTTTTCATTTCATTTCACTTTGTTTTACCATATAAATCAAAACGATGTTGGGCAGGTTGAGGTGGGATATGCAATCAAAACTTTATAAATTTAATTAAGTATTTATCAAAATTGAATATTGTTTCAATGTAATAAAATTGAAGAAAATATTAAGCAACAACAATTGTTAAAAGATGAAGTAAGAAGTAAGTGGAAACGTAAAAGACAGACAGACACATAGTTACCTATAAAGCGGCATAGATACAGACAGAGAACGACTGACATGATACGTACGATTAGAGCTTAGGTTCAGACGGTTCTCCTGATGTAATACTTAACGGTAGTCCCAGGAGAACTACCGTCAGACGTTGAAGGTGTTTTAGTGGGTGAGAGTCCCACACTGACTGCTTTCCCTTCGGTTAAAAAAAAACTTAGCTAGATCAATGTTGCAGAAAGAAAATGCGATTGCATTAGGTTTACAATGCCTTCTTCGGAGTGAGTTGCATAAGTTTTGTCAGAGCAGAACCTCCAACCCCCCAAAATAAGTATATATGTATACTTTACCATTCAAATAACCGTCACTTTCATTTTTAAGTGAAGATTAAGATTATATTACAATAAAATAAATGAATTGTTATTGGAATATTCTACGTACAATACAAGTGCTTGTAAAACTTTTCCCATATTCCTACAGTATTAAAATTACATTTGCAATGAATGAAATTGAAATTAATTGACTTGAAGATGCTTTTATTGGTACATGTATGAAATACACTATTAAGTGTGGTTCGGTGTATAGGTGTAGTCGTAGTAAAAATATATACTTTGACGTTTCATTATTGACTTTAAACATGCAACAATAGAAAATGGAAAACCTTCAGTTAGTCCAAATAACAGATGTCAGTCTTCCCCTTAAACAATATTTTGAATTGCTTTTATTCAACACACAAACACACACCTACACAGGCATGGTAATTTAAAGCGTCACCTTCTTCGTATCCTTTTTACTCTCATATAACTATTTTTAAAGAATTTTCTATATTATGTGGATATTTGAGTGATGTGTGAGTCTCTGCGTCATTACTATATGGTATAGTTTCTCTCATCTTATATTTTAACATAAACTATATGTATACGTATGTAACATATACCTTACAATGTCAAATTCTATTGCTTTTGTTAGTAGGACAATAATATTGGGGCCACCTACCTTCGAACTACTATACTTTAACCATATTTGTTGCCCATCTGTCTCATCGATGTGAACATAGCATTTGTACAAATCGAGCTTAAAAATGTGAAAAACATTTGTATCACATTGACACAGGAACAATGATGTTAATAACAACAATGACAGCACAATACTGTGTAGCATTCTAGAGTAACATAAAAAATTGATGTTGTGCGGTAATAGAAACACAATACGTGTATGTATATATGTACAATGCATTGTACGTGTACAATACATACAAGTATGGTATGAAAATTAAAAACCCTGAACATATACATTGGTGAATGGAATACCATAATCCCCATGCAGTTTCTGTAATGGGGCAAAAATACATCTACATCGTATCGAATGGGAAAGTAGTGGAGAAAGCTTGTAAAAAAAGTCCCTTTATAGGTGTTGTGCTATATTTTTACGTATTTCAATCAATATTTGGGCAGTAACTTAATTTGTTTTTTTTTTTATAAACAGGATATGAAACAGAGGCAGACTTCCAAAACTCTTCTAAGTGTACACTAAAAATTCATACATTTTGAAAATCTTTAACTAATAAAGTGTGTTTGTATAATCATTATTGGGAAGATTTTATCACATATAACATATCATAGTCAACCACATGCCATGTCGCACAAATCAAATCCCAAAGTATTTTCATTTTAAAAGTATCACCGTAACACGTGTATCTAAATTTCCAAATACTCTACATAAACCCCGAAAAGCTTTGGTAGTTTCTTCTTACTTTCGTTTCTATTTCTCTCAGCTTCTTGTGTAAAACTTTCCTTGAATTTATCGTCTATTTACCTTGTGTTATTAAAAATTTTTCTTCTAGAATTTTAGGTTATTTTCCACCCTAACGCTCTATAAAATATTGTTATTGTTGTATATATATATTTTTATTTTATTTTTTTGTTTTAATAAAGTTTACATTGGAAAAGTTTTCCGTGCACATAATGATTGACAATTTTTTACTTTAAAAGTTTTTAATATACCAAACTCTTAAATTCGTTTTGTGGGTTTTAATTGGAGACAGTTGTTGTTGTTGTTGTTGTTTTTGTTGTTATTGTTCATTTTGTTGATGGAAAAGACATTAACCAAAAAATTCGCTATTCTATAGCAAGCTTTCAAAATGTTGGTTTCAAAAAAGAAGCGAAGTAATTTTCTTTTTAAAATTGAACTACGAGTCATGCTTAATTAACGAAAATACTCTTAATACATAATAAGTCCAAGTCTGCGCTATACTACATAAAATTAATACTACAGCATAGCTTTTGACAAGGACTGATAATACATACATACTCTACAGTAAAGACCTCAAGCATGGTAGTAGTACTTTAACCAAAGAAAGAAAACAGAGTAGAAGGAAAAAATTAAACATTCATTGAAAGGGGTATACAAAGTTATCACTACAGCTGGATAGAAAGGAAGTAGAAGCCAACAATAGTACTAATGTCTATTTTAGTTTCTTTTTAGAAACAAAAAATTTTTGTGAAAATTGTCGCTTCTAATAATATCTTTTAGAAATGAATGTTTTGCAAAATTCTTCGGGTTTTTTTTTCCTTTTTCTTTTTAAACCCATTTACTTTTTATTTTTTCGTGTACGTTTTCATTTCGTTTTCATCACAAACATACTGGATGTGATACGTTGGCTTGGGTAAGTGTTTCAAGAGAAAAACAAAATACCACTAGAATCTGTGGTCTGTGGCAGTGTGTCGCTTTAAGTTGAATTTATTGAAGTTGATTTAGGTAACAAGTAAGACACGTACATAGAAAACACATATGTTTGTGTTTGTGTACAAGTGCAGAAAATTCTACGAAATTTATTGATATATCGATGGTCAGCATCGCCATCACCATCATCACCACTACTTTTCGGTTCAAGTGGAGTATTTGGTTTAAAGGTTTGAGTGTTGGTGCCAACAAATAAATTACTCAAAAGTTGTTTTTCAATTTTACTGGTTAACTCATAAACCAATAAGAAAAGAAAAAAATCGTTTGAAGGTAAATTGGAATAAATGTTGCTTGAATTTATTTCAGGGCAAAAACGATTTACTTTGTATCACAAATCAATTTTATTTTAACATCAATATAATATAAAAATTTCAACCAAAATAAGGCAAAGTTATAAGCTATCTAGTATTTGATAAAAACACAGTTCTCCTTAAAATCATGTCTATAATGTAACTTATAATACATTTTAATTAAAATATAATATTGCGTCTCTTAAGCTGGCAAATATTATATGTCGTATATACAATTTCATGGGTAAGCAATCAAAAGTATTTTTTCATTACCGAATGTAAGGCTAACTAGTTAGTATGAACGAACGGTTTGTTACCAAAGTAAAGTTGGTGATTTACTAAATTCTGCTGCTGTTGTTGTTGCTCTTGCTGTTGCTGTTGTTGACGCAACCATTCTAAATTTTGATTTTGGAAAATTACCGCATTTTGGGCCATTTGTATATCGGTAGGAGTAGGAAAATATACAGAACCTGGTGCGTACATATAACTAGAAGGCCCTGTATACAATTGCTGCAGTGCTCGAAGATCTCCGTAAATGGAAGGATGTTGTGGATTTGTCAATGTTTTATTGGACCGCCTTAAGCGGCCGGTATTCTCGCCGATTGTTAAATCGTCAGCTGATGGATCAAGTGACCAATAATGACCACGTCCGGGATCATCCATAGCACGCGGCACTCTAACAAATGATGAATACAAACTCAAATTGTGTCGAATGGAATTTTGCCAACCAGTTTTACTCTTCTTGTAATATGGAAAATTATCAGCTATCCAGTCACAAATACCACTTAAGGTGAGACGTTTTTGAGGACTGCTACGTATGGCCATTACGATGAGAGCACTATAGGTAAAGTTGGGTTTGGTCTCTGTTCCATCATTATCTGCTATTGGTGAAGATGTGCCATTGCTTGATGCATCTGCTGACGTTCCAGAAGTAGATGATAAATTAGTTTCTTCTACAATATCAACCACATTAATTTCTTCTGTTTCTTGCTGTTCATCAATTTCCTCATGGTTTGTGTCGGATAGGATTGCTCGAATAGAGAAACTTGATTGAAATTCTTGTGACATATTGTTCCGATTATTTTCTTTAATATTTTAAATACAGCAATATATTGCAAGTGTATCGAATGTTGGTTTGCAACTGACTCAACTGATCTCGTACATATGCCTATTTATAGGATCTCAGTACTAAAATATTCCTTATCTGTGTTTTGTCGTTTATCGCTTGGACGTAAGGATTAACGATTTTAAATGTAAATGTTAGCAAAACCCTGAGAGTACATTTTCTACGAATCATATTTTCGTAAATTTAGTACAAGTACCAACGGCTTAAAATTTTATTGCGTGCAGCGTACTTTTTTAATCCACTTAAGCCGGGGTACTAATAATTTTGGCCATTCTTATTATTACATCGCTTAGCGCAATGTTGCGGGTCATTTAAAACGTTACATACCTACAGCTTAAGCGCTGTAGATTAATATGCTGCGGCTTAGCGAATTTATGGTTGGTGTCATAAAAATGCGATTAATTTTAGTAAGTTAGACAAAAGTTAATTCTGAAACTGTTATAATACATATTTAGCGGTTGTTATTTAAATTTTTGGACAACGTTTCTCTTTGTTTAAAGGTAGATAATTTCGGTTCTTGTTAATATTTTGTATATCAACGGCAGTTTGGGACAAAAATAACATTATTATATATTTTTTTATTTGTTTTAAAGTGAAATACTCAATTTGCATAAAAACCAAGAACTTTATTGTATTAAATTAGTTGATACGAAGAAGAGTAAGGTCTGGAAAAGTCTTGTAACACAAGGTCACTTAAGGTTTAGAAAATAACATTTAAACAATACATCATTTAAGCTAACTTTCATGTACTACTGTGAAATTTTTAAAAAGTTGTTGGATTTATTCATTTATTAAAATGTTTGCTCCTAATGAATGAAAATAATAAAAGTTGCTGACACATTACTTCAGGATGCCCTTTACATTTTATAACATTATTATCTTCTACGTTTTTGTACACTATCATACACATTCATACACATCTATCATTCATATCTCGACACTACGTACATATTGTAAAATAGAAAATAGTTAAAAAGCACAACATGTTTATGATCACTTTTGGTAAACATTTATTTTGACTAACGAAACAATTTGTCACGTAACAACTAAACATTCAACTTGGTACATATATGCAGCATCCACTGTACGGGTATGTGTATCAGCACCACAAACAATACATACATAATAAATGCATGTATAAACTTTTCTAAACACATTCAGGTATGGAATAGGATTTGCGAAATAAAAGGAAAATATAAACAAAAGTTGAGAAATGTTGTGAAAAGTTTTAGTATATTTTTTTTTCTACCTTACACGAAACACTCATATAACTAAAGATATGACTGCATCTGTAAATTTATCGTAGAGAGTTAGTTAGTTCGGTTTTTTTTACGGATATTTGAAAATTGTACGTTTGGTTAAGGGGAAAAAAACACAATGATAACAATAAACAACAAACAAGTGGCCTAGGCTCAATTTTAAGTGCCTTTTTTATACACGTCATTCCACACGTAAACACTTCTAAAAACCAAAAGGAGGCGTGACACACCCCAAAAAGTATATATTTCTTCAGTCTGCGCCGAATTCTGAGCCGCTTTAGCTCTTCTAACTGTCTGTGATAGAGAAACGATATATAAGCCACGCCCACAAAGAGCATCCCAGATAACGCGAATTATTTGTTTGCAATAATCTTTTTTCCATACAATTTTTTAGATAGTATTTCAAACTGTATGAATGGTGAATTCCTTTAAAGAATATTTTTACATAATAAATAAAAAATGCAAAATACACTTATTGTTAATACAATATTCTCCGTGTCATCTATATAAAAAGTTGCTTCCGATTCATAAAGTTACACTTGTAGTGGTAACTGTAACAGCACAAAACCACACCTCGTTTATATTTAAAGTTCTTTCTGGATTTTTTCGGAAGAAAAGTTAAATAAAATCCAGTAAAAGCAGGATCTTAAATGTTCACCACCACATTATCACCACACTGAACACATGTGTACCACATACGTACATACATACATATATGGTACACCTGCATACATTTTGTACTGAGCAGTACATTAACATGTTGTTATTAAGTATTTAGTGTACAATACATAAAGTGTTAAATGCGGTCCAACCATGTGATGTTGTGTACGTGGCGTTCGTGTGTGTATGTATTTTGTGTTCTTTGGTACCTGAGTGTAACTGATTTTTAATCAGTATGTGCGTGTGTATATGGTATATTTCACATGCACAATATATTTTCTTTTTGTTTAACATCTCATGTAAAATGTTGCCGTAATTTGTTGTGGATATTAAATACTTACCATTGAGCACATGAACGCGCACGCTGGCCACATCTGCATTGGAGGGCGCACAAGAATATTTACCCGAATCTACTAAATCCGCATTTTGTATAAGCAAGAACGATGTTGTCACGTCTCCTTTTTCCGTAATTACCGAAACACCGCCTCGTGTGGAATCATAATTAATGACCTGCAAATATGTTAATGGCAATGTTGAACAACATGTGTGCACGTGAGACATATAACCGAAAATCATAAATAAGATGTAATTTTAATACAGATACAATAAGTTGGAGTTGTGCGCAAAAGATTTTCTTTCCACCCTTCACCAAACGATGTAAAATTAATCATGCCCACACTACAATAATTACTTTTATGTTAAATAAATTCCAAAAATTATATTATAACCAAAAAATTGTAACCAACCCCATGACATAATCAATACATCTTTCCTTATGTTATGATCAACATCTTAAGGGATACACAAAATCGTGTGCATTATAGTGTGAAATTGGAAATGTGCGAAAATGTGAGAACATTACATTATCCGTATATCTGATAAAAAATATTCTGCTCAAGTGTTGATAAATTATTAATGCTCAACGAACAAACACTCTTGCAGGATAAATTGAGAGGAAAATGAAATGTAAAATAGAAGCAAAAAAGAAGTAAGAATTTTATTGACACGTTTGAAAAAGATGTTATATATGGCGTGTGGTAAGTGAAAGGGGACCATTCGGATGAGATGTTGTGCAATAAGGAGTAAAATGTAAAATACACAAAAATTATGTTTAATCGAGTTTGGCATGCTTTTTTTTTTTATTGATTTCCTTTTTATTAGAAAAGGAAATATGTAACTTAGTATGGAATTGTAGGAATTGAATCCGATGAGGGGTAAATTAATTTATATATATATCCTCTGAAATCTAGAGTTTTCTTATTCGTTAAATTTATTAATGTTCTTCCCCATGAATGTCTGTAATAAATTTAATTATATCGATCCGTTCAGAGTCAAATTTAAAATCTGAAACCAATCTGATACCAATTGTCCGTCCAGAGAGTCTACAGGTATTAATTCTCGATATTTATTGATGAAACTTTGTACGGGGATGTCTTTTGAGTCAAATATAAAAAAAAATAAAAATATCAGTTTTGGATCCCCCTCGTAGTGTCATCATTAACAAGTGAGACTTATGCAAATTAGTTCATTACGAGGTGGCGTCATTGTATTTACTTAAGAACTTATTTTTCTACTAGGTGGCGCTGTTGACTAAAGAATCTATGAAATTTGGCACATTTAATACAATAATTAAGGACCTGGATGGACTAAAGCATTTTAACTTGTTATTTATTACAATAATGAACAAATGATCGAAGTTGTAACCAATTCTTAGCAACAGTCCATTTTTCACTTTTTCATAACGAGTTTAATTTTAGCTTATGATGAAATATTACCATCAGTTTAGTAGAAAATTATGATGAAATAAATCTTTCATAACATTCCGTATACGTTTATGTACGTCTAAACATTAAAACATTGATGAGTTTGCCTTGCATAACGAAATCCAACACAAAATTTATATCCAGAACATTCACAAATATTATACTGGTCATTATGCCAGGCTACGCTCAATTAAACCTTCATCACGCATTTACCAATAGCATTAGCATACAAAAATGTTTGTTCCCTGGGAGTTTTGCTACATATTGTATTGCAATTTTTAAAGGCAGGCGCTTCATGAATTATTGCTTTATAATCACTAAAGTGATTCCGTGTGTGATATGCAGATAAATGGCCTTCTTTTGTTGTTGTCCGCATCCAGTTCGTTAATTAGAAGTAAAGTCATCATCATTGTTGTATGTTATCAGTCAATTGTTTAGTGGGCCACCATTATAATCATCACAAACGCATGAATTATTGACATGGCGCATACCACAATATTATCAATGTTTCTAATGGATGAAAATGAAATTTTTCATGATTTCAGGGGCAGGGGTGGGAGGTGTAAATTTGCAAAATTTAGTTGGGGTGAAATGATTGAGTTTCATAGCGAAAAGTTAATTGTGAAAGATGTTTTTTATTTAACTTAATTTTATTCATTAACAGGATAAATGAAAAACTTAAACAATAGATGAACAAATGAAGAAAACAAACACTGGTATAATGTTTCCTTAAGAAACTCAAGATAAGTAGCAGATATGGCTAGATCCACTCAGTATTCTATGGTGATTCAGAATATATATCACAAGTGTTTGGACAAGTGTTGTTGTGGTGGTTGGAAAACTTTTATCATTTAGTTAAGAATTATAACGACATCTTCGTTGCTAGACCTTTGATTGTTAAGTTGAGCTCTCATCAGCACAAGCTGCCACAATAGTATGTACGTGTATGTACAATATGTGATAATGAGATTGTTGCTAACAAGTCAAAGATGAAAGCAGGGTATGGTGAAAGGTTAATGCTCTAAAAACATGATGAGGAAAGCGAAAAATTAACACGTTCCAAATGTTTTTTCTAGACAGACACACTGTTTTCGTTTCCTTAACATTTTCTAGTTTTCTCATTCTCCCTCCTTCGTAACAATAATTACGTTTTAATGAGTTTCAACATCTTCCGCAACTGTTTATACATATTTATCTTTAAGTAATTGTTGTATTATTGCATGTATTTGTTGTAAAATATGTAAATTTTCACTCTTCCCTGCATTCTTGTTTTACATCTTCGTCTCCTGCTACAGCTTATAATCAATACTATTATTTTCTCATTAGAATAATTTTCCTATTAAACGATAGCCTACCGGAGATAGACATGCCTGTGTACAAATTGTAAAACATCTGCTTCCTAACATGGTAATCGTCTTGAAGCAATTAATTTGTAATAACATTTGGTATCATATCGAAAATAACATTTCAGTTCTCCAATTACAAACCATTGCCATTCCTTATGGCAACACAAAAGATACATATGTACAAATGTGTAGAGAAATAAATGTTTTAAACATTGAACAATAGTTTAATCAATGTCGAATTTTGAATTATTCATCAGAAGATATCGATTCTAGTTAACAATCTTGATTAGTAAGCAGACAGGTTATTATGAGACTGATTTGTAAAACTTTATTTCTTTTTCTTCAAAATTGAAAATTTTACTTTTTTTTAAATATGTCCAGCATTCTATATAATTCGATAAAAGCACAAGTTGGGATTGCTGGTTTCAAATTGAAAGATAAACTTGGAAGAATTCCACATAGTAATCTCCACCAACAACAACACATTCTTCATGACCTTCTCTTGTTATGCTCATAAATTAAAATTGTTGTCATTTGTTTATAATGAAACTTTTATAATGACAGCATTTTAAAACAATCTTATAATTTATGGGATTTAAAATCATTTTAATCTCAACACAATTTCAAATTCTATTTAAAAGTAAAGTGAAAAAATTTAATTAATATTTAAAGCAAAATATCAACACATTAAGGTTCAGCTATTATACATCATGTACTATAATAATTAAATATATTTAATATGTTAAGATAGTCTTTACAAAGTAAGAAAAGTAAGTCAGGCAAACACACCCTAGTTAGTTGGTCTTTGTTAATTTCTTAAAATAATCACCCTGATCAACTGCTGATATATATTATATGTATGTAACTTTTTGAGGTTGAGCTTAAATGTTGTGCAATTAGTATCCTATAAATATCAAATTGTTGGTAAGATTTCATAGCTCTGATCTAAAACAGAAAACGTAGCCATAACTAACCTAATCTTGTTCAACTAAACTATCCTTAAACTTTTATGTATCTTGTGTATTTAGAAGAAGCTTAGTGTTTATCTACCATCATTTATATAAAGCTAATAAGATACATGCCAAGTAAAAACGTTTATAAAATTAATTGGAAAATTATGAATTATTGTTATGATGCCTGATACAATTTATCTCATACAATGTTAAAGGCAGAAGGGAGATATATTGCGTATAGAGGAAGATGGTAGGGGAGAAAAATTACATTTTTACATTTGACATTTACAATATATGCACTTATTGTTGCTGGTTTTGTTACTAGGTTTTAAGACATCAGCACTAGTGTAGATTAAAACTTAAATACTCAGCAGGGTCATTTTAAAACATTTTATCAACATATAACGGTTCATTTCAGGCGAAAAAATTCCTAAAAATTTGCCACCGCGCCATATGCATTGTACGAGTACTTAAATCAATTTAGAACATGTTTTTGATGCGTTTAGAGTCGTTTATGTCAACTGTTGACCAAAAAATTTCAAATAGTTTCTAAAGTAGGGTATAAACATAATATATTCAATAGTCTTGGTGACATATTTTTCTTTGTTTTTCTCATTTCAGGCGTCATAGTTAAGCGTGTCCTGTTTATATATTAAACACATAATACGAATGCAAAGTGCGGTCACCACTTTACAATAAGCTCTTCTATGTGTGAGTGTTTACAACAACAACAAAAAACAACTAAAAATATTATACTGTACGACTCCTTAATACCCTTCACCGCATTTTATAAATATATAAAAGGTCTTCCCTCAGCCCTTTACGTGCTACAAACATTGGCACAAACTTAATGGTATACCCTCTACCACAAGTGGTATAGGTTAAAAGCAGAAAGAAAATGAAACTTCAAAGTGTCCCAACACACCCACCCCAGCTAGAATAAAAATAAAACGTTATTGTAAGAGCACATACGGACATACAAACATGTGATTACAAACGCATATAGATTCAAATGAAGTTTTTTGTAGTTTTTTCGACACAGACAGCATACAAAACTCAAGTTTTGTACAGCGAGAGAAGCAACTGGGTAACGAAAAAAATAAAAAAAAAAATTTAGAAAAAAACGAACAATTTTTTTTGTCCTTTATAAAAAAGGAAATATTGCGCTAAAACTGAATAGTAAGCATACGCAATGGAGGCCACACTTACTAATAAATAAAATAAAACGAGCTCAGTATAACATAACAGAACGAAATGAAATGAAACGAAATGAATTGTACTGTAAATTTTAATTACCTCCTCGTGATGATACCAGAATATGTATGCCGGTGGTTCCGGGCTAAATTTGACTGTGCAAGTTAGATTTATGGTGCTGCCTTTGTCTACATGAAGGTCGGGTCCGCCAAGGATTGTGGCCGTAGGCACTATGTTTTATTGACACACGCCAACATACCCAGCAAACATTCACATTAAGTATATAAAATGTCATTAAATTGCGTATATGCATATATATGCATAAAAAGCATCATTATGTGAAATATGTTTTCAAGACGGATGCATGTAGATAATGGGTGAAGAGGTCAACAATGCAGTTCCAGTATACAGCATAGCACAGCACAGCACAGCACAGCACAGCACAGCACAGCACAGCAGGAATATAAAAATATAAGATGAAAATATAACACAGCTTGTATTTAAATGTATTTGAAAGAGTAAAAGAGAGACAGAGAAGGATTTTTGGTGTGCTAACAATAAAAAAAAAAAACTTATTTACTTATACGGGTCCGGTTATATAGGTCGCGCTTTATATAAAATTATAACTGTTAACTCACTTACACACATGCATATGTTTATGTATATACCTTTGCAAATGTGTGTAATCTAACAAAACAGTTCGTTTTTAGGTTTACTTGCGTTTGCTATGTTGGTTGAATTTATTCTTTTTTCTGCTAAGCATTTACTTTATATTTTTGTTGCAGATAAGAACCTTTCCAGAACAAGGCCGAACAAGACTTTTAGATTTATTTATTAAATCTGAAATCAGTGTTTTTGATGTATTTATGTAGCAAAAAGTAGCTTCTACAATAACGAACTTTGATCTTGGTGGGTGTTAAGAAATCACATTGTTTTTTAGCCATAAAAAAACCCGTTCTTGCGTTAGTTATTAAAAATGTGTTTTATTTCTGTATATATATACTAGGCATCACGTTTTTAATCCGCCTCCCAAAAAAAAGTGCATAATTAAATTAAATGGAGGATTGTTTTTTTTTAAGCACAATTGAATTCTTGCCAAAAATTAATTAAATGAAAACTTTTTAGTGGAGACTATTTAAGAATAACTGTCACAAACGTAATGTTTTCCTAAAATGTCATTAAAAAAAAAACACAAGCACGAATTCTTTACATTCTATAATAATTTGTGGGTGTGGCATTAAGTATATTTTACAATTTATCCCAACAGTAGAATCTTATGACGAATAAACAGTTTTTGGCAAAGACCCCGCCCACTTTATTAACATAAATTGGTTGCTTGGGATCATAATCACATAAATTTCTACTTTATAGCTTTAGATTTTCGTTTTTGGCTTTGCAACAATATTGTAAGCGTGGTACTTGGCAGTAACTGAAAATGTTCCAAAAATTTGTTCAATGCCTCAAGCAAAGTGATTTTTTAATGCTGATCAGAAATATATAATTTGTGGGACATAATTGACGTCTCTTTTTGGTTGTTGTTGTTGCCATTATTGTTGTGGTTAATTAAATAGAAAATATCCACTCACCTACAACATTAAGTCGGATAAAATAGCTGCGCACTGGTTGCGTTGATATTTGACATTCATACATGCCAGCATCACGTTTTTGTGCCCATTTTATTTGTAGCGTCCAATCATCCGAATCAGGATGATGTGTAGCTTGAAAACGTTGATCTGAAGTGTATGTATAAGAGCCTACCGTTAATATATGGATATCACGATGACGTATCCAAGAAACCTATAAAAAAGAAATTTTTCAAAAAAGAATAAAAATTCTGCTTAATTTCTTTCGACATTTAAAACAAAATATGCTTAAGTTTAATATAAAATATATGTAAAGGGTGTAGAAAAAATTCTGCACTTAAGCAATTTTATTAAATTTCTTGTTTAATGTGTGAAACACTGGTTCTTAATAAGTGAAACGCAGATTTTTAATATAATTTAATTTAGTTCAGGTTTCACACTAAATGTCATCCTTTTAGTAGCTGAGTGGGCCAAGACTTTGTTTTAGTAAACTCTGGCCGCTGCAGGGACACGGGTTCAAATGCAGCTGAGGAAAAAATGAAAAAGTTTTTTCATCTAAAATTTGAACTCATGTGTCGCATTGGATTGGTAATCCATCGTTAAGTTAAGAATATTATCATGAAAGTCCAGTTTGGTTCTATTATTCATAATCACTGTAAACGTTGTAAAGAAATGTGATTTATGTAAATATAAGCCGCAAATTATTTTCAATAAATTATTATTTTTACTGTTGAAAATAATCAGTTTCATAAAAGTTATATCTAAACGTTGACTAATTCAAATAATCATACTTAACGGGTGGCAGCATTTTCCCTTGCTTCTGCATTTTGTTTAGAAATGTTTTCACTTGTTATTGTTGTCATTGTTCTCTTCCTTAATTTGCAAAATATTTCTTCATTTTAAATATTTTTCTTTGTATAAATACAAGTATTTACTTATAATGCAATAATGTACAATTTTTAATTTTTGTAAATATATTCAAGTCAGACAGTCTTCCAGTTCGTGTTTCGTATTTGTATGCACAGTTTAATAATAACAATTGTGCAATTTATTTATTTGTTTTGTGGGTTGGGGTGCGTACGAGTGGTAATTTTTCTTTTTTATACAAATGTTGGACGGAAAATTGTACAAACGACTGCTGCAACTACAAGAGCACTTGACATGATTTTATGTTTAGTTGCTGGTGTAAAAAGCACATGTTCACCTGCACATTAACACAGTAAATATGGGTATGAATACATTGCTTATACATAAATATGTATAAGAGTGGATATATTGTTGTAAAAAAAAAAAAAATGTTGCTGTATATGCTGGTGTCAACATTTATTATTTATTAACCAGATCCATCACTTATCACACAAATTTGCAAAAATTTCCAAATGTATGTATAAAATATGTAACATATGTGTTGTGTGAACAAGTTCATTCCGACACCTTTTTTCCCCATTTTCCTTTGATAAAGAGAAAAAGGCTGCAAGAACTTTCTTTTTTGTTCATTATCAAAAACCATCCAAGTTGATTTAGCCAGAAGCATCAATGCGACAGTTTTTATATGCTCCACATAAGATGGGAGCTATGCTAAGCTTGTCATTCTGTTTGTAATAGCCCGAAGTAGGCGTTAGAGACCCTACAAAGTGTGTACGTCCTTTTCATCAGCATCAAAAATTGAGTTGATCTAGACATGTATGTCCGTGCGTCCGTGTGTCTGTCTGTTTCTGGCATTCTCACGTTAGTAAAATTTAAGATATTGAGCTGAAATCCATCGATGTGTCAAACATGAGCATTTTCAGCACAAAGGTCGACTTTAAGCTGATACACTATTAGAGGGCGTAATTATATACCTATCACGCCCACTGTTGTAGATGTGGACAGTATTTAAGATTTGGTCTAAGACAAATTTAGTTTTCTTACTTGGTTTTTATTTTTAAGTATAACAATCTTTATAAGTCCTCTTTTTATTATAGATTATGATGATAAACTTTGAATTAAAATATTTTCTTCATCCAATCTGGCTAATATTGTATATATATACACAAGCACAAGTAATGTTTGCAAGCAAATCATAAGAAATTGTGCAAATTCAAGCTTGAAATTTTTAATTTTTCTTTTATTATGATTTTAATGAACAATGAACCATGCTGAACACATCAAGCATTCACACATCATTAGGTTTCTTTTTCGTTTACTTGCAGCAATTTTAATACACAGTTCATTTTATATGTGTTTCTTTGCAAATGAATGAACTCCTGAAACAAACTTGAATGTTTTTTCTTTTTTTGTTTTTTGCGTATTTGAACATCTTGTAAAATGTTCTAATTAAAAATTTTCTATTATGTTAAAAGGTATTAAGAACAGAATATCAAGCAAAATATATATTAACCGTAATGTTTGTATGAGGGCTTGAGTGAACCCAGGCGTGTATAGTTTAACCTTTACAACATTTTCTATTAATAAAAAATAATTCCATAAATTAAAGGAATTTAATGTTGTTGCTGATTGACGGGATACGTTATAGGACTTATACAGATTTAATTTATCCTCAACTTTAAAATTTAGTGGATAAAAATTTCACTGATATAGCTTGAAAGGCTGCATTTTACGTATGAATTCAATTTCAAGAGTCTGGCCAGGTAAAGAACGCTGTAAAAAACAGGTAAACTTACTCTTGTGTCGTATATAAGGGTTAATGTTTATACTTTGTAACGATGTAAGGTAAGAAAAATGGAATAAATGAGTACGTCAAAAAGAAAGGTTGTGACAGTTGACAGACTACTTGCACACGGTGTATAATTGTGTATTTATTGCTTTGCAGTTCTCACCCTCTCCCTTTATAACGCAACGAAATGAATTTCCAAATTACAAAATTACAAATAAACAATTGTAACAACAACTTTTACATACGATTCAGTCAATTGTCTTTTTGTTTGTTTGTTTTGTTTTTGGTAGGTAGTAGAAGCAGCAGCAGCAGCAGCTGCATAGAAATATCTTCCGAAATACTAACAATCACATAATAATACAGTGTGTGCTCGCTTAATGCTTCTTTTAATTGTACTGAGCATATCAACATTTATATGTTTGAAGAGGTCTTTCCCTTCATCTTTTTTCGCAAGCGAAAGAGAATAAAAAAGGGCAACGAATGTTTGTGTGAAACAGATGCTGGTGATTACAAGTTACGAAATTACAAAAATATATGCAATTATGGTTTACTTTATTATATCGTATAAAATTAATTATACAGACATTCATACACACATGGCAGGCGTACAAGTCACATTTTCACAAAATTCTTAATTGCATTGCTATTGTTATGGTGAGCAGTTGCGTTAAAATGAACACTCATAGCATAGGTAGGTAGTTGTCTATTAAAAGTGTACATATAATCGCCAAACAGCCACGCCCACAATAGAAAAAAGAAAATTAACCTATAATACTGAATTTTTGGGACATTTATCCATAATCAGCCAATTCGTCAATGTGTTAAAGAAGAGCGGTATGGGATAACATATACGCCCACAATGTACAAATAATCAAATACGACGATATATGCCATGCCCTCGATTTGTGTATGGATATTGAAGTATATTAAGTTAAATTTAGTTTTTATTCTTTTTTTTTTTTTTTTTATATGTCAAATATTCAAGGATCAAAAAGAAGCAATGGAGAAATGTATACACATTATATCACTAAAAATCGCTCTACACCATATAAGAATCTCACACTTTTTAATCATCATTTAAATTTTTACAAAACATTGATAAAATTACTCCAAACACTGTTGACACAGAATGTTTTGCAGCACAATACACAACGCAAAAAAAAAAAAAAAAACAAACGTGTAGTGACACCGCTTCAGATCCCTTCATTCCATTCTCTGTCAGATACCAAGATATCTTCATCCATTTCCTTTAGCTCATTGGCAGCGACACTCATTCCATATCATTCATGTCATTATGTATTAATGTGTGCATATGTGCGTTTTTGTAAGCTTTAAATATTTGCTCTTTTTTTTTTGTTTTCTTTCCTTCTTGATACATTTTTTACAACACTGAACATGATTACATTGTTGGGTAACAGTTTTGTTTTACTCTACCAACAACAATATTAAGTTGAATGTGTCTTGTTGGGTTGGTTGTTAAGCGTATCAGTATTTTTTTTTTTTTTTTATGAATTCTCGTTAATAAATATTGTTCTTGTTTTAATAGAGAGGAGAATGGAGTAATTGAGAGGACACATAATCATATTTATCTAAATTATTCAGGTTATAGGAATAGGGTTTAATCTAAAATACAATTTTTTTCCATTGCTTTAAATTCTTACCGTTTTATTGCCCAAATTCCTTACGCGACAACTGAGATATGCTGATTTACCCATTAGAGCGGTCACATTACGTGGGGTAGCTGGATCAAAATATGGTTCGAACCATTTCGGATGCGTGTAACTGGGAAACGTTGTACTACTAGACGTTATATCATCATCCAATAAATTAAAATTATCAAAATCTTCCCGTAAACCACCGTTGGTGACATCTGCAATTATAGGAAGTAAAAAATTGATGAAGTCTGAAGTCTTTAGTTTAAACCAAAACTAAACTAAATTGAGTTGATTTTAAAGTTTATTTAATAAAAAATTAATGAATAAATGTTATGAAAACTTTATTCACTGGATTTATATTGTAATATAATGTAAATAAGGCTGTTCATGGAAAATTCTTTTCATCAGTACATTACATAACATGTACGAGTATATGAGGTATAATAGAAGCTGCCTGTTGTTTTCCACCAACATACTGGCTAAAGTTTGGGTAGATAAAAAAAAAAAAATACTTTCTTGCCTTGAGGTAATATGTCTAAAACTTAATGTTTATAAAGCGCTTGCAGTTAATAAACTTTAACTTTTTATTAACTATGAAATTTTGTTTTCCTTTTTCTCTTATTATGCTGTGCATTGTTTTTTTTTTATGCCACTTTTGTTAAAAGTTTGTGTATAATTTTTTTTTTTTGGTTGTTTTCCTTAAAGTTACCGCTTCATAATACATGGATTATAAAAACGATTTTAATATGTTGTGATCTTGATGATCCCTTTTTTTTTTTTTTTTTTGTAATGTTGATTTTACAAAATAATTATAAAGAAATAGCGAAACGATGTAGAGCAGGGAAGATGGTATTATATTAATGATGACACCCTTCCACCTGAGGCTGTTTGGATACCGGTTAAGTTATGCTAATTTCATTAATTTCAACTTGCCGTTATAGCAGAAAAGATTCGTATTAAAGTGTAGTAAGTAACAATGTTATTAGCCGTTGAACGAACGGTACATGATATGTAATTAACTATATGTCACGTTTGACAGTAATGGTATAATTATTATAAGAAAGCAAAAAAAAACGAAGAGGTATCCAATATTTTTAATTCCACGACAATGGGTGTAAAACTTGCCGCCCATAAAATAGTTGAAACGAACCAAATGGTGTGCAAATTAAAATTTTGCTTAGTGGGTACTTCAATTGTATCATAAACGTAAATATTACAACTCACGTAACTGCACTAAATGACTATTAAATGAGCAAATTTCAAAACAAGTAGAAGTAGAAGAAATACAGCCGGCAACTTTACTACCCTGAGTTACACTCTAACACATTTTGCCACCAAAATTGTTGTTTTTTTATTCATGTTTAAAAACATTTGGCAAAACTGTAACACTGTAGAGTAAAAGTGTTTAAATGTTTCAACTTTGACTGTCTAGATACTTTTATACCCTCTACAGACGATGCAGGTTTCATATAAGATCAGACCCTACAAAGCATTGTCAGATAGGGGTGTAATTATGTACCTGCCATGCCCACTTTTTGTAAATAAGAAATGTATTTAAGATTTGGCTGCCAAGCTAAAGTTAGTTTATTTACTTTTTTAATATAAAATCTGCTGTAAGCTGTGCTGTAATTAAAAATTTAACAAAATTTTATGAAATGATAATTTTTACAAGTGCCCGCGTATGTGTCTGCTCTCATAGCCACAGTAAAGTTTTCAGAAGTGCTTAACACATATGGCCTTACCATACATGTGAGCCATCTTTATCACTTACTTTTCTTCTCTGTTCTGTTTTTCTTTCATTACTCAAGTGTAACATATATATGCTTGTGTTTTATGTTTATTATGTACGATATAAATATAAACAGACTCGCACAACTCCTCAAGCCATTATGCACTGTTGGCTCTGAATGAATTTATATTTTTATTCTATTTTTTTTTTTTTTATATTTTTATTTATTTATGTTTCTTTTTGTTTTTGTTTTTGTTTTTTTGAGTGCGTTATCATCAGCATACTACCATATAGAATGTATGCACATCTCTTTGTAATATCATACCATTACATAAAAATGTTTTTATTTCGCGTTTGTTGTTAAATTTCTTCTTCTCTATCGTTCCTCATCGTTGTGTGATTGTGTGTTTTATTACATTTTATGCATTTGAAAACTTGCCCTGCTGTTGTTAATTTGACGCTTTTTGTTGTTGGTGTACGAGTATAACTTTGTTTTGTTGTATTTTGAATTAATTTCATTTTTAATTTATAGTATTTTTTTTTTAACGTATCATCACGTATAGTTTGCGGGCACTCATAAGATGTGTGACTAATTATCCATCAGCCATAAAAGTTGTATTATGAAGATGAATTTTGATAGATTTTTTTAATTAAATTATAATCTATTTATCAATTTTTGAAAAGTTTTCAATAAAAAACTCTACGTGGCCCAGAATCTGACAATATTCTTAAAAAAGGGAGAAAAACCTTTATTTAAATCTATATTTTAACAGTGGGCGTAACAGCCACCTAATTACATCCTCTACAGTGTATTTCTTACTTGATTAAATTTCCCCTTTCATATGTAAATCGTATATAAGAGTAAAATAATTACATGCCTCACCAACAGACACATTCAGTTCTTATATTTTTGCGAAAATCTAAAAGAAAATTTACATAAACGAAATGAAAGGAGGGGGGGGGGGGGAAGGCGTACAATTTTGCCAAATGTGCATCTTTAAGCCACATCCCATTTAATCTCCTTCTCGTTTAACATAAATGTTATTTGTTAGTTATTAAAAATTCTCACGTGCACAAAGGCTGCTGGCTTACAGCGCTGCAGGCTACAAATGAAAATGCTGACACTGTATGCATTTTGGTTGGTGAAGGTAAAGGTTTTTAACCCGCTTTTGAGATACTTCTCACGCACACACAACGCACTCTAAACTCTAAACGTTTCAAGTACAATTATATACCTTGACTTTAAAAACACAGAAAAAGAAAAGAAACACAAAAACAAAAAACATAGAAGGAAGGAAATTCTACATTCTAAACTCGTACGCAGAGGTAAAGCATGGTAAGAGTATTAAAAGTTGTTTATGTGAATAGTTTTATATTTTCTGTTATGCCGTTCCAAGGTATTGAGCTGTGATTTAATAGTTTTAAGCATGCATGCATAACCACAGGGGGAGGCGAACTTGTTAGTTTGACTGGTTGGGAGGTAAGTTAATTCATTCACATGTGTTTTGAATGTTTTCAAAGTTTACGTTAAAATGAATATATAAGTATACAGTATGTATGTATGTATGTATGCAATAAAACAATTTATAACCATTGCAACATGCAACTAAACATGAGCGTAAATGTACAGTTATGAAACTTGGAACTGTGTCGCATTCTTAAATAAAATGAAATGGTTAACATTTTGAGGGAGCTTATCTTAACTCACATTAATGTTTACACTTGCCAAAACACATCACAGACACACACATACATATACATATGCCTCTGTACTTATACTTATACACATGTTTTGTTTAGAGTGATGTCAGAATTTGTGGTTGTTGACATAAAATTTTCCTATTTTTCTGCATTTAGAATTAAAGAAAGACACACAAAACGTCTGACACTGACATGTTTTCTGTCTTGCATGTGCAAATATCAGTTGCACATGTATACAGGCATGTATTTTTGCATTATGGCTTTTAATAGAAATGGTTTAGCATTAATTCTCCAAAATTTAACAGTAAAGTTTTGCATTCTATTCCAACAGTGCCACTGATGAGAAAAACACACTTACGGACAGACAGACGTACAAATCTAAATTAAGTTAGAATCCTTAATATACATATTTCCTTAAAGGACTGCATTGACTACAAAGTACAATGCAAACATACAAAAAGTGTAATGATTATAAAATTATCCACTTTTTTTTTCCACTCATCGACTTGCAGATTTCAGGTTTGCCATGACTAAGTGTTAACACATTTTCTAAAATGATTTTATCTTTTAAATATTGTGAACTATTAATTGATGTAGCATCTGCATATATGTGTGTGTGTTGCACTTTTTGCATGACAAGTCAACAGAGGGCAACGTTAGAAAATGAACAGAATAGAATTTCTTTTGATGCTTTTTGTTATATTTCCGTTCAGTCTGGTACATTAGTTGTTGTTATTGTTTTGTTTTTATTTTCGTTGTTTGTGTGTGATTTCTCTAGAGACACGCATACAGCACAAAACACACAAATCTGCATAGTTATAGTTTTTAGTTAAACTGTGCCACAGCGTTAGCTATTCTTTGCTCTTTCTTATACCCGTATAATGACAGAAAAACATTTAAAAGCGCAACTGAAATAAAAAGCTTGTATAAGCTGACTTACAACAAACAAACAATAATTGAATATTGTTGTTGTTGTTGTTTATCTTTTTCTTATACATTTATGCATATACTAATTGTTTATTCATAGAAAATGATTTCATTTTACATTTCTTGCCTTTGTGTTTTATTTTGTTTTGTTTTTGTTGTTATGTTGTGCTGCTATGCTATAAAAAAGAATTCTTATTCTTACCCTTTTTTCTGATTTCATGATTGTCCTTTACATATTATGATGGGTAAGGACATTTAACTGGTTGTTATATAAAAGCTAGAATAAGTTTATGGAGACGATTTATGAAAAGTCGTTCATTTTGCACTTGTCGCTTCAGTAAGCTGTGCAGTTGAAATTTAAAGAAATATAAAAAAAAAAAAAACTAAGACATTATATAAAAATTTTTTTTATTTTTATTTTTATTATATTTTATTTAAGTTTTTTAATTTTTATTAATTTTTTATAATTTTATTTTAATATTTTTTTATTGTATTAAATTTTTTTAATGTTTTTTATTTTTTAATTTTATTTTTTATTGCATTCTGCAAAGTTTCCATTCATACAGATTAATTTTAGATAAAAATTGCTTAACGTAGTATAAGATAGAAATTTAATCATTACTGAAACAGTAGACTTGATAAAACTTAATACATAATCATAAACTGATTCTCATCCCTTCTCTTTGTTTTTAGATCCCACTTGATGTTTTATTCATAATAACAGATTTTTATTTAATAATCATATTATAGAGTGCCCAACATTGTTGACCTGATCACTTTCATTTCGCGTAATATGAAATTACATTTACCAGAATTTGTTAACAGGCGGAAAGACTGAAAATCTCTAGAGATTATATTTAATGGCATATAATATCATGTTAAATGGGAGTAAATGAAGCAAAAAAAATTATAAGCAATAAATAATAGTATCCTTTCAGGACTTTATTACTGTATACTCTTATTAAAGAGGTACAGAAACGACGTTTCGATTATAATGAATACAAACTGCATACATCCCTTTGGTTACCTAACAGAAGGGATTTTACACAGCAAGATCAAAAGAGGAAAAGAGAGAGGGAGAGAGACAGAGTATAAACACTTAAATGCTAATGAAGTAAACAACATTAACTAGGAGTGAATAATAAATTGCAATAATTTCATTACAAGCTAGCAGGATAACAAGACAAGCTCCAGCACGTACATGTAAAACTATAAAAATGCTTTATGTTGCTGTTATTGTTGTTATTGTTATTGCTGTTGCTCGTTTTTTCCCTCATTAATGATATAAATCATTAACCAGTTATAAGCTGAGCGTATATATGTTTACATTTTAATGGTATACGTTTTTTTTTTTTTTTTCATAGTCTTTAACTGAAATTAACTATGTTTCATGCAACATTCATACAAAATGAATGATGTAATGGGTCCATGTAATATGTTAAACAGACGACTTTGAAAGGAAATTATATAAAATATGTTGCCTTCAAAGTGTAAAGAAATATTATACCAACAGCATCATTGAAGTTTAATTAAGCTTAAATATAATTATATGGCCAACAATTTAACAAACAAACAAAAATAATATTAAATAAATGAGAATTACAAAACACATACACTTACTTTTACTCACTTTAGAAAACATTTATGAAAGAGACTTCATCATCATCACGATTATCAACTGCAGCAGCATCAGCTACTTTTTATTTTTTTATTTATTTATTTATTAATATCTCTGGAGCATGATTAACTATATTTTTTTGTAAGAGCTAGCATGTCATCAACATGTCATCATAGGGTACAAACATACATACATTTGTGGTATTACATAAACATGTCAATTGCTTCGCACATATACTCGTATTGATGTAAAGGTTATGCATGGACATGTCCAACTCAAGCACCCATAACATAAAGAGTTTTAAAACAAAATAAATCAATTAAAATCAAAATTAAAAGGAGCGAGAGAGATGGAGGGAGCCTGGCATAGTGTCACAATAGAATGTGTATGAAATGTCAAGAATTTTAACGAACATTTGGAAATTTGATAAATGGAATATATTGTGTATATGTGTGTATATATGTATGTTAAATGATTGCTTTAGTTAGTTTAAGGTTAAAGAATTTTTTTTATATAAAAGCTACACATATTTTGAAAGATATATTTTAATAAAAATTTGCAAAAATTTTGAAGTCATTTGATAGAAAAATGATGAAAGGAATATATGAATGGTGCATGTCTGAGCTTGATCATATTATTGAGACAGCATCTGCGATGACTTGGTATACTTAGATGTGCTAAGACAGACATTAATGGTCAGACAGACAGACACATATAACTATTTGGATTCATTATACAAAACTAATCAAAACTTCATATAATCTTGATAGTAAAATGAATCGATGGATTATAGAGGGTATCTCAGAATTGTTTCAAGCTAAATATATATTTTTGTACTTGTATTTTTCTTTTACTATATTCCGCCTTTGATTTTGTCTACAGCGGTAAACAAGTGCAGAACACTGTGACTAGATTGACTTCCTTTTTGCATTTTTTTCTATAAATAAAATAAACTTTGATAAATAACTTTTTACAGCCACCTAAAATGTGCTTCTCTCAGGGTATGCATAACATATGCTTTACCTTATGTGAACGTGTCGCTTCCTAAAAACACACACATACCCATATCTAAAGACTTGAAGTGTTTTAAAACTAAAATTTGTCTTCATGACATGTAACAAAATACAATACACAAGTGTAATATATAATTCAATAGAAGCTCAATGGAACTAACACAATGAATATGAAAATATTTTTGTAATACTTATCTACAAAAACATGTACCATAGCAAAAAAACTTACACTTTAAAGCTTCTGTATACATTTTCAGTGTACAGAAAGTTTTCTATTTTAAGTGAATAAACGCGTACTCTGTATTTAATTAATGAATGTTGTGTTTTTCATTAAGTTGACATAAGAGCGGGGATCACTAAGTTTATCATTTAATCGAACAGAAACCCTACAGAGTATAGAAATTCTTGATCAGTATTACAATATGAGTCGATTTATTGAATTGTTCCTCTGTCTGTTTTTAAAATATTTACAATTGAGATATTGAGCTGAAATTTAGTACATTCGTCAAAATAGGGCCTAAGGGTGTACATGCCTACCGCATCCACTGGTGACATATATATGTAAAGGGTATCCTAGATTTGGATAAAGCCATTTATAATTTTTTTTTACTTCTTTAATTTTACATAAACCCCAAAAAAATGTTTGCAAATTTTTTATTTACTTTTATTAGCATAAACCTTTGTGTTTATTTTATTATGCAATTTCAAGTATTCTAAAATGAATAAAAATAAAAAGTAAATTTAATTTATATGACATATACCCTGTACATGTATACACAAACTGTGGGTATGACAGGTATCTGATGACTTCGTTTGATAGTACATGGCATATATTATATGCTTTATAAGATTTTTTTGGTTTTTGTATTTTATCTGGTATCCACGCTTCTTTTTGGAACGCCAATGAATGCTTTAATTGTATATACCAAGTTTACCACTTTAATAGGTCAATTTTATATTGTGGGCGTGTTCTTTGAATGAATTTAATTAGAAAACTAACATATCGGTAAAAAAAATGCAGCTTAATGTTTCAAAATATAAGGTATAGCTAGATTGATTTAGATTTTGATAATGATAACGAGTAGTTTTGAGCATTGCAAGTGGCACAACAAATTGTGTATACCTTTGTCTTATGTTAAGGGCACAAAAAAGTTGTTTGTAAGTGACAGATCGATCAGCAGTACAATGAGCTACATAGTGGGTATTTGTGTTGTGAGTTTATACATCATATGCACATAGTAGTAGATGATACACATATAAAAAAAAGTTAAGCAAAAAATGCTAAAAACAACGATAATAAAAAGTAAATAACTAAAGTTATGGTACACAAGGTTTAAAAGGACACTGATGCACACAATAATGAATATTGGCATTTTTTACTTGGATACTCGGTGCTGTTTAATTTACTTTATTCATTAAAACAGAGAAAAAAAATGTATTGTTGAAACGTACAACAAAATAATGATAAATTAATTTTAAAAGAAATAACTCTGCAGTGTACTAAAATCTCTCATAAAACAATTTAGGTAAAGTCAATGTATGATACATGTAAACATGGTATGGATTGCACCAATTTGTCACTTCGGCTTCGTTGATATAGAATTTACTCGTATTGTTAAAATATTGTCACATTTATAAATTTTTTCAGCAAACTTTAATCAATTTTAATAAACTTTGTTGATGGATCAATTAAATGGTTAAACACAATCTCGTATTTATTAATGTCATTAATTTAGAGACAATTTCATTTGAAGGTTGTTATAGAAATTACAAAATTTATTTGAATTGTTTGTCCTACTTGTGTCCGTTTTGTGTTAACTATACTTTTGAACTACTATTCAAATTGTCAAGAGATTTTTATTTATTTAATTATATTGTTATTAAGTGACACATTATCATTAAATAAAGGCTAAAAAATATGCAATTTTAGTTATTTATAAAGGTACTTGTGAAAAAATCTTCCTATAAATCATAATCATAAATAATTAAAGCATTCCGTTGGTGTTTTACAATACATACGAGTATATGTTATGTATAAAACATGCAATACGGAACGTAGGCTTATGTTGCTTTTATTTTTATAGCCTTCACATAAAATGGGGGGTATATTAAGTTTGTCATTCTATTTGCCACACCCAAAAAGAAGCATCAGAGATCCCACCAAGTATATATTTGTAGATCAGCATCAAAAAGTAAATCGATCTAGACAAGAATGTCCGCATGTCCGCCTATTCTTGGCATTCTCATAGTCGTAAATTATTGTCGAGATATTGAGTTGAAATTTTTTACCGAAACTTTTAGTTTTTCCATGCAGATCGCTAATTAAAATATATAAAGTCGGTCAAGAACCACGCCCACAATCGAGAAAAGTATATTTGTCTGCAAAAATCAAGTTAAAATTTATTATGCACATCTATAATTATATCGATGTGCCAAAAATGGGCATGGTCGGATAGCATACGTACCCTCAGTTTACAAAATAAACCACTCTCAACGTAAAACTCGACTTGCAAGCTAATATGTAATACATGCACTAGGGGCGTAATCATATTCCTGCCCCACCTACTGTTCCTAGATGTGGAGGGTATTTAAGATTTGGCCCAAGCCAACTTTAGTATTCTTACTTGTTTTTTTTTTATAATGTCATAATATTTTTAATTACATTTTATCCAATTATTGTAATATAACATATGTCAGCGTTTACATGTAATCGAAAAGTAGAAAAAATTTATAAGTAAGAGAAGAAGTAATTATTTTTTAAATTTAATTTATATTTCATTTCAATATTTTAAGTCTTAACAGTGAAAAATTTATATGTTAATAATAGCAAAAACTATACTGACTATATAGGTGGTAGGATTGATTTGTGAAATGTCTCAATTGGATAACTGGCCTTAACTGTTTGGATGCATGGATTATTGTAAAAGAAACATATTTCTTTGGCAACCGCATAAATTGTAAAATTTATATAAAATATTCCACATGAAATAAGATATTTTTTTTAACACTTACACTCACTCTTTCATGCAATTAAGTGCGAATTCGTATGCATACGAAAGCCGTAAGGCAAAGATATTGAATTGAATAGAGCGCTTGTAAACGATATGATGTCAAAGAATAATAAAAATTTCTTTTGAACAACATTTTTAAAGAGATGGTTTGGACAGATGATGCATGATGTACAATAACATGTGTGTGTTTTTTTAACTTTTTTCCGTCCACTTTGTTTTCAATATAAAAGAAACCATTCGGGAACATGAAATTCTTTTGCCTAAACCACTATATAACTGCGTATATTTGATTTACTAATAAAATCTGAGCTGGTCTAAAATACATTTTTATGCATTTGGCTGTCAGTTCTTACAATTTTGTGTTTTGTTCATAAGTGATTTATTTGAACTTTAGAAGGTTAAGTATGTTTATTATGATATAAAGAATCTAATCAAACTGTAAAACGACATTCGATTAAAATCTGAAATTTTGCTAGCTGAAAAAATTGCCATTTTTGTCCAAAAGAAAATACAAGAAAATAAATATTTCACTTCAAAGTTGCTTTGGGACCACGCCCACAATATAAAAGCATTATTGCTGGTCATAAAAACTGTTGGGTATCTAAGATGTGGCCCAAGCCAAATATATTTTCTTAACTTGTTTCACTTTTATTCCATCATATGGAGTTTTTGATTTCAACTTTTTTTTTTAACATTTCAAAATGAAAAACATATGAATGCAATGGTTGCTGGTTTATAAAAGAAGTGCATCGATCAAAGGATAAAATGGTTTGAATGCAATATTTTCCATTCGAACGCATGTACACATGCTTACATTCACATACACCTGCACCTAGATTTCCAATGTTTATGAAACATTGAGTAACAATTTCTTTGTGAGGATTTTCCTCATGCAGTTTAAAGTAATACACAATTCGCGGGATCTACCTACTAACACACAAAAAACACTTTTCCTTGTTATAAAAAATACTGCTTGTTTTTTCATTTTTGTTGGTGTTGTTGTTGCTGTTTTATGATAGGTACATTGTGAATGGATGAATGGAGGAGGCGGCTTGACTCTAACAACAAGTTTATATTGATTCCAGTAATTCGCAACAAAGGAGTGTGCTTCAGTGATGTTTTCCTAAGCATAGTTGAAACGTGATGATGGCTATATGTTCACAATACTTTTTTCCTCTATGTATTCATAGCTATACAAGAGAGACAGCTCTTACACAAACAGTTTTAATGCTATGTATGTACGAGTATGTGAGTAAGTTCACATAAGTACAGTCAGTATATGGTTGAATGGGAGCAGGGATTACAAAATATTGAAACGTGTTGCAAATATTGAATTTTGCTTTTTTTTTTTTTCTTACGTTTCCAAACACAAAATATATGGCTCTACATATAAAGAAAAAAGCATAGCAATAGTATGAAGGCATATATGGGAAGTTGTAAAAATTGTTTTAACATTATTAAATAGACACCGATTTACCTTCAAGAAAAAGCCTTGAAGTAAAACTTCATTGAATATAAAATGATTTTCATACGTATAGGGAAATGCCCGGATAGATAGACAGACAGATGGACATATACCAATCAAGAATAATTATACCTCGTGGGGTTGCAACTGGGACAGCATACTTAGCATGCCTTCCATCTCATGCGGAGAGGATAGCGAATAGACTGTTTTTTGAAATATTTTTGTAAAATATCGCACACTTGCACCTAAGGTAGACTACGAAGAGCACCACTCTCTTCTAAAAGTGTGCTGCGTGTCAACAATTTTCACATTTAAATGAAATTTTTCCCAAAAATTTATCAATGATGTTAAAATTGACAACCACGCCTACATATTTCAAAAAAAAAAACTTAACTAATGCAGAGTGTGACTCTTTGTGTTATATGCTGTAATAGACGTTAATAGAGAAAGTTCTTGGTTGTTTATCATACCAACAGTTTATGCATAAGTGATCCTCCACATTTTTTAAGATTATAAATATACTTGTTAATCATTAGCTCAAACAATATCTATATTTATATGCACACATATACTTATTTACAATAAAATGGAAAATTTGTGGAACGCTAGATAAACTGCATACGCTATGTATGGGAAAAGAAAATGTGCGCAAATATTGTGGAATCCCTAACATGCTGTAAATTTCGATATAAGCTGAGATTTAAAGCAGCTTTAAAAATGAACGTTATTGCTATTGCTATATACTCCGCTATATGTAAATACACATTTAGTTATATATTTAGATAACTGAAAAGTTTATACTTTATGTAAATAAATTTCAATAACTGAGTGGCAGAAACACATAGTCACATAGCCTCACCAAATGTGTAGAAAAATAGTTCGTCCTTGGGATAGTTTTGGATAGTTAGTTTGAATATTTGGAACGGGTTTCATTTCCATCCTCCATCACAATCATATGAATTAATGCGAGTGTACAATTTTAAGCAAACAGCGTACGCGCATAATATCGTCGGTGTTAAAAAGTAATTAAAAATGCGTTTCAATTATACATTTTCTAAATATTTTCCCTCATATTGTTTTCCTACACATACACTTACGCATTAGAGTAAACTAAGCATTTGCTTTAGATTATAACGATTATGGATTATCAACAAAAATCTGCATTCACTTATGTAAACATGTATTTATATGCGGGTCCATTGGAATGGAAGGAAAATTCATTTGGAAAATGATTTTTTGCATTCATTTAAGTTGAGAATTATTATAAAAAGATTTATAAAGGAATATAATATTCACTGCACTTAGTTGTGTGCTTTTTAAAAGTCATTATTTCATATTTTAATATATGTGAGAAACATCTAAAAATCTGCAATAACGGAGACACAAACAACTGAGACCCTTACAAAACTTCTCTTACTTCCCCTACACCACTAAAACTCTGCATTTACGTATTTGTATATTTATATTAGCTCGAAATATATGAAAAATCATTAGAGTGTAGAAAACTTCTAATTGCATCATAAATAATAAATATTATATGTAAGTAAAGAGAAAAAAGAAACAAGAAGAAGCAACAATCATTGTACTTGAAGGAAAAAGAAAATCGTTTTACACATACGTATAATATTTACACATATATATATATATGCAGTTTTCATGCACAAAATGATACTAAATGGAAAAGTACATTATTGTAGAAACATGCAAACATTCCTACACTTGTGAATATATTGAAATTAATTTGTTGAAGAATTTACAATAATTCTTTATAAAAAATGTATTCACATACAAGCACACATATGTGTGTATGTACAATATTTAATAAAATTATTTGGAAAATTTTTAATATTTAATTAACCCTTAGCAACATTTATTCTGCACACTTGAAGAATTTTGAAACATTTTTGTTTTTTTGTTTTGCTTAAATGTCACTCGATTTGATTTAGTTATCTTTCACTTTCAAAATCACTCCAATGAAAGATTCATGATTAACATAATGCGTGTACTTATGTGTTAATGGAAGAGAGAAAATAGCACAAGAGATTTGTTTGGTCCAATAGTGATGCTTGACCCATATCATCCGCATGTGCTAGTGTTGAAAGGTGGAAAAGTTATAAATTGGTGCTTTTAAGAACATAAAGTTCTTATTATTAATTATTAATATACAGTAAAAGTTTCATGTTTGGCTATTATACGTTTCACATACGAAATGATAAAAGGAGACATTGCAATGTTTATTGCTTTTCACTGTAGAGAGGTTTACATGTAAAACTAACAATTAGAAGACCTTAAGATCAAATCTGAGATACTCTTCAGGTTTACACAAAAATGGTGTTCATGACCATCAAACTATGGGTTCCGTTTTACTTTGAAGGTTAATTACTGCACATCATTGGTTTTTATATATATTGTAGGCGTATCCTTTTATAAATAATGGAGGGGTAAATTTGTAAAGGATACAGGTTTTTCACTTACCAACAAAAAAAAAAAAAAAAAATGGAAAAAATTAAAAATTTATCAGTTGCACTCAAACTTTGCACGAATGGAATTTAATATGAAAACTTAATCTTACCCAAAAAAAAATGAATATTTCAAACGCACCCACAAACGAAATGTCTTTAATTATTAAATTTCGTGAAAATAATGAAAATTTTATGACATTTCAAACTTACACAATTCATAAGAAGCAATAACTCTCCAATCACACAACTTGAAGAATTTTCATGAATAATCTGCGACATATAAGGTATACGGAAACATTTCGTTACAGGTAACTAAGCTTTAAGAAGAAGAAGTAGAAGTAAAAAGAAAAAGCCATATAAATCATGAAATATTTCTATATGTTTCCTGATTTCGGCTATAAACTACTACCAACTACAACTGCATTGAATGACTTTCACGTTGCATTTGCATGGCGGAAGATGTATAACAAGAACAACAACAATTTTCAAGAATGTACTATAAATATACCTATATATATATATACGTATATATGTGTGTGTATAAATACTAGAAGTAGAAAACAGCATGAACGGGTAACAACTGACAACCAAGTGAAATGGAATCTACGATAAGTGCCACATAACCGTAATGTAGTGTGAATGCTTAAATTTCTATTATGTTAAAATGAAGTGGAGGTGAACTCTCAATGCTTGTCGTTGCTGTGCTGTGCTGTGCTGTGCTGTAACTGTACTACAATACATATACAAAAGATTTTTGAGAAGGAATTCATTATTATTCATGGTTAGATGTTAATCTCTGGCAGAATTATTTTATTTTATTTTTTTGCTTATGTTCTCTTTATCTTAAGTTTGTGTAGAATGTATAATAAGAATATTATCCTATTTGCAACGGGATATGTATGTGGATGTCATGATTTTTATCAGAATATTTAAATCAACTTGGAAATGTCCTGATGTCCGCATATAGCAAAAAGTTAAATATTTAGCAAAAATTTTATATAAACTTTCCTAATTTATGATAGTTTTCCATTTCAAATACAATCTATATGTTGATGTGTTTAAATAGACTGATCTTAAAAACAACACACATGTAGGTTAAATTTTGTCGCTAAAAGAGAGGACAATTTTATGGCTGCAACTCGTAACAACTATAAAAACTCCAATTGATTAAATCTCCCGTTGACTTAAAACCAATTTAGTCATTGTTTCTTCTTCTTCTTCACAGTGTAATTGAAAATTTTGTTTAAGAAAAGTAACTGACATGAGTGCGTACACAAAACTAAACAAAGAAAATTCAATTGCTAATATCAAAAGCAATTTAACACACACGCAGCATTATTTTTGCAAGCATGCGCACGCATACATATACACAGGGGGCCAATGTTAATTGAAGATGGCAAAGTAAGGTATTGAAAAGTTGAAAAGGCAATGATATGAAATCCTCGAGCAGCCACACACAGTAAACATGCTGCAAACACATTAATTTCCTCTCTACTTTCTGTTTCTGTGTTTCTGTGAATGATTTTGAATCAGCTAGAAAATGTTATAAACTGAAGGCGCTTTCACAGACATCCCTCTGCTGTTATTGTTGTTGCTATTGCTGTTGCTGCTGTTGTTACGTTACTACAGCTTTAGTACAAACGCATAAATTTCATAACAAACTTTCACTGCCGTCGGCTGTGATGCTTTTTCGGGAGAAAAAAAAAACCGATTATTCTCGAGAAGAATTGCTGTGCATTTCGTTTAACCTATATGCTTACGCTTACGGTAGCAGTTATTAATTGGAAACTACTAAAGACTTGTATGTACATACTTAATACTTAAATCATGGTGTACGTGGTGGCATAGGTGGAGACTGAAGTGAACATATCACCAGGCGTGTTATACTTCAAAGGTGGCTTAGTTGAATTTATGAGATTTTCGATCAAGTGCAAAGGCAAAGAGAGAGAGAGAACAGTCAATGATTAACTCCACTTACATGTTTCATATATTCATTGAGTGTTTTGTAATAATAATAAATGATGGCGGTATGAAAACGCTTTCATGCAACTTTACTTACCCAGGTAATGGGACAAGAAGTCACTTGCTTAAGTTTTAGCTACTCAAGTCGGACTATTGCAAATTCACAAAAAGTTTTTTCTATTGTACTAGAAATAATTTAATTCATTTTTATTATTTTTGTTTTTTTTGGTTAGTAATCCCTTTATATGTACAACTCAACACAATATCACAAGAAATACTCAAAGTTTTCAAACTATTGTTATAATATATAAAATAATTAAATTCAATTAAATGTTTGCATGTGGATACACAACCATACACATGTCTGCCTAACGTTATGTGGTACCAGAGAAATGGGAACTTTTGCAGGATAACAACAATACAAGATAAAGAAAGTTTTTGAGTACTTCCTCATTGTATTGTGCTGTTTAAAACTAAAATCGAAACAATGCCTATGTAGGCATAAAAATATATATAAATCGATTTATAAACTATGTCGTGTGTGTAAATGAACAATATATATATGCATACATATAATAAATTTCTCTAATTCTTGTAGTAAAATTAGGAAAGAAACAAACTTTTGGTAACAATTTCCCATACAAGGACAAACTCATCCGTTTTTGTTTCTAATAAACAGCAATAAGAAATATGTATCAATGCAAACGACTTTTATACAAATTCTTGGCATAAGTTTGAAATCCGAAGGATTCAGAGAATTCAAAGTTAAAATTTTCAAAAAAAAAAATAAAAAAAAAAAACAAATTCGCAACTATCTGTACAAGTGTTCCATTAGGTTTACTTTAACAATTTACAAATGCTGAACAACACTTGGAAATACATCCATTCATATAAAAAATGCATTAAAGAAAGCCTATTTACACAAACGTGTAATGTGCAATACCAATACATACTGATTATGTTTGTGTATGAACCGAAAAACATGTTGCTTGCCTGTAGCAGAGTATAGAGCAACAGCAAGTCGCTGTTGTAACTTGTAACGATATGTAAACATTGTTGTAATAGTTATTGTTGTTATTATGCATGGCAAAACTAAACTGTTGTGTTGTGTTACGTTATGTTATCTTTGCTAGAAACATGCACAGGTGCAGCCCTTAAATTACCCACCATTGTAATATAGTCTGCGTATAATTTTGTCCTGTGTTGTATTCAATTTTTATTAAATATTTGCATATGTATGTTATGTACTTTATATGTAAAACATATTTTATTATAAGAAAATGAAGGTGCTGTTTATATACCCTACACATAAAATTGGGGGTATACTAAGTTTGTCATTCCAGAGTTTACGAAGTATATACATTCTTGATCAGTATCCAAAACCGAGTCGAACTAGACGTGTCTATGTCTTTTTAAGACATTCTTAGGGGCGTAAATTTTAATATATACTGAGCTGAAATTTTGTACACACAGACACTTGTAGTCTTTGCACGCAGATTGCTATTTAAAATTAGCATAATCAGTCAAGAACCACGCCCCAAATCGAGAAAAATATATTTGTCTGTTACAAAAATTGTGCTATTAAGGTAAAATTTATTTCCCCATCCATCCATCTGCCGAAATTGGGAATGATCGGATAACAGACGCGCACACAATCTACAAAAAACCACACTCAGTTTAAAACTTGACTTGCAAGCTAATACGTAACACGTTCACTATTAGAGGGCGTAATTATATATTTGCCACGCCCACTGTTAGTATTACATGTGGAGGGTATTCAAGATTTGACATAAACTAAATCTAGTTTTCTTATTTGTTAATAATAAGTTTTAACGCCAGTTACACTCACAGGAGAAAATGTATGTGTTTTATTATTATTAATATTGCGATAACATATATTTATATTTTTATAAAATATTTATGTTTTCCTTCAAGAGAAACTAATAAGAGGCTGTGGAAAAAATTAAATCATTCTCACAATTAATCGCTTTTATCTTCTATTGAAGTAAAGAGGTTGGAGTAGTACATATACTCTCTCTTATAACAATAATAAGTTGCCTTTACATTTCCATCTCTATAAATCAGAGCTCCAGCAGCTGTTGGGCTTTTTAGTGAAATGCAACTTTCATAATAAATTTTCAACAAACCTTGAATTTCCAAGAGTTTACTGTACTACTGTACTGGTGTGAACAAATATATCAATATTGTCCCCGCTAATGCTCCACTTAGTTAACAGTGGTAGACAAATGCAATTAACTAGTTTTTGTGTGCCTACTATTTATTTTTTCCCCTTCGGCCCCTCTTCCTTTACTTTTCTAATAATGCATTCAACCCGTAAATGTTGTTCTCTTTCTAATCGGATCATATGACCACATTTTGTTGCAATATACACCAAAAAGCTTTTACTTCACCAATGCTTGTTGTAAAGCACACAAAAGTAATTTATCGAAAAAATGTTTTTTTTTTTCTACCTAACTTTCTCTCCGGCTGTCTCTGTCTGTATTTTTATAACCCAATATGTGGAAGTGTAACATAGAATAGCAATTAATACACCGACATAGGAAAACACCTTAACACTAAGTGATAAGTAGTAAATGGGATTTTTGTGAAAGTTTGTTAAAAGAATTTAAGGAAAAATATGTAAAAATATTATAGTCGATCAAGCTCGATTATCAAATACCTTACACCACTTGATGTATAAAGACCTCCATTATAGGGGGATATTATATGGGGAGGGGTTCTGAAAATTATCCGATCCTATCCATTTTCAATAGGGCTCCTGTTTTGGCCAATACATGTCCAAAATTTATAAATATCATATTAACATGTGATCAAGTTCAATTATTTTTAAGCTTCATATTTAAAGTAATTTTTAGAAAATTAAAATGGTTTACAAATAAATTAATGCAGTCCAAATTTCACAAATTTTCATTATAATATATCTCCTATTATAACCTCATCCTATTTATAAACAAACTTGTGAACTCAATGTACCACACTTACGAGTGATGTGTTTTTATTTCAAGTCTCTATTCAATCAGTAACTGTAACCATATTTAGCATATGATGTACTTCCACAACATCATTTAATTGCTACTAAATGCGGTTAGAGGAGTTCTTTTCATAAATTTATATTAAAACACTAAAAAAAGCAGTTTTTTCATATTAGCAACACCTACACACAAGTGGGGAATTATAAATATAATAAACTGATGAGTTCACTTAAAATGCTGAGAGAGCAAATTAATGTGCACAGATTCCTTTTTTTTTTTGTTCTTTCTTTTTTTTTTTCGTTTTTTCCTTCATGTTCTTGTATTTTTGCATTCCCTGTGTGCCAACCCAAGAGTAATGAAATATATTTATCTACACTTATGAGTGGGTGTACGTAACGAAGGCGGTTGTGCTGAATGAGTCGTAAATAGAGTGAGCATGATATTTGTTTTAAGGCAAGTGCTTGTATAAAATTAATATGAAGCAAGTGATGAGAATGAATTTTTTGGCTTAAGACAAATATTGGACACCCAACAAGCACAAATGCAAGGTCAGTTTTTTGTTTAAAAGCCTTTTGAGTTTAATGTTTAATTGCCATCATCATCATCATCATCATAACTGGCCTATGTAGGTCTTTGGCCTCGGTCCAGGGCACGTCTTCTTTAGTTTTGTACACCAAGTGTTTGCAGGGCATCATTCTTACGCGACGTCCTTCTGGTTTCCTTTCGAACACCATCCTAACTGGAGCACTTTCTTCCATATAGCCGAGAAGACCTAGCCATTGCAGTTTGGACATTAATAATGGACAGTAACCTCTCAACATTTGATTAAAATTAACTTTAATATTATACACATAAAATTTTACATTTTTCCTTATTATGACTTGAAAACGATTCTCAAAAATACATGAAAATGGAAAATTCTTAAAATTTCTTCTACCTACGGGTATTTCGTTTATGTATATATTTCATTTTTTGTGATCTTTCGAACAAATACAATAAAATGATACATTCTTCTATAACCGATATAAGCATCAAAGACATTCTCTCCATATGTTACAAACATTTTAATCCACTGACTAGATCTTATTCCTTCATGTATGATAGTGGATATAAAAATACTATGTCCTCGCTTATACATAACTAGCATACATGCGTAAGAAAGAAGAACAGTATCTTCGTTGAAGTGCACATTAGGATGATTACATAACACGCCAATGGGCATGTGAAAGGTACACTAACCATATATAGTTTAATATACAATGTAAGAAAATTGTTAAAGAGGGTATATGTGACTTGGATGCTCTCCCCTTTATATATACCAATTGTGGGCATGGCAAGTGTACTTGCATCTTTTGATGACAATTAAAGTAAATTCTTCACAATTACTTGGTTTTTTATTATCTGACCCCGCCCATTTTAACGAATAGGTTATACAGAAATATATAATAAATATTTTTATTTTAGCTTCTTTTTAGATAAAGTGAACTTTTGTGGATTAAAACCTTCTTTACATATATTTATAAACTTTAAATGTTTAAATAAAATTTCAGCTGAATATCACAATTTTTGATACCATTAGCATTCGAACAAAACTCAGAAGGACATACGGACGGATTAAAAAAGATCGCATGATCGAACATTTCAGATGTATATATAATACAACAAAAAATGTAGTGTATCTCGAAACCGAAATTACTTATAGTAACATAAATCTAATGCAAACATTCACCTTCATATACAACAACTCAACAACAACAGAAAAGTCGGTGTGTTCGCTGTAAAGTAGAGAAGAAAATGAAAGCAAAGAAGCGATGGCTAAAAACATACTTAACAAAATTAATGTACAAACAAATCCTGAAGGAGAGCCATATATATAGATAAGTATGTATGCAAGGATTTTTCGTTACCGCTATGAGTGAAAACAAGGTTAACCAAAATTCAACAATAGAAGATGTATTCTACACTATAGCAAAAGTATGCAACACACACACACACTTCACAACATACAGTTTAACTTGCTTAATTACAACACAAACACAACAATAACAACAACTATATAAAGATCATCTTACTAAAGATTGTTATTATTGTATAATATAAATTATACAAGTGTACTGTATAATTCACACAGACAATTATATAAAGTATACATTTTAGTTGTTATTGTTATTGTTTTAAACTAAAAGCAATAATTATCAATTAGTAGGCATTGGGTATATTACCACAACTAACAACATTAAAACTATACATTTTATCGCAACTACAGAGAATTGAGTTGAGATGAAAAAAAAAAAAATATAAAACAACATAAAATGGAAAGCCATTGGCAAAGTGATTTCCAAATAGAGTATGAGTCCACTTATATTGTTCATTTATTTATTTAATGCATTAGTTATAATGTGATAATAACAAGAAAAAAAAAGAAAAGAAATAGCAAATATACGAAATGATATGAAACTTATTTGTATAGATTCATTAGAATCACAATTTATACATATTAGATGAGGAAATCTATCCATGTACTTATAATGTATTTGATTTTATTTTTTGTTAATTTTGCACTCGAAGCTGGGAGAAATGGTAAAAAATCTAATCTGATTTTATGCGATTTGATTCCCAGTTAACTTTTTAATACCATCAAATGAAATGCTTTATACGTGATGAAGTGTTTTACTCTTTTTGTTAAGCATTCGTCATTATATTATGTCATTACAATTTATCTAATGCTCAAAAAAAACAACAAAATGTACATCATTCAGCATTTGACAAATACCCACTTAGTCTCAATTATTACTACACTTATGCATGTATGCACACCATTACCGGATACTACAGCTGACAGAATGCATTGATAATGATGGATTGATGATGATTATCAATATTATTCACTTCTAAAGTGATTTAGCTATTTGTATTATTGTTATTACAAAATTTATTTATAATAGTCGTTGATAACTAACTTGCTTTCAATTATGATAATTGAGATGAGGGAGATATGCAGGCAGGCGTCAGTTAGTTTGTCTGACCCGGCAATCAATTCAATGTTTGTTGCAGATTGTTAATTTTTTGTTTGTATCTACATATTTATTGTGTTTGTTATACAAACCGCACATCCAATATACGCATAAGGATGAATAAATGGTAAATGTGCCAAACATACTGACCGACGCACATATTGTTTATTTAAAAGGGGGAGAAGGTGATTGTAATTTAGATTTTTCCTATTGAATATGAAGCGATTCTTTTATTTCATTCATTACAATTGTGCTCCGAATAGTATTGGTAAGAGAAAACAGCCGTAGAGGGGAAATAGCATGTATTTGGAATTTGCTATATAGTGAATAAAATATAACTGATTTGCTGCTGATTCAATATCATTATTCTCATATGAAATGTATGCTAAATTAATTGCAAATGTTACATAACACTGAACTGATTTGCATTGCAATGCATGCTCTGCTCTGCTATGGTTTGCTGTTTGTAAAAGTGTTGACGAATGTGTAGAAAATTTCAATTCAAGTGTGTTCAGCTCCTTTCATCACCAAGCTAGTTAATTGCTTTTACAGGATATAAGCAATAACGAGTTATCATATATCAAAATGATAATGATTTTCAATTTGATGGCGGATCATCAGCCTCATCTGTACATAAAAAATGCTTTATATATCTATTGCATATATGTAAATATGTGTTTAAGTAGAGCAAATGTATTCATTCGATATGAAATAAAATTATTTAAAATAGATTTTCATGGAAAGAAAAGTTGATTTGTAATTAAAGCAAACAGAAGAGATTGATTATCGTTAATTAGTAAAAAAATTAATTAAAAAAAGAAAGTAATAAAAAAAAAATATGCTTTTGGTCGATCGTTCTCATTGTAAAAGCTTTCTTATATATTTTATTAATTTAAAATTTTTGAATCGTAGAGTTATCGAGAAAAATGTAAAAAACTACTACTTGTCCAGGTTTCGTTTCTGATTTCGTCCATTCTCAATACCAATCAGATTAATTTGCTCAACTTCAGCTTGATTGGAACATTTTCTGTCCTTTTTCAATTCTGATTTTCTAACATCCAGCTTAATTTCTTTGATACATATGATGCGTTTATCTTTTCTTTTTTTTTTTTAACATTTATCCGTCCATCTATGTCCATCAATGTCTGGCATTCATTTAATTGTCATCAACATTCTAGATTTGTTTGTATCATGTATGCTTGCATCTGCGTGTAGGTTATAACATATAAGTATAAGCTTTCTGGCCTTCATACACATCTGGCTAAAGTCGGAATGTTTAGCTGTTTGTTTGAACAGCTGACAGTTAAAATGGTTTATTCTTGGTTAACTGTAGCCATCAGCAAACTGATTGTCACCGTATGTTAACGGATAGTAAGCATAATTTATTGTTTATGTTAACGTTTAGGAATGTTTGTTAAGATATAATGCTTGCATTTAAACAGATCTTACATTGTCTATACAATTTGTTTTGAAATTTATTAGAACAAAAGCAAATGATTGTAAGTCATCGCATTATTTAAGATTTCTTTCAATGTTTTTACATTTACCCTAAATCGTGTAATCATTGGTTGTGGGTTAAAAAGATGGACATTAAAGTAGTTTTTTTTTTCATTTAAAAATCTGATTATTTTTCCTAACAGGTGATATATTCTTTTAGTTTTTAGCTTGAATGTGTGTCTAATTCACGTCGCTATAAATTTCAAAAAATTTTATGAAAAAACAAAACTTTCTGACAGAACAATAAACATTTCATTCCTATCAGCGTAAATACCTGCAAAAATAGTGTAAAAGCAGCATAGAAAGTAGCCTACAGTGCAAATGGCTAAATGGAACAAAACTTTTCTTCTACACACACACACATTCAATGTTTTGTTATTTTTATTCTGTCTGTTTCGCAGCACATTAGCATCAGCACACTATTAAGTATTTGATTGGAGTTGAGTTAAGCTTAAGGACTTGAACGATTTTCTTTATCTTCTTCTGAATAAAGCTGTACAAACTCAACAAATTCACAAAGTGAAGATTTTTTCTTTTGTTTCGTTCTCCGTTCACGTTTATATCTCTATTATATAAGCAAGGATAGTGGGAATAAAGAAGAGGAAGGATAAAGGCTAAAGCATAAAAATAAATCAAATCAAAACTTTGTGTTAAAAACAATATTTTACAAATGTTTTGTTGTACAGAAGAGAGATTTAATAAATACACATATATTTCCTTACAGAACTTTTATATAATTCTTACAAATACAAAAATAGTACGTAAAAGGCGAAGAGAGCATGTTAAGCATGTTTGAATTGTTGTAAATAATAAATATAATAGAAAGTTGAAATATGCAATTGTGTTAGTTTGTGGCATACAAAGCGTAAAGCTCGGCATCCATGCATAGTGTTGGTCATAAAAAAAAGAACCGCAAATTTTCTCAATACGACTGGGAAGGAACAAAGAAGAATCCTCAATTACAAAACAGAACAAATGCAGAATTTGTAGCCGCATGTTAGAACATGCATTGTTCATGTAATTTGTTATCCCTTAAAACCAAATTAACTTAACAGAACAAACGTAATAATGTGCTGCAACTTGAGGTACCTCATACAGCTCATACATAATACGTAAAGGCCAAGTCAGCCAGAGCCATCACACTTTTAGAGTTTTTTTTTATTTTTTTAAACCGCAGCACTCTATAGAACAACAATCACATGGATGTTCACACAACTCTTATAGAAATTGAACTGAACTGGAACGGTAGTTCCAAAGCAGCACTACATACATACATGTACATACTTTATTATGCTGTGTTATGCTGGGCTAGTGTAACACTTAAAATGCATAAAATGCAAAAACCACATTTTTTCCATTTCGTTTGCGTTCCTACTCCTACTACTGCTCCGCCTCTCCTCCTCTCACTTTTGTACTTAACAATTTTCTATAAATTTCTTTACTTTTTTTTTTATTGCTTCACTTTACTTTACAAAATACTATATGGCTGCACTACAAGGAATAATAAGAATAAGCATTTTCGGTAATTTTTTATTTATTGTACATTTTTATTTATGGTAATGTGTTTCGTTGTTCGTTTAACATTCAGCATTTATTTTGTAATATTTTACGTTTTAACAAATTTTTGTTTGTTTAATATTCTTCTGCGTGACTTTATGTAGTAATGTGGAGGGTAGAGAAGTGTTTCTTTTGTTTCATATATTTATTTATATAATTTCCTTTTTTTTATATATATATATATTAAGTTTGTGCAGATGTTTGTAACTCCTAAACGGCAAATGCCGTACCCACCTTCATTTATACCGATCGCTTCAGAATCAAAAGCTGCAGGTCACATTTTTTGAGATATTTTAATGAAATTTAGAACAAAAACATATATTGGCCCAAAAAGGAACCCTATTGAAAATGGATAGGATCGGACCATTTTCAGAACCCCTCCCCATATAAGATATAATGTAGGTCTTTATACATCAAGTTATGTAGGGTATTTGATGGTCAGGCTTGATCGACTATAATATTTTCACTTGTTTGTATACAAAAATTCATCGAGAAAAGTATTAAATAAATTTATATCAAAGTTAAGTTAATTTGAAATATCGCAACAATGTCACTCATACGCCTAGTACTCCTTAAGGTGATTATAAATGCAAAGATGGGCGGTATACTAAGTTTGTTCTAAACCAAGTTTACTTTTATTTATGTTATTTCAGAAAGATAATCTCGCGCATTTTCACTCAAAATGAATGCATTAAAAAGAAAACTGCTTAAAAAATTATAGCCACACATTGCCGATTGGTGGTATTATAAAAAACACATAGTTTGTAGTATAGTTAAAGATGTTATGCATGAAATATTATGTTTCCTTGATTACTTATGCTTAACGGTTATCTGTGTTAAATTTTTGGGGGTTGTAACATGTGTGTGATACACGCAGGACTAAGTAAAGTTTTCATAATGATTGTTATTAAAAGTTGTTTAATGATTAATTATATGATATATTGCCTTAATATGCACTATATACTGCGGACATAATGCTTTGTGACCATAAAGTTTTAATAGAGAGAGAGAGAGAGAGAGAGAGAGAGAGAGAGATAGAGGTCAAGAGCATATGAAAGCATTAATACACAACTTTGACAGCTGCAATAACATGCAAGACAAATGTATGATTTTCTTAGTTTTCCTTCCGCTTCAAGTTGAAAGCGTTACTCAAACAAGACTTAAACAATGAAAATGGTTTTCATAAAGGTGGCATTTTAAAATGGCATTGATAAGAAAATTCTCCGTATATAATTTTTAAGGGGGCTGTATGTAAAATATGAATTAATAAAATGTCAACCAAGAAAAAGAAGAAAAATTTACGTAAGTGTTTTTCGTATAAAATCTGTTAAAAAAAAAAAAAGAGAAGAAATCCAAAATTCAATATTCATTCAAATTGAAGTCGAACTCAATTTTATTTCATATATAATTAAAGAAAAAAAGGCTTTTCTTACGCAACTTTCCTTACCATTATCCCGTTTCAGACCACAGGAAAAATCATTTAATTATAAGATCGAAATTTTCCCTGAATAAATATCGAATTGCAGAAAGTGACTTCAAGGTAAGTGTAATATTTTTAAAAGCTTTTTCACTATTCATTATTATTATTACTATTTTTGCAGCCTTACACCGCCATTAAACTATTTCTTGATCATCTGCTGAGTGCACGACGAAGAAAGGCAGTGAATGCAACCGCATTAATGAATTTGTTTGTTGTACTTAAATTTACAAGCAGTAGGCAGTAGACAGAAGGCAGTAGTTCGTTCTCCTCCCCACCCCATCACATTCATCGAACAATCTCTGTTAATGAATAATGTGAAAGAATGAAGCGTAAAAATGAAACCACAACTAAGAGGAAGAGGAATGGGAAGGGAATGTACAATAGTGACAGCTTCGGTTAAAATTAAATTAATGACATTTGATGTTGTTTTGCTGAAATGATGATGCGGTAACATCAGCGACCAAGTCAATATATGAGCTTAATGTATATATACACACAAATGAATATTTCACTTCATATTCAGCTTCCGGAGAAATTGATTCTCTATAATTATTTAACCAGAAGTACATTTTTATATATTCATATTTATAATAAGAAGAACAATAAAAATATATCCACACCACTTTTCTATCGAGCATGTTAAATTAAAGCAAACCTGTGCAACTACTACTACTCGATCAAGAATAATTTCATCATTATTGTGCTAATTTTGAGATTATTTAAGATTCAGTAGAAGAACTTTTCCAGACTGAAATTTTCTGTAGAAAATTGGAAGTAAATTAGTATCAAAATCATAATCAATTTAGAGAAAGTGTTTGGAAAAATATCGGACCTTTCATTAACCTTTCTTTAAAGAGAAAAATTTCATATCAAGATAATACTTTGGAACATTTTTTCGAATTGTAACTTTTCAATGACGCCAATTGCGCTTTAACTGTTAATCACATTGCGAGATAAGCAGATGGTGTTCAGGTGTATGTCACTATTCGTGTGTAGGGTATTAGAAAATGGTTTAAAAATTTCACTTTTTATCACAAAACTGCACTAGTTTTTCTTCTATTACTTTCAATGCTTGTCCATGTGTACCTTTATTTGACGTACGAAATAAATGGAAATTGAATTTTTTTATGTACTGCGAAAAAACACACAGGAAATACTTATTCAACGTGAGCGTAAGTTTGTTGATTTGTTTATTGTTTTTTTTCTACCTTTTTTATTATTGTATTTTGCTTTATGGTGTGAGTCCAAGTCACATATGTTTACCGTTACTGGATTACCTTTGATGGTTTGCACAACACGACCCTCTCTTTCTCTCTCCCTCTGGCATTCTCACTGCATTACCACAACCTCATAGTTTACTGTAGTTTTGCATTGTGATTGAATATTCACATTTACATTGTTGTTTAGTCACGAACACTTAGTTGGTATGTTTCAATGCACATTTAACGATTTCGATTGATTTGTTGGTTATATATATATTTTATTACTCTGTTTTACCTAGAGCTCCCTTGTTAAGGTATTTTCTTTACATTTTTGTGTATGTGCTTTGTCAATGCAAATGCCAATAATTAAAAGTGACAAAAATTTCAGTGAGTATAAAAGTTTACACGCATGCATATTGATTCGATATTAGCCACTTTTCTTTATTCCTGTTCCAAATCCGCTTTTTGTGGTAGATTGCCTACTGTTTCAGTGGTCTGACTAAGCTTAAACTTGCATCATTAATTTTTTTTTTTTTTTTGATCATTTACTTTGGATTGGCATTAAAATTTTTATTAAATTTTTACAAAAAATATTTTCTAAAAACTTTAAAATTTAAACAATTTGTTTGGGTTATAACTAAAAAACTACTGCTCTGATTTTGATAATTTTTTTTGTATATGGTTTCAAATTTTTGTAGCTTTTAAAGAAGGCCTATTTTATGGGCGTGGCATTGCTAATTCTCTTAGGAAAGTGTTTATTGGCGAAATGGGTAGTGCCATGCCCACATTTTATGCTTCTTTTGAAAGCTGAATTAATTTGCAGTTTTTACAAAACATTTGAACTAAATCCGTCCAGCCGTTTCTAAGCTATAAGACTTTAACAAATATGTTGAACCAAAATTGGCTTACTCAGCCATTCTGTATGCCTGGCGTTTTTCACACAGAACAAAAGTATTAAATTGGGCTTTTTTTGAATATACAGTTAAACCAGTTATTAAATAAATTTTTTTTTTAAAAGAAGTTATCTTTTTTTTTTTTTTTTTTTTCTTTTTATAGTTAAAACTTTGTGGAAGAAGATTTTTAAGAAATAAAACTCTGACTGACTGACTAATACTTTTAGGTTTTGGGAGAAACCTTTCAGAAAATTTTTAACACGTTCAAATTTGTAAATGTAATTCAAGAGAACATTAAGATGAGAAAAAAAGTGCAATCAAAGAAACTTATCACAAAATATTTGAATGCACATATCAAGTATATGTGCCTAGACATACACGTACGCAGAGATAAGGAATTTAATAATATTTCGTGTGTCTGCTTCATTCCTGTATTCGTAAACGTACCTGAAAAAATGTTACTGCACAAATATTGAACGAAGATTGGAATAGACTGAGAAAACTTTGTGTTTCTAATAAAAACTTTAATCCAAACAACTGTACGTAAATTTTGTAGACACAAGGTAGTTTTTTTAAACAGGAAAATATTTGGACAATGTGGCCAATCCATCAAGATGATGCTGAACTTACTTAGAATGATAGAAGTAGAAGCACGAGTAGAGATGAAACTGCATTTACGAACGCAGCCATGTATGTACAACACATTTATGTGGCCTGTACGTTTGGAAACATTTACAAAAAGTTTTTGTATTTTTTTCGAAATAAATTTTGTAACGAAGAGTAATCGAAATCCATTGAAGGTTTGTGCAAAAAGTTCGTATAGTGCCACAATATTGCTTGTTTATTATTGAGAACACAAACTTTCAACGAATTTTACACAAAACGTATAAATTTATAAATTACGATAAACAATGAACGACTTTTTAAAATTACTTATCTTGTAACTAAAAAAGAAGAAAATAAGAAAAATTTATTCTTTAATTGAACGTCAGTTACTAGGGAGTGTCAGTTTTGATAACAAATACGCAGAAGGCCTTGCTGGCCTAAGCAAACGCTTAACTACCTTTCAGAGCCTGTTTTGTTATTGCGATTACTGCTATAATATAGATTTACGAATTTCAACACTTTCATCACACTTTTTAGACTATTTCCTATAGCAAAACTCTACCAAATGTGAGCATCAATGCTCTATCTAATGCTCTGTGCGGCTAATTGTGTTGTGGCCCTTGAAACTTACATTTAAAAAAATTCTTTTAAGACACATTTAATCAAATTAAATGCAAACCAAAAAAAAAACAAAAACTTGATATTTTAAAAAAGGGTGTGATAGTGGCAGTTTTGCGAAGGTAGCAAAGTGTGCATTTATCATTTGGAAGTGTAAAGCATAGTGAATATATAAACATACTTACCGCTCATAACGAACAGCAACATCAGCCAGGTCACGCAGAAACTGCAAAAGCATGACACAATTGGAATAGCGCACATAGCTGCTAACCTGGTGGCCTCGTTGTTGTAGGCCAGTAAGTAAGTAAGTTAGTAAGTAAATGTTTTGAGAGCTCTCACACAAATTTCACCCAGGTGTACCAGCAGCAATAACTATTGTATTACTACTAACATTGTTGTTGTTGTTGTTGTTGATTCTTTTTTGCGTGTTTTTTTTTTTTTAATTTCAATTGTCAATGTTAAGTAAACGTCGTGTACACACACACTTTTGTGTATAAATACAAAAACCGGGTTAATTTTTTTTTATGTCACTTTTTTTATTGTTCCACTAAATACAAAATTCTAAAACCATTTCTCTCTTTCTAACTTCCTTTCACTTTTTAGTCACTTTTTTTCACATTCTGCACCATTTTTCTCAGTCTTCTGTATGGTTGAAAGTACAGTACAGGTGAGAAAGCGGCGGAAGGCTGGCATGTGCGGGTGTGTTTAAGTCTTGTTGCTTTGAGAGTTGTAATTTAGGCCAGTATGCGGCATTCGCCTTCCATGCACACACACAATCACAAGTGAAAGAAGGAAAAATGCGAATCAAAGGGAAGGCAAACGTAAACGTAAATTGGTGCAATTGGAACTGTTTTAAGTGAGATGACGCTCAACAACGTAATCGGTTTCAGTGTCGTGGTCGACGGTCTTATTGCCTGTAACGCCATTGACAGGATTGCAGTCAGGGCCATTCAAGTCATTGTTAGAATTCTTATCACAGTTCAGCCTTTGTTCACACTGATGAATTTTTTGATCATGTTTGCTGCCACTGCCGTTACAGTTTACTTATCTGTTGCCGTTTATTAGGCCAATAGAGCCGCTCATTTTTCCTTTTTTTAGCTGGTATTCTTTTATATTTTTTTGATCAATATGCTTTTTCTCTCTTTTTGGGTACATTTGTGTACTTTGTAGCGTACTATACTATAAGTCGTTTGGCCAAAGAAACAAATAAACCAAACAAACAAACAACTGCTGTTCTCAAGCTAAACACTGTGTTTTTGTGTGTGTGCTTACTCCCTCTGCAAACCTCTGCGTAATTCTCACCAACAGCAACTGACTTGAAGTTATTTACATAGCCAAAGTGCTTTGTAGTATCAGCCACAGTGCAGTCATATAACAACAACAACAGTAGCAGCAACTGGCTACAAGGTACAGGGTGCACAAGGAAAACAAAGAAATCGTTTTATTATGATTCAAAACATTGATGGCCAGTATAGTGATGCAAGCCATAGAATAACTTAACACAATACTCAATGATATCCTCCCACACACAGCCACACACATACAAGCTGAGCAACCGGGCAACTGCAAAGAAAAACATAAAACATACAACAACAACAAGCATTAGTAACAATATTGTAGAAAATTAAAGTTGGAAGTTAAAATTTATGTCTGTTTTTGTTTAATCCGCAATGTTTTCATTCCTCACTTAAGCTTTTTCAATTTCCTCCTTTTTTTTTTTTCCTTTCTTTTCTTATCGAAACGATATTTACTTTTGCATTAATAAACAATTCTGTTAGGGAAAAATATTGTTATTGTTATTGTTAGGTTTATATGGAAAGATGTTAAAAATGTGGCTGAAAATATTTTTATAGTAAATTGATTCCATTTCTATATAATAATAAAATGCAGTCATAAAGTGCTCAATGGTGATTGTAACTTATGGTAGGTTAAGCTGAAATGCATTTGAGGCAATTTCATATAATACTAAATATTATTTTAATGAAAAATAATTTATCGAAGAATTGCTGCAATTGATGGTAAGTATGTTTATAGTTAACTGTTATAATCTATGAATAACTGTTATAATATATATATATAAATGTCTCTATGTATAATATATAATAATAAGTTATTCTATTAAATCAGTTAAAAATGTTATAATTTGAATGAGTAACTGTTATAATCTATGTATAACAGAAACTGTTTTAACCTATGTATAACAGTTAAACAATTAAAGCAAGAAAATATGTTATAATTTGTAGGAGGGTGATTTTTGGATACTTTTCACATTTATACATAAAGTAGGGGCGTGGCATGTAACAACAATTAAAGATTCTTAAATTATTTACAACACTTCAACTTAATGGACGCACTGCACATTGTGGGTGTACCTGTTATCAATAAATGGGCTAATTATGAACTCCTGACAACTTCATAATTCAATTTATGTGTGATGAAAATTGTTCTGGATAACGGGGGTGGCTCTGAACTGAATTTTGTTCCATTTATGTGGAAAACCTACGTAAAATAACTAAAAATATCCTCACCAAGTGAGGATGTACTTGTAAACAGACTTAATCGAAATTGCATATCACACACACATATATAGATATCCAATAAATGATTTATACTTTTTTTACATATACATTAATTTCATCAGAACTGTGAGTGCAAACACAAACATGAATATAAACATAAACAAAGAAACAATTTCATTGTAAAAGTTGAATATTAAAAATTTTCTCAACTATTTGAATAAAAAAACAAAATAATAGGAATAGTTATGTAAACCATTAAATGTATGTGTAAGGGCTTCTTATACAGTAAAGAGTTTGAAAAATGAACACAAGAAAAACGGGGAAAGAAAAACTGAACATCAACTGATTTTCTAATAAGTTTTATTTGCCGAGTGGAGAACGGAATAAAGCAATAAATCGAATAAAAATATATAATTCATTATAATATTTTTTTGTATAAGAATAGGAGCAAGTTAGTTAGATATAAATATATATTCGTATATAAATACATAACATAACGGTTACAAGGATTTCTTGCTGCAAGCACTTCACTTTTCGAACGGATAAAATGGATTTAAGTTCTACTAACAATTTGTATTGTATACGCGTCCTACTACATATATAAACTAGTTTTGTAGTTGTTGTTGTTGTTGTTGTTGTTGTTGTTGCAGTTATTATAGCTTATGGCTGTGCAATGAAAATAGTAGTTCAAGCGAAAAATCACATCGTTACAAAATTTTACAATCTTTTATAATACGTGAAGCGTGCAATTTGACTTTTTTTCGCCTAATTTTTTTTATTTTTTATTTTTATTTTTGCTTCAGCTTCCGCTATGCGTTGGTACTACTGGTGCTGCTGGTGCCATATCGTCCTTCTAGAGTGTCATTATTATATGTTGATGTTGCATTTTTCCAAACTGTTCAATATTTTTTTCTCTTTTTTGTCGGTTTTTTGTTTTTGCTTGCGTTGTATGAAATAATTTTTCTAAGAAAAGAGTAAAAATGTCCAGTTTCGGTCACATCTTGCATACATCAATGCACCGAAGTAGAAGCTAAGAAGTCTAAGAAGTACACGTGTCAACATTCCACTCTTTGTCTTTTATACGAAATTTTAAAAATATTATGAAAAGAAATTATTGAAATTTTTCTTACATTGAAAGCGTGTTTAAATGTCAATACATTCACCTTTTGCCAAATTTGAAATCAAAATGTTCCATTAGTGCGCGCTTGACTTCTGAACTCGACGGACCTATGACTGCGCGCACTCATTTTATATAAAATAACGGGACAAAGAATTTTTCTTTTTTGCACGATTTTGTGCTTGTGTTTTATTTATAATCTACTTCATCTAAGTCTGATCTGATCCTGGCAGCGAAGGCTGTTGGCGTCTTTGTCAGTGCGACTTACTCTGGTCTTAGTCACTCGGCCATATCAACTTAATACGATAAAAAAAAAAATGTTCCATTTTTTGTGATCGGGAGCATAATTTTTTTTTTAAACAAAGAGATGAAGAAAAGTCTTCGATGCTAATTCAAAATATATATTAAAGTAAGTTTCCGAAGCTTTCGTCTGCGTGTTGCTAATATTTTGACACTTAACACCAAATTCGATGTGGTAGGCTAATGTTTAGTTAGTAAAGTTTTCAAATTCTTAGCATAACTCCTGCTTGTATTTACTTCGGGTATTTCAAACGAGTTAAGAGTTATACAACCATAACAAAAAAATATAAACTTTTCGTTTTATTATGATGAATGGTTGACTGATTGGACTTGCTGTTAAAATTTTCTTTGCTTAGTAAGTTAAAGTACGGAATCAGTAGGAATTGTTCTTATTCTTAGTATATGTATATATTGAATGATAACCAATGCATTGCGTAACAAAAACTTTAGCTTAAGAAACAAACATAATCCTTATAATGCTACAACCACCTCATTGCCTTGAAGTATTTTCCCACATATTTTCCCACAAAAAAGCAAACACTGACTGCCATAATATGTGTGAGTTTTTTAACATTTCTTATGAATCCTCTTACTCTGTATATAGTACTCAACCAGCAGTACAATTTCCACCCGCATTCATAAATTTCTTTTAAAGCTGCATCTGTTACCCAAACACAAATAACGTTAAACGTAAAAAATCTGTCATTAAAACTTTGACTCACACAATATACGGAATGGTATTGAATTCAATTGAATTGAATTGAAAAGAGTGGGAAAAACGTAAGAGATGGGGAGGCAACATAAGTTGCAGCAATAATGTTTTATTTGTTTGCTTCTTCTTCTTATTATTTAAGCATATTCTTAATAAGTGAGGATTTGGAAAATGCACAAAAATGCAATAATTTACATATCTTTTCATTTCAGTGACGGTGCGTGGCAAATAACTTTTTATTAAAAAAAAAAAAAAAAAAACAACAACAACAACAACAATAACAAACCTATATGTAAGGCAAAACTATATACGGAATACAGTTTTAAAACAACAACAACTCCAACTATATATAGATGCAAACAATAAAATCATCATGTTTCATTAGTTGTTATTGTTGTAAAGCTATTATTATTTTACTAACATTTACATACCTTCTCATATTACCTATACTTGTGTGTATTTATATAAATGCCATTATTATTGTTGTTGCTGTTGCTTTCTATTACTTACACAACGTTGATTGGCACATTAAAGCATTTTGTTTTTCAGTCGAGAGGAACATGACCCAAGAAAAATAAGATTTATTTTATACCCAATTTCGTTGGCACATTCTAATAGTATTGCTCTTTTATTCTTTGTCTATCCTTCACATTAAATAAGAAGTATATTAGTATTTTCATTCCACATGTAACAGGCAGAAGTTTTTTTGTTTGATCAAGATTATGGGTCGATTTAAAAATATCCGTTCAGCCTAAAAACCTTAACGATAGCAAAAGTTTTGCAGTTGAGATAAGATTTAATTTGAAATTGGCCACGCCCACAATTGAAAAAAAATTTCCCAAATATACAAATAATAGACTTACAAAGTTATACTAGGCTAACATGCAACACATTCTACAATGGTTGTTAAAAGAGGTTGTGTGAGGTTAATATGTGCACGCCACGCCCACATTTTATGTATAATAAAAACCCAAATTTGTCCTAAACCGTATATAGTAATTTTTATAATCGCATTATTACTCTAAATTATAATTTGGCTACACGTTCCTATTGACTGGCGGTTGGTTGGTTGGTTGGTTGGTTGGTTGGTTGCCTTCCTGTTGGAATTTATTTTTTCTTCTTATTATATAACAACAACAAAAACAACAAAAACAACAAAAAACAATATTAATAATAATTACAACAAATATCAATTTAGAAGAAACTCCCAGAAAATGGATTACTGCGTTCAGCTACGTTTTGTTTTTTATTCCACAACGTGTTTGCTAAAATGCTGCATTCCACCTCTTTGTCATTACCATTATATTATGTGACTGGAGTTGTTGTTGATGTTGTTGTTGCTGCTGCTGCTATTTAATATTGTTGTTATTATTATTGTTGTTGTTGTCACTAAACTTTAGTAATTTGCATTTGTATGCCAGTCTGATAAATTTGCATTTATATTCTGTTGTATTGTGTTTAGACTGTGTGAGTATCAACGTATGTGTGTTAGCATTGTGATGGCATTCGTTATGCTGGAATAAATTTAAAAGGTTCATACTCTGTTGTTTTCTCGCCCCTCTTGTGCTCACCCTCTTCCCTTTAGCATCATTACAACTCCCTAAACATTAAAAATCTTACAACAATACAAACTGCCATTAAACTTACATATGTACACAAATTTGGCAAACAACTGAATATTTACAAATATAATACAAATAATAACAACAACACAGTAGTAATAGCGGCAGCAGCAGCAGCAGTACAAGAAGCAGCATAGTGGTGGAAAATTTATTATTCAAGTGAAACGCTCGCAGTATATGGTATGTAAGAGCGTTAATACACGCAAAAAAATACATTCTGTACAATTCATTATGTAGAGATAAAATTTCAGACTTTTTTATAATCTTAACCGTGACGGTAGTACATACACTTCTACTAAATATATAAAGTTTTGCGGCCTGTAAATATTTTGATCAATTTTAGGCGTGCACTAAATGTTTTTCCAAGTTTCTCAATTTTCCTAATTGATTTATATTGATTATTAGCCAAATATCGCATTTTTTATTTCTTCTTACACATATTACGCGTGGGTTGTTTCAAGTGTTCCTTTAGGTAATTTTCATAATTAGTTTTACGTGTTAAGGGATGTATTGAACAAAATTTGTAAAATGGACACATGGACAGGTATAAACATGTCCACCACCATGCCAAACAGTAATGAAATTTGTATACACACACAGTTTTAAAATGTGTCTGCGATTAAAGGAAATTACAGTAAAAGCATAAACATACGATATAAAAACAATATGTACACAACCATCCAATTCATTTGAGATTACTTTATACCATTTAGTAATTAGATTTTCTTATGAAGATCGCATCAATTGAGATACTGTTCAACCTCCCACCCCCCACTCTGTCAAATATATGACATATTTATGTACTTGTAAATCAAAATCTGAACTTTAGAGTGGTGCACACATACATTGTTTTTTATTTCCTCTAAATCAAAAATTTCAATTAAGATTTTCTTTCTTATGTATTACGTTCCATTTCTCTATATTTCTCATTGATTATACAAAACTATGACATATGAAATGTTACCCAGATGATCACTTATATGTGTTTAAAAGTTTTGTATAGAGAAAGAATAAAATTATAGCAAAAGTGTTGGAATTATTGCTCTTTACCATTGACAGTTAGTACTGCCAACTACAATACTTTGTAGGGTATCTAACTTGTGCTTCTGATCCACATTCCATCTCATGTGAATGTCTCCTTTATCCGACCAACATTTTATAGTATATGGTTATGTATATATGTTGTTGTTGTTGTCGTTGGCAACAACATAAATTCATTTGATATGTAAATAATCAATTTCCTTTTGGGTAGTTGTTTACATAGGTAAAACCCGCCCCAAACAAATAAACTGAGTATTAAAACCTCGTGTGAATAGCCAGACATATGCAATCAAAGTAAAGTGTACAACAGATGAACAAATTTCCTGGTCAATTTATTAGCAGACATTTCAACGTCAATTAACATTTTTTTTTTTTTTACGTGGAACACGTTAGTCTGACATGGCGTGTATTAGGGTTAGAGCTGAATTGACGGAATCTGAAATATGAAAATTTAATCACAACAAATAATTCTTCTTAACGTTTTATATTTTTTTTCAATAAAAAAAAAATCAACATTGATGTGTGCAATTACGTTGGTATTCTCTGGCATTTATATCGATTTACACCACCTTCAAACATTGACATTTATTTTATAAAATGATTTTTGTTAACACTTGGTGGTTGACTTTTTTTCTCTTCTGTTTTTTTTTTTTCTTTGTTTGAAATTCATTTATAATAGTCAACACAATAAACAACGAATGATGATGGTGATGATGATGATATATGGCATTTATTTGCCCCATTTTAAACTTAAGCAAGAAAGAAAACTAAATTTGGCTTTGGCCAAATCTTAAATACCCTCCACACTCATAACGATGGGCATGGCAAATATATATATATATATATTGTGCCCTCTAATAGTGTATGTCTTACTTATCAGCTTGGTGGTGTAATTTTATGGTGAATATGGTTTTTTGGGGCACGTCCTTTACCCAACCACGCCTATTTTTGGCACATCAGTGGATGCGATAAATATGTATACGAGTACCAAATTTCAAGTTCACAGGTCAACTTTTATGGTAGATATAAAGAATTTTTTTAATTGTGGGTGTGTCTGTTATCCGACCACGCCCATTTTTTGCAGCTCAATAAAGCTTATATTTTTAGAAGTACATGCCAAATTTCAAGTTTAATAATTGTGGTAGATAAATAAGTTTTTATTGATTGTGGGCGTGGTTTTTGACAGATTTTGCCCATTCAAATTGGATTTAGAAACTAAAAGTACGTGTACAAAATTTCAGCTCAATATCTCAAAAAAATATATATACTTTGTAGGGTCTCTGACGCCTCCTTCTGAGTGTTGCAAACGGAAGAACAAACTTAGTATACTCATCACTAATGTGGAGGGTATAAAAAAAAATGTTCAAAAATGTTTCATTTTATTTGAAAGTATTGATTAATTCAAGTATAGCATGGCATGACGCATACACGTATGTCATTAAGAAAAGAAGAATCTGTATTCAGCTGCAATATCCCTGTGGAGACTTTCATTTATTATTCGACATCATATTGGTAACTGCTTGCTTTACAGCAATCATCAGAAAGAAAGAGAAATGTATTAAACCTTTTGTTAAATATTATTGTACTTCAACTCAATTCATTGCAATATTTTTATTTATACCATAAATCTTCTTCTGGAACATGTTGATTTAAGGCCGATATAAAAGGAAATGTTCCCATTTGGGTAAATCAAGTGCTTATATGAAAGAGAAGAACCGAATACAGAGCATACACTGAATATTTTCCATTTTACCACTTCTTTCCTTTTTCTGGTAAACGCACACACAAATACAAGCAGTCAACAAAGGATGGTCTTGTTATAATTTTTTGGTAGATATTGTTTTCTTTCTTTTCATTTTTATTGTACTTTACTTTTTCTTGTTCTCTGGAAAAGGACAGCTAACCATAAACACTTATTGCTGCAACTGATAATTTTAAATGTAAAAAAAGGAAGGGTGGGAGGATGGAAAGAAAGAAGGGAAGGGAAGAGAGAACAAATAACAAACATGATGACAATGATGGTGATATAAGTTAAACATGATGTTGCTAATGAAATGAAATATTTATGAGTAGATCAAAGCAGAAAAGAAATGTCCTCAAAAAGTATATTAAAAAAAAATTATTAAAAGGTTTATTTTTCATATATACTTTGTACAATTCTTATCGCAACATATATGTGTATACGTACTAGTGGCACAATCGAAATCGATATTATCTACTAGGCAGATATATTTTTGTATTCACCTTAACACAATGATAATATTTACCATTATTATACCCCCCACATAAGATCTTGTGTTTGCAACACGCAAAAGGAGAAGGAGAAATGGATTGTATCGCTAAAACCTTTACGGCCAGAAAGGTAAGGCTATAAAATTGACATTTGGTATTATAATGACTGCTTCCTTCAATGTGCTAAAAATGGACGGGGTCTTTGACATGCCCACAATTTCCAAAAAGTTATTTCTTGTTACTTCAATTGCATTAAAATATTGTACAATTTATATTTTTAAAATGCTCTAAGAAGACCCAAGGAAAGCTTAAATGCAAGCTATTATGGACACACCGACACCAATTCAACATTTGCACAATAAAATGTTTTCTTTCATAATGTATGAAAAAATTTAATTGTCTTGATTAAAATATTAAAAACAAAACTGATGGTAAATTTTATATATATTTTTGTTTTTGATTTTTTTGTGTTTCCCATGTTTGAGATGCCATCACCTGTAAAGCAATTTTTTTCAACAGGTAACCACATGCACGATATATAAAACTGTGTCCTTGCATTATATATTTATTTATAAATGATACACTTTTATATTCCCACGCACATATATACACCTATATATATATACACGCACAATAAATTGTCAGTGATTGAAAATTTTAATAAATATAAAACTTTACCCACACCCCATTCATACATCCATACAATACATGAAACCAATGTCCTTGTTTTATGTTGTTGTTGTATATCAATTTGAATACATATACAATCCATACATATTTATATAAATTGACCAATGCATACATAATGTTGCTTAAGTTTATGGTAAATGCATGACCTTTTTATTAATTTTGTAATTTTCTCTCTTTCTCTCTCTTTTTCACACATAAAATTACCATTTGTTATTTTATTTATTGTATTATAAATACACTTGAAGAGCGAAGAAGAGAAGTAAAATTCATAAAAAATTACTCAAGTTATATCATAAATTATAGGATACACTTATACGCATACACATATAACAAGGAAGAAAACTAAATTTAAATTAAACCAAATATTATATACCCTCCACATGTATAATAGTAGGCGTGGCAGGTATATTATTACGCTTACTAATAGTGTATGTATTACGTATCAGCTTGAAAGTCGAGTTTTACATGGAATATGGTTTTTTGTAAATTGTAAGCGTGTCTACTATTCGATCACGACCATTTTTGGCACATCGATTATAAATTAATTTTAAATATGAATATTATATTTCAATTTAATAGCTTAATAGATGTGATAAATAGATTTTTGTCGATTGTGGGCGTGGTCCTTGACTGATTTTGTCTATTTTAAATAGCGTGTAAAAACTAAAAGTTTCTGTACAAAATTTCAGCATAATATCTCAAAATTTACGCCCCTAAGAATGCTAACAATAGACAGACTTACGGACACACGGACAAATCCATGTGTAGATAGACTCAATTTTTAACTCTGATGCCAGCTTTTGGGTGTTGTAAACGGAATGATAAACTTAGTATAAACCTATCTAATGTGGAGGGTATAAAATGTATGTACGGCCATATATTTTTCTATGTTCGTGTTTGGTTTCGGTCGGAACATAAATTTTAACGGTGACTGCCGGTTTGAGTGAATATAAATTGCAAATATAAATTTCATCACCATCACCACTACACCATTACACCACTACACTGATATTATATCATCACTGTTGCCATATAATTGAAAAATCATAATATTTATAAATTTTTAACATGCAAATGCAGCCTTTTATACAACCATACATACATACATGCACACAAATAAATTTTACATAAAAATATTGTCGTATATATACCCTATGAGAGCTTAAATTTTGCAACGTAGTCAATGGTTTTTATAAAAATACCAGTAGTACACATAAGTGCACACCAATACATATGTAGACACTAATTTCATTTTCTATTTGCTGATGTGTATGCAAGAAAAATACACTTTTGATTTCATTTAATGAAATACGTTTTTATTACTGTTGTTGGTGTTGTTGTTTCTCATCTTTCATATTTCCTGATTTATGTACCGTGTATGTGTGTGCAGCAAAAAGAAAATAGAATAAAATACTTGTACGCAGGTATAAAATTATGAAATTATTTCATTAAATTCAATTCATGCATACGTACACTCATGAAAATGTACATTTTATTGTATAACAAAAATTTATCTGATTTTATATAGAAAAGCATAAATTATAGTCTGTTAACATATAATATAAATGATATTATAAATTAAATTGAATAAATACATTAAATATAACATTAACACTAAATCGTCTTTGTGCGTATGTGTTGTTTGGAATGTGTAACATAATCGAAATTTTGTATCCGATTGAATTTATGATGATGAAGAAACCCGTCTAAACAACAACAGAGTAAATATTAAGATAATAAAATCCTTGAAAACCCTAAACACACACATTATCACCGTAAACATCATTTATGCGTAAAACGTTTACGATAGAATGATTAAATGAAAATAATTAAAAGCTGACTTCTGTAATAAGTTCTTATACTCTACACCCAACACTTGTGTAAAGGACTCTAATGATTTGATATGTCAACTTTTGTCTCATAAGTAAGTAACGGTAAAACGAATTAATTATCTATCAGGCTATATATATGTATATAACTGTTTATATTTTTATCATATTTATTCTAACCATTTATTTGTATGTATTTTTAATTAACATTAAATATGTTCCATTTTTAAAAGATTCGATTGGTCAAAGTTTAATAAGCAAACTTTATATTTTACAATTTATGTCTAATCCATAGGACTTTTCTCCTTCAATAAACTGAAAACATACTTGAATAAGCAGGAAATTGTAAAAATCTCCTAAAAACTGTGTAAGCAAAGAAGTTGTTGCATAGAAATCTTAGGTAAACATATTTATTTTACAATATATAATACATACTATAGCAAACATACGTTTACATTTTATATAACATATTTATTATATAATCTGTGTGTGTGTGTGCTATATTTTATTTAACAAAATTGCCAATTATTATCAAGAAATGGCAAACATACACACACTTAGGAATATTTGAATTCATATTTACTATAAATGTAGAATATATGTAAAAATGTTTTCCTTTAATATTTCAAAAAAAAAAAAAAAAAATTGAAAACAAATATTAAGTTTGTGTTATAATAGTGAAAAGTTATGTTTTATGCTGCAATTTTAGTTTTGTATAAAAAACTTCATATCAAGGATCTAATTTTTAACAATTTTTCTAAAAAATTTCAAACATTACTCCTTTTCTATATGTTCTGAAATGGACCTTGACCATTTCGAAGGCTGTAATGAATTGAAAAATTGTGAAAAATTAACATTTGATGACTGAAGGGAGTGACCTGCACCGGTTTCGAACTTACTTGAAAATACATTTGATTATCAAAAAAAAAAAATAATAATAATAATAATAATTAGAAACGCAAAAATGAATTGTGTAGTTAAATAAAAAATTATATGGACCGTCGTAGAATCTGCATCCAACACAATATAATCCCAAAATCGTACTATAAATGTTTACTGCAAACCTACATATATTTTTTTATTACATAAACTTATTATATAGTAAATATTTTTTAGTAAAATCCCATTAAAAACTTTTCCTTTTCCAGCATTACATGGATAATAGTTTTTGCTATATATATACATGTCAATTTAGTCTATTACATTTATATTAATAATCAACACTTAGTAGCAGGAACTAACTACTATAAATAAAGGGCACACGTCCTTTCACCCTTAAATGTTATTGATTACATTCATTCAAGATTGTTTTTACACCCTCCAACTTAGGATGAGGGTATACTAAGTTAGTTTTTTCATTTACAACACCCAGAAGAAAGCGTCAGAGACCTTACAGGTACAATTCTTGATCAGCGTCGAAAACTGAATCAATCTAGACATGTATGTCCGTGTGTCCGTGCCATGGTCAAAAGCCACGCCCACAAGCGCAAAAAATATCTTTTTATGTGCTACAAAAATTGAGCTAATAAGTAGAAATTTAGTACATATATTTATAATCATTTTAGCCATCGATTTTGTAAAAATTAGCATGATCGGATAGCAGACGCGCCCACAATCAACAAAAATCTTTATATCTGCCACAAAAATTAACACATACGCATAAAATTTTGTACACTTATTTATAGTTATCCCCTCCATCGATGTTCCAAAAATGGGCATGATCGTCTGTCTATTGTTGGTATTCTTACGGACATAAATTTTGATATATTCAACTAAAATTTTGTACAGACACACTTAATTTTCCACGCAGATCGCTATTTAAAATGGCTAACATCGGTCAAGAGCCACACCCACAATCAAAAATATGTATATATCTGCTGCAAAAAAAATGAAATTTGGTACACATATCTATAATTGTTCCCTTTAATGATATCTCAAAAATGGGCGTAGTCGAAAAACAGACATGCTTAAAATCGACAAAAAATCATATTCAGCATAAAAATTCACTTCCAAGTTAATACGTAATACATACAATATTAGAGGGCACACGCTCACCGTTTGTGGATGTGGAGGGTGTTTAACATTTGGTCTAAGCCAAATTTAGTTTTCTTACTCGTTTTTTGCTTAAACCATTCAACACCCTAACTAAACTGTGTTATATGTGTATGGGGATTATTTTGAAAGTAATCCGAGTCCATATTTGGTTTATATACAATACAATATAAAATATTTTATTAGAAAATCATGTTTTTTTGTAAAGATTTTTAAATTTTTCTACAATAAATAAAAAAAATAAATAATTAGATTTAGATCACTTTGAAAATAATCCATTCATGTGGTACGTACATGTACGTATAATATATGTTTATGTGTTTGTAAGTATGTTAAGTTTGATTGGGTATACACTCAATTTTCTATTATATTGTAAAACCTTTTCTAAGTTAGTTTTCTGTTTGTTTGGTTCTGGTAACGTTGTTATCCTGCCTCTACTCTACCTTCTTATATTTATATTTCTTACGATAATGTACTATAACCCAAACATCACACGACATCAGGTTTAAGTAATAAAGTAGATACCCTTCCTTTTTAAACAATTACCGCAGTGATGGATTCTAATAAAATTGGAACCATTTCTGAAAAACAAATCTTTTAATATATTCTCACCTAATTTTTGGCTAATGGCTTAGCTACTTGAAAACAGTATTGTTCCAACATTTGGACAAACTGAATATAACTTTCAGCGGGTATGCATTGTTTGTACATAGATAAGTAAAACTTAAATCACAACTATCTGTCAAGACAAAGCAAAATAAAATAACTATTTTTGCTCCTTACATTGTACTATATAGTAACTGTCAAAGAAATAAGTCAGAGAGAGAGAGAGAGAGAGGACGATAAAGATAAACTTATATATAAAATACGTATGTCACATATTCTTCGAGTTGGAAAACTACACATATTCGTTTATGATACATGTACATGCACAGGTATGTGTTTGTATGTATAAACTGTTATTTTTCGATCAACAACATACTGCCCTGAACTGTATTGCACTAATACGTTAGAAGAAGTTATATAAGAAAAAGATTTACCGCTTTGTTCCAGTAGAAGAGTAAAAGTTTTCCTTTTTCAGTTCTTACGTTCTTACGGTTCGTTTTGTGTTTGTAACAAATATTGATTGGTTTACTAGTCGTTTATTGGTTTTAAGGATTTGTCTTATTTTTAACTTTTTGCTTTTATTTTGTTTCGTTTTGTTATTTTTCTTGCTTTTTTTTTTTTCATATAATGAAAACTTTTGTTATTATATTTATGTATGTTTGTTCATCTAAACTATTTTCTATTTATTAAGAATTTATTTTGAAAAGTATAGAAAAGGGTTCAAAAAGGTTGTAAAATCGGTTAGATTTTCTAACTACGTCTACACCCATAATTGAAAAAAATCTATCAAAAAGCTAAAAGATTGTACACAGTTCGAATAATATAATAAGCCCATCCACGTATAATCTAAAAAAGGGCAGAATCGGAGATTCGGTCAACAAACGTGATGTCCTGACGTGATGTAAAAGATGCAATTAAATACCTGCCATGCCCACAGTTTGTTTAAAGCTATCAAAAACTCATAGCACTAATTAACAGTCATTTTATTGATAATAGTTTTAAATTGTTTTTCATTAACACAAAAAAGTTTTCTCTTAAATTAAATTCAGATTAAACAGCATATTAAATAAAAATAAATTATTTTAAAAAAAGAAAGAAAACTAAATTTGGCTTAGGCAAATCCTAAATACCCTCTACATATGCAATGGTGGGCGTGGCAGGTATATGATTATGTGTAAGCTTGCAAGTCGAATTTTTCGTGGAGTATGGTTTTTTGTAAATTTTGGGCTCGACTGCGCTCATTTTGGCAAATCGTTGGATGGGATAACTACAAACATGCATGCTAAATTTCAGATAAAGAGATTTTTGTCTACTGTGGGCGTGGGTCTAGACTGATTTCAACCATTTTAAATAGCGATCTGTGTGAAAAAATTAAATGTATATGAGAATGCTAACAACATGGACACACATGTCTAAATCGACTCAGTTTTTGATGCTGATAACGAATATTTATACTTTGTAGGGTCTCTGACGCCTCCTTCCGGATCTTGTTTACGATTTGACAAACTTTGTATACCCCCTATCTTATGTGGATGGTATAGGAAATATAGATGCGTAAAATAATACAATTTAGCAAAACTTTATCTAGAGCACGTTTCTTAATTTGTATGTCAACAAAACATTTGGTCTCTCTTCTCTAGAATATTTCTATAATATAGTAAATTAAGATGATACGAGTATTGAGTATTGATAAATAAGAAAGAAGAATTTGAAGAAGTAAAGAAAAGTAAAGAAAAGTGGGGAAATAAAAAAAACGTATTGTCAAGTTATTGAAAGAAATTTGTCCATTAAGAAAGTATGAAAAAAGAGAAACTATTGGAAAACAATTTGTACAACAAACACTTTAAAGAGAATTTCTACAGTAAATACAATACATTTCCTTGTCTTTACTAATTTACGGAGTATTCATGATTTGTGAATTTGAAGCGACTATTTTGTGTAACCTAACTTAATGTTGCTGCAATTTATATTATGCAATAATATGAATTGCTTTAATTTATTAATTTAATAACTAAAACAATTATACAGCTCTGGCTCGATGCATAAATTAAATGTCTTTGCAATTTCATTTGCATTGCCCTCTCCTCATTATACCTGGTTTGCTTAATTGGCTAAAATGAATATTCAACGAATTCCTTAATCAAATGCAGGGGAGGGTAAAGAGTAGTAAAGAACTAAATTTTGATTATGATCAATTTGGAAACACTCTTTACATATATTTATTTATCACATATAATACAATACAATACAAAAAGTGGGCGTGGCAGGCATTATATTTTTACCTCATTAACTTTGGATTTAGCACCAAAAAATGTTTTCCTAAATTGGGGACGTTCCCATGCCTACCATGCCCATTTTTAAAATATATATGTAATTATAAATGTAACAAATTTCGTTTTCGTAGCTTTATTATTGTATCTGTAGGAAACGTTTCCTATATGGGCATGGCACTTGAACTATTTTTATCCAATTTAAATACGAACCTGCATGCAGGAACTAGAAATTTTCATATTTACGATATATTAAGTTTATATTTTAAATTTTACGAACGGGAGAGTGCCGTCAACAAACAGACACCACATTGTTAGAAACAACTTAATTTCCAAATTTTTTTTTACAATCGTTCCAAAATAGATTTAGTTGTTGTTCTTGTCATTGTTATTGTTGTATGTAAAACAATTACATAAATTAATTCTTCACACAAAACCTATTTGCTTGATCCTTTAACCCCTTTTTCTTTACGCACCACATCTTCCAAGTGTTAACTGTTCCCTTTGTGTTACCACTGAATATGTTAAAGTTACTCTGGTTGTAAGTGCATGTATGTGCGTGTATTGTGTGACTTTAACAGTTGTTTACTAAATGGCAAACGATTGCAATTTGTTGACAATACAATAACAACAACAACAACAACAACAACAACAACAACAACAAAATGAACAAGATCTACACACTATATACATACATACATAGGAACAGCAGACGTTTCCCCGGAAAAAGAAAAAAAACTAAATGCAGAATTACTTAAAAAAGTAATTCATAGAAACAGTAAGAAAGAGAGAAAAAATGCTGTATTGCATGCCTCATATAAATACGTACAAACACAAACGTATTTGCACTGTTTCCGTGCCGTAATTGTAACAAATGATGACAGAGATGTTAATGTCAGCTAAAACATTCATTACTTGAATATTTAATGACAGCTGGTGAAGCTGACTATTTTTTTTAAGTGTTACTTATACTTTCTATTGTACATATTTTCATTTAATTTCAATTTATTTCAGTTTTCTTCTTAAAATAAAATTAAATTTGTTGACTTTTATGTATAACGTTTATAGACATTTATTATTTATAGAATTATTTCTACGTTATTGCTTAAACCAAATCTAATATTCCTACCACCAGTTCTGTATATATATATTTAATGCTTTCAATTTTAACTTCAATGTTTTATGTGTAAGGGTATGACGAATATCAAATAATTAGCTTTCATGTTTTGTTCTCAATCGTTCTCTTCATCAGACATAAGCATCATTTAATTAAGTACTTTTCGTTACTATACTGTTACTGTTACTGTTGTGGTTGTCGTTGTCGTTGTTGTTGTTGTTGTCTGCTATTCTTTGTGTTTCAAAGTTTTATGGGGTTTGGTTTTATTCTTGGTCTTTACAGTCCCTTCTAGGCCAGATGCCTGAAAGCTTATGCACGTTTACTACAGTAGAGGGCAAGCAACTCAATGCTTCTCTTAGATTTCTCCCAGTGTTCGTATTTGTGTGTGTATGATTTAAGTAGAGAAGAGCTTTTATAAATTAGCCGCAGCAGCTGCTGTGTATATAAGTGGTTGGCAACAACAGTGACAAAAACGACAACAACAACAACAACAACAATTGTAATAACATTAAACGTAATAAAGTCAAAGATCAGTTGTGCCCCTCTATATGTGTCCATCAAGTTTTCAAGCATGGTTTGACATGTTGTCGTGGTCATAGGGTAACCAGAGCATAACTCGGTTGCATAAATAGGATTAATTGGCAGTCAAGTGATATAAAATGACATCACTTGACTCATTTAGAAAAGAAGTGGTAAAGAGACTGAAAAAAAAAAACAGACACACACACAAAAAGACAAAAAGGTTAGTAAGCACATTAAAATTATGTTAACGCATTAAAAAAAATTTAAAAAAGAACTTTATTATAAATGATATAATTAAAGTACTAATTAGGCAATCTGTTAATGATATTCTCAAATTATTATTTTCTCTCTCAACCAGAATTATAATACTTGTAATACCATTAGAAATACTTGTAATATAAGATTTGAACTGGCCTCCATTTATTTCTACTAATATATTAATGGTAACTTAGTTACAGCAAATTAATTGACTTTTATTATTTTATCATCCATCATCCTATCGGTCTATATCTAACCATATATAATAATTATAGATTATTTGAATAACACTCATACGCCCGGGTGTACATACTTTTTCTTTTATCATATAAGTTAACGTAATTATAATAAAATTATATGAAAATATTTAATTTATACGGAACACATTTATTTAATCTAGTTTTATACAACATTAACAACTACTATTTTGCAAGAACATAATATATGTAAAAATGTTCTATTCTCTTGCATTCATCATCATCAAAAGCTTCAATTTCAGTAAATCATTATTTAAAAAAAAAAAAGGAATACATTGTGAATATATAAGTATAGTAAGTGCTAAAAGGATAATAATTTATTATATAAAATGATAATAATAAAATAAATAAATAACCCCTAAAACAACCAACAATGGTAACAACGAATAAAAACCGGTTGACAGACATACCCGCAGACGAACATTGTAAATCTCTAAACTGTATAAAATTTATATACTTTGGTAAATAAAAAAAAAGAACAGTTAAGTGAATAAAAGGGAATATTTCTCATGCATTTTTGTTGTTGAAATCAGATTTTTTTGTTTACCCTCATCTTCGACAAAACTTATGCGCATTTGTATATATGCATAAACAAGTATGTTATAGAAGAAGAAGAAGAAGAAGAAGAAGAATAAGAAGAAGTGGAAGAAACTAACAAAATCATACGATATAGAAACAAACACTTGTCTATACAAAGTAGTAAAAGCATTATGGTACCTTCCATAAAGACAAAAAAAAAAAATAATAAGACACAGCAACCACAACTATAACAAATATATATATAAGAAGAAGACTATAATAAAAACTTCTCAACAATATATTTTTATTGTTATGTGTTGTGTGTGTGTGTATATATATTTTTTTAAACAGTTTGTTATTATTGTTGTTGTACTATTATATAATATTATATATTATACTAAGCTATTGTGTTGTTGTTTCAAAATAACACAAAACACGTATTATGCTTTTATTCTAGAATTGAGAGGAAAATTTACCGCACTCACCATAACAATCTGCATAATAGATATGACATACATACGCTGAAAGGACCTTTAGCAACTAAAACAATAAACGACAAACACTTTATGGCTTCTATGGAATATTATATTATCGTATACCCTAATTATGCCATTAAGGCAATAAAATATGGCTGACATCTTGTTCATGTCACATGACATAATAAAATTTGCCCAAATACAACTACATTAGGCTTACACAAGAGATCATCTAATTGGTTGAAGTTCTGCACACCACTCTTTTACCATATTACATAAAAGAATCTTTGCACATTTCTATTTTATACATTTTACATCACTACCACGCATTCGCGATTAATTTGATACGAAATTAAAAAAAAAAACCTTTTCTGTATCTCAAATATTACGATAGCTAAATGTAATTGTTTTTGTCATATTTAAACAGCATTTATCCAACTGAGTATATTTGATATATATGTATGTATATAGACTACTAACAAGCGATGCGTGTATATGAACGAGTGAAAAATGAAAACCGCATTCTCTCCAAATAATCAAACAGCGGGCATTCGGGGAATATAGTGCACTTCACACTATATAGTATATTGTATGCGAAAAAAAAACACACATCACAACACTGTTATAGTTGAATGTGTATTTGTGGTGTTGTATGTGAAAAGGAGAAGAGCTGTGTACAATGCACACTTTAAAAATGTATGTACGAAATGGCATTAATTCGCTCACGTACACACCAATGCAATGATTTAAATATTTACACATATGTATGAGGGCACACATGTGTTGTACAATTTGTGTTTGTATTGTGCCTTTATATGCTTTGTAAAACAAAAAGCAAACAAAAAGAATTCAACGAAAATATCAGGAAATTGATTTAACGTCCAAACCAAATATGTGCGTTTATGTAGGTATTTGTGGATTAAATGAATTCTCAACAAATGCTTTTGTAATATTTTTCGTCATATTTTTGATCAACACATACACATATATATTGTTACATGTTTTATACCCTACATATAATATAGAAGGTATACTTAGTTCGCTATTCCGTTTACGGTATCAAAATATAAAACCTGACTCACATTCATGTCTTTCTACTCTAAACCCAAATATTTATATAAACTTTGACGTTTATTAAATTTATCCAAAATAATTATAAATTTTTTTTATTATTTTTTACCTCGCTTCCTGTATATCTTGCAAGTTTTGAAACCATATGAAACTATGAAACGAAAAATTTTTGTTATGTCTTACTGGTCACTATAACATCGAAAATGTAATTGATGGTATTTGTGCATATGTTAAAAGAAGCAAGTAAGACGACAAAATTTGGCTTAGGCCAAATCTTATATACCCTTCACGTCTATAATAATAGTGAGCATGGCAGGTATATTGTTACGCCCTCTATTGGTTATCAGCTTGAAATTCAAGTTTTATGGTGAATATGGTTTTATGTAAATTGTAAATTGTGGGCGTTTCTAAAATTCGACTATTTTTAGTACAACGATGGATGGGATAACTATAGATAAGCAAACCATATTTTAAGTTCGTAGGTCAATTTTAGTGGCAGATATACAGACTTTTATTGATTGTGGGCGTGGCTCTTGGCCAATTTTGTCCATTTTAAATAGCCATTAATTGGCAAAATTTCGACTTAACATTTAAAAATTTACGCCCCTGAGAATGCCAACAACTGACAGACGGACACAGGAACATACTCGTACATATAAAGGTCGGCTCAGTTTTTAATGCTGATGAAGAATACATATACTTTGTAGGGTCTCTGACGCCTCCTTCTGAGTGTTGCAAACGGAAAAACAAACTGCTTCATACAAGTTTTCATATTGATTGCTAATAGTATGCATGTACATACAATTTAATGTCATGTTTTGGTTGCCAACATCTACTCTCTGTAATAACAACAATAACCACACAAACTGGAAACAATGGTCAAACGTTATTATTGAAATCGATAGCAAGCTATGTGGTTGTAGTAGAGTTGTAACGAAAGGAGAGAGAGAAATATTACAACCAAAAGAACTCAAAGAACACAAAGAAAAGAAAAAAAAAAGAAAAAACTTCGAAATTGTAAAAACATATACACACTGTAGCTAAAGTTGCTCAAGTGTTTTTTGTTTGTGTACATAAATCACTTAAGAAGTAATCGCCTGAAAGATTACTACAATGGTAACCTAAAGTTATTTGTTTTGTGTTTTATGTTTTCTTTTTTGTTTTTTTTTTTAGTTTTTATTATAATAGTTAGAATTTTAGTGTTAGAAGTATTAAGTATACTTTAAAGTATTTAACTGTTTATAATTTATGTTCAATCGTTTAAACATTTCAACCAAATTGATTTAAATCATTACAATAATACGCTATTTAAACATTCAGCTGTTAAAACTGAGTTAGTAAACGATTACACTAAACTTTAAACCACTTATTCACTCCACTTCATTTACATTTCATTACACTGTTGCTTCAATAGTTGGAAAACTATTCCAAAATATTTTCCATTTTAATGATGATCATTTTATTGTGTATATAAAAATTAAAAATGATTATGAAAAATAAAAGGACTTTTTGTTAGCTTCTGTACAGATAATTAGCTCTGTATAAATTCAATTTGAGCAGAAGTACGCAACCACAGTACTTTTTATACCTTACCGCACAAGGTGGTAAAAGCATACCTAAAACGTGTTTGGGCGGTTGTTTGTATATTTTATACGTGTATTATAAGTGCCACACCTACTTTTTATTATATCAATAGAAATAGAATCAAAATCTGAATAGCTTTAATTATGTCCGTACGTCCTTGTATGGTTCTTCTTGGGTTTTGAATCAATAATTTAAAATAAACATTGTGGCAGCAATTATTCTAACATTTAATTAAGTAAAAAAAAAACAGATTTATATTATGTTGTAATATACAATACTACATGATATATGTACCTAAATATATTCTCTAAACACTACTATATATAAAATATTTATGTGTGAGTACAACTGTATGTGCAGTTAGTTAACATTCAACTTTCGTATGCATACAATTGTAATTTAATATTAATAGAATAGAAATTTCATCGAATTGATCAGGATGAGAGTGAGAGAGAGAGAGAGAGATTGTGTGTATGTTGCTTTGAAAGTTATTCCCTTACTCGCAATTGATTTAAAAAAGAAAAAAAGTCCTTGACCGCACTATTTGAGGCAACATCTGTACAAGTTGTTATACATATTTTATTAAATCATTAACACGGAAATTGTTTAGAGAGTAAATGGATCAATTATGTTTCCTACGTAAAATTAATTCCATGTCATATGAAAAGACTTGTAATAGTACCGAGCATACTTGATATATTTTGCTTAATAATTTATCTCCAACCAATTTAGTGTTGTTTCTTTTTATAGGTGTTCATATAAATGATATTTATTTAGTATGAACAAACACTTGTTTTAAGTGCAATTGAAATTGAAATACCAATAAGTGGCATAAGAATGAATTATTTTTTATATGTTTTACAACAGTTAAGAGAGCTTATGACGGCCTTTTGAAACCATCACTTTGAGGTTAAGGATTATTATTAAAATTAATGAAAATATTAGAATTGAAATTGATTCCACAGATAAATAGAAAAATTACTTTACTATTTGTTTAAGCTTGAATATAACCTTATAAACTTTATTTGTATGAATTTGAATTTTTATGCTTCAAACAACTGGCATTCACACCAATTTCCCTTTTTACCTGTCATTGGTAAATGTCAATATACTCATAAATAGAAATGTGAAACAGACACATGAATATTTGTCAGTGTCACCTTAAACTTACATTTATACATATTCTATATACTATATAGGTGACATTTAAAATTCTCTGCCCATGCATGTTTGGTAAATTATGCATAAACTATTCATACATGGTAAAGTGCAGTATATGGCAGATATATAATAAATGACAGTACATGCACGGTAAATGATCACAAATTTGTTCATTCAATTGTTCTCTATGAATATAAGAATACATACCTACATGCTTGCCCTTGTGTGTTGTCTGTTCATCCCCTCATATGAATCCCTAAGATAACAATGTGTGTGTATTTATATACATAACAGTATATACCTATTCATTGTGTACTTTTTTACATCTTCCATACACACAATAGTTGCATGTTACGGCGATTTATTTGTGTTCCATTTCACATTTTTATTCATTTTACCGAAGTATATATGTTTGTGATTTCGTTTGCAATACCCAGAGCGAGATGTTAGATCCCCTACAATTTATATATATATATTCTAAATCGATCTAAGCATGTGTGTGCGTATGTCTGTCTATTGTTGACATTTTCACGGTCGAAAATTTTGAGATATTGAGTTGAAATTTAGTACAGAAACTTTTAGTTTTTGCTCACAGATCGCTAATATGAATAAAATCAGTCAAAAGTCGCACCCAGAATCAACAAAAATCTATATATCTGCCACAAAAATTAACCTAATAACTTATACCATCCATCGATGTGGGCGTGGAATAACAGAAATTCTACTCCACGTAAAACTCGACTTTCCAGCTCATAAGTTATACATTCACTATAAGAGGGCGTAATCTGTTTCTACCACGCCCACTATTGTAGATGTGGAGGGCATTTAGGGTTTGGTTTAAGCCAAATTTAGTTTTCTTACTTGTTTTTTGTGTACATTTCTATCAAACTAATATTGCAAGAGAATAAAGGACAAAAAATTGTTGACCACAAAATATTGTTAAAATTGTTTTTTACAAAAATATTTTAAAATAATTAAGTGGATATAGGTGAATGTAGCTGTAATAACAATGCGGAAAAGATATGTCAGTTACTGATACTATGAGTGATTATAATTAATAGCAATTTAATTGGTTTTGCGGAAGTAACTTTATATGAGCGACATTTAGCGCGTTTAATTATATATAAAAGTGAAAATAATAACACCCACGTTTGTGTATTCGAACTGTATCTTTAGCGCAATCTTATAGCTAACATTCCACAAGCTACAATTTTGTATAGGATGACGTTTATTGTTGTTTTTTAATATTCCTTTATTTTTTACTTATATCACTATAAGGCCACTGATTAAACAGTTGGGGATATAAACAATTTGTGGCACGGAATAAATGAAAATAATATATAATACTCAAAAAAAAAAGAAAAAGACAAATTGAATACTATAAACGAGGCTATTGTAATATTATTAATCCTGCCACCACAAAAACGTTGCAGGCAGAACAATAATTTTTAAGAGACAATAATTTTTTGTGACATTTTCCTTTGGAAAGATTTAAAAAAAGGGAAAAAGGAAAAAGCTAAATTTGGTTTAGAACAATTTTAAGCCAGTGAATGCGAAATATGTGTCAATCTATGCAGTGTACTCGTATACATAAAAATAAATTAAATTCAAAAAATTTGTTAAGAAATTTTTTAATTTGTACATATAATAAACTGTAGGCGTAACATTTTACCGATTTAACAATTTCAGTACCAACCAGCTTACAAACACTTGGACAAAGTTTGGATAAGAGATTTTCACATATAGACGGACAGACGGACACAGCTTAATAAGCTCTGAATTCAATGCTGATTTGTACATCTTTCAACCTTTGACTCCTAGTCTTAAGCTTTGCAATTATTTTAAATTATAATTTTGAATTGATGAGAATAAGAACGTTCTGCTGGTTAACTTTGTATGTACATATAAAAGAACCTCACTACGGAATACTATTAGACTCAAGGCCTGTTGTCTCTTTAGCCTTTGACTTTTTAGTCCAAAATCCTAGTTTGAGAAGTGTCACATTCGAATTAAATTTCGGACGAGAGAAGAACGATTCCAATGTAGTGTAAACGCCTATTTATTTGAACTCCATCAGTACAACACTTTCGTTTAACTTTATTTTTACCCTTCTTAAGTTTTTTTTTTTTTTTTTTAATAAAACTGTGTCAACATTTAACAACATTAAATAAAATTTTAATTAGCATTCAAATGTGAAAAATAGTATAAAACTGAGAGCAAACTTTGTTGTGATTAACAGCAGAACACTAATTTCTGCTTTGTGAAATTTTTGGGAACTTTTAATGAATAAATGCACGTTTCGATTGGGTAAGGTGGCGGCGGTAGTGACAGCGGTGGCAACACCAAGATATCACATTGCACAAGATTAAATTATTTTTTATTTTTAATGTTAAAATGTACGTCAACAGAATATGTCGCCCGTTGCTATTAAAGTTGTGAACGAGCATAGGAAAAGCAAGAGTTTTGAATGGTATAACTTTTTTGCACCAACAAATATTTAAATTGTTTGCTTTATTTCAAAATTAATCAAAATAAACAGAATTTCTTGATAAACAAACAAAAAAAAAAAAAAGAGAGACGCCAAACTTTGTCGTTATAAATTTCGCATGCGTAAGATTTTCGCACAATAAAAATGAAATCAAACAAATAAGAAAACTAAGTTTGGCTTAGACCAAATCTTAAATGCCCTCCACATTTACAAAAGTGGGCGTGGCAGATACGTAATCATGTCTTCTAATAGTTCATGTATTCGTATCAGCTTGCGAGTCCAGTTTTACCTGGAGTACAGTTTTTTGTTAATCATGGGGCTGTCTATTATATGACCACGTCCATTTTAAGCATGTCCATGGAAAGCTTAATAATAAATGAGTGTACCGAATTTCAAGTTCATTGGTCGAATTTTGTGGCCGATAAATATATTTTTTTCATTTGTAGGCGTGGCTCTCGACCAATTTTGCACATTTCAAATAGCATTCAAAAACTGTCTCTTCAAAATTTCAGTTCAATATCTCAAAATACCTGATGCCTCCTTCTAGGTGTTTCAAACGGAATAATAAACTTAGTATACCCTAAACCTTATGTGGAGGGTATAAACATATCTTTAATATTAGCATAAGAAATGGTATTTTTGTTATTAAAAATAAAGAGATTTTTTTATAAAGTCACTCAGCAGCGGTACTTAGTATTAGTTCATAAAAGTAAACTTTTCGCAAGAAAGCCATTTTAGCGAAATTCTTAACAAATACTTTATACATTAAAGTAAATTCGTTAGTTGCGGAATTTCACCTCAACGAGTTTCCCCTTATACCATAAACTCAACTTTTATCGTTGAAGAACTTTTGGGATAACAGAAAAGGATGAATATTCGGTTTATAGTGAAATACGTTCAAGCTGTATAATCAGCAAAGTCAGACCATTTAGTACTTTATAATGCATGCCAAGTAAAAATTAATGCTACCTTTTCATAGCCCAACTCTCATTCCAACTCACTCTGACACTTTGTATATATTTTCATTTATTTATATTAGAAAATTAGAAACGTTGTGACGAAGCGAATATACCGAAATGAAATAATGCACCTTATACCGAAACAAAAAGAATAAGGAAAATTAACTGAAACTACTGCAAAAGCCAAAACAACAACTATTTTATAAGCGGTTTTGTATACGAGTATTGCAGCAAGTTGTCAAACGTGCAGTACTGTGACGTTAAAGATGTGGTGGAAGAAAATATTTCATTTAAAAATTCGTCACATTTTCACATTTATATGACTACCGCCACCGAGTAGTGAACTCTTGCAAACTTTTGCAAATGAAATGAATTTTTTAATAACGCAGGTACAGTATAAATACTTTTATAACAAGAAAGCTAAATACTTATTTTATTACTCTTATTTATTATGACAAGAGTTATAATATTAATAAATCAATAGGAAGTGAGTGGAGAAGTGACAATAAAATAAATTTCTGGATTTAATATAAACGAAAATTCAATGAAGCAATTATAATTAATGAAATGCTTAGCAATGAGCTCCTTTAGAAACAACATCAATTATGATTATTTTATAACTTATTTTATTTTTATTACTCCTACATCACTACATCACTTAACCCGCAAAACCAATAAATGTATAAATAAAGGATTTCTTTACTCAATTTATTTTATTGTTATAGAGTGACATTTAAATAATAGAAAGTATTTAGAATTAATGTGTGAAGGATATGGGAGCGATTTATATTTAATATCCACCCTAAGAAATGAAGAGCACAGTAAGTTTGTCACTCCATTTGCAATACTTAGAAGGAGAAATCAGAGATCTATCAAAGCATATATATTCTTCTATATTCTCAGCATCAAAAACTGAAGCAATCTAAGACATGATTGTTTGTGTGTCCGTACCACGGTCAAGAGCCACGCGAAAAATCTATTTTTTTGCCACTAAAATTTAAATAGGATAACAGACACGCCCACAATCAACAAAATTGTTTATATCTGCCACAAAAATTACCACAGAAGCATTAAATTTTGTACACATATTTATATTTATCCCCTCCATCGATGTGCCAAAAATGGGCGTGTTCGTATCGTGATCGTGACCGTAGAAGGTGCATTCACATACCTGCTATTGTAAAGATGTGCAAGGTATTTAAGATTTGGATTAAGACAAATTTAATGTTTTTCCTTGTTTTCTATTGAATCCTATAAAACTTAATAGAGTAGAAGTTGGTTTGACAACAAAAATAAAATGAAACAAAAAAGCAACCAATCTTTTGACGTTTAATTAACAAAACCTAATAAAAGCGAAGAAATCCGTAGATGTATAAACGAAGAGAAGAAGGACAATAAACTTGAAAAACTTAAAAGAGAAAGTTTCCTAAATTGTTTCACTACTATAACTCAATCATAATCAGATTATTATTTAGCATAATATGCTGGTACGTACATAAACACTTGTTATATTTAACCGAAGCTTAAAGCTTACTTTGAAATAAAAATATTATTAACATAATTTGCTAAACATTGATCATTATTATGTAGTCATTAAGAACGGCTTTTAACACTTGTACTGCATTTCATTCATATTATTTTTCTCTTCTTCTGAAGCTTGGTCAATGGCTAAAGAGCACAAAGATATGTTTAGTAAAAAAAAATTATATAATAATATTAAAGCTTAAATAAAAAGAAGAAAATATATGTTTGAAGTTAATAAAATACCAAAACCCACAACTTTTTCCAGATGATAACAAATAAGTCCGTGTGAGCTGAACTATTTATTACGCTTCTTTTTTCGAAACTACGCCCACTTTTTGCATAACAATTGTTAAGCTATTTTTAATGTTCTTGATGTCAAAATTTTTTATCTATAAAGGGCATGGTTTTGGCCTAATTTTGTACCTACTTGCAGACATTTGAAATAAAAAATTATTTAAAGTGCAGTCAACGACAGACCAGAAACATTATTTATTATTTATTATGTCCTTCCCTCCACAAGAAATTTCCAATGTTTCCCACAATTTTTGAATACCTCTTCTCTTATATAACACAAAACAAATGTTTTGTTTATCTTAAAAACGAATCATAAATATTTGCTTTAAAATTCAGAAAATTTCTTTTCTTAAGAAAAAAAAAAAACACTTCCTCTAGCAAGAGTATTTGACTTTACATTTTGACTCAAATTGCTTAAATAAGAAACCAAACAATAGCAAAACTTAAGATGCCCAGCAAACAAAAATCGAAAAGAATCTTAATTTAAAAGCATACACATACATTACGCACCACAAAGTTGCACGAAATGAAACTGGAATGAAAAGAATCAAATTTACATACAAACACAAACACATTCAACAGAAGGAATAAGAAAAGAGAAAATTACCCGACTCTTATTACGGGGGGCAAAATATAATAATAAAGAAATGCTAATAATGGTGTAAATTGTACATTTGTGTAAAAAGAAGAAGAAGAAATGGACCATTAAAGCTTGTCTTTCTCCCTCTCTTTCTCTCCCTATAATCGTGCTTGTTTGCTGTTTGGCTACTCAGTTGCATTTTTCTCCTTGTTAGAGGTAACAAATGATGGCAGATAGGTACCTTGTGCGTATGTGTTATTTTACTTTCTTCCTTTCATATGCTGCGTAAGATTTATTTATTGTTTCGAGTGTGAAGAAAAAAAATGGCAAACAAAATAAAAGAAAGAAAACAACTTATTATGCTGCAAATAAGCAGAAAGCTTATTGTGTCTTCTAAATGTATACCTAAGATACCTTATACCGCATTCTTATAAGAGAAAAACAACAGATTAAAGAAAACGAAATAATTGGAAACTGTTCACAACACATAACACACACACATTCACATGAAATTATATACTTCGTTTGAACAAAGTGAAAGTGTGCCATTAAAATTTTAGTACAATAGGAGGGAGTATAAAAGAAAGTGTAACATTAGGAAAAGTACAATGAAAATTCTGAAATATGTGTGTAAGCTGACGTTTAAATTCTTCAAGGAAGACATCTAAATTTGGAACAAGCCACAGAGCAGGATGCAACATATTCTTAACGGAAAACAAAAACCAGCAAAAAGGCCAAATTCTGGTTACCCACTAATCAATTTTAAAATCGCTTAAAAACCTTTAAGGTTTCTTTATGGGAATATTTAATCTACTGCTTTGTATACTTTAAAATATGATTTAGGTCATTTTATCAGTGTGGACGTGAAATGTTGAAATTTATTTTCCAACAACATTTTGTGTTAACTTTTCATTCACCAAGTTAAAGGTTATTCATGGAAAACAAAAGAAAACAAAGAAACTATCTAAAAATTGGACTGGGTCAACAACTACCAAAACACAAAAAAAACCAAAAACAAGTACATTCTACTAAACTCATGCTATTGAATGTAACATTAAAATCGTACTTTGCTCTTCATTTTTTTGTACACTTTGTTCTTTTTCAAATAGCACACAAACACACAAACACATTTACACAAAATCCGTACTAAAATAAAAACAAGAACAAAAACAAGTATAAGAGAAACTTTCAAGGTGTTATATATCTTGTGCTCTACCTGGTTATGACAACCGAGGAAACTATGCCTAAAAAACTACAAAATTGATTTAAAGTGAGAAAAAATGAAGAAGAAGAAAAAGAAGAAATCATTTCACTACCTACTTTAATATTATATTTGTTATCATCCTCTTTCCGCCTTCGAATGGCTGACGGCATTATAATAAATACACAAAAGAAAAAGTTAATAAAATAATAACAACACACAAGGCACAGACAAAAAGCGATTGCAATCTGCAAAGCACTTAAATTATAATTAAGAGAAAATTACTACAACATAACATTTTTGTTGCTTTTTTTTATTCTATACATAGATCTAGATCCCTCTGTTTGCTTTCGTTTGTTTTGTTTCTTCCTTTGAATTGAAATTATATTATTTCATAAATGAATATTGCAACAATAATAACAGAAAATATGAGAAAGAAATATTAAATAAATTAAGTATTTATACTGAAAACATTGAATTCTACCACCAAAGACACAGAAAACTCATAGTGAGTGAAAATGTTAAGATCGATCAAGTCCGACCATTTAATACCCTACACTACTTAGCTCCCTTAATTTAGTATATGCGGTAACTGTAAACGCGAGGCATTACCATATAAGACACTTCGTGATATATCATTACAAGGGAAAGAATTTTAAAAGTATTCCAATCCAGTTCAGATTTGTTTCAATCCATTATTAAGCTAATTAACTATTCTTCACCATATTTCAGAATGCGATTTTTTGCAATTTAAAGACTTCCATTATAATAGAACCTTATATGAGGAGGGGTTTTATAATTAGTCCAATCCGGTCCATTTTCAACAGGGCTCTTTGCTGAGCCAAGACATGTCCTTGTAGAAATATTTCAAAAAATGCGACCTCTATCTTAAACACAAATATGCAAGGACAGACATACGGACTAACGGACATGGTTAAATCAATTCAGATTTTAATTCTGAATCGATCGGTATAATTGAAGGTGGGTGTGGCATTTGCCATTTAGAAGGAACAAACATCGGCACAAACTTAATGTACCCAACAAGTTTGCCACAAGTGGTGCAGGGTATAAAAAAATTGTTCTTAAGTTATAATTAGTTAGAAATAGTTAGTTTTGGGAATATTTTGTATAGCTAATTATCAAGTAAAAGTAAAATTTTTCTTTTAAATAATAGTTAATCAAGTACTGATATTACAACAAAAATATATATATATATATATATAGATGTGAATTACATCTAAAAATATAATTTCAACATTTTCACTTTTCATTCAATACCTTAAATAGTGCCGGTCTCAGTATATACGTTTCTCATATTTATTAAGGCATTAGGAATAGCAACCATCTTTATATTATATTTCCTTTGTTATTCATGAAAAGCATACAACAACAAAAACAACGGAAACACTAAAAAATATAAATGACAAAATTAAAAACTGCTACCAAGCTATACTTCGCAAGACATCTAACCTTTCTTACAGCCCCACGCAAGCAAACTCTTACCAGTGTTCCTCATATTTAACTGCAACACACTTTCCTATTCATGGAGTTTTTGTTTTTGTTATTATCATTATTGTTTAGTGAAATGATAAAAAGAAAAATGGAAAAAGTGAAAACAAAACAAACTGTCATTCAACAGCGTGATGTGGGTGACATGTCAAATGAAGACATTCCCCATTCAGCACGTCGAAAAGCGTGAAGCAATAGTAAAATGAAGAGCAATGATGATTGTTATCTCTGTGTATATGGGTGAATATTGAGCTTTGCCTATTTCTGTTATTTCAACATTTGTCAAAAATAACGCCTAAATGGTAATCGTTTATACAGACTTCCATAAACTATGAACCGAATCTTAAACTTTCTTGGATACATTCAGACAAAGTTTATCTACACAATTCAATAAATTTTGCTTTGATGCAACCGATCGTCCAATAAATTTTAAAATGTTCATTTTAATAAATAAAATAGTTGCAGTTGGTTGTATTTTCCAAAGATAAATTATAAATGGTTGAAACATCCCAAAACATGAGTATACCATAGGTGATAATTTCCAAGCACAAACACATAGTTTTATTGTTGCGAAATACCCGATCTTTCCAAAGCATTAAATATTTTATTTATCGACCATACATATGCAGCGGTGCGTAAATCATTACATAACGAATATTGATTTGCCGTCTCCTTAATGCCACGTCCAGCTTGATCCATTACCGTTTGTAATCCCGAATCGACAATGGCTGCCTCAGTTATACAATCACTCATTAATTCCAATTTCTCATTAGGCGCAACCTTTACATCCTTCAGTGACTCATTGATGGAATTGAAAATTTCATGAATAATATTCGATTCTCGTCTCATCGACATTTTGCCATACGATACGTGATTGATATTTTTCAAAAATTCAAAATATGAAACCGTTACACCGCCCGCATTACAATACATATCCGGTATCAAGAGGACACCTTTTTTACGTAAAATTTCATCAGCAGCTGGAGTCACGGGGCCATTGGCACCTTCTAGAATAATTTTCGCTTGAACTTTATCAGCATTTTCTGTGGTTAAAACCATTTGTGTGGCACAAGGTACCAGTATATCACATTTTTCGGTTAGTAAACTGCCTTCTTTCTCCGTGGCTTTTGTATAACCTTTAACCGTTTTTTTCTCTTCTTTATACTTGCTTAAGTCCTGCATTGAATAACAAATGAAATGTGGCTGTATGCCTTAAAAGAAGACACTTAAACACTTACAATTGGATCAATACCTTCTTCGTTGTAAAGAGAACAGTCCATTTCTTGTAAACCAATCATTTTGGCCCCAGCTTCTACCAAGTATTTTGCCGCATAAGAACCAACATTACCGAAACCTTGAAGTATAAAAGTTTTATCTTTCCAGCCCGGCTCTAACATAACCAAATCCATCCACTGTTTATCCATGACGAAGACATCACCGCTTTTAAAGACACCACGTCCAGTTGCAGCTTCTCGCCCATTTATGCCACCAAATTCTACCGGCTTACCAGTTACTATAGCCATATGATTTATATCCTTATGACCTATTTCAATTGATTGGTTATTCGCTGCTAAGAATATGATAAGACCAAAACATTCCGTTTACCATAAGTTTTTATGTATTGGTCGCAAATCCAACTCATCTCACGGGCACTAGTGTTAACATCAGGGGCTGGAACATCGACACCAGGACCAATATAATTCTTCCGTAACAGCTCCATTGTATAGCGTCGTGTTATCAGTTGCAATTCTTTCGAACTAAACACTTTCGGATCGATGCATATGCCACCCTTGGCCCCACCAAATGGCACATTCACGCAGGCACACTTGAAAGTCATTAAATAAGCTAAACCCTTAACTTCATCACCATTTACATCCAAAGCGTACCGTATACCTAAAACTTTAACATATCAGGCTGTCCCCTAGACTACTTGACGTTGACGTACTTACCCCCTTTGAGGGGCAGTCTATGTTTGCAATGATGCGCTCTGTATCCAGTTATAATATCATAGGATCCATCAGTTCTAATAATTGGAAACGATACCTCCAAACAACTCGACACCACACCAATCATTTTCAAAATTGCTGCAACCCTATCTCCAGCAAACTTCTTTTCCAGACGGGGATATTTCTCTTCCATTTGTTTTATTAAAACCGGTTCCATCAACTTTGCTGAGGCATGATAATAATATTGAACCATGTGAGCGAAATTCGGATGCTCCTCTTTTGGTATATTTTCTAAATGTTTGGGAATTTCGTGGGCACCCCGTTCAATGTTGTGCAAGAAATACCGAAACTTTAACAAGCCCCTTCCATACCTACGAGAGGATAATTTTTCCAATAAAGCGAACGACATGACGTTTTTCAATTCTTTCCCACGGTAATAACGTGTTTTAAATGTTAACAAATATATTTTTAATTGTGATTAATATTATTTTTATATTGAATAAAAAATATTTTAATAATAGCTTGGTTTGAAAGTTTTAAAAATTGTAAATTTCTTGTCTTCTCAATGACAATAAGTCATCTAGAGAACGCAAACAAAAATATATATTTCTCCTGAGAAAACCAAAATATTTACAATTAAAGGAAACCAATGACTGTGATATCGACTCTTTTACACCTTGACAAGAAAATTTATTTATATTTAATCAATATAAAAGCACATCACAAAATCATCCATAACCATATGCACTTAAGAAAATCGTATGGAGAAAATCATCTTAAAGAGCTGTGATAATATTTAAAGGTAATAATATATCCTGTAGCAAACTGTCACAAACTGTTCAACACATAAATTGTTTAGATAACCTGAAAGCTATTTAGTATCTTTATTTAACGTATGGAGCATGTGTAATTTTATACGGTAATCATTGCCATTACTTTGTAAACACGTTTATTGCACACGAAGTTAACACTGACAAAGTGTATCAAGATTTGGAGCTTTTATCATTTAATACTTTAGCAATGACATGAGCTGTAAGGGTTGAGTTTAAGGACAATGTGTGTGGATTTATTATTAAAGAAAGAAACACTGGAAATTACATATATCACTTAAGCATTATTTTAGTTAAATGAATACTTTTTCAAGGATATTAGGTCACAAAATGTGTTCAAATAATATGCAAAATCTATATTTAATAAAGCCAAATTAGAAAATCTTAAAAAATAAGTATATCTAACTATGTCTGTCCATCCGTCTGTGTATAAAAAATATACTCCTGACTTTGAATATTAATATATTCTTTAACTAAAGCATTAGTATTAGTTTTCCTAGTTTAACTAAGTAATAAACACATATAAAGACATCATTCAAAAAATATGTATTATATTATAAACACCTTTTAATGAGCAATGGTGAATGTGTGTAAGTGTTGCGGGTGGTTGGTTTTAAAGTTAAGTGTTTGTGTGTACAACAGTTTATATAAATATACATGTTTAAATTTTGTTACCGCAGAAGAAAAGGAAACGGATAATAAAGCTATATTTAGCTTAAATGAAATATTTGATACCCTACACACTTATGTGTAAACTGGATGGTGTGACATATGCAAAATGTAAATATATTCTATATGTAATGCTAAACTTGACATACCATTCATTTTATATGGAAAGTACATGAAAAACAAAAAACCTTCCCAACCACTGACAAGCGGTTTCAGTTGTCTCATTAAAATTACCAACACGTTGACAACGTTAAAAACATATACTTCTACAACACACTCATACACACACACACACCTTATAAACAACAATATAAAACAACTGCAAGAAAAATAAGTTAAAAAAAGTACAAGTAACGGTACTCTGTGTGTGTGTGTGCGTGTATGTGATGTTATTATGTATAAAAGTGAAGAGTAGTGACATTGATGAGAAAGTAAAACACATTTTCAACTGTGCTAGCTAGCTTACCTCAAGAGTTGTTGTTTGTGTGGTTGCTTTTGTTATTATTTACGACAACGACTTGTTAAAATTGAGCAAAAACCCGCATAAACACATAATGATATGATTGGCAGCAACTCTTGATATTATATTAGGGCTACGTATTGTTTATATTTTTAAAATGTTTATTAAATTTGTGTGTTATAAATGATTAATCAGAATGTTTGATACGGTATCGTAGGATACAGCTATATGTCACGTTAATAATTGATTTTAATTATTTCTAATTATAAATTTTTTTATTTGTCAAATGTTCAATTTTTAGGAAATATTTAAATTTATGATGTTTTTTTTTTTTTCTTTTTAATAAATTCAAGCTATGTTTGTTTTACGAGTATACTATAATAATTTTAATGTGTCAGGAAATTGTTTTGTTTGGTTTAGTTTTTATATATTTTTTATTGTTATTATATTTTTGGCACACCAACCGGCATTAACAGAGTGGCTTCCAGCCATTATCACTTACGTATTTATATCCGTATATACGAGGCGGAAAACATTGCTATATGGTATAAGGTGGAGTAGTTATAATAAGATGCCAAAGTTTTTTTTTTTTTTTGGGTATTTTTCCCCTTTACTGTGTGTTCGGCATGAAACCACTGCTGAAACGTACTTAAGGATAAGTGTATAAAGGCAAGTGTTACGGCTGGCTTGGCATCTTTACTTATACAGCCTGAGCATACCACACAAATGCCAACCGCAGCAAGTGTAAACATTTATGTACAGCAGTAGTCATATTCACCACTTTAATTTTCTTCATCTTAAGTAAAAAAAATCTCCATTTGTTGTATTTTTATTTATTTTTATTATATTTTTAATTTTTTTTTCAGGTTTTTTTGTTATTTTTATCCACATAAGTAAGGGGGTTCATTCAGTTTGCAACACCCAGAAGGAGGCGTCAGAAACCCTACAACGTATATATTTTTGATCAGCATCAAAAACTGAGTCGATCTTGACATGTATATTCCTGTGTCCGTGTGTCTGTCTGTTGTTGGCATTCTCAGAGGCGTAATTTCGGAAGTATTGGATTGAAATTTTGACCGCTATTTGAAATGGACAAAATTGGTCAAGAGCCACGCCCACAAGCGCAAAAAATGTATTTATCTGTCACGGAAATGGACCTATGAACATAAAATTCGGTAAGGATAGCTCCAATTATTCCGTCCAAGAACGAACAAAAATTGGAAAAAACTATACTCAGAATAAAATTCAAGCTGACAAGTAATACATATTCTATTCAATGGCGTAATCATACACTAGCCTACAATAGTGGTCGTATCGTAGATGTTGTGCGTATTTAAAAAATTTGGCCAAAACTAAATTTTGTTTTCTTACTTGATTTTTATGTTTTTTTTTTCTAATACACCCTGCCTGCACTTGTCAACGTACGTGCAGAACATAAGTGGATGCGTAAGTTAAATATTTGTTTGCATGTGGGTGAGAATTTTATTTCTTATCCTAACACAGAGAGTGTGTTAAGTGTATACTTAAGCAATTCAGTAGAAGTACATAAGCTCACAAACACATCCACACACGCACACACACACATCCTAACGCACACATAATCGCGCCCATAATACACATGAAAACATTTATGTAAGTGTTTATTTTGTTGCGAACTTTTGACCCGATTTGACAACGTGCATCCTTTTCAGTTGTAATTTTATTGCTGGTATTACTATTATTATTATTATTATTATTACATATTGTGTTTACTGTTAATGTGTATGTTTGTGCATACGAACTAGAAGGTGTTGATGTTATTAAACTATTTTTAATTATAGATTATTATCTAGATAAATATTTAATTAACTTGTTGTAATTTGTACGGAAAGTTTTTCTCTCTTAAACAATGCTTCCATTAATTATAAATTAAAAAATAGAAATAATTATTATTATTACTTATCTCTCAAAAAACACTTTATGTAAGCAAGTTTTTGTATATCCTTTTTATTATTTATTCATTAATTTATTTGTTTAATTATTTTTTTTTTATCTCAAACATTTCGTAGTCATTTTCATTATTTATTTATTTATTTTGATTGTTCACTATTTTCCAAAATAAAGTATTAAATAAAAGTCCTTTTTTGTGTGATTTTCCTGCGAGAGATGTTTAAGGTGAATGGATGCCGTTAATTTGTAACGCACACTCAGCCAGCGCCTTATAAACTGACCTAACTTTACGTTTTAGAACGTCAAATGAACGACAAACAAGCATAAAAGAATCTGTCACACACACACACACACATACACACGCATCCTACTTCTTTCTCATTTCTGTTCTTATTGTTGTTGTTGTTGTTGTTGTTGTATTCTGCTCTGGCACTTCCTATAGTTTTCTATCGCAGCTTTTATTCCTGTATTATCCTTATTATCAATTTTGGTTGTATATACATGCACACACACTCTCGCACTCGCTTATGCTATTTTGCCTTTACTCTCATGTAAAATAAAGTCAACACATGTGATTGTTTTTGTTTACCTATTGTTTATGTCAAAATATCATATGTTTCAACAGCTGTTACAGCAGCTTTTTCACACAGGTGAACTAAGCTTTTTACGGAAAGCTTTATAGTGGAACATAAACCTTTATAGTTATTATAAATATTTTATAAACTTAATAGTATCCACAAAGAAATTTTTTTTAAAGAAAAGTGTAAATAAATCGTACGGTATATAAAAATAACGGTATATTTTATTGGAATTGAAATAAACTTAGTTCATTCAATTAAGTATAATTGCACACAAAATGAAAGCTGAGGAAGTTAATTTGAGAAGACTTAAAGCAGAAAGAAAATGAAGCTTTAGTTAAGACAAGCAGAAAAGACTGAATAAACTGCTATTCCACCTAGATGGCGGTTATGGCCTAGTACTAGTATGTAGATGATTCAAACCACTGCACACGCTATGGGTGCACTTACACTTTGTTAGGAACATAGTCGTCTTTTATACACTATTAGTGAAATCGGCGGTCAACATAATGTTGAGGGAAAATATTGATGGACAATAATATTTCTACATTAAGGAAGAGATCTTCATAAAACTCTAAGTATTATCACACTAACCAGACTCACAATATTTCCATTACAAATTTTCTTAATAAAATTAAAGTTTTCCATTAACAAAAGTGGGCAATTAGCTAATAGAGATTCAATTGATCTATTCTTGCCTCCTAATAAGTGTATGCTGTAGTGAAAAAAACTCACTTTATTAACTGTATACTCATTTGCAATTTGATGTCTAAAACTCTACATTTATGAAATGTGATACAGCAAAGACGGATGCCAGACACCTAACGAATAATACGAAGAATTTGTTACCAAAAATATTGCGTATGGAATCAAGTGAAGTGAACGATGTCAACTTATCTACACACACACACCCACCACTAAGTAATGTGATATATCCCTAGTATACATTGTTCATATAAACCTTAATAACTAATAGATAGCGTAATGATATTCGGGTAATAATTTCGAGGTCAAAAATGAAGACATTTAAAAACAAGTGAAAATGTTATTGTCGGTCAAGCCCGATCATTTGATACCCTACATCACTTTGTTCTACAAATTATGCTATAATTAGTTTGGTTGTATGAGTAAACGCGACGATTGCCATATAAATCATTTCGTGGAATAAAATTATATGGGAAGGGTTTGTAAAAAGAGTCCCATTCTTCACCAAATTTTATAAAAAAAATTTAAGAATTATAATTTTTTGCCATATAAAAATTTCAATTACTTTAGAACCTTGTATGGGGAGGGGTTCTAAAAATGGTCCGTTTCGCTTCATTTTCAAGATTTTACTTCTAAATCGATCAGTATAATTGAAGGTGGGTGTACTAGTTACAAACATCCGCATAAACTTAATACACCCTTTGCCACAAGTGGTGCACGTTATAAGAATGGTCATGTTTCAATTTCTTGGTTTATCTAATAACTGCAAACGGCACAGATTTATGACACTATAAATTGCGGTGTTAGTACTAGTGAAGCATCAAACGACTGATTGCAGCGAAAGGTGTTGTTGGGTATTGAAATTAGTAACGAAAATTTACGCTACACCCTAATCAATCATTAACAATAAAGTAAAATGAAAATAATAGTGCTTTTAAGTACCTTTAGTACATTGGCAGCGGCCTTTAAAACCCACTTTATACCATCCACCCCATCTACTTCGCAGTTGCTGACATTTAATAGCAATTTACCGGTATCGCAACAATATCGTGATCAGGATTCAAAAGGCTTCTACTCGTATGGCTATAAAGGCGATACCTCAGCCAAAGCTGAATACACAACGACTGATGGTTCGTCAAAAGGTTTCTACTCCTATGTGGATACAGATGGGAAATTACAAACTGTAAATTATGAAGCTGGTCGTATGCAAGGCTTTCAAGCTACTGGTACAAACATACCCTCAACCGCGGGGGATACAAATCGGGCACCCGAACCAGTTAAGGATACTCCGGAGGTGCAGTTGGCGAAAAAAGCACATTTTGATGCTTATCGCGAAGCAGCTTTGAAAGCAGCTTTAAATCCAGATATGGGTAATGAGGGTGAGCGAAGCGAAGGGCGTGATATTAATTTTGAAGTGAACCATCAACAGCAACAGCAACAGCAACGGCAATCGGACCATTTAAATTTAGAGTTGCAACAAAATACTCGAAATCTTTTGTTGAATCGTCAAAATGTGCGTGAAGAATTTACAACGCAGGATCATATGTTGCAGTCAGCCCAAAGCACAGGACATCAGAATAAATTACAAAAACAAAAACAACAACACGAGGACCAACAACAACAACAGCAGCAGCAGCAACAACAACAACACGATGAACAACAACAACAATATCAACAACAGCAACAACAAGATCAGCAATATCACTCCCAAGAAAGCATATTAAAATTACAAGAATACCACCAGCAACAGCAGCAGCAACAATTTTTACCACAACAACAACAACAACAAAATCAACAATCACAATTATCACAACTAAATTCCTTGACAACCACTTATCATTTGAACAACAACAATTTAAAAACGGATCAATCCTTACTGCCAGAGTTACATACCGTATACCATTTGAATAACGTTAAATTGCCCCTAACCGATTACACCGAATTGAATAACAGAAGACCCTTGACTATTTTACAAACAGCACAAACCCAACCCACATTATTAACAGCAAACGCTTATGAACCCTCAACCCTTTACCAATATCGGATCGCATCACCCAGTACCCAATATACGTTAAGCTCACCAACCGTATTAACAACATTGCCACAAATTGAATCTGTACACTTGAAGAATCAATTGCCATTACAATTGGACACCACGTACCTATCAACGCATTTGAATGGAAAATCAGTGATTTGAGAGATTTTAAGCGTGAAAACTATGCAATTATGAAATATTTATTAATTGGTTCAACCTTTATACATATACATAGACTTTTTTATTATTAAATATATTTTATTGTCCTATAACTAAACGATATGTAAAATAATAAAATGCAATGGAAATAAAAACGTTTCACTCTACAACAGATTGTTGGGATATAAGTATTTGCTATATGTGGCTGCGTGCATATAAACATTTGCTACATGATTATTGTACTCGTATTTTGTGTTTTGTTTCTTTAATACGTGTCCTTGTTTGACTAAATATTGTCGTAAATTGATTTGTTGAGTTGTCGTCCTGCTGGGTCAGTGAAGTAATCAATTGTTTATCAATACAATGGTTTTATATGACAATTGCAACTAGATGACATAAGTATAATTTGTGAATTGACTTCTTAGTTATAAGTTGAAAAATACAAAAACAAAACACACACTCACGCATGTATATATACCTTGACTTGCAAGCAGATTACCAACTTTATAAAGGGAGCAAACTAAAAAATATATATAAAGTTTGAATATCTAGTCCAATCTAAATATGTCCGTCCATTTATTTGTTGTAGCCATAACACTTACGATAGTAAAAAATTGAAATTGAAAAATTATATAAAACATGTGACACAGACACCTTCTTATTTGGACAAAATCTGTTCACATATAATAAAAATCTGTCACAACTACAAAATTACACCAATAATGTTTAAATTTAGTATATAAACATACCTTTATATACCTATAGACACGACTACACAAATTATAAAATTATCCTTTTTCAAGCAAAATTTCCGCCTTCCAATCGAAATGTAAAACATTTTACATAAATATGGGAAGGGTATCAAACAATTGCCTAAAATCAACTATAACTTATTTTAAGTTAAGTATAAGCTTTAACAAGACAGCATGACCAATACAATAACAGATTGTCGTCATGCAGAGAATAAATAGACATAACAACTACAGTTTAAGAATATAGTCCAGTGATCGTTACATGACCTAAAGCCACGTGCTAGTTGAACAATAACAATAACGGTATGTGTTGAACAATCATCGTGATTGTGCTTTTTTAATCGTAGGTTAAACAACAACAACAACAATAACAATACATGCTTTGGGAAGGCGTCTGAACATGCAAACAACACCCGCAATATAGGTGTGTTTGTGTATACACATATGTATTCGCAAATATTCGGAAACTGTAGTAAGGATGGTTTAGGTCGGATCGTTGAAATGCTTTTTAAAACATTTAAGATCATATTTACTTTAAAATTGATCAAAAATGTTTACACGAGAAGAAAGCCCAACAGCCTGCAAAACGATTCTTAGAAAACAAGAATATTTGATTTAATCTCTTCTAACGAACAGTTACTTAAACTTGATAGTGTTTAACATACATCTCACAAAGAAAGGTATCACAAGAATAACATATTAAAGACATTTTTTATTATTATTATTTTTTTTCGGTTATATGTTAAGTGAGAATAGTACTTGTATATATTGCATACGAAAGTAAACTGGATGACCTTACTTCAATAATCTTCGTATGGGTTTTTTTTCTTTTGAAGCCAAAACAGAACAGAAAAATTTAGTGTTTTGATTGAAAATAAATAATAATGATATCGGATGTAACAATATATACATACATATATATATGTAGCAATGCTTAAAGGAAAAAACGCGAATGAAAAAATTCTGTCTCTTGAATTTTTATTGGTATAAAAGAAAGAACAATTGTTAAGTTAAACGTTAAACGGTTACACAACCACCTCACAGCGAGTACTAGTTAGTTAAAAAAAACACTAGCAGCGCAAAACTATCAAAACTAAATATTTGACAATTTTACGATTTTTTTTTTTCATTCTACAAAATGCAGTCATTAATGTTTTTGTGTTGTTGTATAATAGGTGGTATTTTAGCTGAAACGAATTATGATTATAATGATAATTTGCTAAATAGAAATTCGTATCAATTCAACTACGAGGAGGCATCAAATAATCAATTCAACCATCCGACAGGTTTTAAAGATCAACAAACCGAATCAACAAATGATCTTCCCCTTATATTAAATACCTTAGAAGGGCCTCAATCGGTTACGGATACACCAGCAGTGAAATTAGCTCGCCAACAACATTTGGCCATTTATCGAGCGGCCTTAAAGGGGGAATATTCTCAATTGTTACCCCAACCGGTCAAAGATACACCAGAAGTTGTTGAGGCTAAGAGGCAATTTTTCCAACGATACAATTATGAAAGTCAACGTAATGAAAACTTAAGAAATGCCGTTTTATTGAAATATCAACATTTGCCCAGAGAAGTATTATTAGCACCAGTTGGGATGCCGGGTAATATTAAAACTTATACAAGTCCCTTGAAAGGCTTTGCTTACCATGTGGCTGCTGCTCCATTAACTTTTCAACAATTATATATACCGTTTTAATTGAGTATTCATTATATTGTGAATAATTGAAAAATTAAATATATTTTGATGAAAATAGATTTTGTTCAATATTTTTTTTTTTGAAGTGAATAAATTGAAAAATTGAGCATAATTTGATAAAAAAGTAAGTTTTATTCCTTTTTTTCTTTTACACTGAACACTGAATTTGATCCTTACACAAATGATGCGCTAAATAAAAAATGTTTGAGCAAAGGTGAAATTTTTAAAGATAAACTTATAAGTACAGATCAAACTTGAATTGGATCTGAATTGAATCTGTCAATTACTTATTCCATCTCATCATTTGTTTAGTAGTATAAACCTCCATTGTACAAGATGTTTTGGTTTGATGAATAAGGCAAACCATAAGTTTTATGTATCAAAGGAGTTGGGAATTTGGCATAACGAGCTATTCCTGCACGCGATGCTAAAACCAGGGGTTGGTGTTTTAGGTAATAGCTGGTTGGGGCAATCTTAGAGGTATCTGCCAAGGTGTGAGACAATTCCACAGTGCGAACATTGGCTGTATCTGCAACAGGTTTTCCGTCAGCGGTTGTATGGCCTGCCAAATGCAACCAGCCTGTTGTACGAACTGTGTCACCAGACTTACCAACTGATTGAATTGATCCAGAAATGGAATTGGCACTATCGGCAATTGAGGCAACTGGGGCAACTGGGGCAACTGGGGCAACTGAGGCAACTGCGGGAAGGGAAATTGTCTGTGATGTCGGCTGTGGCAAATTGGTCGCTGCAACACGAAATCCATTCTTATCCGCTCTATAATCAACTGTTTGCAATAGACCATCAGGATCCACATACGAATAAGAGCCTTCAGTTAAACCATCTAAACGTCGCACTTCCTGTTTGGTGGACAAATGGTCACTATACCCATAAGCGTATTGTCCCAATTCATCTTGTGTATGATACTGTTGTTGGGTTGGTGTTAAAATTGATGTTGAATGAGCTCCATATAGAACTGGATATGATTGCAAAGTGGGTGCAAACAATAAAGCACCGCGGTAAGCTGATGGCATACCGCATAACATGGCCAACCAAAAAATGCTAAATTCCATCATTAACTTTTAAATTTTCCTTAACGTTTTATATGATATGAAACTTTTTCTGTAATGCGAAAACGACTTGTGTTAACGTGGACAATGCCGTAAGGTGTATGATGCTGAAACATTAAATTCTAGACCCTTTTATACTTGTTCTTAATTTTCCAAAGTGCGTCTAGTTGCTGTCATGTATGGCTTAGTGTCGCTTGTTGTTTTTGTTGTTGTTGTTGGTATGTCATTGTTCTTTAAAGCCCACTTGTTAAAAATAATTCTATACAATGTATTTCATACAACACTTAGAAGTTGTTGTTGTCATGGTTGTTGTACGTATTTTATACTGGTCTGCTTAACGTGCAGCTTGACGTAGTTGCATTCTTTACATCTCTGATCCTTTTGTGATCATTTCAATAAGTCGCATATACACATATAAAATATTGGGAGCATACATTATGTCAGTCAGTCCGTCATCAAAATTATCTTTTTTTTTTTGTGTTATGTTGCGCTGGCGTTTTTAGTTTAATATTATTCTACTTCTTGATCAATTTATGTCAATTCGTCCAGATCATATAATAAGTAAGAGTCTCGTTAATAATTGACATGTGATTTATTATATATATTTAAATATGTTGTTCATTATTTGTCTCTCGGCAGGAGCCTTTTTATAAAGTTATAAATTTTTCTTATAATGTAAAGGCCCATCTATCACGTGATTAAGTAGTCGCCTAGGTATTTATACAAATCATATATTTGTCGGCTTTTTGGTATAATGATTAAAAGAAATTTTGAATATTTTATCGAAAAAAAATTTCGATTTGGATTTTCTCTGCTTAGAGGAAACAATTTTTAGCTAGAATTTAATTGCAAGTATTGTATTGTAATGAAATCATGTGCCCGCATATGTATTTTATGCTATATAACATTAATGTCTGTCTGCTGTGCTTTGTGCAATATTTATAATATATACAAACTAATATGTAGGAGCGACTACCACAAAATGCAATTAGTTGAACAAAAATAAATCGCGATTCGAGAAATTTACGAGCATCACCAACATACAACCCATCACATTGTTTATATAAAAAACCGTTCCTTATAAATTGAATCCTAGGTAAGAACATTTCTGACCAACTTATCAACTGCACTTAAGGTAAAAACAACTTACAGTACATTGCAAGTACGTGCATATATATATATAACTCAACGTCCTTTTCTACATCACACAAATGAAAAAAAAAAAAAACAAATAAACCAAATCTACAGTTGGCTTTCACCAAATCTTAGGTACGCTTCACATTAATTAGTAAAATGTGGGCGAGACATGTAAAATTAAATATGAGTTGAAAAAAAGTTAATAAATTGTGGTCGTTAGAGGACCCCGCCCATTCTCAAAATGTATTTTTATTTTAATCCTTTGTTTTCATAGCTGTGGGAGAGACATATATTCCAAATTAAAAATTTTTCTATTCTCTAGCGGCCTTGGTCTTATCTACATTAACTCAAAATTTGTAAAGTTTTAATGCTGATCAGAGAAGTGTATATATACTATGGATATTGTGAACTCTCTGACGCTTCTTTTTGCATGTTGCAAACAGAATGACAAACTTAATGTACCGCCCATTTTATGTGGCAGATATAAAAAAAACAAGAACTGACAATACTAAGAACACCAAATTGCATCGATATAATGAACTCAACATTTCCAACATTGACAATTGAAATTTAAGTTTATTAGCATTTCACATATAATACATACTACTCCACTCCACTATACATGATAAGATATTTAAAAAGGTCTAATTAATACCCATTCTATGCACATAAACAAAATCTACATATTGTTGACAAGACCTTAGTGAAATTTTTTAATGAAATAAGCGGCTTAAGAAGCCTTTAAAATTGAACCCATTAAGGGTTTTATCAAAATTTCTGCCAAGTATAGTTTGAATGAATAAAAAAATTGGATTCATTTTCAATTCAGTGATTTTTAAAATTTCTACCAAGTCTCTGAATTCTTGGGGTGATGGATATAAAAACCTCAGTATGCATTTTTTATGCAATTATGCAATATTTGCATTATTCAGATGCTTACGCCACAGGCAGCTTTTTTGTGTTAATCCAGGGTGATGGGGTGTTTTTAATGTTAAATGTTTCTTAATTGGGAGCTAAACTCGACACCATGCCATACATTTATAGGAGACATCTATTGAGTGGCGATTTTTGAAAAACAAAAACAACAACAAAAAACTAAAAAACCAAAACCGTTTATATCCTTAAAATTTCTATTCTGTTAAATCTTAAAATTTTCACATAAATAAATATATAAAATTTGTTTATAAAACTTTGAATAAATATTTGGTTAGTAATCAGGAATCTAAACAAAATGGGATCTTTAACAAAAATCTCGCTGACAACTGTTGCTCTTGTTATAACAAAATCACAATTTACAATAATAAAGTTTCCGTAATCATATAATAATAACATAAACAAACAAACGTTTATATTCTTGCCTGACAGTCCATTTTTGCGTTATCCATATTTCTTTCATATAGCGGAACATATAAACCTTGGCCTTCACTCACCTTGAATTGTTCGATTATATACGCTAGCTTAACTGTGAGCAAATGTTGCTGTTGTTATTTTTTTATTGTTATTGTTATTGTTATTATTGTTGTTTGTGTTTGTATTTATGTACTTACAGCACCAACATGTTCAACAACAGTGCTTGCAAGCATCTCAATTTCCATTTGACCATTTAAGTTGGCCCAGTGTGTTATGTTTGGCAATAACGATTGTTCCACTGATACAGAACACTTACGTGCTGCCATACATGTGGTGGTACATAGAGGTTGACTTTGAATTCTTTTTATAAAACTCAATTGGTGTTAATACCACTCCGTGTGTACTTACCGTTGTTCATTATTGATTCATAGGAACAAACAGGAACAAGTTTTGTTAAGTTTTTTATATTCATTGTTATAATAGATACACTATCAAATCATTACTGCTGTAGAATTTTATTTGATTTAGCCACGAAATCAATTTCAATCATTTTAGGAAACGATATAAGAAAGTCTGTCTGATATGTGTTTATATCCAGAATAGAGCAGGACGTAAAAAATAAAAATTGTAAAACTGGTACATTCCACTCCCAAATGTCCTTTTCATATATCCCCAAGCTTCAGTTAATAATGATGCAGTAAATCGCTAAATAAATCATTAGTAGGGTATTACATAGTCTCTTCTTCTGTTTTTGCATGATATGTGCATGCTTTTGCCAAAGTTTAACACGTAATAATAATATTAAGCATATAAGTCCATACATATGTTTGAATATAATTCAAGGCGACATAAAGCATACCGTTGATATGCATCGTAAAGCGTGTGCAGAAGATGTTGAAGTTCATTGCTAACATATGTTAAGTTTTCAACCAAGCTGGTATATGACCCAAAGTAATCCTTGTTTACATATGTACATATGTACATATGTTTCTACATATGTAAGGAGAGTTTTTATCAAATTCCAATAAATTGATTTTTTTTTATTTATTTTTTTTTTTAATTGATTTATTTTAAGGTACAAATATTTTATTTCAATAGTCGAATAATTTGCAATTGTGAAGGATAAGTATTTCAGCAGATTGTTTTTTTTTTTTTTATATTTTTAAAGCAAAAACGCGGTGAAGTCATGTTTATTGATAACTTATTAGGGTACTTAAGTTTTGTTTAAAGTAAATTGTATACTTTGGCTAAAAGGAAGCCTTTGAAAGGCGCCAAAACAAAAAGTAACATAATTTCCCTCTACATTTAATACTCAAAATAAAGCGCCCTTTCTTCTACTAAACTTTCAAGAGAAAGCTTTTCTTTTTACACTCAATTCAATATTACACTTATCCATAATAAAATATATACAATTATGTATATGAGTATAGTTTTGATGACCATCCAAAGAGTACTAAGTATTACTCATGCCCAGCAACGTAGCTACAGTTTAATTTATAGTAGAGAAGTAATTTTTTTTAAAAAGAACCCAAGAAAAAAGGAATTGTATTATTAAAAGTAGCTTCCAGACCTCTGCCAGATGAATAATTATTCTGGAGAATATGATTAAATTTTATCTCAAACTACTGAATTTTGCTTTAAAAGGCGGACGTACTGATAAATACCCAAATATACATTCAGAACTTGACTTTAATCATATCTATGCAGAATTTGAGATTATTTAAGCTTTAAGAACTCATAATGAAGCCATCAAGATACAACAGAAAGCAAACGTCAAATGTCAAAAATAACATTTTCAGTTGACATTTCAATCTAATAATATGGATTGGATTTAAAATGTATATATTCCACAAATCTCTTTATATAGAGAAATTATGTTATTATGACAATGATTTAATTTAACTCAAAAATAATTCACTCTTTCTCCATCTTTCTCTCTATCTTTCACATTCTTAAAATAAAACACTTTGTAAAGCTTCATATACTCAATTTTATATTTAGTTGAGCACTAACTACATTTACGTACAGTTAAATCGAAAAACGGTAAATAATTATTTTTGATAAATTATTATAAATATAAACAAAAAAAAAATATTAATTTATATAAATATATAATAAAGTGTCATTCAAATAAAATAACGACACATTTCTCACTTTGGTGCTATTTGTGATTATAAAAATTTATGGTATACACACTTATTATTAGCGCGACCTAAATTTAAACAAAAGTTTTTTATCAAGAATTAATTTATAAAAAAAAAAAAAAAAAAACGTAATCATCAGAAGTCTTTTCATCAACATTTCTTTATCTACTGATAACAGTTACAGTTGTGTGTTGTTATTGCATTTTTGTATCATTAAAAAACGAAAATTTCGACATTTGGCGGTATTTGTTGTGCAGGGGTAGGATGAGAAAGACCTAAACATAAACCCTATCGCTACAGAATCACTTTCTAAATCCATTCTATATATAATACATACACTTATGCACTTTATGCTAAACTTTTCAATATAGAAAGTACAAGTATAATGATGATGTACTGCTTCTGATGATGACAATGATATTGATGATGTTTATTTAGCATCATTTTCATGTCATACTTGTTTGTCATTAGTTGGTAGAAGCATGCGCTTTTACAATATCATAAAGCAAATGATGATATCACTCATTTAAGCAAAACATTGAGAGGACTTTCTTTCTATACAATTTATACTAGAACCTTTTAAAGGTTAAAGAAATACCTTAAACTCCTTAAGTGTTTCCAAGACTAAGAATTAGTAGAGAAAAGTGGTGGTTGTGGTGATTCAATAATAATATCAAGTAAGACAAGTAAGAAAACTAAATTTGGCTTAGACCAAATCTTAAATACCCTCCATATCCACAACAGTGGGCGTGGCAAATATATATATAATAGTGTATGTATTACGTATCAGCTTGCAAGTCGAGTTTTACGTGGAATATGTTTTTTTGTAAAATATGGGTGTATCTGTTACCCAATCACGTCCATTTTTGACATATCGATGGATGGGATAACTATAAATATGTATACTAAATTTCAAGTTCATAGCTCAATTTTCGCGGCAGATATATAGATTTTTTTGATTGTGGGCGTGGCTTATAACCAATTTTGCCCATTTTCAATAACGATCTGCATGCAAAACTAAAAGTGCCTGTGTACAAAATTTCAGCTCATTTTCCTAAAATTTACGCTCGTGAGACTGCCAACAATAGACAGACACACGGACACATGGACATACTTGTCTAAATCGACTCAGTTTTCTATGCTGATCAATAATATACTTTTTAGGGTCTCTGATGCCTCCTTCTGGGTGTTGCAAACGGAAGAACAAACTTATCTTATTATTTTATATGCAGCGTGTAATACAAACTGATTGCCCTTCTATACTCAGTTACGCATAACAAGTGTTAATTGTTAGGCATTCGTTGTGTAAAATTAACGCTAGTATATAATTATGTACATATATTTATATGTATATAAAGCCAGGCATATATATTTACACTTATTATTATATATTTTATATTTAAAAAACACCTTTCGTACTTTTACAAAGTTTTTTTCTTGTTCGTGGAATTCTCGTTTTTTTTTTTATTAATTAATAAAGTATTTAAGTATTTGTTGTCAATTTTAAGACGACATTTTCAAAATTCTTATAAATAAGAGTAAGATAAAATACATGAAACGTGCAAGAATGATACGTTTTTGAAGGTAAAGGAAAAATTCATGCACGAGGAAGTCTTTGCAAAACAAAAACTTGTACTTTTGTGTTAACAAGAGACATTTTTTGCACTATTGCAATCTTTTGTGAAATAAAGAATAAAATAAAATAAAATGTCACATTAACCCACGGACACCGTATATACGTTGTGAGGTCCCTGAGTGGTTTTGGTGGTAGTTAAAAGGACTTAACTTAGGAGTAGGTTACCCCCACTATGGTTTGGAGGGCTTGTTATAGATACCTAAAGCTATTTAGTCAAGTATGTACAATTGTTACATGAGGAGGGTATGTTGCTGTAATTGTTGATTGTATTATCTCTTTAATTCAAATTTCGATAAGATTATAATTCTGAGTTAACATGACTGTCGGCAACTATTTTTTTTTTTTTTGATGACATTAAGTGACAACGGCACATATCATTGTATTTAGATTTATAAAAAATAGTACAAAATTTCATGTTGAAGATAAAACTTTTAAACCAATTTATACCTTTTTTTATAAACACACTTTGTGTCAGCTTAAACTTATTACAACTGACGGGCTGTTAAAGTGGAAATAAGTGGAAACAGAAAAAACAATAAGATGACATAGCAATAAAAATAAAATGGAATTACGATCATGGTTGTTCTACCTATGTACCAAAAAAAAATTCTACAAATATAAGTAATATCAGTTCGTCAGTATTTCATTGTTATGTATTACAAACATGTTCACCAATTGCCTCTATTTTAAATGCACCACCGGTGTACCCATTACCAATCGTTATGTAACGAGACAAGACAGTAAATAGATTCGAATCGTAGCTTGTCCATTCCTTCTTTAATTTTTCATCATTTTGTCATAAAATAGACAGGAATTGTAACAGAATGTTTATACAAGTGATAACTTATTCGCATGCTTTAAAATTATTATTTAATCTCTTTGTATTCTAAAAAAAAAAAAGAAAGTAGGCAGAAGACTCCGAAATATGTCAGAGACCTCCAGTGAAGCGGCCACTGCTCCGTTGGCACCAACAACTGAATTATCTCAAATGTCTTTAGAGGAAGATAAGACAACAACAACAACAACCGCAACTAAACCTACCTTTCAAGATCAATTTAAAGCTTTCGCTAAATTCGGTGACACCAAATCAGATGGTAAACATATTACTCTGTCACAAAGCGACAAATGGATGAAACAGGCCAAAGTGATTGATAAGAAAATCACCACCACCGACACGGGCATACATTTCAAAAAGTTTAAAGTTTTGAAAATTTCCTTCAGCGATTATAAGAAATTTTTAGAAGATTTGTCGAATACAAAAAAAGTTGATTTAAATGAAATTAAAACGAAAATGATTAATTGCGGTGCCCCAGGGGTGGTGTCGGTATCGGTAAGTATAATAAATGATGGCGCGAAATAGGAGTGAAAATATATATATATATATATTTTTTTATATATCTCATACATATCTTAGGCTGGCAAAGCTGCTTCGGCTGTTGAACGTTTAACGGATGTTAGCAAATATACGGGCACACATAAAGAACGTTTCGATGCCAGTGGCAAGGGTAAAGGTATGGCGGGACGTAAAAATATTGTGGACCAATCCGGTTATGTAACCGGCTATCAAAATAAAAACACCTACGAGACTAAGCATTAAATGTCATGAAACATTTTTTTTTTTTTTTTTTTATAAATGTTTGGTGTAGCAGTCACTTACATCCATCACTTACATACATAAGTATACAAAGTTAAAATATGTATGAAACATATTTTATTAAAATTAATAATAATTATATAATAAGCATTCTTACATTTATGACTATCAACACCCCCCCTTTATATACATTTGTTATTTCATGTTTGTTTTTTTGTCGTGCAAATATTCAATTGTGATATAAAACCATTTAATGTTGAATAAATTTAAAAAAAAACCCCACACACACAAAATAACGCATAATTGGTTTACCGCAGAGCCTACATACAGTTACAGCTAGAATGTGAAATCGAAAGTGAATTCTTAACAAAACGTTTTATGTATTTTCTGATCTAGTTTGGGCTCAAACTCTAACGGAATCGATACAGTTGTGTGTATCTACAGGCCGTTTTTGGGTCCGTACGTCTGTCTTTGTTCGACGACTTTGTTCTCAAGGACACAATAAATAAAATTAGTGCCGCATTGACTGTACAATTGGAATAAACATACTTGCCACCTACTTTATAACATATTCTGTGTATCAAATGTCAGTTTTGATTGGTTTTATTATTTTTCCTATTAATGTTTGTACATATCTTGTTCCCTCCATGATCTGCGGGAGATTATTTTGCAACTAAATTTTATACCTTACATCACTTGGGGGTGTATTAAGTTAGTGCAAACCCCAAACTTTTATTATTTCGATTGATTTACAATCACTTTCTGAAACGTGTCGTGCGTCTGTCTGTTTTCTGGCCATATATACAATCAGCAAATCGGATTTTCAGCATAACTGTTCTTTCACTTAAATATAGAATTTTTTCACTTAAGGTTTGATTGATTGATTTTTTATACACCTGCGTACGTACAATATAACACAAATACGTCATAACTTGTAATCAATATTAAAAATTATTTCTATAACTTTAGTTATAGTATCCATTGATACTTGTTAAACCAAGAAAAAAAAAAAAACAAGTTGTGAAATGTTTGCCGTTATGTAACAAACCAATGAGATTCATAGTACAGATCACATATCACTTGTTGATCTATATAAAAAGGGATAGTCATTTGCTTAAACGGTCCATACAAAGTGAGACAATGCACAGATGAACACATGATGAATTGTTAAAAATTAAATACAAATTCAATCAGAATTTGGTGAATACGAATTTTAAACCAACAATCCGTTAGTAATGGCTTTTAGAGATAAAAATGCCGTAGTGACGGGCGGAGCTAGCGGTATTGGTTTGCAAGTCGTTAAAGAATTATTGATTCGTGAAGCATCGGTATGTAATTTAGTTCATAAATTGATTTGATTTTATATTAATTTATTAATATTGCCTAGATTGCCATTATCGATCTGCAAGATAATTTGGATGAAATAGTCAATATGCGCGCTTCGTACCCTGCACAAAGCATACTGCTTATCAAAATGGATGTGTCCAATGATAAAGGCTTGGCAGCCAGTTATGAGGAAATTATCGTAGCTATGCGACGTATCGATATTGTTGTTAATGTGGCAGGTATTTTTAATGATACAGATGTTCAACGTACTCTAATGGTTAATTTAGGCGGTATTATCAATTCAACATTAAGTGCCATGAAATATATGAACAAAGAAAGTGGTGGCAAAGGTGGCATCATTTGTAATATGTCTTCGGTTGTAGGTTTAGATCCCATGTTTCTAGTGCCGGTTTATGCTGCCACCAAAGCAGGAATTATCAATTTTACCCGTTGTTTAGGAGTAAGTGTGAAAAATTAAAAAAAAAAGAAAAATTCTATGTTGTTTATTTCACTTGTGCAGAGTGAGAAATTTCATCAGCGCAATGGTGTTACATTAATAACGGTGTGCCCTGGTGCCACCATAACCGATATGTTTACCAATTTTACTGAGAAAATTCTTTTCCCTGAAGTAGCCGACGAGTCTTATCAAGTTTTGGATCGTCTGCATAAACAAAGTGCTACCGATGTTGCCCGATCTATTATGGTGGCTTTAGAAAAAGAAGAAAATGGCGCCGTCTATATCATTGAAGGCAAACGTTTATTTCTCATGGAAATGAAACGTTATTGGCATGGCGTTGAAAAGGAATTAAATGAATAAAAATGTTCATCTTTTATAGGAACCAAAAATAATATTAATTTTAACTCTGTGTATTTAAATAAAATAATACATAAACTATATAAAACATAAATTAAGTTGGTAACTTTTAAACAGATAAATAGACGCCCTACTTTTTATTATACTAATCGTCTCAAAATTATTTTCTTTGATTGTAACCGTTTATCTGCCTGTTCATATAAAGTTTATGATTAAAAGGATACGTCTATGAAATATAATAGAATAGGATCGGAATAAAAATTCGGACTTCTTAGAGGTGTTTAGTTTAATAATTAATTGTGCTTAATTTGGACTCGATTTTACCACATTTAGAAACTTTTTCCGTCCTCCTAATAATAATTACTATGGATTATTTATTTTGAATAATATGTATATGAATCTAATGATTTATGAAATCTCCTACCTTTCAATAAATTACTTTTGCTGACATGTCATTATAAAGGAATTAAGCCTTTTATGAGAACGCGATGGTGTGTGGTATTAAAAAGCCTTTATATTTTCACTTGTTTTGATTAATCACAACGCCAAGTAACTAAAACTTCATCTGTACGATATCGCTGTGTAACATGGGAATCTTCAAAATTCATACGAGTACCCGCTTTAAACATTTCAGCTCCCGCTTGAGCTATCATTAAACCATTGTCTATACAATAACGTTCATCGGTGGCATGTAATTTGCCGCCTCGTTCTTCACACATTACCGCCATCATATTTTGTAAACGTTTATTACAGCCGACTCCTCCTACTATAAGAACCTAAAAATGTTCCTTTTTATTAGAGTTTTTTTACATATTAGCTTTTAGTTATAACACCTCATTCGATTCGCAATGAGCCATTGCTCGCTCAGTGATTTCTACCAGCATAGCAAAAATTGTTTCTTGCAGAGAATAACATAAATCCGCTTTGGTATATTCGGCTACTATATTTTCCTGCATTTTTCTACGTTTATTTTGTTTTTTTGAAGGATCTGCAATATCTTCAATGTGGGATAATATACCGGAGAAACTTACGTCCATACCTGAAAGACATACAATTTATTATTTTAACATATTGTATAAAATTTTAATGCAGGCATCAATCTCACCTTTTACAACATATGGTAACTTTATAAATTGTTTACCATCCTTGGCCAACTGTTCAATATTATAACCGGGACTGGGATCATTTGATAGTTTTATAATTCTAGCAAAACGGTCTAAGCAATTACCCACCGCTATATCGATTGTCTCACCAAATATGCGATAACGTCTATTTGAGTAGGCAATCACTTGAGTGTTGCCACCACTAACGTACAATACAATGGGATTATTGGCTTTGGTAATGAATCGGCCCATTTCTATATGACCAATACAGTGATTTACACCCAACAGTGGTTTAGACCACAATAGCGACAATGTTCGGGCTACTATGGCACCCACCAACAATGGGGGTGCCATACCCGGCCCCTTTGTATAACAAATAACATCCAAATCCTTTGACTGTATATTGGCCTCTTTAAGAGCACATTTAATTAAATTCAAAATCTGTTCTCGGTGATGTTTGGCCGTCTCTTTGGGTAGAAAGCCTGTACAATATACAATATATAAATTATTTTTACTTTATTCAAGTATATATCACATTACTCATTATCTTATACCTTCTCCGGGCGGCGTTATATAGGTTTTGCGCACATTTGCCAATATTTGATCATTTCTCATAATCCCAATACCAATCTTATTAGCACTGCCTTCAATTCCCAGCGCACACACCATATTTATAAAATTAATTTATTATCAATTATTTTGTGACACAATCTCTTATTAATCTTGTTCAGCTATTCTGTTTCCAAAAAGTCCGCATTTATTATAAACAGCTGTTAAGAAACATTAACCAAAGAAGAGAAAAATTAGAGACCGAAGAAGAATGATTAAAAATATTTCTTGTTGGACAGCTGTTTAGAAAAGGAGGAGACAGAAACCATGTTAACCAAGTAACGCGTAAACAAAATAATTAATTTAGAACAAAAAATGCCATTTTCAAATTATAATTGTAAATATGGATTTTCAAGAAATTAATAAAATAGTAATAAATGACATGAATGGAGAGCCTATTACAGCCGCAGTAAATGAACATTTGCAGAATATAGAGGAAAAATTGCAACAGCTGGAAAAAATTCAAAGTCCAACTAGCTTAGATAATGAAGGAATAACAGGTATTTGAAGATTTCTCTTTTAAACCATTAAAAATATATAAAATTAATGGTAGAGACACTGTCTAAAACAGTCACGAACGAAGAGGCTGAAAATTTAACACATCCAACAACAAATTTTACATCAAATCTGAATAGTTTTCCATGTGAAAATATCACACCACCGCCATCAATTGATATCACCTACACCACCACCGCACTAGATAGTTTACATCAAGATTATGAGTTACGTTGCCAACAATATGAACAACAATTGCAACAATTAAAGGCGGCTTCAGTACAAAAAGATAATGTCATAACGTTATTGCAGCGGGAAAATTATATATTGGAAAAGGAAAAGGATGCGGTAAGTGAAATAATGAAAAACAAGTACAAAAATATACACCTTGGCTAAGGTCAAATCTTAAATACCACCCTCCACATGTACAAACGCTCGAAAATTTCAGCTGAATATGTCAAAATTTACGACTGCGAGAATGCCAACAAAAGACGGACGGACGGACATACATGTGTAAATCTTAGTTCTTTATTCTGAAGAAGAGGTTGGGGCGTCTAACGCCTCCGTCTGGGTTATGGTATTATGTGGAGGATATAAAAATATATGTCTGACAAACATTTGCCAATTGTTTCATGTTTTTAGTACCGTAAAGAAAAAGAGGCGGCGAATAAGGAAAAGGAATCAATAGTTATAAAATTTGCCAACAAAGAAAAGCTGCTATTGGATGTCAAAAAAGAAAAAGAGAATGTCGAAAAACAGTTGGCTGATGCCCGCAAAGAAGTCAAGAATTGCACCATACGTTTTCAAAACTTAAATGAAGAAAAATCACGCATTACTTATATTTTAGATGAAAAGGTAATTAAATCTGAGACCGCATAAAATCAAAATTCTGATCTTTATTTTTTTTTTTTTGTCGTCCCTTAATTATTTAATCATAATTTACAATCTCATAAATTAAAATCCCATTACAGTATAACGAAATACGTAAATATCAACGGGAATGTGAAAAATTAAAAGGCGATCTTCATCATTCGGAATCGAAACTGAAATATCACATAAATAAACTTAACATTGAAACGGAAGCGAAATTGGTAAAATACAAAAACAAATCCTAATTTTTCCGGTGATTATACAAATAATTCTAATTTTATTTCAAGATGTTGGAGAAGAAATTAGAAGAAGAACACAATGCTCCTAGTAAACTAGAGGAGAAGGCTTATGGTAATAAAACAACTTCATTTAAGGGAAAAATAAATTGTATAAATTATCATGAATTATTGTGTTTGGTAGAAAAACTTAAGGTTGAATTTGAAGCGCAAACCATTTTACTGAAACATGAAACCACACATAAAAATGAACAAATGGAAAAACTGATCAAAGACAATGAACAGAAAAGGGAACTCATAAAACAATTACGGGAACAACTAAGTAGAGAGATTCAGGAGGTTAGTGAGACGGCTTATATTAAAAATATAAATTAATATTAATTGTATTTGAAGAAAACTCAAACAACGGAATGTTTAAATAATTTACAACAAGAACACAATACTGTACAAAATTTATACACCGAAGAAATGTTAAATGCGGCCACCTTACGAGGGCAGTTAGAGGAATTGCAAGTTTTAAAAACTCAACACGCCTTGTAAGTAAATAAAAATAAAAAAAATTAAAAGCAGAGATCGAAAAAAGATCAAAATTATTTCAATAAATCAAATCATAATAAATATTTTTGATGGCAAGATATCTCTCGCTATTCGGTCTCTGAATAAAACTAATTAATTATTGTACATTTTGACTAAGTGTGTTGTTGTAGAAATAAAGAAGAATTATGTCGGATCAAGGAAGGACTGAAGACGGCTTTACAAAATGTACAGGAGAATGAGCAGGACTTAAAACAATTACACGAAAAGGAGGATGAACTGTTAAGCATAAATAAAGAGATGAGCGAAAGTATTGTTGGCTACCAAAATGAGATCTGTTTACTTAAATCCGAGGTAAGCTATTGTTTGTTTTAAGTATAGAAGAAAAAGCTAATTGCTCCGGGTGAGGCGCGAGCTCGCAATCCTTAAGATTATGACATTTTCGCGCTGCCTACTGCGCCACCGAGGCTTCAAAACCTGAACCTTTATAATGAAGCAAATAGAAATGTTATACTCCGTCAGGCCTGATCATTTAATACTTTCCACCACTTAGGTTCCATGTGACGCAAAATACAATCTTTACAATAATTTCTTTTTAAGGATTAGTCAAAGCCCTAAAACACTTCACCCACTTTACCAACAGCACTACTTTTTCAACTTCTTAATTATCCTTTTTAAATGATTTCCCATTTATGATAGATTGTATTGATATTTGGCAGGTTCAAGGTATTACAACTGAGAATGATATGCTACGTAAAGAAAAATCCCAATTCGATGAGAAATACGAGACTCTGGAGAAGCAATTACAGGCGGAACAAAATCAAAAAAATGAAGAACGCCTCTTACTGGCCAAACATTTGTCGGAGAAGACCAAATTGTATGAAATTGTTAAAATAAAGCTAGATAATGTTCTGGGTGATTTTGAGGCTACAAAACATAAACACGCCACATCCATAAAAGAGTTTCAACGAGAAATATTTAAATATAAGAAAATGTTGGAGCAAAAGGATCTACAAAGAGATCAAAAACCACTGCCATGCATTAAATGTCAAGAAACTGTTCAAAGTAACGGTTGCGCTGAAATGCAAGACCATCCATTGAAACAATTACAATTTGCGGCAATTAGCAATCCAATCAGTGTTGAAGGTGGTGTTAGCAGTAAGCCTAGAGGTAGTGAGTCGTCCGAATCAGACACTAAAGTAATACCTAAAGAGGTGAATTTTAAAGGTGAAACCAAAGTAAGTTATAATTGTTGTACGATATTAAGAAATATTAACTCTTTTATAACGTTTAGGGTCCATCCAAAAAACATTTAATAGAGAGAATACTACGTTTGCAGCAGGCTTCTGCACGTCAAACGGAAAAAATTGACTTTCTTGAAAATCACACTCTATCATTAATAGCTGAGCTTCAAAAGAAATCCAAAGTAGTGCAGTATTATATGCTAAGAGATCAAAGTGGTGCCCTAACAACGACGAAAAGTGACCAAAATAAAAGCGAGTTGGCTAAATATGGTAATGGTGTCATGTCAGCTATTTACAATGGCATCAAAGGAGCCGAAAACAAAAGCATGACCTTGGAGTTGTCACTGGAAATAAATAGAAAACTACAGGCCGTACTAGAGGACACTCTTCTAAAGAATATTACGCTGAAGGTGATTGCTTTTGTATTATGGAAAAAATTTACAAAAATTATTTAAGTAATATATATATATATTCACCTTAGGAAAACTTGGATGTGTTGGGTTTAGAAGTGGAAGAGTTAACACATAAACTGCGTCAAAGTCATCCTAAGGAAGTGTAGTGTGCTATTACATTCAATGGCATAAGTGTTTTTTTAAGTTTCGTTCTGTTATATATTCCGCAGACTCAATTTTTTTGTTATTTTATTTCACAAAATAATGCTAAATCCCTAAATGTACAAAAAACCACAATAAATAGTAATCAAAAAGTTTTGTACAAATTGTATTTTAAACTTCTTACTTTGCTTTACTTTAATCTTAAACTGTCTTTTATAACGCATTTTCGTAAAGCTTGCGAACTTCGGGTAAAGGTTCCCCAACGCCCATGATCATTTTTATTGTAGGTGTTTCATTTTCTGTTGCCAAACGAACAAATTTATTTTTACCCGGTTTAAAATGTATTTTCATTGTGGGACTTTCTTGACCCGTTTCTTCTTCCACGAAAGCCTTAATTAAGGGAGGAAATTCTACTTCATTGGCAAGAATCCTTTCATCCTTTCATTCACTTTGGTACTGTTCTTCATATATTTATGTTCATCTTCCTTGCTCACCAACTCATAATGGGCCTTGTAACTTGTACGGTAGATTTAGATTGGGTTGGGAATAGTTACGCCACGCCATGTTTTTTGAACAGTAACCTTGACTTTACGGGTACTATCAAATGTTCTCTGTAAAAATTCAATGTAAATTTATTAAAAATATGAAAGATTTCGACTGATTGACAGTTATTAGGCACCTCATCATCTACTGCTTCCACCTTCAAAATACGCAGATAGCATGGTTCCGAATATCTTTGAAACATGTTTCGTATAACCATGCGACCAATGCCATAGTCTTTCAGGTCGTCGACAATTTCCCACGAAGTTTTACCTTTGAAATCGGTCTTGCGGCCAATATATTTTATCCCATTGCCGGACATATTGCTTCTATTTTTTTTAATCTTACTTAAAGATGGCCAACTAATTGCAGGTTATCCGATGTGTTGAATATGTTGCATGCACTCTTTACTGCCGGGCCGGTATCAGAAGCACTTATTTATGCTGATATATATTTATATATATATATATTTTGAGATTTATACTTCAAATAATTTTTTTAGTAGTCTTGCTTTATTATTATTTTAATTGCACTTTTGATGTGAATTGAATTTTATGTTCCTTTTACTCTTTCTCTCTCTCTCTCTCTCTCTCTCTCTCTCTCTCAAGCTGTCTGTCGAATACTGTAGGGTACCTACATATTTCAACTTTTTTATTTTCATCTATATAGTTTTGATTTTAATGTCAAAAGTTCTCTTTATTTGATAATATATTGTTGAAAATATTTTTAAAAATATATTTTTTATATTTAATTCCTTTAATATATGATTTTATTTTTTTGAATTTGTAATGTTTTTTATTGTGTTGTAAAATATTATGCACCACTCTATCACGCTGAAATGCCATTAAAATATTTAAAAATATATATGTAAGTATATATACAATATTTGTAATGAATTTGCCGCTTGAGCTGACACAATCAAACACTAACAACTAAAATGATTGGTTATTTTTATATAGTCTGTCCGTCTCTTGTTGGCATTCTCGCGGTCGTAAATTTTGACATATTCAGCTGAAATTTTCGACCGTTTGTACATGTGGAGGGTGGTATAGCATGTGCGTGCAGGATTTTTAGTTTAGGCGTGGTGTTATCTTAAGATGAATTTTTTCTTTTATTTTCCATGTGTTAATTTTTTTGTATCAAAATTTAATTTATTTTTATATTATTACATACATAATTGAAACGTAAAATGTATTTAATTTATATATTTTCAGTTTTATATTTTGGGCTGCGCCAAGTTAAAGCCGATCAGAGACGTTGCCTGGCATACTCACTTCTATTCAAACTGCGCAAGTAGATACCGCGCAATTTTATATACGAGGCTGACAAACATATAGCTTTCATGATATAAATGCTGAAGCACCCACTTATTTTCTGGTTATATCACATAATCCATTCGTTCTCACAGGCAGAAAAATCAAATGCTGGATTCTTGTGTTCGGGGTCGGGACCGGTTGGTGTATTTATGTCGTAGAAATTATTGGTCTTACAGGATTTAAATGATCTGGGCTACCGAAACTTTCAGCCATTCTGAAATGTTTAATGTCCTCTAAAGCCTCGTTCTTATGCGCTACCAGCTTAGCTTACGAACATTTTAATAAATGCACAATCAATGAAGTTTGTGCACATTGCGTGGAAAAATTTTTAATTGGCCGCGATATGCCCTGGTTTGTAGCTGCCATATAAGCTCTCATTGACGTCGCTAAAGTCCATCCCTACTATACAGAAGAATGACAATGAGAATTCATTGAAAGTGAATTATCTGAATATCTCAACTAAATAAGTTCCTGGTTGAATGCATCTTCCATTTATGGCAATGCTTTTTGTCATGGCAGCCCTTGGGTTGCAAATATTTTCTTAAATAAGAGTAACTCTCAGGCTCAGGCTATACTGTTGGACTCCCAAAATTATCACTACTGTCCATCAGCCATTGATGTTGTATTTGCTTTATTTATGAATTTAACTGAAGAAGATTGTCTCGCAAAAGAGGACGTATATCTGAAGCATTACTATGAATCTCTCCTACAATGCTTGGATCATAATAAATTGTGCGAGGTAACGGATGGTATGTCACAGTATTGCGCCCCTGGAGTTCTAGATTATATGAAAAAAAAGCGAATGATTTCACATACTTGTGTAAATCTCAGTTGTTGATGCTGAAGAAGAGGGTGGGGCGTCTGACGCCTTCTTCTGGGGGTATGTTATTATGTGGAGAATACAAAAAAGTATATGTCTGACAAACATTTGCTAATTGTTTCATGTTTTTAGTACCGGAAAGAAATAGAGGCGGCGAATAAGGAAAAGGAATAAATAATTATAAAATTTGCCAACAAAGAAAAGCTGCTATTGGATGAAATGTGAAAAATTAAAAGGCGATCTTCATCATTCGGAATCGAAACTGAAATATCACATAAATAAACTTAACATTGAAACGGACGCGAAATTGGTAAAATACAAAAACAAATCCTAATTTTTCCGGTGATTATACAAATAATTCTAATTCTATTTCAAGATGTTGGAGAAGAAATTAGAAGAAGAACACAATGCTCCTAGTAAACTAGAGGAGAAGGCTTATGGTAATAAAACAACTTCATTTAAGGGAAAAATAAATTGTATAAATTATCATGAATTATTGTGTTTGGTAGAAAAACTTAAGGTTGAATTTGAAGCGCAAACCATTTTACTGAAACATGAAACCACACATAAAAATGAACAAATGGAAAAACTGATCAAAGACAATGAACAAAAAAGGGAACTCATAAAACAATTACGGGAACAACTAAGTAGAGAGATTCAGGAGGTTAGTGAGACGGCTTATATTAAAAATATAAATTAATATTAATTGTATTTGAAGAAAACTCAAACAACGGAATGTTTAAATAATTTACAACAAGAACACAATACTGTACAAAATTTATACACCGAAGAAATGTTAAATGCGGCCACCTTACGAGGGCAGTTAGAGGAATTGCAAGTTTTAAAAACTCAACACGCCTTGTAAGTAAATAAAAATAAAAAAAATTAAAAGCAGAGATCGAAAAAAGATCAAAATTATTTCAATAAATCAAATCATAATAAATATTTTTGATGGCAAGATATCTCTCGCTATTCGGTCTCTGAATAAAACTAATTAATTATTGTACATTTTGACTAAGTGTGTTGTTGTAGAAATAAAGAAGAATTATGTCGGATCAAGGAAGGACTGAAGACGGCTTTACAAAATGTACAGGAGAATGAGCAGGACTTAAAACAATTACACGAAAAGGAGGATGAACTGTTAAGCATAAATAAAGAGATGAGCGAAAGTATTGTTGGCTACCAAAATGAGATCTGTTTACTTAAATCCGAGGTAAGCTATTGTTTGTTTTAAGTATAGAAGAAAAAGCTAATTGCTCCGGGTGAGGCGCGAGCTCGCAATCCTTAAGATTATGACATTTTCGCGCTGCCTACTGCGCCACCGAGGCTTCAAAACCTGAACCTTTATAATGAAGCAAATAGAAATGTTATACTCCGTCAGGCCTGATCATTTAATACTTTCCACCACTTAGGTTCCATGTGACGCAAAATACAATCTTTACAATAATTTCTTTTTAAGGATTAGTCAAAGCCCTAAAACACTTCACCCACTTTACCAACAGCACTACTTTTTCAACTTCTTAATTATCCTTTTTAAATGATTTCCCATTTATGATAGATTGTATTGATATTTGGCAGGTTCAAGGTATTACAACTGAGAATGATATGCTACGTAAAGAAAAATCCCAATTCGATGAGAAATACGAGACTATGGAGAAGCAATTACAGGCGGAACAAAATCAAAAAAATGAAGAACGCCTCTTACTGGCCAAACATTTGTCGGAGAAGACCAAATTGTATGAAATTGTTAAAATAAAGCTAGATAATGTTCTGGGTGATTTTGAGGCTACAAAACATAAACACGCCACATCCATAAAAGAGTTTCAACGAGAAATATTTAAATATAAGAAAATGTTGGAGCAAAAGGATCTACAAAGAGATCAAAAACCACTGCCATGCATTAAATGTCAAGAAACTGTTCAAAGTAACGGTTGCGCTGAAATGCAAGACCATCCATTGAAACAATTACAATTTGCGGCAATTAGCAATCCAATCAGTGTTGAAGGTGGTGTTAGCAGTAAGCCTAGAGGTAGTGAGTCGTCCGAATCAGACACTAAAGTAATACCTAAAGAGGTGAATTTTAAAGGTGAAACCAAAGTAAGTTATAATTGTTGTACGATATTAAGAAATATTAACTCTTTTATAACGTTTAGGGTCCATCCAAAAAACATTTAATAGAGAGAATACTACGTTTGCAGCAGGCTTCTGCACGTCAAACGGAAAAAATTGACTTTCTTGAAAATCACACTCTATCATTAATAGCTGAGCTTCAAAAGAAATCCAAAGTAGTGCAGTATTATATGCTAAGAGATCAAAGTGGTGCCCTAACAACGACGAAAAGTGACCAAAATAAAAGCGAGTTGGCTAAATATGGTAATGGTGTCATGTCAGCTATTTACAATGGCATCAAAGGAGCCGAAAACAAAAGCATGACCTTGGAGTTGTCACTGGAAATAAATAGAAAACTACAGGCCGTACTAGAGGACACTCTTCTAAAGAATATTACGCTGAAGGTGATTGCTTTTGTATTATGGAAAAAATTTACAAAAATTATTTAAGTAATATATATATATATTCACCTTAGGAAAACTTGGATGTGTTGGGTTTAGAAGTGGAAGAGTTAACACATAAACTGCGTCAAAGTCATCCTAAGGAAGTGTAGTGTGCTATTACATTCAATGGCATAAGTGTTTTTTTAAGTTTCGTTCTGTTATATATTCCGCAGACTCAATTTTTTTGTTATTTTATTTCACAAAATAATGCTAAATCCCTAAATGTACAAAAAACCACAATAAATAGTAATCAAAAAGTTTTGTACAAATTGTATTTTAAACTTCTTACTTTGCTTTACTTTAATCTTAAACTGTCTTTTATAACGCATTTTCGTAAAGCTTGCGAACTTCGGGTAAAGGTTCCCCAACGCCCATGATCATTTTTATTGTAGGTGTTTCATTTTCTGTTGCCAAACGAACAAATTTATTTTTACCCGGTTTAAAATGTATTTTCATTGTGGGACTTTCTTGACCCGTTTCTTCTTCCACGAAAGCCTTAAATAAGGGAGGAAATTCTACTTCATTGGCAAGAATCCTTTCGTTCACTTTGGTACTGTTCTTCATATTTTTATATTCATCTTCCTTGCTCACCAACTCATAATCGGCTTTATAACTTGTACGGTAGATTTCGATTGGGTTGGGAATAGTTACGCCACGCCATGTTTTTTGAACAGTCACCTTGACTTTACGGGTAGTATCAAATGTTCTCTGTAAAAATTCAATTTAAATTTATTAAAAATATGAAAGATTTCGACTGATTGACAGTTATTAGGCACCTCATCATCTACTGCTTCCACCTTCAAAATACGCAGATAGCATGGTTCCGAATATCTTTGAAACATGTTTCGTATAACCATGCGACCAATGCCATAGTCTTTCAGGTCGTCGATAATTTCCCACGAAGTTTTACCTTTGAAATCGGTCTTGCGGCCAATATATTTTATCCCATTGCCGGACATATTGCTTCTATTTTTTTTAATCTTACTTAAAGATGGCCAACTAATTGCAGGTTATCCGATGTGTTGAATATGTTGCATGCACTCTTTACTGCCGGGCCGGTATCAGAAGCACTTATTTATGCTGATATATATTTATATATATATATATTTTGAGATTTATACTTCAAATAATTTTTTTAGTAGTCTTGCTTTATTATTATTTTAATTGCACTTTTGATGTGAATTGAATTTTATGTTCCTTTTACTCTTTCTCTCTCTCTCTCTCTCTCTCTCTCTCTCTCAAGCTGTCTGTCGAATACTGTAGGGTACCTACATATTTCAACTTTTTTATTTTCATCTATATAGTTTTGATTTTAATGTCAAAAGTTCTCTTTATTTGATAATATATTGTTGAAAATATTTTTAAAAATATATTTTTTATATTTAATTCCTTTAATATATAATTTTATTTTTTTGAATTTGTAATGTTTTTTATTGTGTTGTAAAATATTATGCACCACTCTATCACGCTGAAATGCCATTAAAATATTTAAAAATATATATGTAAGTATATATACAATATTTGTAATGAATTTGCCGCTTGAGCTGACACAATCAAAGACTAACAACTAAAATGATTGGTTATTTTTATATAGTCTGTCCGTCTCTTGTTGGCATTCTCGCGGTCGTAAATTTTGACATATTCAGCTGAAATTTTCGACCGTTTGTACATGTGGAGGGTGGTATAGCATGTGCGTGCAGGATTTTTAGTTTAGGCGTGGTGTTATCTTAAGATGAATTTTTTCTTTTATTTTCCATGTGTTAATTTTTTTGTATCAAAATTTAATTTATTTTTATATTATTACATACATAATTGAAACGTAAAATGTATTTAATTTATATATTTTCAGTTTTATATTTTGGGCTGCGCCAAGTTAAAGCCGATCAGAGACGTTGCCTGGCATACTCACTTCTATTCAAACTGCGCAAGTAGATACCGCGCAATTTTATATACGAGGCTGACAAACATATAGCTTTCATGATATAAATGCTGAAGCACCCACTTATTTTCTGGTTATATCACATAATCCATTCGTTCTCACAGGCAGAAAAATCAAATGCTGGATTCTTGTGTTCGGGGTCGGGACCGGTTGGTGTATTTATGTCGTAGAAATTATTGGTCTTACAGGATTTAAATGATCTGGGCTACCGTGTGTGTACGATAAAGAAACTTTCAGCCATTCTGAAATGTTTAATGTCCTCTAAAGCCTCGTTCTTATGCGCTACTAGCTTAGCTTACGAACATTTTAATAAATGCACAATCAATGAAGTTTGTGCACATTGCGTGGAAAAATTTTTAATTGGCCGCGATATGCCCTGGTTTGTAGCTGCCATATAAGCTCTCATTGACGTCGCTAAAGTCCATCCCTACTATACAGAAGAATGACAATGAGAATTCATTGAAAGTGAATTATCTGAATATCTCAACTAAATAAGTTCCTGGTTGAATGCATCTTCCATTTATGGCAATGCTTTTTGTCATGGCAGCCCTTGGGTTGCAAATATTTTCTTAAATAAGAGTAACTCTCAGGCTCAGGCTATACTGTTGGACTCCCAAAATTATCACTACTGTCCATCAGCCATTGATGTTGTATTTGCTTTATTTATGAATTTAACTGAAGAAGATTGTCTCGCAAAAGAGGACGTATATCTGAAGCATTACTATGAATCTCTCCTACAATGATTGGATCATAATAAATTGTGCGAGGTAACGGATGGTATGTCACAGTATTGCGCCCCTGGAGTTCTAGATTATATGAAAAAAAAGCGAATGATTTCACATACATGTGTAAATCTCAGTTGTTGATGCTGAAGAAGAGGGTGGGGCGTCTGACGCCTTCTTCTGGGGGTATGTTATTATGTGGAGAATACAAAAAAGTATATGTCTGACAAACATTTGCTAATTGTTTCATGTTTTTAGTACCGGAAAGAAATAGAGGCGGCGAATAAGGAAAAGGAATAAATAATTATAAAATTTGCCAACAAAGAAAAGCTGCTATTGGATGAAATGTGAAAAATTAAAAGGCGATCTTCATCATTCGGAATCGAAACTGAAATATCACATAAATAAACTTAACATTGAAGCGGAAGCGAAATTGGTAAAATACAAAAACAAATCCTAATTTTTCCGGTGATTATACAAATAATTCTAATTTTATTTCAAGATGTTGGAGAAGAAATTAGAAGAAGAACACAATGCTCCTAGTAAACTAGAGGAGAAGGCTTATGGTAATAAAACAACTTCATTTAAGGGAAAAATAAATTGTATAAATTATCATGAATTATTGTGTTTGGTAGAAAAACTTAAGGTTGAATTTGAAGCGCAAACCATTTTACTGAAACATGAAACCACACATAAAAATGAACAAATGGAAAAACTGATCAAAGACAATGAACAGAAAAGGGAACTCATAAAACAATTACGGGAACAACTAAGTAGAGAGATTCAGGAGGTTAGTGAGACGGCTTATATTAAAAATATAAATTAATATTAATTGTATTTGAAGAAAACTCAAACAACGGAATGTTTAAATAATTTACAACAAGAACACAATACTGTACAAAATTTATACACCGAAGAAATGTTAAATGCGGCCACCTTACGAGGGCAGTTAGAGGAATTACAAGATTTAAAAACTCAACACGCCTTGTAAGTTAATAAACAAATAAACAAGATAGAAAAATTCGGTTAAGACCGAAGCTTAAATACCCTGCAACCTTTATTATTATTCAGGTCATTTGTAAACAACAAATAGTCTTTTTTTTAATTATAAACGTTTGCGTTATCACGTCCATTTTTGGCATAGTGTACTACTTATATATATACCAAATTTCAACTTGATAGGCATAGTATTGTGCGATATATAATTTTTTAATTTTTCTAGGTATGTTGAAATTTTTGTTTATTGTGGGTGTGTCTTTTAACCGATTTTGTCCAATTTCAATACGGAATAGTAAAATTAAACTAAGAATTAGTATGCAGAGTTTCAATTTAATATCTCAAAAATTACGACCGTGAGAGTGCCAACAATAGACGGACACACGGGCGGACATGCGCCACCGAGGCTTCACAACCTGAATCTTTATAATAAAGCAAATAGAAATGTTATATTTCGTCAGGCCTGATCATTTAATACTTTCCACCACTTAGATTCTAAGTGACGCATAATACAATCTTTACAATAATTTCTTTTTAAGGATTAGTCAAAGCCCTAAAACACTTCACCCACATTACCAACAGCACTACTTTTTCTACTTCTTAATTATCCTTTTTAAATGATTTCCCATTTATGATAGATTGTATTGATATTTGGCAGGTTCAAGGTATTACAACTGAGAATGATATGCTACGTAAAGAAAAATCCCAATTCGATGAGAAATACGAGACTCTGGAGAAGCAATTACAGGCGGAACAAAATCAAAAAAATGAAGAACGCCTCTTACTGGCCAAACATTTGTCGGAGAAGACCAAATTGTATGAAATTGTTAAACTAAAGCTGGATAATGTTCTGGGTGATATTGAGGCTACAAAACATAAACACGCCACATCCATAAAAAATTTTCAACGAGAAATATTTAAATATAAGAAAATGTTGGAGCAAAAGGATCTACAAAAAGATCAAAAGATCAAAAACCACTGCCATGCATTAAATGTAAAGAAACTGTTCAAAGTAACGGTTACGCTGAAATGCAAGACCAGCCATTGAAACAATTACAAAACACGTCAAGCGGAATAAATTGACTTTCTTGAAAATCACACTCTATCTGCTGAGCTGCAAAAGAAATCCAAAGTAGTGCAGTATTATATGCTAAGAGATCAAAGTGGCCCTAACAACGACGAAAAGTGATCAAAATAAAATCCTGTGACATACCAGCCGTTACCTCACACAATTTATTATGATCCAAGCATTATAGTAGAGCATCATAATAATGCCTCAGGTATACGTCCTCTTTTGCGAGAAGATCTTCTGCAGTTAAATTCATGTACAAAGCAAATACAGTATCAATGGCTGATGGACTATAGTGATAACTTTGGAAGTCCAACAGTATAGCCTGAGCCTGAGGGTTACTCTTATTTAAGAAAATATTTGCAACCCATGGACTGCCTTCACATAGAACATTGCGATAAATGGAAGAAGCATTCAATTAGGAACTTATCTGGTTAAGATATTCAGATAATTCATTTTTAATGAATTCTCTCTGCCATGCTTTTATATAGGGGGATGGATTTTGGCGACTTCAATTAGAGCTCTTATCCCAGCCACAAACCAGGGTATTTCGCGGCGAATTAAAAATTCCTCCAGGCAATGTGCACAAGTTTCATTGATTGAGCATTTATTATAATGTTCTTAAGCCAAGCTAGTAGCGTGCATAAGAACGAGGCTTTAAAGGACATTAAACATTTTAGAATGGCTGAAAGTTTCTTTATCGTACACAATATAGCCCAGATCATTTAAATCCTGTAAGACCAATAATCTCTGCGGCACAAATACACCAACCGGTCCCGACCCCCATCACAATCATCCAGCATTTGATTTTTCTGCCTGTGAGAGCAATTGGATTATGCGGTACAACCAGAAGATAAGTGGGTGCTTCAGCATTTATATCATGAAAGCTACATGTTTGTCATCCTCGAATATAAATTTGCGCAAAATCTCCTTGCGCAGGTGGTATGGAAGTGAGTATGCCAGGCAACGTCTCTGGTCGGCTTTAACTTGGCGAAGCCCAGAACTATCCTGGCCTCTGCCCACTTCAAGTTGACGCACAACCTCCGCGTGGTACCACTGGATAGCTGCCTTTACATCCGTCTTGGCAGCGAGCTAATGTGCGCAGCGAACAGACAGTAACGCTGGGCTGGTAACCCGCCGGCATTAAAAAAACCATTATCATAAGTGAAAAAAAATGGATAAAACTGAAGATATATAAATAAAATACATTTTACGTTTCAATTATGTATGTAATAATATAAAAATAAATTAAATTTTGATACCAAAAAATTAACACATGGAAAATAAAAAAAATTTCATCTTAAAATAACACCACGCCTAAACTAAAAATCATGCACGCACATGCTATACACCATTGGAACCTACTTGGGACAAGAACTAATTCATTTGAAATTTTGATGTGTAAATCTCAGTTGTTGATGCTGAAGAAGAGGGTGGGGCGTCTAACGCCTTCTTCTGGGGTATGGTATTATGTGGAGAATACAAAAAAATATATGTCTGAGAAACATTTGCCAATTGTTTCATGTTTTTAGTACCGGAAAGAAATAGAGGCGGCGAATAAGGAAAAGGAATGAATAATTATAAAATTTGCCAACAAAGAAAAGCTGCTATTGGATGAAATGTGAAAAATTAAAAGGCGATCTTCATCATTCGGAATCGAAACTGAAATATCACATAAATAAACTTAACATTGAAACGGAAGCGAAATTGGTAAAATACAAAAACAAATCCTAATTTTTCCGGTGATTACAGGCGGAACAAAATCAAAAAAATTAAGAACGCCTATTACTGGACAAACATTTGTCGGAGAAGACCAAATTGTATGACATTGTTAAACTAGAACTGGATAATGTTCTGGGTGATTTTGAGGCTACAAAACATAAACACGCCACATCCATAAAAAAGTTTCAACGAGAAATACTTAAATATAAGAAAATGTTGGAGCAAAAGGATCTACAAAAAGATCAAAAGATCAAAAACCACTGCCATGCATTAAATGTCAAGAAACTGTTCAAAGTAACGGTTGCGCTGAAATGCAAGACCAGCCATTGAAACAATTACAATTTGCGGCAATTAGCAATCCAATCAGTGTTGAAGGTGGTGTTAGCAGTAAGTCTAGAGGTAGTGAGTCGTCCGAATCAGACACCAAAGTAACACCTAAAGAAGTGAATTTTAAAGGTGAAACCAAAGTAAGTTATAATTGTTGTACGATATTAAGAAATATTAACTCTTTTATAACATTTAGGGTCCATCCAAAATACATTTAATAGAGAGAATACTACGTTTGCAGCAGGCTTCTGCACGTCAAGCGGAAAAAATTGACTTTCTTGAAAATCACACTCTATCATTAATAGCTGAGCTTCAAAAGAAATCCAAAGTAGTGCAGTATTATATGCTAAGAGATCAAAGTGGTGCCCTAACAACGACGAAAAGTGACCAAAATAAAAGCGAGTTGGCTAAATATGGTAATGGTGTCATGTCAGCTATTTACAATGGCATCAAAGGAGCCAAAAACAAAAGCATGACCTTGGAGTTGTCACTGGAAATAAATAGAAAACTACAGGCCGTACTAGAGGACACTCTTCTAAAGAATATTACGCTGAAGGTGATTGCTTTTGTATTATAGAAAAAATTTACAAAAATTATTTAAGTAATATATATATATTCACCTTAGGAAAACTTGGATGTGTTGGGTTTAGAAGTGGAAGAGTTAACACATAAACTGCGTCAAAGTCATCCTAAGGAAGTATAGTGTGCTATTATATTCAATGGCATAAGTGTTTTTTAAGTTTCGTTCTGTTATATATTCCGCAGACTTAATTTTTTTGTTATTTTATGTCACAAAATAATGCTAAATCCCTAAATGTACAAAAAACCACAATAAATAGTAATCAAAAAGTTTTGTACAAATTGTATTTTAAACTTCTTACTTTGCTTTACTTTAATCTTAAACTGTCTTTTATAACGCATTTTCGTAAAGCTTGCGAGCTTCGGGTAAAGGTTCCCCAACGCCCATGATCATTTTTATTGTAGGTGTTTCATTTTCTGTTGCCAAACGAACAAATTTATTTTTACCCGGTTTAAAATGTATTTTCATTGTGGGACTTTCTTGACCCGTTTCTTCTTCCACGAAAGCCTTAATTAAGGGAGGAAATTCTACTTCATTGGCAAGAATCCTTTCATCCTTTCATTCACTTTGGTACTGTTCTTCATATATTTATGTTCATCTTCCTTGCTCACCAACTCATAATGGGCTTTGTAACTTGTACGGTAGATTTAGATTGGGTTGGGAATAGTTACGCCACGCCATGTTTTTTGCACAATAACCTTGACTTTACGGGTACTATCAAATGTTCTCTGTAAAAATTCAATGTAAATTTATTAAAAATATGAAAGATTTCGACTGATTGACACTTATTAGGCACCTCATCATCTACTGCTTCCACCTTCAAAATACGCAGATAGCATGGTTCCGAATATCTTTGAAACATGTTTCGTATAACCATGCGACCAATGCCATAGTCTTTCAGGTCGTCGATAATTTCCCACGAAGTTTTACCTTTGAAATCGGTCTTGCGGCCAATATATTTTATCCCATTGCCGGACATATTGCTTCTTTTTTTTTTAATCTTACTTAAAGATGGCCAACTAATTGCAGGTTATCCGATGTGTTGAATATGTTGCATGCACTCTTTACTGCCGGGCCGGTATCAGAAGCACTTATTTATGCTGATATATATTTATATATATATATATATTTTGAGATTTATACTTCAAATAATTTTTTTAGTAGTCTTGCTTTATTATTATTTTAATTGCACTTTTGATGTGAATTGAATTTTATGTTCCTTTTACTCTTTCTCTCTCTCTCTCTCTCTCTCTCTCAAGCTGTCTGTCGAATACTGTAGGGTACCTACATATTTCAACTTTTTTATTTTCATCTATATAGTTTTGATTTTAATGTCAAAAGTTCTCTTTATTTGATAATATATTGTTGAAAATATTTTTAAAAATATATTTTTTATATTTAATTCCTTTAATATATAATTTTATTTTTTTGAATTTGTAATGTTTTTTATTGTGTTGTAAAATATTATGCACCACTCTATCACGCTGAAATGCCATTAAAATATTTAAAAATATATATGTAAGTATATATACAATATTTGTAATGAATTTGCCGCTTGAGCTGACACAATCAAACACTAACAACTAAAATGATTGGTTATTTTTATATAGTCTGTCCGTCTCTTGTTGGCATTCTCGCGGTCGTACATTTTGACATATTCAGCTGAAATTTTCGACCGTTTGTACATGTGGAGGGTGGTATAGCATGTGCGTGCAGGATTTTTAGTTTAGGCGTGGTGTTATCTTAAGATGAATTTTTTCTTTTATTTTCCATGTGTTAATTTTTTTGTATCAAAATTTAATTTATTTTTATATTATTACATACATAATTGAAACGTAAAATGTATTTAATTTATATATTTTCAGTTTTATATTTTGGGCTGCGCCAAGTTAAAGCCGATCAGAGACGTTGCCTGGCATACTCACTTCTATTCAAACTGCGCAAGTAGATACCGCGCAATTTTATATACGAGGCTGACAAACATATAGCTTTCATGATATAAATGCTGAAGCACCCACTTATTTTCTGGTTATATCACATAATCCATTCGTTCTCACAGGCAGAAAAATCAAATGCTGGATTCTTGTGTTCGGGGTCGGGACCGGTTGGTGTATTTATGTCGTAGAAATTATTGGTCTTACAGGATTTAAATGATCTGGGCTACCGTGTGTGTACGATAAAGAAACTTTCAGCCATTCTGAAATGTTTAATGTCCTCTAAAGCCTCGTTCTTATGCGCTACTAGCTTAGCTTACGAACATTTTAATAAATGCACAATCAATGAAGTTTGTGCACATTGCGTGGAAAAATTTTTAATTGGCCGCGATATGCCCTGGTTTGTAGCTGCCATATAAGCTCTCATTGACGTCGCTAAAGTCCATCCCTACTATACAGAAGAATGACAATGAGAATTCATTGAAAGTGAATTATCTGAATATCTCAACTAAATAAGTTCCTGGTTGAATGCATCTTCCATTTATGGCAATGCTTTTTGTCATGGCAGCCCTTGGGTTGCAAATATTTTCTTAAATAAGAGTAACTCTCAGGCTCAGGCTATACTGTTGGACTCCCAAAATTATCACTACTGTCCATCAGCCATTGATGTTGTATTTGCTTTATTTATGAATTTAACTGAAGAAGATTGTCTCGCAAAAGAGGACGTATATCTGAAGCATTACTATGAATCTCTCCTACAATGCTTGGATCATAATAAATTGTGCGAGGTAACGGATGGTATGTCACAGTATTGCGCCCCTGGAGTTCTAGATTATATGAAAAAAAAGCGAATGATTTCACATACTTGTGTAAATCTCAGTTGTTGATGCTGAAGAAGAGGGTGGGGCGTCTGACGCCTTCTTCTGGGGGTATGTTATTATGTGGAGAATACAAAAAAGTATATGTCTGACAAACATTTGCTAATTGTTTCATGTTTTTAGTACCGGAAAGAAATAGAGGCGGCGAATAAGGAAAAGGAATAAATAATTATAAAATTTGCCAACAAAGAAAAGCTGCTATTGGATGAAATGTGAAAAATTAAAAGGCGATCTTCATCATTCGGAATCGAAACTGAAATATCACATAAATAAACTTAACATTGAAACGGACGCGAAATTGGTAAAATACAAAAACAAATCCTAATTTTTCCGGTGATTATACAAATAATTCTAATTCTATTTCAAGATGTTGGAGAAGAAATTAGAAGAAGAACACAATGCTCCTAGTAAACTAGAGGAGAAGGCTTATGGTAATAAAACAACTTCATTTAAGGGAAAAATAAATTGTATAAATTATCATGAATTATTGTGTTTGGTAGAAAAACTTAAGGTTGAATTTGAAGCGCAAACCATTTTACTGAAACATGAAACCACACATAAAAATGAACAAATGGAAAAACTGATCAAAGACAATGAACAGAAAAGGGAACTCATAAAACAATTACGGGAACAACTAAGTAGAGAGATTCAGGAGGTTAGTGAGACGGCTTATATTAAAAATATAAATTAATATTAATTGTATTTGAAGAAAACTCAAACAACGGAATGTTTAAATAATTTACAACAAGAACACAATACTGTACAAAATTTATACACCGAAGAAATGTTAAATGCGGCCACCTTACGAGGGCAGTTAGAGGAATTGCAAGATTTAAAAACTCAACACGCCTTGTAAGTTAATAAACAAATAAACAAGATAGAAAAATTCGGTTAAGACCGAAGCTTAAATACCCTGCAACCTTTATTATTATTCAGGTCATTTGTAAACAACAAATAGTCTTTTTTTTAATTATAAACGTTTGCGTTATCACGTCCATTTTTGGCATAGTGTACTACTTATATATATACCAAATTTCAACTTGATAGGCATAGTATTGTGCGATATATAATTTTTTAATTTTTCTAGGTATGTTGAAATTTTTGTTTATTGTGGGTGTGGGTCTTTTAACCGATTTTGTCCAATTTCAATAGGGAATAGTAAAATTAAACTAAGAATTAGTATGCAGAGTTTCAATTTAATATCTCAAAAATTACGACCGTGAGAGTGCCAACAATAGACGGACACACGGGCGGACATGCGCCACCGAGGCTTCACAACCTGAATCTTTATAATAAAGCAAATAGAAATGTTATATTTCGTCAGGCCTGATCATTTAATACTTTCCACCACTTAGATTCTAAGTGACGCATAATACAATCTTTACAATAATTTCTTTTTAAGGATTAGTCAAAGCCCTAAAACACTTCACCCACATTACCAACAGCACTACTTTTTCTACTTCTTAATTATCCTTTTTAAATGATTTCCCATTTATGATAGATTGTATTGATATTTGGCAGGTTCAAGGTATTACAACTGAGAATGATATGCTGCGTAAAGAAAAATCCCAATTTGATGAGAAATACGAGACTCTGGAGAAGCAATTACAGGCGGAACAAAATCAAAAAAATGAAGAACGCCTCTTACTGGCCAAACATTTGTCGGAGAAGACCAAATTGTATGAAATTGTTAAACTAAAGCTGGATAATGTTCTGGGTGATATTGAGGCTACAAAACATAAACACGCCACATCCATAAAAAATTTTCAACGAGAAATATTTAAATATAAGAAAATGTTGGAGCAAAAGGATCTACAAAAAGATCAAAAGATCAAAAACCACTGCCATGCATTAAATGTAAAGAAACTGTTCAAAGTAACGGTTACGCTGAAATGCAAGACCAGCCATTGAAACAATTACAAAACACGTCAAGCGGAATAAATTGACTTTCTTGAAAATCACACTCTATCTGCTGAGCTGCAAAAGAAATCCAAAGTAGTGCAGTATTATATGCTAAGAGATCAAAGTGGCCCTAACAACGACGAAAAGTGATCAAAATAAAATCCTGTGACATACCAGCCGTTACCTCACACATTTTATTATGATCCAAGCATTGCAGGAGAGCATCATAATAATGCCTCAGGTATACGTCCTCTTTTGCGAGAAGATCTTCTGCAGTTAAATTCATGTACAAAGCAAATACAGTATCAATGGCTGATGGACTATAGTGATAACTTTGGAAGTCCAACAGTATAGCCTGAGCCTGAGGGTTACTCTTATTTAAGAAAATATTTGCAACCCATGGACTGCCTTCACATAGAACATTGCGATAAATGGAAGAAGCATTCAACCAGGAACTTATCTGGTTAAGATATTCAGATAATTCATTTTTAATGAATTCTCTCTGCCATGCTTTTATATAGGGGGATGGATTTTGGCGACTTCAATTAGAGCTCTTATCCCAGCCACAAACCAGGGTATTTCGCGGCGAATTAAAAATTCCTCCAGGCAATGTGCACAAGTTTCATTGATTGAGCATTTATTATAATGTTCTTAAGCCAAGCTAGTAGCGTGCATAAGAACGAGGCTTTAAAGGACATTAAACATTTTAGAATGGCTGAAAGTTTCTTTATCGTACACAATATAGCCCAGATCATTTAAATCCTGTAAGACCAATAATCTCTGCGGCACAAATACACCAACCGGTCCCGACCCCCATCACAATCATCCAGCATTTGATTTTTCTGCCTGTGAGAGCAATTGGATTATGCGGTACAACCAGAAGATAAGTGGGTGCTTCAGCATTTATATCATGAAAGCTACATGTTTGTCATCCTCGAATATAAATTTGCGCAAAATCTCCTTGCGCAGGTGGTATGGAAGTGAGTATGCCAGGCAACGTCTCTGGTCGGCTTTAACTTGGCGAAGCCCAGAACTATCCTGGCCTCTGCCCACTTCAAGTTGACGCACAACCTCCGCGTGGTACCACTGGATAGCTGCCTTTACATCCGTCTTGGCAGCGAGCTAATGTGCGCAGCGAACAGACAGTAACGCTGGGCTGGTAACCCGCCGGCATTAAAAAAACCATTATCATAAGTGAAAAAAAATGGATAAAACTGAAGATATATAAATAAAATACATTTTACGTTTCAATTATGTATGTAATAATATAAAAATAAATTAAATTTTGATACCAAAAAATTAACACATGGAAAATAAAAAAAATTTCATCTTAAAATAACACCACGCCTAAACTAAAAATCATGCACGCACATGCTATACACCATTGGAACCTACTTGGGACAAGAACTAATTCATTTGAAATTTTGATGTGTAAATCTCAGTTGTTGATGCTGAAGAAGAGGGTGGGGCGTCTAACGCCTTCTTCTGGGGTATGGTATTATGTGGAGAATACAAAAAAATATATGTCTGAGAAACATTTGCCAATTGTTTCATGTTTTTAGTACCGGAAAGAAATAGAGGCGGCGAATAAGGAAAAGGAATGAATAATTATAAAATTTGCCAACAAAGAAAAGCTGCTATTGGATGAAATGTGAAAAATTAAAAGACGATTTTCATCATTCGGAATCGAAACTGAAATATCACATAAATAAACTTAACATTGAAACGGAAGCGAAATTGGTAAAATACAAAAACAAATCCTAATTTTTCCGGTGATTACAGGCGGAACAAAATCAAAAAAATTAAGAACGCCTATTACTGGACAAACATTTGTCGGAGAAGACCAAATTGTATGACATTGTTAAACTAGAACTGGATAATGTTCTGGGTGATTTTGAGGCTACAAAACATAAACACGCCACATCCATAAAAAAGTTTCAACGAGAAATACTTAAATATAAGAAAATGTTGGAGCAAAAGGATCTACAAAAAGATCAAAAGATCAAAAACCACTGCCATGCATTAAATGTCAAGAAACTGTTCAAAGTAACGGTTGCGCTGAAATGCAAGACCAGCCATTGAAACAATTACAATTTGCGGCAATTAGCAATCCAATCAGTGTTGAAGGTGGTGTTAGCAGTAAGTCTAGAGGTAGTGAGTCGTCCGAATCAGACACCAAAGTAACACCTAAAGAAGTGAATTTTAAAGGTGAAACCAAAGTAAGTTATAATTGTTGTACGATATTAAGAAATATTAACTCTTTTATAACATTTAGGGTCCATCCAAAATACATTTAATAGAGAGAATACTACGTTTGCAGCAGGCTTCTGCACGTCAAGCGGAAAAAATTGACTTTCTTGAAAATCACACTCTATCATTAATAGCTGAGCTTCAAAAGAAATCCAAAGTAGTGCAGTATTATATGCTAAGAGATCAAAGTGGTGCCCTAACAACGACGAAAAGTGACCAAAATAAAAGCGAGTTGGCTAAATATGGTAATGGTGTCATGTCAGCTATTTACAATGGCATCAAAGGAGCCAAAAACAAAAGCATGACCTTGGAGTTGTCACTGGAAATAAATAGAAAACTACAGGCCGTACTAGAGGACACTCTTCTAAAGAATATTACGCTGAAGGTGATTGCTTTTGTATTATGGAAAAAATTTACAAAAATTATTTAAGTAATATATATATATATTCACCTTAGGAAAACTTGGATGTGTTGGGTTTAGAAGTGGAAGAGTTAACACATAAACTGCGTCAAAGTCATCCTAAGGAAGTATAGTGTGCTATTATATTCAATGGCATAAGTGTTTTTTAAGTTTCGTTCTGTTATATATTCCGCAGACTTAATTTTTTTGTTATTTTATGTCACAAAATAATGCTAAATCCCTAAATCCCCAAAAAACCACAATAAATAGTAATCAAAAAGTTTTGTACAAATTGTATTTTAAACTTCTTACTTTGCTTTACTTTAATCTTAAACTGTCTTTTATAACGCATTTTCGTAAAGCTTGCGAGCTTCGGGTAAAGGTTCCCCAACGCCCATGATCATTTTTATTGTAGGTGTTTCATTTTCTGTTGCCAAACGAACAAATTTATTTTTACCCGGTTTAAAATGTATTTTCATTGTGGGACTTTCTTGACCCGTTTCTTCTTCCACGAAAGCCTTAATTAAGGGAGGAAATTCTACTTCATTGGCAAGAATCCTTTCATCCTTTCATTCACTTTGGTACTGTTCTTCATATATTTATGTTCATCTTCCTTGCTCACCAACTCATAATGGGCTTTGTAACTTGTACGGTAGATTTAGATTGGGTTGGGAATAGTTACGCCACGCCATGTTTTTTGAACAGTAACCTTGACTTTACGGGTACTATCAAATGTTCTCTGTAAAAATTCAATGTAAATTTATTAAAAATATGAAAGATTTCGACTGATTGACAGTTATTAGGCACCTCATCATCTACTGCTTCCACCTTCAAAATACGCAGATAGCATGGTTCCGAATATCTTTGAAACATGTTTCGTATAACCATGCGACCAATGCCATAGTCTTTCAGGTCGTCGATAATTTCCCACGAAGTTTTACCTTTGAAATCGGTCTTGCGGCCAATATATTTTATCCCATTGCCGGACATATTGCTTCTATTTTTTTTAATCTTACTTAAAGATGGCCAACTAATTGCAGGTTATCCGATGTGTTGAATATGTTGCATGCACTCTTTACTGCCGGGCCGGTATCAGAAGCACTTATTTATGCTGATATATATTTATATATATATATATTTTGAGATTTATACTTCAAATAATTTTTTTAGTAGTCTTGCTTTATTATTATTTTAATTGCACTTTTGATGTGAATTGAATTTTATGTTCCTTTTACTCTTTCTCTCTCTCTCTCTCTCTCTCTCTCTCTCTCAAGCTGTCTGTCGAATACTGTAGGGTACCTACATATTTCAACTTTTTTATTTTCATCTATATAGTTTTGATTTTAATGTCAAAAGTTCTCTTTATTTGATAATATATTGTTGAAAATATTTTTAAAAATATATTTTTTATATTTAATTCCTTTAATATATAATTTTATTTTTTTTAATTTGTAATGTTTTTTATTGTGTTGTAAAATATTATGCACCACTCTATCACGCTGAAATGCCATTAAAATATTTAAAAATATATATGTAAGTATATATACAATATTTGTAATGAATTTGCCGCTTGAGCTGACACAATCAAACACTAACAACTAAAATGATTGGTTATTTTTATATAGTCTGTCCGTCTCTTGTTGGCATTCTCGCGGTCGTAAATTTTGACATATTCAGCTGAAATTTTCGACCGTTTGTACATGTGGAGGGTGGTATAGCATGTGCGTGCAGGATTTTTAGTTTAGGCGTGGTGTTATCTTAAGATGAATTTTTTCTTTTATTTTCCATGTGTTAATTTTTTTGTATCAAAATTTAATTTATTTTTATATTATTACATACATAATTGAAACGTAAAATGTATTTAATTTATATATTTTCAGTTTTATATTTTGGGCTGCGCCAAGTTAAAGCCGATCAGAGACGTTGCCTGGCATACTCACTTCTATTCAAACTGCGCAAGTAGATACCGCGCAATTTTATATACGAGGCTGACAAACATATAGCTTTCATGATATAAATGCTGAAGCACCCACTTATTTTCTGGTTATATCACATAATCCATTCGTTCTCACAGGCAGAAAAATCAAATGCTGGATTCTTGTGTTCGGGGTCGGGACCGGTTGGTGTATTTATGTCATAGAAATTATTGGTCTTACAGGATTTAAATGATCTGGGCTACCGTGTGTGTACGATAAAGAAACTTTCAGCCATTCTGAAATGTTTAATGTCCTCTAAAGCCTCGTTCTTATGCGCTACTAGCTTAGCTTACGAACATTTTAATAAATGCACAATCAATGAAGTTTGTGCACATTGCGTGGAAAAATTTTTAATTGGCCGCGATATGCCCTGGTTTGTAGCTGCCATATAAGCTCTCATTGACGTCGCTAAAGTCCATCCCTACTATACAGAAGAATGACAATGAGAATTCATTGAAAGTGAATTATCTGAATATCTCAACTAAATAAGTTCCTGGTTGAATGCATCTTCCATTTATGGCAATGCTTTTTGTCATGGCAGCCCTTGGGTTGCAAATATTTTCTTAAATAAGAGTAACTCTCAGGCTCAGGCTATACTGTTGGACTCCCAAAATTATCACTACTGTCCATCAGCCATTGATGTTGTATTTGCTTTATTTATGAATTTAACTGAAGAAGATTGTCTCGCAAAAGAGGACGTATATCTGAAGCATTACTATGAATCTCTCCTACAATGCTTGGATCATAATAAATTGTGCGAGGTAACGGATGGTATGTCACAGTATTGCGCCCCTGGAGTTCTAGATTATATGAAAAAAAAGCGAATGATTTCACATACATGTGTAAATCTCAGTTGTTGATGCTGAAGAAGAGGGTGGGGCGTCTGACGCCTTCTTCTGGGGGTATGTTATTATGTGGAGAATACAAAAAAGTATATGTCTGACAAACATTTGCTAATTGTTTCATGTTTTTAGTACCGGAAAGAAATAGAGGCGGCGAATAAGGAAAAGGAATAAATAATTATAAAATTTGCCAACAAAGAAAAGCTGCTATTGGATGAAATGTGAAAAATTAAAAGGCGATCTTCATCATTCGGAATCGAAACTGAAATATCACATAAATAAACTTAACATTGAAACGGACGCGAAATTGGTAAAATACAAAAACAAATCCTAATTTTTCCGGTGATTATACAAATAATTCTAATTTTATTTCAAGATGTTGGAGAAGAAATTAGAAGAAGAACACAATGCTCCTAGTAAACTAGAGGAGAAGGCTTATGGTAATAAAACAACTTCATTTAAGGGAAAAATAAATTGTATAAATTATCATGAATTATTGTGTTTGGTAGAAAAACTTAAAGTTGAATTTGAAGCGCAAACCATTTTACTGAAACATGAAACCACACATAAAAATGAACAAATGGAAAAACTGATCAAAGACAATGAACAGAAAAGGGAACTCATAAAACAATTACGGGAACAACTAAGTAGAGAGATTCAGGAGGTTAGTGAGACGGCTTATATTAAAAATATAAATTAATATTAATTGTATTTGAAGAAAACTCAAACAACGGAATGTTTAAATAATTTACAACAAGAACACAATACTGTACAAAATTTATACACCGAAGAAATGTTAAATGCGGCCACCTTACGAGGGCAGTTAGAGGAATTGCAAAATTTAAAAACTCAACACGCCTTGTAAGTTAATAAACAAATAAACAAGATAGAAAAATTCGGTTAAGACCGAAGCTTAAATACCCTGCAACCTTTATTATTATTCAGGTCATTTGTAAACAACAAATAGTCTTTTTTTTAATTATAAACGTTTGCGTTATCACGTCCATTTTTGGCATAGTGTACTACTTATATATATACCAAATTTCAACTTGATAGGCATAGTATTGTGCGATATATAATTTTTTAATTTTTCTAGGTATGTTGAAATTTTTGTTTATTGTGGGTGTGTCTTTTAACCGATTTTGTCCAATTTCAATACGGAATAGTAAAATTAAACTAAGAATTAGTATGCAGAGTTTCAATTTAATATCTCAAAAATTACGACCGTGAGAGTGCCAACAATAGACGGACACACGGGCGGACATGCGCCACCGAGGCTTCACAACCTGAATCTTTATAAAAAAGCAAATAGAAATGTTATATTTCGTCAGGCCTGATCATTTAATACTTTCCACCACTTAGATTCTAGGTGACGCAAAATACAATCTTTACAATAATTTCTTTTTAAGCATTAGTCAAAGCCCTAAAACGCTTTACCCACATTACCAACAGCACTACTTTTTCTACTTCTTAATTATCCTTTTTAAATGATTTCCCATTTATGATAGATTGTATTGATATTTGGCAGGTTCAAGGTATTACAACAGAGAATGATATGCTGTGTAAAGAAAAATCCCAATTCGATGAGAAATACGAGACTCTGGAGAAGCAATCACAAGCGAAACAAAATCAAAAAAATGAAGAACGCCTCTTACTGGATAATGTTCTGGGTGATTTTGAGGCTACAAAACATAAACACGCCACATCCATAAAAAAGTTTCAATGAGAAATATTTAAATATAAGAAAATGTTGGAGCAAAAGGATCTACAAAAAGATCAAAAACCACTGCCATGCATTAAATGTCAAGAAACTGTTCAAAGTAACGGTTACGCTGAAATGCAAGACCAGCCATTGAAACAATTACAAAACACGTCAAGCGGAAAAAATTGACTTTCTTGAAAATCACACTCTATCTGCTGAGCTGCAAAAGAAATCCAAAGTAGTGCAGTATTATATGCTAAGAGATCAAAGTGGCCCTAACAACGACGAAAAGTGATCAAAATAAAATCCTGTGACATACCAGCCGTTACCTCACACAATTTATTATGATCCAAGCATTATAGTAGAGCATCATAATAATGCCTCAGGTATACGACCTCTTTTGCGAGAAGATCTTCTGCAGTTAAATTCATGTACAAAGCAAATACAGTATCAATGGCTGATGGACTATAGTGATAATTTTGGAAGTCCAACAGTATAGCCTGAGCCTGAAAATTACTCTTATTTAAGAAAATATTTGCAACCCATGGACTGCCATCACATAGAACATTGCGATAAATGTAAGAAGCATTCAACCAGGAACTTATTTAGTTGAGATATTCAAATAATTCATTTTTAATGAATTCTCTCTGCCATGCTTTTATATAGGGGGGATGGATTTTGGCGACTTCAATTAGAGCTCTTATCCCAGCCACAAACCACGGTATTTCGCGGCGAATTAAAAATTCCTCCAGGCAATGTGCTCAAGTTTCATTGATTGAGCATTTATTATAATGTTCTTAAGCCAAGCCAGTAGCGTGCATAAGAACGAGGCTTTAAAGGACATTAAACATTTTAGAATGGCTGAAAGTTTCTTTATCGTACACAATATAGCCCAGATCATTTAAATCCTGTAAGACCAATAATCTCTGCGGTACAAATACACCAACCCGTCCCGACCCCCATCACAATCATCCAGCATTTGATTTTTCTGCCTGTGAGAGCAATTGGATTATGCGGTATAACCAGAAGATAAGTGGGTACTTCAGCATTTATATCATGAAAGCTACATGTTTGTCATCCTCGAATATAAATTTGCGCAAAATCTCCTTGCGCAGGTGGTATGGAAGTGAGTATGCCAGGCAACGTCTCTGGTCGGCTTTAACTTGGCGAAGCCCAGAACTATCCTGGCCTCTGCCCACTTCAAGTTGACGCACAACCTCCGCGTGGTACCACTGGATAGCTGCCTTTACATCCGTCTTGGCAGCGAGCTAATGTGCGCAGCGAACAGACAGTAACGCTGGGCTGGTAACCCGCCGGCATTAAAAAAACCATTATCATAAGTGAAAAAAAATGGATAAAACTGAAGATATATAAATAAAATACATTTTACGTTTCAATTATGTATGTAATAATATAAAAATAAATTAAATTTTGATACAAAAAAATTAACACATGGAAAATAAAAAAAATTTCATCTTAAGATAACACCACGCCTAAACTAAAAATCATGCACGCACATGCTATACACCATTGGAACCTACTTGGGACAAGAACTAATTCATTTGAAATTTTGATGTGTAAATCTCAGTTGTTGATGCTGAAGAAGAGGGTGGGGCGTCTGACGCCTTCTTCTGGGGTATGGTATTATGTGGAGAATACAAAAAAATATATGTCTGAGAAACATTTGCCAATTGTTTCATGTTTTTAGTACCGGAAAGAAATAGAGGCGGCGAATAAGGAAAAGGAATAAATAATTATAAAATTTGCCAACAAAGAAAAGCTGCTATTGGATGAAATGTGAAAAATTAAAAGGCGATCTTCATCATTCGGAATCGAAACTGAAATATCACATAAATAAACTTAACATTGAAACGGACGCGAAATTGGTAAAATACAAAAACAAATCCTAATTTTTCCGGTGATTACAGGCGGAACAAAATCAAAAAAATGAAGAAGCCCTATTACTGGACAAACATTTGTCGGAGAAGACCAAATTGTATGAGATTGTTAAACTAAAGCTGGATAATGTTCTGGGTGATTTTGAGGCTACAAAACATAAACACGCCACATCCATAAAAAAGTTTCAACGAGAACTCTATATCTATACTAATATTATAAAGAGGAAAGATTTCTATTTTTGTATTTTTATATTTTTGTATTTTTGTATTTTTGTATGTAACGAGTAAACTCAAAAACTACTGAACCGATTTCAAAAATATTTTCGCTATTAGAAAGCTACATTATCACTGAGTAACATAGGCTATATTTATTGCCAAAAAATTTTGGGGATCCCTGGACATTCCTACTATTACTAACCCAAGGTGTAAAAAAATTAGTCATAAAATATCTCTCATCGAATACGCTGCGGAAAGTATTGATGTTAAAACAAAAAAATGTTCTACAATATTATAGAACATATCAATATCTACAAAAAACTTTCCGAGACCATATGTCCAACTATTGTAGTTATGTCACTATAACCCCTTTTTGTACCCACCATTGATAGTAATATTGCCATACAAACATTGCATTCACATGTACCCAGACAATTAAGAAATTAAGTATTCACAATAAGTATTTCACAATATTTAAATAGTAGGGAAATCTGACAACGGCATGTGTGAATACCACTCCTGATGCATCACTAGGTTTTGGAGAGGATTTTTGGCCAATAATGGATTTTTGGATCATTTTTTTAATGAATTTGGAATAAAAGAAACATTTATATGGAACTCTGAAAACATATGTTATGGGTCCCACTCCAAATGCACCACCACATTCTGGAGAGGATTTTTGGCCAATACTGGATTTTCGGACCATTTTTTTAATGAATTTCGAATAAAAGAAGCATTTATATGGAATTCTAAGAGCATATGTTACGATTCCCATTCCAGACGCACCACCACGTTCTGGAGAGGATTTTTGGTCAATACTGGATTTGCGGACCATTTTTTAATGAATTTGGAATAGAAGCAACATTTATATGGAATTCGAAGAACATATGCACCACCAGGTTCTGAAGAGGATTTTTGGCCAATACTGGATTTTCGGACCATTTTTTAATGAATTTGGAATAGAAGCAACATTTATATGGAATTCTAAGAGCATATACACCACCACATTCTGGAGAGGATTTTTGGCCAATACTGGATTTTCGGACCATTTTTTTAATGAATTTCGAATAAAAGAAGCATTTATATAGAATTCTAAGAGCATATGTTACGATTCCCATTCCAGATGCACCACCAGGTTCTTGAGAGGATTTTTGGCCAATACTAGATTTTCGGACCATTTTTTAATAAATTTGGAATAGAAGCAATTCGAAGAACATATGCACCACCAGGTTCTGGAGAGGATTTTTGGCCAATACTGGATTTTCGGACCATTTTTTTAATGAATTTGGAATAAAAGAAACATTTATATGGAATTCTAAGAGCATATGTTACGATTCCCATTCCACGCGCACCACCAGGTTCTGGAGAGGATTTTTGGCCAATACTGGATTTGCGGACCATTTTTTAATGAATTTGGAATAGAAGCAACATTTATATGGAATTCGAAGAACATATGCACCACCAGGTTCTGGAGAGGAGCAACATTTATATGGAATTCCCGCTTGCAACATTCGGAAGGAAGCGTCGAAGACAACACAAACTTTATATATTCTTGCTCAAGATCAAAAACTGAATCAGTCCGTCCGCGTGTCCATGTGTTTGATTGTTCCTGACACTCTCACGGCCGTAATTTTTGAGATATCGAGCTGAAATTTGATACACATGTGTTAGGTGTCTGCAGGCAGGTTGTAAGTAAAATCGGGCAATATCGGTTTAAAAAATTTCAGAACCTAGGGAAGGGCATAGGCAACGTTTCATCCCGCGAGATAACCGAATTCTACGCGGGTGAAACCGCGGGCAACAGCTAGTATTTAAATATAAGAAAATGTTGGAGCAAAAGGATCTACAAAAAGATCAAAAGATCAAAAACCACTGCCATGCATTAAATGTCAAGAAACTGTTCAAAGTAACGGTTGCGCTGAAATGCAAGACCAGCCATTGAAACAATTACAATTTGCGGCAATTAGCAATCCAATCAGTGTTGAAGGTGGTGTTAGCAGTAAGTCTAGAGGTAGTGAGTCGTCTGAATCAGACACCAAAGTAACACCTAAAGAAGTGAATTTTAAAGGTGAAACCAAAGTAAGTTATAATTGTTGTACGATATTAAGAAATATTAACTCTTTTATAACATTTAGGGTCCATCCAAAATACATTTAATAGAGAGAATACTACGTTTGCAGCAGGCTTCTGCACGTCAAGCGGAAAAAATTGACTTTCTTGAAAATCACACTCTATCATTAATAGCTGAGCTTCAAAAGAAATCCAAAGTAGTGCAGTATTATATGCTAAGAGATCAAAGTGGTGCCCTAACAACGACGAAAAGTGACCAAAATAAAAGCGAGTTGGCTAAATATGATAATGGTGTCATGTCAGCTATTTACAATGGCATCAAAGGAGCCAAAAACAAAAGCATGACCTTGGAGTTGTCACTGGAAATAAATAGAAAACTACAGGCCGTACTAGAGGACACTCTTCTAAAGAATATTACGCTGAAGGTGATTGCTTTTGTATTATGGAAAAAATTTACAAAAATTAGGAAAACTTGGATGTGTTGGGTTTAGAAGTGGAAGAGTTAACACATAAACTGCGTCAAAGTCATCCTAAGGAAGTGTAGTGTGCTATTACATTCAATGGCATAAGTGTTTTTTTAAGTTTCGTTCTGTTATATATTCCGCAGACTCAATTTTTTTGTTATTTTATGTCACAAAATAATGCTAAATCCCTAAATGTACAAAAAACCACAATAAATAGTAATCAAAAAGTTTTGTACAAATTGTATTTTAAACTTCTTACTTTGCTTTACTTTAATCTTAAAATGTCTTTTATAACGCATTTTCGTAAAGCTTGCGAGCTTCGGGTAAAGGTTCCCCAACGCCCATGGTCATTTTTATTGTAGGTGTTTCATTTTCTGTTGCCAAACGAACAAATTTATTTTTACCCGGTTTAAAATGTATTTTCATTGTGGGACTTTTTTGACCCGTTTCTTCTTCCACGAAAGCCTTAAATAAGGGAGGAAATTCTACTTCATTGGCAAGAATCCTTTCGTTCACTTTGGTACTGTTCTTCATATATTTATATTCATCTTCCTTGCTCACCAACTCATAATCGGCTTTATAACTTGTACGGTAGATTTCGATTGGGTTGGGAATAGTTACGCCACGCCATGTTTTTTGAACAGTCACCTTGACTTTACGGGTAGTATCAAATGTTCTCTGTAAAAATTCAATTTAAATTTATTAAAAATATGAAAGATTTCAACTGATTGACAGTTATTAGGCACCTCATCATCTACTGCTTCCACCTTCAAAATACGCAGATAGCATGGTTCCGCATATCTTTGAAACATGTTTCGTATAACCATGCGACCAATGCCATAGTCTTTCAGATCGCCGATAATTTCCCACAAAGTTTTACCTTTGAAATCGGTCTTGCGGCCAATATATCTTATACCATTGCCGGACATATTGCTTCTATTTTTTTAATCTTACTTAAAGATGGCCAACTTATTGCAGGTTATCCGATGTGTTGAATATGTTGCATGCACTCTTTACTGCCGGGCCGGTATCAGACTGGGTTAGCACTTGTTTATCCTGATATATATATTATGCTGATATATATGTAAACATTTATAGTTCAAATAATGATTATAATTTTTTTTATTAGTTGTACAAATACGAAGTCTCTCTACATATACTTTATTCACAACACTCGAAAGAGGAATAAATAATCTCTGCAACAGCAGTTTTAATAAGTTGGCCAGAGTTTCTGCATTCATTTTATAAAAATCGCTTATTTTCCTGAAATGTTCCTCTAGTACGGGGTTGTTCAATAATTTCATATGATATAATAATAGATCTTTAACTCATTCCTTGTAAAAAAAACGCTGTATAAAAAGATGTTTTTAAAATGACTTAATTAAATTATATATATGTATAAAAACTACTGTAAATGAAATAAATGAAATGAAAATGATACGATAGGGTTCAAATTTGCCATAATGCGGCAATAGCCATCAATAATTTAATCTTAATTTTAATCGACAAAGTAAATAATAAATAATAAAATAATATGGTATTTAAATGGTTATTCAAAAGGACAAACGTTTTGTTTTTATACCCTGCACCACTTTGTGGTAAAGGGTTTATTAAGTTTGTGCGGATGTTTGTAACTCCTAAACGGCAAATGCCACACCCACTTTCAATTATACTGATCGATTCATGTTGAAGTTGTTTATTTATACACATTCGCTGATACACTTGTTCTTCGTGTACTTGTTCGATATATCGTATTTTAAACATAGGAAGCTTGTTCTGATTTGTTAACGAAATAAAATTTTTCATTATTCTCTCAAAATTCTTCTATCAAAGCAAAAGGCTTGTTTTTCATTTTTGCTCTGTTAATAGGTTATGGGCTTAACCCTTACCTGAAATAGCTAAATAATCATGGAAGATTACAAAATTGCCAAGCTTGAAGTTGCAGATAATTGGACATTGTGGAAGTTCCAGGTAAAGGTGGTGCTACGAGGTAGTAACCTTTGGGACGTTGTTTCTGGCGTGAAGCAGAAGCCTGCAGAAGCTGGTCAAGAATTAGAAGCATGGAAAACGTTGGATGCTAAAGCACAAAAGGTTTTGGTGGTATCCATGGGTGAAGAAGCTATGCTTCACATTATAAACTGTGAAAGTTCAGCGTCCATGTGGTCAACTTTAGAAAGTATATATGAGCAGAAATCACAGGCATCAATACATTTGTTGCAACAGCAGTTTTTTCAATATGTAAAAGACCCGCAAGATAGTATATCCATTCATATATCAAAGTTACAGAGGATGTCAAAACAGCTTGCAGATCTGGGTGAGCAAATATCTGATAACATGTTGATTACCAAAATATTAATGACTTTGCCAAATGAGCACAAACATTTTTTTGCGTCATGGGAAGCAACCGAAAAGAGCGAGAGAACCTTGCGAAATCTTACCTCTCGTCTTTGTATGGAAGAATCCAGATTAGGTATTCAACCGCAAAGGGTTGAAGCTTTTGCGGCGAAGCAGCATAATAAAACGACACAAAATAAAAAGTATACTCAACCCAAGGGAAAATGTTTTATTTGTAAAAAATATGGTCATTGGAAGCAGGATTGTCCACTCAAAAAACGCCAATCAAAATCGTCTGGAGATGCGTTCATTGGTGGTACTTTGTGTATGGGTCCTGAAGAAAATGCTTGGTATGCTGACTCAGGAGCAAGTGACCATATGTGCAACAAGAAAGAATGGTTCCGTGATTTCGTTCCTTTTAAGCCTCCTAAAGAAATACGTATTGGAGATGGAACAGCCATTCCAGCCTTTGGTAAAGGTGACATTTGGGTAAAGGCATTTGATGGCAAAATGTGGAATGATAAACATTTGAAAAATGTTTTATATGTACCCAATATCAAAATAAATTTATTTTCAACCAATTCGTGTCTTGATAAAGGGTACTCAATGACGGCTCAAGCTAATGAATGTATTTTTAAACGGCATGGTGTTGTGGTCCTAAGGGGCATAAGAGAAGAAAATTCAAAGCTTTTTAAACTACTGTTAAAGGTACGCACTATTTCTAATTATGCTAATGTTGCTGTCAACAAAAATGAATTACAATTATGGCATGAACGTATGTGTCATCAAGCAAAAGACCATGTTAAAGATGTTTTACGACATTTTAATGTTCAGTTTTCTGAGGGTAATACCTTTTGTGAAGGTTGTGTAATGGGTAAAAAACACAGATTGCCCTTTGTTGAAAGTCAAAATAGAGCTAAAGAGCCTGGCGAACTAGTACATACTGATCTATGTGGACCAATGCAAGAGACATCTTTTGGAGGTGCGCGCTACATGCTCCTATTCAGAGATGATTATTCAAATTATCGTTATGTGTATTGCATTATAAGTAAATCAAATGTAGTGGACACGCTTGATAAATTTCTAGACCAAGTAGAAGTAGACACGGGCAAGAGGGTGAAGACGTTAAGATCAGACAATGGCCTTGAATACTGCAATAAGGAGGTGTACGCTATATTGCAGAAGCGAAGAATTACTCATCAGAGATCTACTCCCTATACACCGGAACATAACGGACGTGCTGAAAGAGACATGCGGACGATTATAGAAGCAGCTAGGTCAATGATGTATGCTAAAAACTTGAGCCTTAAATATTGGGGTGAGGCCATCAACAATGTTGTCTATACGTTGAACAGAACTGGTAAAAGTCCTATTAAGGAAAGTACTCCTTATGAACTGTGGTTTAAGAAAAAGGCAGACATATTAAATTTACGTATTTTTGGATCAGAATGCTATGTTCATATACCAGATGAAAAACGGCGCAAGTTAGATCCGAAGTCTAAAAAGGGTGTTTTTGTTGGTTATGAAGAGCATTATAAAGGTTATCGCATTTGGATACCTTTAGAAAGGCACATTGAAATTTTAAGGAACGTGTTAGTTCGAGAAGTATGTGATTCTCCAGTTATTATAAATGATTTTAAGGAACATGATGAAGTAGCACATTTGCCAGAAGATAACATTAAAGAGGATGATCAGAAGCATGCAATTGATGAATTTGAAGATGCTGAAAGTCCTCAAGACAACATGGACCAAGAATCGCCAATACCAAAACATAAATATAACCTTCGCTCGAGGGAAAAAGATTTTGGTTTAAATTTTTACAGTGCTTTCTTTGCGGATACAGAAGAACCTAAGAGTTATAAGGAAGCTATTTCAAGTGATGTTAATGCGCAGTGGAAGCAAGCCATGGATGAAGAATTTAGGTCTCTCATAAAAAAAGGCACATGGAATTTGGTAGATCTTCCGGAAAGCAAAACTGCTATAACTAACAAGTGGGTATACAAAATTAAACGTGACAAGGATGGGACTATTGAACGTTATAAAGCACGTTTAGTCATACGTGGTTTTACGCAAAAATATGGAGTCGATTACGAAGAAACTTTTAGTCCAGTAGCAAAATTTACTTCTATACGAATGATTTTAGCTTTATGTACTTCCTTAAAATATAACATCTTGCAATTTGATGTGAAAACAGCATTCTTGTATGGCTATGTACAAGAAGACATTTACATGGTTCAACCAATCGGTTATGAAGATGGCAGCAGTAAGGTCTGTAAATTGAGGAAAAGCCTTTATGGCCTAAAGCAAGCCTCTCGATGTTGGAATAAGCGATTTACGGAAATGATCAAAAGGTTCAATTTCACAGTTAGTGCAGCAGACTCGTGTGTTTTTATTGGCAGCATAAATAATAAACGTCTCATATTGGCAATTTATGTAGATGATGGCATTATTGCGGCAGAGTCAACTGAAGCATCATCTATTTTTATTGATTTTCTCAAAAATGAATTTGAAATCAAGGTGATAGATTCCTTCTTTTATTTGGGCATGGAAATAGCCATTGAAACTGATCGAACAGTTATTCGTCAAACTGTTTATACCAAGAAGATTTTAGACAAGTTCAACATGGCTAATGCAAAAGCAGTGAGTACGCCTATAGAAAATATTTTTGAAAGTACAAACGAAACATCACAATCCAAATTTCCATATCGTGAAGCTGTTGGCTCTTTAATGTATTTAGCCATTGGAACGCGTCCTGACATTGCTTTTGCTGTTTCATATGTTAGTCGGTTCTTAGACAATTATCAAGAAGAACATGTCACAGCATTAAAATGGATTTTTAGATATCTCTGTGGAACGATTGGACATGGAATTGTTTTCAATAAAACTGATAATTTTTGTCTCGATTGTTTTACAGATTCAGATTTTGCTGGTGATTTAGAAACGAGACATTCGACAGGTGGTTATGTCATAATACTTGCTAAAGGTCCAGTGTCTTGGTCGTCGAAACGACAGCAAACCGTGGCTCTTTCTACTACAGAAGCTGAGTATATATCAGCATGTGAAGGTGTAAGGGAATTAATATGGGTCCAAAGACTATTAAAAGAGTTGGTTCCAGAAGAAATTGGCGTTTCCACTTTATGGATTGATAACCAAAGTGCCATCAAGCCTATTAAGAATCCTCAGTTCCACAAGAGAACCAAGCATATAGATGTGAAGTACCACTTCATAAGGGAGGTGTATGAAAATAAAGGCTTCAAGTTGAAGTACGTTCCAACTAGCGAGCAACTTGCAGACATATTTACAAAGCCAACAAAAAAGGAGCATTTTTCAAAAATTAAAGTGATGCTTAACGTAATACCATAACAAGCGAATGACCTTATAAATAAAAGTGGAAGTGTTGAAGTTGTTTATTTATACACATTCGCTGATACACTTGTTCTTCGTGTACTTGTTCGATATATCGTATTTTAAACATAGGAAGCTTGTTCTGATTTGTTAACGAAATAAAATTTTTCATTATTCTCTCAAAATTCTTCTATCAAAGCAAAAGGCTTGTTTTTCATTTTTGCTCTGTTAATAATTCAGAATCAAAATCTGAATCGATTTAACCATCTCCGCCTGTCCGGCTGTTCTCCTGTCTGTCCATCTATATTTGCACCCAAGCTACAGGTGGCATTTTTATACCCTACACCTCCGTGATGAGGGTATACTAAGTTTGTTCTTCTGTTTGTAACACCCAGAAGAAGGCGTCAGATACCCTACAAAGTATATATATTCTTGATCTGCGTCAAAAACTGAGTCGATTTAGACATGTATGTCCATGTGTCGTTGTATCTGTCTGTTGTTGGCACTCTCACGGGCGTAAATTTTGATATATTGAGCTGAAATTTTGTACAGAGACTTTTAGTTTTGACGCAGACCGCTATTTAAAACGGGCAAAATCGGTCAAGAGCCACGCCCACAATCGACAAAAATCTATTAATCTGCCACAAAAATTGAGCTATAAACTTGAAATTTGGTACGCGTATACATAGTTATCCCATTGACTGACATGCCAAAAGTGGGCCTGGTCGAATAACAGACACGCTCACAATTTACAAAAAACCATCTTCAACGTAACAGTAGACTTGCATGCTGATACGTAAGACATACACTATTAGAAGGCGCAATATACATATAGTTGCCACGCCCACAATTGTGGATGGGGAGGGTATTTAAGATTTGATCTAAGCCATATTTAGTTTTTTACTTGTTTGAGATATTTCAATGAAATTTGGTACAAGGACATGTATTGGCCCAAAGGGGAGCCCTTTTGAAAATGGACTAGATTGGACCATTTTTAGAACACCTTCCCATATAATAAAAAATTTTTTTATTTCATAAACAAACAAAAAATTAAAAATTTTCTGACATACATACCATACGTATAATTTTGAAATTTTTGAATGAAATTTTTGTATGTATGTATAGACAAATGAAATTTTTCATTTTTCAAAGAAAAAATTAGATTTAATAATATATCAAGTGGTGTAGGGTATCTGATAGTTCAGCTTGACCGACTATAATATTTTCACTTCTTTATACGGAAACTTAATGTTCATAACTATTGCCATGAACATTAACAATATGGTGTTGTTGTTGTTGTTGTTGTTGAGCGCTCTCATGTAAGCCTAGTGTTGCATAAGCTGCTGCCTTTGATGCATTCACCTGAGCTTCTGCAGCCGATGCTGTGGCCTTCCAAGCGGCGTCTTTTGTTGCTTCGAAATCTACACTGGCCTGCTTTAAACGTTCTTCCAAATGTTCCAGACGACCTTTCGCCTGTCCTACCATAGCTGACTGTGAGGCCAATTGATTGGCCACTTCAGTGGCTGTTTGTTCGGCCTGTTCACTAACAGATTTTGCATTGTTGAGGGCAGCCGTTAATTCAGCAACATGATTGTTAGCGCTCTGGGCTGTTTGTTGAGCTAATTTTGAAGCCAAACGAGCTGTCTTTAGTTGTTCCAATTCGCGTGTTAAAACTTTTTGCGCCTCCGTTGTCTGCTGTTGCAATTCTTCCAACAAAACATGTTTCCCCTCTAGGGCCGCTTGAGCGGTGGCAGCAGCTTGTGTGGCGGCCTGTGCTAAAGTGTTTTTCGCTACAAAAGCAGCCTGTTCAGCAGCAGCATGTTGGGAAGCAACTGCACTATGCGCCTGATGAGCTGAACCCTGAGCAATCGAACGTAATCCGCTGCCAATACTATAACCAGCTTTATGGCCACCACCATCACTACCATAGTCCTGTACAGCCGTACCCGATTCTGATTTATATTCCACATCTACATCACTCCCCGATAAACCATCATGAATTAACGCTGCCTCCGATGAAGAAACTTCATAGATTGTGTTACTAGCGGGATGATGGGGCGATGAAGGAATTTTATAAACATAACCGTTACGTTTAGTAAAATGTCCTACTGCCTGAGTGCAGTGGTGTTCAACTAAAAAAGAATGATTTGTTTCTTTTTAATATTTTTAATATGTTTTTTTTTAACCAATATTTATCCTTTAACTAACGTACCTAAGATTATGGAAATTATTACCGCTATACAGTACGTGTGATACATGATAGGTGTGATACATGTGTGTTTGATTATAATAAAATTCATGATGATTATATAGCTTCGTTTTAATTAAGAACAATAATAACAACAACAATAACAACAACAGCAACAAAATCAGTCAACCATTACTATGCATAAAGTACTACTGGCTACTCTTCAATACTTTACTATTATTTTTATTATTTTTTTTACATATTTGCTTCTTTCTTTATATATGTTGTTTTTGTTATAGTTGTTGTTTATTGTTATATTACAATTACTTTAATTGCACTTTTGATGTTAATTGAATTTTTTCACATTTCTTATACTCTCTTCAATATTTAGCTGCCTGTTGAATATGTTAAGGTGGTAGGTATGGTATAGGAGTGAGTGCGTTTGTATATGAAAGAATGAAATACAGTTTTCGATACCAAACCAAACCAAACTACTTTATAATTTTTAGAATCATTATAATCATTATCCAGCCAAGTTATTGTTATGTGTTTATTGATTATGTGTCATTTTTGACAAGCACATGCAACAACATCATACCAGATATATATTTATAGAGTTGTAAACACAGTTAAACGTGATCTCTTGCAATTGCACACACTTTGCTTAATATATTGCATGCCTATCCAATTATACACCAGCACTTACGTATAAATATTTATTTATAATTATTTTGGTTATATGTGTATAACATGTACGAGCAGGTATTATGTGTAGATATGTGTGTGTGTGTGTGTGTGTGTGTGTGTGTGGAGTATAAATATTGTAGTTAAGGTAATGATGAAACAAGGAAACTGAAATAATTAATATGCTTCTAAATATATAATCAAACGTGAGCATTATTGGTTATGAGTTGATTGCATTATTTTGAAAACCACAGCTTCTCGATTAGCAATAAAATTCATTTAATTAAATGTTCTCGTCACCGTTTCATAAGAGAATTTCTCTTAGCTCTTAAAAATGTTTGCAATTGATGAATAGATAATATTGAAGCTTTTTATTAAAAGGCCATCATACCCGACTTGACTGAATATTATTAGCATTTATTTCTTCTTATCTTATAACCACCATTTTGGGATCAAAATATTTATATAGTGCTTGATGTAGGAGAAAATTTTTGATAAATTGGTTTCAGTGGATGGTGGAAAACATAATTTTCTTTTATTAAATTTGTTTATTTTATTTTTAATATTATATAAATAAATTCATTTTAAATACATGGAATCGGTTTATAATAAATATTACTTAAATTTTTATATAGGTATGTGTGTTAATAAACATCATTTCAGTTATAAATGAAGTTTATCCTGCCCGTGCCAATGTTTCCATTACATGTTGTTTGTGTTTGTTGAATAAGTTAGTTAAGGAAGATCTCTATCTGGATAATAAATTAACCAAAAATAATAATAAAATCTCAAACAAATGTATGTGTGTGTGTATGAAAAGAGTCAGAGTGCTTGTATGTGTTTGTTATTATTACTCATAGTAAAATATTTATATGTGTATGTGTATACAAAGAGGAAGCGAAAGATATTAAAACAAAATCACGGAAAATGAAATTGAAATATGTCTTGCTGAAAGCAGCGACTGTTATGTGTGTTGGTAAGTGATCATTTGTAGTATTGCGTTGTCTGTTGTATCCAATCCAAATAGTGTGAGACACGAACATAAACGCCCGGTACGTTGACTTGACCGCAACCAATGCCCCAGGAAACTACACCGATCACGTTCCAAATACCATTACGTTCGCACACTAACGGTCCACCACCATCCCCTTTGCACGCATCTTTGCCATCTTCACCGCCAGCACATAAAAAGCCCGGATTCAATTTATAACCGTAACCCAGACGCGTGTGACGCAATTGCATTTCACATTGATGATGTGACAGTATGGGCACATCAACTTCTTTCAATATATTCTGATATTTGCCTTGTTCACCGAATGCATCTTTGCCCCATCCAGTTGTCCAACAGCGAGCTCCCGTAAAATCGGAATATTTATCTGGCAAACAGGCGGGACTGATGTGTGGATTTTTAGAAAAGTCAACAGGATGATCTAATTTCAAAATTGCCAAATCATTGTCCAATGTGCCAGCGTAGTATTCGGGATGTATTTGCACCGAGATAACGTCTCGTTCTAAATAAGGGAAGAATTCCACATCATTGTTAACATCCCATTCACCCAAGCGGGCCTTTAAATTGTGACCATTTTGCCTGAAAATATGCCATCAATATAATAAAAATATTTGGATTCTCAATAAAAGAAATTCCTGCTTACGATTTAATGCAATGCGCTGCTGTGAGAACATGCTGAGCACTGATTAGGGTACCACCGCAGGCATAAATGGACTCCTTTGGGTCTTTCTTTAAAATAGCCACATGCCAGGGATATTCGGCAAATTCACTGTTACCATCCACATAAATCGGAGTTTTAATGCGTCCGGTAATACCAGCAGCATTACGTACGCCGCATCGTCCATATTGATGAGATGGGGGGATAGCATGCAAAGGACGGCGACAACAAACTTCATTAATGCGGCAAGTTTTCTCACCCGGGTGGTTACCGTAATAAGCACGCTACAAAAAAGTAAACAACGTTTAAATAACAAATTATACGCTAGTGTAGACTTTTTAAAAACATACACCGATCTGATCTATTCAAAATTCTCACTATGAATTAAAAAGATTACCTGTTGCTGTTGTTCTGTCAATTGATCATAGAATTTAATATGGCGCCTCTTACGATCATGAGGAAAAGCTACATGATCACTTGTGTGATTTGTTTCGGAGGAAGATGTTTTTTGTGATTTCAAAATCTTGCGCTCTTGCTCTACTTCCCCAAACAAAAAATCAGAATTATTTGTGTAAGTATTGCGATTATAGATCGGTTCCTGACTTTCTTCCTGTAAGGGTCTATCAAAACTGACATCATATGGGTAAGGATGTTGATTTTCTTCCATAGGAAATGGACTTTGCTCATAGAACTCGTAGTGAGGCAATTCAATTGGAGTGGGTAGTGAATGTAAAATATGTGTTTTACTGTGATATTCATATATTGATGGTATTGGTATTGTTTCGATAGCGGAAACCCCTTGAGAAGAATAATATTCGTGCGATTTTTCATCTGTTATTACTCCTGGATAATCGTGAGTATATTGCGAAGAAGAAAAGTGTTCATGATGATGATATTGTGTATTATGTGTTCCGATGGGTTTAGACTTTAAAAGTCTATCGACCTTCTGTATTATGTTGGTATTGTGTGGTATTGGTGTTTCCTGAAGGTTGAATAAAGGTTTAACAACTTTTTCACCAAATTCAGTTTTCTGAACCTGCACAGAAACCAAAGAATTAACATTGATCAATCCCACATTAGGACCATTAGGACTGACAGAATCGAAGTAAGGATTTTGAATATTTGCAAGATAGTGATCAGTCAAAACGTTAGGTTCATAATCAGCATTATTAGGTGGGAATGGTAAACAGAAGGATATACCATAAGTGGGTAAATTGTGTGGTTGCATTAACGGCTGAGCATGAAGAAGCGGTGGTAATTTACGCTACAGGGTAAAAAATTTATCACAATGCAGTTGAGCTTTACACTAATAAACGAAAAAAGGTTGTACAAAGGTGCGTGAAGAAAACTTGAAATAATAATCTAAGCGGTGCCATGTTAATGATCAATCGACAGAAAAGTTATTAAGGTGTGTTATTCCAATTTAATGTTAAACGAAGGTTTGGTTTCACTGAGGAAAATTTATAATTGCTTACTAAAATTAAATAGTGTGCGAAAGTTATCAACGGATTAATTGATTTCTGTCTTAAATTGCAATTGTTTACCTACCCCTTCAGCGTCTAAATGTAAATCGCTGGCATCATTCGACTGTTTGTCTTCAGCTATATCGGTGTCACGTTTGCTTCGCCCTATGTCTTCATCATTTTTCACGATCTCATCTTCCATTGCTTGTCCCATTTTCGATTGAGCTTGGTCTTGAGCAGTTCCATTTACCATGTGATCATCAGCTAGAGCTTCAATATTTGACGCTAGATTGCGTGGATCTATAGGTAGAATTAAATCTTCTTTACGACCAATCCGATCGGCTGCTGAACACTGATTATATGGAACACATTGGCAATCAATAAATTGATTGCGCGACGTATCAAAAGCACCGTTGCCATAATATTGCCCTTGTCCTGCATAACCGGAAGTCAAGGTATTATAATTGGATGCTGCAGCTGAAACACCATCAACATTGTGCAGTTCTTTTTTATAATAGTTGGGATTTTGGGTATGGTAACTTGGTCCAACGTTTGGATTTATTGGATTGAAGCCCGCTGCATAAGAACCATCAAAACCATTTTGGCTAAGGAGACCGCCACCTTGAGAAGCACCGTTAAAGCCAGCAGTAAAAGCCGGCGATTGAGTATAAACCGCTGAAGATTGCGCTAAATCTGAAAAGTCCGTGTTGATGTTTTGTCCTGAGCTTAAAGGTATTGTTACACTGGGTATTTTGGGTGTTTCGTTACCATCTTCCTTTACATGATGATAGTGGTGATGAACATGTTGTTGAAGATTACTATTTGAAGCAGATTGGCTGTTAGCAATATTATGGTTCAAAGAGGAAGCAGTTGGTAGTGCAGAAGAAGCCGCTTGAGGACTATAAAAATTTGTTTGCTGTGAACTGGCAAATTGTATATTATCGGGTTTTTCAAATGGGTAGTCAGGTGCTGCATTATTTTGCGCACTATATGTTGGACCCGGGGGCTTATTGCCATAAATAATGGATCCTGCGGGAGGTTTATTGAAACCAACAATATTGGGCGGTGGTGATTCTCCATTGTAAATTGGTCCCGAATAAGAGCCCGATGTAGTGTAGGTAGGTTTGAGAGATCCTGCATAACCAACCTTACGTGGCGGTCCAAATGCACTATTCTGCGGATTGGGATGACCCTTGAAGTGATTGGGAGGAGGCATAGGCCTAGGCGGTCCATATGGACGGCCACCAAACCTTCCCGGCTGTGGGGCATGTGCATGAACAGAAGAATAGAAGGGCCGTTTACCTTCTACTTCACAACTCATCAAACCCAAAGCACATAATTTATCACGCACCAAATTACGTGCCTCTATATCATTGCCTTGCATCAACGCCTCATCGATGTTACCATCTTCATATAAAGCATTATATTCATTCAACATGCGCCCCTCCCGTCTAGATCTAATAATCCGTTCGATTAATTCACCAATTTCTGTATGATTGCTATAATTGTCGCTTTCGTAAACATCATAATTACGGCCTTGAATTTCATCTGCTGCTTTTATGGAGGCAGGTTCTGTAGAGCGACGCATTAACATTGACTCTTTACCGGAATTAACCCAATCACCACCCCAGTTCATTACATCTTCAGCATTACATTGTTCCCGTATAGGGGCACATAATAAAAAAGCCACCGCTATGATCCATTTCCATTTTCTGATAGCACTCATACTGTTGGTAGGCGAAATGGAAAGAAAGAAGGAAAGAAAGAGAAAAAACTGGTTTTTTAAAAATACGAAAAATAATTGTTAAGTAATCAAAGCATGTTTTCATTAACTTATAACCTCAATACGTAAAAACTTGAATGGTCATTGTGCTACATTGTCTGTTGGTATGTTTGTTTATTTTGAAATTTATCTTCAAATATTACGTATAAACTGGGAACCAATATCACGATTGCATGATATCTTTGCTCAGCTATAAATACATACAAACCGGCTGCAAAGCCAAGCCTGAGTCATCTTAAGCTTGGGCGAGTATGAGTATCTGTATGAATGTGTATAGTGTTGGGTAAATTGAATAAAAAGTGTAAGAGAAGACTTAATGAATGAGAAAATGTCTTGCACAGCAGAAAGATACAAAACACTTTTACTTTCGTTTAAGGTCATTAGCTCCGCGCCAGCATTGTTCAGTCAGCCAACAGTCAGCTTGATGGCCGGCTTATTTTGCGGTTATTATTGTTGTATTGTTTAGAAAATTTTTTTTTATTAAATCTCATTGTTTCAATCTCTCAAATCAAGTATTTTTCTTTTCTTTTTTTTTTTTTTTTACTATTTTACCATAAAATCATTTCCTTCCTTAGTTTTTTGTTCATGGCTTCAACAAATTGAAATGTTGCAAGACTAGACAATACAATATGTTTAAGTATAAAATGGATAAGGGTAGGTAGTAATTGTTGTTGTTGTTTTATAAGAAATTAGACGATAATTAGCTTTCGATTTTTCGACCATACAATTCATCATGCATTGCCGACCATTGAGCTTCAAGCAATACTATTTAAATAATGTAAAATTAATGTTATACAGTACAATATATTGTTCATTTCAATTGGTTTTTGGTTTTTTGCAAAAGTGTTGTAGTTTACATGGGATATATGTTTTCTGTTATTAGGATGTACAGACATTTAACACAAATTCATTTAATTGACTTCTAGTGACAATAATAATTACAAACATTGCTTTTTAGAGGCATTATAATATACCCTACGGCATATACTGGACTAATGTCACAAAAAATATTGAAGCCCACGTTTTATTTTATCATTCACATATGTATGTGGATGTTATAAAGTCCGTTTATGGATTTTTGTTTGTTCCAATTATATGATGAAATTTCTATGATATATGGCATGAAAACGAAAGTAGGTCCCAAAAGAGCTCCAAATGGATGAAAGCAGACCGTTTTTATAATATGGGTCTTTTAGCTTTTACACGATTTTACTTATTTTGAATTGCAGCCTAAAATAGTTAAAATCAGATCATTTTTAAAACGTGTATCCTGAGGCTCTTGAACGAGTTTGCTTATTTTAAATTGCAGCCTATCGATGTCTAAGCAATTCTGATCATGATCTCTAATCTGTGGCCAAACCAAAGTCTTTGATTTCATTTATAAAATATTCCCTTTTTTCATACTCATATTACCATTTATATTTATTTTTGCATCATTATAAAAACCTCTGTAGGTAAATTTTTTCCCACAACTTGACTTGTTGTAAAACTTAAAGTTTCACTTTTGGTAATATAAAGTTTTTTTTTTTGGGGTTTTTTGATTATTTGTCGCTGCTTTTTCAAGGTTTAAGAAAGTGCTGTTTGTTGTTGTTGTTGTTAATGTTATTAATCTTGTTAATGAGTTGCCAGTTGATTATGTAACGTGCAAAATTTTAAAATAATTTTTAAACTTTTAACCAAAAAAAAAAAAAAAAACCAAAAAAACTCACTTTAAGCGGCTCGGTACACGGGTTTGATATTTTTAATATTTTTTATTAGAAAAATAAATAATTAAATCCTTATTTGTTTGTTCATTCAATTCGCTGTTTGTTTGTTTGCTTTTTTTTTTTTTCTTTCTTGGTAAACTACTTGGTATGGTGTCGTTCCGTTGACTGTAACTGTAATGTTCAAGTCTGTCACTTTTTATATTGGAATGGAATGGCTTCTCTTGTGGCTTAGTCTCTCGTTTAAGTTAAAGTTTAAATTTCGTCTCCATTGTTGATTGTACACTTTTTCTTGTGAGATTTAATGTTTAATGTTTAAGTATTAGTGTTAATGAATATAAAGCATACAAAGTACTCCCTTGTAGGTTGAATGTGTTATATGTTTGTACACATGTCTGTATGTATGATATTCCTTATAACAAAATTGGATTTGACCAATATTAAACATAAACAAGCAGGAATACTAAATATGGCTTAAGCAAAATCTTAAATACCCTCCACATCTACATACGAATAGTGGGCGTAGCAGCTATATGATTACTTCCTCTAAGGGTGCATGTATTACGTATGAGCTTGCAAGTCGAGTTTTACGTTCTTTTGCAAATTGTGGCCTTGTTTGTTATCCAACCACGCCCAGTTTTGACACATTTATAGAAAAAATAATTGTAAGTAAGTTTGGAAAATTTCTTTTCAATATCTCAAAATTTACGAGCGTGAGAATGCCAACAACAGACACACATGCCTAGATCGATTCAGTTTTAGACGCTGATCAAGTTATACATACATGTAACACATATACTTTGCAGAGTCTTTAACGCCTCCTTCTAGGTGTTGCAAATGTAATGACAAACTTAGTATATTCCCATCTTATGTGTAGACTTAAAAAAAATACCAAGAAAATATATTTTGGTTTATTTCTGGGTTTTTGGGTTTTTCAGGCACTTTATGTTGAATATAAAAATTTTATAATTCTTTACATAATATTATTAAAATTTTTATTGCGTATAGTAACAATTTGGAAACAAACTTAATTTAATTTTTAATTTATTGTTTAGTTTAATCTAAATATAACTGAATAATAAAGGTTTAAGAATTAAGGTCAACATCCTTTGAACAATTTATTTTCAAGAGAATCATTTGTTGTTGACAAATGGATTTAAAAATACTTTGTATATGTTACATATGCATAATAACTATTAAGTATTAAATAAATATTAATGTGGTTACTATTATGAAGGTATATTTATTGTTGTTGTTTTATTGTTAGATCGGCCAAAACAACGCCAGGGTAATGACCAATTTCAAATGACCGCATTTACTTCAATGCCATTAAAGACGTCATCACTTGCACGACAATATATGAATGCCTATAATATCATATATTGTATTTATGTATGTGTTTATGTATAAGCATGTAAAACCTTTACACAGACATGTTATGGTCACAAACATAAATTTACATGTTCTGTGTACGTATTGGTTTTGCATTTAATTCATTTCGTTTTTCGTTGTGAATACTTAAATTTTACAAAAACATACTTATATGTATATATATATATATATATCATTATATTCACAATATCGGGTAAATGTTGTATTTGAGAAACATTGAGGGAGTCTCCAAATGATTCATTTTGCTTTTTGTTTTATTTTATTTTACTTTATTTATTATTATGAATTTGTTTTAAAGGGTTTTAATGTGTGTGAAGGTTAATGAAGCTGTGCTTTATATTTGACATTTTCCTATATGACTATATTATACAAACTATTTAATCTAAATAATTATATACCGTACCAGGCTAGATAATGTTTGATTGTTGCATTCACGATGTAAATGAGTTATGTTTTGTTTGTGTTTTTATACCCTCCTTATAAAGTTCAAAGTATACTAAGTCTGTCATTTCATTTGCAACACCCAGAAATAGGCGTTAGAGACCCTACAAGGTATATATATTTTTGATCAGCTTCAAAAACTAAATTGATCTAGACAATTATATCCGTGTGTCCGCGTGTTTGTCTGTTGTTGGCACTCTAATGGCCGTAAATTTTGAGATATTGAGGTGAAATTTTTAGCATACACTTCTAGGTTTTTTACACGCAGATCGCTATTTAAAATGGAAAAAATCAGTCAAGATCCACGCCCACAATTGACAAAAATATATTTAGAAGAAGCTTAGTGTACCCTCATCACTAAGGTGAAAGGTATAAAAAACCATATTTCACATTAAACTCGTCTGCCATGTCCACTCCTTGTAGATGTGGAGGGTATTTACGATTTGGCCTAAGCCAGATTTAGTTTTCTTACTTGTTGCTTTAATAATTATACATTTTCACTTTCACTTAACATTTTGAATTTTCCTTTGCCTTTATCTTCCTCTAAGCATACATTTTACGGTTTATTTCATTTACATACATTTACAAATTGGTTGATAACACTTAGCCTTTAAAACTCAACGAAGAGGAAATTTTTATATATACTCGTACACCATCTTTTTCACAATCGTACTATTAGGATCATAATATTCAAATGAAAGCTTAATATATTCAACATATATTTATATTAAGAATGTTTAGCTTTTTAAATGAATTATGGTTTTTAGGGTGTTAATAGGATATGTGTACAATGTAGAGTGTCAAGAGGTCGGATTTGTTTTACAGCTTTTCTTATGCAAGAGTTTTCCTCATTTACTTAATATAAATAATATGATTTCCATTAATATTTCTTAAATGGGAAAATCCATTGAACACCACCACAATACAGAGAGTTTCAATGGTTTCATACAAATAATTTACAAACTTACATTTTTCTAGTTTATTGTGCAAATTCTTGTTTATTATTGTTATTAAAGCCTTCTTTTTTTTATATATATATATAAAAAAAACCTTGTGGGGAATTCCCCAATGGTTTTGGGTTGTTCGTGTCTGTGTCAATGTGTGTGTATGTATTTTTGGTGTATGACATAACAAGTTAGACAAAAAAAAAAAAAAAAAAAAAAAAAACCAAATCACAACACATTGATAGATACACACAAATTTTATGAATCATATCATAGCTATACCCTACACTATGTATGATAATAATGTTTGCCACCTTCATATGACAACAATCTATTTATGAATAATTTTTTGAAATAATTTACAGAGGATGTTGGTATATGCATATATTCCTACTGGACTATCATACATTAGGAGTGAAAAATTTATTGTGCCTTCTATATATAATATAATAATATATAATGTAATATAAATAATATATATATATCTTTGTCCTTAAGTGCTTAATTGTATTAACTGATTTTTACTTAATAAAAAAATTAAACAAAAATGAATGAAACGATTTTACCGTTGATCCCAAAGCATGTTTTTATTTTTATTTCAAATCTGTAAATGAATGTTTCCTCTCTCAAAATCGTACCAAAAATCAACTAGACACTACACTTTACTTATATATTTAATAGATTCACATACATTTACTTGTTTTGTGTGTAACACTGCAAGTCAAACTTTACAGGAAGCAGTGTTTCCCAATCGGTGTTTCGCATGTAAATGCAAATTTTCACATTGATCACTATGATTAAGTTTGCATAGAGCTTGAATTTTATATGAAGCAGTGTTTCCCAAACTGTGAGTAAACCACTTAAAAATCCTTAAATGCAAATTTCACACTCATTAGGAATAAGTTTGCATGTAGCATGAATCTTATATGAAGCAGTGTTTCGCAAACTATACTTCACGGGTACTTAAAAATCTTTAGATGTAAATTTTACACTCATTATGATTAAGTTTTAAAAATGTTATGAGTGATGTTAAAGTTATTACCTAATGTTGCTTAATTCTTACTCATTGTTATGGTTCTTAAGCTTGTGATATCTTTTAATGAAATAAATAAAAATAATAGATTTTTAAATATTTTCAATAGTCTGTCATAAGCTTACAGCATATATCTCTTTATATAATCGTTACATCAAACTGTTTTATAAATCTCTCAATTATTTGTCATCAGTTAATTCAATTAAATTTGATTCACTCTTATATATACAATGTCAGTTATATGAACATCTCCATAAAATTTATTGCGCATATATGAAATAAATAAATAGTATCTGTATATAATATTTACAAACAATATATAATGAATGGTAAACAATCTCTCTAAACAAATTATTAGTAAATAATATACAAATTAACTGACTAACTAAAGTATCCCATGATGATTTAAATAAGTTCACATTGCTAACATCATTGCAGTAATTTCACAACCTAATTAATCCCAGTGGTAAAAAGATTTAATGATTCTATTCAAATAAGTTATATTATTGGTGCAATTCCTTTGAAAAATATGGCTGGAATCGTAAATAAATGATAAAGAAAACAAGCACAAAAATTGAATTTGGCTTGGCCAAATCTTAAATACCTTTCACAATTACAATGGTGGGCGTGACATATATATATATATATTAGGTCCTCTAATAATGTATGTATTACGTATCAGTTGATTTACAAGTTGAGTTTTACGTTGAGTATGGCTTTTTGTATAATGTGGGTGTGTTTGTTATACGACCACGCCCACTCCCATCGATTAATAAGATAACTATAGATATGTACACCAAATTTCAACGTCATAGCTTAATTTTTGTGGCAGATAAATAGAATTTTGTCGATTTTCAATGCTGATTAAGGATATATATACTTTGTAGATTCTCTAACGCCTACTTCTGGGTGTAGCGAAAGAAATGACAAACTTAGTATACCCCCCACTTTATGTTCTTATATTTTATATACTTTACACATTAAGAAGAAGAAGAAGTTGTAATTGATATTTTAAAATTTTTTTATTCACAAATTATCTCAAAACTTTAATTTTTTAAAAATAGTTGAATTATGAAAATGTTGCCTTTAAAAATTTCGTGTAGTTTACTTTTAGGCTGTCTTCATTAAAGCGTTTCTAAAACGTCAATCATTTCAATAGCTGATATGATAATGTGAAAATTCAGTTGGCGTCTTGTATGGCAACTGGTGGTGAATAGCACAAACAAAAGAAAGATAAAAATAATTAATTTAATATATTTAATTTTTAATTTTTCTTTACATACATATTTTGCCGCATAAACGTAGGGTACATGTTGTACAGCGGTTAAATCTGTTGGTATAAGTGCAGCGGTACTTATTAAAGGATTTATTGACGATATTATAGGTGATACAGCTTCCACATAAGCGGCATGTTCAGTGTTGGCTGGAGCCACATTGGGTTGTGGTTCTAATTTGACCAATAATGGTGTACTAATAGCCAGACCGGGCTGCAAAATAATGGCCCCAATCATCAGAATTATCTATAAAGAGGGAATTTAAAAAAAATGAATATTTTTTATTGTACAATAGTTAATATTTTCTATAAAACTTACAATATTTTTCAACATAGTGCTGCCGGTTGGGTTGATCTCTTTCTGTTTAAGATTCTTAAAAATTCAAGGCTTTTTATATGATTTCCATGATATGCCATAATCTCAATAAAGTGAAAATGATCGTATTCCTAGCTGTCTTCTATAAATACCTACATACATACATACATAAACTCCTAGTGAAGCACGTTATGTTCTTTAGTTATTTTTAAACTTGTTTAGAATGTATTTAAAGCGGATTAAGATGAAAAAATGTGCAGCGCTCCAGGACTTTATAGATAGGAAGCAAATGAAAATTTTTAAATTGGCAAAACTTTGCCATTAAATACTCTATAAATATAATACAAAATAAATATATAAAAATTTACTTTAAAATAAAGCGTTATGGGAGGAGGAATTCTTAAAAATGGCTAATCGATGTGTTTTATCACATTTCAAAGAAGCAGGATGAATAAAAAATAGTAGTAAATAGTAATTATGAAAATGCAATCTTTAAAAATTGAGTTAAAAAGATGAACAGTAAATTGAAAAACTTCACTTGACTCATTCTGAAGTGAAGTGATGTGAAATATAATGAAATTTTTAGTCTCTCTTTAGCTTTTTTGTGGTTTCCAAACATCTACCCAAACTTAATATTCCTTGTAACACAAACTGTTGATTGTAAGCTTACCTAGGTATACTTACTTAAGTAATAATACATAAAAGGTTGTGCAAAAAAACTTAAAACAAGTAAGAAAACTAAACTTGGCTTATACCAAATCTCAAACATCCTCCATACAATGGCAGTGACTACGTCTTTTTATAATGTATGCATAGCTTGTAGGTCGAGTTGAACGTGGAATATGTTTTTTTATAAATTATGGGTGCATCTGTTAGCCGATCATGAGATCATAGACATACGTACAAAATATCAAGTTTATATACTATTCGACCACACCCATTTTTTTAACAACAATGAAATAGTAATTGTTAATATGTGTACAAAATTTCAACTTAATAGCTTACTTTTTGTGGGAGATACATATATTTGTAGGCGTGGCTCTTGAAGATTTTTCCCATTTTAAATAGAAGTCTTTGCAAAATTTCAGCTTAATATCTCAAAATCTACAAATTTACGCACATGAGAATGCCAACAACAGACAGACACAGGGACGCACGGACATACTTGTCTAAATCGACTCTGTTTTTGGATCTGATCAAGAATATATATACTTTGTAGAGTCTCTAAAACCTCGTTCTGGGTGTTGCAAACGGAATGACAAACTTAGTATACGTTAGTATAACTTATGTGGAGTATATAATAAAAATACTTTGCTGGAGTGGCCACGCATGACAGGTTTAAGAGTAGCACTTATCCTTTTGCGAACTTTATATTAAAAAGACGCAAAATCATTTATTTTTTAAACACTACAAAAACTCGGCCACACTTCAATTATGGTAAATAGTATTTCTTCAACGCGAATACACTTATATACATCTTCTTCTTCTTCATACATACATAATCTATTCATGACACTAAGGATTGATGTGATAGTTTACTCCTACATGTTCTGCTAACAAATATTTTGCAATTGACAATTTGTAGTATTGTTTATGTTACGTTTTACAAAGTATTTTAGTTTCATTTAATTATTGTTATTTATTAAAACAAAAAAAAACAAAAAAACAATTGGTGTTGTTGTCAGTAGCAGTAACAGTTGCAGTAATATTGGGTGACGTAAAAGAAGAAGAATTGAAGAAGAATTTCTGTTTACTGTGTTCATTAGCTATTGGCTTCATAGTTACGAGCCAATGAATAAAATGGAAGGAATGAAATGAAATCTAAATCGAATTCAAATTCATTCAATTATTGTGCAATTCTGTCTCAATCATTATCTGTACGTTATGTTATATATTTCTTAATATGACTTAAATGATTACAAAGATTACATAGTATTGCGTTTATGTGTAATGAAGTAGAAAAATATATTAAATTCTTTAATTTTTTTGGGGGCTAAAGCAACACTTCAGCATTTCTTAACCATTATTTTAATATTATAAAATACTTAAATGCTTTGTGGTACATTCTAGTTCACAAGATAGGAACACTTTTAATTAGTTTTAAAAATCTTTACACAAAACCATTTTTTCGATATAAAAAACTGTTTAATGCTTACAAGTTTCCTTTATTATTTATATAGAAATGTTTACAATAATAAATAGGATTCTAAAAAACTACAAAGAATGAATTTTCATCATTATAATCTGTAAAGTGGAAGATTTGCCCTTAAATTAATGTTTGTATTGATTAGATTGTTGATTGTAAGAAGCAAATGTCAAAGGAGTATTATAAGCGTGAAGAGTAGGTGAAGAGGATTGACTTCTCGCTGCGAGTGAAACAACACGACGTCCTTGATTATGTACGACACTTTGACGTTGATGGGAAATGGCAGTGGGTATATGCTGTACTCTTTCGCTCTGCTGTTTTCTACTGTATGCATAATGTCCGGTGCGAGTTTCTGGTGCAATAGCAGGACGTAGTCCGGAACGTAGTCCAGGACGTGTAGCAACTGTAATAACGTCAGCTGGCTGAAAATGGTGTTGAACGTTGGCCGAGGGGTTCGATAAAGCAGCAGAAGATTTACCAGCATATGAGACAGAAGTAGGTGTGGCACCAAATGCCGAGCTACTAAATGAATAGGATGATGGAACTCGATTCAAAGTATGTGCAATTCTAGCCGACACTTGCGATTGTCTTTGACCTGAATATTTAGTAGTTGTTGGGTTATATGAAGGTTCTTCATCATTTAACGAATTAGAAATGAAATGATCTTCTCCTCCCTGAAAACGGCTAGATACGATACTGCTGTAAGAAGCATCCTCTGGCTGTACGAATTGTTGATGTTGATATTGATGTTTACCAACAAATGCTTGGGTCACACTAATTAAGGCTACAGCGGCAGTTAACTGAAAGGATATATATGAAACCGGTTATATAACAGGAGATTATACAATTTATTTTATTTTACCAGTTTAAACATTTTTATAAATTAAACAAATTTTTCACTGCAGTTGAATGAATTGTTTGGAATATTATTTAGATGAATTCTAATTAAACTGATGCTTAATAAATAATTACCACAGACTTTTATAGTGCTAGAAATTGTTCTAGTTTAATGAATATGACGTATATACATATTTAAATCAAGTTAGAGAGAGAATTGTTTCCATATTGTTTTTTTTTAAATGTATTAATTTCACTTTGGTTAAGTGATGATATTTTCGTATTAAATATTTTATAAATCACATATCACTGAATAAGAATATAATTCAATAAACATATGTGTGTTAAACTGGGAAGTAGAAATTGTAGAAATAATTGTGGTTTCATTTTTTATTTACATTTTATAACAGCTTTAGTTTGATTCCAGATGGTCGCACCTCGTTCGGTTGGGCAAGTTTTCGTTTCATTTCGACTTAATTATTAAACATTTTATAAAGTTATTAAAGACATATCCCCATGACATTAAATATATCCATTTCCTATAGTTAAATGAAAATGTTACAATGGTAAACACTTTGTAAAATGAAAGAGAATACAAAACAACCGGAAGATATTTTCCGCAAATTATGCACAAAGTAAGTGCACCAAACAAGTAATAAAGCCACGCTTATTTTAGGCCAAATCTGGGTATACAACGATACAATAAAGCCTTATAAATACTGTGTAGGGAGCTTGAAGTCTGCGTGCAAATGGAATAAGGAACTTTGTATACTCACAATTAATAATAAATATTAAATACAGTTTATATTACATTAATAAGACGATCAATAGCTTCACATGATTTATACTCACATGATTTTTAACATTCTTATAAGTTTCTGTCAAAGTGTTTAAGCATCATTGCATTTAAGAACTACTGCTACTGCTGCAATGTATATATTTTTATACTTAGGATATTCAGATATTTTCATCACAACAACAGATTTTGACAACACAGTGTCACAGGTGTATGAGGTATAATTATGTTGGCAAGAAAACTGTATGTTACACTATTACCGCAACATGATATTTAATACAAATTTTTTTCATACTGTACTCTATCTCAGTAGAGAGAATAAATTTGGTTTGTTAACACGCTTACAACTATCAGATCAAGTTCATCCAAGACCAGAGGAAAGCTTGAGTAATTCTAACAATATTTTTTCCCATATCTGCTTGTTTGTTATTTTGTGGATTTGTATTGAGCTGAAATGCTTGAAATGAGAAGTGACAAAAATTCGTCTTTGATTTATCTTTTATTATTATAGTTTGTTGGCGTGCTGCATTACTTGATTCTCAAACATTTTATGCTTTTACAAGTTTCGTTGCGTTCTGCTTGACATATAATAAAGCATGCAATGTATTATTTTTTTTTATTTTTTATTATTTCAAATAGTTTTTTTTATTTCACATAGTATTTTGCAATACATTAGGTACCTATAGTAAGTATAATGTTTCCATATGAGGTGGCAAGTATAAAACTGATTTTTTTATTGAGACAAAAATTTTTTTAAATTTATTTATTGATAAAACACATTATACATGTAACATAATTATATATATATAAAAAAAATTTTAATTTTTTTATATATAAATAATGTTTAAAAGTATCCGCTGTTGCTTCAAAGTGATCGCTTATTATACTCGCTTGTAAAAAATTTGTTCAACACATTTGCTTTCAAATAAATACATGGTAAATGGTAATTTTTTTTAACTTTAGAACCTGCTTTAAGTAACACTCTCTTGAACAAGAAAAAAAAAACAATTCTCCAACTTTATCAAGGCTTATAAACTGGTCGTATATCTAAATAGTCAAAACTCTCTTTAACCTTCTCAGTGTGGTGAACAGTATGGTTGAGATTTAATGGCGCCACATAACCCAGAGCACGGCCACGCGGTGAAATCACTAAATGAGCATAATTTTGCGATGAACCCTGATATGATACCACTGATGGGGCTGCATCAATACTCAAACCTTTCACATCTGCCCCATTACTCATAACCACCACACACCAGCCTACAACCATTAGACAGCATAAAGCATATTTGTTTCCAAATTGAACCGTAGGCAACTGCAACACAATGAATGGATAGATGGATAGAGCATTAACTCCATTTAGAATGATTACAAATAATAATAATAATAAGGAGAGTAATGTCTGAGTAGATAAATTAACTTACAATCCTCATGTTTATGTTTTGGCTGAGTTGAAACGACTAAGAAATTATTGTATGCCGAAAAAAAAATGCTACACTCGAATGCTTGTTGTTATTGTAAGTGCCAATGACTAACTGTGCACACATAGTGCGACCGTTTTAAGAGCTCCATTTTGAGTGATTTGCTTTACTTCTTAATAAAAACCGTATGTATATATGTATACATTATGATTTTATACATATACAGACAATATAATAATAATAAAAGCCAAGCACAAACATACATTGCGCATTTACGCAAACACATTAACACAACAACTACCTCAAGCTCAGCTAAGAAGTACCACCGTTGATTCAATGCAAAGAGAAACGAAACGTTGCAAATAAACAAATGAACAATACTGATGTGCAGACAGACAGACAGACAGACAGACATACATACAACACATAGTACTTGTATAATAAATTCAAAACAAAATTGAAAATTGCTACAACAAAAGAAAACAACAAAAAAAGTGAAGTGAAGGTTTTTTTGTGTTTATGAATTGAAAACATGTACAAAAGAAAAATGACAAATGAGAAAATGTGTTATGGGTTTAAGGCGGATATGAATTAATCTGCTATTTCACGCAGCTTTTAAATTGTTTGCTACAAACAAACGGGCGTGGTTAAAACGATCCTTGAATTTGATTTTTGTTAAAAAGAAGTTTATTGCCAAAGTAAACTTTTTTCAAAGATACATTTCTTTGGAATCTTTCAAATTTCAATGTTCTTACAAAATTGGACTTGTAACATTTTTGAACTAAACAGCTTATATACACTTTAAAAAACTTTTTGTCTCTTGTTTTGAGGTTTCGTTAACCACTTTTTAATAATAAACTGTGTATCGCAGGACTTGCAAGCCTATAATTATGAAAATGATCTAAGTCACATTTTTCTAAAATATCAATATATAAAAATTTATAAAGTATTAGAATAATGAATCTATTTTATAAGTAGGACAAGTCAATAAATTAATTTTTTTTTTTTAATAAAACGTCTTTTACAAATATGTGAATTATGCCACTTTCGAAAACAACGTTTTATATCTTTATAAATACTTTGACCAAAGAGTATAAGTGGTGGTTTATAACTGCTAAAAAAAAAGGTGAAATAAACTCACCGCTCATTATATTTTATGACTGGTTAAATTTGATTTAGGAAATATTCTTGTATTCAAAGCTAACTATAGTAGCACAACTTGTACGTTTACAGCCTCAAAAATAACTTAATGTTGCTTTCAGCCATCTCTTTGTGTTAAGTAAATAAAGATTGTTTATAAAGAAATTTTTAGTATTAATTAAAAACCCTTTTCTCTAAGTAAGTTTCCGTTTTTATTTAGCAAAAAAAATTGAAATTTTTTAACAAAACATTATTATGGTTACATGGAAGATATGCCTTAGTGCTGTATATAGGTATATGAAGTAGCTGGTACAATTGTTTTAACAAAAGGTACCGAGTGTACTATAGAGGTAGAGGCAGGAGTATACGTATGAACAATCTTAGATGATTTGACAAGCGGTATATTGGTTTCTACAGTTTTGACTACAGGTTCAGCAGTTTTTACAATTTGATTTTCAGCAGATTCCACTTGTTCCAATGTTTCTACATCCTTGACTTGAGTAGTCAAGGTAGGCGCTGTATGATGATGAATAGTCGTTTTAATGCCTGGACTAACAATTGGCGTTTCTATCGCTTGATTATGAATACGTGTGAAACTTTGATGGGATATTGCTGATGACGGGATATTATGTACAACTGTACCAATCTTCGTTAAAACTGGCTCATGAACAACATGATGAGTTTCAATTACACCAGCACTGACTAGTGAGAAGCAACACAGCAGGATAGCATTCTGAAAATTGTTTAAAATTCATTCAAATTCGTATATAATTAATATATAATCATTTTGTAATATTTACCAATTTCAACATTTTGTTTGTATTATTTTAAAGGTTTGTTTCGCTTGGAGTATGACGTTTAACTGATGACATGTAACCCATATGCTTACAGTTTTATACTCTCTGGCTTATAATGAAATTCTTCTAGATGACACTGCATTTCTTGAAAAAAAAAAAAAAAAACACAAAAATAGGTTATTAAACATAAACAAATGAACAAAGCAACCCTTTATGTTGTTGACCTTCAATTTAAGCATACGCACTCCATTTAATTACCTGTCATGCATCATATATGGGACACAAAAGTGTTATGCTTGTGTTATCGAGATCAAATTTATACATACATATGTAATATAAAATTTATAACCTCATACACATGCTTAACAATAATTAATTACTATTAGAAGAAGGTCTGTAATATATGCATAGATAAAGCATTTTTTTTTCTTATTAATTCTTATGAAATTTTTTAAATACATGAGCACAGTAATACATTAGTAAGTATGATATAGTGTCCATCTATTATTTCTACACCATGTATATCGAAGTTACATTTAATGGTAATACAAATATGTATAGAACAAAATCTTTCTCAATGCGAAAGATATCTCAAGTGTACTCGCGTACACATTGTGAAGAGGTGAAGGGTTCTATTCAATCCAATTCATTCAGATAAAATGTGAATCTCACCGCATTAGCTTCGAATCTCTTACTGTTAGGTACCTTATCTGTTATGTTTGTACCTTAAGTTTAATATCTTACTAGGAAATATTATTACACCATGTACAAGAAGACCGATCTTTAAAATATAAATTTAATTGAATTTATTTTTTTAATATCTAATAATTTTATTTATTTTTTAATTATATATATATTTTATAATTATTTATGTTTTTAATTTTTCATTAATTTTATATATATTGAACTATTTGTTACTTTTTTAATTATTTATTATTAAAAATAAATTTCATTAAACATAATATACCTTGCGTAATCTATAACAAACTCTAGATTATTCATTTTATTAATTAATTAAAATAGAAAACCGAATATACTATATAAACGAATTAGAGATTATTTTTTTAAAAACTTGACATTGACTTGTTTTGATGGCCAAACATACAATTCTGAGGAAAAAAATCGATCATTATCGCTATTGTTTCGCAAATTTTTACGAAATGTGGCCATGACGATTTGATTGATTATTAGTTGGATTAATTTTGTCATTAGACATATGACAAATGACAAAAAACATTTGAAAACTATTCAAACAGCAATCGTGAGCAAAAGTTATATTACGTTTGTGCGCATGTTTATAACTCCTAAACAGTTAAAAAGAGACTGTTATTTATATTTTATATAACATCAGTGGATTCAGAAAGTAATTCTGAATTAAAGTTATGTCCATCTGTCTGTCCTTGTGATATCTATTCATATAAAGTTGTACCCAGGATCCTATTCTATATAAAGCTTGACTTTTACTAATTTTTGTGAACGATCAATAGATACAGCTGGGATTTAATAATGTAGACTACTAAATAATTCCTTTTGACCTATTACAAAATTTTCACATATTTCTGAATTTCAGATATTTATGAAAGATTTTAGTTAATAGTGAAATTATATGCAGAGAGCCATGGTTGAGATAACAAACTTGGTATAAACTCTTCAGTAAAATGGTTGAAATTAAAAAGAAACATTACAATTACAAAAGGTCATGTACTTGATCAAACAATTTTTATGAGGAACAACATATTTTTTTTTTTATATTACAAGAAAAATAAAAACAAATTACATTTTTAACATCAAATTTCATGTAACTTGTAGACGGTCTAGCAAAGTCTACCTTGAAAAGCAAAGTGATATGACAACAAATGTTTCTGACAAGCTCTCATCAAGCATTATTATCATTCGTTAATCATTTAATTGTGTTGAGACCACTAAAATTTCGGGCGGCTATTGTAATTATTATTAATCTGTTTTTTGGTTAAAATCTCTTAGTTACCAAACATTTAATGAAGGTCAAGCCTTACACTCAAGCACGCACGACCGTTTATTATTGTCTGCATAAGTACAAAAAAAAATAAAAATAAAAAAAACCTAAACAATGTAACAAAATCTGAAGAAACCTTTAATGTTGTAATATTGCCCTGACCATAATGTGTGTTCTCTCCCTTTCTACATTTTACGCATATTCATACGCAGTAAAAAATACCTGCTTATGAATGATAAAGAATGCCATTAAAAAATGTTTTTTTAACTTTATATATATGCCTGATTAATGGTGCATGTGTGTGTATGATTGTTGTTACCTGGAATTGATTGATGATTGAATGATTTGAATATAATGTCTGAACTGTATAAGAAATCACCTATATAAACTCTTGGTTGGTTAATAATCAGCACTAGTTCTCATCTGCTTGTATCACTGAAACAAACTCTTCTCGTAAAAAAATTAACAAAAATGTTCAAATCAGTAAGTTGTTATAATATCCTTTTCGATTTCCTTATCGATATTTTTCTATTTCCTTCTAGACTATTGCTGTTGCTGTTGTATTGTGCTTTGCCATAATGACTGTTAATGCTGGTCTAATTGAAACCCAACATGTTATACATGAGCCGGTCTTAACTAATGTGGGAACAGTTGTACATTCGTCGCCGTCAGCAGTATCTCATCAAAGCTTGACTCAAGTACATGGTAAAACCGTGACACACTCCGTTTATGCTCCAGCCGTTAAGACCTCTATACATACGGCCAGTGTTCCAATAGTGAAAACCATTCATCCTGTAGTACACACTTATACTAGTGCTGCTGCTGCACCAGTGGTTCATCATATAGAACATTCGGCACCTCTGATTACAGTTCATCACTAGAAATATTTGTTACTTTATATATTGATATGATTCACATTGGATTGTTTATGGTATTACGAATAAAAAAAAAGGGTTAAATCAAAACAAATTAAATGAGATAGACTCCACTGTTTTTTACGTATTACATTAAAATAGATCGTTTTTCACAGCAATAACTTTGTTATATGTTAAAATTTATGACCGTGAGAGTGCCCACAACAGATGGACAGATGGACAAGTCAAAATTATGTACTCTGTAGTGCTTCTGATGCATTCTTCGATGCGTTGCCCATGGGGGCCTTAGGTAGAGTATCTAAAATCTGCCTTCACTCGAAATTAATTTTATAATTTCTTAAAAATCACAAAATATATTAAATAACGTAAGTGTTATAAAAAAAGTCATGGTATCTTTCCGATATTGCAACCGTACCCCACGAAATTAAGGATAATTACATATCATTTAACTTTTCACATATAATAACCATAAAATAGTCACTTGCTACTGGAGTCACAATAAGTCAGTAAAGCTGACAGTCGATGTTCATTAAAACTTGTTTTCCTTCATACCGTTATAAGCATTACCATACCACACTTACTGTACAACTGACTCTTAAATATAATTGCAGACTTTTAGGCTGTTAATAATAATAATTGTAACGGGACCTTTGCTAGAAAACGTTTTTGGGGAGTACACATTTATCGAAATTTACCAAAAACTCACCTTTGTCTCACCAACTGATCAGATAAGGAACTGACTTGAAATCAAAATAATATTTTCAATTTATAAATACATTTATTCAAAGATGCATACACTTACATGGTTATCACTAAACAGATTTTCATTTATTGATAGAATTCAAAAAAAAAAAGGTGATTAAACAAAAGTAAATGAAAATGTGAGTAAAAGAAAAGAAATGTAATCAAATAATGAAGTTTGAAATAATATCAAAGGTTTACATCAATAAAGTTCTAATACCAGTAGCAATACGAAGAAGAAATTAAATAATATGTCGTAGCTTCATATTAATAATCGTTAGAAATGCATAACAAAGAAAATTGAACCTATCACAGTTGAAATTACCACCAGGGATGGATGGGATGTAAGGGTGCAGCCACGTGTACAGGACTCACAATTTTAGTGACAATGGGAGCTGGTACTACAGCCGGACCTACAACTTTTAGAAATGGACCAGGAGCTGGCACTACAGCAGGTCCTACCACTTTTACCACAGCTGGAGCTGGATAAATCAAACTGGGAGCAGCAGCAGCAAAGCTCAATAATAAAGCAAAAACCAACTAGAATTAGAAAAAAAAAATATTTCTTCCTGGTTTTCTTTCTATTTATTTTACATTTTCTTACGTATTTGAACATTTTTTGTATTGCGTTTTTTTTCTATTTTAACAAATGAACTGTTATTAGTGTTATTAGTAGAAAGGTTTAATACCGTTTGTTATTGTGAACCCATTTCGAACGTCTTTATATATAGTGAGCTCAACCTATAACTATTGCAGATAAGAAGCACACCTGCACATGGGATAATAAAATAGATTTGGTTACATCAGCCAATTAACAAACTTGTCGCTACATGTTCTAGATGACCGTTGGTTTTTATATTTCTATTTTTTTTTTTTTTTGTACCATAAAACACCAAGTCATTGGTGCCTAATTACACTTGAATAATTCTCGTCATTGTGGTAACAATGTTGACTACTTTTGTTTTCTACCACAATAGTTGCTTTATTTAATACACAATTATATGAATTTATTTATAAATGATGTTGGCGTTATTATACAAATAAACAGATTGTTATATATCCATGTATACCCCACATAAGATTGAAAGTTTAGTAAATATATCATTATGTTTGCAACACTTAATATGAGGCCTTACATCGTTACATTTATCCTTGATCAGTTTGAAAATATAAATCTATCCAGGTTTTTATCTATTGTTGGTCTTCTCGCAGTTGTAAAATTTAAAAATTTGCTCAAGTTTCTTCTTTAAATTGAATTTTTCTCTTGAAAGCCAAATCCATCTATCAGTCGCATTGTAGGGCTTTACATAGTCGTTATTAATTCACACTTATATTGATTTAATTATTTTAATTTAAAAGGGGAGTATGTGTGTCCAACAATTTTTATACCACAATCACTAATTTGTAAACGGTTGCTGCAATTGTTAAAATGAATCCCCTCCACACTTGCTTCTAGTTTTCACTTTTCAATAAGGTGACACATACACATATAACCGGATTTATTGTTACGTTATTTACAATATAAATTGTGTTCAATAATAAGTTTGTTTTATAATATTTATGTAATGAATGTAAATTAGAATTACAAACCAAACTAATTAAAGGAGTCCGACATTGAAATTTTTTTATATATAAATACTTGTATTTTTTTTTCTTTTTTTCTAAACAATTCTTTATAGATTATGTAGAAAATTATTTCAAATTAAAATCATTTTGAGTTGGTTTTTTTTTTTTTTTGGTTTAGACTAAATCTTAAATCCTCCATCCATATCCTCCACATCTACATACTAACAGTGGGCGTGGCATATACATGATTACATGTACTACGTATCAGCTTACAAATCGAGTTTTATGTACAATCTCCAAATTTACGACCGTGAGAATGCCAACAACAGAGTTGCGCAAGGACGCACACGTCTAGATTGACTCAGTTTTTAATGCTGATCAAGAGTATATGTATATATACTTCTCTCTGGATCTCTGGAACCTCCAGAATGTTGTAAACAGAATGAGAAACTTAGTATATCTCCCATCTTATGTGTGTATAAATGATAGAAAATTGTATCCTCATATGTAAAGTACCTGTAAAGTAAAGCAATTATTGCAAATGTGTCAACAATGTTGTTAACCGTTAAATTCATTATTAATAATAGTTATTACGCTTACTAGTACATAATTTACATATTCTATGCTTAGCATTATTTATATACGAGGTGAATTTTATAAATGAAAAGAATTTGCGAAATTGCTATGACTATACTATATTACACTGCTGCCTCAATCTCGATTCTATTCCAACGGAACTTCAGACGGTCAGATTAGATGCATGTATTTTAAAACAATTTTCTCCTGAACCCCAATCTTTAAAAAAAACAATTTATATATGTATATATATTTATAACACCCAATTTTTCCTTTTAGGAAATAATCAATGCTTAAATATATTGTATTGAAAAAAAAATTTAAGGACATTATTTTTTTTTTTTGTGATCATATAAATTTATTAAATACAAAACTTTTTTGCTTCTTCTTCTGAGTTTTTCAAAACAACAACAACAACTATCCATGCATATATATATATATACAAATAATTTCAGTTTTTTCCATAACATTAATTCCTAACATATTATATATCCGCAATAATTAGAATCGTACAAATATTTCCTTTAGTTTATATCTGAAGAATTTTGCCATTTATTTAGTTATGTCTTCTAGTGATAATGATGAAAGCCATGATGATCATCATAATGATGATGATGATAGAATGGATCATAATGGAGAGTTTTAATGATGGGTGCCGTGTGATAAGATTTTATAACTGGCACTAAAGTTTTAACTATGAGCGGCTTTATAATAGGTGCACCATGTATTATGGTAGAGCTTTGATGTGATACAGCGGCCGGTATATGGACATATTTGGCGAATGCGTATGGCTCATGATGCACCAAAGGATAATCCAAATGATGATGATGACCATGCAAGTATCCGGGTCGGGCTAAGCAAACACTTACACATAAGGTGGAGATGGTGAAAATTAACTAAAATTGAATTGAATTTTTTTTTTTTTAATTTTTATTTTTTATTTTTTTTTTATTCTTAATTGTTTTATTAAAATTTGCATCCTTTTTTTTTTTTTTTTTGTGTAACTTTAATTACCATTTTAGTCAACATTTTAAGAGAAATCCTTAATTGAATAAATTGGGAATGTATTTATTTTTTTGTTTAATAATAGATTTCAAGTCTATCAACTGTTATGTTTTAACACCAGCACTGATTTGATTGTCTTGCCGTAAGACTTTGGGTCTTTTATAATTTTCCTAAGTTTAGATTTTTGGTTGATTCTTGTATAAAAAAAAATAAAAAAATTAAAAACAAAAAACAATAGATTTAAATGAACATTTGTTTTTTCTGTTTTCATGCTCTGTTCTTCCTCAAATGGTACGCTATATGATTTTGATCAATTTGCATGCATGTATTATTCCATAACAGCCACGGTATGTATACGCTGTTGCTACTGTGTGTGTCTTATGCAATATTTGCAATAATTGCTGTACATGCATTTACCATCTTCTTAAAGCTGCCAGGCAACGCTTAATTCTAGTTCAAATTTGGATGTTGTCACACATACAAATTCTATCTATTATATAAGAACTTTATAGATTCTGCTGCCTCAATATCGATTATATTTAATTCTTGGTCATAATTACTTAGGTTGATGTCATTTATACAAAATGTCATCATACATATATATACTGTGTATACATGTATGCACCAATTTTTATATTGTCATGTTTTTTTTTTTCATTGGTGCTTAGTGTAAACAATAGATGGTTGAGAAGAAATCATTCTCACAGAAACGTGGCCAAGTTTTGTATTTGAAGAATGAAATCATTACACTAAAAAAATGTAAACAATTTGCAAAATAATGTTTTAACAAAAACAAGAAAAAGATAAACATTTTATACCCTATAGTATATGAGGGTAGTCCCACATTTTAAATCGCTTTCAGTTTTTATGGAAAAAGGTGGCTAGAATTTAACTTCTTTAAGAGTTACAAACATCCTTATCAAATTTATATAAATATTATGTGCCATAGATTGCACAAAGTTACGTAAGAGTTATAAAAAGCCTTAAGTTTTAACTACATAGTGATAATTAATGCAGACTTGATATAGCATGATATATAAATACACATGTATCAATATATCTGTACACCTATTATAGCGTTTTGTTTAAATTGACCTTCATTCTTGTAAGAAAATGTGCAGACCAAGTAAAAAACAAATGTTTGAAATTTGTAAAAAGACGTGAATTGTTTTATTTTTATCATCATTCACACTACACTAACATTGGCCGTTGATCTTTGTCGATAAATAGAAGGGGAGTGAATGAGATAATAGTAAAACCAAAGAAAAATTATATACCATTGTTTGTAAGGGTGTGATTTTTAGAAAGAACAAACGGAAATTGCCACTTATATAGCATTCTTCTTACACAACATCAACTTCTTATTATGTCTTTGTGCCTGCATGTACCTTCATTGTACAATAATTACATTACCAAAACAAACATATGATAATTAAAAAAGTCATTAAGTGTTTAAATTAAGAAATTGAATTATTTTGTACAATAAACACAAAGTGAAGCCACTGTTTGCCTGAATTTGTACAACAGCACGAAGGTTTGCATCGAATTGAATAAACTTAATGTGCATTTAACATTTTCCGTGAATGAATGAATGTTTATTTTATTTTTATATATAATATAAATACATATATATATATATGTGTGTGTATATAATGACATTTAATGTCAATTTATTTACTTGTTAATCTAATGTAAAAATCAATTGTATTTCTTCGTATTCACCATGGAACAGCTGTCGTCTGTTTAGTTTGGACAGAGAGCATGTTGAACCGTAACCTTCACTTCTTCAACTTGACTATTTCTCAGTTGTAATAGTCAGTCACGTCTTTTATGGTAGTTTTTTATACCTTCCCTGTTATACTGGTAAATATATTAAATATGTCAATCAATTTGCAACACCCTAAAAGGTTTTGATCAATATGAATCGATCTAGACATGTCTGTAGATCATGATCATCTGCAGTGAAAAGTGAGATATTTAGTAAGCTGAAATTTGGGACAAGCATTCTGTATTCATGTGTTCAATTTACAATTTAAAAATAGCCACGCCCACAATGAATCTAATAACAAAAATTGGCACAATATACAAAGGTCTTTTGGAATGCAGAATTTCACCTTTGAAGTGACATACGTACATAACATTCATTTCGCGAGTCCTTAAAAACATAAACACTTCATGCCTACAATTTACCCATAAGTAGTATAGGGTATCTCAGATTAAATTTAAGTCAAACATTGTTTTTTTTTACATGGTTTTCTTTTTTGTATAACTATACTAGTTAAGAGTTTCATATTACTCATGGTTACAAGACAAATGATAATACTCCAGTTTTAAGTAATTTAAATTCAATTTTGGTTGACACTTGTACACATAGGTCATGTTTTATTTTATATATATTACATAAATATATCATTTATATACAAACATATGTGTGACCTTTTAGTGATATAAGTTTTACTTAAAATACATTCCAGTAATAATGATTGACCGACCAAATTGTTTATGTTTATACTTTACTTTAGATATATATTGGAGCATAGAAAAATTATTATACATTGTATGATTGGCGTGCATTGTATTAGAATACTCACAATAACAATGCAAAGTCTGGATGGTTGACAGCAATTGTAATGGATTATTTTTCCGTTTTAAAAACAGTTTGTCTGACAATGATCAATAGTTTGTAAGAATTGAAATACATTTACATACAATACATTTTCTACTTGAATAACTGTTAAAGAATTAATGGCAATGTACTAGAGTCACGACGTACTATAATAACGCGGTAATTAGTTTTGTGCAAAAAAGGCATCGCTTTACAGAAGTTTTGACTGTACATGTTAAATGGGCCGCGCCCTGATACGGAACACCGGCCTAGATGTTTTCGTTCAAGGAATCTCGAGAAAACAGCAGGCGTGCTAACAAGCTTAGAGATCCCCTGCGACTAGATACAGGGATCATAAGATTGTAGTAGCAAATAAGAAAACGGGTTACCAGCCCATGAGCATTAAGCTACTCGACTGGTAATATTAGTGTATAGTCAGAAAAACCCTCGAACCTACATTGCCTATATTGTAATTCTAAAATTGGTACCTCCAAAATGGGGAACGCTTAAAAAATCCTACCTCGTTTACCTGAGCTTTCACGGCAGGTGTAAACGTAAAACACAAACTTGCTTGAACATGTTAAAAATGTTGGATTTTAATTAAAGCTAAGAATATAATATTTTATTCTAATTCCACTACATTTGAAATTAACTTTTATTTAAACTTAATTTTATGACTTTCGAATAAAAATTCACGTTTCGTTATTATATAATTTGACTGTTTTAACAAAATGTATATTCTCCAGGCTGTCATGACATGGCAGATAATTATATAAAAAACTTACCGTTACACCCGCAATTTAATCAAATTTGCTCTCATTAAAAAACAATCCTAAAAAGTCAAAGGTTTTCGGTGTTTAAAAGTATTGTATTCAACACTTTTACTTGTTACTTTGCTTTACTTAATACACTTTAATCAACCCACTAACCTAAATGGTATTACGGTACTACTCTACTAAAAAATAACTAAATACTCCATAACCTCCAGTATAAAGTAAATTTTTAATATTGGTTTTTATGATAAAGTATAAGAAATTTATGTGAAATTGTGTGGTTTACAAAGGCAAGTTAACCAAAATATAAATTCAGTCCTCTAACAAAACTGTAGGAGGTTTGCATACAACGCATACAATAAAGCCGGTTATTACGTTGATTCATAAGCTAGTTTCTGCACGTACCACAATATACATATGTCCAAGAGGAACTGCATTCATTTAATAGTTACATGTAATAGTTATTTATACCAAATTATTGCTGCATTTGGTGGCGCTTATTGCTTGAGTTCATTTATTCATACAAACTTGCAAACTTTAACCGCCAACCCATGTTTTGTTACACCTAACGAATCGACTAATAAAAGCAACCTTGTTGAGACAGAATGAGTTATATAAATATTATTGGTCCATATACATACATATACCCTACGGCAATTTATATTTTGGTCAAAATTTCAAAAAAAAAAAAAAATCGTCTATCATTTATTCACATAGTTCGAAGTTCACTTAAATACATTTCCTAGATAGATTTGCTGGCCCGCAATTCTATTTAAATAACAGTTGAAATGTAAGGTAATTGAATACACCAACAAAAGCACATTGGTGTGTAATTAAGACAGATGTGGGTGCGTCAGAGTCAGTCATTTCCAAAAAAATTATATAATAACGAGAATTATACCCATACCTACATATCCAATCATAGCAAAGTCAAAAACGAAATCTGATGAATCTGTTCCTATTACTTAGTCAGTGCAGTCTTTTTCTAATACTCTCTATTTTTAATAATAGTGTTGGGTGTTGCAGATTATTGTATTGGTAACAGTTTCAAAAATGGAATTTGGAGCAAAACAATTATTATTATACGTCTGATATCAAATCAAAATGTTAACAAAGTAACAAAACAATTAATGCATGCAAACGTATCATAAAGCATCGTATCGCACAACTGTAATGTTTTCCTTGGACCACATTTTACAAAAAACAAAAACAAAAACCAATAAAAAAAATATTATTAAACTGCATTGATTGCATGCCTGTTGCAGAAGTTAAATATGATTAAATATACGCTTTAACTTTAAATTGTATTGAACTGCCAGAAGTGAGTGTAATTAAATTAAAAATATATATATACAATATATATATACATACTATATTTATATGTGTAATGTTGGAGTTAATTTTATGCATTTTGTTTAATTTAAACATTTTCACCCAACTAACTATTGTGGTTATAATGCATTTAAATCATTTATCAATCATATATACATACCTTTTCTAAATTGTTACTTTTACACTCTACATCACTTTTGATAGAGGGTGTTTTCAGTTTGTATCTGTGTGTTTCTCTGCCTAATATAAAATTCGTAAATTGGAAAATATTTGATCTATAACTAATTATTGTACGAAGGTTGCTTTAAATTGGGCAAAATCAGTCAATAGCCACGCCTACAATTGCCAAAAATGGGAATGTTTGGATAATGGACACGACCACTATTTACAAAACACCTTATTCAGCGTAAAAATCGAATTGCAAGCTGATACGTAATACATACACTATTATAGGGCGTAATCATGTATGTGCCACACCCACTGTTTGTATGTAGATGTGCAGGATATTTGAGATTTAGTTTTCTTTCTAGTTCTTTGGTTAACATACATGTAGCAAGAAATTCTATGGATTGGAAATTTCATTAAAAATTTCAAAACGAACAACAAGACATTCCAAAACATTTATTAAAGAGTGGCCTGATATTATCAGTAGATAACCATGAGAATGTATTCAAAATTATATAAAAACTTAATAAACCGCAAACCGTGTATTTTTCCAATAAAATTCAATTTGAGAGGAACTGATTTGCAACGTATCGCCAAATATTTGCAATTATTGCCTTTCTGGTTTTTTTTTAATGTTTTTTTTTTATGGTAAATGCGTAATCATGAACTTGAACTGCATGTATGTAAACGCAAACGCACACACGCATACACAGCCATACTAGACGTTGAATGAGATATAAAAACCACATAATGTTGTTGCCACAAATGTGCGTGCTTTTAACTGACATTGGTTTAAATAAATAAAAACGGGCAAGCGCACACACATATGTAAGCACACCTCTCAATGCGTTTACTGGACACATATATAAATGCAAAATTAAAAAAAATTCAAGAAATTTGTTTTTCAAGGTCACTGGGGTATAATTTAGCGAACTACCAGAAAACGCAAAATTCAATACAAGCACACACATACAAACAGCAAACATTCGTAAAGCTTAAAAGTTACGTGATGGAAAAAGAAACGCAATCGCACTTTTAGATACGTATTAGAGAACCACAGTCTGTAAAATAAATGTAAAATAAATGTGTGAGCAGTTGCCCACAGTTGAAGGCTTAAAAAATGCAAACATATCAGTTGGTCGTTGGTTAATACGCCCCAAAAAAATGTATCTGCTACACAAATATGTTGTGCGGGGTTGTATGAGCAATTTTAGAAACTGGTTGTAAATTGTTTTTTTATTATACCCTTCGCATAAGATGAGGGGTATACTAAGTTTGTCATTCCGTTTGCAACATCCATAAGTAGACGTCAGACACCCTGCAAAGTATATATATTCTTGATCAGCATCAAAAACTAAATCGATCTAGACATGTCCGCGTGTCTGTCTGTTGTTAGCATTTTTATGGGTGTAAATTTTGAGATATTGAGCTAAAATTTTGTACAAGCATGCAGTTTTTAGTTTTTGGATGAAGATCGCTGTTTAAAATGGGCAAAATTATTCAAGAGCCACGCCCATAATCGACAAATATCTATTTATCTGCGACAAAAACAGAGCTGTTTAGTTAAAATTTAGTACAGATGTTTTTATTTATCTCACACATCGATAAAAATGGGTATAGTCGGATAACGAATCCGCCCACAATTTACAAAAAACCATATTCCATAGATGTGGAGGGTATGTAAGATTTGGTCTAAGCCAGACTTAGTTTTCTTACTTGTTTTTCTTTATTATTATGTGGATTTTTGTATATAAAAAAATTTTTCGCTTAAAGTTTTTTTCTATTTTTTTTTTTTTTGGTTCATTTATCTCGTGTCTTAGAAATTAAACAAATGTTCAAATTTCAAATAGATGGCAGCTTTATTACAGAGTATATTTGTGTATATGTGTGTATAAGTTAAAGATTGTAACCGTTTTACCAGAAACTGTTGTTTACGAAACAATTGCGAAAATATTTGAGTTTCGAATTTCAAAAACAATTGTACTTCCATTCATAAAAAGCTTGTGTAGAAATCAATTTTAATTATTTTGAATGGAGACAGGCATTTTATTAATAAGAAAGAATACACACCCCAATAACAATGTTGACAAAAGTATCGTCACCAAGATATCTGTAGATTTTAAGGAAAGTTTTGTTTGAAATAATTCGTACTGATACCACCGCCTTATACAACAATGAACAATACCATAACAAAAATTTATTTATTGTTTTCAAACGCCCATAAAAATAAAAAAAATCTATAATTTCAACTTGCGTATAATGGCGATAATAGATGCTCCCGATAAATGTTTAATAATTAAAAAAATTGTGCAATTCAGCTGGTGCACGCCATTGTTAAAACAAGTTGCAGAAAAAGAAACGAACAACAGTAAAAACAGCAGCAACACTTTTATAAGAACGAATAATTCCTCAGCTAAACAGTTATTTGTTAATTGTTGCGGTTATATTGCCATCGTTAACATGTCACTGCGGCTTAAATTTAGATAAAAGTGGCGGGCGAGCTACATATAACCTCAACAACCACAACAACAGCAACAACAATCAAAACAGCATAACAGCACTTGGCCACTTGGCCAGTTGCACTAATTTGTTGTTATTGTACTTTGGTTACGTATTCGGCCCATAAACATATATAAACACAAACACAAACACAAACACAAAGTAATTCCTTCTGCCTGTCTGTCTGTAGGTTTCATTCTCATGTTGAATTAATGTATTCGTTGTTGTTATTGTAATGTTATGCTTTTGTTTTCAATTACATTACTTTTACACATACAACAGACCAATTGCACGGAGGGTAGCTGTTGTTGTTTTTGTTATTTTTTTTGTTGTTGTTAACAATTTCTTGAGTTTTCAGTATTTAAACCATGACTTGATACTCTGGTCAAACATAAACTAATCAGACTTCAAAATAGTCACATTACAACAACACAGACTTCTTGTTCAATTCGTAAAAAGGATATCTCTCAGCAAAACAAAACAAAAATGTTTAAATTGGTAAAATAATCCGTTTTGTGAAAAATTAAATCCTTATTGTAATATTTTTTCCAATCTCTTAGATGATCTTGTCTGTATTATTAGCTGCTGTTGCTGCTGCTCCCGGTTATTTGGGGGGAGGTGGTTATGGTCATGGTGGTTACTTATTATCTGCTCCAGCTACTACTGTTCTGCACGAACCCACCTTTGCCAAAGTTGGTGCCATTGTTAACACCGTACCCACCGCCGTCTCACATTCCAGTCTTACTCAAGTGCACAGTGGCATACAATCGGTGCAACCTATAATAGCGCCAGCTGTTAAAACTACTGTAGCAGTGGCTCCATCTTATGTTTATCATGCTGCACCTGCTCCTGCTGCTTTACATTTCGCTGCAGCTGCTGCTGCTGCATCTGCCGCTCATGGACCCTCTCTATCTTTCGGGCATGGTTGGGCACCTTCTTGGTAAGTTCAGTTGAAGCGGAGTCTCACTTAATACCGATCCACCAACAAAGCTGCAAAAGCTTTACATTTCCTGTTGATTTACTATGATTGTAAAACAATGGTTGCGGAATTTCGTCATTGGATACTTGGATATATTTTCGCCATCTTTCTTCAATTTTCATAATAATTTCATCTCCATCCTTTTCATAACATTACAACCTGAATGCCTTGTAAATATTTTTAATTATATAATTAATTCATTCCGTGTTTTGCATTTGTTCGTTTATGTGTTGACTGAGAAATTGTTTTGTAAATATTATGTTTATGATTACAAGAAAAAATTCTTAGTTTTTCTTTCTATATTTGAAATAAAATAAACCAGATGAAAAAAAACATAAAAAAGTGTGTGACAAATTTTATCATCTAATAGATTGAATATTATAAAGCGTTGCTTTAGACGAACAATAAATCCTTTCAGCAGCTGAGTTCGCTAAGGTATCGTCCTAGTTAATTTTGCAAGCTACAGAATGCGAACTCAAAGGCTGCTGTCGAAAAAAGAATGACGGTTTCTTTTAGGTGATACTTGAACTGGCTTAGAGCGCAAAACTCCACTAGTCCTAGCTTGGAACGTAAGATTCTACTAGTCACTAGCCATCGTTACTTAAGAAAATTATCATAAAATTCGAGAAGGTTAGCTCAACAGGCTATAGCTTTGCATCGGCATAAGAACTCTTCAGAATGTTATAAAAATCTTCATAAGACTTGTTTGCTTTTTTTCATTTAATTTACGAAATTATTAAAATAAAATTTTATATAAGCTATACTTTATAGGATGAAAAAAATCTAATTTTTATTGATCAATAAAAAGAGAAACAAATTTTCACAATAATTAAAAAAAAGTCATATTTCTAAAATAAGTGTTAGCCGTGAAGTTATCCGTATGAGTTGCCAGGGAAATTCAGAATATTTTACCAGGTAGCATGAGTACCGTAGGTATGAACTAAGGGAGCAGCAGCCACATAAGGTCCAGCGGCAGCAGCATAAGTTGGCAGTAATGGAGCAGCAAAGGATGTAGTCTTAACTACAGGTGCCACAACTGGTTCAACTACCTGAGAAGAATGTACTTGTGATACACTTTGATGGGAAACGGCAGTGGGTACAGACTTTACGTAGGCACCTAATTTGGCATAACCAGGCTCATGTACTATGGTGGTAGTGGCTGGTGAATTATAAAGTAGAGAGCTTTGGGGTACAAAGCCAGGAGCAGCAGCAGCAACAGCGAAGAGAACGATAAAAACACACTGTAAAAAACATATAAAGCAATAAAATCATTTACTCAATCACTTTATAAGGATATTTACCAATTTGAACATTTTGCTAATAATAAAGTTAATCTTTAGTTTGGTTTTGAAGCGTTATTGAAATGGTTTATATTCTCAAATGGAATTACTTGAGATGATTGTTAATGTTTAGTCAAATGTCTGAGGTTTTTATACTTTATGCCCTAGCACCGATTAATTACATTCTATTAATCGAATTAACAGAAGATTCAATTGTTTCGGTTTAATTTACAATTCTCTCACTTTCAAAATAATCATCTCGCTCACTTTCGCGGTAGTAATTAATATATACAATTTTTTTTATAATTCATTACAAATCAATCAATAAATGATTACAACATTTACATTTAGTGTAACAAATAATTACTACACTTAGCTAAATACATAAATATATGTATTCCTACAGAAACCACAACAGAATTAAATTACTTGCAATTTACATATATGTTCAACCGATTAAATTCATAAAAAAATAAAAAACAAAGTATATTTGGTTTAGGCCAAATTTTAAATTCCCTCCACATTTACAATAATGGGCGAGTCAGGTACATGAAAACGCCCTATGATGGTGTATCACGTAGCAGCTTGCAAATCGAATTTGATTTTTTTTTAATTATGGGCGCGTCTGTTATCCGACCATACCCAATTTTAGCACATCAATGGATGGGATAGTTATAGATATGTACACCAAATGTCAAGTTCATAGGTTAATTTATGTGGCAGTTGTATAGATTATTGTAGATTGTGAAAGTGTTTGTTATCCGACCACGCCTATTTTTGGCACATCGATGGATAAGTTGATGGTAAATATACATATTAAATTTCAATTCAATAGCTCTAATGTTGTGGTAGATAAATAGAATTATGTTGAGTGTAGGCGTGGCTCTTGACCAAATTTTGCTTTATCTAAAAAGCGATCATCTTACAAAAACTATTTAAAAGTGTCTACACAAAATTTTAGCTTAATATACCAAAATTCGAGCCTGTTTGAATGCCAACATCAGGCAGACGCACGGACATACATGCCTAAATTGACTCAATTTTTGATAATGATAAAGAATATATATACTTTTTTGATCTCTGACGCTTCCTTCTGGGTATTGCAAAAGGAATGACAAACCCTGGATGGACAAAAAAACCATCACAGATAAGGCGGTTTACTATACCACACACAAACAATGGTATCGCATTTAAAAGCAAATCCTCTTATGAGTTTCTATTAATATCGATTTTCGTATTATGGTGGCAATGATTGACAGAAACTTTATATAACACAATTGACAGAATATTATATTTCCACTAACATACGGTACTGTATGTGTTATATGTTACATATATACACATAATCATATTACATGTATGCTTATGCAATTCTTTATTTACAACTTTGTCATAACGACCTGTTGGTCCGAGTTTTATATGAGCAACAGTATCAATTTAACTTTGCTAAAATATCATGAATAGTTTAATTTGTAATCCAACAAAACTATTTTGAGTAGTAATTCTAATATAAAGTCAACATTTAAAGATTGTGCAAACAATGTTATCTTCTTAGAGAGCCTTAAAAGATATTTACAGAATAAAAGAATTGTTGGCTTGACCTTGAATATAATAATTAAACGAAAAATCATGCCAAAGTATACATTTGTCTAAATAGCATTAAGCAAGTGCGTGCTATTTCATTTCATTTTACAAATATCCATATAGTGAAGACATCTATTACTAGATACGTAATAAGTTGAAGTATGAAATGAAATATTCGTTTATAAATAATTGAAATCTAAGTCACATTGCTGAACTTGGCCTTGTGAGGGAATTAAAAGTTATTTTTATCATAATAACACTCTTGTAATCGTTTGTAAATATGATGCAATAGAGATTCGTTATTTGAATATTGTTTAATCTGTTGTGGGTTGCAAATACGTATAAATGGGGAAGGGAGAGAGAGGGAATATGGCCAACCAGGCCTGGATAAGCAAGATGAATGGTTTCAATCACAATGGATTCACTCAACCATCCATACATCCCATTTTCATTACCATTAATGATACTGTTTTTATTCCTTTTTTAAAACACGTGCTGTGGCTTATGCGGTAACTTGTAACCTTGTAATTTATTTGTGAATGGTTTTATCCAAATGCAATCAGATTGCAAACATTCGTTATTTATATACTTAAAGACATAAACTGAAACAAAACAAGGAGATAAAAGGGCTATATTAGGGGTATACCAAATCTAGGATACCCACTATTTTTTTTTTTTTTTGTAATTGATGATGAGTATAAAAACACGTAGATGTACTATAACTGTATAGAACAAACATGGTCAAACGATGTAGAATGAACTTTTCTATACCCTTGAATTGTTTTAAGAAAAATTTGTAAAAAGCTCATAATCGCAAAAGTTTTACATATTGGAATGAAATTTGATACAAATAATTATCAAAATATGAAAAACTCTCACGGTGTAATCACTTCTTTTTTATATGAAATTATCATATATTTTCCGATAAAATCGCGTAATAACCGATATTAATAATGTGAATATAATAAAAATTTATAAGAATATACAATTAGGCGTTAGTATGAATCAAAAAATGTTACAAAAAAAAACTTTGCGGCACAGTTTTAGGAGAACTTTAATTGCATTTCAATTAAATCAATTCGTTAAGTTTAACAGAAAAAAACAAGGAAAACAAAGCTTTCTCTCTCTCTACATAGAATATAATTAAATATATAAATTATAAGTATCGATACTACTTGTGTGGTTTAGTTTGATTTTGGATAAAGTTTTGTCTAAGTAAATAAGAAAACAAGTAAGAAGATTAAATTTCTCTTGGACCAAATCTTAAATATCCTCTACATTTACAAGAGTAGGCGTGGCAGATATATGATTACGCTCTTTAATAGTTTATTCATTACGTATGAGCTTGTACGAGCTTTATGTGGAGTATGGTTTTATGTAAATTGTGGGCGCGTTATATAATTCGGCCAGGCTCCTTTTTGGCACATCGATGAATAAGTTAATTGTCAATATGTGTTCCGAATTTTAATAAAATAGCTCAGTTTTTTTGTGGCATATAAATATATTGTTGTCGAATATGGGCGTGGCTTTTGACCGATTCTGTCCATTTTAGCGATATATCGACACGCGTGCAAAAACTAAAAGTGTTTCCACAAAATTTCAGTTCAATATCTCAAAATTTTCGACCGTGAGAATTCCAATAACAGAGAGAAACGGACATACATGTCTAAATCGACTCAGATGTTATTGCTGTTGAAGAATATCTGACTCCTCCTCCTGGGTGTTACAAACGTAATGACAAACTTAGTAAACCCCCCATCTTATGTAGAGGGTAATAGTAACCAATTTTATTACCTTTTCATAGCATGCCTTTATTATGTTTAACGTTATACACTTAAGATAGTTTAGTTGGGTGGGGAAAAACTCACTCAAATCACTAATAATTTTTATAGTGTTTTGTGGATGTGGATGTTAATAGCACTTTTTATATACATAGTAAATTGTAGGGTATTAAATGATTGTCTACAACCGATCATAACATTTTCATTTACTTTTTTGTTATTTGTATAAATTTTAACAATTTTATCACTCTTTCTGTACCTCACACATACATGGTTATCTACTACTTATACGTGTCACTTGTATGGTAGATAAAATACTTAATTAATTACCTTCCAGATAGTTTCTATACGTATAAATAACATTTGAAAGCGACCATTTTCAGTTGACATTCCATTATCAATTAATTGACCAGTTGTTGGCTTCACCCTGTTAAGGCACCTGCTTAATATTGAAGTTAAATTCTGATATATTTCTAGCATGCAGTTAGGAGTGTTGTTTTTGTTATTATATATGCTCTAGTATATTAAGAAAAAACTGTCATATCATAGGCGTGTGTTTAAATTCACAAAAAAGATGAAAATCTTTTGATGTCTGGTGCAATAAGCAACAGCAACAACAACAACAACAATAGAATGATATTTTTTGTTTGTTGATTTGTTGTATAAAAGTTTGCCTGAGTGCAGGCATGCGTGTAGAACAAAATATATATGAATTTGTCTTAGTCTGACACTATACATATATAGTGTAGTGTGGTGTGGCACAGTTTTTCTTTTGCTTAACATGTCAAGATTTCTCTATTATGTCGAAAAACAACTATTATATTAATAATAGTAAATAAAGTAAGTTAACCCTTAAAATGCAATAACGAGTCATATATACCTCAAGATATGGGTATATACAGAAGGAGTCGTCAAAGACTTTAAATTGAATTATTACATTCATAACTTTTCACCTTCCATATGCTGTATTTTTAGGTCAATAAAATTTTCTCATCGATATATGATATAATGTTTTCTTTTAACTTAACAAATGTATATAATTTTTTTTTTATATCTTCTATTTCTTTTTTGCTATACTTATTAAGTATATATTTCTCATAATTGTTGTTGTTGTTTATTATTGTTTTGATTTCACATGTTTCCACCTGCAAGTTATTTGCGGTTGCTGCTATTGGCTTCTCATTGCAGATACAGTATCTGCGTTTATCTACAGTTGTTTTTATATAAAAAAAAAAGCGTTTTTAACATTTTGAAGTGTTACAAATTAATAATTAACTGAATATTTATATATGTTACATACTTGGATCTCATATATATGTAATATTAATATCTATGTTAGAAAAGTTTGCATTGTGTATAAATTAGACAGACACACCTGCCAGCCAGTTAGCCAAGGCAAAACCTCCGACATTGTATTTTATTTTTTAAGCTAAAAAGAGATTATTGTATATAGGTATATAATTTCTGTCTAGGTACATACTTAAATGCCTACATTCTTGAAATAATAACAATACATAATCAGTTTGTGAATTGTTTTTTAACAATATTGCATTACGCATATAACATGTGTAGGCTGTCAATAGGTTTGCTAAACAACAGAAACAAAGCAAACAATATGATGTAGGAAAAACAAACAGTTGCTCAGGTGCCTTAACATCGCAATGAACTGAGCAATAACAACTTTTGTAACTCTTACACAAGTCCAATTTAAACAACTTAGTTTAGAGGACGTACCGACAAATGCGTTTAAATTATTGCAGAAAATCATACAAAAGTGTTTATTATAAAAAAATAACCAAAAAAAGCAAAATTTGTCTTAGGCTAAATCTTAAAATTGGCGTGTGAGTTATCCGACCACGCCCACTTTTAGCACATCGATGGGAGGTAAGTTATCCCTTCCATCGAAATGCATACCGAATTTCAAGTTCGTGGGTCAATTTTTGTGACACATATAGAGATTTTTGTAGATTGTGGGCGTGGCCTTTGAATCGTTTTGCCCATTTTAGCCAGAGAGCGATCTGTGTGCAAAAACCAAAAGTTTCTGTACAAAATTTCAGCATATTATTTGAGATTTACCACCGTGAGAATGCCAACAACTGACAAAAATACGCACATACGGACACATATGTCTAAATCGATTCAGTTTTTAATGCTGATCAAGAATATATATACTTGCAAAACGGAATGACAATCTTAATATACCCTTCATCTTATGTGGAGGATGGAAAACATAAACCACAATTGATGTAGAGTGTAATAGTATGTCTTTTATATATTTATATCTCAGAAAAATCTTTACAACAGCTTAAGAAGGGAAGTTCTCAATTATACTTAAGCTTCAATTATTAAGGAAATTATTCAAATAAAAAAAAAAAATGATTAGAATAAAATACTATTCAAGGCTGTCTCTCCATTTAATACCAGTTTCCATTAATCAAGATATTTATAGTCTAAAAAGTGTTCAAGTGTTTTAAAATATGGTACATTGACAACAATAATCTTAAAGCAGCGTTAACAACAACAATAACAACAACGCAACACATAACAGGAAATTTGTTGAAAATCGTGAGATAATTGTTGTTAACACAACACTTGTATTGTATTTACACGTAAATAAAGAAAGCAGAGGCGGATTTATATTCCATTGACGGCCTTCTGTGTTGTCTGTCAGTAATAGTCAGATATAGAGAAGGTGGGAAAAAATCTATATAAATTTTTTGATGAAATATTATTATCTTTAAATAATAAAATAAAAGTTATTTTAATGATTTTTAATGCTTATAAATTGTGGGCGTGGCATTAACCTAATTTTATTTAATGAAGCTTTTATGCTCTATATAGATCAAAGTATAATAACAAGCAAAAAACAGGCACTTAATTATTTTTTTTGTAGGCGTGGCATATTAATCAAAAATTTATGTTTGAAATTGATATTTGAAATAAAAATATAAGATTCTGTTGCAGAAGCAGTGCTAAGCCTTAACAAAAATGTCAGTTTGTTGCTTAAGTCTTTTGTTGTACATTGCTTTTATACTCACCAGCTAGCTAGCGAACTGCTGGCTAAATATATGTTAATCGGATAACAAGGTTTTTTTTTTTTTGTTAAATTTTAGGGAGGGTACGTCTAGTTTTTCAATTGTACAATATTTCACAATGTAATGCAATAATTTGTGAAAAGAATTACTTTCAAAAAAAAAAAAAAAAAAGAAAAAATACAACGTCAGCTATATTTATGTGAAATAAAACCGTGTCCAAAATATATTTGGACAGTTTAAGTCAGAAATTAATTGCTGACATATTGTATAGGCTAAAAAAACAATATTCAAATATAAGTATTAAGTATTTTTTATAATAGAAACATATTTCCATCTCTCTCTGACTCTCTTTCTCTATTCATAAGATAAATATCATATATGAAAAATGTGTATTAGTTTAACTAGACTTGGCAGATAATTGTATATATTTTTATAAATTTGATTTGGCCATAAGATTAACGTTTATGTTAACAAACATTTGTTAAATACATTTTCACAATAGTACACCACTGAATAATATTAAGAATTTCAAAAAAAAATTAATTTTTTTTTACACCCTCCAGATAAGAAGTACACTAAGTTTGTCAATATATTTGCAACACCCAGAAGGAGCTGTCCGAGACCCAAGAAAGTGTATATATTCCTGATCAGCATCCAAAACTCAGTCGATCTAGACATGTACGCCCATGTGTCCGTGTATCTGCCGGTTGTTAGCATTCTCACGGTCGTAACTTTGGAGATATTAAGCTGAAATTTTGTAAAGACACTTTTTGTTTCTACAAGAAGATCGCTATTAAAAATGGGCAAAATCGGTCACGCCCACAATCGAAAAAAATATATTTATCTGTCAAAGAAATTAAGCTAAGGCATTGAAGTTCGGAATACATCTTTGCAATTAACTTATCTATGGATGTGCTAAAAGTTTGAGTGTTGAATTGACAAAAATCTATATAGATGTTACAAAAATTAACCTATGAACTTGAAATTCGGTACACATATTCATTACTATGTCATCCATCGCTGTAACAAAGAGCATGGTCGGTTTAGAGACCAGATTGATAAAAAACCGTCTTCAGCGCAAAACTAATTTGCAAGCTGATACGTTATATGTACACTATTAGAGGTCGTAATATTAATATATATTTGCCATGCCCACACTTGCAGCTGTAGAGGGTATTTAAGATTTGGCTTAAGCCAAATTTAGTTTTCTTACTTGTTGTATCTAAATTCCAATCATTTACTGGACCATTGATCACTACCCAAGTGCAGAACAATTTTTTTTTCTTATGGCGGAATTACTTATCAACAAGATCTGTTTGTATCAAATCATGTTTTGTTGCTGTTAATATAAAAATTTGTTATCGTTCATTTGCAATATTTCCAAGTTTTCTCTACAACTGACCATTTTGTCAATTTGCAATGTTTGTTAACGTAAGTGTTTGCGCGGTGCGCAACTAATAGTCCATTACCGCAATGTGTCAGAAATTGGATAATATATGACAGTTGATTATTTGTAATTATTCATAAGCTGCTATTATATGTGCCTACATACATTTATATATCTAACTATATGACAATTCACTAAATTTACAAGACATGTATCACATTTATATCATACACCAGTTACGCTACGAACAGTTAACAGCATTGATTACGATTGTGTGTTTTAATCTCTAATATGTTTGGTGGACTGGGAATTAACTCTCCGGTAAAATATAATAAAAAGCTACTACCCCGGTATATATCAAATGTAGTACAAATGTAGATAGAGGGTATGAACAATATAATATGAACACAATGAAATATGCTACATCTTGTTGCATGTTAGCAACACTGCGTCCGTTTAAATAATTCGACGCATATATTACATAACTTACGGTACGGCAGGAGCTTCACAGAATTAACATTTATAGAAAAGCTACAAATGCAAAACTCTTTATGTCAAATGTTTTTATTATTTTGTTCATCCCCTATATACATATTACTACAAAGTACATACATATATGCACAAATATTTTATATGTTATACATGTTCTTTATTATTATGTCTGTACGTCCGTTAATTAAAAAATTCAGCTACACTTAATGCATAAATAACCAAATGCATCCATTTACCAATATTAGCAAAATTAATATTTTTCTGAAACTGTTTTTTTTTTTTTTTTTTTTTTCATTTTAGCTTAATGTGAATTTTTTGCCTAAACTAGTCCTTTCACTATTGCTCATATATACGTGTATGCATGCGATATAATAAACGCCCTCAATCTAAAAAATACATTTTTTTATCTAGTTTTTATCACATTTTTATACAAAAAAAAAAATAAAAAATAACAAAAATATGTTAAGACAACAACAACGACACACTTTGATTTCTTACAGTTTCGATAACTTTTCAATTCAAGTTTTGAAAATTATGACAGCTGCACACAACAAGAAATATTAATGATTGACTTTTGTTGTATATATAATAATATAAAAAATTAAGCAATTTCACTTCAATAGGAGTGTTTGTAACAGCTACTAATTTATATTTCATTACATTTGTAAGCATTTTTTAAATCAATACTTTTTCATGTTAAAGAACTGTAAGCTGTTCATTACGTAAGTTATGTAAAAAGTAATATTTCCAAATAATTGGCCTTAATGTATGGCCTCCAAAGTATTGGCATGTTGTAAAAGAAAAGCATTTTAGAATAATTGTTAATTTTGTTAATTTTTTGCGACTTGATTTTTGCTTAATCATATACTTTAATACTTTAAAGATATCTCTCTTAACAATCTTGTTTATGAAACTAGACACAAACGCACACGACCACACCCTCTTATCACATAAGTAGACATTATTGTTCAATTGTTCGGCCATGTATAGAGTTTAATACCAGCATTCATTTTTTTCAATGCACTTAGTGCCCCTTAAACTGCCTCCGTTTTATATGTCCTACTCTTGTTGCGTTTGGGTTACTATGTTAGTTTTACAATCACATTATTATTAGAAAAAAATACATAAAATTCGTATGATTATAAACAATAGATAATAATCTCATGTAATAAATTTAGTTTTCAAATAGGAAATTATGTAGTTTGGCACTGTCAGTATCATATATTCACTACAAGCATTCAAATATATGCATCAAATCGCAAAACCTCTCCGCAAAGTATAGTCTTAAAATGCACTCTTTCCATAGTGATAGTTCCTAAATAACATTTTAATAGAATTCAAATAATTTTCAAATGTGGTGGATATCGAAAATTTCCACCAAGCCGTACGTTTCCAGCTAATTTTTACGTTTTAAATATATTTACATCCACCACCATTATCACCACCATTTTCTTCTCCAAATATTTATATATGAAAATTAATTGTTTTTTTCCTTAAAACCATTCAATTAATTTATTGATTTAATTTATAGATAAAAGCGAAAAAAAACATACGCAATTACGCATAAATGTCATATAAAATTGAAATCGAGAAAATTAATTGGTTAAAAAAAAATTAATTGACCAGTACTGGAACCATTCATAACACGTAATCAGTTAACCATACAATATTACAACACATTAATCATTAGCGCTGACATGATAAAAAAAAAACCTTATGATAAAAATAAATTATTTTAGCAATTTTTTTTTTTTTTTTCTGAAAAATGCATATCATACCCTTCTTATTAAACGGAGGTATAATAAATATGTTAGACTTTTATTTGTTATTTTAAGTTCTACTCTTAGTCACGGTAGTTAGTGACAGTGTTTGTCTTCGTTTTCGTCTGTCCGTCTGTCCGTCAGTTTGTCTTAAAACGTACGCGGATTATATGCCTTAATAATAAATAATAAATAATAAAATTTAAATAATAAAAAAATAATAAAAAATTAAGATTAAATAAAAAATAAAAGAATAAAAATAATATATAAAGTAGAATAAATAACTGTAGAGTATATTTACTTCTTGTTTAAACTTAAAGTTCAACATGAGCTCTTACCTGCTAACCTATAGTCTGCAAATCGCAACCAGTTTAATACAGATATTATCTCTATATTATTACAAACATATAAACATATTAACCCTGTCGTGATTTGACTCTTTATTTCATTATGTAAGTCACTGTGCTTCATAGAAATTGACACAAAAACGCATGAATATCAGTTTCATATAAATGAATTATTTTTAACTTAATTTTCAACATTAACTTGCCAGCATGTGGTTGTCCGCCATAATTTCAATATACTATATATATGTATAAAATTTTAATTGTTTTTTCATGCTTTGTAGGCCTACCTACCACATTCATGCTGCTGGTTAGTAAATAATATAATTTTGAATTTTAAAAGTTTTTAATGACAATTATTTAATACAAAAAAAAAAAAAAGAAAAAACCTTCATATAAGAATGTCTACCAAAGGTATTCAATCATTTTATTATATTACAACTAAAACATTACCGAAACATATATAATATTTATAAATTTAATTAACTGGCCATGAGTAAAGTTTAAGAAGGAAAAAATAATACAAAGAAACCGCACCACATTTCAACAACATTAGTTGCGATTTTATGTTGTTAAACCAATTAAATGTTCAGCCACACACACATACACACAAAACCACTAAGTGTATAAGTTTACCAAAGCAGAGGTGGTGGAAGAAAAGAAAAACATGCAAAATTAAAGCACAGTGTAAATCAACAGTAAATGACCACAAAAACTATTTCCTTTTTATATACCAACATATGCACACACCATTACATTGATTTCAAAGTAAATAGAGAAGAAAACGTATAAATGCAATGGTAATAAAAATCCATATCGAACGGCATTGTAATGATTTGATTTGAAGCGATTTTTTTTTTTTAATTATGCGTTATAGAGTATAAGTTATAATATTAAAATAGAATTTAATTGATTTTTGAAGCGAATCGGATCTTATTGAAATCCTCATTTTACCTTTAAAACTATTTCGTCTTTTTGAAAAGCTAATCAATACGATCAAATTGAAGGTTAGGGAGGATCTAAGTTAAATAATGAAACGTTTTTAGACAAAAAAAAAATTTTAAAAATTCATATCTCTCTGGTTTTTTATAACTTTAATAGTGTCCCTCGATCGATTTTGCTCAATTTTGTTATCAACCTGCTTAAAGCAACAGCCAATATTTTTGCCAAATTTAAACTTAATATCTCTATTTTTTCATCCAAAGTCTGTTTACCATAGACGAACAGACAATCGTAACTAAGTCAGTTTAAAATGTCTTGTTAATCAAGTAGTTTTTAGCGTATTTGATGTTTCTTTCTGAAAGTTATCTACTACTTCAAGAGGTTGGGTATTAAAAACTAATAATAAAGGGAATAAAAACACCTTTCTAACCGCAATTATCAATTAAACAAACCATTACTAAAATATGAAATGTAATAACGAATATATAACAAAAGAATCAATTTTTTCAATAGCGTAGAATTTAACAAAATACATGTATATGTATATATAGTATATAATCAAAGAAATAATAATAACAAACACTAATGACAATTAAATGTTAACGAATCGTTGTGTTTGGTACGAATATAATAAATTAATTAAAGCAACTACTTGAGCATAACGTAAATGAACGTTAATTTTGTTATAGTTGTAGAATTGTTTTTTAAGCTTCTATTTTTTGTTCATTAAGGCACATTTATAACGAAAACAACAACAGAAGTTTTTTGTTAAGAGTTAAAAAAATAAATGAAAATTTTTTAACGGCAGCTTAAATCAGTTTAAAATTGATTTTTTTTTCTTGGTGCATTTCCAGTTGTGTGTGTGCAAAGAAAAAAAAAAAGATTTGATAATGTCTACGCACACGCACTTTTTGCCTAGAATTTATTCACATTACAATTCAGTTAGTTATGAATTCATTACAAATAAAGCAAAAAAAAAACAAACAAACAGATAAAAACGAGCTCTTTGTATTATATGCATATAAAAGCTGCTTAAAACACACACGCACGCACACATATGAACAATTTTTAATAAATAAATTTCTTAACACCCTCCCCGGCATGTCTTCGCTAAGCCACCTGAAGGCGTTTCGCCAGGCCTCTGCCACATGTCAATTCTGACAATTGTTGTATTTTGTTATAGAATTTGATTTGTGCGACGCGTGTGCGTATAAACTTTTTGTAAATACTACTAGAATTCATCTGTTGCGACTATATGCAGTGGGTATTACCTCCAGAACGTGGACTATAAATACGATTGAGTTGTGCTGTGTAAATTTATAATCTCAGTGACTGTGTAAACTGTAACAGTTCAAAAGAACGATTTAAAGGATTTTTTGCCAAAATATATAAATAAATAAAGAAAAACTAAAAATATGTTGAAATTGGTAAGAAAATGGTTGGCATTCTGTGTGTGTTTATTGCTTTAAAAAAAATTAAGCAATTATAGTGAAAATTAAAAAAAAATAAACTAACATAAATAAATTTCCGAATTACAAAAAAACAAAACATTTGAAAATTTTAGTTTTGAAATAAATAAATAATTTGCCTTAATCTTAAATTATCAGATAATGGATATCTTAATCTTTTTGTAAATTCACAATATTGGATACCATACAAGAAGTGCTAGTTTGGAGAATAGATTCAGGAGTAAATCTTTTTAAAGCCTTCCTTCCGATCCTTTGTGTCTGATAATCGGATATGTATCCAGGGCATGGACAAAATAATTTAAACACGTGACATAAAGCATTTTGCACTTTCCGCTCCACGTAGTCATTATCTCTAAACAGTAGCTAGGTCTTCTTTCAAAAATATTATATGTCTTTAAACTAATTTTATTTTATTCTCAAGATATTTAAAGGCATTTAATCTTTTTCGAAGAAGAATTAAATGGCAGACAGTGAAAAAATCCGTGAAAAAAATTCAAAATATAATAAAATTTTTAGCTAAGGATAATAAAAAGGATGGATATTTTCAAATACTGCTTAAAATTCTGAGAGCATACAATTAATGTGCGAGATTGAGACCTCTAAACCCATTTAAATTTTATAAAGATTTTGTATGGAGGAGCTTTTAAACCTCTTTTCCATTTTTTCTTTCAGTTTTCCATATTCATAGCCCTTTGGGGTGTAGCTTCAGCTGGTTATTTGGGTGGTGGTTATGGATTTACGGCACCATCTTATGCCTATCATGCCGCCCCAGCTGTTGTGGCTGCTCCAACTTATTCAGCTCCAACTTATTCAGTGGCTTCTGCCCCGGTAGTTAAAACATATGCAGCACCGGCCGCCACTTCATATTCCAATTTCCATAAAATTTCCACTTCAGTGCCTGTAGTACATGCAGCACCCGCTGTGGTGCATGCTGCCCCCACTGTAGTGGCTGCAGCTCCTACCATCTATAAATCTTATGCTGCTCCTGCTGTATTGTCAGCACCCGCCTATAGTTACGGTTACGGTCACGGTTATCCCTCATTCTATCATCACTAGATTTATTTACTCTACTGAATGATTGAATCTGAATTGGCGACAATACCGGTATAACTCTGACACTTATATTTTTTTAATGTCATTCATATAACATATAATTAAGCATTTATTTGTTCATTTTGTTAAACATATTGCCATCTTGTTATTGTTTTAAGATTATAAATATATGAGAATGAGAGTCACTTACTACTACAAATATGTGTACAATACATATATTTATATATATATATATATAATTTCCATTATCAATAATCATTTATTACATTTGTTTAGTTTATTATTTACCCATCTATGACGTGTGTATGTACATATTATGTATTTAACTGTAGAGGCCGGCAAAATGTAGCACATTACTCGTTTAAATTATCAATAAAGTGTAAATATATATATAAATGAAATGCAACATTTTCGAAAATTTAATTTAGTTTATGTGTAAAGAACTCGGCTTACGGTGCAGTATGACATTAACAAACATTCAAGCGAACTTTATTTTAAACACTTAATTAATCAACGGAAAATACCATTTATTTCTTAATATTGTTAAAAATATCCATTTAAAAATTTGCCAATAACAACAAAAACAACAATTTATAAACATTTGGCTTAAGTCAAATCTTAAATGCCCTCCACATGTACAATACATACAAACGGTGGGCGTGGTAAGTATATGATTACCTTCTATAGTAGTGTATGTATTACGTATCAGCTTACAAGTCAAGTTTTGGTTGGAGTACAGTTTTTTGTGTACTTCTGTTATTAGACCACGCCTATTTTTGGTACATCAATAACTATAGATTTGCGTACCCAATTTTAATTTCAAAATCAAGAATATATATACTTTGTTGAGTCTCTGACACCTCCTTCTATGCTTTGAAAATGAACTTTCCTTCCCATCATATTTTAGGCTTCGACCGAATCTTATATGCTTACCAGCCTTGTATATTGAAATAAAAAAATTACCCGGCATTTTCTCCATTTTCTACATCAACCAACGACAAGTAATAATTGAAATTGATATCTGACAGACAGACATAATGAAATTATTTCAGAATATAATGCTGATGAAGAATACAAATTTTTTGTAGGATCTATAAAGCCTCCTTCTGAATGTTACAAATGATTTGGCTAATTGAGTATACCACCAAGTTTAAAAACAACAAAAACAAAATTTATAAAAAAATGTTTACTCATTATCTCTCATATTAATTACATACAAGAATAACAAGTATTGCATCTATGGACATATTTTTCAAATATTATTACGCGCTGTAATATAAAATGTGTGTATGTGTATGTGTGTGTTTGTATGTATTATTATTTTTTTCATAACATTTTTGATCGCTCAATGAATGAATGAATGACTTTTCTGTTCATTGATATATTTTAATAGGTGCTCATATGCAGACAACCAGACAGACAGACATAGAAACAGAAGCTTATTGAAACACTCATATGGAGTGCTTATATATATTTAACCGTGTCATTACCTTCATTACTATTAATGTTATTATTATTATGTGTGTGTGTGTGTATGTATTGCATGCAAAAATACAATGCGGCGGCAATATCAATTATGACAATTTGTAGTTGTTAGATATAATTATATGTATGTAAATATGTGTTCAAAAAAATATATCATAATCCACTATACGTTACTGTCCTTATATGGTTGGCAAAAAACCAAAATAACAAAAACAACAAGACAGATATAAATTAAATAAGTAAGAAAAACTAAATTTATCTTAAGACAAATTCGAAATAAATTTCACCTCTATATTAAAATAGTGGGCGTGGTATGCATGTGATGATGTCTTCTGTAATTTATGTATTACTTATAACACTTCATAATTGAAGTCACATAACTTTTTTATATAATGTTGTCACAGTATTTTATCCTTACCACGCCCATGGTTGGGATATTGATGGATGCACCAATTCTTTGTTACACATATATATAATGTATATGTGTAAAAAATTACAACTTTATTGCTTAATTTTTAAAACTGTAAGAGATATTTTTCATATGTGGGCGTGGCACTTCTATAATTTTTTCCAATTTCCACGTACAAAAATTTGTATAAAAATTTCAGCTTTATATGTCCATTTTAGCCAATAATTGATGTAAATACCAACAGGCATGGATGGCTACGTCAACTAATATTTTGATGCTGATCAATAAAATATTTACTTTCTAAATATAACATCCTTAAAGCTTCCTTTTGATTGTGGCAAATGAAATAGCAAACTTAGTACACCCTCGCTACTGAGCGGGAGGCTAAAAATCGTCTCAACAACACACACTCTATGCCTTTGTTACTAACTTACTTACTACTAAACTACTTACTTAGTTACTTACTTGGTTGGATTTTTCTTCTCAGCTATGTAAACTAACTCTTACACACTCTTATATCGAAACTAAATCTAAAGGTGTGTTTTATATGTTTGTGTGTGTGCGTAAAGTTTATGCCTTGCCATGCCATGCCATGTTATTATTATTATTATTATGTGGTTGCTTGTTGTTGCATTGTAAGGTGATTTTTTAGAATACACACTCTTACCTTTGCAATTATATCTATACAATCATATACATATATATGGGTGTGTATGTGTGTGTGTATATTTTGTTTTTGTTTAAACTCAAAGCCGAACAGAAATGTGGCGCATATGTGGTATAAATAATCCATGCTCAGACCAAATAAAGACATAACAATAGACGTGTTACTATTAACTGCAACAAAACTTTAGTTCGTTTATAAAAAATAAATAAAACACAAAAACCAAACAAAATGTTCAAATTGGTAAGGATCAGACTGTCAACAATTAAAGGATTTAACTCGTGAATGTTTTTTTATGTGTGCGTGTGTTTGTGTGTGAGAATATGAATGGCTATAACTTGTCAACAATAAACGTTTCATTTAAGAAAATAACTGACAAGTTTTTTTTTTTTTTTTAAATAAAGCGAAATATAAAAAAATTAAAAATATTTTAAAAATAAAAAAAACTAGATTTTTTTATAATTAATAAAAAATTATTATTAGAAAAAATATAAAATTTATATATTATTTATTTATTTTTAATATTATTGATAAAATATAAAAAAAATATTATAAAAAAAATAAATATATAGATAATTTTTATATAAAAAATAATAATAATTTTCATTTATTTATTCATTTTTTTGCTCGTTTTGCAAAATCACAGATTGCTGCTTTGTCAACCTTGTTTGCTGTAGCCTCAGCTGGTTTTATTGGTGGTTTGGGTGGTGGTTATGGTGGCGGTTATGGTGGTGGTTATGGTTATGGCGGAGGTCATGGTGGTTATGCTCTAGCCGCACCTGCATATTCTACATCATATACTGTTGCTGCTGCTGCTCCAACCATTGTCAAGTCATATGCAGCACCCGCTGTTGTTGCTGCCCCAACTATTGTCAAATCATACGCTGCCGCTCCTTTGGCCACCTCTTATGCCAATACTGTTAAAATCTCAACCGGTTCAGTGCCGGTAGTGCATGCTGCTCCTGCTGCTGTTGCCGTACATGCTGCTCCAATTGCAGTGGCTGCCGCTCCCGCCGTCAGTGTGGGCTATGGTGGTTATGGTTTGGGACATGGCTATGGTTTAGGCGGTTTAGGTTTGGCTTATGGTGGTGGTGGTCATGGTTTCTCCGGTTATGGCAGTTACGGTTACGGTCATCATTAGACGTTAGTACAATAGATAGAATTGAGAAATGGCATGTCTTATATTTGTAAATAAAAAAACACACAGGAATCCGTTATAGTTTTAGTGAAATTACACAAAATTTGTGAAAAGAAAAACAGAGAGTCACACCTTCCCATTACCTACATTACATTACATTACATTACATCTGCAGCATTATAAAGTTAACAGCAATCGATTAAATTGTTTTGTTTTTTTTTGTTTGGTGCTGAATAAAACAATAAATGTGGGAATTATATGTATATACGAAAACGAATTGTATATGTGTACCTGTCATTGTATATAAAATAAAAATTTAAAAAACTACATATAATTTTAAATTATTTAAATATTTTCTTTTATCATAAAGGACGGTTGGGTCTCACGTAATCTCTACCAAAATTAGAACTTGGGAAGTATACTCTCCTCTCTTTCTTTTTCTCTCTTCGAAAACATTTTAACTCTTCTTTCTTAACATCATGACATATATTTGATCATACATTACAAAATAAATGAAAAATTAAAAAAATCGTTAAAAAGATTTATTAAGGAACCATTATAAAGAGAAACATTGAGAAACACATTTGAGTATACGATATGTGTTAAGACCAAAAATAATATAATGGAGTATGCATTTTTAACTTTACAGTTTCTATATTTTTTTTGTACTCAGTCGATCTCGACATGTATGTCTATGTGTCCGTGTGACTGTGTGTTGTTAGTATTCTCACGGTCGTAACTTTTGAGATATTAAGCTGTAATTTTTTACAGAAACTTTCAGTTATTGCACGCTTTTTAAAATGGTCAAGAGCCACGCCCACAAGCAATAAAATATATATATGTATATGCCACAACAATTGAGCTGTTTAGTTCAAATTTGCTACATATCACTTGTTGAGATTTATTACTCACCAATCTCCATAAACTATAGAGACATCTGCCCAATTTAACATAGATATGTTAATTTTTTAGATTAGAAGAATGATTTACAAACAAAGACTCATAGACGGACTGACAGAGAGTTGTATGGTTTAACGTGAGCACCTGCCGTTAAGGCTTAATCTCACGGCACCATGCAGTGCGTAATGCATTATAAGGATGCCTTACAGCGGTCAAAGATGACATCATCAAGATGTTGTTTTGATGATAAACCACAGTCACTATGATGCACCCTCTAGGGGGCCTACCTCAAATTGTCGGGCCAGAGTGAAATCACCCTGGGGACTCCCGACACCCATAGAACGGAATGTTAAACCTCTCCGATGGAAGGTCGTAACTTAGATGTTATAAGTTACTACCAGTTGGTGCCTTATCACCCGTAGCTGGTGCCGATTAGACGGACTGACAGACATGTTTTGATCAACTCAAAATTCCACAGTTATTCATAATGTAAACTTTAATACTTTATAAGGTTACGGCATTACATTCTTAGGTTGTAAATTTTTTAACCCTCAATTATGATGAGGTGGATATAACCAGAAGACTCTCCTCTGTTGATTTCTTTGTTTATCATCCATAGTTTCGTTTGATTCATAAATGATTTTCCAAGTATTTTTAATAAAGTAATCAAAAATTAGTTAAATGATGATTAAAAAAGTATTGCAACATACTTAATTTACGCAACATTTCAAAATTTGATAGTTGTCATAAATTCGTAAGGTAATGAAAGCTTATAATTTAAAATGGAAAATCATCATTAAGTAAAAATTAATGTTGGTGTGTGTGTGTGTAAATATGTAACTGTATCCATATTAATATACAAACACGTCTTTCCTCATAATGATAATCTATGATTATCTCTTGAAAACAAAAAATGTAAATATATTATGGTACACCTCCGCCCAAAGGAAATCTTTTAAGAATTTTTTGTAAAATATTTTTCAAAAAAAACATAATTTATCTTGTAGTTTTTAAAGACGTCAACACGACAATATGAAATATATTGTATTTAAAAATGCATTAAACTTGATGCATAATTGTGGTGAAAAAAAATTGTACATACTTTAGGACATTGCTTATATAGCCAACACAACGGTATCCATACATAACGTACGTTTTGTCTATAATTTAATTGAATACATGTACAGCTTAGTATTTGATAATTATAGTTATGTATTTTGATTAAAAGTGCAAGTGCATGTAATCACGCCAACTGACCGCAATCATTAAAATAAAAATCTTTATAATTGTGCTCTAAATTGTCTACAATTGTTAACCAAACACTTATACAAAGGCATGTGTATAAATGTAAAGGTACCTAGAGACACAAAGTTTTATGGAATTATAGCAAAACAACAATAACAATATGAAAGCAAACTCTACATAGAATGGCCACAAAACTATGAGTCATGGCATTCAATTAAAAGTTCTGCGAAAGGTCATTTAGTTGCAAATTATTATACAAACATATATTATAACAAATAATTTAGAACATAGTAGAAGTAGAAGTAAATGAAATATGAAAATGTATGCTTACAATAATAATAGAGCAAATCAATAACAACAACAGCAACCGCCCTCTCAGCTGCTAAGCAAGTTTTTATATGTAATTCGCAGCAGTAAAAATTCTGGCAGACTCTAGATTACAAAATTAATTAAATGATAGGACTATGAGCGGATTAGTTAGGCTATTATTTTGTCATAATCTAAAACCTTAAATAATTTTTATACCCTCCACATAAGGTAATAACTAAATTTGTCATTCCATTTGCAACATCCAGAAGGAGGCGTTAGACATCCCACAAAGCATATATTTTCTTAATCAGACATGGTAGATTAACCAACACGCCCACAATCGACAAACTACCACAAAAATTGACCCATAAACTCTAAATTTGGTATTCATATCTATAACTATCCCATCCCCTGATGTGCCAAAAATGGGTGTGGTCGAATAACAGACGCACCCAAAATTTACCAGAAAACAATACTTTACGTATAACTCGACTTGCAAGCTGATACGTAATACATACACTATTTAAGAGTCTGCTATACCCACCGTTCGTATCTACAAATGGAGAGTATTTATTATTTGGCCTAAGTCAAATTTAGTTTTCTTACTTGCTTTTATTTTATTTTTAATATAATTGTCAGACATTGTAAAATTTATTTACTGCCAATGGTTCTTTAGTAATATTCTACCCTTTACTTTGATATAGAAAATTGTCTTAGTTAAGCATTCGGTTGATTATTTAAAAAGGTTTATATATATTACTTATATTCTGTACAATATTAAATTATAAATCGGTTCGCCAATGTCCGTACGTCCTATAAGTACTTTTGCTATTAAAACATTCAAGATATTATATATTAAGATTTAAATTATTAAATATTAAATATTAGTTAAAATATAACTATATGTCACTGACCACTCCCACATATATATTTTTTAATTCTTATCATCATTGTGCTGAAACTGAAAATAAATATTTCTATAGTGTGAAAAGAAAAAGAATGAAAAGTTGACTCTGTCACGCCTTTACGAAAAAAATATATTTATATATATTTTCTATTACCACAAAGAGTGCTCAAAGTTTAATATACGCTGCATTGTATGGTTTTGTTTTTTTTCTTTTTGAAAAATAAAAGACTTAAGACACGAACTTTATATTTCGCTTATTGTTCATATATGAATGTTTACATTTCATAACAATCATTGACCGTGTAAACCAATAATAAAGAATTGCGTTTTATAAATGAATAATAAAATGCGATTTTTTGTTGTTGTTATTCAAAAAATTTTAAAAAATCAAAGTATTTTTTTTTTTTTTCATTAATTAATGGTGTGTGTTTTTTTGTGTGGTATTCTTAAGTTTCACCTCATTAATTAACAGTTTTTTTTTAGTAAATTTAACAACGGAAATGTAGAATTGTTTTTAAGGAATTTTTCAATTTCAAAACAAATCATAAAAAAGAAAGAAAACTAAATTTGATTTGTTTCAAATCTTATATACCCTCTACGTATATAAACAAACAGGGGGCATGGCAAGTATATGATTACGACTTTTAATTGTGTATGTGTTACGTATTAGCTTGCAAGTTGTGTTTTACACTAAGTATGATTTGCAAATATATGTACCAAATTTCAACGTAAAAGCCCAATGTTTGTGGTAAATAAATATATTTTTAGCGATTGCGGGCGTGGCTATTGACTAATTTTGCCTGTTTTACGTAATGATCTGCGTGAATAATCTCAAAATGTCTGTACAAGACTTACAGTTTACGCCATTGAGAATGTCAACGTCGTCAAGATCGACTCAGTTTTAATGCTAACCAAGAATGTTTATACTTTGTGGGTTCTCTGACGCTTCCTTCTAAGTATTTCAAATGGAATGACCCACTTAATATACCTTAGTACTTTATGTGGAGTGTATAAAAAAAGCTGAATTAAAAAGGTGTTTAGTACACAAAATGTAAATGCTTAAAAGTTTCCACATTATAACCTAATATTTTACTTAGTTGTGCTATTATTCTAAATTACTTATGAGATAAAAGTGGAAATTTTTGTCATATTAGGCATTTTTGTAATCTTTACATGACTGTGATTTTCCGCTTGTATAACCGCGAAGAAGGCGTTAGAGCCTTAAGATAAAGTATGATTTTTATGTACCGTATGTCTTTCCAAATAACTGCGCCTGTAGTGCTTCTCTTACTCTAGCAAATAATCTACAGTCTATGTTTTACGTTATTTCGCAAAGATTAATTGAATAATAATTAACTAACACCAGTATGAAATGAATTTCATATATCTTTTCAACAACTTTTAGAAAAGTGTCCCTGTTTAGTTGGCCAATATAATCATTTAGAGTCATAAATTTTTTTTGTAAATTATAGACCACTAATTTATTCATAATATGTGCCGGTAAGGCTGGACTTGTTTCTGGTTAAATTGTTATATATAACAAATATGTGATAATGGAAAATGGAAAATCTCCAATCAACAGTTATTTGTTGCTACATGTAATCAATTAAGCACTTGTAGATATATATACAGAAGAGCTAAGTAAAGTCATTGTAACAATCTAAATAAATATTAATATCTATAACTTTCAATTTTATAGATTTCATTTATAAACCCACTCTACTTTATTGAAATTTCGCATTCATATATATGTGTGTGTGTTGGTGTGTACACCTTTATAATATAATGATACTTGTGTTTCTTTTACCATTTATTAAATGGTTAATGATAGCTTTTGTACTATTATTGGTTATGGTGGCGTTTTACACCACCACACACACCTTTATACAATTATGCATAAATTGATAACCAACACCAATAACAGCTACAATACAATTCAATACAATACCAAACTATACCTAGTTTTAATATGAAACAAATATTTTCCCACAAATATTATAAGCTTAAGAAACCCAAAAAAAAAAAAAAAAATTTCAACATATAGTTAATACTTAAATATTGTTAATCTCTGCTTTTATAAAATTATAACGAGTAGGCGGCATCTTTTGCTAAAATTAAAATTAATCAAATATAATACAAAATTTTACAGTAAGGTGGCGCAATGAAACATGTTTTGAACGAGAAACTTTTAAACCAGTATCAAAAAAGCTCAACTCACACATACGTACGAATAATAAAAAGATAAGCTTAAAAATTATTTAAAATGAAATTCAAAATTATACATTTTAAAATTAATTGAATTAATTAATTATAATTTAAATTACTTCCACCACTAGACCAATAGAGGGGCGTGGCATTAACCTAATTAAAACTTTTAAAAGGTAATAGTGTATGTACAATAATTAGATGTCGGGTTCAACACACACAAAAAAAAATTATATAAAATGTGGGCGTGTCTGTTACCTAAAACTGCTCGTTTTTCCCCTATAATTTTTAATAGGGCAGGTTTAATTATTAAATGTCGAATTCTGAGTAAAAAAGTTTTTTTTTAAATCGTATCCATTGTGAGCGTGGCTTTCAAACGACTGCGTCCAATCTAAATAGCCCAAGAAGATACTATCATCTACATTTTCATTAAATTCTTTTATTACTTTAATACTAAAGTGGTTTTTAATTAAATTTGCTATTAAATGGTAAAGTATATAGTACATTAAATGATTTAATACCTCCTTTCATCTAATTAAAAATAGCAACAGCACTGATTTATATCATGCACAAATAAAATGAAAACAAAAACGAATAAAATTAACACTAAGCACAACAATGTTTTATATGTAAATAAAACACTCTGATAACATTAAGAGCACAATCGTTTAACCACTTACATGCTATACAATTTTAAATAAATGTATATGAACAAAACAAAAAAAAAAAAATGGAGTCTCTATTGCGTAATACTGGTAGTAGTGTTGTAGTGCTAAGAGTCCGCATATCTGGGTTGTGGTATGCAAAACAGCTGTAGACAGTTAATCAATATGCACTTAAAAGCGAAATTGTTTTAAATCATTTCAATTTTATACCGTATATAACCAAACATAAGCATGTATAACATTTACAAGAAAATCGTGCTTGTCAAATTTTTGCTTTTTTTTTTATATCAATGGATGCGCGTATGTATAATATTGGACACGTTATCTATATAAAATCATCGATTCCAATTTAAAATATAAACATTTGTTATTTAACAGTTAAAGGAAATCGATCATTCAACAATGTCTTCAATTGTAAGCTAAAGTTTTACTTTTAAAAATAAATAAAAATAATAAATATCTTCAAAATTAATCTTTTTAGCTTCTACTCTTAATTAATATCCTAGCATGCTTATACCAAAGTGAAGCCGGCTTTTATAAACCGCATGTGGACAGCCTACCTCCTGATACATCTGTACCGAATATTATCGTGAATTATGCCAAACAACCAACAATCAAATTTCCTCACAATCAAGATGCCACCACAAGTTATGTGATTGTACGACAACCTTTACATAGAGGTACATACAACACACCAACATACCACTCCAATGGACCTTATTATCATGATATTGTCAAGACAAGGACAGCATTTTCTCACCCAAGAACCCAACCTTGTGATACAGATTATGAAACATCTTGGTCCTCATCTGATGGCCATTATGGTAATGAACCACGTATTATAGTTAGATTTGGTACTCCCATTACAACTGTAACAACAACAACTGCTACCTCCAATTATAAACCCTATAATAATTTACTAACAAATTATTATAATAAATGGTAGATGATTTTTTTTTTACAAACAATGACTTAAAAAAAATCTTATTCTAAAAGTGGGCGTGGCCACTTTTTTTTTGAAAAATAAAAAGGAAATGTACCAATTATAAATATTTCAACACCATATATAAATTTTTATAGCTGATAAATAAATTATTCTCGACTATGGGCCACATCAATGGAAGGGATAACTATAGATACCAAATTTACCAAATTTCAAATTAATAGAAAAATTTTTATGACAGATATATAGATTTTTATCGATTGTGGGCGTGTTTGTCATTCGATTACACCCACTTTTGATACATCTATGTATAGGTTAATTGTACGTATATGTTATGTACCAAATTTCAACAAGAAAAGGAAAAATTTTGTGGTAGATAAATAGATTTTTATCAATTTTGGGCGTGGCTTTTGACTGATTTTGCCCAATTAAATAACAATCTCATGCAAAAACTAAAAACTGCGTGCCTGTACAAAATGTCAGCTCAATATCTCAAATTATATGATTGTGAGAATGCCAACAATAGAGGGTTACACGGTCACCGGACATACATGTCTAGATCAACCAGTTTTTCATGCTAATATGTACACTTTATATACTCTCTGACAGCTCCTTCTGGGTATTGCAAACTGAATGACAAAGTTAGTATACCCTTCCATCTTATGGGAAGGCTATAAAAATATACAATAAAAATTACTCAGTCTTAATAAAGCAAAATTTACACCGAATCAAAACATATTTGGGATGCTCCCTTTTACGTTCTCTTATAAGTAGAACTTAGCATATGAGCAACATTAATATTTTTTAAGAAATCTTAAAATAGTTACCTTACCTTGCTGTAGGGTACTAAATAATCAGATTTATCTGACTAATTTATTCACACATTTTCCATTTAAGTAGAGACCATAAAAAACGGTAAATATAAAGTGGTCATGGAATTTTTCTTAACTTTACCGCAATTCCATGAAAACAGATCATCTCAAAATAGCAACAACAACAATTAAAATACATTAAGCTGCTTTTTACAAAATTATTAATACTTACTTTTAAACCTACAACAATATAAAACAATTTATGGCCCTTCAATAAGGACATGAGCATGTGAGATAAAACATTTTGTTAAGAATTATCACAAAAACTATAAAAAATTAAGTAAGTGCTAAAAATGTGTACAATAATTGCCAGTAAGAGAGAGAGAGAGAGAAAGAGAAAGCTATCTGTCTATCTGCAACATATGTTTGTATTTATATTTATTGAGTAAGTAATCCGACATATAGACCAGATAGAGTCCACTCAAAGTTGTGCGTTAAAATATTACGCACCAAGAAATGATAATTTTAATATATAATCTACTACATTTAGTACAAGTTGATAACTCTTAGAAAAAATAGTTTTAAATCGCATGAGATATTAACTTTTTGCAAATGTTTTTTATATTTTTGTTATTTTAACCCTGTTCCCCAGAAGAGAGAATTCAACTTAACACAGTTTTAGGCACTGTTATTTTTCGTCTTAGAATTCGGAGTACTATGCTTTTATGATTAAAGGGGGAGCAAACCTTTTTCTCTGTCTGTCTGTCTGTCTTTCTATTGCCTGAAATAGTATGAAATATAACAGTTGCCTCTCTTCATATCGCTAAACATTTGCTTTAAATATTTAAAATGAAATTACTTTTACATGGTCCCACACATATAATACGATTAGACAGCGTGGGATATAAATAAAAGTTTATGATTCAATGAAAAGTTTTTCCCCCTTTTTATATAACTTTATGAGTTTTGCGAAATATATTATATTGATAAAATTCTGTTCAGAATATAAAATTCGGTCATACATGTATACACGGAACAAAGAATAAAAACAACAACAACAACAACAGAAACTATAATAGCTATTAAAGCCAGCTTATCAGGTATGCCATACAAAAGCAAATAAATAAATTATCGAAATAAAATATTTCTAAAAAAAAAAAACAAAGAAGAGAATAAACGAACAAGTGAAACACAATAGCCACAAATATAAAACAGTTTTGGCTGTTGAGACCTCAAGTGTGTGATAATATTGTATTATAAGCGTACACACGCACACATATTTCATCTATAAAAAGCATCTTTAGCTGGGACAGCCGGTTTAATCAGTTACCTAAGCTTAAACGCACCACAACGTCACAAACTAGCTAAAGATACTTAACAGACACCCCTACTACCTCGAAGTTTCCCATTGTAAGCTTACCAACATGAATAATTAAAAAAACATTCTCTATATTATAAAAAAAGAAGAAGAAAAATTTAAGAAAAAAAGAAAACGGCAAAGTGAATGTGGCTCCCCAACGTCAAGGTGGTGCGAGCTATAAACAAAACAAACAAAAACACAAAATGCGGAACTTAAGTTTAAATGAAATGATAACGATAAAAATGTGGAATTATGTGAGTGCTACTAACAATAAAAGTAGAAAATAAATTAAAAGCAAATAAATAAAAAATTAAACATTTTCAGAGTTTTGTGATATTTTTGTTAATATATGGATTGCTGATAAAGTCATTGCTGGTTAATGGTATAAATAACGATTATAACAGACATACAATAATTACTCAGGGAAGAGGTTATCATTACACGCCGCCAGATTATAAGAAAGGACAAGAATATCATAAGCCACCATTAAAAACAGATGAAACTCTATATTTTACACAAAGCACCAGAACCAGCACTAATTATAATGCAGAACGGCAACAAGAACATCATCATCACCAACAATACCAAAATCACTATTATTATAAGTATCCGGTTTCAAGTACATTTGTGAAATCGCCAACATTTTACATGTACATGATGAAACAATTTATTAAGCCGGCTGCGGAGAATGTACCTTTTACCCCGGCCTTGAATACTTTATTAATATCAAGATCAACATCAAGAGTGAATGGTACATTATCACCAAAACAGCTAGCAGCAGCAGCTACATTCTCATCATCGCCATCAACATCATCATTGTCATCATCAAAGATTAACTCATTACCGCAATCATCAAACTCGAAAAGTACGTTTGCTACTAGAAAATATGTGAATGTTCAGCTACCTCTACCAGATGAGATAACACCACTAAATGTGCCACTCTTGCCATTACAAAGTGGTGCCGCTTATGCAACATTACCACAAGATGTTACTTCATACGACCTACCCACACATATCCAGCGATAACGCAACATCATCACTCACGTGATTTATGTGTTTATTGGCCAAATTTTTTATTTTATTTATCTACCCAACATATATCTTCACCTGTTTGATTATATACTATAAACTCCACGTGTGCGTGAATAATAATAATTAATAATATTTGACTTGAGCTAAATTTTTTTTATAAATTCATCATGCATTAGAAATCAATTTATAACCAGCAGAAAGGTTTTTATGTAAGTGTGCGGAATTTTAAATTTCTTCAACCATAATGTCCTAGACTACACTTTGTGTAGGCACTGTAGCTTTGTTGTTTATATGTTTTATAAAGCATGTAAATGTTAAGGTGACGAGTATAAAAAGTAATTTATAATATGAAATAAAGCGTGTGTTGGTCTTGTGAAGACAGAAAGCTCATTCGAAATATATACATAAAAAAATTAATCCATTAATTTTATACTTTTAACATATACTAAGTTTGTCATTCTATTAATAACACCTAGAAGAAGGCGTCAAAGATTCTGCATTGTATATATTTTCCTGATGGGTGTGGTCTAATAACATGCGATCACAATTTACAAAAAACCACACCCCACGTAAAACTCTACTTGCAGGCTCATACGTAATACATATATAATCATATTCCTCCCACGCCCACTATAATAGACGTGGAGGGTATTTAACATTTGGCCTAAGCCAAATTTAGTTTTCTTACTTGTTCTTTGTCTAACTTTGTAGTACCGTCATCAATCAAAATTGACTAGTAACATATATCAATCATTCATACATTCACTTTAATCATAATTCAATACGATATTATCGATTCTTCTAGTAAGAGCTCTCAACACAGATGATTCCAAATTAATATCAAAAAACCATATAAAATGAACTAAATGGCTGCATAACCATTTCAAACAATGGAAAATTTTTTACTTAGTCATTTAACAGAAATTTTAAAATTATTTAGAATCAATATCTTACGTAACACTTCCTTTTAAACAAACGAACCGTCTTCCACAAGAACCCATTCTACAAGAATTCTGTCTTTACAAAAGATTTAAATCTTAAAATCAATCATTTTCTGTTCTTTTTTACTCTAACATGTGTGTATGTAGGTATAAATAGTGATGTATTTAAATTTTATATATGTATGTGTGTATATATATAAAATGTTATTTTATGTCGATCGATATTATTAATTAAAAAGTAATGAAAATACAACAATTCAAAGTCAAACGTTTGAATATCTGATTTCTGGTATTAATTTTATATGCTAAGCATATAAAAAGATAACCATTCATGTGTATGGTGTGTGTGTGTGTGTGTGTGTGTTATATTCCTTTTTATACCCTGAACTACATGTAGCACAAAATATATTAATTTTATGCAGATGTTTGTAACGCCTAAATGACATTATACCGATCCATATATTATTAAAAATTCTGTTGGAATTTATCCACGCCCGTCTGTCCATCTTTTCGCCTCTACGTTCACGTAAATTTGTGTCTAAGAACATATTTTTTATGATATTTCGATGAAATTTGGTACAAAGACATATTTTAGCTTAGAATTATTGTATATACGAGTGAAAATGATGCAAATCGAACAACTTTAAGAACCTCTCCTCATATAAAATCGTATTATTATAATGGAAATCATTATATAGCAAAAAATCACAATTCTTTATATTTTTTAACAAACTATAATAAAGAATAGTTAATTAGCTTAAAAATGGGCTGAAACAAATTTGGGCTCATTTCCATACAATGTGACTTATGTGGCAAAGACTCTGACCTTTCTGATAAAACTAAACTAATTGTAGCATAATTTGTAAAAATAAATAGTGTAGGGTATTAAATAGTCAGGCTTGAGCGGCTATAACATTTTCATTTGTTTTTTGTTTCTTTTTTTTTTTTTTTTTGTCATTTCTTATCAAGGTATTTGTGGTCAGATCATTGATCTTACTGGGAATTGAAATATATTTACATAAAATTTGCTTAAATTATGGTCAAATGATATCTTATATTATACACATATATTTATACACATACAAAAATATATGAAAAACATGTAAGATTTGCTTTAATGAAATCATTTACATATATAAAAATGCCACATTTCATTTAAATGCAATTAAAATTCTTCTTTGTTTATCTACCCCACATAGAAGCAAGATAAAAAAGGGGCGCCAGAAATTCGACAAAGTAAATATATTCTTCATTAGCATCAGGAGTGCGAATACTTTATCCAAGCACAAATAAAGAGCATAACTAATACGTCAATGATTTGTATATAAATGTGTGAAGGGCATTTAACATTTGGTTTAAGCTAAATATAGTTTTTTCTATAATTCCGAAAGCTTGATAATATTTGCAAAAATTGTATAAGTAAAGTATATAAAACTAAATATGCAGAACACGGTTACGGTGTTTGCATAAATTTTTACTTTAATTTATTTCCTTCTTTACCATCATGTCTCCGACAGTAAACAAATTGATAATTGAATGGAATAACAAATAAAACCTGTATAATATAATTAATAGTAATTTTCGTCATATAAAGACCCTCTTTAAAACAATATTGCGCTATATATATATAAACCATATCCAACAGGCTTTAGTCTTTGGCTATCTTGTTTATATAATCGAAATGTGTTGGAGATTTACTAATATAAATACTGAAAGCATTTTCAAATTGCGCAATATTATACAATAATGATAATAAAGCAATATTAATCAATCGCCACGAGATATACAGGAACGTGCGTAATCCCTTTTATAGAACTAAGCGTGCAAAAAAGGAGTGTAATCTAGAATTGTTTACACTTTTTTAAAGAAAGAAAGTTTTTTTTTTTATTATATAATTAATTATTATAACAATTATCTAATAGATATATATATACTTTAAAAGCAGCGTCATAAACGGTAAATTATAGAAAAATATAAAAAAAAAAGGTAAATGCGTCTCGACCAAAAGTATATGTATTTGTGTTAATAGTATAATTTTTGTGGCAAATAAATAGATCCATTTTTAATAGCGATCTGCGTGCAGACACTAAAATTTTAGCTCAGTAGTTACGCCCGTAAGAATGCCAACAGCAAACAGACACGCGGACGCACAAGACTAGATCGATTCAGTTGCTGATCAAGGATATATATACTTTGTAGGGTCTCTAACACCTCCTTCTAGGTGTTGTAATGGAGGAACAATCTGAGTTACCCCCCCCAACTAATGTGGAAGACGGTTATATTCAATCATCCCCTTTTTTATAGTGTAAATCGTGTGCGATGCCTAAGTAATCTTTTTCATTTATTCATATATATTTAAGTAATCTCCATAATCAATCCCATGATATTTATATAACCAAATCAATTCAATAATTAAAATTATTATTATAATAGACACCAAAAAAAAAAAATAGTAAAATAATTAAAAACAAAACTTTATAGTGACATAACTTATTGCATATAGTCCGATTGCATATGTATGAGCAGCCATAAAATGCATATGTGTGTAATTGTTGTATATAATTTTTAATAGATTCATTTGCTAATCACTTGTTAATGTCCGCAATGGTCAAAATGCAACTTTAGCAGCTTCTTATAAAATCCCCAATAGTTAGACTTGACTACAGCAGTCCGCCTCTGGCAGAGTATGTAAAGTGATGAAATCCTTATCAATAATACAATATCTTACAATCATGCGATATGTTTTTTTTTTTTCTTGTATCCATTAAAATAAAGTCTGTATGTCTGTCTCTTTTGCTTCATTCATTCGTTTTTCGTGTTTTGAATTTGTAATCATTTCACATGTTGGGAGATCACACACTTATGTACACATATGCATATATAATATGTGCATGTACTCTACATAGTTTAGTTAAATTTTGTGAACAGCAACTAAAGAATGAGCGTTATCGAGGGTATTGCATATTAACTATTTTATAATGTTTGTAGTAAACAGTAAAACATATCAGAACAACCACAAATTTTTAGTAGATCTTATTATGTCTTATTGAACAGTACTCACTTTAAGCTTCACCATGTCTAGGGACTTTCAAATTTGAAAAAGATTATTACCCAAAATGTTTCTTCTTTAGCTAAAAGGCTCCAAGTAACTATACTAGCTCTGCAACATGTAGGGTCCTAAATAAGTCTTCCTTGATCATCTATAATATGATAGTTGTTGGTTTTCTTCATTTTTTTGTTTTTCTAATTGCTTGCAAGTGTTTTTAATTTAAAATCTCAATTATAAACGCCATTCACATATGTTTGTATGCATGTGTTTGCTTACTACTACTACCGGGGCCCCAACTAAAAGCCCCTCTATCTTATCATATTATTTATGGTGTGCGTATGTATTGTATGTGATTGTGTATGCAAGCTGGAGGCTCAATTTATAAATTGCAGCAAATGTAATATGTTGAAAATGTGGAACACACATACATACAGTTATAGGAGGCAAATATGTATTAGAACTGGTCTCTATTTGTTTACTATCAATCAAAACTGTATATATATATATATTATATATGTATATGTATATATGTACCTCTTTGTATATACATAATAATATTAAAACATAAGGTATCATACGTAAAGTTGGCTGCACTGTTCATAAACTACATCAATCTTCTGATCGATTATCGTTTTTATATATGCATACGGAATTGCATAAGATCTTATAAAAAAAAATTTTCGCGTGAAAATGAACACGACCACTCTTTAGTCTCGTTCAAACATATGTGCATACAAATAAATATGTACGTGTATGAAAGTTAGAAGAAATAAAAGTAAACAAGCAAGAAAACTAAATTTAGCTTGGGCCAAAACAAAATAGCCTCCATATCTAAATACGAACAGTGGCATGTACGAGTATATGATTACGCTTTCTAATATTGTATGTATTACGTATGAACATTGTAATCGCGTCTGTTATCCCATCAGGCTCATTTTTGGCACGTCGATGGATGGGATAATTACCAAATTCCAATTAAATATCTAGAATTTTGTGGCATATATTTGTATTTACGACGATTGTAAGCGTGTCTGTTATCTGACCATGCCTATTTTTGGCACATTGATGGACTTTTGTGACAGATAAATAGATTTTTGTCAATTGTGGACGTGACTCTGATTTTGTTCATTTCAAATAATGATCTCTCAAAATTTAGAACAGTGAATATGTCAACAACTGACGGACATACATATCTTGATTGACTCAGTTTTTGATGCTGATCAAGAATATATATAATTTCTTCACTCTCTGATATCGCTTTCAAGGTGTTGCAAACGTAATGAAAAATTTAGTATATCTTTGTATCTTATGTGGAGGTTATAACAAAAGTAAAAAAGCCATATTTGGCTTGAACCAAATTATAGATTTCCTTCACTTTCATAAAATAATTACTTTATATACGATTACTACCACTTTTAGCCTATCTAATTTCAATTTTGTAGTTCACCAAATTGTGTAGCTCTATGACATTTTCGTAAATAAAAGTAGATGGCAACCCCTGTATATATATGTAGAGACTCTAAGGTCTCTTTCTGGTACTTGCATATTAACATAAGAAACTAAGTATAAGGTGGAGTGTATATAAAAAAAGAAGTGTATAATTTGTACTTTGGTAAAGTAATTGGACTAATAACCTACAGAAAAACTCCATAATTTTCTTATTTTTAGTGTTTGGTATTATTTTTGGGCAAATATAAGCTTTTCTTATGGAACAATATTGCACACACACCCTAAACAAATCAAAATCGATATTATAGGTTAGTTGTGGCCTAATATTATATATGTATAGTCTCAAATACAATTCAACACACAAACACACCCTGACAAATAGCCTATAAGTCACGACACGATTTTCAGTCCATTAAGCATAATGCATAGCATATAACACAATTGTAGTAGACGGTGAGTGAAAAATAACACAAAAGAAATATAACCACGCACTATTATATAATATTCAAGCCCAAAAAAGAAAGAAAAAAAAACGCCCAAAATTGGTGTTATATGTACGATTCATATAACACTTATTTCTATATAGACAGTGGTTAGTGTTATGTGGTCAATTACTTTTTTTTTTAAGGAACTATAAGGTATGGCGTCCCAATGTTAATATTATGAAATTGAAATTGAAAGTGCAAGCGTAACTGTATTTTTAAATACCCATAAGTCAAGTCAATCATGATAGCCTTAGTTTGGCCTAATGGCCGACTTGTGTAGTTATCGTATGAGTGGGTGGTTTAATATAAATGCCTCGGACAAATTGTTTAAAAGTCATTAGTTCTTCAACATTTGTATAAATCACTAAGCTTAAGGCTTACCAGAGAGTTGATAATATTCGGTTCAGTTGTGTGGGTGTCTATGTGTATATTTACGGCTGCAGTCTTATATAATTTATAACAATCACACATAATAATCATAATGTTTATTAAAGTGGTAAGTACGGGAAAAATGTTTAACAGGAATCATTTTTTCTTTTTTGGAAAGTTTTCTTAAAAATGTTTAATCCAATGCCAGGTATTCAGTGTGTTAGCTGTGCTTGCTATAACGATTCAGGCTAAACCATCACATCCTTTTGGGTTGCATGCAATACATGAACATTTCGATTGGCCTGCACCACATTTTGAATTGCCCGCTCCAGCTCCACCACTATGGCCAGCACCAGCTGTTCCTATACCCGCGCCTGCTCCCATATATCATTTACCTGCTCCCGCACCCTTTGTGCCAGCTGCTCCAGTAATACATGCACCTTTTTTTGCAGCAGCAGCTCCAGTACCAGCACCACTCCCGGTGCCTGTGCCAGCTCCTGTACCAGTGCCAGTGCCCGTAGCAGCTCCCATTCCAACTTATCGCGCTATACCCGGTCCTCGTACCACCACTCATCATGTGTCTGTTGGCTATGCTCTCCCACAACCAGTCTTTGGTAAAGTAATAGCACACCATGCGCCACATGCTCATCTACACCATTGGGCTTTTGGAAAACATGGCATTTTCTAGTTAACCTTTTGTCGTCAAGGCCAAGATCAAAGGATTTCATTTAGAAATTATAACTTGCATATCAAAGAGTATAAATTTACAAATTTAATATAAAATATATAACACCCTATATATTATATACATAAAAAAATTGTACAAAATTTTAAACAAGTATTATTAAACATATAAACAAAATGTATACATATACAAAATAATACCAAAGAAAATGTAACTTAAACGATTAAACGATAGAGCTACGAATTTTTCATAATACCAAAAATCAATAAAATGAAACTTTTATTTCAAATGTGTTATAAATTCATTACAAAGGTCGCGGGTTCGCGTTCTTATTTAAATGTTTTATTTCTATACCTAGGGGCGAAAAGATCGACATTTATAGGAGACATCTCCTGAGTGTCGATCTTTTAAAAAAAAGAGTTTAGTTCAATAGGAAATTAATCAATAACTACTTCATTATCATCTTTCAACTTGCAAAGGTGATCATCATAATGAATGGGATATGAAGGAAGGAAAAGTTTTGTTCAAACATTCGCAAGTGCTAGGAGGAGGCGATCTACACTTCCAAAAGTGTATGTATTATATATCAGTATCACTATAACCCATTCTGTCCGCCCGTGTGTCCTTATACTGTTTTTATTTTTTGTTAGCATTCTCAACAATGCAAAAATTGTTTGTTATCGTATGAAGAGAATATCGCAAACATAAAGAAAATGCAGCAGCATAGTCGAATTAATAAGAAAGATCATCTACAGAAGGCATAAGATTACTCCCAACAACCAGAAAAAGAAAACCATACCAAGTTAATAAATTATTATTAAATTGTCTATTCTACAATATAATATATGTAACACCAAGGATCAATTTTTATCTCTTAAAACTTGACAACGTAAAAAAGCGTTATGTGGTGAAGAGTTTAAAAACTTTGACCCAACCAATCCTTATTATTTTACACCATATATCTTAATAAACTTTTAAACATACACACATACATAAATCAATAAATCAATAAGTATAATAAATGTGATATATATGTACCTACTATATACCATATGTATGAAAAGATATGTAAATAGTATTTCACAATTTTTAGGCATGTTTTACAAACAATAAATAATTGATTTTTTTCTTTCTGTTTTACAATACAATACAATTGCGTTTGTGTTGGTATGCAATGCAACAGCTAAGATTAGAGTCTAATGTCTGTTGAAAAATCACAGTCTGAGGAGTTTTAAAAGGAACAAATAAAACAAATGCTTTGTTAGCACGAGCATAAAACAATAAGCTAAACAACATAACTAGACACACCCAAAAAAATGCATGACTAAAAATTTATATGAATGTATGTACATATGTATGTATTATGCTAACATATGAAATATCTTAGATAGAGTTTCGAATTGTTTGGCTGGTGCTTCAATAGGCACTACTAAAGAGAAGTTTATAAGTGTGCGTTCTTTAAGTAAAGTTGAGAGTATATGCGTTTAATGTAAAAGGAAGAAAATTGCATACATATTCACACTCACACATTTAAACCAGATCATGCAATCGTTTGCCATAAGAAAACATATTTTTGATTTTATGGATAAAAATATACAGGGGTGAACAAAATACTCTAAGCACTTGACATAAGGTGTTTGGCAATTGCAGCTTTTGTACGAATATTAACTTTGTGGAGTTCCCACTGTCGAAACAGTATTACTCGAATGAGTGATGAGTTCTGCTATCACTTTTGCCGCGGTAGTTTTATGTTGTCTGGCCACAATTCTTTTTAGTGCTCGGAGGTCTCTGTCAGTTGACTTTGCGTTTTGCTCACAATTCCTCTTAACCGATAATGTTTTATCATCTTTTGTGTATGCTGTCATAACGGTAAATACTTTCGCTTATGAAACATTAAACAATTTAGCTGTTTCCGCTCCCCCTAACTGAGCACCAACATTTTGCCCTGTTTCGAAGTCTGAGAGATCACACACATCACATTTCACTGATCGTTTATTTTAATCGTCGCAGAACAAAGCTGAATACTGAACAGTGTTGCCAACATGCTAGAAAATGTAATATATTGCATGGTGTTCATATTATTTTGTTCATCCCCTGTATCTTAACTAAAAGGCAACATTTATTAGCAAATTATGTGAAAGACAACATTTTTTCACTATTAACAAAATCAATAAACAATACAAATACAAAGTCATTCATATTGGAATTAATAAAGAAACTCTTTAAAAGGCAAAAATCCAAAAAAAATTATCACCTAAACTTTGTCTTTATATTATGGAATAATAATAAAAAAAATATGATCTGAAAATGTAATTAAAGAAACTCACATATGATGGCTATATTTCGTATTACACAATAATTTGCGCGTAATACATATTTAGTGCAAAACGTTTTCAGGAAAACGAATTTGTAGTAATGCGATGAACTGGTTTATAAGAAAATCAGCACAACTACTGACATCATATCTTACTGAAACACTTTCCTATTTTCCTACAATGTAAATTTGTTGTTTTTGGTCTTGTGACTTACACATATATGTTTATATCCAATAACCAAAAGCAAAAAGGAAAGAAAAAAACTAAACTCGTTCTGTGTTCAATGAATGGAGGTAATGGTGCCACTGATGGTAAATACCCTATAGCCCGACATACTATGATGAAGACTGTAGTCAGGTAAAAAATCATATTTTCAATTGCTTTTCTTTATTATTTTGACAAGTTTCGTTCTTTTAAAATATATCCCTTCTTATTCAATAAACTCTCTATCTCCCTTTCTACTTAACAACTCTGTTTAAATAAGCCATTCGCTGTACAGTACGGACCTAAGATAAGCTTGTGTAGTGCCTTACACAATCGTCCTAAATCGATTTTCACTTGTTTTATAATTATTTTACTATGTTTGTATGTGACATAAATATAATATAAAGAAGTAAATTTGGCTTAGGCCAAATCTTAAACACTGTCCGCATCTACAGAAGTGGGCGCGACATTACATGATATGATTACGCCCTCTAATAGTGTATGTATTACGTATCAGCTTGAAAGTCGAGTTTTACGGGGAATATGATTTTACGTAAATGGTGGGCACACCTATTATTCGACCACGCCCATTTTTATGAAATCAATTTATGGGATAATCAAATTTCAAGTTTATAGGTCAATTTTTTTGACAGATAAATATAATTTTTCGATCGTGGGCGTGGCTCTTGATCAATTTTGCTTAATCTAAACAGCTTACAAAAACTATTTAGAAGTGTCTGTACAAAATTTTAGCTCAATATATCAAAATTTACGCCCATGAGAAAGTCAGCAACCGAAGAGCGAACTGATCAAGGATATATACAATGAGTAGGGTCTCTAACGCCTCCTTCTGCGTGTTGCAAACGGAATGACAAACTTAATGTACCCCCAACTTATGTAAAGGGTATAAAGATATTATATTAATTACCTACATATAAATTTATTGTTGTTAATCGGAAAATTTATAGTAAAGGTATGTAAATATGTTGCATTTTTTTACTTTATTTATACTTTCAACTTGTTGCACTATATTTGTTTCAAAAAAAGGAAAAACGACAATAACTCCAAAAACAATAAATTATCCAATATGACAACAACAGGCAGCAAGTTATAAGCTATAGGACGGGTGGTAAATTAGTGAAAGCCATTTCTCCTATAAAAACCGTTTCACAATCCAGACTAACTATCACAGTGAACCGTCGACCGTCACAGTAAAGTCAACTGTCATCATTTTAATATTGGATTTTATTCGATTAGCCTTCAAAACCAATATCCTTAACATTATCCTTAAAAAAGAAACCTTACAAGATGTTTAAATTGGTAAGTAATCACAAACTAATAAGAGGACTTTTGACTTTGCTAAAGTAAAATTGGTTGGTAAGCTTTTACAGAGAATGTGGATCCTGGTTTTGTTCTCATAGTAATTGGCAAAATTATCCCCGAAAGCTTGAATCAGTGCTGAATGACTTCCTTTCTTCAGCGATTCAGCTCTGTATATAAATATCGCAAAATATATATAATATCTCTTCAATTTAGATTAATTTTCTGGAACGATGTCATTATTCTAAATTTTATATATATTTATTAAATCTCATAAAGAATAACCAAAAAGTTTTAAAATCTTATATTTAATGGAATGTGTTGACTTGTCTTTCTTCCAGTGTATTGTAATATTGGCATTATTCGGGTGCAGTCTGGTTTCTGAGGCTGGTGTTATCGGTGGTGGCTTAAGTTCGGGACTAGCACTTGGCCATCATGGCGTTGAAGTTTTAGGAGGTGGTTTGGGTGGTCATGGTCTGGTGGGTGGTGGTCATGGTCTGGTCGGTGGTGGCCTTGCTCTTGGCGGTGGCCTTGGTCTTGGTGGTGGATTGGGTTTGGGCGGTGCTGGCTTAGCTGTAGCAGCTGCACCCGTTGTCTCACATAGTATATCACATGCTCCCGTTATAACAAAAACGATTACACCAGTTATTACAAAAACTATTACACCAGTGATAACAAAATCAATATCATCCACACCAATAATTACCAGAACGATATCTGCTGCTCCTGTAGTTGTAGCCTCTGCTGGACCTGCTGTAGCACTCGGTGGTTTCGGTGGCGGTCTCGGTTTGGGCGGTTTAGGCGGTTTAGGTGGTTTAGGTGTTGGTGGCTTAGGTTATGGAGGTGGTTTGGGTTTAGGTCATGGTGCTGCTATCGCTGCGGCCCCGGTTATTAAAGTTGGCGGAGGCTTTGGTCATGGTCACGGCTTGGGTCATGGCTGGTAAACTAAAGACAAAAGTGGGCCACAATTTATATATAATCGATATAACTGTTATAAAATAATTACACCAAATTTATGTTGTTTAAGACTACCGCACTGATTATTACAATTTTACATATTAATATTCTTTTCTACTAATAACTACATATTAATTTGGGTACATTGTATATATGAGAGAAAGAACTGTAAACTCTGTTAATAAAAAGTGAAAAAATAAATGAAAAAGGCTCCGGTAAAAATATATTTTCATTGAAAGCTAGAAGAGGGATTGAATTTTTAGTTAAATTTTTTATTTTTTATTTATAAAAAAATTCTATTTTATAAATACAATACAATGGAATGCATATGTTTATAAATGAATCTTCTCCTCAAAGGTTAATTTTATACTATTTGCCCCAACCCAGACCGCCGAGTTTTCCACCTAATCCCAATCCCAATCCTCCGTATGATATAGCTGGGGAAGCTATTCCAATGTTGGCAACTGGTAAAGCAGCATACGAAACTCTACCTACAGGTAAAGCTGCATAGGAAAGACCGCCACCACCAATACCACCGAGACCCAAATAACCAGGATAAGCTACTACCACAGTAGCCATTAAACCTAAAGCCAGAATGATCTAAAATGTTATTAGAAAAAATGTACTTTTCTCCTCTTCTACATTAACATATTTCTCATTTACAAATTTAAGCATGATCTTCAAGGATTCTGTATAATCTAATCTATGTTGCACTGCTGCGTATATTGTTCGTTTGCCAATTCTATGGTCACTCAAAGCTTTTATATAATACAAACAAGTGAAAATGTTACAATTGGTAAAACTGCTTATGTGATACCCTAAGTTGCTACTAGCGAACTGCGAACGTTAGAAAAAATCGTTTATAAAATAAGTTCCTCCACGAAGCTAATTAAAAGAAAATAGTGGAACTCCAGACAAATTTCGTATAAGCAACTTAAACATTAATGAACCTTCTTTATAAATCCAAAGAATTAGGAAAAAAATTTATGAATCATAAACTTTTTCGATTCATAACATTTTTATACTTGTTATTATATAGTTTTTAGTATAGGGTGTAAACTGTTATTATTGTTACACAATGCGTGCCTGGTGTTAATTAGTGTTAGCCCATAATTCCATATATATTAAATGGTATTTGTATCGAATTGAATTTTACGAAATTTACCAAAACTGAAGAACAACTGGTTCAGTTTCTTTCCGTTTTCTTGGTTTTGGTCTGTTTGATCTGTACAAATGATAAGCAAATATATAAATATGGTGCGTCGTGTATAGTATGTATTAGGTAGAAATAATGTAATGAAAATATCTGTATAATGCAATAGAGGTTTGCCAAAATCTTGAAAGTTCCTGCTAATCATGATGATGAAGCCTTTAAAAGTTGAGTTAGGTTTTCAAACATGATTTATTCTAGTGAAACTTATTTTTTATGTGGACCATAAATAACGGTTTTTTGTTGTCGCTAGCTCTTCTATTTCTATGAGGGAGGGTTCCAAATTTACAATGAAGGCTCTCGCTGTATTCGTGTTGATTTTGTAACCTACCGACAGTTAAGAATATTACCATGAAAGTCGAGGTTGGTTCGACAGGCGAATGAAAGCATTAAACTTCTAAAAAGCCACACTCTGCCTGTATACGAGCAACACAAAGAACCGTCATTCATGCAAAAGATCGTAAGTTGGAAGATCGGCGCGGTACATACTCTTCTGAATTCCAAAAGCAAAATGTGGATTTTATAATCATTCATTTAGGTAAAAATAAAAATAAAAATAAAATTTTTATCGAAAATAATTTCAAGTTTTATTTAAATTTTTCCAAAAAAACATGTTGCCCTACTTTAATACTGCATATCTCGATTGGAAATAGATTGAATAGATTGGAAATAGAGACTACCAACCATGACCGTAACCACCACCATAACCGCCACCAAGACCACCACCAAATTTGCCACCGAAACCACCGAAACCACCGCCACCACCACCTCCGCCCAGAGAAATAGCAGGTCCAGCAGCATAAGCAATTTTAGTTACAGGTACTGCTACAGCCACTGGTGCGGCATAAGCTACTTTGGTTACAACTGGAGCAGCTGCTAATGCTATGCCACCACCGTAGCCTCCACCACTATAGCCGCCGCCACCAAAGCCTCCACCTAAACCTCCATGACCACCTAAACCACCACCAAAACCACCACCAAGACCACCACTCAAATAGCCAGGAGCAGCAGCAACGGTACCAATTAAGGCTAGGGTCACAATCACCTAAATGAATAAAAATGACGGAAAGGACAATATTAATATTTTAATATTTCTTCTTTTCATTTAAATATAGAATCCTTTAATGTCCGTGTTTTAATAGTAATAACTCACTAATTTCCACATATTTTGTTTAATTTTTTATTAAAGGACTTTCTGATCAACAATATTTTTATTACAATAGATTACTCTTCGATGAGTTCCTTCTCGTTACTTTACAGCGTACGGTTTGATTGACCAAATATGGTTTGCCATCGTCTTTATATGGAAAAATTGTTTCAGTTTTTCATAAAAAAAATTTTTTTTTTTCTTACAATACTTGCGAAACGTTGCTTCTGTTGGAGTACATTGTATCTATGGTTATACTTGTATTACAAGCTATAATTATAATTGTGAACCAGAATTTATTGCCGCACACCAGCATTAAGTAGAGATTTGTATATATGAGGAAATGCCAGATTAGTAAAAAAATGCTATTTCATTTTCATATCGCTCACAACAAAGAATATTGTGTTCAGGAACCGGGTGAAGTGAAAAAATCAAAAACAAAAACAAAAGCAAACAACAAATTATTAAATGTGGTTTAGTTGTTATAATGGGGTTTTTGTTTAAATTATTTATTAAATTTATTAAAAAGCAATATGATTTATAAGCCCCCTTAATATCTGGCTGATGTGTTGGTTGTTGTCATGTTACTTGCACTTTTAGCAATGCTGCTGCCTCTGATGAAATTAATAATAAAGCATTATATGCCGGTTTAAACGGAAATTAAGTAAATTGTTGTTAATGTAGTAGAGAGTGTATGTATATGTGAAATGTACACAAGATTCAGACGGAGCTAACAACATGAAATTTCATCACATTGTTAATTTCCTTTATGCACAGTTAAGGTTAAAGTATAGTGGCCTAATACAAAATAAAATGTCAACATTTTTACAAAAGAAAAATTACAAACAAGCAAGTGCAAGCTGTAGTATAAGCCAAATCTGTAGTATAAGCCAAATATTGGATACCCTGCACAATTTATGCATACGTTACGACTTAGCATAAATTTGTATAGGTGAAGACATGACTAGGTGGGCAGGCAACATCTCAGATCGGATTTAACCACGCGAGACCCAAAAGTATCCTAGTTATGGCTCACTTCAACTTTAATTCTGCACACAATCTGAATCGATTGGTTGAGGGTTTCTCAAGTTATTCTCTGCACAAACTTAATATACCCCTAATCTAAAATTAGGTAGCGCTTAGAATGTATGAGTTCTCTCTAGTGAAATTTAAAAAAAAACAAGTAAAAATATCATAATCAGTCAAGTCCGACTGTTTAATACCTTACACCATTTAGCTCCAAAAAATATACTACAATTAGTTTAGTTGTGTCAGGATTTTTTTAAGCCAAGACTTGCGCCCTTACAGCAAATTTACATGGACAGACAAACGGACGTGGTTTAATCCATTCAGATTTTGATACTGAATAGATCGATATAATTAAAGGTGGGTGTGGCATTTGCTATTTAAGAGTAACAAACATACGCACAAGCTTAAATCAAACATCTTACCACATGTACTGCAGGGTATAAAAGCACAATTTGAATTGTAATGGTTACGTTTTTATTTACTAGAAGCATGTAATTTTCTTTATCTTTATTTGTACTGTACCACGCTAACGTTGGGATGCATTTCTCTCTTTGTAAAGATTGGAAAATAGTAGAAAAATAGAAGAAGGCTGCGCGTTTAAAACTAACTAAATATGTTCGTTTGTTTAAAGCAATCCCCAAAGTTACAAAAAATAAAATATCATTGTAGTTGTAACGTTAGTCTATGCGCCCAAGGTGAATTTATAATAGAAAAAAATCGCATACCGAGCTACTTGAGCTATTTTCCATAAACCTGAACATATATAGATACTTCTGACCCTTAGTCAGTGGTAAGTATGGTATTAAGTAAAGTATTGAGTTATAGTATTTTTATTATGTTTATCCATAAAATTAAAAAAAAGAAATCATAAGATATAAATTTTGCCAATCATGCCCCAGCATGTGGAGGATACTTTATTAAACAACAAATATTTATTCTTAGAATAACAAAATAACATTTATATATGTAACAAAGCTCTTTACTATTTCCACAATAAAACAGTTTAATAAATTATTTGCTGCTTTTACCAACCATGAAAACCATGACCACCACCAAAACCTCCACCAAAACCGTGCCCACCACCAAAGCCAAGACTTATAGCAGGAGCAGCCGCCACAGCTACTTTCGCTACAGACACAGCTGGAGCAGCATAGGCTACTTTGGTGATGGCAGGTGCAGCTGCCACATAGGATACCGAAGGAGCAGCATAAGCTATTTTAGTTACAGCGGGTGCCGAAACATAAGATACCGAAGGAGCATACGATATGGCGGGAGCAGCAGCAACAGCGACTTTAGTAATGGCCGGTGCAGCAGCTACATACGAAACTGATGGTGCTGAATGTAATGATATAGCGGGAGCAGCATGATAAGAAAAGGATGGAGCGGGTGCTGCGGCCACATATGATACAGATGGGACAGCGTAAGAAGCGCCGCCACCATAAAAATGGCCACCACCTCCACCACCCAGAAAACCAGGTGCAGCTGAAACACTAACAATTAGTGCCAAAGTAAGAGTTATCTAGAATTAAAAAAAAAAATTAAAATCCATTCGAATATATTCGGATAATCGGTCATTTTTGAAAGAACAAGAATAAGATACGAGGTGCACTTTTTTTTTTTTTCTTTTTTTTTTTTTTCTTTAATAACATTTAAAAGAAGCCAATGCGATTGTAATCCTTGTATTTTTAGCAAACAAAAAATAAGCACATTTATTCATGGAGTTAGTCTCATGGGATCGTATCCCAGATTTTCTTTAAACTAAAATGCAATTTCTTTTATCGATTTTCGCTTGTTTTTTTTACTGATTTATTTACTTACATATTTAAACATTATGAATGATTTTAAGGATTTTTCGATTTACACGTTTTGATTTTATACGTTGGAAGCGCTGGTTTGATACGAGGTGTAAGAGATGCGAGATGACTTTATTGCAATTGAATAACTCGTTGTACACAGCATTTGTATTTATACTGAAGAAACCTCAATTAAATGGAATGGATACACAGACAGCATTCGTCCAAACAATTGTGGTGGTATTGGTGGAGCAACAAATTATTACCAAAAAAACAGCGTATATTTCAAATGCACAGCACACAAATGGTTAAACAACCAGTTAGTCAGTCAGTCAGTCAATCTGTTCATTAGTCAGTCAGTCCATCAGCCAGCCAGCCAGTCAGTTAAATGGGCCTTTTGTATAATAACACACTAGACATTTTTCAGAGGATTTGTGTGTGATGTGACAAAAATGTATGTTGCTGTATGTTGCACAGTCTCTTATCTCCCCATATAGTATTGCATGCTTAGCAAAATCAACAACAATCTCATGCCAGACGTTGTGAAGATTTCTTAAGATTTGTTGTAATTATTGAAAATTTGTTGTAAACATTTAAGAATGTTTTTGTTTTTGTTTTTGTTTTTGTTGTTGCTACCACTTCTTTTATGGATAACTGTAATTGTTCTTGTCTGTATTATGCACACAAGTTTTATTTCAAAACAATATCGCCACTCAATGGTAGGAAATAATCAAAAGTAAATCAGAAACTAATTAAAGACGTAAGAAGTAAAAACCAACAATAATACAATAGTAAGTAAAACAAAGCATATCCATTCATATAAATGTGAGCATTATTTTATTTATACCAGTTAATTTAAAATGTATTCAAAAGAATTAAGAAATGTATTTAAAGTATCTTATGACATTACCATGCACTTGACTTAAGTTAATAGGAAAATTTATATGACAAGGTTCAATTTATGATCGATCAAAATTGACAAGAAAAAAAGGTAGGGAATCCCTAAGTTGTTATTTTTATACAAGAAAAAGTACCTATGTTAGACTAAGTTGCAAAAAACTATAATCTATTTGAAATGTATTATAGTGATAGTTAACCCTTTCAATCCGACGGGCGTATATATACGCCCTCGAAGAATGACCATTCATATGAGAAGAGCGTATATATACGCTTTTGAAGAGCGTACATATACGTTCATGCCATATATACCTTTATTTCATACTTTACAAAATATCTTTAATTAATTAATTAATTAATAAATATTATTGTAAAATTAAGAGAACAAGAAACTACTTCTAATTACTTCGTAGCATTCCGTACTTCAGTGTCAACTACTCAGTAATGCATTCCTTTTACAGCGATCACATTTTGACGCAAACGCTCCGTAGCGATAGTTTTAAGTGAATAGTTAAAGACTTTTTAAATTAAGTTTTCTTTAAATTTAAAAACAATTGAATGAATAAATGAATGAAATAATGCAGATCGATAGATTTGTATAATTTTTATACCCTACCTTACATGTGATAAGAGGGTATATTAAATTTGTGGGAATGTTTGTAACTCCTAAGCGACAAATGTCATACGCAACTCCAATTATACCGATTTAAATGGTACTGACTACAGGTGTCATTTTTTGATGAAATTTGGTTCAATGACATTTATTGATTAAAAAAATAACCTTATTGAAAATGAATCGAACCGGACTATTTCCCTTAAAAAGTCCTATTTTAGTGGAAGTCTTTAAATGGCAAAAAATCGCACTTCTTAATATATTTTCATAAAAACGGATAAGGAATAGTTAGTTGATTTCATAAATGAGTGTACAAAATTTGGATCCGGTCAGATCATTTCACAAAATATGGCAATGCGCGGCGATACAACTAATACAAGTAATGCTACTTATTGTAGCATAATATAAGGAGGGAAGGTAGCATATTAAATGGTCGGGCGTAACATTTTCATTTGTTTTTTTTTGGTAATTATTTTTTTAATATGTTTTCGACTGTGAATCAATTGACTTGTTCGCGCACCTGTTTGTTTGAAATATTCAGCTAATATTTAATATCTTAATATGTTATTTCTCTTAGATCAGTTCGTAACCGTGCTATTTGAAATGCACGCAATCGGTTAACCGCGACGTGCATACTTCACAAAAATCTCTCACAGGCTTATTTTACCTTGGATTTTCATTCACATTTTATACTTTCACATAATAAACATTATTTTCCACGTCGAAACTGCTATTCACTTAATTTTTTGATCTTATAGATTATCCTTTGGAACATGAAAATAGATCAAGAGGATACCAAGTGTTTAGAAAAAAAGATCATCGTAGAAACAAACATTAGATAGATTTTGGGTATTTAGAAAAAGTCAATTTATATTTTCATCCAAAACGCATAAAAACACACATAAATTTGTAAACTTTAGAATGATGATTTTTTTGTAGCACACTGAATGGTTCATGGTTTACCAAGGATGGCCAAGACCTAAGCCATGAGCACCATGCCCAAGTCCACCTGCGTAAGATAGAACGGGAGCGGCGGCATGAGCTAGACCCGCAGAATACGAATAAGATGGAGCAGCAGCATAACTAATGGCTGGAGCTGCAGCGTAACTTATAGCTGGAGCAGCAGCAATTTTAGTAACAGCAGGCGCCGAAACATAAGAAACAGCGGGAGCTGCAGCTACGGCCACAGCTGGGGCGGCAGCGTATGAAATGGCTGGACCAGCTGCATATCCATGACCACCCAAACCACCTAAACCTCCCAAACCACTCAGGTAACCACCACCACCACCCAAATAACCAGGAGCAGCCATAACCGCGGCAACAAATGTTAAAGCGACAATTACCTTTATTGACATAAATATAGATGGAAGAGATTTATTTATTTGTAGGATTCACTTTTATACACTTGATGGATGTTGGAACATAGGATTCTGCCAAATCCTTGCACTAACTTGTCAACTTACTTGTTTGAACATTTTGATTGAACAAAAATTTACGGAAGTTTTGTTTATGTGTTTATGTTGTAAGGATCAAAAGCAAATGCTTCTAGTTGGCTGTTACAATAACGTTTGAATAATATATAGCAAGTTGCTATTGTATTTATACTATCACCCCAGAAGAAAAATAATTCACATATAATTTTTATTAGACTAATCCACAGTACAAGCACACAAGCAACAACCACAATAATAATAATAACAACAACAAAAACACAAACAACCCTGAATTAACGACAATTTAGTACTAATACATATCACTGCAGCTGCACCAGCATCTGACCAAACCAAATATTATTACAAAAAGTTAATAATAATAACAACAACAATAATTTTTTGGGCTAAAAAAACAAAACGAATTAAAAGACAACGCACTCCACCTTCCGCAACCTCAATCAAACACACAATCAATATATACGACAACTATAATAAAATTACACGCACAACATGTATGTTATATATTTAATAATAAAAAATAAAAATAAAAACATGCAAATGCATATATGTGTGCGTGTGTGACTTATGGTTGAAGTCAATTTTTTTTTTTGCTTGTGCAACTCTCAATTATTTGCGGCATAACTTCTTGTAGATTATTACCCACTAGTAGACATGGTTTGCATAAATTTACATAAATTGTTGTTGAGTTTGATTTGAGCTTGAATTTCACCCACAATTAGTTCTTGAAACAACAACAACAAAAAACAATCATATATCAATCAAATTAATTTGTGCAGTAGTGGTTTTAACACAATTAAACGATTGATAATTGTAAATATTATAAAAAAGAGTAAAAAAAGTAGAGAAGAAATCCTTCATTTAATTGTGTAACACCCTTTAACTACCGACCTGCTTGGAAAGTTCTATTGTTCCTACTTTTATTGCACGACTTTAATTAGACTATCTCGCATTAACTAACCGTAGAGAAAGGTGTAGAGAGTTCTTGGTCTAGTAGGATGCAGACTTTTTCAATATCAAGAGATAATCCATGAATTAACTTACTTTGAATTACTCCACGACCTCGTATGTGGTCAATTTTTACATTTAAATATCATTAAAAGTAATTCCCTTGTCTAACCATAATAACTTACAAAAACAAAAAAAATTATCCTCTAACAAATTAACTTACAATTCATTGCTGGGAGATGTAATATAATGATTGCGCTTAAGTAGACCATAAATCTCGAATTATTTCAAAGACTGGAAAACATCAAGTATCCAAGATGTGCACGATAGTTTAAGGCACTTTTTTTTTACGATTCCGAAAATATTGTTTTCTTATCATAGAGGCCGATTAAACCAATCAATTTGTATCATGTATCAATTAAAGCAGCACAGGGTATACTTTGACATTTTTGGACGGCTTTTGACAAAAACAACAGAGTCAAGTTTAGAAACTGGGTTCTGAAATACCAATTAGAAATCTAACTGTTGTTGTCTCAAAGGAAATCCGCATATAAATAATAAACTTTAATTTTTCTGAACTTAAATGTTATAACAAAAACCTGATGACCTGTATGTATCAGTCAGCTATTGGTACAATATTGAGGAGCAGCAGCAAGGAAATTAGGAAACTACAAAAGACTTTAAATGAACTTGTACTTCAGACATGAAGACTTCAGGAATTTCTACACGCACTAGTTTGGTAATATGGTTACTGACAAATCCAATGAGAGAACGGAGTCTTCATAAAAAAGTGTTTTAACTTAAATTCTATTAAAGGAAGTAAGATCGGCTCTATGGGACTATCTAAATCTAGAAATCTAATGACTCTCAAATAAACACATTATGTTATTTATAGATAAGAACCAAAAAAAGTTGTTTATTTATCAAGAAAAATTTTAACAAAAATGATTTGTAAGAGCATACAACAGATCTCGTACATATGTGACTATGGTAATGCTTTGCGAAGAGGGATGGCTGCGGCTAAAAACATTTACCAAGGATGGCCGTAACCAGCAGCTACCTTTGTAATAGCTGGTGCAGCATAGGATACAGCTGGGGCAGCATAAGCTACCTTAGACACAGATACAGCTGGGGCAGCGTATGAGACAGCTGGGGCAGCATATGAGACAGCTGGGGCAGCATAAGAGACAGCTGGGGCAGAGTAAGCCACTTTAGATACAGATACCGCTGGGGCAGCATATGAGACGGCTGGGGCAGCATATGAAACAGCTGGGGCAGCATGTACTGAAACAGCTGGAGCTGCTGCATACGAAACGGCAGGAGCTGAATAAGCTACTTTAGTGACTGCGGGAGCAGCATAAGAGATAGCCGGTGCGGCGGCATAAGACACGGCCGGTGCAGCAGCATAAGAAACGGCCGGTCCAGCTAAAGCATGACCACCCAAATAGCCACCGCCCAAATATCCTGGAGCAGCAATCACGGTACCAACCAAGGCCAAAGTAACCAACACCTAAAAAAATTGTTGAGTTAAATACGTCAAGAGAAAAAAAAAGGATATTTTTTATATTATGAAGCAACACTGAACACTTTACATTATAATAATAATATTTTTATATGATTTTCATTTAATCCGTTTATTTAATTCGATTATTTCGCTAAGATTATCAATCACAAATAATTACTTTATTTGAACAACAACAACACTTACTAATTTGAACATTTTTTAAGTTTTAATTGAAAGGTTGCTGTATGGAAGTTTTAGAAATGTTTCTAGCAAGCTGAACTTTAACTGTTTGAATAACACGTTCCACGATGCAATTGTATTTATACCCGAAAAAATTGTAATGAAAATCGAAAAATTTTATTAAATCTAACAAAAACAAAGTAGAGTTTGACTTCAACTGCTACTAGTACTACCACCAGCCGTCCAGACGGCAACATTTACACCAACATTAACAATAGACGCTGACATTCGACTACAATCAACTAACAGCAGCAGCAACAACAGTAACAACATCAAGAACAGCTCACATTACTTAGAACGATAACATGTAGCGACAAAACGAACTACATGCGATACCATACAGTTGTTATAATCCATGCATGGTAAACACCTATATGCTCTGCTGCATGCTCTGCTTTAAGTAAATACACTTTTACTTTTTTTTTTATATGTTTTTTTTCTTTTTTAATTTTTAATTTTTATTAATACATATATTATTATTAAGATTATGCGACAACTACAACTCTAGCGACAATAACAATAACGTAATAAACATAAACTAGATCTACAAATGTGAAGATCAAAGCTTAATGTACAAAATGTGCGTGTAAACGAGATTGTTAAGTGTTGAGAGGAAGAACACAAGCAATCGTCTCGTTACAACAACAACTCGATGAATACATTAACAATCAAAATTGTGGTTTTTTTCAATTACCATAACAGATATGAAGTAAGTTAATATATTTTTTTCATGCTACTTGTTACCAAATAAACAAGAGCGCAGTGATTTTTCATAATTTTTATCCATCCGTCCGTTTGAAAAGCATTCTTTCTAATTTTAATTTTTTACTAACCGGATTTTCACTAATACGTGGTGACTAATATATTTTTTGTTTTTGTTTTTATATGATTTAAAAAAAAAATATTATAAAGCATAACTATAGCATTAAATATATTAACAATACTCACAAAATTGCATTCAAATAAACCGGATCGTCTCTTTGTTAGTTAATGTAAGTGTGTGCTTGTAAATGTGGTCGGCCTAGTCGGGGTCTGGTCGCCTATAGTTGAGTTAATGTTGCTGTTGAGTATGTGTACTATGTGGTCCATTGACCGCAAGAGAATTGTGTGCCACTTGAGTCAGGCTTCTTAGCGGCCCGCTTTTTATTATTTTTTTTTTAATGTGTTTTTTTTTTTCTCCACACAAGACTATAAACAAATTAAATAGAAATACGTACAAACATTGATTTTGTTTTAGCCAGCTATTCAGTTTTTTAGTATAATTTCAAATTCAAATACTTTGCAGTTGAAGTGATGTCAAGCCACACCTCGTTTTAGTTTAGTTGTGGTTTTATTGCCATTTCATGGAGCTTAATACAATTAACTGTGGGATGATGATGTCTGTAAGAGATTTGGTTTATGTCTACTTTACCACAAAACACCGAAAAATATATAAAACCTCTAAATAATAGTTTTTAAAGTGTTAATTGCATTGATTCGCTTTTTATTAGTATGAGAAAACCAATTTTAATATGTCTTCGTTTAATTAAAGCATTAAATATAGTAGAGCAAATATTTACAATAATTTTCTCGACGATTTTATTATACACTCAACACTAGGAATGATTATACGGAAGTTTATTATTAAGTAATCAATTTTAACTAATGCAACATATGACAAATACAAACCATCAACGGTTAATAGTAAAAAAATTTCATTTAATATGTTTACAATTTAGTAACACGGCCTTGTCTATATTTTTTTATCCCCCACATAAAATGGGGAGTATATAGAATTTGTTATTCCATTTGCAACACTTAGCACTTCCTTCTAGGAGGCGTCAAAGGCTGTAAAAAATACATATATTCTTTATCACCATAAAACACTGAGTCGATCTAGACATGTATGTTCGTGTGTCTGTCTGTTTTTGGCATTCTCACGGGCTTGCACAGACGCTTTGAATTTCAGCACACAGATTTTTAGTTCAAATGGCCTAAATCCTCTCAAAATCCACGCCCGTAATTGGCAAAAATTTATTTATTTGCCACAAAAATGGAGTTATTAACATGACATTTGAAATGCTTATTTACAACTAACTTATCGCTCGATGTATCAAAAATGGGCGTGGTCAGATAACATACGCACCAACAATCAACAAAAATGTACATTACTGCCAAAAAAAAATTGACTTATGAACTTGAAATTTGGTACGCATATCTTTAGTTATTCCATTTATCGATGTGCCAAAAATGGGCGTTGTCTAATAACAGACGCACTCACAATTAAAAACAACCGCACTCCATGTAAAACTCGACTTGCTTTCGACCGTTGAAGATGTGGAGGGCATTTAAAATTTGACCTAAGCCAAATTTAGTTTTCTTACTTATTTTTTCTTTTTAGTATCAATCTTACAAGGGTGAGAAGAAAATATTATGGCCTTGCACATATTCCAGCAAAAAAACATGTTATGATTGTAAAAACTATATTTTCTACATAAATCACGGGGATATGTGAAGTTGGTCATTTCATTTGTAACTACTGAGACTCTGTGGAATATATCAGCAACAACATCTGTAATGGTTTATACTTAGAATTAAGGAGTATTTTCATGTAGGATTCTCCTTAGAAACGTTTGTAGCCCATCCACTCTAAACATGATGAAGTATCCTTTTTATCGATATCTATACAACACCTAAAAGAGAGCCTCAAAAACTCTATAAAGTGATCATCCCAAAAATATGCTTTAAAAATTATGTGCTATTAAAATTCTTAAAATGCTTCAAATTTGATTACCATTTTCCCTCTATAGGAGCTGAGGATTGTAGTTAAAAAAGTATCATTTTTCAATCAGGTTCAAATTGATCATCACAGATTTTATTCACTTCTCCTTTAAAGAAGTTGCCAAACATTCGCAACAACTTTGTATACCTTAGTAAGTAGAGTATTAATGTTTTAGAATTTAATTATGATAATACAGACGGTGCAATCATTTATAGTTCAGTTATATACATATAAACAATTTAATGTTATTTAGCTCATAACCATACTTGTTCAATTTATTCAAGTTTTTGTTACACATATTTTTTTTTTATTTTTACGCAAAAATTAATTGCTGACAATGATTTATGCTTATATAGCAACCGATTGAATATACTTTTATACAATATTTATTAATTTAGTGGAGTAAAAAACAATCAAGTAAAACCAAATTAAAAACACCGTACACATGAACTACGGTAGTTTGCCAATGAAAATTTAAAGATTCCCGGGTTTATAGCAACTGTCTCTAAATAGATTTTGCAACATATAAGATTATACCTTCACAGATCTACTATGCCATGTACAGTAATTTCTCACGCGCCTTTCCTTACATATTTCTTCATCTTGTAAGTAGTCTGTATTATTTTGTCTTAAAAAATTTTAAATACCCTCCACATCTACAGTAGTGGGCGTGACAGGTATATGATTGCGCCCTCTAGCAATGTATGTAACAACACGTATCAGCTTTTTTGTAAATTGTGGGCGCGTCTGTTATTTGATCATTCCCATTTTGACAAATCCATGAAAGGGATAACTACAGATATGCATACTAAATGTCAAGTTCATTGGTCAATTTTTGTGGGAGATAAATAGATTTTTGTCGATTGTGGGCGTGGCTCCTGACTGATTTTGCAAAAACTAAAAGTATCTGTACCAAATTTACAGAGAATTTATGACCGGAAAAACCAGACAGACATACGGACATACGGCCACATTTGTCTAGGTTGACACAGTTTTTGATGCTAATCAAGAATATATGTACTTTGTGGGGTCTCTGACACCTTTTTTACGGTGTTACAAACGGAATGATAAACCTGACAAAATGATCCCATCTTATGTGGAGGGTATAAAAACTAGTTGTTCAGCTTATTTTGTAAAAATTCTAACTTTAAAAACTGTATAGAATACATGTATATATGTATATCTGTTCGTACACATTATGCGTGTATTCATGCCACCTGCTGCAATATATATAAACATATTAATACATTGTAGTGAAAGAAACAGAAACAGCCACACAGCATTTACCACGTGCGTAAAGTTTTTCATTTGCAATGACTCCAAGTTCTTGTGTTCTTTTTCAATACTTCTAAAGGTAATCTACTACTTTATAGTGAATTGGTTACAGATCATAACTTATTTTGTAACAGCTCACAGCCCCGTTAACCTCTTAGAAATATGTACAACAACAATAACAATCATAATATTTAACCAACTTGTATTTTTATACGTAATAATATTTTCCCAACCATATAATTAAATTATTCCAGCCCGTATGTTGAGTGTGTTGTGTGTGTATATGTGCGAAAAATCAAATCAACAAATGTTATATTCAGTTATACGTTAAGGGGTATAAATTATTTAAACCAAGTAAATTTTCATATTCTTTATATATATGTACGAGGGAGGTCAAATTAAAAAACATGGAATTCAAGGATAAAAAGGAATAACAGTAGCAAGCAAAAATTGGAAATTACGTAAACTTTTATATTAGTTCTGATAAAGACAGTTTAGTTAAGTCGTTAGCAGAATCTACATGCAGTTCAAGTAAAGAATTTTTCTCCCCATCAATTTGAAAAACATTGACTTGAATAACTCTTCCAAAGAAAATTCAAAAAAACTTAAAATAAAACTAAATTTTCCTTCTGAAGTTGGCCACCGATTGATTGACCCTCATATTTTTATACCCTCCAAATAAAATTAAAGTATGCTAAGTTTTTCATTCCGTTTGGAAATCTAGAAGAAGGCGTCAGATAACCTACAAAGAATATATGTTCTTGATCAGCATCACAAATTGAGTCGATCTAGAAATGTATGTCCTCGTGTCCGTGTGTCTGTCTGTTGTTGGCATTCTCTCATAAATTCTCACGGTAAGATATTCATCTGAAATTTTGTACAGATATTTTTACTTTTTGCAAACAGATTGCTAATTAAAATGGGCAAAAGCATTCAAGAGCCACGCCTACAATCGACAAAAATATATTTGTTTACCACAAAAGTTGAACTATTTAGTTGAAATTTGGTATGCTTATTTACAATTAACATATCCATCGATGAAACAAAAATGAGCATGGTTGAATAACAGATGCGCTCATAATTTATAAAAAGCCGTCCTCCAAAACTCGACTTGCAAACTAATATGTAATACACTATTAGTGGATGTAAACATACTCGTATACTTGCCACGCTAACGATTGTGGAGGGTATTGAAGATTTGGTTTAAGCCAAATTTAGTGTTCTTACTTGTTTGTGTTATAAATATGCACCAATGTTCTTACATATTCACCCATGCATTTAAACTGAATGGTTAAATCTTATGCATTGTGGTAAATAAATTGTTGTTTATTACAAGATTTGTTTATGTACGTAGTGCACTAAATTTTTGTACATTAAAGTGTAATAATTTTATGTCTAAGAAAAATTTAAATCTTACATTTTTAAAATTTTATTCAAATTTATTTAAATTTGTTTCTCAAACACATTCACTTTCTACTCTCTATGTAATGAATCTAATGAATAAACTTATATTAAATTTCGAAACTAACTTAAGCAAATATTTAGTTGTCTATCTAACCAATAAAGGAGCTCTGGTGAAAATTTATTGAGTAGGAATATAACACATCTATTGTCCAGTCTATCTAACTAGAATGGAAATTCGTTTCAATCTAATGTATGGAACTTTTTTTTTGTTCTTGCCAAGTGCAACTCCATTAAGTTTATAGTTTTTAGTATAGTGTAATATATAATTGTCGTTAATAGTAAAGTGTGATAATATTTGAACAAACTACATTTCAACTGTTTTGCATATTATTAACCGGTTAATTTAAATTCGTTATGCCTTAATACTTTTCAATTATTTTTCATAATTTACAGATACAATGTATTATAATATATTTACGAGGATTGTAACAAAATTATTTGAAACAGCAATCAAAAAATAAAAAGCATAAAAAAAGAATTATATATAACAAAAATTTATTAAGATATAAATTAACAGTATTTAACACAATAAAATCTTAAAAATTAAATTTTAAAAAATTATAATAATAATACAAGAATGATGTCAAATCATATGTAATTCAATTTTTTCATAGCAAAGATCAGAAATTTTATGAACGTGGAATTACGACTCAGTTTGAACGAGTCGTAACGATGGTAAAAGTCATCGACAAAAACAAACAGTACATAATTGAATAAAGTTTTATTTTGAAGCAAAAATTTTTGCATTCATTTTTAATACATTATTGAAAATATTGATTATATACTAACAGCTTTACTTTTGTGATTATTAGAGATTATTTGGTGAAGGGAGGGCGTGGTTCTTGAATGATTTCATCCAACAAACTCCATAAACAGTTATCTTCATCTTTATTTTCTTACTCTCCCTTACTTACTTCCAAAACTTTTTATACAATCCTCGTCTTTTAATGAAAATCGTATTTGACTGTATTTATTTTTGAGCAAAAATTTTTCGGTGTATACACATTAATTTTTTTGTTCTCGTTCCATAAAAACATGTAAATTCCATTTTTTTTTAACATTAACGCATAATTATCTAAATGTTGTGTAGTAGCTGTATTGAATTTTTAAAACGCACACGCATCAATTATTTTCGGCTAGAAAATGTGGAAAATATCAAATTTGTCTTTGCTTATAAAGCATGACAGAACTGCTAGTCAATTATTAACAAAGTTAATGAGTACAGGTTGTATATAAATTATTACAATTCAGTCCCCACCACCCACCCATTTTATATATTGCACTTTAAATAATTTAAATACAATACTAAATAACATTACTGCCAAGGTGCGTATATGATGATGATATTCTCCACCTTAGTGATGAGGGAATACTAAGTTTATTCCTCTGTTTGAAACACCCAGAAGGACACTTCAGAGACGGAAAGGAAAAGTATATATATTCTTGATCAGCAACAAAAAAGTGAGTCGATCTAGACATGTAGGTATGTCCGTTCTGTATGGGTGTAAATTTTGAGATATTGAGCTGCATTTTTGTCCAACAATTATTAGTTTTTGCATTCAGATTAAGAAAAATTGGTTAAGAGCCATGCCCATAATCGACAAAAACATATATATCTACCACAAAAATTAGCCTATAAACTGTAAATTTGGTATGCATATTTATAGTTATCCATCCATCGATGTGAATTGGGTATGGTCAAATAACAGACGCGTCCACAATTTACAAAAAACCAAACTCGATTTGCAAGCTGCTACGTGATACACTATTAAAGGGCGTAATCACGCCACGCCCATTATTGTATAGCCTAAGCCATATTTAGTTTTCTTACTTGTTATTATATATAAACTCTACGGTATTTTGAATAATTTAATCATTTGTATAATGCATACGATAAATATATAATTTAATATACTTTCGATGGCTGAATGGATTTTAAGTAACCAACACCTAAAGCTGGTCATATGAATTAAATAATATAAATTATTATATATATGTATATCAGTATGCGTTTATTTATTGTACATATTCATAATGCATTTAACCTCTGTACATGTAATGCATTGTGTATGCAGTAGCCTTAGTGGCACCTTAAAGCATTCAACTGACCTAGATTAAGATTAGAGTGCACAAAATTATTATATAAGGCTAATATAGAGCCGCTTAAGGAATTCACATTTGTACGTTCAAATGAATATATATTTAGTTAGTGAAGCTATTTGCAATCATCTTTATTATAAATTAAGTTAAAAGCACTCCCATTTTTTGTAACAATCATTGCCAGCACGTCTAAAATTTGCCTTTTTTTTACTCATATTTCATATCTTCTCTTAGACCTTCAATAATAATAATAATAACACCAACAACAACAACAACAACAATCATGTTTAATGATTTAATTTTAATTTATTCTTAGGCGTGGTGTGTTATTTCATAGTTAATATCATAAAAATTGAAAAGTTTATTAGAGCAAATTATATTTATGCGTGTATATCAACTTATACACTTAAATTGTGCATACATAGATTAGTTTGAACTGAGGCAGCTGGCAGTTACCCTTCAGTATATGTGAAAGTTCATTTTTAGTTGAATGAACAATTTCGTAAATTGCAATTAAGTGAAATATAATTTATTTTTTGTTTTAAACTATATACATAAGTATGTAAAGGTATATATTTAAATTCTACAAAAGAAGTAGATAACAGATGACTTGAAAAAAACGCACTCTCAAGCATATAAGGAGAAATGTGTTCTAATTAATACAGACTCTTATGGCATTCGAGTGTTGATTATATGAAGATAGCGAAATATTAGGTTATTGACCATTTTTATACTTTACACATAAGACATCGGGTATACTAAGTTTTCTATTATGTTTGCAACACTTACAAGGGAGGCGTTAGCATCAAAAGCTAAGTGAACTAAGACACGCTTGTGCATAACGTACTATTTAAATTGAGCAAAATCGTTTAAAAGCCACGCCAATTTAGTTTTTGCCTCATTAGTGGATGTATTAAATATAGGCGTGGTCGGATACGTCCTCAATTTATAAACAAAAACCCTACAACAAGAAAATTTGCTTGAGTTGTTACATAATATATACATTATGGGAGGGTGTCTACTTCTTATGCAAAGATATGCAGGGTTTATGACAGCCGACTGAAGTTTATTTGAGTTATTTTACTTGTTATTAGTAACGTAGTACAGTTATTGGTTGAAATTTACAATTTAAAATCTTTATTTAAAATTCGAAACACGTATTTTTTTTTTTTTTTAATAAAAATATTATTGTTTTATATACATACAATAAAAACAAAATATATAATGTTATTATTATATAACTGTGATTTCAGTTCTTCAAAAGAGTACGGGGCGATAAGTTGAACGTATACGTAGGCAGGCGAATGTAAGAAGGTAAGACGAACAATATAAAAAATTATTGTAATGATAATAAAATTGGTTGTTTCATGACTTCTTATATCCCATCTAAAAATCTACCTAACTTACAGAGTATTCACGTATTTACACTCCAGAACCAGGTTAAGAACCTCTGCATTATACATAAGTAAACATTATCATGTTTTCCTATATGTTTGTATATTTATAATTATAAATTTTTTGTAGTTATTACTGTATTTGTTGTATTGTGTAATAAGCACTGTTAACCAAGCCAAAAACAATTCATCATCCAACGGCTGGTTCAGAATTTTAATCAACTTGGATTTTACAAAAAAAAAAAAATAAGAATTATCGTATTAACTCCCGTGCATTATATGTGCATTGTATGGGAATATCACTGTGGTAGATACGTTTCTTGTTATTGTTGTATTGTGACAAATAACCTTTAAATGAAAAATAATATAAAAATACCAAACTGTATGAGATTCTATTTCAATTCTTCATAATATTCTACACACATCACACAACATTTGAAATTGGCTTATTTCTGGAGGGAAAATAAAAATAAAATAAAAATAAAAAATACAAAAAAAGTAAAATTGTTACCTTAAACAAGAATACTTCAAAAAAAAATATAAAAAAATTAATAATAAATAAAACAAACAAAACATGTATAAATTTGTAAGTATAGAAAGTACTTTTTTTAATTTGTAAAATAAAAAATACAATCTTTTCTTTTTATCTCAGATTATTAGTGTTGTGATATTTGCCAGTTTTAGTTGTGTTTATGCTGTACCAAGACCAGGAGATTTCAGAGATGCTGTTGAGGAAGTTGAAGTACCACCCCAACACCGTGCTGCCCCACCTCAATCGGCTCAACCTTCTATACCATTATTTCCAAGAGCTGTCTTCCCTGTAATGCCTGGCACCTATCCACTTTTCTTCCCCAACTCAAACGGTTTCGTACCCTTTGCCCGTACATATGATACTTATCCTGCCATACGTTGAAAAAGCTAAAGTTATCTGGGGTTTCATTTTTACCTATAAAAACTTTATGCAATGTCAGAGGCAATCAAAAAATTTTAAAATAAAAATTATTTTATAAGGAAACATATAAGAAAACTAAATTTGGCTTAGGCCAAATCTTTAATACTCTCCACATCTACAGTAGTGGTCGTGGCAGATATATGATTACGCCCTCTAAGAGTGAATTATGTATCAGCTTCCACGTCTGGTTTTACGTTGAGTATGGTTTTATATAAATTGTGGGCGCGTCTGCCCAATTTTGCCACACCGATGGAGGGAATAACTATAAATATGCATACCAAATTTCCAAATCATAGGTCAATTTTTGTGGCAAATTAATAGATTTTTGTCGATTGTGGGCGTGGCTTTTGACTGATTTTGCCCATTTAAATAACAATCTGCGTGCAAAAACTAAAAGTGTCTGTACAAAATTTCAGTTCAATATCTCAGAATTTACGCCTGTAGCAATGCTAAAAACCGACAGATACTCGGACACACATATCTAGGTCGACAAACTTAGTATACCTCCCATCTTATGTGAAGGGTATAATAAAAATACTTACATTTCAGTTAGAATAAGAACAATTTGATGAATAGTTATTTCCGTGTGGGTGTGTTATTTGTCTCTCCTTATTTATGTAGCAATATGTTTTGTTGTTGCGTTGTTGTATTTTTTTTTTTTTTTTACGGATTTTAAATGAAACGTATCTCTTGCATAAAAACAGAACCGAACCAAGTGTATATTATTTTGTATTTATCATTCCCTCGACACATTATTTCAATTCTACAGCAGCAGAAATAATAATAAACAAATAATCGAATTGAATTGTATACATGTGCAATATATGATATTCTTCCTGATTACAATGAGATTATAAATAAGTTGTATTGTCAATCCCACATGTTTTATGCACGTTTCTTTTGCATGTGTGTTATCTATTTGATTAGAATGGTCTTCGCATTGTATTAGAATACAAAAAATGGCTAAAAATAGTTATGATATGTGTACGTATATATGTGCTTAAGCATATATAACCGAGTATGATTATGTAGTTATGTAAAAAGTTATTGAAAATTTTATAATCAAAAGTTTATTTTTAGTTTAATTATCCAAGCATATAAACCAAAAGTTTGCATATGAATTCGTCATATCATCATATAAACACTAATTAGCAAATATTTGGGTAGACTCTTGGAAGTCTTGCATAATCTATAATAGGCTTTTACATGTTCCACGTACGTATTCCCCCCAACCATCTCTTATGTGGTGAGGATATAATTATAACAACTTTCCATGAATTTGTCATTTGTCAAATACAAAAAAGAAAACTAAATTTGACTTAGGCCAAATCTTAAACACATTCCACATCTACAATAGTGCACACTAATAGTGCATGCACAAGACTATATGTCAAATTTCAGCTGAATATCTCAAATTTACTATTCTGAGAATACCAACAAGAGACGGACATACGGACATTCATGTCTAAATCAACTCCATTTTTGATGTTCATCAAGAATATGGTTTCAAACGCCTTCTTCTGGGTATTGCAATCGGAATTACACACTTAATATACCCTCTATATTATGTGGAGGATATAAAAATGATTAAAAAACTAAACTTGACATTTTAAATTAATTGCCATAATTTTCATAATTTAATACCCCAATATAGTAGCCCCACTACCAACAATAACTCCGACTTGACGGTCACTACCAATAATTAAAAACAGCATTCCGTTTTTTAACTTTATGCGTATGTACTGCCTGTTTAATATTTTTTTTATTTAATTCAATATTATTAAGATAATATGACACATACGCACCTTTCGTAATTTTTTTTTTTTTTTTTCATTTTATTTTATTTTTTTATTAATCTTATATTACTGCCAATACATATAGTATTATTGCTCTACATGTGTATGAACGGTAGCATTGGAATGATAAACAATTGTACCGCCACGTCTTACATGATATTTATTACAATAATGACGACCATACTGCCAGCTCATCAAAATACATATTAAACATACCAAGATAATTAAGGAGATCTTCAACACCATCAAATATGATTGCATTTGTTCTGCATGCATACTCAAGGTCTTCAGAGATTGTTGTAATATCTTTCTCAGTTCATCCGAACTCTGTAAATCGTGTTCGACGCGTTGCAATTCATCGTGTACATGACTTACACAAGTCACATCGCGTATATGTGTAACCTCCTCAATACTATCGTCTGGTTCTATATGCAAGCGAGTTTTATCAAATAATTGCGGCGTTATCAATAGCCAGTGCAAGTATGTGCAATTGAAGCGATTACGCGATATACCCAATTCCATCAGAAAGGGGAATGCCTTACCGAAGGAGTATTTACCTAATATTTCCGTTAAATTGTTGGCATCCAAATAAAAGTAGGTGATGTGTTCATTGCTGGGTACAAATATTTCTAAATTTAATTCCGTTAAATTGTTGTACGCCATGTCGAGCGTTTTTAGCGAGATCAGTTTGGAGAACATGCCAAACTTTAAATACTGTATGCCGGTGGCGCGTAAATATAAATCCGTTAAGCGATCTAAACGTTGATAAGTTGAAATGTTGGGCGTTCCAACCGGATTGAAGCTTAGATCCAATTCATTTAAGCGCGTCAGGCACGTTATGTTGCAGATATCTTTAATTTTATTACCACGCAACATTAATACATTCACTTCATGTCCATTTAATACTTCCAGTTGACTTATATTATTATAATTAGCATACACATAGTGCGTACCATTTACTCGTAACGTTGTCAAGCGATTATTAGAGAGATTTAATAATTTGGTTATAGTTTTGTTGGCTAAATTAAATTCGGTCAATTGATTGCCTGCCAAGGCCAACACTTCCAATCCGTAAGCATTGGCAAATGTATCAGGTGCTATGGAATGTAAGCAATTGTTGGTAAGATTAACTTCTCGGATACTATCCAAATGATTAAACACCTCCGGTTCTATATATTCCAACTGATTATTAGCCAAATTCACTTCATCCAAATAAGCATTTTCGGCAAACAAATCCTTGGGCAAGGTTTTCAAAACATTATTCGACAATAAAACACGACTTAATTCCGGCAAACCGCTAAATGTTAGATTGGTTAAGGTATGCAAACGATTGTAACTCAAATCCAAACGCATTAGGCTGTGAGCTCCCACAAATGCTGATGTTGTGATGCGTTCCAATTTATTATTACTTAAAGCTAATGTCACTAAAGTGCTGGCCGCTGAAAATGTATTCCTTGGTATATCAACAATCTCCGTATCCGAGGCATCAAAATTAGTCAAACTGTTGTAGACATCAAACAATTTGGCGGGTATATACAACAGTACTGAGTTGTAAAATTTCATAAAACGTTTCTGATTCGCTTTCATTTGTGTCGGTATTTTAACGTTTTGACTGTGCGACACTTGAAAATCGGATACCGTACAAAACAAACTCTCCATATCATTGTCGTCACATTTCAACAGTATATCCTCAGCCGGAACTGATTTAAAAGTATTCAATATTATAGTTAATAATAGACACACAATACATATTGTTGAGTTTTTCCAAAACATTTCTTAAATAATTTCAATTAAATAATATTTTTAATGTTCACTCGACCATGTATAAATGAAAACTAGTTGAGCCTGAGAATCTTTATTTAAAAAAAAATGCAGGATTTCTGCGTCTTTTTGTTCGGCTTCCTCTTTTCATATAGAAGTGATAAGTTTTCTATTAACTACTTGACATTAAAGTATGATAAGTTTATAATACGTTCTTTCAAATGTATTCCTTATTTGAAGTTAAAATATATTTAAAAATTAAAAAAAAAACTAAATTTTCTTTAGGCCAAATTTTAAATACCATCCACATCTACCGTAATAGGCGTGGCAGGTACATGATTACGCCCTCTAGCGATATATGTATAACACGAACTTACATGTGTAAATCGACTCAGTTTTTGATGCTGATCAAAAATACATAATTGTGGGGTCAAATGTCAAATTACATCTTATGTGGAGAGTATAAAAATCTGAGGGATCTATAATATCCATCCTTTGTTTATATTGTATATAGAATTGCTTTTACTTAAAATGTTAAAACGAAATCTTTATAAAATTTAACTTTCAACAAAATTCATAATAAATTAATTACACAAGCTTGCCAGTAGATGATGGTTTAGCTTATCATCTCTAAACTTCTCCCACTACATACATATTACAAATATTATTATTATTATTATTGTTTTTTTTTTTTGCTTTTCTTTTTTTTTTTTTATTATTAATAAATGACTTTGGAACGAAGCAAAAGTTTTCTTTATTTTTAATTTATTTCTTTTTTTGCAAAAGCAAACCATTTAGAGTGTGATAATATTGTATACAAATAAATGAATTAAACCCTTCAACCTACTCCAAGTCGCTAATTATGAGTGCTCCACATTCTAAGTAAAAGAAGATAGAAATGTTGTGATGAAGAAAAAGAAAACACCGACTCTTTATAAAAGAATAAAAAAAAACTTTGATGCGCAATCCATGTGTGATAAAACAATAAAACAAAAAGAGGGGAATGTTAACCTTTCACGCACATTTTCACACAATTATGTATTGTATATATGGTACGTGTACTTAAGGCGTGATCCAGTGGGTTAAACTTTTTTTCTTCTTTACTTTCGAACGTGACACAATGAAGCAGTTGGTGTTTACGTAAGTTACGTAGTACAGTAGAAAGTGAATAAAATAAAGAAAAATTAAAAAAAAAAAAACTGGAATTAAACTAAACTCAATTGAGTCTCCATTTAATTGAATTTCAATACGAAGAGAATGACATTAAATTGTGGCAAATTACATTAAATGATTTTATATTATTTTAATTTTTTATTGGTGCGGATTACCATGGCTGGGGTGGCAGTTGACACGTGCAACTGTAACACAATTTTTTTACACAGTCAAATACAATACATAGTTTCTATTATGAAACTAACACCACCGTCATATCAAGAAAAGTACAGACGTACATGTATTCCATGCACGCTTTTTATATAATAAGAACCACTACTTCTCTGTTGTTAAATATTACAACAAGCTCATCCTTTCAATAAATGTTTAATTTATTATAAAAAAAAATCTTCTCATCTCTAGCTAAATGATTTAATTCATTTTACTGTTATTTCAACAACACCTTAGTTTAACCTTACTTATTGTTTCATAATTTTATGAATGTAAATTGAAATGTAAAAGTTAGAAAAAGTCTCAAAATAAACTTAAACTTAAACTTAAACTTAAATATTACATATAAAAAATTAATATGATTATAAACAAAATTATATTAAATGGCTCAGCCTAATTGTAGGTTACAAGATTTATTATTAGAGAAATTTTATTTATTCATTTACACTTTATTGTGGATATTTAAGTGATCACCATTTTATAACTTGTTATTAAAACCTCTACATAAAATACTAAGGTATACTAAGTTTGTCATTTCATTTGCAACATCAAGAGGAGTCATACAAAGTATAAATATTTTTGATCACCATCAAAAACTGATTATATCTAGACATGTATGTATGTCCATGTGTCCGTATGTCCGTGTGTCTCTCTGTTGTTGGTATTCTCATGTGCATAAATTTTGAGATATTGAGCTGTACAGACACTTTTATTTGTTTCACGCTGATTGCTATTAAAAATGGGCTGAATCGGTCAAGAGCCACGCCTACAATCGACAAAAATCTATTTATTTGCCACAAAAATTGAGCTATTTAGTTGAAATTTGGTATGCATATTATCAATAAACCTATCCATCGATGTGCCAAAAGTGGGTTTGCTCGGTTGGCGGGAGCGACTTTGACGAAAACAACTGAATTTTTTAATGTTTCACGAGCAACAGTATCCACGGTAATGACAGCATTCAAAACATGGTAAAACTTCAAAAGGGAATAGTAGGCGAAACTCAAAGTTAACTGACATAGACCTACGAACTTTAAAAAGAATTGTGGCCAAACAACAAAAAATTACCGCGGCAAAAGTGACAACAGAACTGAATACTCACTTAAGTAATATTGTATAGTGGAAGTTCCACAAAGCGATCATTCATGGAAGAACTGTTTTAGTATACATTCCACACTATATAGTTTGCGTACAAATATGGCGGATATTTAAGATTTGATCTAAGCTAAATGTAACCTTCTTACTTTATTGAATGAGATTGATTGAATAAATTGTAATATAATAATTCAAAGCCCTTCTCTAACTAGTACAAAGTTACATTGTTACGGTGTACTAAATTTAAACAAGCTCATTAAGCCTCAAATCTTTACTTTATCATATATACATCATCTTCGGTTACATATGAATATTATTTGTGTAGCAATGAATAGTAAATATGATCAATTTAGAAAAGCCTCTTAATGCAACCAAGTAACTGATGAAATTTAGTTTGAAATCAACCGCAACATATGTAGATCGCGTTAATGTGCGTCATTTAATCTAAACGTCAAAAGATTTCAACATGAGTTTCAATTGTATAAGTATTCATCCATCCATAAAGTATCAAATAATAAATTGATTGAGTAATAATACTTTTGTCTAGGCCTTCTTAAAGCTTTGCTTTACTATATAAAACCCTAAACATTACAGTATAAACAATTCAGAAACGCATTACAATTCAATCGCTTTAGTAAGAATGTTTAAATATGTAAGTTAAATTAAAAAATTACATGTTAAGATAATATTTTTATTGAAAATTTTATTTTTACATTTTCAGTTGGTATTCTTGAGCTTGTTGGCTTTGGCATTTGCCAGACCTGGCATTTTGCATTCGGCTCCACTTTTAACTGCAGCCACTACTTATGATTTGCCATCAGTAAGTGTCTTGCATCCTGTTGTATCTTCCCATAGCGTTATATCTCCAGTGGTTCATACCTCTTCTTTGCATGGAATCTATCATGGTTTGACGTATTAAATGGATATAACAACTAAAGGAATGGGTATGCCAAAATCCTGGCCACACCTACATACATTACTTTCCTTTTTTCGTCTTATAATGTTTCATATGTAACATAAAGTTGTCAAAATTTTTCCAAATATATTATTTTATGTATGTGCAGTATATGTTAGTTATTTGTCCTTGTTTATATTGTTTACTTGGCCATTTAAACGTATAGTTGAGGTCATTTCACCTTGTACTGTTATTGACCATTGGTGACCCTCGAAAAACTCAATGACCCACAAAATTTTATTGTCAAAGCATTCATCTCCGTCAACAGCAGTAGATAGTAAACATGTGCACATGGGTAAACATTTATTTAAATAGAACATCAACGTATGTTTTCTATATTAGGAAAGTGGTACATTTGTTACAGGGCTTTGAAATATTAAGAAGATTTTAATTTTTTTATTTTTTCTGAATGCATGCACCGTGCCAACCTTAACTCTCAGATATTGGTATCAATCCACAATTAAGAAACATTTTAAAACAATTAAGAAAACTAAATTTGACTTAAACCAAATCTAGTATGATTTTTTGTAAATAGTAATCGCATCTGTGATTCGTCCATCCGTTCATTTTTGGCACATCGATGAAATCTCAAAATTTACGCCCCTGAAGATCCGAACAATAGACCAGGACACGAGCTGGAACTTACGTCTCCAAAAGTATAGTACTTCACCCTTTAATGAGTGTGGCTTCTGAAACCAACATATGGAAGTATGAAACATTAGATTAGTGCAATGTATTTAATTACTCACTTAAGGAAAATTCCGCGGGAGTATGGATTTTTTAAGTAACAAGGAAAAAGCTTGAGTCAAATATTGAATACTAATGTTTCAAGGCTCTCTATGGAAAGATGTCTACTTCTTATCTAATAACTATATCAATACTTTAACTTAATAATAAATAGTACTCTACCCCTTCACTTCCAATTCCAAATTTAATCTTTTCATATCATATATGTGACGTTTGTATAAAATTTTGTGAAGTAATTTATTTTATACTATATAATTATTATTTGCCATTTTCTTTCATTATACTTTCTTCTTTTACCTGAATTCAATAATCAAAAGAAACCCATTTCACGTTTGTGCTAAATAAACTTATAATCGTTACCATCAAATGCTTTGGTGTGAAAAGTCGTCACACTTTTAACTTTCTTTTATAATATGTGTTGCCAAGACCTCCACTCATATATACATATATGTATATACATAAAGTACAATACAAAAAAATGTGAGCAATGATGCTTTGGATTTTAGCGATAGGCACACGTGACCTTCCCCCACAGTTCACATGTTCGATTTGCATCATTTTTATACTCTCCACCATTATAATGGGGAATATATTAAATATGTTATTATGTTTGCAACATACGGAAGAAGGCAAGGAGAGTTTCTTCAAAGTAAATATGTTTTTGGAGAATGTCCATATGTGTCCAAAATGCTAGACTAATAATACTTCTGCCAACTTTTAAATGGATATCTGAATTTTTGCGGATGGACGTACAGACGATCACTCAAATATAATTAAATCGATTTAGAATTTCTTGTTAATTAGAAATTCATGTATTTTGACGAATCTCTATAAATTTTTGTAAGCGAGTATGCTTTAATCTCAAAATATGGTCACATTTATCTACCTGTTACTTTATATGTAAAATATACTATAATGAACGACGACATCATATATCAACCACACGTACTTTCTTACCTGTTCATATTTTATTGACTTGTAATATAATTTTTAGTATGCCCATAAATTACGCAATTCTAGCAATTGGTAATTAAGTTTTTGATGGTAAACATATACTATATTTACTGTGTATATAATAGGTAGTAAAAGAAATAACGCCTTAACATATACTATTAAAAGCACACACTAAGTGAACATACAAACACCTACAAACTGCAGATACCTGAAATTGAAATTAATTGAAATAGATTTCGATAATAATAAGGATTGCAAGGGAGGACATTCTAAATTTATACTTTATTATCAATAAGTGTACGTCAGCGTCAATGTATACACCGCTACAATATATTTACTCAATTGGTTTTAATATAAATTACGAACCGTAAATGCTAGAAATAAATTCAAAGTTATGTATAAAATTATTTTATTTATTATAAAAATAAAAACGACAAATGAATAAAAAATAAAAACAATTCATAATTTTAATATAAAGTTAGTTTAAACATAAAATAAAAATAAAAACAAAAAATATTTAAAAAAATTAATAAAAAAAACGAAAAGTAATTGTTAATTATTTTCTCATTAATTATTATTTGTTCATATATTTTGTTATTTTGCAACATAATTTTTTTTTTATTCATCTGTCTTATAGCTATAGCTTATAGCACATGTAAAGTCTCGTTTAATTAAAGGTGATTTCTTTTACAACTATTTCATTATATGTTAACATAGCATATTTCACTAACATTGTAGACATTCATTGTGTTATCGTATACGTATTAAAGACAATATACTCAGACGGACAGGCGGACATAACCAAATCGATTGTGTTTTCAATGGTGATTCAGTCTCCTTCTGAGCATTTCAAACAAATTTTCGTCAATGTGACATATACCCTCACATATTGTTCGTTTAATAAAGTGATATATGATATACAAGTGATATACAATCAATAGAAAATCGTGACAAAAAAAAAACAATCGTAATGATAGCAAAAAATTTAAAATTCTGTTTTATATTTTCTTTCTTGTATTACTTTTATAGTAAATATTATTATTTAATGATAGGTTCTCTATAGTAGCTTACTAACGCTTTAAGGGTCCTTATGATGGTTGCAAAGTGTACAACAACTTTAGTATACTATCCTCTAAGCTAATGCACAGAATTAACTAAAATTCGTAGTGTATTAAAGTGAATCAACAAGTGGCAGTCGGCGGTGTGTTTTCATAAGAAACGCCATATACAGTTACATAAACTCACACACCGACGCTCATACCACATCAGTTAAGTTTTTTTAAAAACGAAGGTGTGTCCGCACATTTGATTTCCTTTTGTCTAAGGCCACACAATGGGACATTTATATATGGGTGACGACGTCGCAGACGACGACGACGATGATGATAATAAGCATGTTTTATTCATTCATGGAAAACATTAGATATCACGTTCTGTGTTATGTTAAAGGCCAAAAACTATATACTAATCATGCGGCATTCAATGTGTTTAAAGGACTACTGTAAAAGCTTGTTTATTATGAAGCCGAAATGTGACGAGTATGCGCGTGACGTTTCGTTTCCATCAGAGCTTTCAATGTGAGACTATGGCATTAAGGCGAAGTAATATTAGAAAGGACTCATTGACCATGATTGTTGAAATGCTATAAAAGCCATGCAACACACTATAGAAAATATTAGTTTTTCTCAAAACTTCGCAGCATACATACTGAGTAATAAGCGAAAAATATCGGAATCGATCAAATTCAAATATAAACTTTTGAAAAACTTGATAAATTTGAAGAATTTCAAAAATTATTTAAAGTTCAAATTTAATTCGTGAGCTACGGAAAATATTTTATAAAAAAAAGCATCACAAGAAAAATAAATTGTTTAAAAATTGTGCTATTAAAATTAAAAACATTGACAAAAAACTAAAATTAAATCCACAATTCTCTATTATTCTGGATTATAATTATCATAAAATGGAAACGTTGTCACCTAATAAAGAACTGAAGACCAGTACATCCAGCAGTTCGGGTTGTTCTACATCCAGCTCTACTACAGATATAAAAAAATATCGCCATGACATGAAGGTGTCCAGTGCAACCCGTTCACGGTCCTTTTTTCACACCTTAAGCAAACATTTGGGCCGACACTTTTTACATCATTCGTCATCGTCGTCCACCACCAGTCATCGCCATCATCATCAGCATCGCAACGGCCAAACTATTGTCTACAATAGTCAAGAGGATCTACGCAGCTCATCAACCGATTCATTTTCTCTAAGTTATGAACGAAATTCTCGCTCAGATTGTGAAACAAACCGTTTAAGAGTTAATGATGCAGTGGGTGAAACTAATGCTTTCAACTCTAACTTGGACTTGAGCAGTGAAGAAAGAACCTCAAGGACTTCCTCAGCATCAGCCTGCTCACCATTTTCTCACGATAATGAAGAATACGACAATGCTGCCAACGCTTATCGTTACAGCCAGCGTCACTTTTATTTGGACACCAGTTTATACAGACAATCCAGTACATTTAACTGCCAGGACGTTGAAGAGGATTTAAGTGAAAATGATAGCGGCAATTCGAGCAGTAGCGATGAAACGGACAATGCTGAAATTGCCCAGCACCGGCAAAAGCAGCAACAACACTTTCACAATAAACGAAATGAAAGTGAAAAGTCCTCACAATTATACAATATGTTGCAATGTCCGTTGGAGCACAGCAACTCCAAGGTTGGAGGCCTGCACTTAAGTCGTATCTCGATAACATCATCGGTACGCAGCATATTTCAACATTTTTCAGCAGGGCCGGCATTGTCGTCACGCTGTTCACGCTCCTGCAATAGTACACCACTAAAAAGGGTATGGGATGTGAAGTGTAAAAAGAGCAAATCTACACCTAATCACAGTAGCAACAGTAACGGTGGCAGCAAGGCTACACTATTCAGCATCAACACAGCTTCAGTAATAAAAAATAGCAGCAATAATAAGAAGAAACCTGAAAAAAAGCAACAAAGCATACTACGACCACCTATCAACTATGTGCACATGAAGGGCATGTCTGGTCTATATTCACGGGTGCCGCGCTACACGGTGTGCTGTCCGTATGGTACACAGCAATGGGCTTAATTACATATTTACAGCATTCACTTCATTCTTCATTCACATAACTACACAAGAAAAATTCATTTTTTAATCACACACAAAAATTGAAAAAAGTAAAAAAAAAACAAAATCCAAATGTTAGAGTGCCTCCACGTTATTTAAGTAAGGTATTAGAGAGAAGATAAGTTTGTGACATTTAAAAAAACATTTGTAAGGGACTGGAATTTATTAGAGACCATTAATACTAAGTCTAAAAAATTAAAAGCTTTTAATTAGGTACAATATTTTTACCAAAAGAACAAACCTTAAAACACATGGTCACAAAAGAAAAGCAAATTTAAAACAATTGTCTCTCAACCCATCCTACAAACTAAACATATCCTTTTTTTAATTCTTGAACTTTATTATGATATAAATTTTTACAAAAACAAACACTTTCTCTTCTTTTCACTGCTAAGCTATAACAAAATTAATACGCATTTAATTTAACTGTAAATATTTTATAATAAATATATATTTGTAAAAAAAAAAAAAAAACAAATTCTCTTAGGTTTGTATGCAATTTGGCATTCTCGGACAAAAAGCAAAAATCTTTAATTCTAATCTAATTTTTAAAACTATTTAATATGTACATACGGCTTTAATATTATATTATAAGTATGATTAATTTAGTGCTAGCATAGAAAATAAATAATAATTAGAAAGAAAATAAAAATAAAAAAATTTATTCACATAAAAATCTTTTGATATTTATTCTAACAACGTATAAAGGTCAGTAAAACAATGTTCAAAAGCTTTGTGAAAAATAGCAATAATAATATATTTTAGACAAAATGACTTAGATTGATGTCTGTCAGTCCAAATTTGACAAAGACCTAAATTTGATTCAAGAACTAATTTTAATCTCGTTACAATTGTTACAATTTCACATCACTTCTGCCGTCCGTTTAATTTAGTTACAATTAATTATTTTTATATCCTCTACACAAGGTAAACTAAGTTTATCATTCCCTACGCAACAGCCAGAAGGAAGCATCAGAGATCCCACAAGTATATATATTCTTGATCAGCATCAAAAACTGACTCGATCTAGACATGTCAGTCTGTGTCACTTGAATCACTTAAAATTAATTTAGTAAAGCTGTGAGGTAACTTTCAATTAAAGAAAGGCTCTTTTAAAGCTAAGCATTAATATGTGGGGTGTTTTTTTAGGAGGTTTGTTCTTCCAATAGGGATTAGTCTGTTCTCTGACAGTTGTTTTGATAGTGAAAGTAGTGGAAAATTGGACTAATTGGAATAACCTTTGTGAAAAATAGACGTAAGGACCGCATGCCAGAAATTGTATTCAAATATTAAATACCATAAAAATTATCTACTAAATGAATAAACAAATTGGCTACATTATTATTTAGCATGTGTCTTATTTAAATTTTAAATGGACAACTTCTTAAAAAACATCTTTTATTACAGGGGACAATTCGAAAATTTTAGTGATTTTTTATATCACAATTTAACGAACCTTTTAGACACAGAAATCAGTTAACAGTTTCGTCAAAAATTAATTAAAATTAACTTAAGATAATTAAATTTATTTTAAATTGTTGGAATCGTATAACACATACGCCCATAACTGATTGAAAAAAGAAACCTTTAAAGTTAATTTTGATGAACCACCTTCTTAGTCATTAAAAGTGAGAGACATTGTGTATATGTCACACCCAAGAGTTAAATATAATTAGGAAAGGTATAACGTTTTTGATCTAAACTAAATTTTTTACATATATTAAATATTATTAATAATTAAATAAATATTTATACACCGAATATATTTGATACTATGGCGTATGAGTGATATTCATACAAAATATTTTTTCTCTCTATAGGAAATTCAGGACATTCATATGCAGATACATATGCAAATACATTTGACTAAATTAAATAAATGTTCGTACGTATATGGTATATATGTAGGTCTGTAGGTTAATCAAAAATCTTCGTAAAACAGATTTAACCTATTTACGAAGAGTGTTCGCATAACGGCTTGCAAAAAACATATCTGCCATCTGTTATATTGTGCAGACAACAGCCAAAAGAGAGCAACCTAAGAGAGATCAATAATATGCTTGCAACTAAACCCGGGACTATAAAATGAAACCGAACCATAAACAACATTCTCAGACAGTTGAGAGTTGTAAAAGTGAATGGTTGTCTTTTGTAAAAAACACAAAAAACTAATATGAAAATTAATTAATATGCAATAAAATAAAATGAAATAAAAAATTGCTTGTGTTTGGGGAAGGCGGAAGATAACAATAATAAAAGAAATTCATTTATTTTTTTACCCAAACTGTATAAACTGTTAAAAAAGCAAAGAAAAAAAAGGTCTTATAATAATAATAAAAAAAAGAAATTGATAAAATGCGGCCACCGCCTAATGTAGTTAATGCTGCTGTAAAAGAAGGACATTCGAATTTTGTTCTCAATGATGACGCAATACCACAGCAATGCTTAGTAGATAACGGCCGTGAACGAAACACCTTCCCCAACAGTAATTCACCGACACCACCATCATCACGTCGCTATGAACGTTGTGAACGTAATAGAGGCTTATTACGCCAGCTAAGCCATCGTTTCGGTTTTAGGTCAAACGATGACCTAAATGATTCGGCTACCAATGATGATGATAATCAAAGTTCATCGACCGAATCGTGTTCATCGTCACAGGCAGCAACAACAACAACAACAACTAGTGCCAAAGGCCGGGAACGACCACAACAACAACAATGTATGGATAGCATGTTGGTATCGGGTACCTCAAGTGAAACGAGCAGCACAATAGAGGACATAGAAGAGGCCGTTAGTATGACACAACAACAACAACAAAACGGCCAATATGAAAATGATGAGAATGACAGCCAAGTGGGAGAAGAAGGAGAAGAAGAAGAAGAAGATCAAGAACAAGAACAAGATGAAAACGCCAAACAACAACAACAACAACAGGCTCATCATCAACACAATAATAACGGACGCCGTTTTAATAGTCGGGCGAGTTTTTCGCGCCTACAACGACGCTCAACATCCACTATACGCAGAGCCCTTCAGAGTTTCTCATTGACGACACGCTCACTATCCTGTAGCGGTGCAACACCGCCCCTGCAATCGCAACAATCGGATAGTGAATGTAATACACCAAAAAGCTCAAACAATAGTACACCCATTAAATCATCGCTGAAATGCTCATCAAATCTGGAATTGCACAAGAAAACATCCCATACGACCTTAATAGCTGTGAACCATCAACAACAACAGCATCATTATTCATTTTCAGCGGCATCATCAGCGCATGGCCCAAATCATACACACACCAACTGCAATGTAATAAGAACTGCCAAACAAACAAAAACAAAACAACCGCCACAACGTATACTACGTCAACCAGTTTCATATACATATTTGAAGGGCATTTCAGGTTTACCAACACAACGGGTGCCTCGCAATTCGGTATGCTGCCAATACGCCAGACGTTAACTAAGAATTATTTTATTCTTAAACGCATATATAATATATATAGGGATAATGTCGAATACATTCATATAATAATAACACGATAACATTAATTTAATTAATTATTATACAAGTAAAAATGTTATAGTCGGTCAAGCCCGACCATTTAATATCCCACACCACTGTATACGCGAAGACCTGTTACTTTGTAAAATATAATTATATGGGAAGAGATTCTAAATATGGTCCGATCGGGTCCAAATTTCGCACAGCTAAATATGAAACGAATTTATTATATTTATATCAAATTTTGTTAAAGAATATTTACAATTGCGATTTTTTCCATATAAATTCCAATATAATTATATGGGGTGGGGTTCTAAAAATGATCCATTTTCAATTGGGTTTTTTCTAAGTCAAGACATTTGTCCTTGCACCAAATTTCATCAAAATATCTCAAAAAATGCGCCCTATACTTTGCGCACAAATTTACATGGACAGACAGACGGAGACGATTAAATCGAACCAGATTTTGAATCTGAATCGATTGGTTTAATTAAAAGTGGGTGTGGCATTTGCCAAACTTAAAATACTTTTTGCCACAAGTGATTAGAGTATAAAAGAAACTTTAATACAAAAGTAATGCTGCCCTTAACTATCACAAACACTTAAAAGTACACGTATCGTGCCGATGGAAATTTCACGGAAATGCACATAGGTTAAGGCATGGGTTATGTGTGGGTTTATTGATATATAACCTAACCAACCTCTAAAATCCTCAAATTGGTACAATTTCAATTCATAATTGGCTCAGTTAGTTATTAAGTAATTAAGTAATAATTTAATAATTATTATCAGAATTCAGAATCACTCCTTTTGCTCATCTTTGTAACGTTCCATGTAGACGCGCAACTTATATCACTGCCATATGAAACCATTTTCCAATAATAAAATACTTTAATAAATATATTATATAAAATGTCAAGACTATTACAATACTATTCAAGAGTTCACTTAGAGCATAGAATAAAAGAAAAACTGAACGAAAAATATCAATCATAAAAAAATTTATATCATTAAACGTATACTATATAAAATAATATAATAATATATAATAACAGTTTGAGATCGTGTATCATAATAATAAAAAAATATCGTCGCATTTTCTTAGCACCATACATATATGAAGAAAATCTAATAAAATATAGTGGATACTAAACTACTATAAAGAATGTACGGATGTTACAATAAATATTGAAATAGGCCAAATTTTATATACATAACTTCGCCTGCGTATAGCCTGAATACCTTCCTTTAACGACTTAAACGTTAGTTGGTTTTATATTTCTCCTTAACAAAGGAAAGTCTTTTAAAATTATGGGCGTGTCTCTGTTGTCATGTCCTACCAATTTTCATCGACAGTACATTACAGTAACATCATTTTTGGTGACTATAAAAGATTTTTATTAACTTTCAACCCAGCTGTCAACCGTTTTATAGTGAACATTTACAAACCAAGAAAATCTGCAAAATGTGAAGGCCATGGACGTTTAAATAAAAGATAAATAGAAGAAAATATTTTGAACGACTCAGATTTTGATGCTGATTTGCAATATTCTCCTTCTACGGAATAATAAACTTAGAATAAACCCCACTTATGTGGAAAAAAACTCACCATAATCAAGTTATACATTCGCTCGCCAAATATATATTTGCAATTAAAAAAATTAATAAATAATATTTATATGAATGACTACAATAGCGAAAACAATAATTAAATTTGAAAGCAATAATCAAATATCGTATATGTATATATAGAGGAGTATATATGCATTTTGAATCAATCATTAATAATAAAATGTGAGCCTCTCTTGAAATGTTTAGGAATTATTTAGTACCATCCTCAGGTGTACTGTAGGGTGTAAAAACAACCGTTATTACACATTTTCACAACCTACAATTTCACTCATATTTGATGTTATTCTCTATTGAAAATTCGCACAACATTTAGAGCAGACGTTCTACAAATCTCAGCTATTCTCAAAAGTAAGATGCCAGGTTTTACTGAAGTAAAAAAAATCAAAAAAAGGTTTAAAAAAATTGTTTAAAAAAGTCTTAAGGCGGCCGTTATAAGTAAATATTTATTAATAAAAAAAAAAAAAAACAAATGCAAAAATCTTTATTTTATTGTTAAAATGTTTAACTCAGGTTAATGAAGAATATTCACGTAAGTACTTTTTATCCTTGAAACTTCAACGTATATACATACTGGATGTGCATCGAATACTGAAATTATCTAATCATGTCTGTTTGCCCGCATTTGTAAAATTATTCTCCTAATTGCTAAAATTGAAAATATTCATTAACTTGATTCATTGTTGATAGTCTCTGTAGGGTGATAATACTGAAACTATCTGTGTCTGCCTATCCTTCTTTGAAATTGAAAATAATCAACTACTTTATCAAAATATTGATAACCTATGTAGGGCAGGAGGTAAAGAGGTTGGATAAAATGCCAATTTAGACCCGATCGCACCATTTTTAGAATCTTTTTACATATAAACTTAGTTCACACAGACCCTACAGAGATTATCAACTAAAGTAATTATAGCATAATTGTGTATTGTGTGTGAAGTTATGCCATTTTTAAATGAATTTTTTTCACAAAAAACACACGAATTGTGAACGTATATACTTTTACATACAGAATATATATATCTATATATATATATAATAGAGAATATAATATGTAATAATACTAATATAAATAAAAAATTTAAAAAATTATTGCGTTTAATTTTTTTAATAAATAATACTATTTTTAATTAATTATACATATAAAAAATTAAAAATAACAAGTAGGAAAAATAAATTTGTCTTATATCAAATCTTAAATACCATCCTATCTACACATAAACAGTGGGCGTGGTAGATATATGATTACGCCCTCTAATAGTGTTTACATTACATATCAGCTTCAAGTCGAGTTTAACGCTGAAAAAAGTTTTTTTGTTAATTGTGGCCGTATCTGTTATTAGATTACGCCCATTTTTGGCGAAACGATGGATAAGATAATTATGGAAATGCGCACAAAATTTCAAGTTTATAAATTAATTGTTGTGGCAGATGTAAAGATTTCGATCAATTGTGGACTCGTCTGTTATCCGTCTACACCCATTTTTAACATATCGATGGATACATTAATTGTAATTATGCATACCGAATTTTGACTTTATAGCTCGATTTTTGTTAATTGTGGTAGTGTCTCTTAACCGATTTTGCCCATTGTAGCGATATGCGTGCAAAAACTAAACGTGCCTATAAAAAGTTACAGCTCAATATTTCAAAATGCCAACTACAGACAGACATACAAACGTACAAACATGCCTAGGTCGATTCATTTTTTTATGCTGATCAAGAATATATAGTCTTTGTACAGTTTCAGACGCCTCCTTCTGGGTGTTGCAAACGGAATGATAAACATACTATGCCCCCCATTTTATGTGGAGGATATAAAAAAGTAAAATAATTATAATAGTATACATATATATAATATAGAATATACATATTCAATATAGTATTTCATTAATTTTTTTATTTTTATGATTAAAGCTTTTCTTCCTTTTCTATCATTTTCTATATATACATATATTCATAGATGTATCTCTATATATAGATTTACGCAGAGGAACAGTTGCAAGACCCTGGTAAAAATGCCGGCTCAATTGATACAATCTGTACATAATTTATAATTTAACCGCTAGTGTTGAGCTTTTTCATAATGGGACCCGCTTAAAAAAAAGAAAAAAAAAAAGAAAATCCCATACAAAAACGTCATTCATTAGATAGGATATATTATACATACAAGCACACTATTTACTTACATCACAAAATCCTCCTAAGGTCAACATCTTAAAATATCCCTGACCCAATTTTCACTCTTTTGCTTCTTGTTCTTATCGTCACAAGCAGCTAATAATAATAATTAATTTATATATAAATACACGCGTATAAATATATATGCAAGTATAAATAAACTTTACCCCACCGCCCCCTTATTATTAAGCTTATACCTGTCTGTCCTTCGCAATTATTATTAACACTTAACATAGACTGAAACTATTATTAGTTGAAAATGGCGCACTCGCTATATGTATGTATGTATATGCACGTCATAATCTATGAGAAGAGGTTACCGGTATACCCATAAACACTTTTTCAATGAAATATTTGAGAGCTGATGAAAAAAGAAAAAAACGTACGCAATGCACAAAAATTGTAACGTATTTAGTGTCCTTGCTTCCATACAATACACATTTTATCCTATTAAGAAAATAACGCACACTCTACATTTCAACGATTATCTATTACTTAGCACGTAAAGCCTCGTAATACAGTTTTTGTGTGCTTTCTTTGTACAAACAAAAAAAAAAAACCCTCGAATATGTAAAACGACACAAAATCTGAAGAGATTAGATTAATGTTGAGTTTGTGTGTGTATGTAAGTGCGTAAAAATAGGCAAGTATGTCTTTCCACTTTGCTAGATTTTTGTTTCTTTTGTGGAACATAAATACTACAACACTATAAATAATATTTGGGTTAAGAGCTTCATGCCAAAGGTAAAGAATCTCTTTTATACACACACCTACAAGAACAATCACAAGGTCTTTTATTAGGAATGCAAAATTTTTATCACAAAAGCAAAACACAAACGTTCTCAAAACATAATATCTTCCAAAGCCTTTATGTTTGAACAACTTGCTATATAACTACTAACTCCCTTGAACTCTTCAAATTTTATTCAATAGGTAGGTATATACAAATAAACTGTTAATTATTTTTTGTTGAGCTAATGTTTCTAAAGTTGATTTTATTAACGAACTTTTTCAATTAAATATGAGAGGTTCCAAGAAAGTTTCTCAATATTGGAGACGTCTATCTGTCCATCTTTTCTTTGTATCTGTCTTTTCTTTCTGTCTATCTGTCTAACTCTTTCTTTCTCTCCATATTTTCTTTCTAACTAACTTTCTATCTATCTTATTATATACCTTTCTATTTATCTGTTAATATTTTCTTTCTATCTATCTTTCTATCTGGTTGTCTACCTTTTATTTCTATTCATCTTTCTATCTTTCTGTCTAACTCATTCTTTCTAATTATCTTTCTATCTGACTTTCTATCTATCTATCTACCTTTCCTTTCTAAATTTTCTCTCTATCCATCTTTTTATTTAATTTTCATCTTTTTATCTATATTTTAATCTTTTCTTACTATACATATTTTTATTTATTTATCAATCTTTCCTTTCTGTCTATCTGCCAATTTTTTTTCTGTCTGTCCATTTTTTCTTTCTGTGTATCTGTCTAACTCATTTTTCTACCTCTCTGTATACCTTTTCTTTCTATCTTTTCTTTCCATCCATCTTTCTATCGATCATCTATTTATCTTTTCTTACTATCTATATTACTATTTATCTGTCTATCAAAATATTTCATGAGCTCACCAGTTAAAAGCCTCATATACATACATAGACTTAATAAACAATTAGTTTATTGTATATATATATCTATTTATATGTGTTTAGGGTATAATATTTACATATACACACTTAAAGAAAGGTTCAACAACCATAAACTAGGTTAAAAATATATGTGTGCTACTATATCTTGTGCTTTTCTCTTCATAACTCACAGTCCAAAACAACGATGTAGCATTTATAGCAGCCAGCAAATAAGAAACACCATTTGGTTTTGCAGATATTTTGTAAACGAATGAGGTCTATGTGACGTCATTAGTTTTTCTCTTACATGCAAATCTGCATTCTTATTTACATTATATTTATATATGCATATATGTGTACGTATGTACATTTGTTTAATACACCCCAGAGAGATGAGGTTAATAAAAAAAATTATAATTAGTCGTTTACTATCTTTTTCCTTCATATTCTCTCATTGCAATTTTTTTTTCTTATATAATTAAAATTAAACATTAAGTATATGTGGCGCCTAAGCTATATGCTATAATTAGCCCAAGGTGGAAAGTGAAATTTATTATTAATTATTTATTAACTATATAACATCTCTACTGTATGTGTTGGGGTAATCGATATTTTCTTCAAAGAGATAACATTGTTGCCATTGGAACTTCCAAGGTGCTGTGAATTTAACTGGAAAATTATATATTAAATGGCTCAACTCTTCCATCTCATTAGGAAAACGATTCTTGTTTCGCGTACATTGTGAAATGAAAAATTTCGCAAAATAACGTGTCAGTTCTAAGCAGCGAAAGGAGTGAAAACATTTATCCGTGGAGCCTGAATAGTTGTAATAAACACGTTCAGGATGAAATTGAGCTCCGAAAAATGGATAGCTACAATATTAAATAAATAAATTAATGTATGTATTATAGTTGTTGTTAACCGATCATTTGATACCTTACACCATCTAGTTACATATCATATTATGCTACAACTAGTTTAGTTATACTTCTTAAGAAAACATTACGTTGTAAAGGATTCTACAAATGGTCCAATCGGTTCTTAATTTGGTTTAGTTATTTAACTATTTTTTACGAAATTTTATTAAAGGTTTCTAAATCAAGAGAAATTTTCTTTTTATAGAGACTTATTTTAAAGAAAAGCATTATTTGAGTAGAGGTCTTAAAAACAAACCTATCAGACCCGTTTTCTATAAAGACCATCGCTGACTCAAAAGAAATCCCTGTTATTAAAAAATACATGGACGGATTAAATTGATTCAGATTTTGATTCTAAACCGATCGATGTAATTGCCGTTTGGAAATTATTAATCAAAATCTTGCAAATAAAACCATTAACCGTTATACTCACCTATTATGTTCAATTAAAGTGATAAATCTTAGTCCATTAGCATCTTTATTTGTAGCCAAAACAGTCCATTGATCGTCTATTTGATTTTCAATAAGATCCTAAAAGAATTTCAAATGTTTGATTAAATGATTTTTCAACTCTTTTCATACCTACTTCCACGGTTATGCAATATTGATGTAAATGGTTAGCAAAAGGCAATTCAGACATGTCTCTCTTCAACGAGGGATAAAGTTGAGGCAATAATCGGGATTTGTTTAAAACTAAAAGCAATCATTTAAAAAGTTTAATATAATTTTCTTTTTCATTTCAATTACCTTCATCACTCTCAAATTCCACCGGCAATGAATAATCCATTTTTTTACACGATCGCCTAATGTCAATGCCATTTGCTGAATGTATTATCATTAATTGAAAGCCCAGACAAGTTCCCCATAATGGAAAATGTTTTCCACGTTTATTCAGCTCCACTGCTATTTCGTATATGATCTTGGAACTTTTCACACAATCATTACGTAACAATTTGTTGCATTGTGATGTATCCAAAAAAACCGCACCACCAGGTAATAGGATACTAAAACAAATATGTACGAGAATAAAAATGTATTTAAAATTATTTTAACTTTATAAGAAGCTTCGAAGAAGTTTCGATTGACTTGTTGTAACAAGTTTTTTAAATTAATGCAATATTTTCACTCGTTAATAAATTAAAAAAGCATAATATATAGAGCAGAGTGAAAGAAATACTTTTTTCCATTTTACCCATTAATTTTTTTCATTAATTCCTCATAATAAGAACGTGGCCGATTTATCCTTAAAATAGAAAATGTAAACAATGAGAAGCATTTAATATGTATTATAAAAAAATTATTTATTTTATTTTATTTGTTTATTTATTTCAAATATTTCATTTTTATTTTTTAAATTTCTACATGGGAACTGCAATATAATATTTATTGTAAACTAATACAATTACACAATATAAAAAGCTTATGTGCCAAGTTTAAAACTTATATATAACAAGTAAGGAAAATTAATTTATATTTGTTTTTTATTTTTTTTTTTTAACAAATTGATTAAAAAAGGTCATTATCAATACAACAAAAATAAATTTAGTTTAGGCCAAATCTTAAATACTCTCCACCTCTACAATAGTGAGCGTGGAAGGTATGTGATTACGCCCTCCAATAAAGTGTGTATTACATATCAGCATGAAAATCGAGTTTTACGCGGAGTACAATTTTTTCTAAATTGTGTAAATTTTCTGCAAATAGTGGGCGCGTCTGTTATTCGACCACACCATTAAGATGGGATAACTATAAATATGTGCACCGAATTCAAAAGTTAATTTTTGTAGCAGATAAATAGATTTTTGTAAATCGTGGGATGTGTCCTTTTTTCGACCATGCCCTCTTTCAGCTTATTGATGGATAATTTAATTGTAAATAGGCATACTAAATTTCAACTTAATAGCTTCATTTTTGTGGCAGATATATCGATTTTTGTCGATTGTGGGCGCGGATCTTGACCGATTTCGGCCATTTTGCTTTGCTTACAGAAACTGAAGGTGCCTGTACCAAATTTCAGGTCAATATCTCAAAATTTATACCCGTGAGAATGCCGACAACAGATAGACACACGGAGATATATGTCTAGATCGGCTCATTTTGGATGCTGATCAAGAATATATATACTTTGTAAGGTCTTTGATGCCTTTTTCGAGATATTGCTAATGGAAAGACAAACCCCCATCTTATGTGGAATGTATAAAAAAACTAATTTTGGCTTAACGATATTTTTGATATAGTAGACTTAGTCTTCTTTCAAAAATAAACAGCTTAAATAATTACCAGTTTAAACGATATTTAACTGAATTAAATTAATATTCAAAATAATAATAAATGATCAATGATTTAATCAATTGAATTAATTAAAATATCCATGTAAACTTCAACATACCAGACTGGTACTGCTCTTGCACCAACAGATTCCACATATTTAACATATGCCGCTGATATATAACTGTAATATTGTGTACCATAAAACTGTTGCAACGACTGAGCAATGTCTATGCACAAAATGCCAATGATGGGTGAGAAATTGCTCTCTGCCATATAACGTATTGGCTGACAATGACCATCTCTTCCTGTCATTGCGCGAAGAGAAATCAGTTATATATATATTTAAAATTTGAGACGTTCCTTTTTTTTTTTTTTATTTGTTTATATTTTGATTGGATTTTCAAAACTTTTTCGTTTACATTTTAAATTACATATTTCCACTAACGTAACCACCTACAGTATTTTCTACAGTTTTTCACTACTTAATTAATACTAATTACGAAAAGTCTAACACAAATAGCCGCAACCTATAATAATGTCTATGAATCATATGTGAGTGCGCATGCAATTGCAAAATGCAAAAAACAAATGTGCTCTTAGATATAATATTTAACGTAAGTGTTGTACAAAGCATGTTATCTTAATTATTTAATCTTTTCCTTTCTAACCACGTACAATTCACCAGTTTCGTAATGGAGAGGCAGAAAACTGTTTTTTATTTTATAATAACAAAACTGCCATAAATCCGCATAGGAGTATAAAAAAGTGGGCATTTATATAATGGCCATTAGATTGATCGGTCCCGTCGAACAAATATTGCTGAATAAATGTTGAGCCAATTAAATCGGTATAAATGGGTGCATAATTATAAATAAGTGTTGCTTTCTCTTCACTTTCATTTAAGAAACGTTGATGATTTAGCCGAGCTTCTTTTATCATAAAATTAGCAAAATATTGTGAAGCCAAGACAGCTCGTGACGTATGAGTGATATTTTTATTTTGAATAAATTCAAAAATATTCTTCTCTGGATGAAATTGTGTACCATAGAAGGGATATCTGATTGATTAAAAGACATAAACTTATAAAAACTTACACAAATTTCATTAATAATAATACTTTTTGTGTTCAATGGAGGAAATGAATTCAATGCCGTTCTTGTCATGATTCAAACTCATCACATTCCACAATTTATCTAATTTCAGCGTTGAAAAAGTCTATAAATGAAACATTCCAATCTAATATAAATACATTAGAATAACAACAACAGTAACGATTTGTTATCACCTTCTGTGTGAAACAGTACATATGGAAATTGGCAGTAACAGCTTGTTTGCTTAATATATCAATGATTTCTCGGCTAGCGTTGCCAAACAAACGGGATTTTTCATAGCCTGTGTTACAAATATGTTTACATATATTATTCATACTCAAAGATAAATAAGAAACTTTTTTACTTACCTTCAATAAATTCTAAGGGTAAAGCTTGAGCCGTTGAGGAGCAATGGATACGTGATTCTGTGGAATTAGCTGACAAATATACTAATAATTCAAAACCCAAACATGTGCCCCATAAGGGGAAATAAATGCCTTTTTCATTCTTTTCAATGGCCAATTCATAGATGTAGCGCCCGGCATCACAGTATCCATTCGATTGATTGAAATATGTTGAACCACCCGGCAATAATATGCTGCAAAACATTATTAATACTTTTTTGTATATGGAGAATGTATTTTCATTACAACTTACCCATTTATTTTGGTCATAATTTCTTCATAGTATTCACGAGGCTTACCAATCCTATAACAATAACAATAACAACATACACCCAAAATAAACCGGATTTATACCCTGCACCACTTGTGGCAAAGGATATATTAAGTAACTCCTAAACCGCAAATGTCACACCCATCTTTAGTTATACCGGTTGATTCAGAATCAAAATCTGAATCGATTTAACCATGTCCGTCTATCCGCCTGTCTGTCCATGTAAATTTGTGCTCAAGCATTTTTTGAGATATTTCGATGAAATTTCGTACCTGCACCATTTTTATCCATATGAGGCCCTATTATTATACCCTCCACCTTAGGGAAGAGGGTATATTCGTTTTGTTCATCCATTTACGGAAGGAAGCCTCGGAGACCCCACAAACCATATATATTCTTAATCAGCATGAAAAGAGAACTCGTTTAAGACATGTCCGTCCGTGTGTCCGTCTGTTGTTGGCACTCTCATGGTCGTAATTTTTGAGATATCAAATTGAAACTTTGCATACTTATAATTAGTTTAATTTCCCTGTTCCGTATTAAAATTGGGCAAAATCGGTTAAGAGACACACCCACAATAAACAAAAATCTCAACATATCTCGAAAAAATTATATCTTTAAGAAATTATATGTCGCACAATACTACGCCTATCAAATTGTAATTTAGTATATATATAAGTGGTACCGTTATCGAACACTATGCCAAAAACGGGCGTGATTGAATAACACAAACGCTTATAATTTAAAAAAAACACTATTTGCCTAAGTACATGAAATACATGAATATGGCAATAGGAGCTTATTTTTTAGAGAATTACAAAAGGTGGAGGGTATTTAAGCTTCGGTCTTAACCGAACTTTTCTATCTTGTTTTTTGAGTTATTTTGATGAAATTTAGTACAAGGACATGTATTGGCCCAAAGAGAAACCCTATTGAAAATGGATAGCATCGGACCATTTTTAGAATCCCTCCCCAAATAAGATCCTGTTATAATGGACGACTTTATACTTCAAGTGGTGTAGGATATTTGATGGTCGGGCTTAACCGACTATAATATTTTCACTTTTTTTTTTTTACTATAAGTTTACCATATTGGAACTACACGCCCCCCAGCACTTTCCACAAATTTTACATAGGAAGCAGCTATGTAACTGGTGAATTTGTTGTTCGGATATTGTTGTTGAATTAAGTGTGACACTTCTTGTGTTAGAATGCCTACAATGGGCCTTAAATTCTCACCATTATGAACATGTTGTTCATTATCATTATTATTATTGAAATGTTGCACTGTGGTTGCTAAACTTATTGCAATTAAATTATAGAAACATAAACTGAACACAATCGACTGATATGTTTTATAGAATGGCATGATCATATTTATATTCTTTATAATATATTTGTTCTTATATCTTATTCTTTATAACATAGACGCCGTCTTAATATTAAACTAAACAATAGTTTCCAAGTGGTGATATTTTCAATCAATATAATCACCTAATGAAGAATAATTAAATCTAAATGATAAGATTTGTTCGTTTATTATAAAAGACTATCTTTACCGAGCGCGATCACTTGCTTTATTAATTAACAAAATAAATCGAAAACATTAAATTGCTAATTCGGAGAGATTGATAGAATAACTTGTTTATAATCACATAAAAGAACTCTCATTATATTCTTAGAGAGTTTGCTTTAATATGCATTTAATAGAGCGAAAGTATTCTTCTTTACTTAGTCTGGGAGCACACTTTAACGGCATATAGAAAAATTATATGTATAAAGTGTGTAAATAATGAACTCGTTGACTTAAACAACTGTGTATGAATTGTTCATGAGTTTGTTTGTTTTTTTATTGTTGTTGTTTTAAATACCCTCCACCTCAGTGATTTAGGTATACTAAGTTTGTTCTTCCGTTTGCAACACTTTTTGCAGTTTTTGCACGCAGATCGTTATTAAAAATGGGCAAATCAATCAATAGCCACGCCCACAATCAATAAAAATCTATTTATCTGCTACAAAAAATGGCCTATGAACATGAAAAATGGTATGTATATTTATAAATATTCCCTTCATCGAGATGCCGAAAATTGGCGTGGTCGGATAGCAGACACGCCCACAATCAAGAAAAATCTATATATCTGCCACAAAAGTTGACAAATGACAATAAAGCTGATACGTAATACATACACTATATAGAAGGCGCACAATATATATATTTATTTAGTTTTCTTACTTGTTTTATTTATATACAGCAAGTCATCATCATATTATATTTACGATGGCATTAAACAATTTATTATTTTTTAACAATGGTACGTGATGTTAATTGTTATTACTGATATTTTTAATTATTTTTATTAATTGTTCGCACTCATTAACATTTCTAATTTGTTTTTGATGTTATTCTTTATGCTAACCAAATATTTCATTTCCACTAACAACATTACTGCCTCGTTCAATTCATTTTTTTCAAAAGCAACATTTAAATTTTGAATTTTCTCTTCCATGTCTTGATTTAAAGATTTATTTAATGCGTTAAGTTCATCCCTTGTTGTAGCTTCTTCGACTTCTTCGTTACGTTCCATAATTTGTACAAGATATTCCTTATTTAAGACACTATTATCTGTTGGCATATGAAGACCTTTTAATTTTAATAAATACTGACCACGATCTAAAGGAAGTAATATCGTTTTATAAGCTCGATTGATTAAAGCACTCCAATCAGCTGAATTCCCTTGTTCACGTGATGATCTAAAATTGTCATTAAATTCCAAATATTGGATATGTTAACACATAAAAGATAAAGAAACATACTTGTTGCTAAATTTATCCGGATGCACAAGGGTTTGTAAATGACGAAAACGTTTAGTAAGAGCCTGTGTATCCACGGTGAAAACCTGTGGTAAATCCATTAATTCGAAATAATTCTAAAATTGTGAAATTTTTATTGTTAGCTTAAATTTCAAATACGTTTGATTTCGTTACAATTTCTGTATTAATATCTTGTACATGTCCACAACCATCGCATATTATCTGGTCCCTGAGGATTTGCATTCCTTTCGTACAATTCCAGCATTCTTTCACCAGCGTACTTGTCGTTGGCGCATATCGCCTTGGCTGTTGGCTTATAAAGCTGTGATAAGCGATATCACCCCGGTTCTCTAATTCTAAATGTATACCAGAACCTTTGTTGAGGCCGGTGGTGCTGAAAAGTTTTGCTCCATTGCAATGTTTAAAATCTTGAAAGGTAGTTTTTATATAGCCGCAGGCACCTATTTTGGCAAATCGCCTCATAGTGAATCTGGTTACCCAATCGCAAGCTTACAAAATAAATTACATCTGTTGGTATTTTTTAGAGCATTCTTCTTCTTCTTTGAATTGTAACAAGTCACGGTGAGTTGCTACACTAAATAGAGAAATATGACATAACACAGAAGGAGAGAATTGCTTAAATAATAAATTACAATTGGCAACGCCATCAGTTGTTAGTGCCACGATTTTTCTTTTCATACAAAATTTCTGATGCAATTATTCAAGTGTCGTTAGATATTTACAAAAAAAAATTATTAAAAGATACAAAAAAAGACTTTATATATAATTACTTCGCTTAATAAGATGGAAGGTGAAGATGTAAGTAATAGAAAACAATTGATCAAAATTGTTAATAATGAAGTGAAATTGTGAAATTGTCAATGAGGTTATGTTGTTAGTCTAAAGTGCTACATTTTATTAATGTGAATATTTCATCACTTTTATTTAACAAATAGAGCTTTGATCCTACTTTAATGAAGAAAAAAAAGAAAAAGAAGGTATTCGATCCGGACGATGCTTTTGCTCTGGATGATGACTTTAAAAATGAGAATGGCAATGAGGTATCACAAGTTAATGAAATTGATGATAATTTCGATTTCGAGAATAAAGATACGAGGAAGAAGAAAAAAAAGAAACCGTATAATTTTGAGGGTCTCGAAGAAGCGCTACCCAAAGAAGGTGTCGTAGAAGGAGCTGATGAGCTTGCTATTGAACCCGAAGATGAAATTAATTTGGATATGGACTTTTCCATGGCCAAAAAGAAAAAAAAGAGCAAAAAAAAAGAAATCGATGAATTAATTGCAGATAAAAAGGAGGAAATGGATAGATCCGAAGACAAGGAAAATGGTATGTAACGCATATAGAAACCGTTGTAATGTAGTAACAATTTACATACATTTGCAGTGGACGATAATAGCACAACATGGGCTGGCTCTGATCGTGACTATACATATGATGAATTGTTGAAACGTGTATTTGAAATAATATTAGATAAGAATCCGGAAATGGCTGGTGGACGGAAACCAAAGTTTGTTATGAGGCCGCCACAAGTGCTTCGTGTAGGTACCAAGAAAACCTCCTTTGCCAATTTTATGGACATTGCCAGAACGTTGCATCGCATGCCCAAACATTTATTGGATTTTTTATTGGCGGAATTGGGAACAAGCGGTTCAATGGATGGCAATCACCAATTGATCATTAAAGGTCGTTTCCAGCCTAAACAAATTGAAAATGTGCTACGTCGTTACATTAAGGAGTACGTCACTTGTCATACGTGCCGTTCACCAGAAACGATTTTACAAAAGGACACCCGTCTATTCTTCCTGCAATGCGAATCTTGTGGCTCACGCTGTTCGGTCGCTAGTATTAAATCTGGTTTCCAGGCTGTTACTGGAAAACGTGCAGCTATTAGAGCAAAAACCACATAAGTCTATAGAATGCTATAAATATAAATTTTTATTTTTATGTGTTTTTTACAAATTACTGTTACGTGTTTGGAAAATACATAAAAGTACATCAAGTACGAACGTATATTGGCAGAATTAAACTATAATTTAATATTAATTATTAAACAAGGGACTTTTCTTGATACCATCCCAACAAATAATCTTTAAAAGCTAGTTCAAAATCTCTACTAAAGATGGAGTCCTGTGTAATGCATTTTGCTTTAATTGATATTTTATCTCTATATTTAGATGGTAGACCGCACACCAGAATTCTAGAATTCTCTGGTATACTGGTATAATCCAATTGTTCGTGAACTTTCGATAACATATTCTTCAGGCATTGAACCGCCCCTTGTTTCTTATGATCCAAAATACTCTGTTCAATGGCAAGAACTTCCTCTTCCAGTTTGTTTATCGTACTGATATCATTTTTATATGCTATTAGTTCTATTACATCGGAGCCATCATCCAAAACGAATTTTGTAAATTTGTCCGAGCATGAATTCTTTAATCTTATACGAGCATATAAAAGGCAATATCGAAATCCAACACTTTCATTGTTTAGTGTTATAATGCAAGAATTGTTAGCAAGTGCCTCAGAATCCAATAATTGGATATCCCTTAAAAGTAATGGTATACAGTACGACTGCTTTGTCTTTTCACGGCCATTTGTTTCCCGAACTTTGGGTTTTTCTTTACGTATAAAGTTAGCTTCTAAAATCTCTTCAAAATCCATAAAAATATTTTAGTCATATTACTTAAAAGACAAATGAAATGAAAGGATATGCAGCAGAGACCTCTAAAAAGCTGAAATGAATAAATATAGTGCCAGTTTTTTAATTTTCCCGCCACAATCTCATGATTTGATTATAGGCCCTTATCAGAGACCTCTATATGAACTCCTTTCAATTTACTTTACTATACTCGATTAATTTACATTTGCTTTTTACTTCATACGATAAAGTGATAATCTGGCAACCTTCAAACCATTTTTCTTCTCTATATATATATAATTGTGAAATTGTGCATTTCATTTCATTAATTTCATTGCATTTGATCAGTTCAGTAAAGAAACATATCGCTGCGATGTCTGGAGGATCTTTAATCACCTTAAAGGAGGAGGCTGCCGACGGTAGTGGCGGTGGTGCAGCTGCGGGTGGAAATTCAAACCAGCAATCTAATCAAAACACAAATAATTCAACTTCCAATGCTGCGTCTGCCCCCGCTGAAGGTACGCGACAAAATAGTTTGCAGCGCATACAACAGCGAAAGCAAAAAGTTTTCAATTTACCAATTTCCCAAAAATTGGCCAAATTGTCCATGTACTCGGCCTGCCAAAACAAAGAGTGCCGTTGCACTGGTTGGAAAACACCACAAGAGAATCGCCATCGCGATGTTGAATCTTCCTATTGCCCTGAGTTTAACGAGGAATGTCGCAATCCGAGCTGTCGTCATTCATTGCAAAGCCATATAACACATTTGGATGGTATTTCTGAAACAGAAATGAATAAGCTCTTGGGAGCTATAATCGATATGGAGAATTTGTTTATGTCAATGCAGCGGGTAGACGACGAGGACACGAAAAAAGTCTACCTCTATTTATTTCGTTTGTTGCGTCAATGTGTTTTAACCAGACAGCAGGCTGTAATACGGGGTCCTTTGGGTGACCCACCATTTGAGATTCCCTGTATCGCCAAAGCTGTCTATTCGTTTGTATTTTATAAATACAATCATCTGAGTCCCAATGATTTGCAAACCATGACTGAGGTGGCGAAAACTTTCTTGAATTTCCTAAATCACTACAATTTTGAACCGCCTTCTATGCGGAAAACGGATCTAAAAAGTGAAGATGCTTCTACGTACAAAATCAACTATACCCGCTGGTTAGTTTTCTGTCATGTTCCTGCTTTCTGCAATTCCTTGCGTCACTATGAAACGTCTCTTGTATTTGGGCGAACTCTCTTGCGTACCGTATTCCAGTATATGGCACAACAACTAAAAAAGAAGTGCATCTCGGAAAAGGATCGCTTTCCTGCTGACAAAAGGTCAATTATAACGCAAATGCCGAAATTCTTAGAAGCTCTCAAGGGTGAATTGTTAAAAGATGATTCACCGATTTGGGATCAATCGTATCGGCCGCCAAGTGCTTTTTTAATGCAACAACGTAAACGCCAACAGGATGGTGGCGTGAGTAGTACAACTACAGCGGGAACCAGTTCAAATGGTAAACGTAATAATACCGGTGAACCAGCGCATAAAAGGCCTAAGAAAGAGATTCTTGAACGCAGCAACGGGTAAGTTGTTTGCCATGAGTTTACTTTATAAACAAATGAATCATCATCATTATATTATGTGATGAAATTATAAACATTGTTGTTCTTTGTATATACTTCTATGTAATCTCAAGTGATTCCAATTATGAAGATTTATCGGATGAAACGGTTATACGCGCTATGAAAGCTGTCACTGAATCAAAAGCTATTAACAAAACGGAAATCCTCTTCCCCGTTAATGTATCAAGGGATGAGAATGTCAAGGCCGAGGAGCAACAACGTGCCATTGAATTTCATGTGGTGGGAAATTCATTAACAAAACGTGTTAGCCAACAGACCATATTGTGGCTGTTGGGCTTGCAAAGTGTGTTCGCTCATCAGTTGCCTGAAATGCCACGCGAATATATAAGTCAACTAGTGTTCGATACGAAACACAAAACGTTGGCTTTGATTAAAGAAAATCTACCCATCGGGGGCATCTGCTTTAGGCCCTTTCCCAGTCAGGGCTTTACCGAAATTGTGTTCTGTGCCGTTACCATGTCTGAGCAAGTCAAGGGATATGGCACCCACTTAATGAATCATCTCAAGGACTACAGCATACAGAAGGGAATACTGCATCTATTGACTTATGCTGATTGTGATGCTATCGGTTATTTTAAAAAGCAAGGCTTCTCCAAGGACATAAAAATTGCTCGGCCCGTATATGCAGGGTTCATTAAGGAATATGACGGCGCCACCTTAATGCATTGTGAACTTCATCCAAGCATTGTTAATACGCAATTTATATCAGGTTAATATTTATAATATAATCTCAAGTGTGAGTGTGTATGTAGCATTTCATAATATTATGCAATGTTCAAAATATGCACGTACAACAGCAACAAAAACCATTTAAACTTTATTATTGATTTTCTAGAAAGGAAAGCTATACTGTTGTTGTTTTTTTTTTTTTTTTGGTCAATTTTTTCATTTTTCTAGTTATACGATGTCAGAGTGAAATACTAAAGGAATTAATTGCCCAAAGGCACAATGAAGTACAAAAGGTACGTGCGGGTTTGACTTGTTTCAAGGAAGGCTTACCATCTATACCCGTCGAATCGATACCAGGATTACGTGATATTGGCTGGAAGCCTCAAATGCGTGCTCCGCGCACTTCTAGGCCTCTAGAAGAATCCACCGACCCGGAAAAGTTGGCCGCTTCATTTGCCGCCGTCCTTCAAACGGTGCGTCATCATGCATCCGCTTGGCCATTCTTAAAGCCTGTGACCGCAGCCGAAGTTCCTGACTATTATGATCACATCAAGTATCCTATGGACTTGAAGACGATGGGGGAACGTCTTAAAAAAGGTTATTATGTGACACGTCGCCTCTTCATGGCCGACATGGCAAGAATATTTTCCAATTGTCGTTTTTACAATTCACCCGAAACTGAGTATTATCGTTGTGCCAACAATTTGGAGCGTTATTTTCAAACTAAAATGCGTGAATTGGGCCTGTGGGATAAATGATGTCAAGCTCTGTGTGCCACAATGGAATTGTTTAATGATCGAGAAGATAATAATGATGACATACATATAACAGACACGAAAATTCTTAAATCACATATGAATACTAATGCTTGCGTTAATCATCAATTTCTTACAAATACAACATTCAACACCAATGTAGACACTTCAGCATACAACAATAATTTCGGTGGCGTTTTAACTTTGCCGGAAGATATTTTTAAAAATTAAACTAGATAAAAAAATAACTGCAGCTATAACAAATAGATGCAAGCAATATTATCAGACACAAACTAATTAATAATATTGTTATATTGGCCATCGATTCTCACCCATATATTCGTTTGCTGCCTTTTCCTTGTTATTCAAAAAACAATAAAATAATTACTCATTATAAATCAACCTCTCTTATTATATGTAAGTAGTGTGGTGGGTAAGTTTTCTTCTTCTTACATTTTTTATATAAATTATTAATAAATTTTTATACCTAGAAGAACTTTTTAGAATAACAATATATAGTAGCGTCCGAGTCTCTTGAATTATGAGCACAAGTCTTTTGTAATTTTATATTTAAAATGTAGTTTGATAGCTATTAGACCTCTCTCTCTCTGTCAGCTGATATAAACAGTTTCTGCCGTAAATCTTTAAAACCAAGTTTGTTACTTAAGTCTTGTAGCAATATTTAACATTTCTTCTCTGTCATCTCTTCTATAAAGTTTCTGCCTTAAGTCTTTAATACTCTACATTATAATACCTAGTAAGAAAACTTGAAAAACAAACTATCTTTTGAAGTCTCTTCAGTTAACATACGACGTAGAAAAAACTATATTACAGATTATAATTATTTAAGTAATTTTACATACTCTGTGATATCATTTGAAAGTGATATCGCCATATTTGTATCCGTGTTTGTAGTTATTATTATATTTATACTCCTTGACAAACTTAATCACAATACAATGTTTTTCTTTCATTTTTAATAGATTTCAGCAAATAATTTATTTTATTTAGGCAAAAAAAGAAATTAACAAATACATACACATACATTCACAATTTTATTATGTTAATTTGTTAAACATCTTTTTTATTTTTATTTTGCCAAATCTGTTGTAGATATTGTTTTGTTTGGTTTTGTTTTATTTTATTTTTTATTTTTTGTTTTATATATTTTTACATTAACATGAATATTTTCCATAATTTTGTCATTTTGTGTTAAAAAATGTATATTTTTTCAAATTAATTTATAAATAATTATTTAAAATATTCTTTTTTCTGTTTGTTTAAATTACAATTATTTTTCAAGTTGTAATTAATGTTATATGAATTAAAAAAGTTTTAAATTATTTATATTTTCGGTTTTTGTTTTTTATTTGATTATCTATGTATATGCGCTACATTTGTTATTAGTGTTGTATAAGGACCAAAATCTGTTGTTGTTGTTGTTGTTGTTGTTGTTTTGTTTTTGTTGTTATAATTATTCAGTGGGATAATTCTGAGTTTCGTTTACGTTTACGATCGTTCATCTATATTATCATCAGCTCTCCTTCTAATAATTTCCAATAATAATAACTGTTTAGGTTTTTCTATTGTATTTGAGTGTATAAGAATTGTAATGACACACACGCTGAGAGATAGTTGGGCATGTTGTGTACGTTAAGTATGTTAGCAGTCAAATTTAATATTTTTTATTGTGTTGTATTATTATCAATAAATGTTTATTTTTTTTTTTTTTTTTTTACAGAATATTCTTTCTATATTTTCGAGAGAGAGAGAGAGATAGAGATTGAGAGAGTGGGGGTACAGAAAGTTAATTAATTCTTAACCAATATGAGGTGTTCATACATACGTACATTTGATCTATACATGTAATTAAGATGATTGTCTACAATGTTATTTGTTGTTGTTATTATTAGTATTATTATTATTACTTTTGTTATTATTTCGTTTGCATGTGTTTCTAAACATACCACACGCCTCTCACTTGGCATGTTTCTGCCATCTGTGCACATACGATTTGTGTTTAACGGTTTCTTTTTAATATATTATATTTCATGTATTTATGTAAGTATTTATTTGCTTTAGCTAAGAATATATGTTAATTGAAGTTGTTTTTTCTATCTCTCTCCACTACACTACACACGTACACACATTGTTACATATTCAATCGAATGCTTAGAACGCATTGAAAATTATTTATTATAATTAAAATATGTGTAGATATACACATACAAAGGGAGGTATCGAATACACCACAAATTATATATATTTCGAATCAGCAAAGCATACTGAGATTATCTAACCAAAACTGTCTGTCCGTCTGTTACAATTTTTTGAATTTTTTTTTTTTTACACTTCTAGGAAAGCTTTCGTATATCGATGGTGAGTAAATGATTTGTATGCATGTGTGTGCGTGTGTGTGTGGGTAATTATATAGAAAAAAATTTCTTTTATTTGTATGTATGAATTATAATTATTATTTATATATTTTTTTTTTGTTCTTAATATTTTTTTTACTATTATTATTAAATAATTAGTAATAATAATTATAATAATAATCGTGTTAAATACATAGCGTATTAATTGTTGTAATCGTTCCCATTCAACTGGAAATCTAATTTCATTATAATTTATGTTAACTCTAAATTCCACATCACAAGTTGAATGTTTTTGTTTTATTTTTGTATTTATTTTTTTTTTTTTCTATTTTTTTTTTTTTTGTTTGTTAATGAGAGAAGCTTCTACGATACAATAGATAGCAAATATATTGCAAATAGGATATTTAAAAATAATTTAATTTCTTTTTTGTTAATTTTTTAATTCTAATTGCTACCATATATAAAATAAATATATAATATAAAAGAAAGCATTTAAATTCATTCATTTGCAAATTTCCTCCACTCCAAACTATATACTTAACAATGTTTTATAACAAACAACTGAAAACAATAAATTGGACACTACGTTAGGCTCATAAATATATATAAGTATTATTTTTATACAAATTATGCATATGAAATATTGACGATCTTCTCTCCGTTATATTTCACTTGATTTATACAGTTTCATTACACAAGTACAACATTGGCAACTTATAACGGTAATTTTTAAGAAAAATAAAACAGAAACCTTCATTAAAAAAAACAAGTAAAAAGTAGCTGTATTTGGCTAAGGCCAAATCTGAGATACTCTGCGCTCTTTTGAGTTAATGTGGGCTTGTGTACAATTAAGCTCTCTTTTAACTACTGTTACAGTAAGTTTTATTTCATAAATCGAAACTTTCGTCCGCATTTCCAAGCAGTACGGACAAGTTTTCTTACATTTTTGTATGAAGTATATATATCACATTACATCACGCAGTTTTATTGTTGTGGCCGTGGAACTTTTGCCCCTTATAGGCGTGACTTTTAACAAATTTCGCCCATTATGTGTGTTATTAAGAAAATCCACAATTGCACGGACGTACTGACATTACCAAATCCCCTCAGATTTTTATCAAAAATATAAACACTTTGTAAAGTCTTCTGTTAGAACTTTGTATATTTCCCATTTTTATGCGAAGAGTATACAAAAAGAAAGAAATAAAAAAAAAAAACTTCACAATAACAATTTTTGTTAATAGTTTCTAAGCAAGATTTGTTCTCTTTATTGTATGTACCATATAAACACAATACAAACAAATATATATGTGAAAGCTTCGTGGAAGCCAATTCGCTTTTGATTTCATATATAACATATATAAGATTATATATATAGATATATATTAGAGCAATGGAATTATAATTATAAATATAATAAGGACATGTTCTCCAATTTCTGTCTATACCCATTTCTCTTTTTGTTTTTGTTCTTTTTTTTTTTTTGTTTTTTTTTTTTGTTTTTCTTTCAACAAAATCTTTGCCTCCACAGTTTTTAAGTATCTACTTAAATACATTGACTAAGAAAATAACTAAATTCAATATTACAGAAAGAAACAATAAAATAGAAACAAACAACAACAATGTGCAGTTTGCATTCACTTCAATATCAATGAAATAATATTAGACACTAATGACATCAAATAACATAACATTATAGAGAAAAGCAGGAGTGACATTGTCTCTTTAAATAACAATATAAGTATATTTTTTTTGCAACTCTATGCAGCTATAACTCATATAAAAATGAGTATTTAAGAGGGATTCCATTATTTACTTCAATTTTAAGCGCAAGCACATAATTAATTAATTAATTAAAGGGCATGAACTGAAGCAAGTGTGAAAAAGTACTTTTTTCAAACACACACCTACACACACATAAACGAATATATATAATGTGTATGCAAAGGCTTTTTCAATAACGACATAACATAAGTTTCCGTGTTTCAAATGATGAAAAGGCTTCCGCTTTTAACTTAATTTGATCTTGTAAAGATGTAGGTGAAGAACCTTGTAAGAAATTAGCCACAGTGTGATTTGAGAGAAACTTTAATTCCTGTGATCACTGTGGTGGAATTGGTCTGATTTGGCTCATTTTGAACTAAAGCACTTACAACTAAAATATTTTCGATACTTTGACCGTGACGTCGTTGTATTACTGGCTTAGAAACAGTCAATAGTGAACATTTTGACTCGATTTTATACACTATAGCACGCACCGCCTGTTTGGTGCGTCGCACTTAAAGTTGCAACCACCCACTCAGTAATTTTTAATAAATTTCCAAACGTTACCGATTTATAAATTTCATTATAATAAAAATGTTACTTTTGACTGACATTTTCATGTTAACAGATCATGAAAAGTAATCAAGGAAGTATTCGTTTAAAAAAACAAAATTGTTATGTCTCTGTTGAAAAACCCTTAATAAAATATGACAAGACAGATAATTGTGATGCATTATACTTATGTATACATAAATATATGTAAATTAAATAAAAATATATGCAGTGATAGAGAGAGAGATATTTTTATAAAAGTTTTTATACAAAAAACAAAACAAAAAAATAATAATAATAAAAAGTTATTACAAATATCATCAAAAATAAAACAATAACTATTAGTAGATGTTTTTGGCAATTAAATCACCATTACCATCATTGTTACTACACACACATATACACATATACATATAGAAAATATATCTATATATAAAATATAATTATAATAGTTAACATCGCCCAGCAGCGTAATTTAAATTTAAATTTCTTTAAGAAATATCTATAAATGTATTATTTTGTTGTTATTGTTGTTGTTATTATTATTATTTTTGTTGTTTGCTTATTTTTCTTGTTGATTGATTTTTGCCATTTATGGCAAAAACTTTTACTTTTGTCGTGTACTGGTAGCATACATGTATATATATACATATCCAGTATATACGTATGTATACATAATAATGTGTACTTTAACAGATTTTAACAAACTGCACAATTACGTTATATTCGTTGAATGTTCAAAAATTATACAGCATCGACCGAATGGACATGCGAGACAAATTCAAACTACAAAAAAGTACGCTTCGTGTCTCGTATAAACTCTACTCTAACGTATAATGGGCCATGACAGACAGTAAGACAACAGCAAATGATAACATGTAGTAACAAACGAACTGAAATCCATTAAGGATAATGGTCAATAAGTAAAAAATATATATGGATGGCATTTATGCACGAATATGTTGCTAACATAAACTTTAACATGAGCATAGCATGCATATGAGTTGGTTCGTTGCCGATTGTGAAATTTACATCGATTGAAGGGTACACAGATAACAATGTAAAAACGGGTAACATTTAAAGGTTATATAGAAGAATGTCAAAAAGAAGAAGAAGAAGAAAATAGGAAACAGTCCATTATCAATATCGAAAATGTTCAGAAGTTAGTGAAATTCTACAGTCATACATCCTACATGTGATTATTTGCTGATTGTGTGTGCTTGACAACATAACAGAATAGTTCTCTCTAACTGTGCTTATTATTACTATCTATACTAACATCTGATTATCATCCAGTGTTTTGTTGGCATTTCATTTACCTTTGTTTCACTCGATTCTATTATTGTTAGAACTATTATTATCTACGCACGGCCATATTTTTTCAACTATATCTGCAATATCTAATTCGTTATCCTCGAACGGTTCTAGTCTGCGTTTGTTTTGTTGTATATGCGGTTGTTGTAGTTGAAGTCGATTCGTGTGTTGTTGTTGCTGCTGATAATGATGATTATGATCATGATGCTGCTGCTGTTGTTGTTGTTGTCGCTGATGTTGTTTTCGCTGTTGTTGTTGCATATTTGCAATTGAGCCCAAAGTCAGATTTGTTGGGTTGGTTGAGTTGGTTGGGTAGGTAATATTTTCATTCCAAAAATTATTGAAATCCATTGTTTGTTGTTGCTGTTGTTGTTGTTTCCTATCTGGGCTTTTCCATATAAGGGCATCATTAATGGCAGATGTCTTCACATGCAATGAATAGAAATTTTTTTAATAAGTCACTTCACGAATCATATCATGCAGAGGAGGTTTTAGAAATGGCCCCATTCGGTACATTTTCAAATATGGTTTCTTTCTGAACCAATTCAAGACCTTCTACCAAATTTCATCGAAGTATCTCAATTGTGACCAGTAGATAGGCACAAATTTACAAAGACAGACAGACGGACATAAATCGACTCACATTTTGATTCTGACTCGATTGATTTGATTCTGATTGAAGGTGGGCGGGGCAAACATCCGCACTAACTTAACAAACCCTGTCAAAACTGCTAAAATTTCTTTGACTCATACGTACCTTTTCTATATCTTCAGCATTAAATGTTTTCGTGCCTAAAATGTTAACCAAAGGATTTAGATCGAATTTGAAATTATTCAAATTAGCCGCCAACGATCTCTGCTCATTAGCAGCAGCAGCCTCAGCAGCAACCACATTAAAATTCAGGGATAATTTTGAAAGCGCCGTTTGGATACTATCATCAAAATTATCATCATCAAAATGTGTCAAATGTGTTGGCATGTCGTCCATGCCTGATGATGCCTGAACTGTTAATGGATGATGTTGAAGTAACGATTTTTGCCCAATATCACTATTTCTTATATTCTCCATGGAGAATACAGAACGATTTATATCACTGGAAAGGGGATTTTGGACAGCTCGGTTGCCTGAATGTACTCGCACATCCCAAGACGGTACAGATGTGGGATTTATTCCATTTGTTGTTGTTGTTGTTGTTGAGGTTGTTGCTGACACCAAGCCCTTGTACATTGGACAAATGGGTCCATACTTGTTGCCCAAAGTCACAGCCGTCGTAGGAACATCAAACGTGGAAGCATCGTCATCTAATATAGAATCGGAACGTACAAAACTTTCTCTATCACGGAAGAGAGATGAAGCAGATGCTTCAATATTCATGACATTCTCGTTTAGTATGGCAGCAGCAGCAGCGGCAGCAGCCGGATTTACCGCTGCCGCTAGGGATCTGGTAGCCGCCGCTGCCGTCGCTTCCACATTATTATGACATGAATTATTATTCCACAACAACAATTGATTATCCGCCGGGTTTACAGCATTATTGTTATTATTGTTATTGCTGTTGTTATTATTGTTGTTATTGTTGTTGTTGCCTTTTGTTAAATTGTTTTCGTCAAACAGCAGACTATTCAACGGTGTTGACATCAAATCGTTTGGCTTTAACATGGACGGGAAGCCATGTTGTGCTGCATCCCACGTGGAATTTGTGGATCTGGCCGTTCTGGTATTGGGGGTTTTTGCAAAGCCCAAAGAAAAGTCGCCAGCTATCGTTTGAATATCAATTGCACCGGAGGTGTTGCCATCATCAAATACACTGTTGCTGAAAAGCGATGCTGCTGATGATGCTGGTGAATGCATGATACCTGCTGCACTTCGACCTATCCCTCCGCCACTCATATTGTAAAAATCATTTGACAACGGACTGGTGAACAGCGATGATTTGTTGCTATTGTTATTATTGTGAGGACTGCCAACTGGTATGTTTGTGTTGGACGTGTTCAGCATATTTGGTGGGTTAATAGCTGTAGCTGCACTGGCGGGTGCAGTCAAAGTCGGTGGCATTCCAACAAGTGCCGCCCCTCCTCTAACATTCGAGGGCATTACATTGGGTGGCGTAACAATGGCTGGCAAACACACAAATCTTCCTGAATAATTATTCGTCGCGTTGAAGGGAACATTGTTCGGGTCATAGCAATGACTTGGTGGCATTGGTCGGGCATTAAGCAAGTTTGCACCACTGTGAGGTGTACCGCTAAAATCGTGCATATGTCGCGCTAATGGAAGGGGACTGCTACGCAACAAATTAAACGTCCCTTGCACGTGTAAAGGCGAGTGAATAGATGAATCACCAAAAGCTGCAACCATTCCATCTCCACCACCACTGCTTTTTAGCTCACATGTGCCATCATCGTTTTTGGTCATGTATTGACGTATTGGTGAGCTTTGCACCTTGGCCGGCGAAGGGGTGGAAGCGTCTGAGTTCATGTACAACAGCGACACATTGGTTGTAGAAGCAGTTGGTAGGTGGTGGGTGTGTGTGTGTGTGTGATGAACTGTTTGCTTCAAGTGATGCGGAGATGCATTAGCAGCACTCACCTGAAATTCCTTTTCTGCTGCATTTACATTCGACTGATGACCAGCATCGCCCGCCTCAAGTGCCATTCGTCCAGTACCCTTTCCCGCACCAGTTCTACGATTTTTGGCACGATACCTTTGACGTTCTTCCGTCGAGTGTGCAAATGTACAATTGGAGCCGCGCGGACAGACGCGCTTCTTTGTCAAGTCGCGACACAAACTAATTTTATACTTGCCACTATTGTTTGGCGTCGTTGCTGGATAATCTTGAGCTTTACGATTGTTGTGAAACTGGACAAACTTAACCAAACCCAAGACAACGTGTCGCACGGCAGCCAAAGCATTTTCCACATCCTGCCACGTTGGTGGGGCATTCTCCATGGAGGGATCTATACTAGCCAGATGCTTAAGGTGAGGACGTAAGCTGAAGAGATTGGTGGGATCGCCTGTGCGCTGCAAGGCCAAAACCAATTCCTGTACGGATTGTGAGAAGGATGACGGCGACTGCAACGTGTCGCAAATACTTTGCATATGAGATTTATGGGCGGTGTTACCGTACAGTAGTGACGACCATTGATCGGGCGCTATACGCAATCCGGCCTCTGTTGCAATTTGCACTATTTGAGCATCATGTTCGCGACGCAGCGCCTCATAATTGCGAAATTCTTCCTTCAGTTGCATGAGCGATGAGTCACCCTCCCGTTTGGACACCTTAAAGCAACTGGCCCGATACAACAATTGTACAACGTGACCAATGCTGGTTTTAGAAGCTGGCAAAAAGTTCTCCACCAGCCGCTGCACCACATACATTACCAACACTTTACGCGACAGAGCCGATCCGTTTTCGAGTGCTTGCAGCACTAATTTCAAGACCTCCTCTTGCATGGCAGGACCTAAAAATTGACAACCACGCGAACGGACGGCAGCCCACAGGTACAAACTCAATTGTTGAGGATTTTGATGTTGCAACAACAATTCGGTGACGGTTCGTTCTCCCAAGAGACGGGCAGTTCGAACAGCACGTACACGACCCTCCTCCTCCATCAACTGGCAGTTTACCAGTGTAACTAATTTGCGTAACATTGGACGCGTCAACAAATTGCCATTATTACGGAAAAACGACTTGAGGTACTGAGCCAATTCTTCTATACATCTCTTGGAGGACTCGTAACATTTCAGATCATCCGCTCTTAATTTACGAACACTCGGTGCGATTTGGTGGATATTTTCTGCAGCAACACCGCTACCACTCCCACTATTATTGTTACAATTATTGTTGATTTTCTTGGAACAATTTGTTGGCGCAAACTTTGCCACACAGGTATGATTATCATTGTCGTCCGTATCATTGGTTGGTTCGAACAATTGCAACAAAGCACTATTTACCGGCAAATTATCAACATCTGTTGTTATGGTTGTCTAAGGGGAAATGAAATGAATTCATAAGTTGTCAATCAAGCAATCAAACCAAATAACACATACTTGATCGAATGGACACTGACTATTGTAAACGGTGGCAAGGCATAGGCGACATATTGTGTGTCCACAACCCAAACTAATCGGCAATCGCTGATTAACTGAAAAATCATTACCACAAATTGGGCAGGCGTAGAATTCTGTCCACGATGGTGCCTGAAACGGCATTCTACGGCAAAATAAGAAGAGAGTGATATATATTTACATGCGAAGAAACCTTAATAATACATTAAAACATTGGACAAGCCCAATAATAAACTATACACATACACACTGCCCCCCCTATTAATGCATGTACATTGTTTGTTATTGTGTATCTCGTAACATAAATGCACCACCTGCACCTATATTTACCAAAAATCATTTATATGCCTACAGACGTAGGTACGTACGCGCATCAATGAAATGTATACAACAACAGCTGATGGGCTCTCTTCTCTTATTTTGTGGCTTGATTTGCAAAAGTAAAAGTTTCAATACATGCACAATTTCGCACTAACTGACAGCACGCTAATCTAGCTTTTCAAAAGCAACAAGCAAAAACAATCAACCAATCAGCTGATGAATATATACCTAATATACACTATTTATACATATATATACACAAATATACGCCTATATATATCCTGCTATTATTTATTACTTCCAAATACTTTTAAAGCAATAAAAGTTTATGGTTTTTATTATTCATACGAATTATGCATCTGTCGAACAAAATTCTGAAGTAAAACATACATAAGCAGCCTGTGGGTTACTTTACCAAATATTTTACGCCAACGTATCGAAAAATATATATTTAAGCGAATTAAATATTTAATAAATGTTTAAAAAAAAAATCTTGACCTCACAATATAAATTTGTTACGTTTCACTTTTGCTTTGTCACCAGCCCCAGAAATTGCTACGCACACACACCTTCAAAATGCACATATTATTCTTTATCCTCCAAATATATAAACGTATTTGTAAAGGAAAGTACGTATTATATGCTTTCCAATTGCACTTTAGATCAATTTTTACTAATTGTCTACAAAAATTCAATTAATACAAAAGAAATCTCTTTAAAAAATAAAACTTCTTCAAAAGAAAAATTCTCGTCAATTACATATTTTTTTTTTAATCGAGAACTAAAGATGCCAGATTGCGTACAATATCTACATTGCTGTGTGGGAATTATTCAATAGAAGAGAAACAAAAATGAAAGAAGAGACGAATAACTAGCGCCCTCTTTTGCATAGAAACATACATGATATTTTTTTTTGCTCGTTTGAGCGCCATCTTGTCAGTGAATTGAGACTTAAAACCTGGCAACTCGCAATTTGGCACGATTTAGAACAAACCATTATCAGCTGTTAATATTTATAGGTTGACTTTTTTGTTTAAGCACCAACCAAATATTTACAGGTTTTAAATTTCACTTCTTCTTTTGCTATCGATCATACATCATAACCAGTGCGCGCTTGACTTCTGAACGTGAAGGACCTATGACTGTGGACTGCGCGCACTCATTCTATATAAAATAACGGGACAGAGAATTTTATTGCTTAACTGTACACTTTTCTTCGAATTATTGCTTTTGCTGCTGGACATATAAGCTTCAGTCTTAGTCCATACCAACATTAATACTTCAAAAAAAAAAAAAAATACATCATAACAAAAAATAGAAAAGAAAACAGAAAAATTTCTGAACCAAGACCAATTTTTTTTCTTTTCAATTGTATGTGAACCATTTAATTTAATAATTTGTTTTTACATATTAATAAAATTTCAACATTCACATATATACCACCAATGGAATAGGAAAAGCACATTAACACAAGAATTGCTTTTTATAAATGCGTACGCTAATTAAAAACATCTTATTTTTATATATATATATATATATTTTGTAATGTTTAAAATTTCTGTTAAAAATGTCCCATCACTATGAAGATGGTTTATAAAGAAATCATAATATAAATAACGGTTATACGTAAAAATTACGAAAACCAATTAAAAAAATTTGATATCAATGCAATCTTTTTGGTTTTTATAATAATATTAATACACGGTTAAAAATGTGCGAAAAATAATAGAAAAATGAAACTAGAAGTCAAATAAAAAAATTAATTAGGTGTAGGTGTTTTAATCACTTCAAAAAGAAATATAAATAAATATTTGGCCAAACATACTTGTAACAACATAAGTATGTTTATGGAAACTATATACTAAAAGGAAGCAATGTTAACAAACAACGAAATAATTACGCCATTTACACATGGTATGGCACTAAATGATTATTAGCAATGTTTACATTTAGTAGTTGTTTTAGTTTACAACCGCCTTGTTACACTTATTTACTGAACTATATATGTTAGATTATATCAATAAGTATCTACAAGTTTTTGCATATAAATAACTGTAATTGTAAATGTATTTAAAAAAAAAAATAAACATTAAATTCAAAAAGTTCGTTTTGCTCAGGAGTACAGTGTTTTTTTAATTTTTTTTTTTTGTGCTTCGACTACAGGATACAGGATACAATAATTTGTTTGTTCTTGTTCTTCTTCTTTTTTTTTGTTTTTGCTTTGTTTTTCATATTTGTACCGATGTATGTGTGCGTGGTGCATGCATGCTTTTGCGCTGAAATTAGTCTGCGCCCACTTTCGAATCAGAGCCATAATTGGAACCTTTACTAATTTTGGACATGTTAATGGCTTTAACCATACAAATGTAAACTATGGAAAAAAAAGTGAAAGAAAGAGAGAGAGATGGAACAATGTGAAATGCAATAATTTTTTCGAGCATGTGTCAAATTTACAAGTTACTAGAATGCCGAGAGCAATTGACAATCCAATCCAACTTTGTGACAGCACCGATGACACCAAATAGTATAAAATTAATGTAACAGAAAATATACACCATACCACAAAGTTGATTAGCGTATACCAACGACGGCGCGTTTGTTTGCAGGGTACCTCTTTTATGCCGGATGTGGCAAAAAAATTGCCAGTCGTATGAAAACTGTCAATAATTTTATCCTTCTCGCGGAACAGATTTTGCAGCCATTCGGCAGCCTCCTTTTCATCGTCCGGCACCTGTTCCAAAGGGATACGCCTCACCATCATACTCCCATGTACCGGATTACCATTCAGCAATGTGGAAATTGTTGGCGGATGCTAAATATACGGATATGTTCAAATAACACGTGAAAACGTTTTAATCTAAACGAAGTATTTTTGTTTAAATGTGAAAAAATATTACATCGGCCGGATATTTTGATTTGGCAGTAAGCGGACTACAAAAGAAAATTCAATCCAATCCTTAAATTACTAATTGGCCACTTTTTCAATATAAAGTGTTGTATACGGAGAATGTTTGAACGAACTCTAAACACGCGGACATGATTAATTTCAATGTAGAAAGTGATGCAGACTAGATTGGTACAGTAATGTAAAACGGATGCTTCTTCAATCATTTACGAATTACATTTACCTTGGCATCATTTCTAAAAGCCAAATTAATATCATATATGGCTGGGCATCTACCGCGCAATGTGGGCAAACTAGCGGTAAAACCTTTGGTGCGCGGTATTAAATGATGCTTCAATATAGGCATGCCCCGTTCTTTAGCAAATTTTACCGAGGCTTCATGTTTTTTGGGTGTGAAGCGCGTGCCCTCAGCATTTAACAGCAGCCATGTAGGATCCGGATATGCAAACACCTCTTTCAGTTGATGGCTTATAATTTCCTTATCCTTCTCATACGACCTTTCCAGAAAGACGAATTCGGCAAATTTCCAAGACCAACCAATAACCGGCACATAAGCAATTACTTTTTTTGCATACGCTTTACAATTACCCAAAACGCCACATTTTTCGGTAAACATCCAACCAGCCAACCAATCTATTTCGTATGTGTGATTCATCATTAACAGAACATGTTCAGTGCCAACATATTTATTGTAATCCTCAACATCCATATACACGTTCATGGTACTGTTCGAATACCAATCAATGATGAATACCAGCTCTGAGGAAAAATGAGAAAAAAAAGTTGAAATTAAACCAAGCATCTACTTATTTATTTAGCAATAGAACAACAACTTACGGGAATTCAACGAATAGCACAGATAGTACATAATCTTGCGGAAGAGGCGCACATTAATCGGTTTCAACGTTAACGTCAATATTAATTGTAGCAAATTTATAATTAGTCCCGATGTAAAAAATGTTATAGCTATACATAAATGTATCAGTCTTTGTTGTTTGATTTTTTGCAGAGAAGACATTTCCTTAATGTGCCGTGCGCTTTTCAAAACTCTATAGAATAGAATATATTTAAATAAATATTACTTGGAATGGATTATCACTACTACTTATCGCTCTTATCGTAGTGCAATTATTAATTTTTATGCAGAATATTAACGATCGAAACACCTGTGTGTATATTTCCCAAGAACAAATAAATATATATATATATATATATATACATAAATATTTATCACAGAAATAACACTTTGTTGTTGTTTATATTAGGTTTTTCGACCTTTGCCTTTGCTCAACGATAAATGGCACCATAAACTGGGAAACACAATAAAACAACAGGTATATGAATTTATTCATATATGTATGTATTTAATACCTTATAATGAATTATTTATTTCAACAAATATAAGTTTATATTATTTTATTTATTAAAAAAAAAAGACTCCTATGGGAAGAGCTCTTCTCCCTGATTACTGTAGTCAATTCTTTGAGATGTGTGTTTAGTGCAAATTTTTGCTTAAAGTATGTATTAAAAATCTACAAATAAGCGAATGGTACGATTCCGTGCTTAAGTTAAATTTAATCGATATATTTTAAAATTTGCAACCTGTAGGTGGGAATACAAGTGAACATTAGAAAATCGATTCTGTGTTGATTGGTACAATAAAAGATGTTTCTTTAGTGGTTTATGAATTAAAAACATCTCCACCCATGTAATATATATATTATACTAAACTCTTTCATTTCAATTATTAGAGGAATCGAGATAATGTACCCAATTTAGACAAAATCTGTATTCAATTTATTAAGAATTCCTTTTTTTTTCTTTAAATTCAGGAATAATATTAAATGATTTTACAAAAAAGTTTTTAAAGTTTTTGAATAGGCATTCACTACCATCACATGTACATATATATTTATACACATTAGGAAAGAATTATATATTTCACTTTTATTATTTGCATATATGATAAATTAACACCATGCGGAAAAGAAAAATAATGACATTACACGGTGTCTCACATTACCTCAAATTATGCAACAATACAATGTGTATTAATAAGTAAAGACGTTATATATAAAATCACAATTAATATCAAAATGAGCTTTGCTTGTATTTAAAAAAAATACGTAAATCCTTATTAAACATAATAGAGATCTTCTGCAGCAATACAATATGCTACGATCCAAAACTTTCCACTAATTGAATAAATACTTTTCATAGAGATAATCTTTTATTTCACAAAAATATCGTTAAAATACGTAATCGTATTTACACATCACTAACGTGAAATAAATCGAACATTTACCATCAATCTTTAACAAAGAATAAAAAATAAAGTCTAGTCTAGTATTTTCTTCCATTTTACTAGTTAGTAAAGTTCATTTTATTAGGAATTTTTAATTAAAGGTATATAGCATATATGTATATACATAAATCTGTCTTTATTTTTCTAGACAATGAAAAAGGGACAGTATATTAAGTTTTGTTGCTTAATGTGATAGAGTAAACTACTAAGTCGTTTTTTTATTACACAAAAGTATTAACTTTTATAAAATTTATTTATGTAAAAAAATACTGTGAAAATAGTGTTTTATTGGTTATTTAAAAAAAAGTTTCCTTGTCTTATTTCGTTATAGAATATATTAATTAAATCGAAGCTATGAAATCATCATCTCCGTCTTCGTCTATCCTTCTTGCGGCATTATGCCTCTTTGTAGGTTCTTATGTGATAACCGTGCAATGTAAAGGTATGTAAAGTAAATTGCTTTAAATAATACGCTATAATTGTACTCGACATCATTTTTAAAGCGTATAGTAAGCGACTCCATTTGAACATATCCGTCTCTCTATCAATGTAAACCTAAACAGATAGGTCTGTCTATACTTGTCGTAAATTGTAGGCGTGTCTATTATTTAAAGAACCTTTTGATAAGAATTAATGTGTTGAGGTAAAATGTGTAACGCAATGTTTAAAGTTTTCATAACAATGCGACATTTATTAAATATTGGGCGCGGCAAAAGAAAGAGTAAAAAGGTTCTCTGAGTTTATTATAAGTAGATGAAACATTTTTTAAATAATTATTAATATTTATCAATAATCGAAACGTAGAGATACCTACTGGAACTATTAAAGGTGTAACCGTTGATAGTTTAGCTGAAAATGTTGATAACGATCACCATAATGTACCAATAACTTCTAACGAACCACAAACAACTATGTTTGCTGATGAATCAATGATGAAACAATCTACTAACACAACGACTCCATCACCACCACCACAAACAACAACAACTGAGCCTATTACAACTACTGCACCCACTACAAAAGCTGATAACACTACAACAACAACAACATCAACTACAGAAAAGACGACAACATCATCAACAACAACAGCAACAACTAGCACAAGTACAACATCAACTACAACCCCGGCACCAATAACAACCAGCACAACTTCATTACCACCAATATTACCTTGTCACCGTTTCGATGGACCATCCTTTATGGGCGGCATCGTATTGACATTAGGTTTGTTAGCTATTGGTATGGTGGCCTATAAATTTTACAAAGCTCATAATGAACGCAACTATCAAACTCTTTGAGCCGCCACAGCTTTTGCGTCTGCTTTTAATGCGGCCTCTGGAGGAGCATCTTCGAATACCACAATTGTTTCATTGTCTACCGCTGATGATGGCCGAGTACGTTTTTCAATTCCCAATGTACCGTTACCACATTCATTATCTTTAGAGCCGCTGCGGTCAAATCAGTCATCTCCTACAGCCTTGCAGAGGCTTCTTCATACCTAAGCTCCGCTCCTCTCAACTCAAATTTCATTGAATTTTATACCTTCCTTCTCTTTGTCAAGCAAAAAGTAAATTCTATAACTAATTATTATTTTTTAAACATTTTAACAAGTGGAAATAAATATATGCATGCACGTATATGTATGCGATAATGTTATTTGTTTTTTTCCTTTTTTTTTTTTCAAATAAAAACAACAACAATAGCGGCAATGCCAATTAAATGGAATTTTACTTAAAGGAAAGCAACAACAACAACAATACATACATTTAATTATGCAAACATTTCAATTTAAGCAGCTCAAAATCATTGATTTTTTTATCTTTATGAACTCTTTCCATATATATGCACGCACTCACTCGTACATAAATAAAATTATTTATAATAACATTGATTAACGATACACGACCATTCTTCCATTGGTGGTAGATAAACACAAGTACACAAAACACAAGTTGCCTATATTCGTATTCATGTTATACAGCTACGGTATGTGTGCCATTAAATGAAATCTAGGAATTCCACGACTATGCAATATTATGCGATAATACCATTGCAACGTCTACTGTTATTCGAAATATTGTAATTTGATTCAATATGTCATACCAAATGGACGCGGTAGACGGGCATGGCTAAATTGATTTAGAAAACCATTCTATTATAACGAGAGGTTTCTCCCTTTTTCTAATTTTATTAAATGAATAGAGATTAATTTAATGCACTTGTTGTGTCGTTATATGCATAGCAATCTATTTGTGTGACAAATGAACTTAATACTAGATGACATATTATATAGTGTGGAGAGATTTCATTATTGTTAATACTAAGTTATTGGACGACAGCAACATGACACTTTATTCAAGCCAATCTTCTTCATTGCGACCAAATTTATAAATTAGATTTGCGAACAATATTAAAATGTTTTGCATTAATAAAGCCACACCGAGAGCGGAATCTTTTTTAGCTACAAAAGATATAAAAAAAAGCTTAAAAAGGATAATTTAATGATGAATTGCTATAAAATACGAACGGTTATTGATGAAATCATCAATCATAACCCATATGGCAGCTATAATTGATGCGAAACCCATAACAAAACCAATTAATAGCCAAATTTTTGCTATTCTAGCACCTGACTCGGAAGTATTTTCTTCTGAAATCTATACACACAATAAAAATTATATTATTTGTATAGATTTGTATAAATATAGCACAATACACATACATGAGAATTTTTAACAGTGTTCACCATAAAAAAGCTAATGGTGCCAAAAACACCTATAAACACTTGAGCTGTTGTTATCTGATGCTTTGGGTCCACACACATAGCATCGATTAACGTCCACCATCCTGCAAAAAACTACAGAAAAATTGTATTGCCAATCAATAAAACGAATTGGAATCGAATTTTTGCAAATATATATTTGCTCAAGTGGTCTTACTAAAAGTCCGGCTATAAGAGAAGAATTATTATTTCGAGCGGCTTCCGAAGTAAACCATCCTTTTATATTTTCAATAATATTCATAATTTTATTGCAAATTCCTAACAAAATTTATTGCAAATATATGTAATATGTTGTTTTTTACTTAATGTTGACTAATGTTAGTTAGAAGGCTGCCATATTTATTTTAAAGAAAATATTTTACACAGTCGGCTGAGATAAGTAGAGAAGGCCAACGAAATTATTCAAAATTATTTTCACTGTTTGTTATAAAAGAGTTCATTTGCTTTAATATGTAACAAAAACTTATTATTATTCTTTTCTTTGTCCATGTTAGAACAAGAAATGCACATAGCATTGTTTAAAGTTGCTTTATGCATGCAAGCATTGTGTTCTTTCATGTTTAAATGCATGAAATCAACTCTGTTTTGATATTTGCAATACGCGCTTTCTGTCTGAACCCTTATGCCTACACTGACTATCCAACATGTGTGTCAATACAGTCCCATTTGTCAATAATACCATTTAAGTTTTAATAAAAATTGTTGTTTTAGAAATATTATAAAGTGATTTTTCATAATTAGCCATGAAAAATTCAAATGATGAGAGTAATGTTAAGGAAAAAACAAGAGCTGATAAAATTAAGGAGGAGTTACTTGAGAAGTATAATACAATACATACCGGAAAACAGTTATATTTACGGTTTCCCCATAAATTGCCGGAAAGTGATGAAGAGCTTCAAGCGAAAGTAAAACAATTATCACCATTGATAATAAAAGCTCATAAACCGCGTCAAAACTATGCTCGGTTCTGCTTAATAGACTTTAAAAATAAAGAAGATCGTGATACAACGTTAAAGGAGTTATGTGACCGTATTCAATCGGGAGACCTCGCCAAATATACGGTGAGCAAGCCGCGTTCAGAAGATAAAGAATTTGTACTTAAGATAGCTGAACGTAAAATTCAAGCGTTGGAAAAACGAAAGATGAAGATACGTTTAAAGCGGGACAAAAAAAATGCCAAGCTGCAAAGTAAATTAACGTCTAGTATAGTAATGTGGAATTTGCCATTGACAGCTAGTGTGGCACAAATACGTGAAGTATTTCCCAATGCTGTAGACATACAAATAAAGTCGCCCAAAGGCAAGTTGGAAAAATCGACTGTTGGTTCAGTGACTTTCCCTTCCACAAATGATGCTCGCATCGCTAAAAGTCAAAAATTGTGTCTATCTGGTAGAACAATTGGTTTAGGTTTTAATTTGAAGCCTAAGAAAAATGAAAATAAAATTTAAGTAAAAAATTTAAAACTAATCAATTTTTCAAATTTTTTTAAATAAATTTAGGCAAAGAATTTGAAGTTTGGATTAAGGATTATATCAATAAATGCGTTCAATACTTCAATTGATATTGTGGTTATAAAATCATTCTCAAAATGCCGACAAACATTACAACAACTCGGTGCTATCGCGAATGCATGAAATTCTCCGCGGAATTTATATAAAAAGATTGTTTAGGGGCTCAAACGTATATTATGCAGTGCTGTATTATACCAAAGAATAAAACGGACTATGCATTATATTATTGCACTAATAGCATATGTTCTCTTGGAAAATGTAAACAAATCAATCGATTTTATATATATACAATCAACACTGATTTCATATTTCACAGTATATACCTGAGCTGTAATACCTACTTAAAATATAACATTTGCATTTTGTAATAAGCCAAGCTTATATATACATTGTGAGATTGGTGTTAGTAAAGCTTATCTCTTATTGAACTAGTGATTTTTAATATTATATCTCTAATAACAGGGTTTCAGAAGAAACTTTAACACAACGTTACAAGTTATTAATTGTGCAAATTTAAGCAAATTAAAAATCTAAGAATTCTAAATATGGATCCAGCACTGTTAAGGGAGCGTGAAGCTTTTAAAAAACGGGCAATGGTGACACCAACGCAAGTGTTTTGTTTTTATTTTTACACAGTATCTTCCAAGTGTAATTTTTCATTGCAGAGTGGAAAGAAGACTCAAAATAGAAATCTCCTCCGCCCAATCCAAAGATGAAGTTAAAAAGAAAATGCGGCCACCTAGTGCACCAAAATTGGACACTAATACGTAGGAAATGTCTGGTGCTAGTATTAGAATAAATTTTCATGGATATATTCTTTCAGTTATAAGACAATGGTTGGCAGTTCTCAATACAGATTTGGCGTTTTGGCTAAAATTGTTAAACATATGCGTACCAGACATCAAGAAGGCGATGATCATCCCCTAAGCCTTGATGAAATATTGGATGAAACTAACCAATTGGATATTGGACAATCCGTGAAGAATGTAATGAATTTATAAAAAAGTTTAGATATAAATTTCATCATACATATTTGCTTAGTGGCTGGGAAGCGAAGCTTTAATGAACAATCCCAAAATAGAAGCTAGTATTGATGGACAACGCTTTTCGTTTAAACCAGTTTATAAAATTAAGGATGGCAAAAGTCTTTTACGACTACTTAAACAACACGATCTTAAAGGCTTGGGTGGTGTTCTACTGGAAGATGTGCAAGAGTCTCTACCGCATTGTGAGAAAGTATTAAAGAATCGAGCTTCAGAAATTGTGTTTATTGTTCGACCTATAGACAAAAAGAAAATCCTGTTTTACAATGATCGTACGGCAAATTTTACGGTAAGTTGTCTTTGTAAGCTGACACTTTAACTAAAGTTATCGAAATAATTTGTATTATTTATCATTGAACTTTCTGTCAATTTTGCGTCAAAACTTTTTCTTCGTACTACTTACTTTCTTTTCAAAATATAAACTTCTACGTTATATTACAAAAATTATGAATTATTTTAAGGTGGATGAAGAATTTCAAAAATTATGGCGTTCTGCTACCGTTGATGCAATGGACGACGTCAAAATTGATGAATATTTGGAAAAGCAAGGTATACGATCAATGCAAGATCATGGTCCCAAAAAATCTGTACCCAAACGCAAGAAAATTATAAACAAGAAGCGACAATTCAAGAGACCCCGAGATAATGAACATTTAGCAGACGTATTGGAAATATATGAAGATAATACATTGACACAAAAAGGTGCCAATCCGTCATAATCGTTCATCGTTCGGTCATTTTAATTTAGCTTTAAATACAGAAAGATTATTAAATAAAGTCATAATTTTTTTGTAAAATAAAAACTAACACTTTCTTTTACTACCTTTTAAGTATGCGGTGCAGCGATTGTTTACGAAATTTCTGAATTTTGTTACTTTCTTATTATTTTAATATAGAAATCCATTAAGCCAAGAGGAGATTTTATATTAAGTAGCCCGCTAATGTAGTATTTATTTCATATTACAAGGTGTTTGTGTGTGTGACCATGTATATATATATCTCCTTCACTTTTATTGACTGTCCCTATATGCGTATATATTTTTATACCCTCCATCCCAGTGATGAAGGTACACTAAGATTGTTCTTCCGTTTGCAACACCCAGAAGGAGGCGTCAGACAGCCTACAAAGTATATATATTCTTGATCAGCATCAAACACTGAGACAATTTAGACATGTATGTCCGTATATCTGTCTGTTGGCATTTTTATGGTCCTAAATTTTGATATATTGCGCTGAAATTTTGTACAGGCACTTTTAAATAGTTTTTGCAAGCACATCGCTATTTAAAATGGGTAAAATCGGTCAAGAGCCACGCCCACAATCAATAACAATCTATTTATCTGCCACAAAATTCGAGTTTTAAGTTGAAATTTGGTTTTCATCGATGTGCCAACTTGAAATTTGATGCACCTATGGTTATCCCATGCGTCAACAAGGGGCATGGTTAAATAACAGACGCGCCCACAATTTACAAAAAATCCTACTCAGTGTAAAACTCCATTTGCAAGCTGATACGTAATACGTACGATGCAATATATGCTACCACGCGCACCGTTGCAAAATTTAAATTTCTAACTTGTTTTTCCTCTTTTTATTGTATTATCTATATTGATACGTTTTTTTTTTTTTTTTGTTCGTTTTGTTCATTGATTATTGATTTTTGTGAAGGTGTGTGTATGTTAATTGGCGAATTTAATTGTCTTACAATAGATAATTTCACTTAAAGGAGACATTAAATGATATCTTTTAGTGCAAGCCAGATGGACTTTTTCATTTGTTTTTTGTTCATTGTCAAAAAAGTAATCTTTTGTTAAACATTTCAATATAATAATTAATTTATTCAATCTCAGGAAGATTTACAAAATATTAGTTTTACGACGTTTTCTGTATAAGCTGTATACGTCAACAGTGATAAAGAAAAGTTAGTTTTTTTTAGTGATGGAGAAGAAATCTTACCCGTTTTTGTTGATATTTGTAGTCAGTATTCCAGTAATTTTGGCAGCTGAAGATGAGTATGATCTATAGTCTATATATATATATTTTTTTAATATTGATATAAAAAAAAATCTAGTCTTATCTATGGGTACGAATGTCGCAACAATATTTGCCATAAAATTGAGCTGAGCTCACAAAATTTCCAAACTGCCATCAGTTTGCCAGTATGTAGGTTGTTATGCAGCGACACGTTGGGCACCGTTTGGCCACAACCAACAAACTTGCAAAAAGTGGATTCCTATTTATTGCGCATTGATAAGCAACGTATAGAATTTCCAAATATTACAACACAGCGTGAACAACAGGACAATAAACTGTGGTCGGTAAATGTACAACGGTTTACAAAAGCACTCAACAATAAAATTCCACATGAAGATGTTTTAAAAAATGGTGGCCACCCTCTTAAAATTATCGTGAGTGTAGAGGAGGCCGAAGATGCTCCCAGACTTACTCTAAATACCGATGAAAGCTACTCCCTGGATGTAACTGTAACAGATGATCGTGCCGTTGTGGCTAATATTAAAGCAAAAAGTTTATTTGGAGCCAGACACGGTCTGGAAACGTTAGGTCAACTCATTGTTTACGATGACATAAGACATGAATTACAAATTTTAGCCAAGGTTTCGTTGCAGGACAAGCCTGCATTTAAATGGCGCGGCCTTTTATTGGACACCTCCAGAAACTTTTACAGTTTGAAAGCCATTAAGCGAACTTTAGGCAAGTGTTTGTTTTGTTTATTTCAGTTTAAGGGAAATAATATATTATTCCAGATGGCATGGCCATGGTCAAATTAAACACGTTTCATTGGCACATAACCGATTCGCATAGTTTCCCCATGGAGGTGAAATCCCGTCCACAATTACACAAATTAGGCGCCTACTCGCCACGAAAGGTATACACCCACAAGGATATTACTGAAGTGGTGGAATATGGTCGCACACGGGGCATACGGGTTTTGCCAGAATTTGATGCTCCCGCTCATGTGGGTGAAGGCTGGCAACACACCAACATGACGGCTTGCTTCAATGCCCAACCATGGAATCAATACTGCGTTGAACCACCATGTGGTCAATTAGATCCCACCAACGATGATTTGTATATGGTGCTGCAGGACATATACCAGGAAATCTTTGATTTATTTAAACCTGATGTTTTCCATATGGGCGGAGATGAAGTGTCCACTGCGTGCTGGGCTAGTAGTGCCTCTATAGTTAAGTGGATGTCTGAAAAGAATTGGGAAATTAATGAGCCTGGCTTTATGCGTTTGTGGGATCATTTTCAGAGAAAAGCTGTAGAGCGAGTAGATTTGGTTGCCAAACAATCGAAGCAAGTACCCATCATTCTGTGGACCAGCTCACTTACTGCGGCCCCATATCTGAACTCTTATTTAAATAATAAGCGTTACATTATACAAATCTGGTCGAAAAGCATGGATTACAAAATCGATTATATATTGAAAAACGGTTTCCGGGTGATTGTCTCTAATTATGATGGCCTGTATTTGGATTGTGGTGGCGCCAGTTGGATTAATTCGGGCAACAATTGGTGTTCTCCCTACATTGGCTGGCAGAAAGTATACGACAACCGAATGGAAAATATAGCTGGGGAACATATTCAACAAGTTTTAGGTGCTGAAGCGGCCATATGGTCGGAACAGATCGATGAGCATAATCTTGATCAGCGTCTGTGGCCGCGAGCCAGCGCTTTAGCCGAACGTTTATGGTCGAATCCATCTACCAGTTGGCGGCACGCAGAATCTCGCATATTGCTGCACCGTGAACATTTGCTGGAGAATGGCATTGCCGCTGAAGTTTTGCAACCTGAATGGTGTTTGCAAAATCAAAACGATTGTCCATTGGAGAAGTATTTACTTTAATTGTAGTCCTCAAATAAACGTACTACTTACTACACCCCCGTTTAGAATGGAAACACTGTTGAAAAGCAAGTCAAGGTCAAGCACCTCTTTATTATATTTGCTCAGTTTTGTTTTACTACAATATTCATAATATGTTCGGTTTTTGCTTCTATTTTGTGGTGTCTGCAATTGCATGCGTGTGTTGTTGTATGTGTAAAATATTGTTTGTGTTGAACTGCTTGTGTGGTTCTCATTAAATGATAATAATATTAATAATAAAAAATAAAATAAGAAAGAAAAAAAAAAAAAAACAAAAATAACAAAAATAACAACAAATCAACGAAATGCTCAGTAATAATGCATGAATGAAAGTTGTGGGGAAATCTTTATTTCATTATTATGTATTTTTCAAAACGTCACAGTAAATACCGCACACATAACATATGTATGTGGGTGCACATATGTCACGTTTGTAATTTGAGCGCACTTACTACTACACTGTGTTTGTGTAGATGCATGTATGTCCCAAATATAAAGGTCGGCTGCTCTGTAATTGACCAACTAGTAAAGTAAAAATATTTGGGTCGTCGTTAGTTGGTATGTGGATAAATTACGTTACGTTCCAATGGCTGTTCGGAATCTCACTTCACAATGTACAGTTTTTATTATGTTTTTTGTTTTTTTTTTTATTTTCATTTTTTTGGAAATCCCCCGTTTTCCGTCTCAATTCCTAACTGTATAACAACAACAAAACTCATTTAGTTGTTTTCGGAGGCATTAACATAACCGGATGGTAGTGGTGGTGGTGGTCCGTGCATAATATAATTCGTAACGTTTTTGTTTTCCTTTTCTTACTTTTGTATATTATATATAATATTCCGTTCGGTATTGGTTTCCTGTGAATGCTTTGTTATTGTTTTGGTTTTCGTTTTTTGTTCTTTTGTTCTTTTTCACGTAGACGGTCAGTTTGTGTAATTTCATTCATTAGTACGGTAGAGTTCTTTATGTTTTCTGTTTCATTTTGTTTTCAGTTCATTTTGTAGTCTGTGAAAAATAGAAAATAAAATAAATATTTACATATTATGCTCCAATCAAGCCAGACTTTGGTAAGTGATTTAGGCTACCAGAAGGTCCCAGTCAATAAACAACAATTACTATAAATTATTATAAATTTAGAAATATAATAAAAATAAAAAGAATATCGCAGTCGACTAAGCCGACTTATGTAATACCCGGCACTACTTAGATTAGTTCCTTCTTAAAACAAAGAATACATTAAACTTTGTTATGTGTTTGAAGTGGTTCTTATATAACAGATTAATAAAACGTCTACTAGATCAGGTCCAAGAAACTATTCTGCACACTTTCTTTAGAAATAATTTTTCAATTTAAAGATTTTGTTGTTACCGGCAGTATACAAAAATTGATTTAATATTTCGTCTGTAGTCTGCGGTCTCACCAATACATTAACGGATGAACAGTATTAAATAGCTTTCATTCGCGTTTTTGTTATCATACATGGTGTAGGGTAAAACATGTGTGTCATTAAAAATCTGCATGATGAGTGAATAATTCTACTGATGAAATGTATTTCTTCTAAATATTTCATATATTAACTTACCGTTAGTGCACGAACATTTGCTTCGCTTTTATCTCATACACATATTATACGCACATACATATCACAATGAAGAATAAAAATATTTATATTTAAAATCATTAAACTTACCACACTCTTAATTGCGGCGCATACGTTTTCGCGAAACTTCATCATCACCGCTGCCATTGCCACCACCACCACCACCTCCTCCACCGCCGCCACCACTGCCATCTCCTCTGTCTTCAGCTTCCATTACCTAAACACATCATGTCATTAGTTGTTATGTCAATTTGTACTACTACTAGTGCTAGTACTTTTAATTTTAATTTATTACCTTTATTTTGGTGCCACAGATTTCGGCACCATTCAGTATTTGAATTGCTTTCTTAGCACTATCCTTGTCGGCATACTTAACGTAGCCGCAATTTTTATTCGGCAACAAATAAACATCAATCAAATCCTTAAAACATGAAAAAACAGTCTTCAAGATAGTTTGGGGTAGATTCTACAGCAAAAAATACAAATGTTAACATCAACCATGATAACTAATTAATTGACTAATTTACCGAAGCCAATACAATAAATAAACGTTGAGCCACCGGTGCATCACTAGGGGCTAAGTTTTGAGCCGGTGGTAAATGCACGTTACAAATGGAATCCTTTCTAGTTCGTTCTATAAATAGAATATTATATATAAATTGCATAATAAATATATAAATAAAAGAACATACTGTCAATAAATGATGTATCAATTCTTGATGAACTCATTCCAGAAACTTTGACAATAATCCGTTCACCTACAGGATACTCGAGACCGTGTAGTTTATCCCTATAACAAAAATCATTTTAAAAACTTCCCAAATAACTTATTTGTATTATATAAATATGTACTTAGCATATATTGCAGCTTCAGGATTATCATACACAACAATCGCTTCATTGGTTCTGGGACCATCTAATAAAAAAAAAGGATCATTGAATCAATGAATTGTTAGCAAAACAAGTTTCCCACATACATTCACGAGTAATTTGACAGTAATCTAATCCGGGTATTATATCAAAAAGCCTCCACAATTGATCTTGGTTTACACTGTTGCTGGTAATAACTTCCAAACAGGTTGGTTGGGGCACCGGTACATTTTGCATACGCAAAAAAGCGGCCATATCTGGATTACTTGAAAGATTAGTCCAGTCATTAAAACCACCTGCATTATTATAGCCACCCAAATTTCCGGATCCAAAGCCGCCATTGCCATAGCCACTGCCACGACTAGAAACCGCATCATCCGGTAAACGGCCGTATTGGTCACGCAGATTGCGTGTGGAGCCTTTCGGTTCAGCGAATACAGCTTTATATTTTGCAGGGCAACCTTCAAAGGCCAAAGCAGCATGATAGAATCGATTGAAACGGATATAACCGAAGCCCTTTGGATTTCCGCTATTTTTATCTCTAACCAAAGTTACACTGTCTACTTCGCCCCACTCCGAGAACTCATCTCGTAATTCATCTTCTGTCACATTTTTCGGTGTAACTATAAAAAGGCGCACATATTTTTCCTGTTCATTTTCCAATTTGTTAGAACCTTGATTGCGACTTTATTTTAAGGCATAAATTGGTTGTCGGTTATTAAATTAATTTGTCATATATATATATACACATTTTTTCTACTTACTTGGCAGCAACCAATACTTTTAAGGGGCGATCAACATTGCCTATTGCTTTGCCATTCATTTCTTCTTGAGCCTTAGCTGCATCAGAAGTTTTCGTATATTTTATATATACTACACCTTTATTTTCGCCACTGTGTTTATCCTTCACCATCCAAATATCTTCAATTTCGCCAAAGGGGGTAAAAGCCTCACGAAATTCTTCTTCCGTGTGCGATTTGTTGCAAATAACGAAAAGTCTCGACATAGGCGGATCATCTTCACCTCCACCACGCCCACCATCACGATGGCCATCCCTTGAACGCGAACGATATTCAGACATTTCTTAGTAAAATTTTTAACAATTATTTGCGATTAAGTCTTTATTCCACAAAAACTAGCTTAAAGTTCTTTTCGTAAAAAAAAAATGGCGAACTCTTCTACTCGGTTACGCTTACATTTAGTAAAGGTATTGTTACGATTATAATCACAATATAATATTATTATCGAAAAGTAGCAATGCTAGAGAAGTGATAACTTTTATAATAATCCCATCTTTAATACACCACGTGAAAAACTTGTTGATATATTGTAACATTTCTTGAAATTACAATAAAAATCACTAATATGGGCAAAAAATTTCAAAGGAAAAACAAGCCAGCAGAATTAGAAATTGTACCTCTAGATGCAACACTTCCTTTACCCCCGCAAAGGAAGTCTGATGAAGTGGCACCGAAAAAAGTACGTTAGCATTGTAACGCAAAACACAAAAATAAGGCAATGTTATTATATTATTATTTATATAATTATTAGGAAAAATGGATTAACAAGCAACGAGTATTGGTATTCGCGGCCCGTGGTATTAGTCACAGAGACCGCCATCTAATGAAAGACATTAAAAATTTAATGCCTCATCATAGAGCTGAATCCAAAATGGAACGCTCCAAGACGTTGGCAGTCATAAATGAAATGTGTGAAATGAAACACTGCAACAAGTCCATTTTGTTTGAAGGCAGACGTAAACGTGATTTATATATGTGGCTGTCTAATATACCTGTAGGACCGTCTGCTAAATTTTTAGTGGAAAACATTCATACAATGGCCGAATTAAAAATGACGGGTAATTGTTTGAAAGGCTCCCGACCACTGTTATCTTTCGACAACAAATTCGATGAAATCCCCCACATGAAATTGATTAAGGAACTGTTAACACAAGTATTTGGGGTGCCTAATCATCATCCGAAAAGTCAACCATTCATCGACCATGTCTACACATTTACTTATTTGGACAAACGTATTTGGTTTAGGAACTTTCAAATCTTATCAGAAGATGGCGGTTTGTCTGAAATAGGACCGCGTTTCGTGCTAAATCCAATAAAGATATTCGAAGGCTCATTTACCGGCGACACTCTATGGGAGAATCCTGATTATGTTAGCCCCGCCAAACAAAGGCAAATATTAAAGAAAGCTGCTAAGGATCGTTATGTAAATCGTGTGGAACAGAAGGTTCAACATGAAGCCAATCTGCCTAAAAATGCCTACGAAGATATCTCTTACGAGGAAATATTCGCGGACAATAGTGAAATCGAAACAGCAAAACGTTTAGCTGAAAAGGGTAAGGTGAAAAACCAACGCAAAAAGGCTACACCTAAGGATGCTCTAACTAAAAAAATCAAAGACAAACAAATGCAGGTGATCAAAGAAGTGATTGAGAAGAAGAAGAAAAAAGTTATTGCCAAAAAATCTACAAATAAAACAAAGACCTAATCGTCATACATTTTATGCATTTATTGATAATAGTTTTTTTTTCTTTTTTGCTTAAGTAAAAATATAAATATATGTGTAAATGTATGTAATAATAAATAAATGTTTTACAAAAGTGAATATTTGTGCTGTTTGTTGGATTAATTTGTACGTTTGAGATAGAAAATTCGTATATTTAGTAAATATCGTTGTCGGACATACGTTTCGATAGAAAGCCTAAAAACCTTTTTTTTTTTTTTGTCTCAAAAGAAAAAATTAATAAATAATAATCGCTGTAGATGATGTGAATGATGTTGGAGGGATAATCATTTTGGCTTAAATGTATAATGTTATAAATATTGTGTAAGCCACAATGTAAGCCCGAAAGAGCTCGCATATGATGCAACAGTCTAGTCACCGGAATCACCTGCACCATCGGGTACAACTGTCGGCTTATGAGACATACTGAATGGTTGTTTATTTATAGGCATCATTTCCACAACTTGAATAGGTGGTTCTTCACCCGGTTGCAAAGGTTCCTCACCCACTAACTTGGCCAAATTGCTTTTTGCCCAACGACCAGCTCTGCCATTTATGATTTTATCTTCACAAACACAAAGGAATAACGTATCCACCACCATCTAAAGTAAAGTATACAACATGTGTTACATATATAATACAATGCGTATGTGTAGAACATACCTCAAATAATGAGAGAACAATGTGAGCAATAAAGAAGGAAAATATAATAATAAGTATAACTGGAGCCATATAAAAATGAAGACCGGGTCTATCCTTCAAAATAAAAATACCAATTAGACCAGATATGGTGGCTACCATCACTTTACCCAAAAACAATATAAAATCTCCAACACTATTAATGGTGGCGACTTGTAAAGCATTCGTTGCCATAGCATTCCAGGCCTGAGTGTACAAAAAAATTTATGTAAAAAATTATTAATAAACAATTATTCAAATAACTCTTACAATACCAGCAGCTGGACAGAAATTGATTGATTCAATTGCCACAACCGTATAAGCATTGTGATTTAGGAAACGTATAAACTTCTCCAATAGCCAAAAACCGCAAATACAGCACTTTAAACAACATGAAGCACACTCGGAACCTTTGTCTTCGCCCTTTTTCAATCTAAACACATACAAATATATATAATTTTAATTCTATAATAAAAAAGCAGGCATATTAACTTACTTGGCATACAAATAGGTAAGAATTAATCGTGGTATTTTAAATATTGTAATAATAAAAGAACCCTTGGCAACAGTTCCCAAATGATATTTAACCAATTTACCGATAGCATATATTGTAGGTGTGCTGGTGGGCTTGTTAAAATACCAATATGCTACAGCGGAGGCCAAAGCAAATTGTTGACAGGCGAATATAAATTCGGTGGTCCATATGAGACCAATTACATAAATCCAAAACATGCTCTTGATAGTCTTAGCCTCAATATATTCTACATGTAAAATTGCTAAAAAAAACACAATCATTGCTATATATTAAAACAAAGTTAATTAGAGAAATAATTTAACTAGTGAATTGAAATGTGTGCATAAAGTGTAAAAAAATTAAAAAATTTAAAAAAAAAAATTCAAAAATATATTCCATCTCTAATTAAAGTGTCTGAATGCTAAACAAAGTGAAACGGTTAAATCGAAAGTAACCGTTCATTTCTATTGCTGGTGATGTGAGTAAAACTTTGAATTATTTTTAATAAGCAACACTTCTAATAAAGAACAATGACTTACACAAACACACACCAAATCGAATTTACATAATTATAAGTATTTTATGAATAAATATAATATATAAGTAAATATAATATGTAAATAATAAATTCTTTAACAATAAAGATATATTGCACTCACTTTTATAGTCAGCATTTGTATTATTTTTTATAGTTACTCCTGTAGTGGCGGGTGTAGCGTGCATTGCTGAATTATCAAACGGTGCCATAGGACTCTGTCCGGGTGCACTGGCTGTAACTATGCATAAGACCACCAATGTCCAGAATGCCAAAAATAGTCCCAATACCACAAATGCCAGTACCGGTGCTATCAATAAACCGGGCAAATTAAACATACATTGACCGGCTTCCTCAAATAAAGCCGATAGACCAGATAATTTGTTTTTAAGATAATAAATAATTATCAACAGTATTATCTAAAATGGACAAATAAATAAATTGATTAAAATTAATATAATTAAATAATATCACACAGCATTCCACTTGCCAAGGTTATTGTAGCTAATATAGCTAAAACTAATACGGCCTGTTCGTTACGTACAAATTCTTCCAAATAAGAAAATTGTACAGTTGCCTCCGATTTATGGCGTATACTGTAATAGACATACCACAGAGCACCCGTTAAACCCATACTGGCGACTATAACTAAAATGCATATTAACCAGGATACAATGCTTGAAAGCCAGTGCATAAGAGCAACCACAACAATCGAAATCACTATTAACAACAATCGATTAGATTAGAGATTATTTAATTTGCTTGAATAATATTTATTTACTTACAAAATGCTATGCCACATATTATGGCAATGAAATGCCATGTAGAGTATATATCGACGAGGAATTGTTGAGTTACGTCCCATGAATTTAATAATTTGTACATATCCTTAATAGGAGCACCTTTACCTTTGGGCATACAACGATGTAGGACAGGGGAACTAGAAGTGATTAGAAGGAGCTTTTTTAATTATTAGCAATTAGTAAGAAACTTTTGTTAACTGTACCTTTCGTAGACCGGAAATTGTGGACATGGACCTAAATGATTGAAAAACTGATCCAAGTTTCCGGTTATCGAATTCGATATTAGAGACATATTGAAATCATAACGGCACAATTTTATTTGTGTGTCTTCATAATATTTATACAATTCCATACGATTGGTAAGTGGTCGCTTGGGACATTCTTTGACGCATATTTTAATAGACTCCTTTAATTTGCGAACATCAAAATAGAATAATTGAGGCTTGTCTATTGTGTTCATGCCCGATAATGGAAAGTTCGTGTAGCGTTCATTCTTCTCAACTCCACATGTATTACCAAATGAATCATAGCCATTAATGACACGCAATGGATTGCCATAAACAAAAGAGAATATTGCGATGACTATCTGTAAACAACAAGAATAATAATAAACACAATGTGTTATTAATAAATTTACTTTCCTCTTAATTAAATTTTTAATTTTTTTTTTCTACTCGACATTTGAATTAAGTGCCTGCTCATATGTATGATGTATGGTTTGATGTATATATATATATAAGCATCGAGTAACATATACAACATAAGTATGTTTAAATTAGACTCTGTGCAAAGAATGATTAAATGATTGAAGGACCGATTATTTATATCTATATAATTTTCTGTCTGTACGTCTACCAATGAAATAGATACTTGTTACATATTCTCTTATTAAAATATTTACATACAAATGCATTTAAGAAAAAAAAAAACATGACGTCATATAACAAGTGATTATGTTATAAATATGGATAAGGGTATAATTATCTAGTGTAATAAAATGAAGTCATCATCTTACCAAAAACAACCAAAATATTATGTAGATAGTGAGCCAAAAAATGTCAGTACAAGTGCGATATTTTGGATGATTACTTTGAGCTTGCTGTTCTTCTTCAGAACTCGCCGCACAACCCATTTTATGTTTAGTGTATAATACTCTTTTTGCCCTTTCCCAATTACATTAATATATATATATATATATATATATAACTTTCTATATTTCTATTTTTACTTTCTTTTTTATACACACTTGAAGATATTTGTTATTTAACTTAGTTAATGTTTAATATGCAACACTTTGCACACCTAATGCGATACTATTTTGCTACTTTAGTTATTGTGTTTTTGTTTGTTTAGTGAGTGAACTCTCTCAAAAGGTTTTCTCTCTTATCTTGTTCTTCCTTAAGGTAGAAAAATTCCGTTAAATAAGGAATATGATAATTTAATCGTTTGTTTATACCCGAATTTTTACTGTTAAGAAAATTCATTAGATATGGCAACTATGGTAGACCTGATGATTTTATGTTTATATACCATTTTATTTTACACTTTGTCCGAATAAATAGTTTTATAAGAATTTTAACAGAAGAGAAAATGGCTTTGCGTCCAGATGATCATCGACGAAAGTGGGATAAAGCGGAATACCAACGTAAAGCTCAGGAACGCTTGCTAGACCAAGCTAAGGTCAACGACAAGCGCAATGAAGGTAAATGATAACAACTGCGACAACAATTCTATTTAAAATTTTTAAACTCCAAATATTTCTTTTTGTAACAATAGAACCTATCGAAAGGGAAAACCTGAAAAGAAGAGATTACAAAGTTGATCTTGAAAGTAAATTGGGGAAGAGTGTGGTAATAAGCAAAAATACACCCGGCTCACAAACGGGCGGATATTATTGCAATGCTTGTGATTGTGTTGTCAAGGATTCTATAAATTTCTTGGATCACATTAATGGCAAAAAGCATCAACGAAATTTGGGTATGAATATGCAAATTGAACGGAGCACCGTGGATCAGGTTAAAGAGCGCTTTCAAGTTAATAAAAAGAAAATGGAAGAAAAGCAAAAAGACTACGAATTGGAAAGGCGCTTACGCGAAGCCAAAGAGGAAGAGGAGCGTTACAAAGAGCATCGCAAGGAAAGACGGAAAGAAAGAAAACGAAAAGCTGAAGATGATTTGGATGGTACAGCTATAACAGACGATATTGCCGATATGGCGGCAATAATGGGATTTTCTGGCTTTGGAGGTTCCAAAAAAAACCTATAAATCAAACATCTACACCAAAATACTGTAAGCTCCTCCCTTTTTTAAAATCATTTTCGTATATTAAAAAATTCACAAACACTTGTTCATATAAACAATATATAAAAAGAAAGCTCATCAATTAATGGTGATGATGAACAATAACAATACAATATAAATAGATAAGACAGTATTGTTGTTATAAAAAGATGAACATTTCGATGGCATAGGATTGTCGACATGCGGCAAACTCCGTGAAACTTTACATTTAAACTGAAATGCAATGAAATTTACTCATTTTTTGAATACATAATAAAAAGAACCAATTGTATATGTATACCGGAACAACACGTTTCATGATTTCTGTGGAAAAGTTGCGCAACAGTAGTGCCGATTTGAGGCCACACAATAAGGCGGCCTTAACATAATTACAGTTGATGATGTCATTGAAATATCTGAGAATGAGAAAAGAAAGAAAGTCAAATGAGCAAATAGACAGGCAGAGAGCAGTAAGGATTTCCAAAAAAATTTATCATAAAAAATAATTCAATAACTGTGACGATCCGATAAACTCCTCTCACGCACACAATTTGGAATGGAAGCTTTGATAGTATAGGATAATTCTACTTACTGACAAACGATGGCTTCATTTGATTTTTCAAACCAGTCTGGCGGTCCTTCACATTCAATCAAATCCTCGCGCAATTCACGAAAACAATCCTGATAGTCGGCAACATCTACATTTAAAGGATATATAAAGAAAATAAATTCACCATATTTGCCCATGCACGTCAGCCACATTCCATTCTTACGTTTTCCTTTAGTTTTCGTATTAGAATGACATACAAATATATTGAAATAATCCAGAGCATCGTAAAGTTTCATATAAAGATTGTTGGGAGGTAATGGTTCACTGTTGGTTAACGTTACATTAATGCGTGACAAAACGTCGGCAACATCTTTACATGAATTTTTCAGCGATTTTGAACTCAACAACAGTATAATACGTTCCGGGCTTGTGACATATAAGCGGGCTAATTGTAATAGCAATTGATTCTCATCACAGTGCTCTTTGCATTCTGTAGAAATTTTTGTTTTCTGTAAAAAAATTTATTAATTAGTAATCGTTTGAAAAAAAAAAACGTTGTCTTACATACGTCAGGCTGGGCTTTGTTGAAGCGGTTAAAAAATTCTTTTAGGAACCATGCTTGAGTATTTGCAAGGCAAAGGCTTACCAGGCACCAAATAACTTTTTCTTTGAAAAACATTTCGATTAACAAATAAATTGTGAATTGTTTGTATAAATGTTTATGTTTATTCGTTTGTCAACAGAAATATAAAAAGAAAAAAAACAACTCAAACCAAAATTATGACAAGACAAGTAAAAAAGTTACATTAGGTTTAGGCTAAATCTTCGATACCCTCCAGTCTTGTTACGTATTGTCAACTCGTTTTTATACCCTCCACATCAGTGTTGAGTTTATTCTTCCATTTGCAACACCCCGAAGGAGGCATCAGAGACCCTACAAAGTATATATATTCTTGATCAGCATCAAAAACTGTGTCGATCTAAACATGTATGTTCGTGTGTCTGTCTGTTGTTGACATTCTCACGGTCGTAAATTTTGAGTTGAAATTTTGTAAAAACATTTTTAGTTTTTGTACACAGATCGCTATTTAAAATGAACAAAATCGGTCAAGTGCCACGCCCACAATCAACAAAAATCTATTTATCTGCCACAAAAATTGAGCTATAAACTTGAAATTTGGTATGTACATCTATAAATTAAAGCTTCATCGATATGCCAAAAATGGGTGTGGTCGGATAACAGACACGTCCACAATCAATAAAAATATTTATATCTGGCACAAAAGTTGAAGTTCAAGTTGACACGTAATACATACAATATTAGAGGGCGTAATCACATACCTGACACGCCCACCATTGTAGATGTGAATATTTCGTCAAAGCCAAATTTAGTTTTCTTGTTTTTTAATAAAAGTTGATCAGATATGTAGTAAATTTGTTGCTCCGTTTGCAATGCTAAGATCATCAATGATCATGCATGCTAAGCTCAGACGATATTTAGCACAAATTAAATAAAAATCAGTTACAACCCACGGCTACGTTTTATATATACATAAGGAGGGTATTTAGTTCTTGTCCTAAACCAAAATTTATTTATATGGCAAAAAGGGTACATTTTATATAACAAAGTTTCTTAAGGCTTTTTAAACGGAATACAATTTAAACTATGCTTGCTTTGCCATACAATTAAAACCAGATATTATAGTGTAGGGTATTAAAAGATGCAGCCTGAATAATTATAATATTCTAAATTGTTACAGACATTCTCTCTCTCTCTCTCTGTAGCTTCCGAATGCTTTCTTATTATGTACATGTTGTGTTATTCTTTTTTTTTTTTTTATATAAAATAACTACTAAAACTCTACTTCATCGCGTACAATAAATTACACAATATGTAGTTTTTATTATTTAAGTAAAGATAAAGCCCCGTTCGATGGGTATATACCAGGGAATGTTAAAGTATTCTACAGGTAATTGGGTACAGTGTGTTGACTTGAAGTCACGCAAATGTTTACGCAGCTATAAAGACAAACAATATTGAGATGAAGCGTATAAAATGATTTCTAATAACTTACTAAAAAATCAGCCATTTGGTGACGTACATCCTCTGTGTAATCTTCTCCTATTGGCATAGGAAATTTGTTACCCTTGTCCGAAGCAAATGTAATCAAACGTGATAGGCAAAGATCTTCATCGATAGCTGCAACAATTATGCAATTAATTTTGGAATGATAAATTATTTATAATCCCAATATATACATACTGGTAATATTTCTATATTCCAGGGGTTTAGCTAGCAATTGTTTGCATCGATTCAATTGTGCAGTTTGAAAAATGTAGGGATAGCGATACTTTAATAGACCCAACGCCAAATAGTTGCCACGATTCGTTTCTATATTATTGTCTCTAATAATAATAATAATGATGGAAATATCGAAAAATTATTTTCCAATTTTCAAAAACAAAACAACAAAATACTTGCTCGGCTATTATTTCATCTTCTGTACGTCTTATAAGGCTGATGGGTCCATTGTAATTTTGTGCTAATTCCATGTTATGTAAATTACAATAATCCCGTATAGCTATGCGCACAATACCCGACAAACTCTGTGGCATTCTGGGTTGTGCCAAATACAGAATATCATCAAAGGTGGCATCTAATATCTATGAAAAATATATGTTCACACATTTTACAACAAACACTATAACTGTAAATTATTCAATTTACCACTCCCTTTACTTCGGGATAACAGGTGGCAGCCCATAAGCTGTTAAAACCGCCTATACTCCAGCCATACAGTAAAATGTCATCTATGGAAAAGCCCAAATGGTAGATTGCAAATTGTATTATAGCTTCGATAGCATTTTTGTCTTGTTCGGGATATGGTTGTCCTGTACTGCCTCCAAATCCGGGATGATTCCAACCTAAAATTGAATATTTAAGCGTCAAAGGCGTTGCGATAATACCAATTTCATAAAAGCCAGCGTTGCCTAAAAAAAAAACAACAATTTCATACATTTACATGAATCATTTTTAAACCTAAACTTGCTGTTACCTTCTGAACATATAACTAAAGTACGTCCATTACTACCATAATGTCGATTATCTATAAAAATGGTATCAATCTCATTATAGTCTGAAGTGCGTACTTTGTAGCGTTCTCCATTCTCTTCTTCAATTAGTTTAGCGCGTCCCGCTACCAACATGGGTCCTGCAAACATATACCACACATACATGAATTGATCAATCTATTAATTATTTTCCAAATTGTTCCTTTAACTCACTCATATAGCTTTGCAACAGTTTGACAGAACCTGGATAAATCATGCGTATACCAAATGTGTGCATGGCTAAGTAGGCAGCAATTTCACAAGGTAGTGTGCTTAATCGAAAACCACGTGAAGCATGTCTTAATTTGTTGCATTTGCCCTCTTTTTTCTTCTGCTCATCACTACAACATCATACAAAATTAGTTGAATTTTTAAATCATAAGCGCATACACATTTTCCTACCTCTCAAGACTCTTCACATCGAAATCAATTTTCCAATAGCTAAAATCAAAGTCGAACAATCGCAGGGCACGACGACCTTCCGCTTCGGTTTTAGGTGAATTCAGCATTTCCATAGTTTTTATCAGTTTCGTATAAGAAGATGATTGAGTGCGGCCCAAACCTCGCATTATCATGGATAGTACAACCAGGACACCAATACTAGCACTAATTTTCGCCACAGTAGAGATCGAGTCCAATACAAAGTATCCACGTTTGTACAGGAATGTCGCAAGTAAAGGTGACGTATAAAATCCAATATTCCACATTAAACTCAACTAATGTCATTGTTGGCAAATAGAATTTTTTGTTAAACAAGACTCATATATGTAATGGATTGTATCATACCGTTGACAATATTTGATCACCAAACCTTTCCAATCCACCCGGTTCATACATTTTCTGTATTTGTAATCAATTAAAATCAATGCTTTTTTGCAGTTTTAAAATGTTCCACATTACCTGTGTGGAGCTCATGCCATAGATCATGTAGAGTTTGGGGCCAAAAACGTAACGGAAAAAACTCATTTTGCTATTCTCTGGTCAATACTGCACATACGCCTAAATTGATATTAATTTTTCTAAAAATTATGTTTAAATTTCACTATTTTCACTTGGGTGAAAAGAAATGAAAAATTATTTGTTGAAATATGGAAAAAAAGAGATGCTTGATTTCCTTTCAAATTTGCTGCAAAGAGAGTAGAATTTAAAATCATGCTTTTCAAGTATCAAAAGAGGGCGCTATAGTATACATGACATTAACAGTTTATTTAATTAAAATTATATAAATTTTTTAAGCTTCTTGTACCGTAATCATTTACTTGGTAATAGATTTTTTAATTAACACTCACAAACTTTGGCTATAAGTTCCATAAGTAACGATGATACGATGATACAAATGATGCAGGCATGCTTTTTGTGTGCTTTAACCTTAAAGCTTCGTCTGGTGTTACAAGTGTTTATCAACTGAATATATTCGCTTATTTTCGCTTATCATAATCTTTAAACAAAAGTAACTTGAAAACAAGAGCAATCTTAAAATAAAGAATGTGGAAAAAATAAATTTCGCTGGAAAAGAAAAAATGTCATTTGTTTCAGGAGTGCGGGCAAATCTTTTTAATGAAAGTTTCTTAAATGAATCGGAACAAGATGCCAATTCTGTGCTCACCGAATTGGATAAAGGACTGCGCTCCCCCAAGATTGGTGTACAATGTGAAGCTATTGTTCGTTTTCCACGCTTATTCGAAAAATATCCTTTCCCCATATTGATTAATTCATCATTTTTAAAATTGGCTGAATTCTTCTTAAACGGATCGAATTTGTTACGCTTTTGGGTGCTGAGGGTGTGTCAGCAGAGTGAAAATCATTTGGATAAAATTCTTAATATTGATGATTTTGTTAAGCGAATATTTCGTGTCATCCACTCGAATGATCCAGTGGCTCGAGCCTTAACGTTACGCACTTTAGGGGCTGTATCACGTGTTATTCCCGAAAAACAACAAGTACATCATGCTTTGAGACGGGCTTTAGATAGCCATGACACGGTGGAGGTGGAAGCTGCTATTCATGCGAGCGGCCAATTTGCAGCTCAATCGCGATCATTTGCCATAAGTATGTGTGCGAAAATATCGGATATGATTGAGTCATTACAAATACCTGTACCCATGAAGCTTCAGTTGATACCAGTGTTGAGGCACATGCATCATGATGCCAATACTGCCGCCTTAGTGAGAAAACTTTGTCTGAATTTATTACCTAAATATCCAGCTGAAAGTTTTGTGGTGGCCATTTTGGCCTCTCTAACAGAGCTATCGGCTAGAACATTGACTAGTGTTTGTGATCAAGTTGATTTGTTGCTTGAATTTATGAAAGATCCGCGAAAACCGGTGAGAATGCAGGCTTTAAAATCATTATCAAAATTGGCAGAACAACAGTGCGTCCATGCTTGGCCCAAAGCGGCCATTAAGGATTTAATAGCAAAGGCCTCAGCTTCTGATTCGGATTCTTCCGAGCAATATCTCTTTTTGGGGATTCTTCTCAAACTCAGCTACTGCCCGTTAACTTGTTACGTTCTGTTAGCTCCTGAAGAGGGTGGCGCTAATGAAAATGATACACCACCAGTGCTAGATCTGTGCAATAATTGCATTAGTGTTAACGATTTTGGGACATCCAGTGAAGCTATAAATCTTTTAGTGTCTTTAGTCAGCTACGCTCATCACAATAATCAAGCTGATCGTATTAACGACATAATGGAAATGATTAATATGCATTTGCAAGGATTACTGATGTGTACTGTACGTGATAAAAATCATGCAAAGGATTTACGTAAAATATTAACTTGCGGCATCCGCGTGTCCAGTGTAAAGAGTGAATTCGGCGCAGAATTGGTGACTACTCTGGCTAATTTGTTAAACGATCCAGTGGTATATCCAGCCGCCAATGCTGAGGTTATATGTGAGGCACTGGGGGCTCTGTGTTCACATTTTCAATTAAGAAAATTTGCACCAATTTCCGACGAAATGGATACAAATCAAATTAACAGACTTAAGGTAAAAGCAAATGAGAAATGAACAATTTTATAGGAATAAAATATATAAATTTTCTTGCTATGCTTTTTACTTTTTACAGGCGAATCCCGTTTTAAAAAATATACCGCTACTTTTACGTAAACTCATGTCTTCGGTGGATGAGTGCTTTAAGGCGGACAATGAATCCCATGTACGTACAGTAGAAATATTGGCTGCTGTTGTCCTCCAAGCCATGATGGGCTGCTTTATGCCCTTGTCCATAATGAAGACTTTTGAAGATATTTTGATGAAAAGTAACGTTTGGACACAATTTCGTATAGCGCGATCGGCCAGCCGTTACGGGCAGCACTACTTAGCCGGACACATCTACTTAAGAATATCACGCAGTACGCATGTAGATAAATTGCACTTTTTTTTGATGGGTTTGGCACAAATGGCGCAGGCGGAATGTATCCTAAACTATGGAGTTACTTACAAATATATGCATAATAATTATGCATTGTGCGAAGACCATATAGTTCGTGGCATCCCCTTGCAACAAAGCATCCCCATAATGCAGCGTCTGGAGAGTGCCATCAACTTGTATTGGCAGTCTTTGGCTAGCTTGAGAGCGAGCTCTTCACCATCACATCCATTCACCTTTCAGTTGGAGTTTTTAAAATTACGAGCACAATTTCTACAAACCCTACATTCAGCGGTAACAATTAAAAATGCACAAATCATTGTGCCACCACCAGCTATAGCTGGCAGTTTGGCGCAGAATTCACGGGATTACTTGCAAAAGTTCGGTCATGTAACAAATCAATTGCGCAAACTTGTAAAGGAATTGAAAACTTGTGAGGAATTATTTGAACGTCTCTACAAGTCTGCGTTTGATGCGGATCCTACAACTTTAGAATTCTTGGAAATCAGTCAATATCAGACTGTTTTGTTTGCATATATTGTGGAAACGATTTGTTTTGCCACACCTTCAGATCCACCAGACACACAACTGGATGGTAAATGTCCCGAAACTAGGTATCTGGTGGCATGTTGTCGGCGAATGGAGGAATTGGGTAAAACTATACCCATTGAGTCTTCCAATAATAAAACCATTAATAATGTACACTTGGACATAATGTTGGCCGAAATTGAGATAATTACCAAGACACCATTATGTGTACCGCGTTATTTCTTCCAAGTATTACAATCAACACAAATTAAATTATCGATCAGTCCTCAACCACGTAGTGATGGCAAACCGATAAATGTACAATCGGGTAGTAATTTAGTTATAAAAGTGGAAGGAGTTATTCAGCATTACGGTAAGAAACCGTCCCTCTTTCGCAGTGTAGAATCGGTACAATTAAGTTTAGTATCGAAACTGCTGACACCTAGGCCGTCCGGTTCAGAAGGTTCAAAGACTACAAATGATACAGTCACACTAACGCAAACTGTTAAGCCTCAACGAGATTTCTTGTCTGGGAATTTTTTACTACCCATTTCTAGTGGTGGCCACTGGCAGGTGACGCTGGAGACTCATGTTATCGATGAAAATGGTATAACCTGGTGTACCGGTCCAAAAAATACCATGGTAGTGCGTGTATTAGATGATCCAGCTAAAGCACAAACATCTGCTGCTCCACCACCTCCACCACCAACAGCCCGACGCTTTTAGAGCTGTACATTACTTTTAATACAATAAACATTAATACTAATATAGATTTAATTCAGAAATTCATCAAAATCAAAATCGTTTTGAGTGTAGTTTTTATTTTTCACTTTTGGAAGGGATAATAATCTAGTCCACTGTTATAATTATATTTGGGTTTATGTTTACGTTTTCCAATTTCAATCATTTCTTGTACATCCTTACGATATGCAGGTGGCAACAACTCCTCATGTAATGTGCATTCATAGTGTTCGGGTTGTTCAACTTTAAAAATGTGCCGCCTCATTATATCAATGTCACGGCCAAATTCCTCGCGCAAGTCGGCCACTTTGATGGGTGAAACATCGAAATATATTGAAAAATAGCTACCTTCCCGATGTACCAAACCATGTGCACTAATTTTATATGGTAAAGCACGTGATCCCAAGTTTTCCAAACGTCGAATAATGCCGCCTTTGTCCAATATGGACTCTGCTGTACGTTTTAAGGTCGATATTATCTCTGGCTACAACAATTCAGAGCAGGATATAAATTAATTCGTTTTAATTGATTTGAAGGAGTAAACTCACTCTAGGCATTTGCCTTAATAGTAAAGCCAATTCATAACTTGGCATTTTTCTTAAATAATTTATGCAAATAACGTATAAAAAAATGTAATATAAAGCTGTTGCGAATAAAACCGAATATCGACATACATAATAAAAACATCTGTTATATCAAAGGTTTATAAGCAGAGTTGTATTTTTGTTTTATTAATCTTTGCGATGTTTTTGTTATAATAAGCTAATAATTTGTTATGCGTTGTCTTATTTTTCCATCCTTTTTTAAATCATGTTTAAGTTTATTGATAACTTCACTGACGCATTTAAATACAAGTATTAGATATAAAAAGAAAAGTTGATAAAATTTCATTCACTGACATTTGTGTATTTATTATAAAGTAACGATATAAGGAATTTAAAAAATCAATTTGTCGTTGTGAATAAAATTATCGAAACCTTTGTCCATTTAATTGTTGGACTAAATAATAAGGTATTTGTGACAGCTGAACATATTGAAATCCTTGTTTGATTTAAGAAAATGGTGGCGCAATTAAAGGGCGAAAAAATTTCAGGTAATTTTAAGTTGAAATGTAGTTAAGAGATAATCCAATTAATTATATTTAAGTGTTGTCTTATATATTATTTGTATGATGAAATAGTTTTTATTGGAATATTACAAAATGTCTCAACGCGCTCCCGCTTAAGGTATTTTTGAAGTAGTAGTTGTAAAAAACTTATCAAATATGTACGTCCAATGGACAATTGGTTAAAAATGCTGTGAAAAGCAAATATAAAAAGTTGTCACATAATTATAATTTAATTGAATGAAGCCTGTAAATACAAAAAGTTTATTGAACTTTGAATGCATGCATATTTCCAATTTACATATAATATATAATAATATATTTGTGTAAAATACATAGCTGTACGTATCAAGATATGTCTCTAAAAATATAAGTTCCCATAATGTCTACTGTATGGCCTGAATTAATTTTTCCATGGAATTTTTTTGGTAGATGAGGTGACTGGCTCGTTTTTTTTTTTATTTGCTTATTGTAATAAAGTTTGTCAACAGACAATTCACACTTGCCATATTGGTCTCTTTGATGATGTTATTCATAAATAAAAATATCATTAAAATTTCAAATTATAAAATTAATAAACACACCATGCTCTGTTATTATGTGAAAGAATATGAGTGTATGTGTGTGTGTCAAAAGGTATATTTGGTTTAATTTAAATCTTGAATACTCACCACTGATGCATCAACACCCACCCTCTCCATTCTAATACTTCTCACCAGTTGTCAGGATACGAATAGAGTTTTTTATTAAGTGACTGCGCAGTTACCAAAGCAATGCTGTGGTTATTATTCCTATTACTGTTATAAAGAGGGTAATATTTAGCCTAAAAGGCGTTTTAATTCAAACGAAAACTTTTGCCGGTATAGCAGGAAAAAAAATCATTTTACAGACAGAAATCAGTTGTTAATGCAATTCGAAGCGGTAAACTTCAAAGAGGAAATGAATATAGTGTTAAAAATTTTATTAAGCATGTGAGCGATTATGAAAAAAGAAAAGAAATGTTCTAACTAAGGTGTTGATATAAAACAAGAGTATATAAGCTAAATTTAGCTTGGGCCCCAGGTTCCTTCAATCGTCAACTTTACTTTTTTTATACTCTAAAGCCTAAATATTACTTCTTTGAGCAATTTTGTTCATTTTCAATACTAACCAGCTTACAAAGCCCAACACTTTTGGAAATTTCGAAAACTGCAAAGACATGTCTCGACCAGGCTAGACATTTAATATTCGCCGCTCCTTTAGAATATATTATATGTTTATGAACCTCTTTAAAGCTTTTTAGTGGGTGTACAAATTTTTTTATCAATTTTTCAAAATAATTTTTTTCAAGTGGAATGTATGCATGTGCGCGTAAAAATACATTTTATTTTTGTATACGTGCACATAGATAGATAATCATGAATTTACTACCAGAAGAGTTATTAACAACTACTACAGCAAGAATTGTTAAATGTGAAGTGCCAGAGTGTGAAAATGTGATAACGTCTACTGACACTGCTAACTCAATAACAATGCAAGGAACACCAGCAACATCTCAACAACAACAATCAGAGCAACTTCCAACTTCAGTAATCGGTGGACCCAATGTCATTTATTCTGTGCCCGCCAAAGTGACCGCTAAACAAAATCATGAACAGAAACAACAACAACAAGAAATTCAACGGTTGTCCAATAAATTGTCGAAACATCACTTTTTACATGTGAGGCCTATAAAGAACATTACGAATAACAACAGCAGCAGTAACAGTGTTAAGTTGAAAACAAATGTGGGTGCTAGCAGTGCTTTTGGAGTGCTCTCAGTAACGACAACAATGGTTGGCTTCCACCATCACCATCACCATCACCACCAGCATCTATACACTGCGCAGGTACACAAAGAAAAAATATATAAAAAAAAAAAAAAATGAAACGAAGAGAATTTTATAGTAATACGTTATGTAGAAGAGATAACAAGAAATGACAAAAATAAATAAATAGTAAAAGTATATAGTAAGAGCAATAGCAATAGCAATAGCAATAACAATAACAATAAAAATTAAAACAATAAAAACATGGTTCATGGTACATACAGTAGGTGAGAATTTAGAAAATTTGTCATATCCAAGTCTTCAAACACTCTATAGCTCCGTAACTAATATTGATTCCTATTTCTGTCTATGACTGTGTTTATATGTATTTAAAATGTGCACAAAATTTAGCTGTAATGTGCAGACATTATTTTTAATGTGCTGCATATATAAAAAAGCGGACATGTGGGTGTTTTTTGTTTAAGCAATAATGTCCATGTGTGGTCACAAACATAAATATAAACAAAACAAAACCAGCAAATTTTCTTGAAAAATTCATCCACTTTTAAAAACAATCATTTCTTAGATACACATAATCTATGTGAAGATAGAGAACATAAATAAAAAGTAAGCTTGAAAAGAAACTGCCGGTTGTTTCCGTCATTATTTATTGCCGAGCACAGCCTGCAGGCGTTAAAATATCATAATAAACCTTAACACCCTTACTGCCAAAGAATACACGGTATAAGGGCAAGAACATTTTATAACCCTGAATCATTTTTTGCAATTTTTATGGGACTCTTCGTACATACGAAACGTACATACGCAACGTATAAAGTAATTTAGCTAAGATATGATAGAAAACTTTTTTTTTTATATGTAAAATGAATATACTTTTTTATAAACTCACGTAACGGAGAAATTCCAAAGTTTTTCCAATTAAAAAATAAAAATCATTTTTTTATATAATTTTTTTGTTTCTCATTTTTATACAACTATGTTCATAAATTTTATTTTTATAATGAAACGAAAAAATTTCTTCTCGTTTTGTTTCTCATACTTGATTTTTTTCCACAACTATGTTGATAACAGTTTTTTTCACTTTTCCAGCAAACTGAACAAATATTAACAAGTACGTCAAGTATATTTAGCTTTGGTTAATTTTCAAATACCCTCCATCTTTATATATAAATAGTAGGCGTGGCAGGTTTCTAATTATGCTCTTTGTAAATTTTGTTTTATGTAACAACTTACAAGTTGATTAATACGCTAAATAAGATTATTTTATAAATTGTGGGCGTGTCTGTTATGCGTTTTAGGTGATTTTTTGCCTTGTCATAATTACAATACTTTATAGATATATTTTTGTGATTGTGAGAAATTTTTCTTAATTGTGGGCATGGCAATTCAATTTAAATAAGAATCTAAAACCACAATCTAAAAATATTTAAATAAAATTTCAGCTCAATTCTATAAATTTTGTGACCATGAGCCTCTCTACAAGAGAGAGACAGACAGACGGACACATTTCTAGATCTTTTGCCAAGTTTGGCCTTGATATCTAAATTTTTGCAACCGGGAGAATGTTAACTTTAGATAGATAGGTATACAGACATACTTTAATCGGTTCAAAATTATCTATTGATTAAAAATATCCTCCCTTTATAAGGTTCAGATTCTTTCTGGGCGTTTTAAACGTTTTAATTAAGTGTGTATACCTTCGACCCCAAGGTGATTGGAATTGTTTTTGTTTATACAACCTCATTTTTTTGCATTTTTTATAGTATTATATAAAAAATGTACAAAAAAAAAAATGAAAATAAATTAAAGAAGATACTCTGTCTGTGATATTTTTCTAAAAATCTATGTAAACCTATTCATAAGAAATAATATTTAAAATACAATCAATTTAAATTAATCGCGTTCCGCTTAGACAGTCCACCCAATCGCTGGCGACCTACTTATTCAGTTTTATGCATCTCTATTAAAGATGCAATTTCCAGCATTCAACTGAAAAATGTATATAAAGTGAGTATTGTGCTCCATTGATTCATAAAATAAATATTTTTTCAATGGTCTTTGAAAACATCATTTCTATGAAATGAAATTAATGACACTTTACTAAGTGCATACAAATGAAAGAAGAGCATGTGGAAATGCTATATTTTGGTTAGGCCAACTTTTAGATACCCTTTAATATGTATAAATAAATTAAAGTGTAGGATGAATACAATTAAAGAAATCCTTGTTCAGGAGAAAACTCTCATGGATAGAAGTTAGCTTATATTGTTTAAGTTTTACGCTGGGTAGGAATTGAACCTACTTGCCACGGCTTGTCACACTAGAAATACGATGCCAAGGGGGTTTTGTTGTGCCCTCTTTATTAATCATATTTTGTTAAAACTTTTTTCTTCTTATTTTTCATATCATTGTAATATATCGCAGTATTAATCACTTAATTATATCTTATCTGTATGATTTTATAAGTGGTAGCTCTTCACAAGTAATATTCAGCAAAAAAATGTTTATTTTTCTGTTCACGTAGATAAATAGATAAGCACAAAATGCGAACTGATATATGTGTAGCTATTAGTATAAACAAGGAAAAACATAAACTTAAATACGCTTCACATCTATATGCACACTAAACTGACAAACTTAGTATACCCTTTATATTATATGAAGGGTATTAAAATATATCTACGAGATAACATTAGCGTGCATACATGACTTTTCCGTTCATGGTTGTTACACTTGATATTATTTGTAAAATATGTTTAAACATCATTCCTCATTTCAATAATAAGAAAGCAACAACAACAATTTAATTGATGAACAAACCTTTTAAAGGTGAACAATAATATTCATTTTACTTTAACATAAGATTAAGATTCAAAATTTTGAGAAAATTTGCTGAGATACTCCTCTATATATATATATTTTCTGTCCATACTAACTCGAGTTAACTATGCCTGTCTGTCTTTTTTTTCCGGTAGGGACCGAGGCATGAGAAATCTTCATAGATACTGATATGTCCCAATGTCAGCATTTAGTACGCTCTAGGATGCTCTGCACAGGATCCCGATTATGTGATAAGTGCACCTGTGAACACTACCTACGTACTAAAACTCATCTCTTCCGCTTCCATCGCCTCCTGCGGAACTATTGTAAGATATTACTTTGCACAAGGCGATTCCCAGTTACGCCCTTTTCAATTCGAAGAGTTCTGTTCCAACCTCCGCAGTTCTTTGAGGATAGATACAGCTAGATAGATACAGTTATAAACCCCAAAGTGTTTTCCACGTTCGGCATTGTAAAAAGATCGTCTCTAAAGTGACTGCATTTATGAAATACGTGCCCCATTTCAATGAAATTTGGTATAAGGATATATATTGACCTAAAGAGAAACCCTGTTGTAAATATACCGAATAGGACAATTTTTAGAACCCCTTCTCATATCAAAAACAATTGCAAAAAAAGCTTTTGTTAGGCAAAAAAATTTTAATTTTCAATATTTTTTGACAAAATTTGATGAAAAACAGTTAATGTCCTAAATAATTGATTATAATGAATTTGGACTCGATCGGATTAGTTTTAGACCCTCTTCCCATATAATCTCCTAATAGGAAAAAAATCTTGATTTCTTAATATTTTTTAACAAAATGTGACGGAGAATATTTAATTAGCGTAATAATGTGACCATTTTTAGAACCCTTTCACATATCATTATATGTCACGAAGTGACTTTTAAAGCAATTCCCACCATTTACAGATACAATTAAATTAAATTTAGAATAGTTTATGGAACTAAGTGGTGTAAGGTGTAGAGATCGGGCCTGGCCTACCGATTTTAATTTGTTTTTAAGGAAAATTGATAAAATTCATTGTCTTTGAACTGTGTTCTAAACTTGATTCAATTCCTGGACAATGGCTAACGTTTACTAATATTATTAAATAAATTCTTGCATGAACAGTTTTCCTGGCATTGCTTTATAATTAGAAAATGATATGAAAAACGAATATCTACAATAACATTATATATATAGTTGGAACATTCGTGAGTGATGTTGTTATAATCTTCATGGACTTTTTTTTATCGTTTTATAGGTAGTGTTATAAAATCGAATGAATGCTATTTACTGCTTTTTTATATGTATATATTAGCATATATATATGTAGATAAATGTATATATAGTTATATGTCACCTCCTAAGACGATTATCCACGATTCTATTCATTCTTGCATTCTTGCATAATAGACACAAAATCCTTCATTATGTTAAATTAATTATTATATAATTAAGATCAATTTATTTACGTAAATTTTTGTTTACCTTTTATTGTTAATTTGATTTTTTGTTCTCTGAAACTTGAAAAGTTTTCTTTTGATTAATAATGAAAAAATCTTCCCTACAAATACATTGAGATGTAGAGGTTTAAAGATTCATTATTAACTGTAATAAAATATTTCTTTCATAATTTTGCATTACACGCAATTTCAAGCAGATAAACTATGGTAAGTGTGCTCAGATTTCAGCGCACTCAGGTTCCTTCTTATTTAATGGTTTCTTTTTGTAAGTTTTTACGTGTACATTCATTCATATATATGTTTAAGTATGTTGATGACAAATTTGCATTTAACTTAATGTTTATAACTTAAGAAATATACAAACATATGAATACATAAAAAAAAAAAATGCTGAAAGAAGAGAGAAAACATGACTAAAGGTTTCCCGTTTAAGATGCAAGTGAAAAATCAGTCAGACAGATTTTTATAGTGACAAATGTTCGTTTGCTTAAGAGTTTTGTATAAATTTTAACAGTGAGTATAATACGGTATACATCTGTTTACAATATTTGTGAAAATTTACATATATTTAGTTAACCATTTGTTTGGAAAAAGCTTCTTCCAATTGCTCTAATAGAATGTACTTCCACAAATATCATTTAGATTGGTGATGGAATGTAGGCGCGGTTAAAGGAAAAATTTTCTTAAAAAAGTGAACAAATGAGTAGCAAAATTTTTATTTAGCTGATCGTTAGTTCAAAAAATGTTGGAGTTTCTCATTTTCTCTTTATTCTTATATCTTGAAAGGAACTGACAAGCCCCAAATCTTTAGAGTGAGAAAAATAAACGTTTTCTAGGATCTTTGAAATCAGTTTCAGATGCGAACATTTCCGATCTCAAACGATTTATAACATTCTCTGCTTACATGTATTTTTTTTTTGTTAATTGTGGGCGTGTCTGTAATTTGACAAAGTGAATTTTTGGCACATCCATAAAGGAGGCAATATTAAAAATGTTTACCAAATTTCAGTGTCATAGATAAATTTATGTGACTGATAAATAGATTTTTGTCAATTGTAGGCGTGGCTTTTGACCCAATTTAAATCAATTTAAACTAAAAGTCCCTTTACCAAATTACCTTCAATATCTCAAAATTTATAATTAACAACAACAGTCAAACACACAGACTCCCGGACCCACATGTCTAAATCGACCAAGTTTTTGATGCTGATCAAGAATACATATACTTTGCACAGTGTCGGACGCCTTCTTCTGGGTACAAAGTAACAAAATATTTATCACATGCATCATGAAGCCTGGAAATAAATGATCAATTTATCAATACAATAAGATGCTAACAATTTTCAAGCCGCCATATGTTTCGTTTAACTAAGCATTCAAATATATATTATATATAAGCATATGCTTCTGTCTTTTAAACATTAAAATGCCAAATTTATGTTTGAATAGATAAAGACAAGAAGACGGCGATTAGACACAAAAGCGCATAAGCAGCACAGAGCCAGACAAACAAGATTACACTGCACACACCATAAATATCAGGCAACAATTCAATTAGAATTGCAACATTCACACAAAGATATATGGATAGGAAAGGAGCAGAGAGAGAGACAGAGACGCAGATACAAAGATCATAGCATTCACGTGACATCTTGAGCTTGATATAAAAGTTTAAAGAATTCTTAGGAAAAAATAATAATAACTACACTGTTGTGTAATAAATTTTATCTTTAAATTTTGATTAATGTAAATTTTTACCACTCCCACTAACACTCTATAAAACCTACAAAGCTGTATTGTGTCACTGAGCTCAAGATTTTTGGATTTTTTATTTATTCATAGAACAGTTCAGTGGGAGAGACTCTACTTCGTTTTAGTTTTTATGGTTTTTTATTTGATATTTAAGGGCAATGCAAAGATTATCAGAATTCTTCAATTGTAACCTTTTTGTCACTTATTCACATATTGAAGGATCAAATGGGTATCTTACCACATTCTCCCCTTCAACTTGTCAAATTTCGTAGAAAGTTCTTTTAAAAAAGTCACGCTTTCGGCTTTATTTGATATAAGAAAAACAAATGTTCATCAATATACATTTTCAGTTGTATATATATATGTGTAAATACTTTCCTATATGTGTGCTAAGATGGAGAGAACGGCAATGAAGATAAGACCCCTTGTGTTCTACTTGACTTACAAGTGCTAGAAACACACTTTACACAAAAGAATTGTAAAAATAAACGCTTAAATGATATGAATGAAGTCTACGACTAATTGGTTATGCCATAAGGTTCATTATCCTCCTTTTTTTATTCCTCCCAACAAAAGCAAAGTAAATTTCACACTGAGAGAATTTTTTTTATAAAATTTTATTTATCATTATTATCACGTTTTTCTCTATTTTTTCTAATTAAATATTTATTTATTGTTCAATAAAAATGTGTTTAACAAACACTTTAAGCTTTTTAAGGGAAATTTATGAATATGTTGAATGTGTAGGTGGGTGTTCTACTATCATGTTTAAATGTTAAATAAAAGATTCGAAATCAAATTGTTAGCGTTTGAACAAGAATGACTACAAATGACTGTCAAATCTAAACTACCCTCCACAGTTATATGTAAACTGTGTTATGTTGTATGTAATTATGAAATTTAGGTGACTATATATGTAAATATGTTTTACTTTAAAGTTTGACTTATCACCACATAGAATTTTGTTAAATTTTGGGCGTGGCTTTTTCATAATTTCATCTCTTGAAAAGTGTAAATATTTTTATTTCCATTTCATCGCTTTTTTGTAAGTATATACAGATGCTGCAAACAAATACAGTATACCCCCTAAAAAATTGCAGAAAAAAAAAATTAAATTTTTATTTATTTTATTTTTATTTATGTACCCTCCACATTAGACAATGGGTATACTAAGTTTGTTATTCTGTTTGCAATATCCAGAAGAAGGCGTCAGAGACCCTTTAAAGTATATACATTCATGATCAACATCAAAAATGTGTCTATCTATGTAGTCATGTACATGTCCTTGTGTCCGTCTGTTGTTGACATTCTAACAGTCGCAAATTATGGGATATTAAGCTGCACAGATAATTTTAGTTTCTGCACGCAGTTCGTCATTTAATTTGGGCAAAATTGGACAATAGCCACACCCACAATCGACAAATATCTATTAATCTTCTACAAAAATTTGACCTAAGAACTTGAAATGTTGTACGTATTATACATCGGTATGCCAAAAATGGGCATAGTCGAATAATAGATACGCTGACAACTTGCAAACAACCATACTCCACCTATAACTCGACTTGAAAACAGAACGTAATACGTACAGGGCGTAATCGTATGCATGCCATGCCCTTTTTTGTTTGTAGAAGTGGAGGGTATTTAAGATTTGGTCTAAGCCAAATTTAGTTTTCTTACTTGTTTGTTTTTCCTTTTCATTTAAGTTCATCGGTGCATTTCCATAACTTAATTCTAAGTTGTTTATTTATATATTGAACTTAGAGTATACTAGAGCCACAGGTGATGTTATCATCGAGTGCATGATTCATTTCATTGGAAATGTTTTTTTCGTTTGAAATAGTTGATTATAAACAAAACTGGCATAGATATGTATACATACATATATACGGACATGCCTGTGTTATTAAATGTTTATGTTATTATTTAAATCATGATTTTATTAGAATTGAAAATTTAAGAAAAAATTCCAATCTACACATTTTATCATAAAATTATAATACATTGTTGTTTATGGTTATGTTTGTGTGTTTGTCGTTGATTCCCCATCTGTGAAGTACATCTTCTCCTCAAAAAAAAAAAAATTTTAATTGATTTTAATATTTTATATGCTCATGACTAACTGCATAGTGTTAAAATTTTTACACGCTGCATCACTTATGGCAAATAGTATATTAACTGTTCAATTATACCGATCGTTTTAGAATCAAAATCTGAGTTGATCCGTCTGTCTGTCCATGTCAATTTCTGCACAATTGAGATACCTCTCTCCATATAAGGTTTTATTATGGTGCTGGTCTTTATATGGCAAAAAATTGCCATTCTCAATACTTGTTGACAAAATTTGACAAAGAATACTGAATTAGCTTAATAATGAGATGAAAAAATTTGGACTGGATTGGGCCATTTTTAGAACCCTTCTCCATATAAAGACATTTTACGAAGTGACTTATATATCAATGTCTCGCGTAGCTTAATTGTTGAAACAAAGTAGTGTAGAGTATTAAATGTTAGAGCCTGACCGATTATAATATTCACTTGTTTCTTTTTTTTTTTATGGAGCTATTAAAGATAACACTTTATTGTCAATTTAAAACACTGTCACAAACACTCATATAGTTATTTATAAGTAAGAGGAAGTTTACCCTGATTTAACTAAAAAATACATGATAGTGAAGCAAGCAATACTCCTTTCACAACACTGCATAATATCAGCTTTCTTTGGGATTAGTGTTATGATAAATTTTTTCTTTCTTTTTAACTTTCTTTTGTGGTCTTTTTTTTTTTTGTTATTGTTACCATCTCTTTTTCTTACACTAAATAAATCTGTTTAAAAATCTGTGTGTTGCCAAAATAAATACTTACAATTCAACCCAACCCAACCCAAACCTATGTGTTATGTGTTCAATGACCCTTGACATTGACTCATTGTATCATTTTGAAATAGTTTAAAATTTCGTTACATGACCTTATTGGGCATCAAATGCATCTTATATCATGTGAATATATGTGTATTTAGTAAGAATATTTTGGCGGGCATTTAAGATACAGATGGCCACAAGAAAATAATGCTAAAATGATAAATGAGTAATAGCTGAAATTGGCTTAGACCAAATCTTGAATATTCTCCGCATTTTTAAGTTAAGTGTGGGCAAGCAATTGCGGTGTTTCAAACTAACCGCATAATGTGTGTTGAATTTTAAACTTAAAGATGGAATTATGTACTAAATATTTTTTTTTGTAATTTGTGGGCGTGTCTGTTATACGAACCCGTTCATTTTTAGAACATTAAAAATAAAAATATATGTTTTACATTAAATTGCAACTTTGTAGTGTTATACACATTTGTTAATTGTTGTCGTGGCTGTTAACCGATTTTGCTTATTTTAGGATAAAAAATGTCTGTAGTTTAGTTCGATTTATCAATTTTTACGACTATGATTATTACAATAATAGAGAAACATACAGACAATTCTAAATTGATTCAGTGTACCCCCAGCTTTTGTATAGAATGTAAAAACTGTTTTGGACGTGGAAGGATAGGTTCAGATTTTAATGCCAGCGCATGTCTCTACGTAATAATAAACTTGTGTACAGGAAGTTGTAAAAAGTACTATTCCATTATTGTTGTATTAATATTTTTACAAAAAGGTGAACAGCATTGGATATACAATATGATAACCAAAGCGTCCTTGTGAAATGCTCTTTACAATGCAGGTTCTTTAGTGAGGGCCATATATAACCCAACTCCGGCTGAATAGTCATATAATTGTTGTGAAACAATGTAGATGAGACAATAGCAACATGCGTGCAGCTGAGAAACATGTTACCAACTTTATGGTATAATGAAAACGTTTGTACTTCAGTTTGAAAAATTAGTTAGTTCCATAAGATACTTGCTGGGTTACGGTTCACATTGGAGCGGAGTTAAAGAAAATCAGATCGTCTAAAAAAACAAAAACATTAACACATACAATGAAATAATAATTAAACGAAAAACGCAAAGATAACAGATAATTTTTTTTTTTTTTTTGAATAAAAAAGTAAGCATTACGGTGAAGTGAAGAAGTAATTTAAAAACTGTGGAAGCGGCATTTTTACGATGATGCAGTATAATAAAAGCAAAACAAACTGAAATGGAGATTAAATCGTACACGTAACCATATAACCGTAAAAATTGCGCATACAATCGCAAATGCAAAAAAAAAAACAATCAAAATTTGAAGGAGTTTTGCTTATGTTTTTGGGATTTTTGGCGGGTTCTTACTAAATGCCAAAATTTGTGTGTCTCATGTTTTAAACTTGTTTTAAAAGCGGCTTCTTTTACTTTGATAAAAAAAAAACAAAATAAAATAAAAATCATAAAAGAAAGAATGATTTTAAATAAAACAACAACAACAACAACATTTTGTATAAGAATAATAATTTTTTGAATGAGAATGTAAAAGAAGAAAGTGTAAACAATAGGTATCGAGTTACTTCTTACATTATATATAAATTTATTGTCCTGGATAACTCACAGTACTCGCTTTTTATTTGCAAGATGTAAAATGTATTTTATTCTATTAATGAATTTCCTTTGGTTTGATAAAAAGTTTGCCCAACTGAAGAATATTTTTTTGTAAAATGTTGGATAAATCAGATGGTTATTGCTCCTTGGATTACGATGTGCCCATAACGAGGCCGACAAAAATCAACAAGGTGGGTACATAATATAAAAAAGACAAATAGTTAAAGTTTCAAATCAAATTGTGTGTGGAAGCAAAGTTGTAGTGCTTTACTTTTAAAGCAAGAAAAATTTTGCAAAAGAAAAAAAAACTATAAACTCGGACATATTATCTCCTTCGCTTAAGTAATCTTTATACCCTCCACCTAAAATACTAAAATATACCAAATTTGACATTATATTTGCAACAGTCAGAAGAAAATCTTAGATATACTTGATCAGCATGAAAAATTAAATTGACCTAAAATGTCATGTATGTCGGATGTCTGCCTATTATTGACAGTCTCGCTATTGTAAATTTTGACTCTTCTAGACATAAATTGCGTCAAGAATCACGGCATAAATCTGCCATAAAAATGGAGCTATAAAGTTACATATTTATAATTATCTCATTCATGTATGTGCCAAAAATGAGTATGGTCGGTTAAAAAACTCGCCCACTATCGACAAAAATCTATATATCTGCCACAAAAATTGACCTATGAACTTGAAATTTAGTATCTCATCCTTCAATGTGCAAAAAACAGGCGTGGTCGTATATTTACAAGCTGATAGGTAATATAAACTCTATCAGAGAGAGTAATCGTGTTCTTGCCACGCCCACTGTTTTTATATTGTTGTGTAGGGTATTTACATATTATCTCTGATATTTCTCTCTTTTTTAAACCTCAAGACGTTCAATGATACAATTTCGTATATCATTTAGCCGAGGATTGCCTGCTTAAGTATAAATTCTTACATAGTTGTAGGTGAATTTATGAGAAAGGTTGTTTGTTTGTTTTCAATGGAACATCATCATAAGATTTGTTCTCAAGCAGCTGCCTTGGACAGTTATACTACAGCTATTAATTTTTCCTACACGAATACATACATAGTTTTATGTAAAGTAGCCGAATAAGCAATAAACTCTTAAACGAACATTATATTTGTGCATAAAAAAGCCAACATTGTCACCATAATTATTGCACAGATACGCACACACAGATAAGAGCATATTTATACGTATACATAGATTTTAATTTATAGCTACTGACATATTGAGATTGAGACATAAATGATGGGAGAAGGAGTAGAGGGGAAGGAAAATTGAAACATCTGTCTATTCATTAAGTACACACATTAATTTAAGTATCAGTTGTACGAATGATCTGCTATTTCAAAATGGATGGATACCACTTCAAATAATTTGTGTTCAACACATACTCTACTCTGAAATATGACATAAGATGAAAATGAAGGAAACCCTATGTAACCTATGTGTTCAATAATATCTTTAAAGATTTATATCACATCAAGATAATTGTGGTTAATGCCATGGCGCGTTAACATTTCTTGCCATTCTAATGCATGGAGTGTTGAACAAATGCATAATTTATCTATAAATATGATTAAATAGTCGGCAACATAATCCATCCATCACTGGGTTTTTTTCTATATATCTCATATTTGTTGGTATATTGCTAATGCAGTCTTGATGTGCCGGTAAGCTTGGAATGGATTCTAATATGAATTATATGTAAACTGCAATTATATAGATTGTAGCACGTTTTACTTTAAGAGTTGAGAGATTTTTCACAGTTAACGATTGATTCAATTACCCCCTAAGGTTGATCAAAATGTTAGTGGATAATGGCAGGGAAGGACGCCTACAAATTATGATTATTTTATGATGTACATATCTATCTATCACTGTCATAAAGAAAAACCCACAAAATTGAATTAAGCGGAGTCAGGTATCAGCCATGCTTACAATTGGCAAAAAGTCCTTTGGTGGGATTTGGTTTGTAGTGTGACAAATGCTGTAAAATTCATTGAAAAAAGACGCAATTCCATATAAACAGAAATTCTTGTTTTGATACTCTTCAGTTGCTATAGATTTAACCATGTCCGCCTGTCTGTCCATGTTCATTTGTGTGTAAGCTATAGAAAGAAATTGATATATTTCAATGAAATTTGTTACAAGGACATGTATTGACCTCAAAAGGAATCCTATTAAAAATGAACTGAATCGAACCATTTTTAGAACCCCTCTCCTTAGTAGGAAGTAAGGTCTTTATAGGGCAAAAAATCGCAATACTTAATATTTTTTGACAAAACTTGATGAAAAAAAAGATATATATCTAAAAAAATTGGCTTCAACAAATTTGAACCCGATCGAACTAATTGTAGAACCTCTTCCCATATAATGATAGATCACGCAGTGACTTTCAAAGCAATACCTCTGATACAACTAAACTCTATAATGGTACAATATTTGTGTATTCCTACACTTGGCAAATATTTATAGATGTTATATTAAAAATTTTTATCTTAGATTTTCTACACTGTGCCTGCATAGAATTAATGATACAACATGTATCAAAAGATCGACTATCAAATGGTATTGAACAACGAAACGAGTGAATGGTTGATTGGATCATGCATCAACATGCTCATGTTATTGATTGGTGCATGTATGTCAATTTTATATGACACATGATCCAACATCCATCCATCTATCATTTGCAAAAAATAAAAACGAACATGACAAGAAAACAATAACAATAACATTCACAATAACAATAACAAAGATTATATTTAATTTTAGGAAAATTACCATAAATTTATGGATAATGTAATATAATGAAAGAAATGTTAAATAATAAAAATTAATTACTTCCTAAATACACATATCACACGCACAAGTATGCAGCGGAAGAAATTGAAACTTTTAAGTTAAAAATCACATATTTGGAAAGAATATTTAACAAAACTTAGTAAACCAACCATCTTATGTGGAGAGTATAAAAATTGAAAAAATGAAGGCAATGATCGATTGGTATAAGAAAAACTGTAATTACTTAATATAAGGTGGATGGAGGCATATATTATTTCAGGGTATTCAATTAGATTAGATCAAAAATCAGTTTCTTGTAAACAAAAACAACAAAAATTTTATGATTGTAAGCGTGACTCTTAATAAATTTTAGTATGAAATTTGATATGGATGTATCTGTATAGCTCAATATATACGATCGTGAGAGTGTCAACAACAGATATACACACGGACATAGGGACATACAGGTCTACTCCTATACATACGTTATACAGTCTGTAGCTTCCTTCTGGGTATTGCTAATGAACGACAAACTTAGTATACCGTAGTATCTCACGTGAACAGTATAAAAATGTTGTATTTATATATGAGACAGACCCGATTGTAGGCTGACTCATCAAACGAATATTTACGTATTTACGAAAACAACAACAACAACAACAACAACAACAACAACAACAACAACAACAATCCACAACAAATTTTGTAAGAATTTTATAATATATACTCATACACACATCAGATAACATAGCCATACATACGGGGGGTCTTTTAAATGTATTCATTTGGTATAAGATACAGAAGCACCTTAACCTTCAAAACGTCTACGCGCTAAATTGAAAGCATTCTTTTTATTTTTTAGTTTGTACAAGTGATGAACATTACAATACATACACACAAATGTACAAACACAAAAATAAGGAAAAATATTCTTTTAAAGCTAATGTATCTTCCACAGAAAACAACCATTAAAGAGTTGCAACAGAAGAGATGTTGATAAAGAAAGAAATTACTTTTACAATTTGTAGAGAGCGCGTGTTTTAAATTTTAAAACAAAACGGTTAAGAATTAAATATAATAAAAAAAAAAAACATCAACAATGCATTAAATAACTAACATAGTTGCTTAAACGTTTTTGTGATTTATAATAAAAAAAATTGTACAAATTGTAAACAAGGGCGCTCACAACTTTTGCGTGTTTCAGGAGTGTGCGTGTCAAACTTTTTGTTGTTGTTTGTTTGATATTTTAAGGCTTTAACCAAAAGCATAACAGCTTGCGTGCCAGAAGTAACAAAATTTCTGTCAAGTTTGCAAACGATATTTGGATTTTTGCAACCGGAAGAATGTTAATGGCAAAGAAATATACAGAGGATGGACAAAATGATATGAACACCTGACCTAATGCGTTTCGCAATTGCAGCTTTTCTTTCCCATCGTACTGTTTTTTTTTTATGAAAAACAGTTTTATTCAAGTGAATGTTGAGTTCTGCTGTCACTTTTCCGCGCTAGTTTTATTTTGCATTGCTTGGCCACAATTTTAATGTTCGTCGATCTCTTTGTCAGTTAACTTTGAGTTTTGCCCACCATTCCTCTTCTCCAATGATGTTTTAACATGTTTTGTGTATGCTGTTATTACCTTGGATAGTGTCGCTCCCGCTAACCGAGCACCAACGATTTGCCCTCTTTCGAAGTCTGAGAGATCACACACTTCATCGATCGCTTATTTTAACCGCCGTAGAATAAAGCATATAACTTATACTATATGTTATTGCATAGTGTTCATATTATTTTGTTCATTCCTTGCTGAAACGATTCAGAATTTGATGCTAATCACGAATGTAATTTATAAGAATAACTTGTAGAGTCTCCGATGTTTCTTTTTCTGGCTGTTACCAATGCTTTGACGAAGTGAATATTGCCCACGATGACAAGTACAATAACTTTGAATTAATTAAATACATTGGCAACTTACGAACGATATGATAATATTTGTGTATATTAATTAATACATTTCTACAAGTCCTTGACTTATATTAATTGTGTTATCGTCATGTGTTTACTGTACGTATTTATTGTAACTACAATTGTATGACATGTGTTTTTCGAACAAATTGAAAATTGTAATTTATTTACTATTTGTACATTATTTGCTGCACATACGATAAATTAAATATAAACACAGCAGTGAAAACTTGAAATTACTTAATTAGAGGGTAAAATAGCTCAGAGCTTCTATTGTCATATTTTGACTATTTTTCGATTTCTATTGTTTTTGTTTTTTTTTGGCTTTAATAACTTAATGTGTGTATTTCTTATTGTAATTTTAATTTGAAATGAGAGAGTTACATATGCTGCAGGTAACTTAATATTGACTCATTAGTGTACACATACCCAGCAATTAACTGAGAAAATATTTACATGCACGACAATACAAGATTTAATGGCAGTGTAAACGTGTTTTTAAATATGAATATATTTTTAATGTATAACATATAAAAATTTATTACAACAAATACACACCACATTTCAAACAGTGGGTGTGGCAGATACATACGCCCACTAATGGTGTCAGTCTGTATAACTCAATATCTCAAAATTTTCGACTGTGAGTAAGTTGGTATCCATGAGAAACTGCTGTAGAAGACTGATACCTTCTTCTAACTTTTAAATAGAATAACAAGCATATGTGAAGGTATTGTATAATTAATAATAAGTACTTTAGCCTTGATACAGTACATAGGAATGACATTTGTCAATAACATTTTCCACCTTAACGTGATTACTTTTAAAACAATTCAGTATACGGCCACATGAATTTACTTAGATATTAAGGTTGATTAAGTAAATATATTTATTTTACAAACTTGTTCAAACTATGCAGTACCTTGAAGTTATAATTCTGTTCTACTCCCCCTAACACCATAAAACCGATTAGTTTAATTATTATTTTTTTTTTTTGTAAAAAGTTCAACTACCTCTTCTCCTATATAAAGCCACACACAGTCAACTAAAACACTATGAAGAGGAGACACGTATGATTATCACCCTGTTAAACAGTTTGATAAATCGAGTGAGTATATACTAAAGATGATTGTTTACGTTAACGTGTAAACAATAGTGTTGTTTATATGGATTGATGTTTAATGAAAATATATATGGGCACAACCGCAAATTATCCACCATTTAATGGATACTTTCCCTCTTATCCATTCAATGTCATGTTCATAACGAAAAATGCATTTTTTTTGCCACCATTTGAAAAATTTTCTATAATTATTTATTTTCTAATTTCTAATTATAAATTTTTTTAATTCTCTAATTCATTTTAATATTAATCTATCCGTCCGTCTGTCCATGTAAATTTGTACACAAGCTAGAGATCGCATTTTTAAAGACATTTCCACGAAGTTTGGTACAAGATCATATATTGGCCCATAGAGGTACCCTATTAAAAATTAACCGATTTGGATTATTTTTTGAAGCCCTCCTCATAAAACGAATGGAAGCCTTTATATGGCACAAAATCGAAATTCTTAATATTTTTCGACAACATTTTAGAAATACAGTTAATTAGCTTTATAATTGGGGCTGAAACAAGTTTGAACCCAGTCGGACTTAGAACCACTTTTCATATAACTTATTAATATTATTGCGTTCATGTGGATTGGAATGCCCCATATATTTCCTAAATATGTGACAACGCGTTTGCGTGCTGTAGTCGCCACCTATCCTACATATTTACACTCAATATGCATGTGTCATAACTCAAAAACGACCATAACAACAACAACAACAACAACAACAACAAAAGCAATAATAAAAATAAATTTGTTATTAATGTGTTGAAAACATAATAATTTTGCGTTTGTTCAATGAATACGTAAAACGTAAAAACAACACGGACGCATAAACTCTAACCATCTTACAGCTAGAAGAGAATACGTGCATACGTTCATTATTGGACTCAAATATCAAAAAGAAGACAATACTTGAATTCATTACTATAAGTTCGCCAATATGTAACTTTGTCGTCTGAAAATATACTTGAATTGACAAGCACACCAATCCAGTGGATAATGTTGATTTTACTATAGCGATGGAATGCAGAGGTTGTGTTTATACCCAACAATCATATAAATAACGTACAAACAAGTGCAGAAAATTCGTGAGGTTTGTATGCCCATTGTTAGCATTGGTAGTTTATGAGTTCATTATAACGTGCGTAACTGCTAAACTTGTTGGCTACTTTTTCTCATCGTTTTTTTTTTTTTTTATTATTGTAAACAAAGCTCTTTGAAATATGCCAGACATTGATTTGCATTCTAAAATATTTAATAAAATATGTCTGTATGTAGTATGTATATATGTAAGAATGGACCTGTGAAAAGTCAAGATTAAAGATGTGAACTGACAATCATGCATACCTAGTCTTATGGGCCTTTTATGGAATAATGCTTAATATATTCTCTATATAAATTATTTAAGATCTTCAATTTAATCGTCAAAAAAATAAGCAAAACTAGCTACAACTATTAAGTAGTATGTTATTATTGAAAAACTTATTATATTGTACGAGCGGGCTCTTAAAACGTTTACAACGCCCAGAAGTAGATACTGTAGACCTCTTAGGAAATATACCTTCTGAATTAGCATCGGAAACAGTATGGTTTTATAAATGTCTGTACGTCCACGTATGACTGTGTTTGAGAAAATCATTTTTACGGTTGCATTAATTTACGTTTAGGTTCTAAACTTGGCTAAGGTTTAGTAGTCTCTCTCATTTTCTAGGATGATTGGTTTTGAAATTGAACAAAAACGGTAAACAGAGCAATAAAAACTGAAAAAGAGAAATTTTTTTCAAGGAATCACTTATTACTTCTGTATTACTCATAGAGTATAGAAAATTTATTAATGTATAAACTCCTTAGAGAGCTTTGGTGTCTTGTTGGTGGATATTCAAGTGACTTGACCTAAATCGAATATATTAGTTTTACTTTTTTTTTATTTTTCATTTAAGTTGATTAAAACTTTCACTTCATTTCCTCCAATACAAAATCAATACGCAAGTTTCACATAAATTATACATTTATTCAAAAATTATGACATTTCAACACTTCAATGTAATGGTAGTCATTATAATACTCAACGTATAAATAAATAAAAAGCATCGAATGCAGAGGTATAAACTAGAATTAGGGACGATCTACGTTGAAGTGTAGAGTAAGCAATTTATTCACTTAAACTTTAAGCAAATATCATTGAAAAGCCTAGACTTGATGATGTCTGTACTGCTACGTTCTTCTTTCCTTAAAACAATTCATAAAAATACGTAAAAATTTAGGTATAATTGGTTTAGTAATATCTTGGTTATATCAATGTATATAAATATTATTTGTAAGTACAGTTTATGAATGGAAACATCTTTTGTTTCAGAGTTTATTGCATCGCATTTGTTTATATTCAATACCCACTTATGTACAAGAAGGACTATCAATACTTCTTTCAAAATTCAAATTTTTTTTGGATGGACTGAAAGAAAGTTTTCCATTGACACACACGCGAGCCTTATTAAAAAAAATTCAAAATTTTTTTCTAACCATTAAGTATATGAAACTTTCTACAGCTTTTTATGTTTCTTTCTGATTGTTGCAAATATTTTGATCAAATCAGTACAGCCTTAATATAGAGGGTATGAAATTTGTATAATAAATATCATAAATCTCTACACTTCTATATGGTATGCCTGGCAGCTTTAGATGGTATACTTGTTTGTCTCATAGTATATAAATATGTTTGTACATGTTAATATTCAATTAGCAACATGTTCTGTACGTCAAGAAAAAAGAAAAAAGAAAAGAATATCATAAATATTGTTCATGAAGAAAACGAATATTAGCCAATTGTAACTCTCTCCTCTTTGGTACCCAGTTGTGAATTTATGAAGATACCACAAAATAGATACAAACATACGTGTGCCTATATGCTGTAGTAAATGTTTACATAGGCATATCCTACCTCAAAGCAAGTATGGGACACTCCATACAAGACGACATTACCATGGATTTCTATAAAAGTTCTTTTTACGTTTTGATGATATGTTGAACTGTGTAGTAGTTTCTGGACTTAGACCGCTTTTTAAATTCTCTGAGAGTAAATATATTTGTAATCACAAATGGGCGGGACTTTATAGCATTATTCAGCATAAAAATCGATAATAATTAAAGGTGAGTTGTGGCATTTGCCGTTTAAAAGTTATAAGCATCTGCACAAACTTAATATACTCTGTCACAAGTAATGCAGGGTATAATTAAAAGCATCAATGACGTAAATCACACCAATTGGAAATAATAAATGGGAGAAATGAAAAAAAAGTCTTTGAAATAATTTCCGTTTGTTTATTTAAGAAATTATAAAATGCGGAAAATAGAATAATTTTTGTGTCAATTAAAAACAAAATCACACAAAAATTAAATTGTCATTGACGATATATTTATTGTATCTACATACATTTTTCGCGTGATGAGTTAGAGTAGTGGTAATAAACTTTGGAATTATAATTAATTTAACATTTTTTCTGAAGTTCCTATGATAGCTACTATGCGCTTTATATATACCTTTGTAAGATTCAGCAAATTCTTAGAATTTCTTCAAAAACATTTACTAGAAGAACACAAATTAAACAAGTAAGAAAACTAAATTTGGCTTAAGCCAAATCTTAAATACCCTCCACATTTACAATAGTGGGCGTGGCAGGTATATGATTACGCCCTTTAATAATGTATGTACTGCATATCAGTTTGTAAGTCGAGTTTTATGTTGAGTATGGGCTTTTGTAAATTATAAACGTATCTTATATCTGATCATGCCCATATTTGGCAATTTTTTGTTGATTGTGGGCGTGTCTGTTATTTAACCATGCCCATTTTTGGTACATCGATGAATAGAGTAATTGTAAATATGCGTACCAAAAATCCACTTAATAGCTCAATTTTGTGGCACATAAATAGATTTTTATTGATTATGTGGGCGTGGCTCTTGACCGATTTTTTCCATTTTAAGTAGCGATCTGCTATCAACTCAGCTTGTTACTCTAATCAACAATATATATACTTTGTAGGGTCTCTAATACCTCCTTCTAGGTGCTGCAAACGAAATGACAAACTTAGTATACCCCTCATCTATGGAGGTTATAAAAAATAATTATAAATAATTAGCAGATTCCTCTTCAGAGTTTCTTTAAAACGTTAAGCATCAAACAGCTCACCATCAGTTTTTAAGAACTAAGTGGACTTCTCCTACAATGTTTGAGTCACTATTTAGATGCCAAATCTTATCATAACCACATTAACCTTGATTTCTTACGTTAAGTTTGGTTTTGTATTCTTACAAAAAAAGTTATTTCTGACTTTTTTTTATTGAAGTTTCTCATTTTATCACGTTTTTCTTTGTTGATCTAATTTGCAGAAACTTTATGCCAAAGCGTTGTATGATAATGTGGCTGACTCACCCGATGAATTGGCCTTCAGAAAGGGCGACATTCTAGCCGTCATTGAGCAGGACACCGATGGTTTGGTTGGCTGGTGGTTGTGCACATTAAATGGCCGTCAGGTAAATGTCAACTTTTTTTTTTGCTTTTTATGCTCTGCCTATTAAAAATGCTTTTAATAATGAAGTTATACATATACATATAAACATTGTACTGTATTTACTTAGCATAACATAACATATAGTTTGCCTGTTTTAACAAAGACCAACATTTTGTTTGGTATAGAAAATTGAAGACAAGTGGTAGTAAGGAAAAGTTTTTGGATTGAAGCAAAATTTATGCAACCAGGAGAATAATTTCTACATGCAGACGTACAGACATTTGTATAGTATAGCCTTTATCCTATTTCTTGGTATTACAAAGTGATATGACAGACAACATAGAGATAATGGGTATAAATAGAGGCAAACCATTAAACATTTTGATATGTTTGGGAAATTTTGTGAAAGGCATCATTTTAGAAAGCCCTACAGCGAAAAAATTTACACAAATCAAATTTGAAATACGTTCACACAAAAAGGTTAAAAAGGTGAGATAAGTTATACATCATGTTCTCATGGTCTGTCATTAAATAATATATTAGATGGCTAGCAAATTTACATAACTTTCAAAGTATAAATTGTGCGTTTTGTGTTGAATCATCAGAGTTTTTATTGCAGGGATTTTTTATACTCTACACATAAGATAAAATAATACCAAGTTGGTTATATCATTTGTTGATAAAGGATGCATATATAAGAGATATATCTGGGTCGCGTAACACAAACACGCCCTAAATTAACAAAAATATCTTATTTGTTGGAGGGTTCGGCTTGTTAGTTGATACGTAATACCAAAACTGTAATCAGATATATGCCGCGCCTACTGTTTGTATATGGAGCTCAAACGTATTTCGGATTTGGCTTAAGTCGAAGTTACTTATTTTCCTTTACAAAACCTATATTACGCATAAGAGTATTTTATTAATGGCCATTAAATGACGACAGGCACGATAATTTTAAATCAATTAAAATTTCATTAAAAGGAAGGGGCATGGAGAGAAAGGCAGAAGCGGAATAGCATGCAAATAACAAACTGTGTAAACGTAGCCATGTCGTAGCCTCAAATTGAACGGCAAACCCATTTATAAATGCCATAAATATGTATTCAAGGTTAAGATAAAATGATTTTCTCCTTGAAGGCAACATTTGGCTATATGTCTAGATAAATAAAAAGCATTTCACAAATATGAGTCTTAGACATAAATTCCATTTAATTTTTATTTATCCTTTTCAAAATTAATTTTAGGGTCTTTGTCCAGGCAATCGTTTAAGAATATTAAATTCATATGATTCCGGTTGCTTTTCACCATCACCAGCTTCTTCGCCCTGCCATTCATTAGCCGCCAGTACTGCTACGTTGAATAGTTCTATATGTTCAGCCGATATTTATGAAAACACCTCAATTATCAGTAGCACTGGCAGTCAAAGTAGCACGAGTACGAATCGCAGTGGCAATGGCGGTAACAATCCAAATGGTAGTGTGGGTAGTAATGCTTACATTAGTACCAGTCAATTACAGTTAAATACCACAAATGTCGGCCACGCAAACGCCACCAATAGCTATTTACAAACCCAAATACAACAGAGGCAGGGAACGAGGAGATCATGGCATGTGTCACCTAATAAGGTATGTTTGCAGAACTGAAGATTTATAAATTTTAATTTTTTTAATTTGTAATTATTATAAAACGTCACATTAATGTAGGAAAAGTTTAATAGCTTTAGTTGGCTGAGGTAAAATCTTGAATATTCTTCAATATACTCTCCACTTAAGACGGGGGTTATACTGAGTTTGTCATTCTATTTGTAGTAACCAGAAAAGGTGTCAGAGACCCTACAAAATTAATATATTCTTGATCATAGTCAAAAACTGTATGTACGTATGTGTGTCTGTTGTTGGCATTTTGATATATTGAGCTGAAATTTTTTACAAACACTTAGTTTTAGCACGCAGATCGATCTCTAAAATGAGCAAAATTGGTCGAGAACCATCACAAAAATTTGCCACACCCACTATTAGAGACTGGGAGGGTATTTAAGATTTGGCCTAAACTAAATTGAGTTTTCTTACTTGTTTTTTTCTTTTATTTAAATTTTTTTTGCTCCTATAAATATTTTTTATTTATTTTGAACATATTTTAAACTGTATTTATGATGAGCTTAGATAAAATTAAAAGCAGGAAAGAGGAACTGAAAACGTGTCAGATTATTCAGCAACATAAGTACTTGTACAAAACGGCTTACACGATGTACACAGATGTCTATGCGAAATAATATTTATGGTGGCAATCACACTAAGCAGGATGTCGAGTCAAAACTTTTTTAAAATTTCTACATGTACAGTGTTAATATTAAACTTACCTCTTGTTGCTGTTGCTGTCGTTGTTTGCTTATATCTCTCGTATATATGGTGTTTTGTGACTTATTGGTTACACTTAACATATTTCAATTGTGGCGCCTTCTCCAATACACGTCGGGTGCTACATGTGAGCTCGCTAGTATGTGTGTATGTTTATGTGCACAATACATAGTGAAAGGAGTGCATAAACTGTGTCTTTCTTCGTAACATATAATTTTTTGGTGTTTCCCATTCAATACCATCTGCACATGAATTCGAATTTATATCGCATTACAACCGCAAGAGATAGTAGAGAGTAAACTTTATATAATACCCGCATTTTGTCTTGTTTGTTTCCTTTTTTCTTCTGTATAGCTGAAATCGTGATTATGTTTATAACTATAAATGCTTTCTAGGTGTATAGTTTTTTAAACCGTTCATATTATGGTGGGTGGATATAATAAGTTTTTCATTGCGTAAGTAATTACAAGAAGAAAGCTTCAGGGATTCTATGAATTATATATATTCTTCCAAGTCCATCTTGGAGTGTTTGTGTGTCTTTTAAGTATATAACTGGAATTATATTACTGGGTTATGGTTGTAAAAATTGAGCTATCAAGCTGAAATTGGGTGTAGTGAATTAAGTTTAGGCCTAGACCTGATTGGAGGCGTGGCAACTTCTTTTTATTTACACATACACTAAAATCTTCGGAAAAATTTACCTTTGAGCCTTCTTTGGTGTAGTTTATATCGAAACTTGTACTGTGGCTGTGTCCTATGGTCCATTACAGAATATGTGTATAGACAACCATAAATCGATTCTGAATTTAATGCTCATTATGAATGTGTGTACTGAACAGTTGACTGGATAAGATGGCGGTGAGATGGGCAAATAACAGGTGGAATATTTTAACGATTTGTTGGCTATCTTGCGTTCTCTGGCGTCGACTGAATTGGAAATGGACCAAAGACTCATTAAGTCTTAAATCGAACTTAAATCTTACGAGACGCTACCCCATAAATTTTATGGCCAGCTGGCATGATATTTCGTAGATGAAGAAATGATGGATCACTTGAATAGGTAAATGCCCAAATCTACAGGGAAAACGGCACAAAACACGTAAAGTCAAATTCCCGGACGGTCTAGGATCACTAGCAGATTATCGATATAAAATAATTTATAACATTCTTTGGATGGTTTCCTTTCGGAACATAACTCCTAACACTTATTACGTGTAATAAAGTAGGCCTAGATAAATCGCCTTTAATGAACCCGACCTACCTAGTTTAGCATATGAATTTGTACATCTTTTCCATTCTATCAAGTCTCTTCTTGGATAGAGAATGTACAAATTTTCAATTTCTTCCATTTCTTGCATTGTAGTGATATTGACGAATACATAACACTATCTAGAATATAAGAATATAGACCATTATCATATATAATGCTTTAAGCATTTAGCTACTAAAGCATAAATTATAAACCAATTGGAAAATTGGAAACATGCTGTACACACAATATTATAGGAAGGAGTATAATATGTTTGTTGACTCAGGCTAGACTTTTATTAGCCAGCGGGTAAGAGCAGAATGAAAACCTTTTTGCTTATCTTACTCAATTATATGCAAAATAGGTAAAAACAAATTATATTAGGCTAAGGCCAAGTATAAGATACCTAACATAAAAGATTTTTTAACTGTAGGCGTGGCATATATATATGTATATAGTGCATATTAAAAATATGTTATGAAGATGGAAAAAAATCACTTTTTTTGGGAATGCTCGATACTTTTGTTACAAGATTTCCCTCACCCGGGTTAGACTAAACAATTCTATTTTCATAGAACTTCCCTAATACCTGGTCATTATATATAGCCAACTATCAATCTGAACTAAGTATATATAATTTGTACCAAGTGTCACCTCAACATCTTAACTTTTGTTACAGTGACTATTTTAATAATACACATGAGTAAACATTCACAAAGACAGACATGGCTAGATTTGATCAACATGGTTTGATTTTTGGAGTCTCTAAAGGCCACTTTGTGGTAGATGCAAGAAAAATGATAAGCTCAGCATATTATCCATTATAAAGTATAATATATACGGTGCTGTGGTTTTCCAAATGAAAATGAAATATAAATTGTGGCCGCTAGACATATAAGATTGAAGTATAAACGTTTAATTTTGTAACTTTTTTTTATACAGAAGATCACAATAGTTGACGCACTTACATATACACACATGTTTTTCATAGAAAAATATATATATATAATGAATATAAAGCTTAACATATTGTACAGACCCTGTTGAAGAGGGTGAAAACTTTTCAGTCATAAAAAAATTGTTGAACATACAGTTAAAATAATAAAATCAATTGTAATATACAATATAAACATAATGGCATAAAGTTTTATTGTAGTCAAATCTTAAATACAAAGCGGCCAGGCGGACAAATAGGCATGGTTAGATTAACTTAGTATTCAATGCTCTAATTCTAAAGTTTGGCTGCAAGCGTATAAGAAAACAAGTAAGAAAACGAAATTTGGCTTAGACCAAATCTTAAATACGCTCCACTTGTACACTTGTATGTGATTACGCCCTTTAATAGTGTATGTATTATGGAATCAGCTTGCAAGTCGAGTTATATGTTGGGTAGGTTTTTTTGTAAATTGAGAGCGTGTCTGTTATTCAACCATGCTCATATTTGGTACATCGATGGATAGTAATATACTCGTATGCCAAATATCTACTTAATAGTTAAATTTTTGTGGCAGATAAATATATTTTTATCGATTGTGGGCGTGGCTTTTGACCGATATCTGGGTTAAAAAACCAAAAGTGTCTTTACAAAATTTCAGCTCAATATATCTAAATGTACACCCGTGAAAATGCCAACAACAGACGGACATACAGACACACTTTTCTAAATCGACTGAGTTTTTGAAGCTGATCAAAAATATGTATACTTTGTAGAATCTCTGATGCCTCCTTCTGAGTTTTGTAAACGGAATGACAAACTTAGTATACCCTTCATTTTATACATAATAAAATAATATGCAAAAAAAAATGTGAATAAGCAAAAATTTCTATTTAAACAATAAAGAAGAGTCAACCATTTAAAAATATGTGCTAACTCAGACAATCTGTAAAATAATAACGGAAACTTGGTCAGCAGAGTATTTGCAGTGAAAGGTTAAATGAATCGCTACTGCAGTCCTAAGCAATTCTTTCGAGTTATGAAGAAAATATTAAAAAAATTATTTGAATGAAACAATTCAGGTTTTCAATACTAATGATAAGAATAATTTAACTTTTCTAAGAGAATTAATTAAAATCATTTTTAATAAAAATCTTTAGCAATTATTGTGAACATCTATCACGGGCGATTAATGTTTGAGGTATTTTTTAATCATTTTGCTGTAAAACTTTGGAAAAACAAATTCGCTTAATATTGAAATAGAAACAGCTTTGTGCGTCAGTCAGTCTGTTATCATGCAGAACACGAAATGCCGGCTCAAGGTGTTTTAATTTACTTACTGTTCTACGGCACCTGACACCAACTTGTTTTTTTTTTTTTTATTTATTTAAAATATTTTTATAACCTCTGCATAAGATGGAGTGTGTACTAAGTATGTCGTGCCATTTGTTTGATCAGCATCAAACACTGGACACGTTTGCTCGCGTGTCCATATGTCCGTATGTTTGTCATTCTATTTGCATCACCCAGAAGAGAGCATCAGAGATTCTACAAAGTGTATATATTTTTTATCAGCATCAAAAGCCAGGCACATATGTTCGTGTGTCCGTATATCCGCGTCTATTGTTTGCACTTTCACGATCGTAAATTTTGAGATATTAATTTACACTTTGTACAAACACTACACGCACATCGCTATTTAAATTGGTCAAAATTAGCTAAAAGCCACGCCCACATTAAACAAAAATTTACGTTTTATAAAAAATTATCAATAAAATTAAATTTTGGTATACATTGTGTCAAAAATGGGCGTAATCGGATAATAGACACGCCTACAATTTACAAAGAACCGCTCTCAGCCTAAAACTCGACTGACGCAACCTGACACATAACTCATACACTATTGGAAGACGTATGATAGTACCAGCCACACCCACCCTTTGTGTGTAGATGTGGAGAGTGCTTATATATTGGCCTCAGCCACATATATAATTTTATTACTTGCTCAACTTTATTGCTTATTTCAATGCTGTAAAAGTTTTTAGTGGTTTCTTTGGTCGTGTATTTCTGGAATTTTGGCGTGCGTTGGTGTTTTATGAATTGATATTTCACACATTTAACATTTCCGTTCTAAATTCAAAAAAGAAAAAAAAAAGAAAAAAATGCATTTTCGGTTTTATCTAATGCTTGAATAATCATTTTTTTTATTCAATAAACTTATTTCTTCAATTCATTCAACTCGTAGGCAAGAAGTCATGAAAATATGTACAAGGTCTCCTCTACTCTTGGAAACTCATTCATTCATTAATTCTTTTAATTGAAAACTATGTAGAACTGAAGAAAAATGGCAAGAATAAGAGTCAATGGAGAGGTCTGTAGGTGTTCAAGTAAATAATTCATTCAACAACTATTTTTCATACAATTTTATAAAAACCGTTAATTTGTAGCTTTATTGCATTGAATGTGGGCTTAGTCTCAATGTTACTTTTCATTAATTATTTTTGGCCAATTCATTCATGACTAAAATCAGAGACAGGATTTAACCACTCAAAAAAACAAACAAGTAAGAACACTAAATTTGGCTTAGGCCAAATCTTAAATACTCTCCACATCTATAATGTTGGGCGTGGCAGGTACATATATGGATACCCGGTCTTCATGCTGATCAAGAGTATATATACTTTTTTATATATACATACGCCTTATGTAGAAGGTATAAAAGAAATTATGAATGATTTTATTTAAATAAATCATAATTATAAAGTTTGAGAAATTGAAAAAAAAAAAACAAATATATACCCTTCACACTTCTCACGCACACTTCCCTTCCTTAACAAATCCTTGATTAGTTACGCATCTGTTGCTAGAGTACCTTGACATTGCTTTTTCTAAAAACTATGTTGTACACTAAGAATACAACAACAACAACAACAACAAAACAGAGACTACGTGCAAAATTTGATGAAAATATATTGATTGTTAACTATATGTAGAATAACACACCACCGGTTAAGTATTAAGCTGAGAGGTTTTACGTTTAAGCACCGTAGGGGCTGTTGTGTAGACATGCGTACACCTTTAGAACTCTAGAACAGAGAGAATCAAGAAACCATAGTCAGAGTTTTTACTAAAGTTTGTGCATGTTGCAATTTTTTATTTTTCTCATACATTTATTAAGGCTGCATTATAACAAAAATAAAACAAAAATTGTAAAATGATGCGGAAGAACTAAAATGAAAATTTGTTGAAATGTTGAAACATTTTTAGGCAATTAAGAATACAAAAAAATTTAAATTAAAATTAAATATTAAAAATGTGACAACAATTTCAAAAGAAGTCCTTGATTTGTATGCAAGTTCAATGTAAGTGTAAAGATGTTAAAAAAAAATCAATAGGTTTGAAGATAAAGGAAAATATAGTTTTCACACATTTTCTTCTTTTCTTAATATGGTGAAAAAAATTCAATAATTATGAATTATTATGTACTTTCTTACAGGTAATCACACCTTTGCGGCATGGTGACGTTTATGTATACCAAAATCCAGCCTCACAACTACTTAACACCTCTTCAGCCATTAGCTGCAACTCATTGGATTCAACCACATCAATCTATTCCACAACTCAGCAAATTTATGAAAATTTACCTGTTAAATGTATAGATGAGGAATATGCTACGTACGATATACCCAAATCGCCTATACCGATTAATTACGATACACCAAAAAGTCTACAACGTACAATGGCTCATTTCACGCCCACCACATTATCATCATCTTATACCCACACACCCATGAATAATATGAATTCAAATTCATTAATTAATACCATACAGGAGGAAAATTATGATGTACCACGGCCATTGTTAACGACATTTCATCAGCACAGTTCGTTAACACCCAGCAGTTCGAATTCTTCTCTGCTGACAAGTGATAGTTTAAGTTTATCATTTTCATCTTCGAATCGTTCATCGTTGGTTAATATGCCGGATTATGATATACCTAGACGCAATCCTTTGCCGGTACGAGCATTGTGGCAACAACAACATCATAATCATAATCAACAGTTACTAACACGTTCCAGCTTTAGAACTTCTGCTAATACCGATTGCTTGTCATATGATTTTCCAATTACCTCGTCCAATGTACCGAAAAGTATCTCAACATTATTAACTACCAAAGAATTACCGTTAGAATTATCATCTGCTCTAGAGAATTTAGCTAAATTACAAACAGAAAGTACTACAGCCATAACAAGGTAAAGTTAAAAAAAAAATTTTTTTAATGTTTTTTAATTGGGACATAATTTCTATATCTGAGAGGTAAGATCTAGGCACGGTGCCATACATTTATAGAAGACATTTGAAAGACGATTTTTTTATGAAAAAAAAAAAATTATGAACTAGAAAAGCACTTTTTTTTTGTAGAAAAGAGGATTTTTTGTAAATTGTTATGTTACGCAGTTCATTTTCAATCTGTCATCCATCGGTGCCAATAAATATACATAACATATATCATATGTAGGGTACATAGAACAAATTTTTGCCAATTATAGACGTGCCTTTTACTCCTCTTTCCTAACTAAGAAGGTCCGTGCCCTCGAGCCAGTCACTTTAGTTTTTCCATTTTTACAATCCGTTTACATACTATTCTTATGTTGATTACAATTTGTTTGATGAACACTTTTTTATTCGTTTTAAGGCTCCTTTCATTTGTTTCTCCGAATTGGCGTACACCCGAAAAATTGGAACCGGTTTTAATGGATGTAAAATTGGCTGCAGTGCGATTACGCAGTGCACTGCACGATCTAACCGAATTTGGTGAAGGTTCTTTGGGGAATGCTACACGTTCAGAAGATCGTACATTAGCACAAAAACTACGCCCCATTATTAAGGCTTTACGAGATTCTAATAAATTAGTACAAGATTCGTGTGAAGTATTAGAATTAAATGGCGGCTGGTCTTTGGCGAATCTAGTACGAGAAGAAGACAAGAATGTATGTAAACCACCGGACAGTTTGGATCAATTGGTAGCCTGTGCCCAAACTCTTACCGAAGATGTCCGATCTACCACATCATTCATTCAGGGGAATGCTTCGTTGTTATTCAAAAGACAATTAACCGAAGTTTTGGAAGAAGAAGGTACAACCGCAAACGATAGTAATTTGGAAGAGAACAAGGAGGATAACACAGTTACCAAATCAGAGTGGTTAGAAGATTACGATTATGTATCTTTCGAGTCAAAGGATACGTTAGCTAAAAAAAATTCAACTCTGCGAGAAGCGATATCAGACAATCTCAAAAATCAATTTGATAACGTTTTAAAGGTAGCTGAAAATACGGTAATTACAGCAAGCCAGACTACAACGAATGGTAAAAAATCTGCATCAGAATTAAGCGAAAAAGATAAAGTGCTGGTGAGATATTATGCGGTGCAAATTTCCACCCATATGGGTAACCTACGACAAGCCATAGATTCATTTTTAGAAACGGTAGAAAAAAATCAACCACCAAAATTTTTCATAGCATACGGGAAATTTGTGGTTGTAAGTGCTCATAATCTGGTCAGTATAGGGGACATGGTACATCGGAATGTGGCAAAAATTGAATTTAAAGAAAAGATTCTACGTTGTACGGATGCATTGGCGGAGGCATTGAAAACGTGTGTATTAAAATCAAAACAAGCAGCAGCACACTTTCCGAGTGTTACGGCCGTTCAAGAAATGGTCGATGCCGTTGTCGATATAAGTCATATAGCGTCCGATTTAAAAGCGGTCATGCTACATGCGGTACAGTTAACTATATAAATTTATACAATTTAATACCCTACATCGCTTAGCTGCACAAATCATGCTACAATTAGTTTAGTTGGGTCAGTAAGCATGAGGGATGGCTTTAAAAGTCATATGGCAAATTGACATATGGCAAGGGGTGCTAAAAATAGTTTGATCGGATAAAAATTTGTTACAGCCAGTTATGAAGCTAATAAACTATTATTCACCAAATTTTGTTAAAAAATATTAAAAATTGCAATTTTTTGTCATATATAGATTTTCATAATATTAGGCCGTTATATGGGGATGGGTTTTAAAAATGGTCCAAACTGGTACATTTTCAATAGGGTTCCCCTCTGGGCCCATACATGTCCTTCTATCAAATTTCATCTCAAATATCTCAATAAATCTTCTGATTTGATTCATATTTATAATCTTCTAATCTGATGAATGATGATCGGTATAATTGGGGGTGAGTGTGGCATTTTCCGTTTAGGAGTTACAAACATCTGCACAAACTTAATGCACCCTTTGCCATAAGTGGTGCAAGGAGGGTATCCATATCAAGCAAAAGGACTTTAAAGTAAAAGTCAGTTCAAGCATACTTTGCTAAACAAGAACCGCGTTTTTAAGAGTCTTTCTACTTATAGTCTGCAACAGCATATTGTTCCTAGTGGGAAGTAAAAAAATTTAAAATTTTTTTTCATTTCGATACCGAAAATGTTTTCAATACATTTTGATTCGAATTGTATTTAGTTTAGTTGCATTTGCATTAATCATATTATTATTTATATATGTACTTAATTTTGAAAATTCACAAAAAGCACATGTACTTAATCATTGGCTCTACATACTACATATATTTTGTATTAATGTATTAACATTTGTATATATATTATATAACAAAAAAGAAAACATTTTGTAAGTAAAGATTTGTGTGTAGATACACAAAGTATAACTTTATTTTATTGTACAATGTACAATGTCACAATAAATGAATTGTACATTATCAGTAAGTTGTACATAAAAAACAAAATCATTATTAACATATTTATACATCTTGCACATAATTGTGAAGCCCTATGTTTAAAATGCACACTTTCTTGAAATGATTATCACAATGCACGCAATAATAGCTATACGTCCCAAAAATTTGTATATAAAAATAAAAAAAAAAAAAATTAAAAAAACCAAACAACAATTATGTAAACAATACACTCATACATACAATGTATACATATGTACTTTTATAGAAATCAATTAAACGTGAAAAAAAAATTAAAAATTTTGACATTTTCTTTGAACCTTTCCTTTTTGGTTGGCTACGAGATTTTAACATTTCCAAATGCTCGCATCTCTCTCACTTGCACTACATGGTGATAACAACGAAACAACAATGTATGTATAGGCATAAATGTATTTATAACGTTTTGCCCAGCTTTTCATTCATTATTTTTTTTTATTTTTTTTTAAGATTTCCAGTTTAGATTAAGAAGAACAACAGCACACAACAAACATTCATTGTAGACAATTTGTTTTTGACTTTTTTGACCAAAAAGGCTAGAGGCTAACACACAAACTCATAAAAAAGCGGTAAAACTTCAAAAACAAAGCGAATCATAATTAAGTTCTTGCAAAGAGTGAAATGAATAATTGGAGGAATTCCAAAGAAAGAAAGAAAATTACAATGCAGTAGATGTAGATAGATGTGAGGGAAGGGAGGAGTACACTAAGTGTCACTTCGTTGGCTACACCTTCCAGAATATATCATATATTCCTGAATGTGCGTCAACAAAAAGTCGTTATATGGAGAAAATCCACAATTTTTCGTATTTTCCAATGAACTTTTTCTCAAATATTCAATATGTCCCAAACCCCAATCGAAGCAAATTTGAGTGCAATCGAGCTATTTTTGCGCAATTGAAACGCAGACTTTCTCTTAACTAAACATATTTTTTAAAAATGTTATAACTTGGAAACGGCTGAACGGAATTTGTTTTAATTTTTGTAAAACCTTGTAAACGAATTCAGCTTTCAAACGAAGTGTTTTATATGGACGTGGCACCCCCCAATTAGTTAATAAACAAAATTAATTTTTGAAAAGTTCCTTCCTAAGCAAATGAATTCAGCCACGCCCACCAATTCAAGATTCCCGAAAAGCTACTGAAATTTCCAAATGTTTGCAAAAAATTTTACCAAAATCTTAACAGTACTTTTCTAGTTACAAGCCAAACAAAATTTCTTTCACTTTTTGTGTGTGTGTGTGACTGTAATTTTTTAAAAATTCTCTAAACATCAAAAAATGTGAAAAACACCAGGCGCTCAGAAATGCTCAGTAAGCCAATCTTGGTTACATAAATTTTTTCAAGTTTCATAATTTAGAAACGGCTGGAGGGATTTTGTTCAAACTTTTTATAAAAACTTGGAAATTTATTCAGCTTTCAAACGAAATATATTATATAGGCGTGGCACTACCCATTTAGTTAATAAATAATATGCACTTTTTTAATACTCTTTCCTATGCAAATGGGCAGTACCACGCCCACCAATTAAACATCTCCTAAAACCTACTGAAATTTCCAAATATTTGCAAAAAAATTTACCAAAATCTCAGTTGCGGTTGGAAAGTTATAAACAAAACAATATTATTTTCATTTTAGTGTGGTTGTTGTTATTGTTTTGGAGAATTTGGCAAAATTAGTTGAAATATTTTTTATCCCATTTTGCCATAATGTTCATATTTAGTAGCCTATAAATTTTCAACTGCTGTACGGATTTAATTCAAACAAACTGCCCGTACCTGGAAAATTTTTCAACTTTATATTAACATATATTTGATGGGCGTGGCATTTCTCACTTAATTATAATAACTCATTTTATAAAGTAATATTTCTTTTAAAAATGGGTCACTCTAGGATCTCGATACCTCAATTACTGGTTTCTACATTGAATTTAGAAAAAAAGGGCGCAAAAAAAATTCAGATCGATAGGAGTAACCGTTTTCGAGATACAAGCGTTCAAAGTTTTCATAGAAACAGAATGAAGGATCGATTAATAGAATGAAAAGTTGTTATATGGAAAAAATTCACAATTCTTGATATTTTCCAATCACAATTATTCTATTGAGGTTGATTTGTGACAAGTTTGATTAAAAACGAACAATTGTTGCTTAATATTACAACAGTTTAAACTTTGCATTGTACCGAAAAACGCCACTTGACGCCACTTGGAAAAAATCAACAATTCTTGGAATATATTCCATTGAAACTTGTCACAATTAATCCATCATTTGTCCTAGACATCATATGAGACAAGTTTGAGTGCAATCGGGTTAGATTTACTCTTTTGTCAATTTTTTGTTAAATTTTGCAAATTCTTCGATAATATATATTTTTTTTTAATTTAGAAAATTTTTTCATGCCAATCGATAGAAAATGATCAAACGCATTTAATGATGCAAGTTTGGTCTTGATCAGACCACTATAACAGCAGCTAAGAGCCATTCCAGGTTAGAAGTAAGAGCATTTTAAAACTTATTATTTGTTTTTTCCCAAAGAAGAAAGATATTTATGTGTAAGGAATAAAAAAAAATAGAGAAGAACACATCATCAAGTTTAACTATTTTCATGTTGATTTTCCATTTTTGGAAAAAGTTTCATCTAATCTGTGCTTTCTACAATTTTTCTTTTTCTTGTGTTGCCTGGTTGAAGTTGAATAAAGAATTTATCACAATACCAAATATAATAATTCCATGAATTACACAACATTTTGCAGAATTGCATTCTTGTCATCATTGTACGTGCCTAAAGGGGAGTTTGTTGTTTTTTTTTCTTTAATAACTGGTTCCATAAGCATTTGCCCTTTTTAAATTAGTGGCAGCGAAGGAGGCAGAGAACACAACTTACATTATAAAAAAAAAAAAACTTGCTGAGCGCAGTAACCGCAACCTGATATAATTAAATCTTGGACAAAACATTTATCTAGCTAATGGTATATAATAAAGTAACGAGAGCAATGAAAACACTAACAACACAATGGACGCATTCTACGTACATCAGTGTCCATCCATCGACAATCTTCTTTAGGTGCTAGGCCAGCATTCTTGTTAGGTATAGTAATTGTAGTTTTCATATCATAATATCAATGCAGTAATTGCTGCTGCTGTTATGGATGTTGATATTGTTATAATACACACAATGTTACAATCATTTTGTGCATAAAGAGACAGTTGAGATGATATCCGCGTCATATATTTTATAAAATCCTTTAATTTTTTGAATAAATGATGATTTGTTGAAAATTGGCTCAAAAAGGCACACCAAGAGTCATACAAATACAAATACACACATACACAAGCACAAGTCATATACTACATAATAATATTGTGGTGATAAAATATTCATTCGTATGCACAGATTTTCTTACAGTTTAACAGTTTATTCAAATTTTTTTTTAACATAATTTTTTAATACACATAATAATGCCAAGTAGTGGTAGAGATCTTGAATAAATTGAATTAAATCAACATTTTACTCTACTCTGTCTTGTTGTTGTTGTTGTTTTTTCTAGCTGGTGTGAGGTTGCACCGTCTGTCAATTGAAATGTATGTATGTATGTATGTTAAAAATTCATTTACATAACCAAGATATCATTTATTATATAAATACACATACTTATCACATATTCCGCATAAGTTTCAAGCTTACGAATCAACAATAACTTAGAAGTAAAAACTAAGAACTGAAAACGAAGAACAACAACAACAACAACAACAGTTGTAAAGAATAACACTTGATATGCGAGAGAGAACATCACTACACTTTGTAACACAGTCGCCGATTTTACCCATAACATGAAAATGTGTAGTGTATGGATGTAGTTGTTCTTGTTTGTTTATATTTCTATACCCTATACCAACAAGTGAAAAAAACCTATATTTTATATGTTCGATTGTTTGTAACTTGCAAACGATAAATTATATGGGTTCAGAATTAAAATTTCAATCGATTTATCACATGTCTGTGCGTACGTCTGTTCATGTACGTACATATGTGCGCAAGCGGGCAATTGAAATATTTCGTTGAAATTTGCTACAAGGACACGTGCCTTGGCTCGTAAAGGAATCAGGAACGAATCGGACTACTTTTGAAACCTCTTCCCATATAATCATATTTCATGCACTTACCTTTAAAGCAATACCTCGCCTTTACTGACACAACTACACTAATTGTAGCGTAATTGTATTACAATAAAATTGTATAAATGTGTATATATATTAAAATACATAATTATTACAATTAGATTGAACGATTTCTCACTTCCATTAAAAAACACTATTTTTACTTTACACACAACCTGATTACTAAAATAATCTCCTTTCAAAATGATTAAATCATGATAATGAAAGCATAAACTTTGATAGCTGCTACGTGAGTAATGGCCTTAATAAAGTTAAAGATTTTCCTTAAAAGAAATTTTAAAACAAGTAAAAAAGTTTCCTTCGGTTTAGGCCAGTAATGAATGCCCTTCACATACACATAAATTTACTCAATACTTTTCAACTGGAAGGTTGTCAATCTTAATACAAAATTGAATTTAATACAAAAAAAAAATATATATATATTAAAGAAATATTATGGCACGAAGAAAGAAATTGAGAAAGACTGCCTCCAGCTTACCTCAACCGAAACCAACTTCTTCAGATTCTGAAGATACGAATGCCCAACCTATTGACAATCAAATACGAACCACAACAAAAACTGCAGAACAACCACAATATGCAGATACATCGAAAGCGACAGGCAACACCACAGAAACCCATTCCGAAACTGAATCGAATGGAGTCCCAAAAGTAAAAAATGTCAACTGCTTAAAAAGAATTTGTTCAAAAATTCGCCGTCTAACGCCGTGCCGGAGAAGGAAAGATTATCAAAGTGTTAATATGCCCGATAGTGATACTGAACCAGAAGATTTATTGAAAAATCGTAGATCATCTTTGGCCAGACTGGAGACTTTTTTTGCCAAATTAATACGACGTGTAGTTGAGAGCAAGATACCACTCAATGAAATCTTAACGTATGTACTTCTGGGTTACATTTTGGGCCTGATAATAACCATATTATGGTATAATTTTATAACCAATCATGAGATAAATACACCGCGCTGGATTTTTTGGACTGTCGCGATGATAAGTGGTATCCTATTAGCTCACAGCACGGCAGTCAGGTGAAATGAAAGAAATCGTTTTGTTATAAAATATATTAATTGAAAAAAATAACGGCTTTCTTTAAGATGTACCGTTACTTTGGCTATACCCATATTAAGCAGTTCTCGGGGCCGTTCCTTAATTATAGCTTTGGCATTCTTTTTGGCTGTAATAGGTCCAACGGCCAATACATTTAAAAATATTGGTGTAATGAGTTCCAGTTTGGCGTGTGGCCAAATGCAATTGAAGCAGGCCTTAAGTGATATGTTGGATACACTGAAGAAACCATTGGTAGCCATAAAGGAAGCCATACAAACGGCCATTAGAGAATTGAAAAAGGTTCTGAAAAATGTACAAAAAGTATTGCAGCGGATACAAACATTAATAATGACCTTGCGTAAGTATTAAACATCCGTGTAGAAAAATATCAAAAATCCAAAAATGAAAGGATGGTTGCTTTTGTTCCATTGTAGTGGTGGCTATTAAAAAGGCCTTTGCGTGGTTGCGCGACATAGTGAGCATTTGTAATAAAGAGTTCGGTACTCCCTTTGAACGTTGCATTAAAATTGCAGATTCTGCCATGAAGGATTGTCGGTTAATATATATAAACACACCACCTACTCATACGAAAGGAAAGATGCATTAAAGTTTCTTTTTATATTTTTCTTTTTATAGAGAATTACTTGGTTCCCTTGCGGACTTGTGTGAAGTCACAAACGTATTTCGTTGGCTTTGCTATACCGCCAAAATAGTTGATGTCATTTGTGTGCTGGTGGATTTTATTAGCGATTCAGTAATTGGCGTTGTAATGCGGAGTACGTGCTACATGTGCTGTTCAATTATATGCTAAACAATGTTTATTGAAATTCTAGAGTTACAGGCCTTTACCGATGAGGTGAAGAGAATGTTTGATGTGTCGATAACCTTTGATCATGATTTCTATTTCAAAACGACCAGTTCCAAGGAATTGGACCAAGTCCGTGAGGATATTATGGCTGATATTAAACATCGTATGCATACGTTTCTCTTAATATTTGGATGGTTGGATATTTTGGGTTTTGTTTGTTTGGGATTTGTGTTGGTCAAGTAGGCAAAACGATTCCTATTTATTTCAAACATATTTAGTAACGTGTCTTCAACCTCTAGGGCCATTTACTTTCGTATGAAGTATTTACGCAATCCCAGTTATCACAATAACTTCATAACAACAGATTTTGTGGAGATTGATGAAAGGCGTCGTTTGCATGGCCAGGAAACAGCTTTACCATTACAATACCAAGAAAGCTGGAAATATCCTCGCGTAAGTTTAATGTTGCTCATAACAAGTAAGAAAACTAAAATGGCGGGCGTGGCAGGTATATAATTACCTCTTGTAATATATATTTCGTATTTGCTTGCAAGTTAAGTTTTACGCTGAGTATGGTTTTTTGTAAATTGTGTGTCTATTACTCGACCACGCTTATATCGATGGAAGAGACAATTATAGACATGCGCACCAAATTTCAAGTTCAAAGGTTAATATTTGTAGCAGATAAATAGATTTTTGGCGATTGTGGGCGTGGCTCTTGATCGATTTTGCTTAATCTTAACAGCAATTAGCTTAACTGCACTATTTAGAAATGCCTATATGAAATTTCAGCTCAACATCTGAAAATGTACGCCTCTGAGAAGGCCAACGACAGACAGACACACGGACCTACATGTCTAAACCGACTTAGTTTTTGATGCTGATCAATAATATATATACTTGATAGGGTCTCTGACGCCTCTTTCTTGACGTTGCAAATGTAATGACAAACTTAGTATACCTTAGTGTCTTGTATGGAGTTTATAATAATTTTGTGTTATTGATTCTTATTAAAGCTTAGCGATTACCGTTTAACTCCTATGGAATGGTTACACATGGCACGTTCAGCGGTTTTCTTAAATGTCTCAACTGTACAATTATTTTGTATTTGTTTTACCGATTATTGCCTGTTTTGGGTGTTGGCTCTGATCTCGTTCTATGGGTTGCGACAAAAAGGTTTTGAACGTAAGTAATATTCTAGATATTAATTTTAATTTTTTGTTAATCATTTCATTTCACAAATAGCTCCACCTTATATAACGGTTCATATAACTGGTTCCGGTTTTGTGGGTGAAATATTTCGTGGCATTGTGGGTGCTTTTGAACCGTTATCTCAAAACTACACCACCGATACCAAAACCTGTCTACCCATACCTTACGAGCCCAATTTCCGTTACTACTATTATATATTGTGTTCGTGTCTGGTGGCATGGCTTTTTTTAATCTGTGAACCATACAGCTTACGCTTAAGACATGTTGTGATGCGACTTTATTATCCCGATGTCGCCAAAGAGAGAGCTGTTTGGCTGTATGACAAAATATTATTAAATCGACGTTTGTTTTTGTTGCTTCACTATAATTTAATTTATATAAAAAAAAAAAATATTTATCTTCCAGTTACATTTATGAAGCTGGCCCGTCGCAAGGCTAGACTGTTATTTTTAAGAGATCACAAAACAGATGATTTTTCTTTTATGGATTGGATAAAGGCAAGAGCTGAAAAGTAATCTTGATGAAAGTTGAAACCCTTTTATAATGCGGTGTACAGCATTCATTCTTAAAATGCATATAATCCCTGTTATAAGAGGGAGTGATGGATTGCTTTTTAAGATTTTATTGTAGAATGTTTTTATTTGCAGTCATTTCCTGGGGCGACTTATTTGCGGACGTTCTAAAAGCGAAAAGTGTATATTATGCGGTATACCTTTAAAGAGGTATTCACAAATGATATGATAATAGTATCTAATTCTTTTGGAATCTATTAATTTTTTAGTCACAATCGGGTGAAATGTGACACCATAGGCTGTAAAGCTTTATATTGTAAGACTTGTTACAAAGAGAGTCGTAATATTTGTTGTATTTGCAATAATCCTCTAGCATACGGAGATTTCAGTGATATGTCCGATGTACAGTAAGTATTTTATAGATGATTTTATTGCACAAGTTGAATGATTAAATGATATTTAATAATAACATTAGAGACTCTTCCGATGATCCGAATGTTGTGCACATTGATGAGTGTGAAGAATTTTGTCCCGTGAAGGTGCCTGAACAGAAGAAACATAAGAAAGTAACTTTTAAGGCATCCTGTGCTAAAAACAGATTTTTAACATGTTTTCGTATGTGTACGAGACTTTTCCAACGCATTTTCAAATATTTTCGGAAATCATGATGCCTTGTTATCCTGTGTTAACTTGAAATATAGAAATATACACATCTGAACACTTTACACTTGGACAGAAAATCCAATTTTCTAGAAATTTCTGGTGGGCTTGAATAATTTCAATTGTTTCAGAAATCCGGCATTAGGTTGTATGCATGGTCTTTTTTCTTTAACCCAAGCATAGGCTTCAGCAAAATTCATTTGCTCATATTGGATTAAATAAGCAATCGCCACACTAGCTGAACGGGAAACGCCGGCATTGCAATGTATTAAAATTTTTCCGTTTAGTAACTTACACTTATTGATAAATTCGAACGCATCCTTCAAAATAGATTCAGTTAAATTTGTTTCTGGTAAATCTAAGCAAGGTAAGAAAAGTTTTACAATATCTTTTTCGCCTGTCACATGAGATGCTTCTATGCCTATGCTTAATATATGGCTTATTTTGTAATTATGAATATTTTCTGTATTGACTGCATCCTGAGAACCCAGATACAGAAAATCATGTAGGATACATGCCGGTTTTAAATCAGGTTTAGTATCTATTACAAAGCCAGCTGAATGTTTTTGTAATTTTTGTACTACTTGTCCTTGATTTGATTGTAAGAATTGTTCTCCTGTCGGGGTGGTGAATAAAGTATTTGTCGTTTTAAGTAACAAACGTTTCTTTTTTAATTCATCTACAAAACTCATGTTGTTATTGTTGTGGGTATAGGTTGTGTTAAGTTGAAATCGTTTTCATTGTAATGTACGCGACATAAATATAAACCAAATGCTGGTGATGGTAGGAGCCGTGGTAACCAATTATGTTTTGATGGTATTGTTAACATTTCGTAAATTTGTTTTTCTGTTATAAGATTGGTTGCTACCCCTAACAGCGAGCCCATCATTCTTCGCACCTGCTTATAAAGAAACGATCTGCCTTTAAATTCAACTTCCCAATAATTGTAAAGGCTTTCAGCTCTCTCAGCATTGTTACCAATGGCTGCAGATCTCCCCGGTCTTATATTAATTTCACTGATTTCTCGTATTGTAAACATAGGACGATCACGATCACGGTCGCGCATAGCACTCATAAAAGTGCGAAAATCATGACGGCCAATGAATAGGCGGGAAGCTTGACTTAAACGATCAATATCAAATGTAGAATTTCTGTATAAAGAAGTTTTATTTATAACAAATAATTATTAAACCTTTTTAATATACTCACTGCAAGAAGAAACAACGATCCAATTCTTCCACGGGTAAAAATGATTTGAAATTCTTGTTTTTTAATGACGACGTATCAATTGTGTTATTTTTGGCTACAGCAAAGCGATATAGATAAGTACGTCCCTTGGCATTGTAACGACAGTGAAACGTGTCCGGTACTAATCTTACGTTTAATATACGTATTGGTAAGTTTTGTTTATAGAAAGTACTGTTTAACACACCAGTCATATTATTCACTTCGTAAGGTCCTCCATTCATACGCTCTAAATCCACATGTACAGTGGTATGTAAAGCATGAACACCAGCATCTGTTCTGTAATCATTGTAAGATTAAACTTTAATTAATATAAAGAGTATTATTTGGTATACTGTACCGGCTTGAAAGTACTGTTTCTATTTGATTAATTGGCTCAAACACTTGTAAAGCTGCATCTAAAGCCCCTTGTATTGTTTTAATATCCACACATGTTGTACCATCCAATTTTTTTATATTTTTCTGTATACCCCTATAAAAAATGAATGGATTATGTTATACTGAAGATTTGTTTAGAAAAATTAATTTTTATTTGAAGAATATATTACCGAAATTGCGTTCCAATGTAGGAGAACTCGATTAAATAGCGGTACATTATAATAACACAATAATTGAGGTTATCAACCACAGCTGCTGTAAAATGTATTGAGACTAACATCCCTGCTCTAAGTATAAACTAAATATTATTCAAGTTATTTACAAATTTATGGTGATTTATTTAATAATTATACTTAATTACATTACTCTCTAGCGAAATTAGCAGTTTTCAGTTGTTGAGTATTACTTGCTTAATTAATTCACTTTGTTTCGGTTCACTCTTGATCTTCCCATGTGTTATTATAAAATCCATTTGATAACTTCACACAAGTTTTTTGATGTTTGAAAATTTTTTCTTACTTTTTCTCTCACAGTTCTGACCATTAAAACAATTAAATTAGCTAATTTGTTAGCCATAAATAAGAGTAGCCGGCAAAAATATATGGTGGCCAAATTCTAAAAGAAAAGCAAATAATATATTTATAACTAATTAACTAGTTAAAAAGGGGAAAACTGCAAGAAATGTCATCTGAAAATGAAGAAAATGTTCAAGAAGTGACGGAATGGGTTCGTTTTGGTATGCGTATGGCCGTAAGCGCAGCAATGCACCCTTTGGAGTATTCGAAAACCTTAATGCAACTCGGTTATGAACCAATACCTCCAGTACCTGGTAGAACGTTACTAGGCCGACCAATTATGGTATTGCCCAATATATTCCAATATGCGGGTCACATACGTAAAGTGGATGGTTTTTATGGTTGTTATCGTGGTTTTACTCCCAATTTGGTGGGTTGCATTTGTAGCATGATGTTGAGTGAAAGAGTTGCCACCCGCCTGGGTTTAGAACCCGTTGAGGATAAGAAGGACGATACAAATATTTCTGATACAGAGTTGTAAGGATCCATAATTTATTAGAATGTATAATTTTTATATATATTTATTTTGTTCCTTGAGGTATGTGCAATTTAAAGTCAACTTAAAACGTGATGTTGTTATAAGTGCAACCGGTGTCCTTGTATCACATCCGTTTCATGTCATTTCAGTGCGCATGATGGCACAATTTATTGGACGTGAAGATGTATATACTTCCATATTAGGTTCAATTGTTGAAGTATATAAAAATGATGGTATACTTGGCTTCTTTGCTGGCTTAGTCCCCAGAATGTTATGCGATCTTGCGTGCGTTGTACTAACTAGTTCTACAGTATATCTACTAAGTAAATATCTAATTAGAGATAAAATAGGACGTCAATATAGTGCCGTATGTGTTCAGGTATGTCTTGTTTATTATAATCAGTGCTCTTGGTAACCCTTTCTCCGGTAACTTAGTTTGGAATTTCAAGTATATTATATCCACTAAATGTAATATCCACTTGTATGATTGTTACGGGTTCCCGTTTAATGGCCGGCCAACCACCTATGATGCCTGAATATAAAAGTTGGCTAGATTGTTTTGCTGATTTAAGTACACGAGGTGAATTGAGTAGAGGAAGTCAAAAATTTTTCAGGTTTGTCGTTTATGCAAATCATGATATCATCATATATGATATATATCTGTATATAAAACATTATTTATTTAGAAATGCCGGTGGTGCCACTAAGAAATTTACAGCCCGTAATACAATCTATGCGCCTTTGCCCACATTGGCCAAATATCAATAGAATATAGACTTAAATTTAGATATTGGAATGCATTTATTGCTGTTTCTACTTTTCAGTCATCAACAATGTACTTTTCATAAACCAATGAGTTTCTAATTGTTAAAATTTTTCTTAAACACTCCTATGAACAACTCTTTGTCAAGAACTCAGGTACATATAAAGAAATTTCAGCCGTGTAGTGTATCCGAATATGTTAAGACATGAGATTCGATTTTGTGAAAATCATGCAAATTATTGTTCCATTATGATTTTAATAAATAAATATTAACACATCATTTATTTTTAATAAACAAATAATAATAAGACTTATTTATATATTAGTAAGATAGTAAACAATCAAAGTAAATAAAGAGAATTATTGCTTTTTGATATTGCAACAATGAATTAATATATCTCAAGTTATATTTTGCCAGCTGCATTGGAAGAAGTTACTTAAGTTAAGTTAATTTTACAGATAAAAGAAGTCTTTGCTTTACCAACAGTATAATTTTCAAAACACTGGGCAATTGAAAATTTCCTCCAATATATGAAAACTCTCTCTCGACTTGGAACGTAAGAACAACATAAGTTCACACACAAGTGCATTATGTTGTATAATATTGAACAAAAATAAATTTTCCGGTAATTAATGTATTTTCAGTAGTATGTAAGCAAGTGTTGCCTAAAGATGAGTAAAAACGGTACGCGGAAAATTCAATGAACTTTACGAGCATCAAGTGTGAGAGCAAGTCATTAGAAGTGATTAATGATAGACTTTCTTCAAACTGATTTAAAAATATTTTTCTAAAATTTTTTTAAAGAATTCCAAAATTAAATCCAACCAATTTACAATACAATTAGCAATAAAGCATCCAAGTTTGTAGAAGAAAAAGTGAAATTATTTCAAAATCTTTATGAAGGGACGAGAAAAGTATTTCAGTGGGTCATTATTGAGTAAAAATATCTTCAAGAATATGTATATTGATATCTAAGCACATATACACACTCATGTATAAACATTTTATTATACATAAACGTGTTTCCAGCATTTGATTATACTTTCCACGCTCCGCATAAAAAAAGTTCAATTTTTTTGTTTAAATGAATTATACCTCAAATACAACCCACATGCATATAATTTTCAATGAAACGTTTAAGCAATAGTAGTTGTTGCTGTTATTGTTGTTATGCATCTGTTGCCAATTAATAAATTACATTTTAATTGAGACAAAAATTGATTAATAAGCGCCATGTCATCGCGTCGTGCTCAATCTTTGCCGCCACATTCGGCCGAATCCACTAAACCGGAGCGGGGACGTTGCGTGACAGCCATTTGTTTCTCATGGAAAGTAATCACTTGCGTGGTATCCCATGTGACTTTGGTACTGTTGGTGGTCTCGTATTGTGTGGGTGGTGCTTACTTATTTCAACACTTGGAAAAACCGCATGAAATCGAGGTGCACCCTAATCTCTAGTGAAGTATTTGTTACCGTACTTCATTATACCATTTTTCTACTTGCTTTGAATATGCAATAGGTAAAACGTGCCATACATTATATACGTTTAAATTTAACTGATAAAATCTGGAGCATCTCGGTTAATGTTTCCGTTTTGAAAGAGGATTCCTGGATATCTGATGTGAAAAAGGATTTGGCTACATTTGAAAAAGACATCTTGACTGCTATTAAGTCGGATGGTTGGGATGGAGACGAAGATATTACAAAATCTCAATGGACTTTTGCTGGTTCATTATTTTACTCAATTATCGTAATCACGACAATTGGTGGGTGAAGTTTCACATCTATTTTTATCATATTTGTTTAAAGTCATAATTGTTTAAAGTTAACATTAAAAAAAGAACAAAATTTGGTATCTGGCCTCGCTGAGCCTTGCAGTGGCCTTTAAGACCCCCGCAAAGTTGCTTTTATAAATATTTCAAATTCCAAATTCGAGACTTGTATTATGTCAATCAAAATCTGAATCGATTTAATCGCCTTTGTCGGTACGTCCAGGTACGCGTTATTGTAATTAATTTAAACATCGTCATTTTTTTTATTTCCATCTTTATTGATTTATTGGTCCCTGTCTGCCCTTATTTTAAATTTGGATCCGGGAGAACCATTTTTAAAACCCTTTTATATAAAAGGCAGGCGCCTTTTTATGTGATTCCATGTTGTTAGGGAAACATCTCAATTATATTGAAGTTGGTTTTTCAGTTTGCAACACCCAGAACGAGGAGTTAGAGACCCTACCCAGAATATATAAATTCTCGATCAGCATCAAAAACTGAGTCGATTTAGACATGTATGTGCGTGTGTATGTCTGTGTCTGCGTAAATTTTGAGAAATTGATCTACAGACACCTCTAGTTTTTTCAAATTTGGTCAAGGGCCCCGCCCACAGTCAATATAATTCTATTTCTGTGTCACAAAAATTGAGCTATGTACTTAAAATTTTGTAGATATAATTATAGTTATTCCATCCATAGATGTGCCAAAAATGGGCATGGTCGAATAACAGAAGCGCCCACAATAAAACTCGACTTTCAAGCTGATACGTAATACATACATCATTAGAGGGCGTATATATCTGCCACACCCACTATTGTAGATGTGTAGGGTATTTAAGATTTGGTCTAAGGCAAATGTAGTTTTCTTACTTGTTTAATATTAAAATGCTTATCTTCCAGGCTATGGCCATATTTCACCGCGTACTGATGGCGGCAAAATGACGACTATAGGTTATGCTATAATTGGTATTCCTTTAATGCTATTGTGTCTCTCCAACATAGGCGATGTAATGGCCACCTCATTTCGGTTAGTTTTAGATCAAAAGAAAATTCCCATCAAAAGATTTTCTATAAAAATATATTTTTAGTTTCATTTATTGGCGCGTCTGTTGCTATACTTGTACCCGACCATCTAAACCAATACGTTCACGATCACGTCAACATTCTCTAAGAGGTCAACGACACAATCCATTGCGTATGCAACCACCACCCTATCGTCGTTCTATGAAACTAATGCAACCGCATCAAGTGCAGGGTTCTACTATGATGATGAGCTCCTATTCAGATCCCGAGTTGCTTACCGTAGAGCCGGACAGACATTTACATTTGCATCGTCAAGAGCGTTTAGAAAAGCAGCGTCATCATCAACATCACGCTTCAGCACATGCAATGTCCATGAACACGTCTTCTCGAAATTTCCATCCCTATGATAAAACTGAAACTATACCCAATGACAGTCCATTGTATGGACAAAGTAGAAGTCCACGGTTTAATAATCGTGCAAAAAAACGCGATCGTCTGGAATATCGTCACACCATTGAGAGAGAACGTCATTTCAATCGCTCAAGAAAACATTTCGATTCAATAGAAGATCTGGAACAGTTGGCTTCAACAGCCAAAAGAACGTTAAGTGTACGGTCGGTACGTTCGACAAATGCCCGTAGAGAGAAAATGGCCAAAGAATCTCGTGAAATGCGTGAATTAAATCGTTTGCATACTCAGCCGCGAGGACGATCCCTTTTAACTCAACCGAAACCTAACGTTAAAGCTACCAAAGCTCGAGCTAAATCAGTTGATCCTCGTATATTGCATAACTACTTTGATAAAGAGGATGAAGTGATACGCAAAACATCTATTATCACCAATCGATATGCTGTAGAGGGTATGAAGGAGGAGAAGCATCAGAAACGTAGTCAATCAATGCCGAGACCAAATTATTATCAAAACGAAAGTGCTAGAAGTAGTTATGCACAAAAGTCCTGCTATTCGGATGCTCAACCCATCTATTGTACAACGCCTCGTTATGGTAACTACTTGGAATTGCCAGAATTTAAAATCGAACGATCATTGCCGCGTGATCAGCGTGCTTCATCGTACTATACAACAGAGTATGATGACGCAGGACGAGGAGGAAGTTATTGCCCTGAAAACGATTATAATTATATTGAAAGGAGGGATAGGAAAATGCATCATCATCATCATCATAACCACGGGAATTATTTACCACCTACTGATGCTGCTGGCGCCAAGTCACTACCTACACATAATCGAGAACGAATATTAAAAGGGGGGAAAAATGGTTTGTTTTTGCTTAAAAAAAAGTACATTAGTTGTCAACGTTATTTTGTTAAAGTTTATTACAAAAGTGTTTATTCGTACGATTGATCCATATTTACAAAAATTGTTATTTTATTATTGAAGTAGAACCATTGCCACCCTCTCCGCGCATTATGTCACCCATGGGTTTCGCAGTAAATCGCCAAATACGGCCACGCATCAATTACGATTATGAGGAGGACTCTTGGTATAGTGATGAATGGAATGATTTTCACAATGGTGATGTAACGTTTAGCAAGGATCGTCCGGTGCCTATATGGCTATGTGTATTTTTGGTTATCAGCTATATATTGGGGGGAGCTGCTTTGTTTGCCTATTGGGAAGAGTGGTCCTTCCTTGATTCCGCCTACTTTTGCTTTATCACCTTAACCACCATAGGTATGCAGGTGTATAGTACAAGAATTATTTAAATAATTTCCTATTGTTTTATTATTATGCGAAGGTTTTGGAGATTTTGTACCCGCCAAAGGTGTTAAAGATGAATCCGAACAATCGATTGCCTATTGTTCGTTATACCTGCTCTTTGGCATCGCTCTGCTGGCCATGAGTTTCAATTTGGTGCAAGAAGAGGTGATAGCCAAGGTGAAGAAAGTGGCCCGTCGTCTGGGCATTTTGAAAGATGGCGATGACGAGTATGAATGATGAGCCAATTTGTACACACATGTATATAACTTTTCTCCATGTACCCAGCACCACTTACTGCTTTAGGGTACTAGGGTTAAATCAATTCTGATTTAAAATCTGTATCAATGTCCATTTGTCCGTCTAGGTGATCATGTTAATTTATGCTGAGCAATACTTAAGCTAAGTGGTGTGGGTGTATAACATTTTCGCTTGTTTTCATTGTCAATTGCACACAAAACACAATTAATTTTATTATTTTTTTTTTTAACATATGCAAGAAAATTATACAACACAAGGATTCTTTAAAAAGGAAAAATTTAAAAAAAATATGATAAAAAAAATATATTAAAATATTACATTGTGTTATTTTGTTTAATAACTTTTCTTTAGCTTTTAAGTTGACGATGGTGTGTTCTCCTTGTTGTCCTGTGAAAAGATTTAAAATTTTAAATTAAAAAACAACAATAATTGCTTATAGAAGAAAGAATGTAACCTCCAGATAATTGGGCGAACAACGGCCTGGCGATAATTTCATAAATGTTCCCGTTATATGCTGACCATTTTGAGAGTTGCATGTTACTTCTTTCAAGTTATTCCATTTACTTGTATTTGAGGTGATGCTAGAAGAACTTCTGGGGGAGGGTGTTGAAGCACGCTGCTCATTTGATTCGAATGGTGTTGAGTTGAGGAACACTTTAGAAGCATCGGTAAGTTCTTGCATCGCTTGACTAACCGATATCTCAAAGTCGCTGCCATTTCCAGTTTCCTAAATGCAAAAATTTCGATTTTTACTGTTATGTTATATGTCATAGAATGGAATTACTAGAGACAATAAAATAAACAAACAAGTAAAAAAACTTCCGTTTGCAACATTCACGCAACAGATGGATGCGTCAGTGATCGGATAACAGACACGCTTACAATCAAAAAACCATACACAGCGGAAAAATCAAACGTAGTGCCTACACTATTAGAGGGCGTAATTACGTATCTACCACACCCAGTGTTTGTATTTAGATGTGGCGGATGTTTAAGTTTATTAAGTTTGTTTTTAGTTTTATTACTTGTTCTTAATAAGCATTTAATTACCTCTTCTATAGTTACTGTGGTATCTAGTTCGGACCAATCTTTTTCCTGACGCAAACGTTGTACAATTCTGGGGTGAGGTGATGTTTGCGCCAATGTACGTGGATAGGAAAAGTCACGCTTCGAGGGGGTAGCTCCAGTGGCTGTGTACGTTTTTAATTCATTCTTTTTAAATGTGTTCAAATCATTCACACAAATGGCCATGTGATGCTTATACTTTGTATTGTAATCGTTTGCAGTATTGTTTACACCCGTAATAAAACAACCGGCTACCCCAAAGTCAATCTTCAACTGTTGAGCACTGTCGTTGACTTTTTGTTTAATAGAATCGTTAGACGCTTGTAAATTTTCATGACTTTCCAAGCACATTCGTTTTACGGACACCTCGTGATTATCCAACATTTCATTTATACTTTTTTCAAAGCACTCTTGTTGATGAATGAGTTTCTCCTGTTGTTGATTAACCGTCTGATTCATTTCTTGAATTTTTTGATTATAACTCTCATGACGCTTCTCATTACCGTTTGTTATCATCTTTATATTCTCAGCATAATAAGTCAACTGCTCACATTTTTCTTTAGTGTCTTTGTCATGGGTCGTCAGATATTTGGAATCTAGTTCTTGTTTTACGTCCAAATCTTCTACCTCTTGATTGCTTCTCAGTTCCAAGAGTTTTACAGTTTCGTTAGTGCTTTGAGTTCGGGCAATACGTTGTTCTTGTAAGGCTTGCATTTTTTTTTGAAATTCCAGAATAGCGCGTTTTTCTTCTTCCATTAAATTTTGCTCTTCCTTGGCGTTATCTTTTATTATCATCAAATCGACATTATTTTGTAAAATACACGATTTTATGTTGTCCAAGATTAGTTGAGATTCCTTGTTGTGGCTGAGTAAATGTTTGTGTTGCTGTTGCATAACACTCTGTAGATAATCATGCATTTGATTTATGGTGGTTGTGAGTAGACAGTTGTCGGCATTAAAAGATTTTAAAGCCTCTTGAAAATCACTTGTAAAGTTCTTTTGTATAGTTGTTAGTTGCTGCAAAAAGTCTCTTATATCGCTTTTGTTGTTCAGATTTTTATGCAACAGATCTTTGGTGAATTGTCCTACAAGCGTATTTGTATTGTTGATATATTTTTCATGCATTTCATTAATTGAGTGAAGATTTTGTTCGACTTCTACCGCATGGTTTAATTGTAGTTGTGTACTATTCTCTGAAATTGCAAAAATCCAAAAATCCTCGTGAAAATATTTATTAGTTTACAGATGGTTGTACATTTACATACTGAGTTCCTCTTCTAGATTGTGTGTTAGAATTTGTTGCTGTTGTTCAAGAATGTTGAGGTTGTCATCCAATTGTTGGAAATTATTTTGCATACGTTCAGCGAACCTCTCGCATGCAGTTTGTATTTTGCCATCCACATTCTTGCGACGCTCTATGGTAGCCTTAAACATAAATAAATGTATCTTTATACTCAATTTGTTCAAATCTAACGAATGTTTGTAATTCCTAAACAGTATATGTTGGAATAAAAAATCTGAATTGGTTTTACCATAACCGTCTATCCGTCCTTATATTATTTGGAATCAACCTATAGATCACAATTTCAAAAGTTTTTAATAAAATTTAGTCTTTGGCCACAAGGACATATGTCCTTAATAAGAAGAAAATTTCCATTTTTAAATGAATAATTAATTAGCATAATAATTGACTTACATGCAAGGCTTGAGTATCATTGGTGGCTATGTCGGCCACTTCCATTATTTGGGTTGCCTGTTGAGTCAGTATTTCTTCGGTTTTTACATGAGACTCTAGAATGACTTTTTTCTCCAAATACCGTCGTTTAGTTTTACTCAACATTTTCTTTGTTTCCATTAGATCGCCTCTAGTTTTATGAAGATGTTCTTCCGTCTTCTTCAACACTTCGGCTTTTTCCACCAAATTCAAACTGACTTCATTAAAGATTTTCTCTTTATTTTGAAGTTCATCCTTCAATGCTCTCAATAGTAACATTTTCTCGTTGAGTTCACGCTTTTGTGAATCCATTTGCAAAACCATTTCACTGTAGGTTTCCTCTGCCAAATAAATGCCATTCTTATCGCGGGCCGCCATTAAATCTCGCTTCAATTTATCAATTTCTTCCGTATATTCTTTGAGTACAGTTTTTTTCGTTAGCTTCTGATTAATTTCTGGTTTATTTTGTATATTTTTGGCTCTGTGTGCATATTCCAAGGTGCTGAGAGTCTCTTCGATGTCTTTGTGTCCCGGCGATATGGTGGCAATTATAGAAGTTTTCGTTCGACCGCCCAAAGACTCCTGCAACAAACGGGTTAGTTTGGATTCGCGGTATGGTATGTGGGGTGTGCGTTCCACCAGAGCTGTTATAACACGACCCAGTGTTAAAAGACTTTGATTTATATTCACCGTTTCACGTGCTCGAATGCCTTTCTCATTACCCGCCTTCGTTATATTTTCACTTCCTGCCAAATCTACTAAATTTAATTTGCCAATCTTAAGCATTTCTTCACCATCCAAGCCATTTTCTTTAATGTGCACTAATATAGAGAAAACTGTATGGGACCGGGACGACTGGGCATTCATCAGAGTTGTAGCAGTTTTTCGTCGCTCTTTACCCTTTTCCAATAATTTATACACATCATGTTTACTATGAACGGGGATCTCTTCTAAGCCCTGTATAATAACAGAACCCTTTTTAGTGCTATCATCGAAAATGCGTATCTTGGTGCTATCATCCGAAGATAACAGATCGCAAAGCTCTTCGTTGTACAATTCCAGATAGGAGATACGCATAGAAAATTCTAATTCCAACATACGTAATTCATCAAATAAATGGCACAAGGCTCGTGGTATAATACCAATATCAGAATCCTACATACAATGATAATATATCTTTATATCTCATACTCCAATTGATTAAACAAGTACTTACATCATCCCATGACGATTTCAATTCAGCACATTCATTGCCTATCATGGTATGAGTTTTGCCCGTTCCAGTTTGCCCATAAGCAAACACGGTGCAATTGTAACCTGATAACACCTCTTCAATAAGAGGTGCTACCACAGCCGAATACACCTCAACTTGTTTGGAGTCCGGTCCAAAAGTTCGATCAAATGTGAATTTTTTAGTTAACTTGGAATCCACAGTATGACGCGTAATAATTTCTTTGTGAGAAACTACCTCGACAATTTCCGTTGACCTTATACAGCGTTCGCGGTGGTTTAAAGGTCTAAAATTTCGTATATTCCCTTACATACAAACATTCATCTTAAGAAGGGAAACAACTCACCTTATTCGGGCGTACACTTGTATATTTTGATTCCCCTTTTTCAAAGTTTGATTAGACGGATGTGCAGAATTATTCATTTTTCTTAAAATCTTGCTTGACAAAAACTATTTATCTTCTTTTACGAAAACTATTTATTTGTTATTAAATAAAGATTTCTTTTGCTGACTCTTAAATGCAGGCGCGTCTTATTTAACAATGTTGTATATATAGACAAAAGATTCGAAAAGACCGTTTACTTTCGTTAAAAAGCGTTGCCATACGTTAAGAAAAAATTTAATGTTAACAACTTTCAATGATTGTGTGAGAAGCTGCAAAATAAAGTGTTTTAGTATTAGTACTAATTAATTTATAAAATAATGGCAAAGCAAAAAACTTCTAATAAACAAAAATCACATTTCACAGCACGTGATAAAAATAAATACAATAATTTTAATAAGCATGTGCAGGGAAAACGAAACAAACCCAAGTGGAAAATTGTAAGATATATGGATTTGCATGGCAATGTATAACAATGGCACACGACTAATGTATTATTTTAGGAAAGGGCAAAAAAATTGGAAGAGCAGCAGCAGAAACGTGCTAGAGAGGCCACAGAGTTAGCTGAACAACGTCAAAGAGCCAAGGAAGAGAAGGAGCAGAAAATCAAAGCTTATAAGCAGAAACGTTTGCAGAAGACAAAAGCTATAAGTAAAAAAACCAAGCTGGGTCAGCCGATAATGAAGGATCGTATGCAACTTTTGCTACAACAAATACAGGAAATGAAGAAAAATGGATAGTAGAGGAAAGAGGGACATCACTTATTGATTGTTTGAATAAACACGCACTTCCAATGTTATGGGATTACGTTTAATTATTCGTGTGCGTTATTAAACAGCACCTTTTGCCTTAATACTACTTGTTACTCAATCGAAAATTATTAAAATAATTTTCAGTTAGCTTAAATTTTTCACTCAAATCATTTTTCGTTATACAATAAAATTTTCATCAAACAATAAAATTTTTCATTTCATATTTTTTAAAATCTTACAATTTTCTTTCATTTAGCAAATTTTTTTACACTAAATTAGCTTAAGATGGCGCAAAATTTTCTGTACATGTTCGAGGTTGTGGTCGATGATTTATTGGTGACGCGACCGAATTATTGCGCCCCTGAGGAATATCCCACATGCTGTGAGGTATCATTTCGAAATAGCGTTTTTCTATCGATATGTGATCGTGAATTTGGCCATTGTGTGGATCCTACGGCACCCAAATGTGGAAAATGTTGCTTATTCTCACTGGATGCTCCCATTGCCGATAGTGATAGATTGCTTGTCCATATATACAAGAAGAAGACCAGCAAATGTAAATTTTTAGTTGGTTGTACCGATATGCCCATTAAGCCACTTTTCGAAAAAGTAATGGAAAGTTTCAACATTGAAAACCCCAAATGGGAGGATGTGTTAGCAAAGCATTTGAAGAATATACCAAATCCCAGAGATCCAAATAAGCAGCCAGAAATAATTGATAATGATTGCGACGAAGACACAATGGGACGACGTGAACAATTGTGTCCCACATCAGAGTTGACTAAACGCCTCTTGCCGATATTCAATTTGAAAGGTTGCCAAACGGGCAATGTGGTCTTAATAATACGTTTAGTCGCCAATGGTCCAGCCATAGTGTCTAGTTTTCCATTTGCTCGTGTTTGCAATGCCGGTTGCGGCGCTAAGCCCCCAAATTGCGATCCCAAACCGTGTCCGGCTATCTGTCCGGATAATACATGTGACGGCGCCAAAGATGTTTTACCAAATTTAGGCAGATGTTGTGGCGGAAATGATAATGCCTATGGTGCCGGCGGCAGTAACGGTGCTGGTCAAAGTAATGGTAGCGGTAAATGTAACGGTGGCGGTAATGGAGGTAATTGCGACAAAGCCAGTACCAGTAAAAATCGTCCCAGCTATGGTAATAAATCAGCTTGCGGCGGTAGTAGAGTATACCGAAATCACCAACCAGGGGGCAACGGTTGTCCCCCATTAGACGATCCTTGCGTGTCTGAATTTAAAAAGAATGTATGTCTTCGCTATTTTGCATGCAATGCCGACAAAGGTTGTCCATGCGAAGATGTAGAGGATGATTGTGAGCGAAGTAAGTTGTGAATCATTTTTAAAATTCGTTGATCTGTTATAAGGAAACTAAGTCTTTATAGCATAAAAATTCGTATTTTTTAAAATTAATTTCTTAATAATAACTGAATTAGGACGCGATCGAACGATTTTTAGAATTTTTTTAATGCAATGACTTTGATATGAAAATCCTTTACGTTAACTAATACAATTTGGGAAATTACCCCATGACTTGTACACTTGTAGGACTAAAAGATTTAGGGTAGTATGTAGTGTGAGGTGGAAAAGATTATAATATTTTTTACTTGTTTAGATAAAAAAAAGCAGAGGGCCTGCGAACCCTTAAAATGTGATGAACCCGCTCCTCCGAAAAGGAAAGGATGTGATAGGGCAGCCAATAAAAGTCGCAGCTGTGGCTGTGATGAATGTATGGATGAATGTGAAGCCGGTAAGTGCGATTCCAAAACGCAACCTATGTTCATTCTCTTTTAGAAAAATGGATCGTACCCTTTTCTCCGCCCCCTTTTTCACATAATATCTCCTTCTTGGCGCCCAGAGTTAAATCGCTTATTTGCTTTTTCCCCCTCAACTTTCTGGGTGCGATTCTTCTCTATATTTCATTTAATCTTTATAATAATAATAATAATTTTAAATCCCCATTCATTCAGTCATTCACTCACGCAATGATTCTTCTATTATAGCCAAAAATAAAGCTTTACGGAAATTGCGCTACTTAATGCAAAAGTACAGTGGCGAAAATTAGACAACGAAATTTTTGGTTACAGAAATTATAGCGATGTTATTATAAAAAAAAGCAATAAAATCCTTTTTTATGAAATAATTATAAATCCAATAAAAACATCCGGGACCCCAAGAATCACTATATTTGTATATCAGATCGTAAGAACGAATCCGATTTTAAAGAAAAAACGAAAAGAGTGAAAAGGGTATGTTCCAATTATTTGCATTCGTATACTAAGTAGAAGGAGCCATTTTGATTTTTGCCTTTTTTTTTTTTTAAATATTCCAGAATTAACGGGCGATGATACTATGAGTGATCCATGCCAAGTGGAGGGAGTAATGCCAGATTGCAGTGACCGTTTAAGACCGTGCTACATCGAACCGACTCGGCCCGAACCCGGACCAGAGGCGTACGATGAATTTGAGGCTTGTCTAAATGGTAGCGGTCTAGTAATACGGGTACTCAAAGATACCCATCAAGTACAAAATGTAATCGATGGCACCGAAAACTTTGGTGAAGACGGTAATAGCGACAGTGATTGTAATGATGGCCAGGTATATATAAAAAAATGGTTTAATAATATATAACATAGGCTAGTATGGGTGTTTGAAAGTTCCAAATGTCTAAAGAAAGGCACATCTTATGTTATACAAATCGATTTAGAGGCTAATGTCAGGTCATCATTTTTAAGATATTTTAATGAAATATTGTTCCAAGGACAATTTCAGAACCTCCCTCCCCACCAAAGTGAGTTATTTATATAACAAAGATAGGCGTGTTTTTAGACTAGAGATGAATCGATTTAACCATGTCCGTCCGTCCGCCTATCTGTCCATGTAAATTTGTGCGCAAGCTACAGGTCGAAATTTTTGAGATATTTTCATGAAATTTGGAACAAGGATATGTATTGGCCCAAAAAGAAATCCTTTTGAAAATGAATAGGATCAGACCATTTTTAGAACGTCTCTCCCCTTATAATTTTCATTTTTTTTATTCATAAACAAATAAAAAAATATACAATTTTTTGTGACATTTTTATCATTTTGAAATTTTTGAAAATTCAAATACAAAAAATTAAGTTTTTCACTTTTCAAAGAAAAAAAATTGATTGATTAATATATGAAGTAGTTTAGATGGTCGGGTTTGACCGACTATAATATTTTCATTTGCGTTATAATAAAAGTAGATAGAAAGTATTGTGGTTAAAAGTTGAACTTAGTGCTATTCGGTGTATTTTCTAAAAAACTTATTTATTTGATTTTTACTTTCTTTTTGAATAGGATAATGGTCAAAACTGTGGATGCGATTTTAATGAAATTTTACAACGCAGCGAATTTGCCCGCAATCAAATTAAACGCCGAACCGGCGGTCATATTATTAATAATCCGAAATTACCGAAAATTCGTGCCAATATTAAATATTCTGGCAATGATACCTGTTGCCCTAGCACTTATCATGTGCCCCTCTCCAAAATGAAACAATTCTGCGATAATCAAGAAAATAAGGTGGACATGTATCGGCGTCGCAAGCCGAATGATCGAGCCCGACCACCATTACGACCCGATAACAGTCGCCATTGTTGTGTTCAAGTTGATCGGGAAGAGATCAAAAATGCTTTAAAAGGTGTTAATGTGGATACAAGGAAAAAAGGCATTGAGGTAAATGTGATATGAACTTGAGCTCATCAATATAGTTGTATACATACTTTTCTTTAAACCCGCAGGTCTGTTATAGAACGTGTGAAGAAACGGACAGTGATGTTTTCTTGGTGAAATTGGGTAGCAAGCAGAAATCTCAAAGGAAAAAGAACAATATTGAAATTGAATTGAAAACACCGAAGCAGCCGTTAGTTTTGCCCGTACAAAAAGTAACCACCGATACACAAATAAATGAGGCCGAATTGGATGCCGCTTTGGCTGGCGCTTGCGGTGGTAAAGGCAAAGGCAAGGGCAAAGGTAAAGGCAAGGGCAAGGGCAAAGGCAAAGGCAAGAAGAAGTAATGGATGGTAGATGATGTAAAATAAAGATTTGTGCCTTGACGTTACATTCCCGGGGGCGGACGGGTCCAAATTTTTCCTTTTCTAATTGTTTACCCTGAGAAATTGTGCACACACTGTTGTTTTCAATTATTTCAACATTTGAGAAGAGGCCATCGTTTTAATGTACACCGCCCATCAGGCACATCAGGCCTTTCCTATATAAGAAATTTGCTGAGCTGTCTTTCTCCTCTTCTCTATCTGATATTCTATAGTGATTTTTTAGTTATGTAGTAATTAAATAAAATTAATATATATAACAAGGATTCAAACACAACACACAAAAAATTTATAAAAATTTTTTCTATATAGATTAGAAGTATGACTGTTTCAGATCGATAGATAAGTTTTTGTGACTTTGAACGTTTTAACAACGACATACATTCTGAGGGATATGTTTAGATTGACTTAGATTTAGAATATACATACTTTACGGGGTCTCTGAGAAGGCACCCTCCTGCTGATTTCATACAGCATGATCCATTTAGTATACTCCTCATCTCATGGATATATTATGTTTGTGCGGATGCTTGTAATTCCTAAACGGCAAATGCTACACCCATCTTCAATTATACCCATCGATTCAGAATCAAAATCGAAATCGACTTAACTATGTCTGTCTGTCTGTAGCATAATTTATGTGCAGGGTATTAAATGTTCGAGCTTGATATTTTCATGATGATAGATGATGGTAAGCAAGTAAAAACATCTTTACTTGGCTTATACGTACATATGTGTGTAGTTGCACTATTACGTTAATGATTGTATAATTGTCATAGAGAATAATAGCAGACCCGTTAGGGAAGTATTGGTTTAGGAATGTTATTGTGGAAAATTGAAAATAAAACATTTATTATAAAGGCAACAAGGTAAGACATAAAGAGAGACAGAAAGAGAGAGAGAGAGAGATATACTATATAAAAGAAAACGCAATGGTTTAAAGTATTTCTTCTTAACGGCCTGTGTGTATTGGCTAGTGTGCGGTTCGGCAGAGTTAAACTTGTCTAGGTAAGATGTTTACCAGTTAGTCGGCAATTTGTGGTGATGGAATTTAAGCGTGAAACTCTACAAACAAAATTTATTTAATATAATAAAGAAAAGAAGAAACAGCAACAAATGTGTGGTCTTGTCAGCTCGAAGCTTTATAATGAAATGAAATTCATTTTTGCTAAAATCTTAACAAGTAACTGAAACTAATAAATGTGCAGTTGAATACAAGTTGAAAAAAGAGAGAAAGAGATCAAGTTTAAGAGCTTAACAGTAAACAAAAAAGAGTGTCTTCTATGAGATTTTCTAAGAGGGAAAGTGTATAGGTTTTGGAAATTTTTCCTGTTAGCTTAAGGAAAACACCAGCCGTCTACTGTTATAAACTTAACCAAACCGTTAGTAGTTTAAATGTTAAAGAGATGAGTTTCAAATGAATGAATAAATGAATGAATGAATGACGACTGTAAATGTTGTTGAATGATAATGAAAAGTGAAGGCTGTTAATGAAACCGGAGCACATCTTACTAAGAAAGGTGATACCTGAAGAAAGAAAGAAAGAAAGAAATCAGAAAATGCTCGCAATTTTATGTTATTTTTTGTTTAATTGTAATATTAAACTAGACTGCCTGGTAATGACCGTAAGGTAAATGACCGTCACAAAAGATTACTCGCCTGGTATGTCCAGATATTATTGATCATATTTTTATATAAAAAACTTTACAAGAATTTTACCAGTTAACTTTGTACAAGGTAGCGCGATGAATTTAAAAAAAATATTCAGTATTTTTATCATCTCTACAATGGTTAGTGTCGCTGTCATGGACAAAGACGACAGTGTTGTTAAAAATAATGACAATGGTCATAATAATATGAATATGAAGATGGAAAATCTTCCGCAACATATTAATAATTTTAGTTCTTCGGCAGACTTTAATCAACTTAATGTATCTGCCACTCAACGTAATCGAAGAGGTAAGTGAAATGGATTTTAATTTTTATAATATTGTTCTTCCATAGATTTTTATATAAAAAAATTACTCAATAAATACGCTTTTACGTATCTATGTCACAATCGTTGTAATTCTCATGATTGTAAAACTTCAGGTATTCGAAAAGTTGAAATTTGGGAGAAATATTTTTATATCAGGCACCACTTAAAATTGTGCGGATATTTGAATTTGTAACTTCTAATCTTTCAATATAGCAATCTATTCAGAATCAAAATCTGAATCGTTTTAACCATGTCCGTCTGTCCATGCAAATCGGTGTACAAGGTTTTGGCCACAGTTTATAAGACATTTCTTAGAAATTTGGTACAAGAGCGTGTCCTCACCTAAAGATGTGCCCTATTTAAAATAGTTGAAATTGAGCCATTTTTGGAAACCCTTTCCATATAATGCTCTACTATGAAATAAGTCTTTATATGACGAAAATTCGCAATTCCTAATATTTTTTGTCAAAATTTGGTTCAGAATAGATAATTATCATAATAATTGACTATACCAAATTTAAACGCCATCGGACCATTTTTAGAACCCCTTTCTATATATATAATTTTATTACTTTGAACTGCACAAGTTGTTCTAGACATATTAGTATGTAGTGTGTTGTGTTGAAAGTTTTGTAACAATTGTAGATTGTTAGATTGTAGAATTGTAGATTGTAGATTTACGATTCCAAAAAGTAGAGCTACAAAGTACTTATCTTAATATTTACATAATTTTTTGATGTACACAAAAAGGATTTTTAGCACAGTATACCAGGTTGAAGTGGATCCAAATTCAATACATAATTGGGTGCACTGCCACGCCCACAGTTTGTTTTATAGTCATGTATAGTATTTGAGATTTATTTACTTATTATTGCAATATTTATTTCATAGCTTCATCGTTTAAATACCATTTCAATGTAGTTTAACATGTAATTGGTTACAAAATGCTCAATTTACCATGATTTTCAAATGCACTTGAGCTGTAATCTTATAATTATGTAAATCTTCAACCAATGCAAAGTGTAAGTGATGGTTGGTGTTGTGTTGTGCTGTGTTGAGTTGACGCCATCAACAGATTCAAGATATACACAGAATAACTATAAAATTCTTATTGATCTATCATAGCTACAAACAACATTAGTTATATCATCATAACATTGTTAGAATGGTATTAGTAATTCTTATATGTACTCGTATGTTGTCTCTGATATCAAAACATGTAATCTTATAAGCATGTTATTATAAGTTTTAGTTAAATTACTAGATTAACTACTGCAGATTATAAATGATTTAAATTAATTTCTACACAAGAATGCCTTAATTGAATATTTGCTGGTGAATATGTACACGTATAGAATAACTTGTTTGTGCAATTTATTGGTGAAAAGTAAATCTGAAATGATGAACATTTTATTGATAAAAAAATTTTCCGCTAAATAACTTTAAATTTTTGAAAATATATGTAATAAGTATATAAAAATTAAATTTGACTTAAGTTAAATCTTAAATACGCTCCACAATTACATACAATTAGAGGGCGTGGCAAGAACTTGATTATGCTTTCTAATAGTGTATGCATTACATATCAGCTTGCAAGGCGAGTTATTAATTATGAATGTATTTGTTATCCGACCACGCCCATTTTTGGCACATCAGTGGTTAGACTAATTATAAATATTTATATAAAATTTCGACTTCATAGATCCATTTTTGTGATAAACAACTAGATTTTTAAAGATTGTGGGCGTGGCTCTTGACTAATTTTGTTTAATTTAAATAGAAATTAGAAGAGTCTGCATAAAATTTCAGCTCAATTTTAAGTAATTTATAATCCTGAGAGTACCAACAAAAGACAGCCGCACAGACACCCGGATGTACGGCCTTACATGTCTACATCAACTTAGTTTTTGAAGCTGATTAAGAATATAGGTCTCTAACGCCTCTTTATAAATATTGCAAATGAAACAACAAACTTATTATGTACATTCCCCATCTTATATGGATGATATAAAAATATTGCTTGAATTTAGCGATAGACGCTTTTATGCCTTAGTAGTGCTTAAAACAAGTTCTAATTAGATTGAATATTTCGTTTTTGTTAATAAATTTAATAATGAATAAATAATATCAAATATTTACTTAATAATAAACGATTGTCCTCCTTCGTTCAATGAACTTTTTCCTATAGAAAGCAATTATCTGAGAGTTTATACAAACTTTTATGGCATGACAATCGTTTTTAGTGAAAATTAAATATGATAATATTAGGAGGTGCATTCATTTAAAGTGCTTATATAATCAGTTGAAAAACTTCTCTATAAATAATTGCGATTTTGTCGTTTAAAAATTCTTGTATAACAACAAACTCATGATATGAGTTTACTGCTAATTATTGACAATACTTTCATTACACTTTAAAGCTAATAATTGGATTTGAAAAAGCATTCAAACATATACCAAAAAATGTCAGGTAATTATGAAAACTAGGCCCCGCGTTCTTCACTCTTTTTAGCTATATAGTAAGACTTTATTAATCCTTTAAAATGAGAAAATATTTATCATCTAATTAATGGATCTTTAAATTGGGATAATTTCGATTAAACAGCTTCGTTTTTTTATCACCTATATACTTGTACAAGTATTTTGGTAGTAAATGAAGCGTTTAAACAGTTTGTAAAATGTGACGAGTGACGAACACATTTTGATTCAATTTTAAACAATGATTGACGCTTCATATGTATGTCAAGGTTGTCTTACAGAAATTACAATAATAAATGGTTGTCTTTACATTTCCTTCATTTAGAAATCAACCAATAAAATTGAAAGTTGAATAAGTGAATATAATTAGTTATAGCCAATCATTTAATTCCCTTCATTACTTCGTTTCACAATTTCAAGCTATAATTACAAGTCATAAAAGTCATTTTGTAAAAAAAGTTTTATGTGGAAAGGGACTCCAAAAATAGTTTCATTGGTTTCAAAATTGATACAAGTAATTATTAATTTAATTAACTTATCTTCGTCAAATATTATGGAAAAATTCGAATAAATTTCATAGTACGTTCTTCTCTAAATGAATTAAAAACTTTGTCCATCCGTCCACTCATCATCATTAGGTACATTTGTATACAAATTTTTCTCTTATATATATCGCTTAGAGCTATTATTTTTATTTACACTATTTTAAGTATAATTTTATATATAATAGAAGTATATTAATTTTTTTTATTTTTCTATTTTTGATTATTTAAGGAGATAAAGAAATACGGACCTACGGACATCTGCTTTTAAATTCTTATTATATTATATTAAATTCTTATAAATTTATAGCTTTAGATAAAATGGTTTAAAATTTATCTTCATTCTACTAATAAATATAAACAAGTGAAAATATTATAGTCGGTCAAGCCCGACCATCAATTACTCTACACCACTTGATATATATTATTCAATTAAATTCTTTTCTTTCGCCCTTTAACTAAAGAAATTTTTTTAACCGTCAATGAAGTATTTCACGATATATAATAGTGAAGTGTCTGATATATTCTTTTGCATAGTTTCAAACAGAACTAAGAACTTAAATTAGCAACATAGATACTTAAAACTGGACTTTCCACAAAACAAAGTATTAGCTGCGTTGGATCTAAAACTGAAATCAAATGAAAGACAAAATATTTTATTAGCAAGAGTTTTTATGATACAAAAGCATTTGTTGTAGTTGTTATATAGGCACTGCTTTTATTAACCGCATTTTTGGCATTCTAGTTAAAAAAAAAAATAATAATAACAACATAAATTATACACCCAGTGAAAATTGGTTTGTAGCAACATATATGAAAAATTCTTGCGTCACAACTATAAATTAATTATACGTTTATAAACGTACGTATAAAGTGTATTAAAAATCTAGAGTATGATTGAACACAAGACTGAATGCCAATAATAATAATTATAAATAATATTTTTGTCTATACATTCGATATTTATTATATCTTATAATAAGGTTAATGGTTCGATACTTAATATTATTATTAATTGAATTCTTCCTCACTAGATTCTGATTTTGTCTTGGATTCTACCGAAATAGCACGGCAGAATAATATAACTGAACAGATTTTAACAAATTATTTGGAAAGGCGGCTTTTTCCCAACACCAATGTTAATCGGAAAATACCCACAATAGCAGAAATTTTACCCAAACCAAAAACAACAAAATCCAGTGTAACAAAATCACGAAGTATATCCCAAATGTCCCCAACATATAAACGTGGTTTAGCTAATAGTAGTGTACGAGGCAAATTCAATAATGAACTAAGAGCAAAAAGCTTAAACTTTAAGCGCCGCCTGCAGCAACAGCAACGTCAAGGTCGGACATATAGCACAAGAGTATCACAAGAAAATGATAATGATGATGATGAAGAACAAGAAGCAGAAGAGCACGAGGAAGATGAAAACGAAGATTTATTAACAGATACACTTGCAAGTTGCCGTGCAAGAGGGCGCAAAAATTGTACCGGCAACAATGACCCATCTGAAGGCCAACTCCCTTCCGTTGACATGGCAGATATTATGGAATATGCGAACACAGAAGCATTACAAAGTGTAGAAACTGAACAGCATGATCAATATGTTAATGATGATATCTTTGAACGTGATCCCAAGGAAAATGAAATCGATAACGATGGTAAGTTATGGTCATTGGAAATTTCAATTTAAATAAATAAATACAATAAATTTCCTGCTATACTGGTAGGGTATAGCTGCTTTGTTTTTTTGAGATGTTTTCTTATTTTGTGCAATTTAATTTAATTCAATGATTATTTTTATAACACACGCGGATACGGAGGTAACCACTATATGGCACTGAAGTTATAAACGTTTTAAATATTTATGTGACAATTTATTAACGCCCTTGTTTAATTTTAAAATCAATTTTTGGTATATACCTTTAACATAAATATTGTATCTTAGGGCCATAGTTTGGGAGGGCTTGTATGGTGTGTGCTCTCAGTTAAAGTGCATTGCGTGATTGCCAATAAACTGGAATTTCGTTGTTGTTATTATTGTTTTGTTTTATCATTCATTATTGTTCGTTCCTTTAGACCTTATGCCTTTTGGCATTTACTGCGTTGCGATAAAAGACTTATAAGTACTTACAAGAAAGTGTAAGCTGTAATGGTTTGCTTTGTTAACAAGGTCTTAAAGGAGTATTTCTTTTTTTTTTTTTTTTGACACGATGAGGTGATAATTTTGACACATAATGTCAATATGTGATGGATTAAAAAGTATTACGATAGGTACATCTTATGCTTTAATAAAGTAATGAACATCTCAAGCACTTAAGGGATAAATATTGATTTTGTAAAATTTTAATGTTTCAATGAGTAGAAAATATTAAATAAGTACACGAGTAAGAAAACTAAATTTGGCTTAGACCAATTCTTAAATACCCTCCACATCTAAATACAAATGGTGGGCGTGGCAGGTCCTCTAAAGTGTCTTTTTATCAGTTTTCAAGTCGATTTTTACGCTGAGTATGGTTTTTATATATTGTAGACATGTGTGTTATCCGACCACACCCATTTTTGGCACATCGATGAATGGATTTATTGTACATACACGTAGCAAATTTCATATTTTATACCTCAATTTTTGTGGGAGATAATTATAATTTTGAAGATTGTGGGCGTGGCTCTTGACCAATCTTGCTTAACTAAAAAAAAAACTGAAAGGATTCGTATAAAATTTTACATCAATATCAAAAAATTTACGACCGTGAGAGTGCCAACAGTAGACAGACGCCCGGACACACGGACATAAAGGTCTAGATTGAGAAGTTTTTATACCGCTTAAGAATAAATATACCTGCTTCTTCTGAGTAATGTAAATGGAATGACAAACTTAGTATAGCCCCCATCTTATGTGGAGGGTAAAAAAAGCTGTATTCCCCACTTAAGCAACATTTAAAACACTCCTCATCCATGCCTCAAAGTCCTCCAAGGAGATTTTTTTTATTTATTTATTTATTTTGTCCAAAAGATCTTAGAAATAAGTCACAAGGGTGCCACCCACCTCTCCAGTTCGAGACTTATATGTAGCGGGAGAATCCACCTATTATAAGTTTCTAAAATTACTAAGCAGAAAATGAAGAAAAAAGAAGTAATTCAATGATCTTGTGTCATTTTAACTGACATTCGCATAACTTTGAGCGAAGTGTGACATAATTTCTTTCTTAAATCGAGGAGCATTCTATATAGTCTGTAGACGGAGAGGAATAGAATTCCACAATTGCAAATAGAAAAAAGTGGCGCTCGGACATTAGGAGTGGAGATTATGTACTAAATTTTTAAGTGTATAAAATATTCTGTTCCAACGATAAAATGATTTCATCAAATTTCTATATCACTTAGCGTTCCTAACACTTCCGCCAAGTTTGGAATGGATATCAATTACAATAGAAAAGAAACTGCAGAATTCGTACAGACGGACGGATGTACTTCAAAGTATATATTTCGTTTGATCTTTGAAAGCTTTTTCCGGGTCTTGCACATTCTTTAGTAAAGTGAGACATATATTCCCCTAATAAAAAGTAAAACTACTCTACCATAAATAATCCCCTTCACTTAACTTATCTATCTTTATAATCTTTTCTAAGTTTAACAAACTTAAACTTGGTTTAGACAACTAAATTTGTTTAGGAAAAATAATTTCATGCTGTAGAATGTTTCTTTTTAACGTCTAGTAGTTAATTGTGCTCTAATTAAAATGTTTATTATTAATAGCGAGTTAAGTAAAGTTTGAAAACCAGAAAAAGCACTAAATTTAATTTAACTTAATCAATGAAATGAAAAAATTAATTTTTTATAAATATAAAGAAGTAGAAAAAAGGCAAATACAGCTTAGGTACAAAATTTTGATTACTCTCCTCTAATACAAAGATTCTTCGAGGGCAAGTTTTCAATTTTTTCCAAGCTACATGAGTTTGTAAGGCCTAATGAGAAAAAGATAACAATTTCTATATAAAAACTCTGCAGCATTCAGAATATATCTTATAGTTATAATTGGGCTTTGCATTCGTTTCAACAGAATGATTATCTTGCAGTGATGGTTAAAACATTAATAATTTAGAATGTTTGTAATTGTAAAGTTTGTTAGGTTAAACAATAAACAACAAACCATAAGAAAACAGCTGTTGTGTAAAAAAAAGAATTTCCCGTCGTCAACCTCAAACATATAATATGTACAAGTACTACCACAACAATGCCTAATATGAAATAATGTTGGCGCATCCACCTGAATCTCCTGAATGCTGAACAAATACTATAATGTATAATAAATGAATGAATGACGGTTGGTTTGTTAAGGTGGGTGCCCAGTTGTAGATTCTGCAAAAAAAAAAATCCAACAAAAGTATGCATTGCCCCTTGTTCTTACAGCTTGAAAAGGTTGGGATGGTAGCACAAATGAATAAATTTCTGTTATGCCAGAGTGGTTAATGCATTATTTTGTAAATTACAAGAACTTTGTTGAATTATGTTTTGTTTTTTGCTTGATGAACATAAATTAGTTTACGGTTGAAGAGATTTAAATTTATATTTACCCATACATATCTATCAAGTAAAATTGTTTATGTATTGCTTAAGATGACCCTCATCTTCCATTACTGGTCAGTTGGTCAGATTACATCAAGTAGCAAATCTTGTTGAGTTTCGAGACGTTTTCAAAAACTGTAACAGATTTAAAATTTTATGATAATTATTAGAAAATCATGGTTTAGAATTTTTTAATATCTTACTAAATATTTTTATACTTTGCACTATTTGTGGTAAAGGATATATTAAGCTTTTGTGGATATTTATAACTTCTAAATAGCTAAGGATAGGCCCTCTTATTATATTTATTATAAGGATTCATTTAGTATCAAAATCTAAATCGATTTTTTGTATCCGTCTGTCTATTGTAAGAAAGATTTGGCCACAGTGTTTCGTTGAAATTTGTTATAAAGGCGTTTATTGCCCCAAAGATGTGTACTATTAAATATGGTTCAAATTGGACCATTTTTAGAACCCCACCCATATAACGCTCTCTCTATCGCAATAAATCTTTATATGGCAAAAAATCTCAATTCTTAATATTTTTTGACAAAATTTAGTGAAAAAGAGTTAATTAGCATCATAATTGGCTGCGTTAAATTTAAAAGTGATCAGACTATATTTAGAATATTTTTCAATATAATTATATTTCATGAAAAGACTTACATGGCAATGCCGCGCGGATGTAGGATAGTTTCACTTGTTTAACCATTAACTGAAGGAGTTGAGAATGTTATTATTAATTAATATGAACCGTTGCAGAAGTACTTTCTAACTAAGTTTGGTATGTCTGATAACTAACCATGTATGTTGTGTTCAACGTAGAGTTTAATTTTTTTTGTGTATTTGGATGAAATTTCATAGTTAACGTATATGTGAAGAGAAAACCCACGTTATCAGTACGTATCCATAACACAAAAGAAAAGAAACATTTAACCAGTTAGAGTTTTTTGGATATGAGGCAATATGAATAACAATAACAACAACAAAACAAGTTGTAAATATTTCAACATTTACTCAATCAACATATTAGTTACTCCAATTATTCAGATAATCCTCTCCATGGATACCCAAGAAGATATACACAATAAAAGCAAAACTCTCACACATATTATTAACTACTAATTATATTCAATTATATTGTTTATGCATATGTTTACTCAATTCACTCTCGCGTATATAGTATGAAAAAAATAAACACACTCACACACACATTTGGTGGTTAGTTATTATTATTTATAAAAATTGTTAAAGAAAAATAAAAACTAGATGTTGCATACAGTGCCAGCTTCTCTGCTATACACCGGAGATCACAGCATGACGATATTGTTAAAAAAAAATATTTGTTGAAATGTTTTCTTTTGCGGCTGAAGTTATAAGCGTTTAACTTAAGCGTTTAGTTCTCCGATGACGGTCCATTGGTATACATTAGCGCAACGAAAATTGTATTGAAAGTAAAAATTATCAAGAAACCAAAAGTCAAACAGAAGCAGAAAGAAATTGAAAACAAAACGAAATCAAGTCTTGATCTTAAATACAACAAGTGTGACTTATATTCGTCAAACGGAAACCGTTATAATTTTTTAAAAATTTCTGCCATGTCCGTATAAACACTTTTAAATATTTTCGGTTATAATAGGCAATGCAATCCGAATTGCTCATTCTATAAATTTGTGTAAAAACAAAAACAAAAATGAAGATTACAATAATTACAACTTTTGCAACAACAACACAGCACTGCCTTAAAATATAAAGCGTTCAATAAACATAAAAAATAACTTTAATTAAAACGTACAATTTTTATCGTAATGAAGGCATAAAACAGCAACAATCAAGTCAGCACTCTTATGTAAATTTCATTAAATATTTAAAAAAAAATTTAAAATTTTCTTTTGTTTCAAACCAAAAATTACATTAATTAAAAATATTTAAAAATATTAAAAAAATAATACAAATAAAAAAATTGTATCTCCAAATAAATAAAATATTTCTCTTTAGTATAAAATAATATAAATCGTTTAAAATCAGCAACAATGCTTAAATATTTCTTAGTCACTGTGATATTAGCTTTACAAGTTATGGGCCGTTTTGCGGCATTTAATGCCAAACAGCTGAGTCATACGGGTAAGATAAGCCTCGATTTAATGTCTATGTAACATATGATTTTTATATAAATAGAATTGGTGAATTTTTGGTCACATTTTTTTATTGTATATTAATCATCAAATAACTTTGCTTCACCTTTAAAGACATGTGACATTTGTTTAAAACTTATATGTGTATAATTGTAATAGTATAATAAGTTTGTTATTTCGTATGCAACTATCAGAAGAAGCTTCGGAAGTATACCACAAAAATATACAATACAATCTTAATCAGTCTTGAATCAAGACTATCGCCATACTGTTCATTGTTGATGCTCTTACGGTCACAAAAATTGTCAAAATGAATGAAATTTTATATAGACAAACTTATCTATATTATATACCAGCTACGCTCACTCTTTTATATTTAAACCTAAGTCATTACAGCTAATTTCACTTCTTCAGGCACCTAATATTACACTCTGTTATGTATCACTCTAAAAAACCTAATTTTTACTGTCACTTTCATTTTAATTTCAACAACAACAACAACAATACCCTCGATTGTAGAAAAATTTATTTGAATTTAAAAATATGCAAATTCTCATTCTATGAAAACTCGTTTCGTTTCGATTATATTTATTCTTAATCTAGCTATGGTTCAATGGCCGACCGCCAAAAATCTTGCAAAACGAAAATCATCGAAGAAATGTGTTTGAAATATAGAACAGACAGCCAGACAAGGCATATTTGATTAAGGCTTATGGTAAAACAAGTATAATACACTATATTTGCCTGAAGCAAAATCTTGAATGCCCGCTATCCATGCACCAAAGTTTCCCGAGGAGAATATATGTCAATATATCTTCTGTATTTTATACTTAAAAAATTAGTTCTCTTTCAATTTTTGTTCTATTGTGGGTATGTCGCTGGACCGAGTTTGCCTAAAAATCAAGCCGCTTATGAAATCTACCCATAGTTCTGCCAAATTTGAAAGAAGAGTGATTAAATTTAATAATGGGCGTGTACTTAAAGTGAGTTTTTGTGAAATATTGAAATATGAACTCGTGTTATTGTCCCTTTTTATCAAGGAACATAAAATCTGAAAAAAAAACCCTTTTTTTGTTTAATTTTAAATCAACCTGCGTGCAGGACTTCAGGGTATTGTACACTTAGTATACCCCTTCCAAAACGTATGTGGAAGATGTTCAATAGAAATATTTGAAATATTTGATAAAATAAATTGTGGCAATCAAGTTTATAACCATCATATACAATGTACAGATAATATGGAAACCTTGTAAAAAGTTAAGTGATTAATTAAAATTTGCTGCCAAAACGTTTTACAGCAATAAAAACATATGATCGATTAATAAAGTCATTTCAAGGTTGATTACTATTTTTTTTTTTTATTTCAATTAAATTTATGTACGTGACAATATCAACGGACACCTAATGGCCTGTTCACACAGATTCCATCAAAACAATTAAAAAGTATCCCTCAAGATAAAATAGAAAAATAGAATTTTTGGAGTTTTTGACCAATATCTTGTTCTTCTATGAAACAGTATTTTGCATTATTTATTTTTTTATATAACTACGGTTATTTATTGGACCTGTTTTTTTTTTTTGGCTAACAAACATTTATCCAAGAAAATATTTATTTTTACCGTTAATTAAAATTTATGTTTTATAATATTCTATAAAGACAAAAGCTGATTCATGGCTTGTGAAAATAACTTTTTTTTAACCAGAAAATTTAATTTAAGTGCCTGTTAATGTTATTAACTTAGAAAGTGTGTGAGAATGATTTTTAAAATTTAAATATTTCTAAAAAAAATTTTTATAATAAATTTACAAACTTTAGTTTTTTTAGCTATAATTATTAATGCATTTTGTTTTTCATTTACGTTAAAACAACAATTTAGCTGCAGATTGTCCGAATTGTGTGGATGATGTGCCATACATGAACAAATGGACGATGCCTTTATTAAAGCTGGGAGAAAAGCGTTACTACCTTGGTATCTTCTTCAAGGTAAGCTGCATTCCATGCACTCACTCACTCACTCACATTGCACTGTACTGCATTACACTAAACGTAATAATTTATAACTTCCATATGTAAGTAAATAAACGAGCAAACAAGACGTAGCGAGAGCCGTGGTATCTTAATGATACTTAAAAACAAGATTTTATGCGCGTAAAAATCTCTCTACTCTCATGCTAACCAACGTCCCACTTATAACATTACATAAAACTTAATGTAAATAAGTAGAAAAAAACGTTATATTTGGTTTTGGACAAATCTTAAAAACCCTCTACCGCTACATATAAACTGTGGTTGGTGTGGCAGTTACTTAATTAAACCCTTTAGAGAACACTCGAAACAGGTTTTTTATACATTGCGGACATGTCCGATTACACATGTAAGGTCTTACACTGGTAGTATTCCTATTAGTGGAATACGCGGTTCGACCCAGGAACCTATTGCTGGTACCACGGGATGCTAGAGCCCCAGGAACTTGTTCCTGCTAGCAGTTGAGAACTGCATATCTTTCCCCTACATCTGAGCTTCGGCTTGAGATGCCATGTGATTAAGCCTCCCGGCAGGAACACACGTTAAACACTCGACTTCATGTCCGATTACACTCCCAATGCGTTTTTTCATATTCAAACCTTTATTTATCTATTTTTTAAGTATTTTTTCCCGACCCTTCCATTACAATTTTCCTCCACCGTAAGGTTTTCGCGTAGAAAACTTTCACAGTTCGGAAACTTATTTTTTGACTGTATTTTAACCTCTAATTACAACCAAACCAAGAGACCTACAAAAAGTCCATATTTATATATTAAAAGCAATCTACTGAATCCGCAAATATGCTTCACTTTTGCTTACCTTTTGTAGCCTACAAGTTGTATCGCTTTATAAGCCAATACCTCGAAAAACATTTATATCATGCATATATTTAGTAACCTGAACAATAATGTAATGCAAAAAGAAACAGCTGCCCGCTGATTTATAAAGAAGCGCCACAAATGGACTAGTAAAGTACACTAAGTTTGCCATTTAAGCTTCCCATTTCTTGACGTTGATAGCAAGTCATTATTAGTAAAGCAAAGAAGATTATTTCTTTTTAAGTTCAAGGCCAATAATGTTTTATAAATAATTGTGGCACACTGGACGTGCATGAGTATAACTGTCATATTATAACTGTCGTACTTGACTCAATGAATAAAATATTCGCATAATTAAGTCTTGTGCATTTAAGTGAGTAGGGTCTTAAATTTATTAAAACTTGATTTACATTTGTAATCTATTAAATCGGGTATGAAAGAAATGACATGAATTGAAATTGTTATTGAGTACATGTACTGAAATATCATGATGGTCTCATAGTCTCTGTCTTGATAATGATGTTATGTTGCATTCTCCCTAAGTCTCCTTCACGCATAGATAGTATAAATATATGAAGTGATTTAACTCGTGACTTTATATAACATAAAATTATTGATCACAATTATTTGCATAGTTTTTAACTGAAATTTCATACCATGAACTTGATCAATGATCATAACTTGTTAACTACTAATCGTATTAATGTTAATGATATCAAGGCTTAACTTTTATTTGAATTTTCTCTGCCACACTTCTGAATATATTAAGTTAATGCAAATATTTGTTACTCTTAGATAGTTACATATAACTGTATAGAAGTAAAATCAAAGTAAATTTAACCATGTCCGCCTATCCATGTAAATTTATACGCACGATTTTGGCAACACTTTTTAAGATATTTCGATGAAATAAAATACAAAAGCGTGTTTTGACCCAAAGAAGAACTGTATTTAAAATGGTTACAATTGGATTATATTTAGAACTCTTCCCCACATTTCAAATAAGTCTTTATTTGGCAAAAAATTGCAATTCTTAACATTTTTTTGAAAAAACTTGGTAAAGAATAGTTAACTAGCTTAATAATGGGCTGCAATAAATTTGGATTGTGTGGGACTATTTTTAGTAACCCTTTTCATATAATGATAGGTCACGAAAATACTTATATGGCAATACCTCTAAGTTTACTGAAATAACTAAACCAATTGTAGCTTAATTTGTGAAACAAAATGGTGTGGGGCAGCGTTTCTTAAAATATGCTCCGCAGAGCCCTGGGGTTCTATGAGTCAACTCAAAGGGCTCCGCGAATCTCTTTGGTATTAGGCATCATCAGCTCCGCTAAGAACCTTCTCTTTTTTTTAAAGACTGGCACTCTGTACGGGCTCGACTGTTGTAGGTCTCGAACCCCCAACCCTCCGTTTGCCCATCATTAACATTTTCACTTGTTTATTTATTTTTTTAATTTTCTTTCAGGCGAATTGGTTTAAAGCTACCCAATACTGCAGGTACCACGGTATGCATTTGGCTAGCATATCATCACAAGAGGAAAACGACAGACTGGAAAAACATATACGAGATTATGGTAAAATATATTTAAAACATTTATGTACTAAACAAATCTCAAATAAGATGCGCAACGTTTTGTCACATAACCAATCATAAACACAAATGCATTTCACTTTTATCACCTTTGCAGTACTTTTGTATGAATAAACGTGACTTTAAGTTATGCAAAGGGTGTTATTCATATACATCTAAAATCATATCATGTAATAAAGTGTCTCACATTGTTTTTGGTATGTATATGAATGCGGTTATAAGACAAATGATAAATAGAAACATTTTCATTTTATAAATGTTTAACTTGAAGTTATAACAATACAATATATAAGAAATTAAACTGTACTTGTGGAGAGCATGCATACACGTATATACATGTACATAACACAATACGTTTGTAACTATTTATCTTGTTCAATTTATGAATGTCTGAAATTGGGTTAACCAGCCTCAGCATGATTGTACGAAATGAAGCAGTACCTACATAAAGTAACATTTTTTGTTGTTGCAACAATTGCTCGGTTTGACAATTCATATAGTGAAAACAAAAGCGACAAAAACGACAAAAACATGTTCACAAAATCGTTACAATATTATGTGTTATGTGATGGTATGTACTCTAGAAAAAAAAAAAAGATTGGAAATGAGAGCATAATTTAGAAAAGGTACAGTGTAAGCAGTATGCTAGGCTGCTAGGTATGATGGCCTGATACTCTGTTGGTTTTGTCAGTCAGTTTAGTTGAGAGTGTGTTTTATACGGATTATCTACATATGAGTTAATGTTGTAATACCCGGAAACAGATGCGTATATACATATTATGTTTTTGTTTTTGTTTTTGTTATGCTGCTTGTAAACAAAGCATTGCTACCAAGCATGCATGTACCGTAACTGTATACTGTTTGTTTTATATATTATTCGAAGCCATATATTTGAGAATGGGAAAATTGAATTTTACTAAAAGTTACTAAAAGTTACAACTGAAAGAATTTCCCTTACTGTTCATTTTACTTTCCTCTCCCAGTTATCACTATTATTTTTAAAGACTTATGCACGTATAACTAAGAAGATTAACAAGTAAAAAAAACAAAGTAAAGTTGGCTTAGGCCCAATCTGGTATACCCTTCATATCCACATATAAACAATCGGTCCGGCAGATACTTATTAACGCCCTCTAATAGTATATGTATATATTACGCTGAGTACATTTTTTTCATAAATTGTATCTGTTATCCAAATCACACCCAATTTTGGCACAATCAATGCATGCGATAATGCATGATTATAACTAAATTTTTGTGGTAGATAATCAGATTTTTCTTGACTGTGGGAGTATGTGTTATACGACCATGCCCATTTTTGGCATTTTGACGGATGCGTTAATTATAAATATGTATGTAATATATAAGTTTCATAGATCAATTTGTGGGGCTAATAAATAGATTTTTGTTGATTGTGGGCGTGGCTTTTGATGGATTTTACACAATTTAAATTATTTGTTTTTTGTATAATATTTTTATTTAATTTCTCAAGTGACAACAATAAAAACACATGTCTAGATTGACTCATTTTTTAATCCATTTGACTAGAGTCTGTTTGTCTGTCTGTTAATACAATATATCTGTCTGAAGTACAGTCTGTAGTTTTTAAGATACTTCATAGACATTTGATAAAAGAACACGCCTTAACCCATAGCGTAGTTATTAACAACTTCTTCATTCAGTAGTAAGAGATGTAGAGTATTAAATGATTAAGGTTAACCTATTGTAATATTTTCATTTGTTTATTTTAGGTTTGGGTCATGAACACTTTTGGACTTCGGGCACAGATTTAGCGGATGAGGGTAGTTTTTTTTGGATGTCTACTGGCCGGCCCATAACCTTTACTAATTGGAATGCGGGAGAGCCAAATAATTTCCGTTATGAAAATGGTGAAGAAGAGAATTGTCTAGAGTTATGGAATCGTGATGGTAAAGGTTTAAAATGGAATGATTCACCGTGCAGTTTTGAAACGTTTTTCGTATGCGAAGTACAACCAAATTAAAACAAATTGATGGCTGTTCTCAATCAACGTCTAGGGTAGAATAATCAATTGGCTCTTCTGATATGTTTTATTATATTGTATTGGATTGTAAGCAAATGTCTACTTATAAATGTAATGTAATGTAAATATGTATTTATATTGTGATTATAATTAGAAAGGAAGTGTAAACGTTTTAATAAACTAAGCCGAGTGACATTTTATATGCGTATATGACAGTAGAAATTTAAAATTAATTTAGTATAGATTTTGTTAAGAGACGTAAAAAGAGATTTTCTTTTCTTAGATACGTATAAATATCACTCATACGCCATACGTGGTTTATGTAAGTTTTATATTTAAATTCGAATATCACATAAAATTACAATTACTATAACTGTATATCAAAGGTAGCAAAGAATATAAATTGTACATGCTTCTTCTTTCGATTTAATTGAATGAAACCAAAAAAAAAAAACATAAGTAAACCAATCTACTTAAAACAAAACAATTAAAGCCTTTCAGCAAACATATAACGAAATCCAACTAACATACATTCGTTTAAAAGAGAAACAGAGAAAAATATAAATACAAATTGTGCTTAAAAGTGAAAGGGGAGCCTACCTCTACTTGTACATAATAAATATCCTGCTTGAAAAAGAAAAGGAAAGTTTCAAAATATAACGATTAAGCACAAATTCAGAAAAAAAGAAGAAATGAAAATGAAGAGAAAAATCGAAAAACTAGAGCATTAAAAGTTTAACTGCTTTTCTCATCATCATAATCACAAATACATGTACGTACGTGCTCACTCACCCTTAAACAAAAATCTTTTTTAAGAGTAAATTGAATTACCGTTAATAAAATCTTCATTATCTGACTCAATCAGAGCGTATTGTAATAAACATTAATGAAAATAACACAATATACGGAAAGGTTAGTAACCATTTAAACGTTAACAAAGAGAGAGAGAAAGAGAGAGAGAGAGAAAAGTGAAAAGAGAAAATGAGATATTGTTGTTAATGCCTTCACGTTTTTTTACAAAGACATACAGATATTTGCTTGTTGTTTATTAATTTTTTTACCGGCTACTGTTTAGGCAAACAAAACGTACTCACCTTGGCTTCGCTCAATGCCTTTACATTTATATACCAATTAACGAAGCATTTTCTTTTTTCTTTCACTTAAATTGACAAATTTTCCTTTTATTCTGTCATATTTTGTTGTTGTTTATACATGTTTTATACATATTATATTATACCCTCCGCATAAGATGGGAGGTACACTAAGTTTGCTATTCCGTTTAATTTAGAAGGAGGCGTCAGAGACTGTACAAAATATATATATATTTTTGTTCAGCATCAAAAATTGAGTCGATCTAGACATATATGGCTGTGTGTCTGTCTGTTGTTGACATTTTCACGGGTGTATATTGAGAGATATTCAGTTGAAATATGGTACATAGACTTCTTAAATAGGGCGAAATTGGTGAAGAGTCACGTCTATTATCCGACCACGCCCATAATCGACAAGAATCTCTGTAACTGCCACAAAAATTAATCTGTGAAGTTGATATTAATATATACACTATGCATCGAGGTGGCAAAAATGGGCATGTTCGGATAACAAACGTACCCACAATCAAAAACAAATCTATTTATCTGCCACAAAAATTGAGTTTTGATAAAGAAAATTAATATTTATAATTACTACTTCCTTAGCTTAACCAAAGTTGGGCACTGTGGGATAACAAACACGCCCCCAATTAAAAAAAAACACATTCCCGTGTAAAACTCGACTTTTAGGTGTCATGTATACAATATTTAAAAGACTTAATCATGTACCTGCCACGCCCACTACATAAATGTGGAAGGTATTTAAGATTTGGTCTAAGCCAAATTTAGTTTTTCTTTTTTAAAAAAGAAGAAAGATTTTTAATATAAATAAATAATCGAGAACATAATAATGAGAATGCGCACTAGAAAGAAGAAATTGTGAGGGAGAAATACAAATAGGGTTGCCACATGTTTTGTAAAATGTAATGAATGACATTTCTAGTTTCTACAAGCAAATAAAACAAAAGCGGTTGTAAGCCTTGCCCACAATACTGATTGCAGGATATTTAAGATTTCTTAGGTTTTTTTCTAAACTTCAAGTTAAATATTTTTGAAGCGTCCCCATTAATTAATTCTCTCCCTAACTTTCTTTATTGAATATTGAGTAAAATAATAAATTTAAGTGTAATATTATTGGGGTTGCAATAACCACTCTTAACTTTCACCAAATGCGAGAAAATCTACCAACTGATTGGCTTCTCCTTCAGTAGAGAAAAGAATCTTTTCAACAGTTTTTTATCAACTTTTTTACCTTACAGACGTATTTTCTTTTGCGGAAAAATTCTATGTGATTCTCTATATATATGTGTATATATATACGATATATGGGAAACGTACTTGTTCTCATTTCCTTCAGTTATCTAGTTCATGTTAATGTTACGTGTACTTTGTTAATCAGTATCGGATAGTTTACGATTAATTGTATAAAGTTCAAATCAACGCAAATAATTATTATATGAGTGATTGGGATACGTGAAAAATTATATATCATATATGTATGAAAAATCGATAATTTAAGTTACAAAAAAGTTTATTCAAGAATAATTTAAACCAAAAGAAAAAAAAAACATGTTAATACCTCACAGCAAAGGTCATCAGCTACAAGAATATTTAATACTTTTGTTATATTTATGTGCATAAAGGGATAGTGAACAGAATGTACATGTCTATGAAAATTGACATCAATTCAACGTTATTACCATGAATTTATTAATAAAGTGCATCCAAGTACTGGCAGTGTATTATAATTAATTTATATTGTTTGTTGTTGTACTACTTTTGTCCTGCTTATGGAACATAGGGAAAAGCAAATTGTAGTTAAATACTTTAAATGGTATCTTGAGATTTTTCATAAATATAAAGTATGTAAAGGAATAATATATGATGTGTGCAAATTTAACAAAACATGGAAAGCCTTTTATAAAGCATTGTGGGCGTGTATACATATGTATATGATACTCTGTTTGGTAATTTTGGTATAACAATAATGGTTTAATACAAATCTTGAACACACTAAATATATATAAGAAAAAATGGGCGTGGTTTTGTATATTTTAGTACCTTTTTCGTAGCAACTATTGAAGTATCTGTTAACCGTTCATGTATATGTTCTGTTGTAAATTGTGGGCGTGTCTGTGCGCTCATTTTTGGCATATTTATGGGAAACCTTTCCTAAGCCCTTAGTTTAGTAACCTTTTCTACGTACTTGTAAGAAATTTCATACTAACCGTGGCCCTTGACAATATCTATATACAGCATTATAGCTTATTAAACCGATTTTTGCGACCATATATATACGTTGTCTATGATGACTTTTTTTATAGTTGCAAACGGTGTTTAGTGTTTTTCTCTCATGTTTTAAGGCAAGTGTAAAAAGAAAAAAAAAATACTTTTTAATAAAATTCTTCATTATGTTGCCCTACAATACATACAATGTATACCCTAAGCAATGCGATATATATACAAATTAAGTTAAATGGATAGGAACTGTACTGTATAAAATGAATTTGGTGCCAAAATACTAATGAAGAAAAACAACAACCATAACAATAACAACAAAAACAAATTGAAAAAATATTCATAAAACTAAACAAATTAAATGCGTTCTAATACACCCTATGTGTTTGAAGTATTCCTGGAAGGAATCGGTCAAGTGCCACGCTCATAATTGATAAAAATGTACCTATAAAGTTGAAATACACACATCTTCATAATTAAAGCATTCATCAATATACTAAAAATGGGCATGGACAGTTAACAAATACCCCCATAATATACAAGAAACCATTTTAACTAACAATTCATTCATGTTTCATGTTTATTATTCTTTGGTGGAGAGACTTTTTAATATATTAGCAAATATTTTATATACACATGTGTGAGTCTATTGATAGATAATGCGTTATCACAGATTAATATTTGTCTAGCCAGATGAAATTGGAATTCGTTTTATAAGCAAACAAATAAATGTATTGGTTTTGTGACAATCCATCACAGAGATTCGCTAAGAGAAATAAATACATCATCATGTAAGCATGTTTGTAAATTCCAAAAAAGACCTTCAGAAGCATCACAAACTATGAATATACATAAAAAAAAATTTCAATTTTTCCACCTAAAAGGAAAAAATTTGGGAATTTGGTCGAAATATTTGTAAATTCTTCTACCAGATTGAAAATATACAAATTCTGAAGTCTAAGATTTAAACACACACCTGCCACAATTGTATAAAAATAAAGTGCAAGGGTAGCGAACAGATAAGATTTTACTTGAATTATTTTTTTTTTTGGATATTTTTCATATTCGCCTTAGCATTCATTTAGCATGATTTTATTTTTTGTTTGCTTAAAGAAAATCTTGTAGTTTTTTTTTCTTATAAACATTTGTATGTTTAGCCCTAAGCTGTTTGTAGTGTCGTGTCAGAAGTTTTAAGCTATTTTTTTCTTGGTTGTTAAAATGCTCCTTTAGCAGAGACAGTGTTTCAGCGGACACTTATATTTGCATTTTTGCTCCATGTGAGGGGTAGCTGCCATAAAATTTTGAAAAAAGATATTTTATGCCCTTTTATGTATGGAATCAAGATTTATTCAAGCAAAGTGTGTTTGGCTTAGCACATTTCTTGGATACTCTCCAAATTCGTATGTAAATGATAAAATCCGTTCGTAATGATGCTGATCAAGAATTTATATACTTTGTAGAAAATCTGACGCCTTATTTTGGGAATTTCAAACGGAAGAACAAACTCGGTATACTCCCCATCTTATGTGGAGGGTATAAAAAGAACGATTGGTGTCTCTTTTATATGCCGACACCCCGAGAAAAGCTGCAACGATTCCTTAAAGTATATATATTATTGATGAATATGAAATTCTGAATTAACTTATATATGTCTGTCGGTCCGTCTTGTGTGTCTCATGTGTAAACATTCTCCCGGTGGATTTCAATCTCGGGAGAAGTATTCTTCTTCTTCTTCTACTTCTTCTTGATGATATTGAAATTGGACAAAAACTTGCTAAGAAGTGAAGAAAAAGTATTTTTTTTCAGTGCTCATTAAAAATATTTATACTTCGTTGAGGTTTGAAGCCTTCCTTTTGGTTGTAGGAGACGTTATGACAAAGTTTTATATTACACCTACCTTGCGGTGTTGGATATTGTACAACAACAACACTTTTAAATAATCACGAACTCAAGCACTTAACCTCATTAACATAAGAACAGCAAAGGTGCAAAAAAAACGAAAAAAAAATTATTTTACAGCGAATAAGAAAATTATTAAAACAAGTAAAAGCTTTTTTTAATTGATTTGGGAACATGCCACCACCATCGCTTTCTTAACAACTTTTTAATGAGAATGGACAGAAATCTAATTTATTTTAAATTTTATTTGAAATTTAATCTCATCGAAGGAATATTTTGTTCTACTATACAGCTGTCATTCTTCTTTTAAATAAACGACTGAAAATTATAATAAATATACTTTTGTTTAAGAAAATATTTAATTTACTGTTTGTTTAAAGGAATATTTTCTTAAAGGATTCAAAAGCTAATAGAAAAGTAAGGAAACTATATACCACTAAGATGTTGTCATAATGCTAAGGATTACAACCACATTGCTTTCCTTGTTTTTTTTCTATCTAACATCGACCTACAAAAAATAATGTAATAATGGTTTTTCGAAGACGGTTACCACCCACATGAATAAGGGTTAGGAGAAGAAAAACAACAAATCATACTAACAACAGACAAAAAAGTTTTAATCACCAAGTGACCTATATACCAAAACAAAGAAATCGTAGTTTTGCTACATTGCACAAAATAAACATTTTATAGAACAAGAAGAAAACATACACTCTTCACCTTTATACATAAACTTAAGGTCCTCTTTCAAGTTAACATATTTTTATATCCTCACGACCGTAAATTTTAAGATATTGGGCTTAAATTTAGTACAAATCGGGTATTTAAAATGTATAAAATAGGTCAATAACCATGCCCACAATCGACACAATCTATTTATCAACCAAATTGACCCATGAACTTGAAATTTGGAATGCATATTTATAATTTTTAATATACCAAAAAATGGACGCGGGCGAATAACAGACACGCCCACACAATTTAGAAGAACAATGCTCAGCGTAAAATTCTACTTGCAAGCTGACAAGTGAAACATTATTATATACTTTCCACGCCCACCGTTTGTATTTAGATGTGGAGGATATTTGAGATTTGACCTAAGCTAGATTTAGTTGTCTTTCTTTTTAGTTTTCTACTACATTTGTTGTGTTTAATTTTAAAAATATATTAATATATTTGTTTTAAGTTCATCATCTGATATTTTTTGGCACTATAACTTGCTATTATGCTGCTACCTACCTATCTAGAAATATTAGCAAATTGGGACACAAACAAGGGCAGTGTTATATTGTAAACATACATATAAATAAAATTTCGTAGAAAAGTACAAATGTTGTTATAAATGCATAAGATTTAGTGAAACATAAACATTATGGGCGATTTACAAGCTACCATCGAATTTTCCGTAGAACTTTATAAATTCTTTAATGTGGATCTCTTTCAAAGAGGGTAAGCTGTAATACATTTCGTAAAAAATATAGACTTATGACTATACCTTTATGTGTAGATTATACCAAGTACGCTGCGCTTTAAAAGTGTCCCCTAGATTACCGGTACAAGTGGAGACAACCATACCAGAAACTACATCAAATGGACAACCGGCCGCACCACCTATATTAAATGGCAACCACTTGGAAATGAATCATACGACAACATCAACGTCAACGCCACCAACACCACCTCTACCACCTCCGCCACCACCATCATCTTCATCGACAGGTCATAGTATGAGCAATGGTCATGATTTTGAATGGAGAAATCAGCAAAATCAAAATCAGCCGCTAGTTCAACAACAAGAACAAGAACAAGTAGATTCATCATGTATCAATCACCAGGCGCTATTATTATCAAGCACGGCCAGTATTATTAATGGAGCGGGCGCTTCACGTATCTTTCAAATACTCTACCGCAACGAAGAGATCTCCTTACGTGATGTTATCTATTTTCGTACCCATTTATTAGGTGAGTGTTAATGCACTTTATTTCTTTTTCAAAGTTATAGCTGGCACTTAACTTTTTCCACTCAACCAAAGAGAATTCTTTATTCTTTATAAATATTCATTTGTTTCTCTATCCTGTCGTTATATGCACGCCATAACCAACATACAGTCGATAGCCGTCATATAAAAGAGTCCATAGAACGAGTCGAATTTTCACTACAACTGGAATTGTGGTTTGCAGAACAGAATGGTTCACCGAATAATTTAACGTTAGCGTCAACGCGTACTTTACAACTTAATTTTCATCCCTGTCGTGGTTTACACTACCATTTACCAGTACTGTTTGATTATTTTCACCTGGCAGCTGTTAGTGTGGCCGTACACGCCAGTTTAGTGGCCTTACATCAGCCATACATCAAGTAAGTGGTAACAATGAGATTAATATCAGCATTATTAGTATTATTACTTAATGTTTATAATGTAGCCTATCTTGGCAGACTAAGTTTCACTTAATGCACAAAATTACATATTAATAGCACTGCAGGGTTGGGGTTATATATATTAGTCTGTTAAAACAGTTTTTCCAAAATCAGTTATCTGCTCTATCAGTATTATGTACATATATGTGGAGGGTATTCTAGAATTGGTCCAAGTCAAAAGCAGTTTTATTTACTCGTTCTGTTTATTATCCTAATTAACCCTCTAGACACCCTTTAATAAAAATGCAATATAACCCAACTTAATTTGACGCAACCTTTACACCTTTAATGTAATAAATTTAAAGCACCCTCAGAATCTCTTACCATACAGATGGTATGAAAAGAAATGAAAGTAACTTTTTTCCATACATTTTTGCAAGTGTTGATACTCGCAATATATCTATATAATGTGTAGAAGCGTTACTTATGTCTAGCAGGCGCCTCTGCATAAAAGCATAAAAGCATAATAAATTAAAATGTCTTCTGCCAAATCTAACATTCTCTTCACAATTGTGGTTACACTGTGAACAGGTATATGAACATGTTTTGTTTTAAGGACTCTTAAAGTATCAGGCGTGTTAAAGGTGAATTCTGGTTCAAGTAGGGTTCTTGTTGATTGTGGAAATGGATTCTACACGCGCGCGATTCCCAACATAAAACTTTATCTTCTTAACCTTTAAACTATTTCAACTGTAAAATATTTCAACTCAATATCTTTGCGACCGTAACCCATCTAGCAATACACTGCGAATTAATTCGACTTCTCCCAATGTAGTGGATGTAAAAAAGTTGAGAAATTTAATGAAAAACTAAAAAAGAAGTAGAAGTGAAGGAGGCAAAGAAACATACCTTCCTTTCCTTTTTAAAACAAAAACAATTCTGTCTATATGAGAATTGAATACGATGATTTCTCATACTTCCGCTGGATATTAAATGCAGTCACACCATCATCAACTCAACACATTCAAATTGTATAATTTGTAAGGAACATTACCCATTCAACTTATATAGTAAATCCACCTGAATGTAATACAGCTTAATATACAGATTATTTCCACTCTTTCGGGTCCAATTAGAGTTATTAATCGATGTGTTTTTCAAACCCAGAAAAAGGTTGCGGAGATCCTACAATGTATGTACATTCTTGATCAGCTTCAAAACTTGAATCGATTTAGCCTTTTCCGTATTATTATAGTATTATATATAGATATTGAGGTGATTTCCATGTAATTTGTTATTTAAATTTAGCAAAATCGTTCGAGAGTCAAGTACATAATCGTTAAAAAGGTTCTTATTAACTTGTTTCTTGAAACTAAGTGGTATAGGGTATTAAGACGTTGCGACTTCAACCACTATAACATTTTCCTTTTCTTCTTTTATTCCATTCATGAAAAATTTATTCAACATTGATTTTATGTTCCACTGACGTGGTTTGTAGACAGTTTGCCTGCGGCTATCTACTTGCTAGCATGGTTAATGGTATAGATGCGTGGGTGTGTACATGGGTATTTCACTTATGTGATTCAATTTATATAATTAAAACAAGTAAAAATAATTTCCTATCTTGGCAGAATTTCTCAAAGCAACTTTTATGTCGCTGCAGTGTATAATCCCAAACCTCATTCTCCTTCTCGTTGCCTTCCCTTTTTTACATTACCTTCCGTGTATCTAATATAATTAAACGTAGAAAAACAGTATGACGGCTGCATTCCCTTAGCTTAACATACACTAAACTTTTGAATAGATTAAATTATTGCAAAATAATTAAATAAAATGAGACAGATGTTATATGAGGTTATCGGGAAACATTATATTTATCTAAATAACTGCTAACACATGTGCGAGACAACTGATACAAGTGAAATCATTATCTATCGTTTTGGGGGAATAAACTAATTCTTTTTCATACTTTTTAACATTGCAGTGCTCCGAAAAACTTCAAGCCATGGATAAGTGGTGGTAAGCTTAGTTGCCGCGGAAGTATGTCTCCCGGGCCATTAGAAGCTGTATTTTTTGGACCTTCTGTAGTAAGTACTACCAAATGTAGTGGTGGACCAGCGGTACGTCTTCTACAGACCCGCCAACTCTATCGAGATGTATGTGGTTTGCTTTTAAAAGCGATAGAAAACTTGAATATGACACTAAATGAATTTAGTACAGTACTACCACCGAATATCAATACACAGATTGGATCGCCACCGTTTTGCGAATGTGATAGCAATGAACGGTTGCAAAAATTATTGGAACAAACAAAGGTTTGTTACAAAAAGATTTTACAATATTTTTGTCAATGAATTGTTTAAAATTTATTTATTTTTTTCATTTTTCTAAGAGTTATGATTCCGAAGAGGATTTTGTTCAACGTGCCAATTCAGATATAGCACAACTATGTGCTGAATCGATTATGTTGTGGCGAAGAGTGTTGGTAGCTTCCACTCAACCCTCTGTTCATACATTGCTAGCCAAAAAACATCACATACTCAGAGTTAAACGTTTTTCCGAAGGATTTTTTGTTATGGAAAATTCCCGCCATGCAGCAGCGGGTTCTTATGATAACAATTACCAAAACTATGTAGCCATAGCGGAAATGGTCCGTCGTAGTCGTTATTTACAATGTTTGCCACCTCTACCTATACACTGTATTCCCATAGATGGTGAAGCCAATGCTTTACCTCTCATATTTGAAGATCGTTATGTGGAATTGAATAAGATATCTCGGAAGCGCACTGGTAGTGATTCACATTTAAATTGTAGGGAAAATCAAATTATTGTTCCGAAAAAGAATTGCGCTCAAACCGTTATACCAGTGAATGGCCGGAAATTTAATGGTAATGAATGTTCTTGTGGGGTTACCTATGAATATAAAAGAAATCATTACATCGATGATGGGTTAATGTCGCATTACGCTATGGCTAGAGAAATTCTCCAAGCAAATCTAACGTTAAGCCCCACATCTGCAGTGGAAGACTTCTCCGATAGGCTGCACCAATTGCCCAGTCACTCCTTGAAATGCCTTATAGATGAATCTAATGGCGACGTAGGGCTTTGCGGTGGCGAAACTGACTGCTCAAGCGGTTTTTGTGAAAACGGCATTAGTAGAAATTTCCCTGCCACTCATAGTAAATCTCTAGATCAGTTAGACGATGCCGTGCACAACAAGTCCTCCACGACATATAACAAACAAACCTTAAACTATTCAAAAACTAAATTATTCGATACTGATCTAAGATATTCTTCGCAAAACAGTGAAACAGCTTTTGTTTATACGGATAATGGAGCTAATCGTAAACTTACTGTAAAGGCAGAAAATTTAATGCGCCATATATCAGAGTTTCGACATAAATATAAGAATATTGGAGAATCTTTCGCCAATTCGTACCAATTTTATAAGGATAATGGTTATAATGAAACGAGAACTGCTGGTGGTACTTTGGATCGTCAGATATCCGAAAATGGACAAAAGTCCAGTAAATTTGATTATCTACATGAGATTAAGTTGTTGAATCCTCCCAAACAATTAATGGAACGCCATAATTCATATTACAATTCTCTGCCGAAAAGCATAACAAATGGACAGATAGTACCAAAGAAACCCTATTTAGCATTCAACAAATCACAAACACCACAGAACGGAATAAACCCTAGGGCAATAGTATGGCCACAAAAAATCGCCATAACCCGAAGCAATTCATCGCAAGCTTTAAGGTCTCAATTAAATCATGAATTGCGATTAAATCCGATCTCTACTATACCACGCTCCGTGGAAATAGCCAGAGTCAGAGTTTCAGACCTAAAGGAAATGTTAAAAAAGGGCAATTTCCATAAGGAGTCAAGTAGCTCAGAGAGTGATATACCCTCTAAGGTGAAGAAGGCTAAATCGGAACAGAAAATGTTATCATCCAACAGTGTACCATACAAATTAGATATAACGACGACAGCAACAATGAATGCCCAACTAATTGATGCAGAGCGAAATTCGAATGGTTTCAGTGAGTCGTTACCTAATTTAGGTAGACCGCCGTCCCTTCACCATTTCATTAATACTACGGGTAACTTAAGTATTTCCACATCATCGCTCAGTGAAGAAAGTGGATGGGTTTCGAGCAGACATAGCTCAATGAACCCATCTAGCCCCGACACTTTAACCAACAACGAAGAAAAGAAATTGGAACCTAAAGAAATCAATCCAATGGACACACTTTTAAATGGTGAACAATTGCGTATAAAGCTACAAACATTATTAGAACAACAGACTAAAGCAAAACGACACAAAGAACATACAATTAATCGGAGACCAAGTACTTTGACATCATTAGAAACAGAACCACAGAAAGTCACCACAATAACAGTAAAACTGAAGAATGAACGTCGCATAACAAAATCAATGGCCTACAATGAATCCACAGAAGTTGAAGATTCCGATAGGATTTACAATAAAACGGGCAAAAAAGAACGCAGCTATAAAAAAATGGAAAAATCCCGTTCAAATATAGATCTGAGCTGTACAAAGGAAAGTCAGACAATAACTAGTGTAAGAGTACCACCACCACAACAATTTCAAGATGATTTATTACCGCCTGATGAATTCCGGGATCCACCAACAGGACAGGATAGGCAGGAAAATGCAAAAAAAATTATAAATGAAGATAATAAAAAGAAAGGATTAAAAAGTTGTAACATAAGTCCCATTAAACCTATAGCAGCTGCCTCCAACGTTCATAGGACGAGCAGTTATCAAAACACTACCACACATTCCTCACCATCCCTTACAGTACCGCCAGCACTGCCACCACCTTTAAAAGATATACTGCGCCTTGAAAAAGTTAGTCCAAAACAACCAATACGAGCTATCGATAATCCGGTGTATCATGTTTATGAATCTATAAAACCAGTACCAGCCTCTTGCATTTTAAATCGTACACAGGTGATAAGGTCACACAGTATACTAGATATGAAACGTGCTAAAGAATTAACAACATCCATACAAGGTCACGATCCCATCCGTCATTTATGCAATGGTCACTCCAATACACCTAACGAGCCGAACAACGAATCATTTCTTTCACTGCAACATAATGGAACGCATGTACAAGATACTAATGTTATGTATGGAAATAAAGAGAATTCTAAGACCAGTAAAACGAATGGCCATTTTAAGAGATTCGGTTCAACAAAAATGAAAAAACGGGGCAGCAGTAGCATTGCTGGAGGGGATGGTGATGGTGGTAACAATGACAATAACATATCGAATTTGGAATTTGAAAAATACCGTGAAGAGTTTCGCAAACAACTGAAATATAGTGGCAGCATTTATTCAGATTTTAATAAATTATTTTCCGAACTGCCATATTTTTATATAAGTGATGAATATCGAACCTTTTCACCCAACGGCATGCATTTAATTATCTGTGTTCATGGTTTGGATGGCAATGCTGCAGACTTACGGCTGGTGCGCACTTATTTGGAATTGGGTTTGCCAGGGGCCAATTTGGAATTTCTAATGTCGGAACGTAATCAGGGTGATACTTTTTCCGATTTTGATATCATGACTGATAGGTAAGATGAAGGCATTTTGAAAATTTTGCTAAAATTTATCATTTAAACTCCTTCCAGACTTGTTGCTGAAATTCTATTTCATATCGAAACTTGTAGACTCAATCCAACACGCATTTCATTTGTGGCCCATTCTCTGGGAACAATAATTGTACGTAGCGCTTTATCGCGGCCACAAATGCGCTCCTTATTGCCACGTTTGCATACATTCCTGTCATTGTCGGGACCCCATTTGGGTACACTATACAACACCAGTGGTTTAGTTAACATGGGTGCGATAAATGTTACATTTATATACCAAAGCTTTTTATATATTTTAATATATGTTTACCAGGCATGTGGTTTATGCAAAAGTGGAAAAAGTCCGGTTCACTGCTGCAGCTTTGTATGCGAGACGCTTCCGATATGCGTAATAGCTTCTTATACCGTCTAAGTCAACGTAGTACTTTGCATCATTTTAAAAATATACTATTATGCGGATCTAGTCAAGATCGTTATGTGCCGGCGCATTCAGCACGCTTGGAATTGTGTAAAGCTGCCATAAGAGATAATACGAATGTGGGTGTTATTTACAGGTAAGTAATAATACCCCACGTCACTTGAGGTGAGAGATTTATTAAGTTTGTACTTGTACAGCTGCGCAATTTGGAACTAGATGGTCAGGCTTAAATAGTTGTACAATTTTTATTCCCTCCACCTTAGTGATGAGGGTATACTAAGTTTGTTCTTCCGTTTGCAACACTCAGAAGGAGGTGTCAGGGACCCTCCAAAGTATATATATTCTTGATCAGCATCAAAAACTGAGTCGATTTAGACATGTATGTCCATGTCCATACGTCTGTCTGTTGTTGGGGGATTCTGACGGTCGTAAATTTTGAGATATTGAGCTAAAACTTTGCACACACAAATAATTTAAAAGCCACGCTCATAATCGATAAAAATCTATATATCTGCCACAAAAATTGATCTATCAAGTAAACATTTTTTATGCACATCTATGGTTCCATCAATGTGTTAAAAATGGGCGTGTTTGGTTAGTAGACGCGCCCACAATTTACGAAAAACCGTATTCAGAAAACAAAACTTGTAAGCTGATACGTAATACATACACAACTAGAGAGTGCAATATATATATATTTGCCACGCTTATCGTTGTGGATGTGGAGGCCATTTACGATTTTACCTAAGCCAAATATAGTTTTCTTACCTTCACCCTTTTCTTCTTCTTTTAGGGAAATGGTACATAATATTATAGCACCCATACTGGGACGGCGGGAATTAGCACTAATTAGATATGATGTACATCATGCTCTACCGCATACCGCCAACACACTCATTGGTCGGGCCGCCCATATAGCCGTTCTGGATTCTGAATTATTTATAGAGAAATTTCTTCTAATTTCCGGCCTAAAATATTTCAGTTAGCAATATTAATTTTTGCAAAAGTTAAGTTAAAAGTTAAAAAGTAAGCCAAAACAAGGACTATAATAAAAGAGTGAAAGAATCTATTTCCATTAAATTATTAACAATATTAACAAAAAAATTGAAAGTGCCGAGAAATTCGAAGAAAATTCTATTATTAAGCAATGCCCAGGTATTATAAATAATTATTAAATTTTAGAGCAATAATATTACCAAAATACATCTTATGAGGATAATAAGACATAACTTGAAAATGAAATCAAATGAGAGTATCAAAACTTTTTTATATAAATAATTCACACAAACATAGAAGAAAAAAAACATAAATTGTTATAATTTCATTATGTGATAGAAATTTATAGTAATGCATTAATAGTAAACGTGATAGCCAACTTATTAAAATCGTTAGTAACAGAGAAAGGACTGACATGACCCTTTATATATGTAGATCGTTGTAATGTTTGACATTCTATGTAGAAAGTTAATCAAAAATGCATGAAACATTTCTCCCTCAACATTTTTTACTAATTATTAAAATTATTAAAATAACATGTCAATTAGGGCTGTATTAACAACAAGTAAAAAAAAACTATATTTGGCTTAGACCAAATTTTGTTTACCTTCCACATAGCGCTCTTTTTATCTACTGAAATTTGCGTTAAGTTTTTCCTCAAGTGACGAATTCTGCAAGAAAGGATTTTTTTTTTGGAAATTGTGGGCGCGTATATTATTCGAAACCGCTCATATTCAGCACAAGAACGGATAAAGTACATATTAATGTATCGGTAGACATGTTTGTCAATTATAAACGTAGTTCTTAATACAAAATATGCAAACGTGAGAATTCCAACTATGTAGAGATACATGGACCCAGGGGGAAATATATATTAGTTGAATCGAATGTTGATACTGGTCAAAAACGTATACTTCCAGGCCCTGTAAACGTCATAACAAACGATACATACCGCCGCTATAATGTGGAGGGTTTAAAAAGCAAAGAAAAAAAACTGAATACGTAAAAAGCTTAGCATGCACATCATAATAAAACAACAACATTGCCTTTCTGTTGAAGTTATTTAAATTTAAGACAATCTAACTGCATATTATAAAGAAAAGCAGGGGATGTTTAAACACTTGAAAAGACATAGGTTCATAGAGGTTGTAGTTCGGTAAATATGACACATACGTCATTTATTTTAAAGAAAGAAATTCTCTCAATATTCAAATATTAAATTAATGAAACTGAAAATACACTTGGAGCGTCCAATATAATACTTTATTAAAAGAACAAAAAACAAAAAAAAACATACAACAACAAATTAACAAATACCAAAGAATTAGAGAATAGTATAGAATTCCACAGGTGTACAATACATACATACAAAAACATAAAAAATCTGTTTAAGTGGTTCACTTTAACGAAAACGAATATGAATTTAATTTTAACGAATTTGTTAATGAGTAGTAAGATATAATCAACTATTTAATCAAAAATAAATTATTTTATTGAATAATTCCCACAAAAATAAAACAAAACGTAAAAACGTAATGACAAAAATCTACGGATATCTCTTAAATAAAATCTTATGAAATCTTTACCAATTGCATTTGATTTTGTACGCAAATAGGACAAGTTTGGGAAACACTAACTAAAATTTAAAGCACTTGTATTGTGCCATAGTCATTGATCAGAGTTGTTTGTTGAACTGCTTTTATAATCAGTATGAAGCAGTGTCACAAAGCGCCAGAATTTAAGATAGGTTCTAAATAAATAAAAATAAATGAATTCTAAGTCAGCTAATTATTGTCTTTGTCAGTTTACTACTATTTTCTCTTTAGCATGCTATTTTTTGCATCCCAATACTACCGAAAAATCATCCTTGCTTTTTTACCGAACTTTTTTAGTATTTTCTTTAATATTCTCGATTCACACAGGATTTGTACGTACAAAAACAATGATATTCCATGGTGTATTGATAAATTTCACATTTGCAATTTGTTGTGTAATTTGTATTTAATAAAATAGGAGAAAAAGTATTTTTAAACGCGTACAAAACTAAACTAAATTCCAAGTTATAAAACGAAACAAACGAAAAGAATGTCTCGAATGCGTGTAGCACAACTGCGGATTGGCCAGCAAGATTTAAAGTGTAAACGGGGCTGTGGTTATTATGGCTATTGGCAATTTGAAGGCTTATGCTCGAAATGCTTCCGCGAACGCAACGAAAAAAAGAAAAAATGTATAAAAATCTAATAAACTTCCTACAATTGTTATAGATTAACATAAATTGTTTTACCAACAGTAGGCATAAGTAGTACTGTCCGTGGTGATAAAGGGCCTCAGCAAGTGTCTCCATCTGAAACTACCAGTCGACATTCACATTTCCAACAATCCAATCAAACTAAACAATCATTAATTTGTAGAAAGGCAGACAGTGCAAATGAGAGCAGCGGTAAAAAAAAATCCTTTGTGCCGGCTGTTTTCCAGAAAAAGCAAATACGTCACAAAACCGAACAAGAATCAGGTACCACCTTCAACTAATGCTAATGTAACAAATAATTATCTCCATTCTAATGTAATAGTCACTCAACAACAGCAACAGCAACAATCTTTTCACAATGCCATTGAAAGTCACTTTATAATGCAATTGCGTCAATTGCGCATTCCCGATGATGGCAAACGAAAGTTAAAAAGTGAAATTCAACGTTTAGATGGAGAAATCCGGGCTTATATAAGTAATCCAGCCAATGCAAAAAATGTTGAAGAATTATCTGAATTGGTGCAAAATGCTTATACAAAATTCTCTGATTTGGTACAAACTGATGCCAGATTTCAAATTGCTACCAATGAGGATCGCGAAAGTGCTATTGATTGTTTTGAAAAGGTTGTCATGACACAAAATCACAAGTAAGTTAATGGAGTTTAGAGAGGTTGTTGATGGGTGATGAAGTCATTTTTCTTCTTTCACTTTACATCAGATTCCTCTTCAGTCCTTATTTTACTGATGATGAACAGAACGATGTGACAATACAAAGACGTATTCGTCAATTGAGCTGGATAACCGCTAAACATTTGGCTTGCAGTATTGATGAGGTGAATGCTGAATCTAGGGAATTGGTGTACAATGCTATAACTGGTGAGGGGATTTATATTTTTTATTGTAAAACGTTTTGATATGAGATCTTCTTCTTCACTCTCTACAGAACTGGTAGCTATTGATTCATTTTATTCACCCCAAGAGAAATTGGAATGTACCGTTAGATGTTGCCGCCATATATTTGAATTGTTGAAACATTCGGTGGGTGGACCAGCTAGTGCTGATGAGTTTCTACCCGCTTTAATATTTGTAGTACTAAAGGCGAATCCTGTCCGCCTTCACAGTAATATAAATTTTGTTACACGCTTCACTAATGCTGTACGTTTAATGAGCGGCGAGGGTGGTTATTATTTTACCAATTTGGTAAGTTTCTATCAAATTGATGGATGCGTTGAATATAGTGATTATTTTTTTTTTTAGTGTTGTGCCATTTCGTTCATTGAAAACCTTAATCATGAAAGCTTGAGCATGGATGCCAAAGAATTTGATTTATTGATGTCTGGTTCTAAGCCATTTAGTACACCGTGGGAGAGTGCTCTGTTGGCCTGTGAAAGTTTGCATTTGATTTCGGAAAATATGAAACGTCTAGAAATGTTAAAATTACGAAATTATAATGTAACCAAAGGCATTGAACAATTTCGCGATGATTTAAGCAATTTTCAAATGGAAATTACAGCCAAAGTGGAAGATTGTTTAGCCAAAGCTCCTTTAACTATATTACCTATAAAAACCCCAGCTTCTTTAATACCAGAAGCTAGAGCTTTATTGGAGAATCCTACTGGCAGTATAAGTAGTGAAAAGAGAAGCGATGGTTCCAGTAAAAGCGGTTATTATCAAGACAATCTATTAAATACTATTGATATGATTTCAAAAGGCTCTCCGTCATCCATTAAAAAGAAGCTTAAAGATAACATACAGGCTTTTCCATTAACATCGTTAAAAGTGGATTCTACCGCATCACCGAAAAAGTTTACTACAGCCGACGACAGTGTTTTACCATCCAGTCATCACACATTAATCCCCCAAGATTCTAGTCTGATTGCGGGCCGCTTGTCACCTATCCCCACCTATTCCAGCAATCAAAACCAAACAGATATTCTGTTTGCTTCTCCCATATTTAATTATACACCATTCGATGCAAATTCTATAACCACCTGCTCATCCGCTGATGATGAGTTGATGGTGCCAATTAATTATAATGGCGGCTTAACTAACATTAATTATGATTTCGATTTGTCAGATCATAGTAATGATAACAGTATAAAAGAAGAGATAAAAGTTCCACTAGATTTGGAAGAATTTGATCCTTTACTGAAGCCTGTAACTAGCGTAGTAAATACCTCACCCCAGCAGGAAAATAAAAGTATTTTGGATAGGGATTCACCATCTCAAGAAGCCTTATTGCCATCACCATTAAAGCCCATCATTACCGATTACCGGGGCTTCTCCAATTGTAACATCCCCACGATTTCTTGCAATACCGGAGACTTTAGTTCTTTAAATCATAACATTAACAATGAGTTGCAACACCTGGATACAAATGCAATGAAATCGGGAAACGCTTAGGAACAACGCAAAATTGATCCAAAGGATATAAAGTAAATCCTATAATGAATATAAAAAAATAATTACATATTCCACACGTGATGTTTTTTGTTCTTTATAAAATCCTTATCTATTCAAATACAATATATTTGTGCCCTTAATATTTAGCTAAAATCTTTACTCTGTAATCGCTTCTTTTTCGCGGCTTAGTCTAAGTTCTTCGCGGTGTTTGAAAGTGATTTCCAAAAATTTTAAATATTCTTCGTCAATGGGTTCTGAAGGAGGGGTGGTTTCTTTATCATATTCCTCCACATCTTCCTCTTCTTCTTCTTCCTCGGAAGAAGTTTCATAACATCTTGCATATTGTTCCAACAAGTCATGTTCATTTGTACAATTGATTTTATTCCTCCACAAATTTTGCTGATTTCGATAATAGGTAATCGCAGTACAATAGGTCTGCCACCATAATTGTAAGCCCTTCATATAAGAACTTTTCTTTCTTGCAATACTATTTATATTGCTGGGATAGTTTTGAGGAAAACATACGGTCTTGGCATTATAATTATTGCGGCGTTGTGTAGCGTTGTCTGTTGACGCTTGGTTTGTAGTTTCCTTTTTTATATTCTGCATACGTTGTCTCCTTCGTTTTTTATAAGGCATTTTATTTTTCTTAATACATTTCATTATTATTTCACCCAAACAAATTATAAATAAAGTTCGTTTTTTAAGCCCAAGTGTTGAAAAGTTATTTAGAGTTGCTACGAAAAATCGGTCAAGTGTTGGAAAACGTTAAAAATGTCATTCACAATGGGTTGAAAGGTAAAAACACAAAGAATATGAAATGTTTGTTTTCATTGTTGTTATTGTACGTGATTTTTTTTTTTTATTATTATGTGCATGTTTTCATACAAATTTCGCGATGAGTGTATTTTTTCGTGCGGACTGATTTTCTCTGCGGCTTGCTGTTGAAAACAATTGTACAAAGAAGTTGGAAAAAGACGGCATCAAAAAAGAAAACTAGTAGATATACACAAATAGGTTAAAAAACAAATGTTGCTCATATAGAAAATATGATGAAACTTACAGACGACCTGTAAGTATGTGGTACAAAAAAACAGATTCTTTCCTGGATGTTATATATGTTAAGGAAGGGAAGTGTGCCTGTGTATTACGCAATGTTTTTTTTGTTTGTTTTCGGAGCATTGTTTTTTCTATATTTAGATTTTTTTAAGAGAATTTATTCGGGAATCGTTCAGTATAAGATGCATTCAATATTGTTAATAATGTTGTGGTTGTGTGTGTTTGTAAATATAGGCATAAACGTATATAAATCTCAACACATTGTTAATAATTTCCACAAGTAATGATAAATGATATTTTGCCTTAACCTTGAATTCTAGGTATTGTACGCAAATGAACTCTTTAGCTCAATGCCTATCACTAAGTAAAAAAACCCTTTTACCCTAAACCTAAAAGAAACAAAAATGATTATAAAAATTTATAAACTTTCATACTTTCGTTAAAGCTCTTTCATTAAAACAGTGCCCACATTTCATATAATACGTGAGGTATACGACAGTTCAAATGCTCATCAACACTTTGAAGCAGAGCTGGACAAAGCCTTGGAGGCTAAAGTTGATTACATTATCATAGAACCGCCGCGGTTGGGTGATGAAACCGGTCGCTGGATAACTGTTGGAAATTGTCTCCATAAAACGGCTGTTTTATCTGGTTTGGCTTCAGTGATCTCGTCTTTGTTGTGGCACGAACGGCCCGTCATAGCTGGTCCTATGTGTGCTGTATCATTATTTTGCACCGGCCTATATACCGTCTCATGGAATTACGATCCTTGTTGTCAATATCAGGTATTGCTAAATAATAAAATTACTATCCGAAGAGTTCTCTCTTTTAATGTGTTTGTTTTTTATTGTTGTTTTTTTAGCAGGTGGAAAATGATGAAGAAGTATTAAGTAGTCTGCCTTTAGCAGAAGTCTCTTCGCCTGTGATTCTTGGTTACATGCCTAATGCAACCACAAAATATCTGCATCGCAGTGTTACTTTATTATCGGCAGCATTTTTCGCCTGGCAAATATGCCGTTCGTATAAGTAGTGCCATTTCATAACGGTATATAAATACAAAAATATATAATGAAAGGACGGAATGGCATCATTAAAGTTGTGAAAGTAAAAGGATTAAAAGGTCGTTGGCACCTTTCCTCACGGGCATTTCATCTCTATATAAAAATATACACACATAGACACAATCATTCTCCAACAGCTGGCTTTAAATGTATTTTAATAATACTTTATTTTTGATTATTTTTTTAATGTCTTAACACAAGAAAACTTTACAAAAGAACAAGCATTAAGTCATAATTTTTAGTAACTACGAAACTTCTATTTTGTATAATTTTATAATTTAAAAAGCAAATTATACGTTAACACTAAGTTATACAAACTTTAAGAAATCTTTTGGATTTGACAGTGAAAGGCAGCATGTGTTTGTTGTAAAATGATATTGTTTGACGTTGTTGTAAAAAGTAGTAATATTGATGCAAAGAAAATACAAAAAAAAAAAAAGAATTTCGTAGAAAAAAAAGTTAAAACGCAGCTCACACCGTGTTTTTCAGATGGTGGCAAAATTATTATCAATAAAGATTATGTGAAAATTACAAGAGAAAAACATGAACAGTTGCTTCTTATGAATCCGTGCTTGCAGGATTTACAACGGCTCCAAACTATGGTCACAGGAACAAGTTGTATCATAAAGAAAGGTTGAAATAATAGTGAAATATATTAGACTTGGGCATAGGGTACTTCATGTTTTCGACGTTTATAACATTTAAACTTGTTTCGCAGCTCTTCTGAGAGGAAACATATATCTATATATGTGTGTATCTCAGTTTGTCACTTGTAAAGAAAAGGTTTGTACAAATAGTATGCGGTCGTGATAAAGTGTGAAATCAGTTTGCATCCAACTGTTTAATTGTCAACAACAACATTAGACCAAATAAAAAAAATCTCATCATTAAGTTACACAGTGAAGAAAAATTAAAAAAAATTTGTGACGGTTTGTTTAAAATGCAAAAAGTAAAAATAAAGGCTGAAAAAAAAATCTTTGTTTTTATTTTTGTTTTTGAGTTGTTAAAATTTTGTCTGAAGCCTAGATCAAATTTATATGTCCAACAAGGTTTAAACTTCCCTGCTTTAATACTATATAGCTTAAAATATAAACCGAAGTCCCGTTATATATGCAAAATCAAACGTTACTCTAATTATATCAGATTTTAACTTTCTAGTTCTATATACAAAAAAGTGTCATTTTTTACAGTTCATTAATAAAGAAAAAAATCCAAGTTATGCACAAAAAACTTTCATATATATACAAATTAATGTTTAAGTACATCTTACAACAATTGAGTTTTCGTTTTCATATTTTTAATGATAAGTTAAAATGCAATTAATAGATGTTGTAAGCACATGGTGTAATAAATAATTTACACTCGGCATGTAATTATATGATTATTACTTGGTTTTAAACAAATGACCGTTATGTAGCAATACTTCCAAACAAATAGGCATTATCAAGTGAGAAGAGATGGAAAGATATGAGAGAGAGACTGGGACGTGTGACAAGCAATAAAACGCAAGGGAAATTAGTTATTGAGTAATGGTGGAATGAAATCTAACATTATCAACAATTTTCATTAAGTACACATGCTCTTAAATTATGCAATTATGCTCTCACGACTTTTGTCTAAACCAGACCTAAAAATTAAATGTAGCCAAAATCTTCTGCACATTTGTATAATTATTTAATACATTAGTCTTATGGAGATGAAAAGTTTTTTTTAGCCATAGTAACGTATAGTTTCGGTTTATTTTTAGTTTTTTCAAAATACTGTTAAAATTTACATAAGATGCTTTATGTTGCTCATTGTTAACTGTGACATACATATATAAATGTTTTAAAACAGATGATAATCATTTTAATCTCATGATTTTGGAAAAAATATCATCCATTTTATTAATATCCATTATAATGAAATTCACTCAAACCGGTTGCACTCTTCTCATAATCATTGACAATTGAACTTGAACTAATTTAAAATCTTTTAAAAATTCAATTATTATACATAAGAAAAGTCATTGGTTTGGTTAAAGGTTACTATGATGTGAAGGAAAATTTATGTGACATTAGCTGGGTATGTTATGTTATGTATGACATGTTGAAGCATGTTAAAATTTGTTTATTATACTCTGTAAAGTGTTTTAAATATAAAGGCATTAAACAAGTTTCACTTACCGTTTAAATGACTTGCTTGGTTTTTAATTAATAATCAATTATGTGATAAGTTTAAAAGTATTTATTTTGGATTTTTTTCACAATACATTAAATTACATGGAAACACTTATCACACCAAATTCAGTAATAATTTGAAAGCAAAGATATTTTTTCTTCAGAAATTGTGCACTTGTTAATTGACCACTTGTATTACATTTTTTTTTTTTTATTAAACATTCAATATAAATTGGTAAATACTTGAAATTATTTGTATTTTAAATAGATAATTAGCATTATCTTCGAATATTGTACTCTTTCCACTTCTTTAACAATTAATTACAAATTTTATCCATTTTTTCACAATTTTTCACGAAAACATGTTTTGCGCGCGATTGCCTAAGCATAACTTTGGAATTAAAACTGTGTTGTTAAACATAGCAAGATAATACAGAGAGTTACCAATTAGAACGGAACGAGAAATAAGACATATTTATGAATTTCCTATTAATTGGAAAATTGACAGGGTCGTATAATAACATAATATATAACAGCATAAAAATGTATGCGACATCTTCATTATTATTTTAAAATGGAATTGAAAACAAAACGACTGAGAGTAGTTAGAGACTTAGAAATAGGAACCTTAAAATGTGGGAAATTGTAACTATATGTTTTTTATAATTCCTTGAAAGGAAAGGGAAATTACAATGGAGTAGCCAAACACATATTTTATGCTCTCATTAATTTCACTACTTTCAGATATTTCCCGCATCATTTAAATTTTATCAATACATTATATGATTAAAATGACAGATTACAGCCTTCAAGAATTACCAGAAGACTTAATAAATTTCGCCAAACATGACTTAAGAGAAAATCAATATATTCGTCAACAAAGCTTAGACCAGTTGCGTGATTGGCTGGCCAAAAATGAGGATATAATTAATATGCGTACCGATGATTCATTTTTGTTACGTTTTTTAAGAGCAAAAAAGTTTAGTGTTCCAATGGCTGAACAAACCATACTAAAGTACCTAAATATACGACGCGTATTTCCTCACCTCAGCACACAATTGGATTATTTAAATACTAAATTAAATGAAGTGATCTGCAATGGGTATATATTTGCAGCACCTAAACGTGATAGAAATGGACGACGTGTTGTTATTGTAAATGCCAAAAATTTTGATGCCAAATTGTTTAGTAGTGATGTTCAGGCGAAAGCTCATTTCCTAACGTATGAATGTTTAATGGAAGATGCCGCCAATCAAATGTTGGGTGTTGTGCATGTGGGTGATTTTAATGGTGTGACCACGCAACACATTACCAACTGGAATCCTAATGAGTTTGCGCGCATTTTTAAATGGGGCGAACAATCGTTTCCAATGCGTCATAAGGCCGTGCATTTAATAAATATCCCAACAACCATTAAATGGTTGATAGAATTTACGAAAAATCGTGTTAGCATCAAAATGCAAAATCGTTTACAACTGCACAACTGTATAAACGAACTAAGCCAGGCAGTGGGTGCGGAATGCTTGCCACAAGAACTAGGCGGTCATATGCCCATGCAGGAAATGCTAGAATTATGGAAACAAGAATTACTCCAAAAGCGCGATATTATATTGAAGCTTGATCAAATGCATCTGCTGACTGATCACGGTATACAAAATCGACGTAATGCCTGTTCAAAAAAGATCAATAAGCCCACTTGCATTCCAACACACATGCATGGTAGTTTCCGTAAATTGGAAATTGATTAATTTGTTCATTTAGATCATTTTTCCATTTTATAGGAAAAATCGTTTGTTAAATTACATTTTTCTACTACATTAAAATATATATTTACAGTTTAGAAACGAACTATTTTCTACGTTATGCACTTCTTGTTATTGGTTCATGCAGTAGGTGCAAATATAATATAAATATATGTATATATAATAATTTTGAAGACAACGTTCTCATGAAGATTAATTAGCTTCAGTTATTTCAAAAAATTCAATACGTTGTTCGTCATCCATTAATTCGGCATTAGCCTCTTCCTGCAATGATTCAAAAGATTTTTAAAAATCAATAATAATGTGTGTCGTGATAATTCATAGCCTACATATATATATAACAACATTGAGTACATTTATAACGGATAACAAATTAAGGAAGGTTATAAAAAACACAGGGTTGTTTAAGAAACTTTAAAAAAAATTTACCTCAAAAATAACGGTATTATTTTTAGTATTATCTATAATTTCAAGTGTTTTCAACTTCTTCTTGTAGTTTTCTTTTTCTTCTCCTACTTCTGATGTTTCCATAAGATTAGTTTCCTCTTCCACCTCCATTAAAGTCTCATCCGCGCATTGCATTATTTCTATAACAACAACATTATCGGACGTCTCTTTTTCTACTTTGACATTATTCAATTGTTCCTTTTCCGTTTTTACTTTGTCTATAGTTAGTTTTGCTGTTGGTTTTATTTGTGATATGATTTTATTTTCATTTTCTAGAGAATTCATTAGTGAGGGTTTTTCGTCCTCTTCGATTTCTTCGTATAAATAATAGGCCTCCTCTTCTTCATCATTCTCATCATCCGCTACTTCATTGTGGTATTCCAATTCATTATGATCAACCAACGATTCCACAATTGCCGCCTCATCATCGTCTGCTTCATTGTAATCACCACCACCGTTTGCAGCCACTTCGGCATCCTCGTTCATTTTATTCTTTTCATCGCTAACGCGAATTAAACGACCCAACTTTAATTCAAATTGACGCTGTTCCACGGCTGATGTGGGATCATGTACTTCCATGTGACGTATTAAATTGCCTTTGAAGCAGAATGTCTTTTCACAATGTGGACAAGCATGCGATTTCTCCCGCGGCTTCGGCGGTACATACTCGCCAGTGTGATAGACGTTGATGTGACGTTGCAGCAACATCTTTTGGCGGAAGGGCATATCGCATGTATCACATTTAAATGGCTTTTCATCAGTATGTAGCAGCATATGTATGGTGAGGTGGCGCTGCAAAACTGAAGCATACGGACAATATTTGCATCTATGAAACAACACAAGGAAATTATTAAAAATGGCTGCTGTTCGTGAGAGACGAATGAAACTTACTGAAAACACTTTTCACCTTCATGCGATTTTATGTGCATTTTGTAACTGTACCGATCCGGCAACTCTTTGCCACAGCGATTGCAAGGCCACGCTTTATCTGTACTATGCAGGTTTTGTATATGCAGGCGCAAGTCTGTCTTGCGGCCACATGTGGTGGGACACATGGGACACTGGAACACCGGCTTCTCATTCACCGAGTGTATTAAACGGTGATATTTAAGAGAATTCGATTGTGTGAAGCGAGCATGACATATGTCGCATTCATAGGGCTTTTCGCCGGTGTGCGTGCGCATGTGACGTTTCAATTTAAACGAGTCGGGCGAGGCATATGTACAGTGTGGACACTGGTACGGTCTTTCGCCCGTATGGCAGCGCATGTGACGCTTCAACTTACTCATCTCCACACTGGCGTAATCGCACTCTGTACACTTATGGGGCCGAATACCCGTGTGACGGTAGCGTGAGTGGCGCACCAACTCTCCCGAGGTTGTAAACGATTTGCCACAATCACCGCACACATGTGGTTTATTACCCAAATGAGTGTTGACGTGATTTTGTAGTGAAGCGGCTGTTTTGAAACCTTTCTCACATATGGAACACTTGTAGGGCCGATCATCGGAATGTGTTTTTAGATGACGCGACAAAGAGAATTTCTTTGGTGCCACATACGGACAATGCGGACATTTGAATTCTTCACTTGGTGCGTCACTGGTTATAGATTTCATTAACGCTTCCGAACGTACTTCAACTTCATTTTCGGGGTTGTAGTCGAGATCGTTAACTTCATATTCATCATGCATATATTCATCATGTTGTTGTTTTTCTTTTTTCTTAGATGAAGTTGTGTTTTTTCTCTTCTCATTATTCTTGCTCGAACTGTACTTTTTACTTGGACGTCCAACTTTGGGTTTTACCAGTACCGCTGTTTCTTGTTTTTTTTCTTCTTTAATTTTTTCGCACGTTTCCAAGTGATTTTCCAACAAGTCTGCACTGTTGGTTTTAAACGTACAATTCTTACAATCGTACACAGTCATAGTATGAATTGCTGCATCAGTGGCAGTTGTGGTATCCTGTTGGTCCACCTCATTGGTGCTTGTTTTATTTAAAGCATAAAACTCTGCTTCTGTTTCGGGGATGATTAATTCGTAGGCATTTAGGTCAGTTTGATTTGTATTTATTTCGTCCGTAGTTGACTTTTGATCTCCTGCAATAATATTCCCGTTAATTTTAATTTTATTGCCATTCTTTTTGGCGGCTGCTTTTGAATGTTTTGCTACTTCTGTAACACAATCGAAACATTTCGTTATTACTTTGTTTTTATTCCTGTATAATATAAACTTACCATCAACTTTGAATCCTTTGATACCTTTTTTTATTACTGTAGCACTTTGAATTTTGATCAACTTTGACGAATCATTAAATTTTAAAGGTTTTACCTCGATTGTTTTTTCTGAGGTGTGAAAATAATAATTGCCATCGGCATCCATGATTATGGTACCATTTGTTTCATTAGCATCGTCACCATTAGTATCACCTTGGAATACATGCTTGGTTACAGCATCCACATCAGCCAAAGCTTCAAGTGCTTCTGAGGTAAGGACAACGTCGTCTTCTGCCTCCTCTTCCTCCCCTTCTTCAGTCCAATCTTCATCCAATGCTCCTATGTAGGCTTCTATTTGTTGATCTTCCGCTTCCTCTGCCATTATTTATTGCTTACACACACACCGTAAAATCCTATATTCAAATTATAAATTAAGTCCACCAAACGGACAATTAAAACGCTTATTAACTTCCAGAGGTCTTAAGCCAGGTAGGCGACACCCTGCGGACAATCGATCATTGCCACACTTTATTTAGTATATATGTTCATTTATTTGCACACGTACGTGAAACTTTTGCATTCTTTATTGTAATTTATGTTGTTTTTGTTATGTAATATTATTTCCCCTCAAAGGTTTTTTTGTAATGTTTCAGGTTTTTTGTAATGTTTTGCGAATATATTTCACACTTACACCAATTTTTCCGTCAGAGCTATCTTGCGAAAACAATTTTTTGGCTTGTTTTTTTGCATTGGCGTGTGCACAGTTGATAGCGTTCCATACAAGATGGCGTATTCTTTACTTTTACTCTTTTTCTTTTTTCCATTTTTTCAAACACAGAGTTGTACAATATGAATTTACACAATGTTTGGTTTGCATTGCGTTTTTGTTTGAAACTGTTTTTCTATTTTTCTTGTATTGTAAATAAACCGGGATGTTATATTACCATATTTTTTATATCGAATACCGAAGCAGTTTGTTTAGCAGCACGAGCACATAGTTTTCAAGATATATACGGCAACATCGGTATTCTGCTAATTGCCTTAAGTCTGCATGTTCTTATTTTCGCGGTTAAAATTTTCGTTAGCTAAAGACTTTTAGCTATATGTAAGATTTTTCGCGTATATAATAAAATAATTCACACAATCATAAAACGGATAGTGGATATTTGTGACAGTTGATAATTAGTGACTTTTGTGCTGTCGGAGAAAACGTCTGAAAAGAAAAATTCGTCATTTTATACGTAAACGAATATGCCACGCTTAGCAACACGACGGAAAGCCGCTACCGCTTCCACTACCACCATAGACGAAACCATCGCCACCACCGTCACCACCACCAACAATAATAATAATGCCATTGAAGAAGAACCAAAATCGAAAATAAAACGTCTCACATTTCAATTACCACTCCCGGAGAGAGCACAAGTTGTAGGCCGTGCTTTGGTATGCGGTCAAGGTGAATTTGGCCAATTGGGTTTAGGTGACGATCAGTCTAAACTTGAACGCAAACGTCCTGCTCTAGTGGAGCAGGTCACAAATGTTGTGGATGTGGTGGCGGGTGGCATGCATAATTTGGTATTAACACATGATGGGCGTGTGTTTACATTCGGCTGCAACGATGAAGGCGCATTGGGTCGTGATACCACAGAAGATGGATCTGAATTTGAACCGCGGCCCATTGAATTACCCGGCAGAGCATTAAAAATATCAGCGGGTGATTCTCATTCTGCATGCTTACTAGAAGATGGCCGCGTTTTTGCTTGGGGTTCATTCCGCGACTCGCACGGCAATATGGGCTTGACCTTAGAGGGCAACAAACGTTTGCCCATTGATGTATTGGCGGGTGTGGAATGCTGTGATATTGCATCCGGTGCCGATCATCTAGTAATTTTGACAAGTGTTGGTAAGGTTTTTACAGTCGGTTGTGGTGAGCAGGGGCAACTGGGGAGAGTATCGCTACGAAGTGCTTCGGGTGAGGGACGCCGTGGAAAAACCGAACTATTACAGCCGGGTCAGGTAATAATGAAACGTGCCAAACCCATAGAAGCGATTTGGGCCACCAATTACTGCACGTTCTTAAAAGAGTCACAAAGTGGTACAATTTGGGCATTCGGCTTGAATAACTACAAGCAGTTGACGTATGCTAAAGATGTCGGCACAATTATTAATCCAATAAATATGAAATTTAATCATGTGCAGCAAATTGCTGGCGGGCAGCATCACACGCTCGTTTTAAAAACGGACGGTACTGTCTACGCCATCGGGCGTAGTCATTACGGTCGCTTGGGTTTGGGTGCATTAGACGACGATGTTACTGAATTGACGCCAATACCTGCGTTCAAGAGCAAAGTAGTAGTAAGCGTATCGTGCGGGGAAGCCACCTCATTCGCTCTAACACAGGATGGTTTATTATACGCCTGGGGTATGGGCTCTAATCATCAGCTGGGCACGGGAACTGATACGGATGTATCAGAACCCACATTAATTGTTAGCAAACAAACAGAAGGTAAACGCATTATTAAAGCATCAGGTGGTGGCCAGCACAGCATATTCTTGGTAGAGAACGAACTGCAGCCGGCGAATGTACTTAAAAATGAGGTTATGATGAATAAAAAAAATTCTGCCACGAAGAAAACTAAAGCAGCAAAAAACACAGAAGACACAACTTCATCGAAAGCTTCCGTTAATAATGTTGTGCAACAAGGTAGTAATAATAAGAAGCAGCCAAAAAATAGTAACACCAACAGCACCAGCAACAACAATAATAAGGTGTCTGAAGAGCGAAAGAAAGGATCAGATGTAGCGGTTGCCAATCACGACAATGCCGAAGAGCTGCCCAAGAGGAGTGAGGAGGACACTTCTACCGGATCACCTCCCGCCAAAAGAGGACGCAAGAAAAAGGCCTAATTGGAGACATGCACCACCACCACCACCACCACCACTAATTATATGTAATTCTTGTCGACACATCTATTTTGTACGTAAAATATAAAAATACCGCCGTGGTTGTTATAAAATATTACCTATATTATTATATGTATGTAAAGTTATGTTTACTTTTTTGACCCTATGCCCTGCCGGTTCTAGTGACAATGCTTTATAAACATAGTCTCTGTTGCTCATTGTTCGTATCCATACAGCAATGATAATGAATATAGCAAAACTGATGAATTTCATATTTTTTCAAGTTAATTTAATTTTATCACTATCAATTTGTTTTCTGCGTTCTTTTGCACAATATTTTGTAGTAGTTAATCGCATACAATATGAAATAAATGATAATTGAGCAATAAAGAGAACAAGTAGACTTTTTTTTTTTAAGAGATTCATAAAAAATGTTCAATTTTAAGGATCGATCATATAGAGATAATATATATATATATATAGTCTAAGATATTATTATTCATATTCATATTAACTTGTACCCAATTTCTAAGAGATTGAATTGAGCGAATGAAAAACGAATAAAATTTGAATAAAAAAAAAACTCCTATATTATGTACCGTTCCTTTCCAAAACATGTCAGACTTTGGGGGGGGTGGAGTTCAAATCAAACTTTTCGTAACAATAACACAAACATTTTGGCGCAAAGAGAGCAAATGTAAATCACTTGTACTTTAACACAGGGTTGTTTGATACATTTAACAAACGGTATGATCTTAAGATTTTATATAAACGTACTGATCTTTTATTGAAACTAAATACATACATTATTTATTGGGAGAAATGGAATTATGTGACCTTATGGTTGCACACATAGAAGATTATATGAGAAGAAACTTAAATACAAATAGATATATAAAAATAAACTAAATTTTATAAACAGAAATTTCACATTTAAATGGCCAAATAGTTTGTTAATTGTAGGATTGTTTTTGCTTAACCTGCATCCCATTGGGTATGATAAAATGTTAACGGATGGTTAATAGCATCTGGTTGTAATGTTGCTAAATCATTAAGAGGATTGATTGGATGGACGGCATGGCGGTATATTATACAAATGTAATATGTCAGGAAAATAATACAGAACAAAAGGAAAACATTTAGAATACATTGAGTTAATTTACGGGCAAATGCAAAAAGACCAATAAGATAGCCAACTCCAGCAACACATTCATCATCTTTTTTACACATTTCTTTGTTGTTATCTGTCCCTTCTCCCTTACCGCCATCACTGCTATCAGCAATTTTTACTTTTCCATTACAGCAGAAGTCTTTGTTGCTGCAATAAAACAACCACTTAATGTTTGGGGTACAGTTGATGACAGCAGCTGTACTGTGAAGACTTTGTTTGGTCAGATTGCATTTCAGTAGTAAATATTATAGATCCTTTTTGGGAAGGTCTTCATCGAAGGCGGTATCCGTGGAAACATCTCTTGTAAAACAACCCACATCGCCGCATAATTGAAGCATTAATAGATAAACAACAGCTCCAGTTAATATGAAAAGGAAAATCAATGTAACAACTTGTAAAATTTGTGTGCATCTTAGTTGCCGTTCCAATGCTGCTGTGGGACTTAGCGCCACCTAGTTAATTAGATATAAAATTATCTTAAAACGATGTTTTTTTTTTCTTTGACTCTTGGGTTGTTACCTGTCCGATATTATATTCCGAAGTCTCCATTATAACCTTTTCGGTATTACTTAATGGCATTATGCTGGGTATAGCGGGTATTGTGCCATCTTTATACATACAACATAACCGATGTTGTTCTACATTTGGTGAATTATTATTTTGCTTTTTCCAAAATTCACCCACCTGGTTGGCGACGATGTCTGTTGCCGGCAAGCACATAATCAAAAACTTATCCCTGGCATTTTCTGACAAAAGTTGGTCTGCTTTTAATAAAATATTTATCAGCGTTGTTTCACCCGGATTTAAAATGCCACACCGGGGCCGTACACGAAATTTTTCCGGTGATGTGGTTTGTATCTAACACAAGTATGTTTATATAGATAAATATGCTGGAGTTGAATGATTCTTTTCTTACTTTGAATGTTACAGGATAACTACTGATGTTACTTAACTTTAGCGAACTGTCCGACACCTCACCGCGATTAAATTGAATGTAATCATTAGGGATTATACGCAGCATTTCAACTGTTTTATGTTTTTTTTCCGTTTTATATGAAACAATTAGAAAAACAAGAAATTTTCATGAATTTGGTTTACAATTTGTTTAATGTTAAAGCCAATTTTTTTTGCTAATACAAAATATTTTTGTTTTTTAATATAAAAATTTGACACTTGACAAAATAAATTATTTCACATTATTTGAAAATTGAATCAAAAGCAACGGGATTTACAAAATAAATTTAATCACTTTTAAACACTGACTGATTTTTGAAAACTTTCCTCCTCCACCAACATTTGAACGAGTTGTTCTGTTGAATGTTCAAGTTTGAGGATAACGTTCGTACTTACATTCGGTTGTAAATTTTTCCTCTATATCATTCATTTTTGCAAAATCATCCGTACTCTGGCGTGGACTGCCGTTGGCAAAATGAACAACCTACAATGAAATGAAATGTTAAATATATTTAACCATTGCCATTAGACAAATACAATCACATTGTCTTTAAACTAATAAATCGAACTTTAAGTAAGAACGTGCTCAAGTGCTTGAAAACAATTTCAAAGTGCAAAGGACATGTTTTGGTTTCCTTTTATTGTCTTTTCTAAGAACCCTTCATTCAAAGATTTTCAATTAGGAATCTGACATGACTTATAAAACCTACAAGTTTACTCATTATATTGTTGGAATTTCCTCTTTACTTATGGAGGTCAATATAATTTCCTTATCAATTCGGATACTTGGTAAAAACTTTGCAGAAGGGAAAGAAAATAGGATTTTTTTTAAATACTTACATTTTTTTTATAAGTTTTAATTAAAAATATATATAATTTATGTTAATTAAATGAAAATTATATGATTTTATTTTAATATAAATACAATTGCTGTTTGCTTCCATTTTACTTTGGCCAATATAAACAAAACTCTCTAAAAAGAAAGAGTGTTGCCATATGTTAATAAATGAAAAAAGCTGGCACTAACTACTGCTAATAAGGAAATATTTAATAAACAAGTAAAAATTATGATTAATATATAAATAATACAGAAATATGAACTTATTTGCAAACCAATCATTATAGGAAACATTTTAATCGCGTGAAGTTAGCCTTAGAATGTTTTTTAATATTTTTATCCTATTCTTTCTTCTTCCTATCTTATTGGTAAACCCTCCAAATACACATATAGTAATAAATATATTTTCTTTTTTTACAAACTATGATCACCTACCCTGGGCATTGCTGTTTATGAGTATTTTAATTCAGATAATATTTCACTAATTTTTGTTTACGGTGGAAGTTTACACGAACACAGGTTATTGCTTTTTTTTTTCTTATTAATTTCTTTAAGATACAATTTCTTTATACATACTGGCAATAAATTGTATTGGATACTAAAAAGACTACAAAGAAAAATATGTGCATGAGATTTTGTCTTGTTTTGTGTGGGCCTAAGTTAAGAGAAGGGAATAGAAATGCTGAAGAGACAAAGAGATATTTTTCTAAACCAGTAGGAGTTTGTGATCTAACTATATTTATATAGACACATTTAGTTATAAGATAAAATTGTTTTTATATCTTATTCGTATTCACTAACACTCAATGTATGTGTGTAGAATGTAAACGTTGCATGTATTGGTTTTTAAGTTTGTAAACATACAGTGAGAATCATTTATAACGTTTTCTGTACTTTCGTTTATCGAATAACCAAACCCTAATGGCAGTGAAGTAGTCAGCGTACAGTGCTTTATTGTAACTTTGTGCAATGAAATCAGTATCAGTTCTAAAACTCAGCCGCTGATCACTGACTTTGCACTGCGTCATTGTGGTTGAGCCTTAACGGCATATATATTTATTTCAGTAGAGTTGATTTCGAATTGAAGAAAGACGTGTTTGAATTTTAATAAAGAAGCGGCACAACTCATTTTAAGAAAAAGCAAACAACAAATTTAAAATATTATAATTACGTAAAAAAGTGAAATGAAAAAACTATTCTTAATATAAATTGATTTATATGAAATGAAATTAAGCTGTATTGTGCAAGAACTACTTAAAAATATCATAAAAGAGTTTTTGCAAACAAGAAATAAAAACGTGGCTGCCTACTTACCTTTTTATCCTGAAAAATATTACTATTGGTGTGATTATTGATATTTTCCGGTTTGCTTGCCGGATGCTTCGGATCTGTACTCGTTGTTAAGTTACCATTTGATTGCAATATATTTTCTGCCGGTAATTGTTGTTGGGATGGTATTGCTTTTCTATTTTCGGGAACAAAATTAAATGTGTAATTATCTTGGCCACCCCAGCTTGCTAAACAATTACTCGGGTTTATATATAAATTTACATCCTTCTTCTTAATAATTTTTAATATCGCCTGAGCCTTCTCAGGCAGTAACGTTTTTATGAATTTAAATGCCGCTACAGAATTATATAAGTTGAAGTTTAGATGATTTATTAACAATTATCACTCACCATTTAAAATCCAAGCCATTTCATATATTAATATATAATTCAGAGCATTCGGATAATACAATTTAAAGGTGTCAATAATGCAGCGTATGAAATCTAAATCCATATTGGCCATGCCGGTATCACTCATATCGAAAAATAATGTCATTTTATCCATATTTGTGGCACGATGCAAACGTTCGATGTAGTAGACAACGATACGCTTCACATCATCCATACTTTTGGATCCTTTTGTATGAAGTTTGGTTTTAAAGATTAATAAAGGTTTACCATCCATATCATAATTGTGAGCAAATATTACACCATCGGTTAAATAATCCATACGTAAATCCTTTTCACATAAATCGTAAGCTCCGTACTCCTGACGCCACACACAAGTGAACCATAGCTTCTCTAAGCTTACATCAATGTCCAGATCATACATTTCCAAAAATTTTATCAGCCATATATCATTATTGTGTATACGTTCCAAATCAACGGCATGGAATGGTACTGTTAGTGTTTAAATAAAAAAATTTACCGAAAAAGGTTTAATGTGTGTAATAATATACAATACTCTCTCTCTCTCTGTGACGCGTATTCATTGCAAAGTGCAGTTATTTTTATTGTTAAGGGCAAAGGTAAGTCAGAGATGGCAACATTAACATAGTTGTGAAAAGCAATATATAATCAAATAAAATTTTCAGATACGAATAACTGATAACGTGTTCAGAATTGTCAATATATGCAGCTAATTATAATGTAAGTGTTTTAATACGCGATAACTGTTATACTATATTCATAAATGCTTGCCTTAACAAATATTACTTTCAAAGAAATATTCTAATGAAGTTTTATTACTTAATTGCCCTTCACATCAGTGTATATACAAAACTAACATACTCTGGTTATGCAGATTATTGATTACCCTCTCTGCTGTATGCTGTATGTTCAGTAGATGGTTACTCAGACGGACATGTTCAGATCAATTGTAAGATCTTTGTACACCTTCCATCTTATGTGTAGGCTATAAAAAGTTCTTTATGATCGTCACTATACAGTTATAAAAAGAATGCATTTAATGAAATGTGTGTGTGTCGTTTGCTGATAATTACTTTATTATTGTATTGTGTAATATATTATCTTATTGCACTTTGCTCTTTACTCTTTATAGAATATTTGTGTACAGAACTCACCAGTTGGTGGGCTTGTGTCATATTTACGTATAAATAGATTTCGTAACTGATCTATTTGCTGTTTTGTGGGATTTTGAATTTCAGCAGGCATCGTTTCTTCTCTGCACTGTCACGATTAATTGCCCAATTAAATTTTTAATTATTTATATATATCACTCTCTTTATTAAGGTACCGTTTTGTTAATGAAATATTTTTTTACATAAGAATTGAAACAATTGCTGCCATAACCCTTCAAGTTGGTGTTTTTAACGACTTTTGTGTCATATGTGATATATTTTATATATGTATATATGTATATAAAAGGTTAGAAGCTTTTTGTTTGTTTCCGTTCAAATAACCGACCCTCAGCGTTTTCAAATGTGTACTGCAAGTAATGAAATAAAATTAAAAACGAGACTGATAAACATTTTTCGCATACACAGTTATATAGGATCAGAGACTATGTGTCTGTGTGCGTTTGAATGTATATTTATTCCCAGATACGCGCGCATTCATAAAAAGGTTGTTTCTTTATTACTAGGTATTATTATTATTATTATTGTTTTTGTTGTTGTATTTTACTTTCTGTTTTATATAGACAAACTGTGCTGCCTGCTTGGTATTCTATACAAAACACATACTCTACAATCAGTCAAGTACATATGCAACAACTACACATAAAAAAAACAATAATAATAATAAAATTATAAACAACAACAACAACAACCATAACACATATCACGATCAATTTTGTTATGTATGGTTGTGCACATTGTACAGTTTAACAATTATTCAATGTTGCCTTGTATCTCTCTGTGCCTCTTATTTACCAATTTTGTTTTAATTCTCTACGCATATACATACATATATATATATAAATAAATGATTTAATGTTCGCGTCATAGAGTCATGCAAATAACCTTAATGTATTGATGTTGTGACGTGTATAACTGTTAATTGGAAATTGCTTAATGCGGTTGTTAGGAGATAGAGGAGGCAGAGGTCGAATTTTTTGTAATAATTAATAGTTGTTGTAATTGTTGAATATTTTTCTGGTAAAGGCAAGGTAATTAGTTTTGATACCCTACACATTAGCTTGATAAGGTATATTAAGTTCATTTGGAATATTCAGAATGAAGCGTCAGAGACTGTAAAGTATTTACATTTTTGATCAGCATGAAAAACAGAAAACTCAACTTGCAAGCTTATAAGTACTACATATACTATCAGACAGCTGCCACGCCCACTATTTGTATGTAGATTTGGAGGGTATTTAAGATTTGTTCCAAAACAAATTTACATGTTCTTCTTTTTTTTTTTTTATAAAACAAAAGTAACTTTCAGATTAGATCAATTTAAATGTAGTGTAGTGATCTAGAACTCTTGTGTAGGATTTATAAATTATAATAATTGATGGGTGATTGTAACCTATTTGGGTACTTCGTCTGCTCTGCGCTTCCATTGGATTCGAATCATTTCGATTCAGTTTTGTACACCAAATAATTGCAGGTTTGTTTAAACCCTGTGTCCTTTTACCGGAAATACCGGCCTTCCTCTTGCGCTATGAACGCCAAACATGCCACGCCCACATGTTTAATGTGGATGACATCTTAGATTTAGATTAAATCATAGCGTTTCTATTTGTTCATTTTTAAAAGAAAAGCTTTCCAACAAAAACTTTTCAGGCATCTTTTTTTTTTTTTTTTTACTTTGTTGTAAGTTTCCTCGTATGTGCATAAGTTTCATACTTTGGACTTGTATTCTTTGCAATAAAAACTTTGTTTCATTCACTAGTTTGTATTCTTACGGAAAATAAGATCTGAACAGATTTATTTGTTAACCAAAATATTATTAAACGTTTAGCATAAAAGTGTGAAATATTGGAAAAGAATTGAAAAAACATGAAATTCGCTGAACATTTATCCGCTCATATAACACCCGAGTGGCGTAAACAGTATATCAATTATGAGGTATTTTATTTAATTTAATTTAATTTAATTTTTTTGGTTTGTGTTCAATAAGTGAAAATGGAAATTATTTAGATGTGGTAAGAAAATATTAAATTAAGAACTTTGATGAGTATCTATTTGGTGGATGGATGTGTGTATAACAATGGAAAGCTCACTGTTTTGGCTAAAGTTGGAGGGAATTATTTTTTACAATCAGAGAATATTATGCTTGTGGTAGAGCTTTGGTAGTGTGAGCAGCAGGCCGAAATGTAAACATAAACAAATGCCACGTGCCTTTTGTTTACAAACAGAAACAGAGAATCAGATGGACCGGTTTCGATATGAATCAGCTGATACGTGTGCAATACGTGTTAATGGATTTTTTTGTATTGGATTTCGTAAATTTAGTAGAAAAGCGGTTTTCTTCGTATCTGCAAATGTTCTCAATTTATGTACAGTGTCCTAAAGAAATTGTACTCAACACAGAGAGGCAAAACTTATGATTTTGTTGTAATTACACGCGACCAGTGACTTCAAAATATTTTGAAGTCTCTGACGCGAACGTGTAAAAAGTTCGCGTCGGAAATAGAGAGAGATAGAGAGAGAGGGAGAGAGAGTAAGAAGATTGAAGAGAGTAAAACAAAATCAGAGAGATATTTAGAAGTCTCTGACAAAATGTTGGGAAAATTTGGTACAGATGAACAGAGAGGCCAAATCCTTTTTATCCTCCCTTAGAATGTATACCAAAACGGTCTCTTATAACGGTTATTCAAGTATGAATAATATTTTATCTGATTGGCAGCAAAATTCCTCTCTAAGGAAATATAGTTTCTCGTACATAGTGGGCTTGCCTCCCGCCAAAACTCTATCAACCAAAGAAATATCGAAAAAAAAAAGATGTAATCCTCTGCAAACTTCATTACTTCCTTTTTCTTATTTCTTACTTTTATCACAATTTTTTCCAGGAAATGAAATCCATGCTTTATGGAGCTGTTGAGAAGGCACCCTCTCCCGAGCTGGTAGACCCCGAAATGGTGTCTCGCTATTTTGCCAAGTTCGATGAACAATTCTTTCACTACTGCGATAAAGAGTTGGCTAAAATTAATACATTTTATTCAGAGAAAATGGCGGAAGCTACTCGCAAATATGGCAATTTGCGTAGTGAACTAACCGAAGCGTTAGAAATGGGAGCAGTTAAAAAACAGCCGATATGGAGGACAAAAACTCCCCTGGGGAAACATAATGTACCGGCACGTAAATTGCAAAGTCTCAAATTAGGTTTTAGTGAATTTTATCTTGGGTTGATATTATTGCAAAATTATCAAAATTTAAATTTTACCGGTTTTCGGAAGATTTTGAAAAAGCATGATAAACTTTTAAGTGTGGAACTGGGAGCCAAGTGGCGTAAAGAGCATGTAGAAACGGCTCATTTTTATGTCAATAAAGACATTGATCGTTTGATACAGGAAACCGAAACGGCATTCACTCATGACATTGAAGGTGGTGACCGGCAGAAGGCAATGAAACGTTTAAGAGTGCCTCCGCTGGGGGAGCAGCAAAGTCCTTGGACAACTTTTAAGGTGGGCTTGTTTTCAGGAGCATTTATGGTCTTGTTGGCCACCGTTATCATATCCGCTGTCACAATGGGTTTCGGTGAAGATTGGCGTATTGGTTTGCGTATGTTTCGTGGACCATTCTTAATCATAGAATGTTTGTTCCTGTGGGGTATCAATGTGTATGGTTGGCGTTCGTCGGGGGTAAATCATGTTTTGATATTTGAACTAGATCCACGCAACCATCTCTCCGAACAACATATTATGGAAATTGCTGCCGTGTTTGGTGTGCTCTGGGCCAGTACTGTTCTATTGTATATCTATTGCGATCTGTTGCATATACCCCAGTACTCGGCTCCCATATTACTCTACACCCTAATGGCAGCTTTCATTTTAAATCCCACTAAAACTTGTTATCATGAAGCCCGCTATTGGTCCGTACGGATTATGAGTCGTATAATGATGGCACCATTCTTTTTTGTAAATTTTGCTGATTTTTGGCTAGCCGATCAACTGAATAGTTTAGTGCCCGCCTTTTTGGATGTACCCTTCATTATCTGTTTCTTTGGCAGAAATCCTACTTGGCACAAAATGAGTGGTGAAAAAGGTATTGTCAATCTTTAAAGCTTGACCTTGCTTTTTTATTATGATGGGGTAATATTTTAGATGAGGGACGCTTTTGTATACAGGACGTAAGTCCAATAAGACCATTGGTGGCTGTACTTCCAGCATACTTCCGATTCGCTCAGTGTTTGCGCCGCTATCGTGATACGAAAGAAGCATTTCCGCATCTGGTGAATGCCGCAAAGTATGCTACATCATTTTTTGTAGTATTGTTTTCATATAAATATCAAACGACACATGGTAAGTTGATTTTTATAATAATTTTTTTCACCCAGCAATTTTATTTCTTCAGAGGATTATGCTACAGCAAAAGAAAATCCTTGGTTTTATTGCTGGATCATAGCGGCCATTGTATCATCATGTTATGCGTACACATGGGATATTAAAATGGACTGGGGTTTGTTTGATGCCAAAGCGGGCGATAACACGTTTTTAAGGGAAGAGATTGTATACTCGTCCACGGTGGGTATTGGGTATAAGAGTTTTTTTTTTTTATTTCTTCATTACTTTGTTTATTCCATCAGTGGTTCTATTATTTTGGCATCGTAGAAGACTTCATTTTACGTTTTGGTTGGACTGTATCTATGAGTTTAATAGAGGCTGGGTATATGGAGGGTGATATTATGGTAACCATTTTAAGTCCATTGGAAGTATTTCGTCGTTTTATTTGGAATTATTTTCGCTTGGAAAATGAACATTTAAATAATTGTGGTAAATTTCGTGCAGTACGTGATATATCCGTTGCACCCATCGATTGTTCAGATCAGGTAAAAGTTTAATACATTCTTTATAAAGATTGATTTTTATTCATTTAATTTTTTGTTATAGATAACAATTCTGCACATGATGGACGAGGAGGATGGTGTAATTAATAGACGAACGAAAGGCAAGACAAATAGTAAAAAAAAATTAGAACAATGTTTAATTTGGAAGGAAGGGTCTATTGAGGATTTATGCTCATAAATTAAAATTTAAAGAAAAGTATATATAATAGTAATAATAATAAGTTTTGAAAATATAAAGCGGATTATATGAAAAATATAGGAATTTATACAAGAAAAAAGAACAAGTGAAAACGTTTTATGGGGTTCTAAAAATGGTCCAATTCGTTACATTTTCAATAGGATTCCTACATATCCTCAGGCCAAATTTCATGGAAATGACTCAAAAAATGCGCCTAGTAGCTAAAGCACAAATTGGCATGGATAAACAGACGGACAAACGGACATGGTCAAATCGATTCTGATTTAATTTAATATTCAGAAAATTATAATATTAATTAATATTTCGATAGTAGTTAGAAGAGACCTTAATTGTATATATGCCACACCCATAGAGTAGGTAATAACTGTGAAGAGTATCTAAAATTTGGTTTCAGCCAAATTTAATCAATATCACTAAGTTTGCTGTGTTAGGTAAAAATTCATAATATAATTTTTTCAGTAACTGTGACAATCTTACTTAATTGATAAACTTTACTAAAATTTAAGCTAAAAATTATAAAAAACAACTTCATAGAATTAAAATTTCAAAATTAATATTAGTATAACAGGTAGCCGGATGGCTTCACTCCAAACAAGTTCAAATAATCTACAGATTGTTAACCAATTTCGAACAGGTTTCTGTGGATGTGGTGGTGAGATGATTTGCAGATGCTTTGAAAATTAATTCAGCACCATTTCTGGGGGTGGCAATGAATACAAAATCCACAGATTTTTCCTTTCTCTCCTTTGGCAATTTTTCATAGAATTTTTCATTCAAAATTTCAATAAATTGCGTACATTGCTGTTTAGATTTGCACAAGGCAACAATGCAGCCACCCCATCTAAGAGACATATCACGAAAAAGGTATAATTAAAATATATAAAAATCTTAAGAAGCTTACCCGGCTCCCATTAATCTAGCACCAACATCCAACTCTTTAGCAATTTCCACTAATTTATCCAGTTCCGGATGAGAGCATTCATAATTCATTTGTAAACTATAATGAGACTCATAAATAAGATTTTTCAATTGATTAAAACGTTCCTCTGAGCCGATTTTTTCATCTTTGCATATTTTACAAAACTCCTGAACACGCTGAAATTCTAAAATAGTTTCTACAAATAAGAAGAATGGTTTCCAATAGCTTTAGACAAACCTTCTACAACATGTAAGGCCCGTTGCTTTAATTTAAACTCTTGCATATGTTGGGTATTTGGTGTAAGAAACTGTTTGGAAAATTCAGCGTCTTCCATTTCCATCATCTGGCACAATTCTGAACGGGTATAAATGTCTTTGTTTAAATACTTTTTAACATCTTCTATAAGGTCGTGGTAAATATAACCCATGGCACCCATTAACTCTTTAAAAGTTTGTATTAAAATCCATTGTGGCATGTGTAGGGAATGACTTATAACGCGACAAGCTAAACGACACTCGACAACTCTTTCATTGAATTCCGAGGTGGCGGCTTTATTTTTTTCCACTAAACTGTTGGCTACCAGAAAATACGATTCTTCCGGTAACGGTATAGGAGTGATATATAAATTGGGATAGAAATCTATTTTTTGAGCGCAACCTTCTTTTCCAAAAAACGCTATAGCCTGATCCATACCACCACCCTCAGTGCCAATAAAACGTTCACTATATGCTGCCAATTCAGCCAAACGTTTAGCATTCATTTCTACATTGTAGATACGAGCGGTTGCAATAACGGCGGCACATACCAAGGCACTAGAACTTGACACCCCGGCAGCTGGCGGTATATTGCCATAGAGAGCTACTTGCATGCCATACGTTGGGGCATGACAGGGTAGAGTTTCACAAACACCCTTTACGCCGCATAAATAATAGTTATACCAACCCGGTACTTCACCGTTCTTTGGCGGACTTACACTATAAGGTTTGAATTTTGTCTAAATTAATTTTGATTGATCAACAGATCAATCAGTCGAGTTACCTGTAATCATTCAAATCACATTTGTAATCGGGATATTTATGCGGTTCCATATTTCTCAGTTCCAATGTAGAATTTTCTTTAGTAGTACCCACCGCCAACAGAGTACAGCGGTTTATAGCGATTGGTAATACGGGCAACAAATTATAATCCACATGTTCTCCAATGATATTCACTCTAAAATATGGATGTCAACAAGTGGGAAAATTAATTTTAGTTTAGGCCAAATTTTAAATACTCTCCACATCTGCATATAAACAGTGGGCGTGGCAGGTACATGGTAACGCTTTGTAATAGTGTATGTATTACGTTTAAATTTGCAAGTTGAGTTAAGAGGCTTGTCTATTACCCGACCATGCCCATTTTTGCTACAACGATGGATGGGATAATTATAAATATTTATACCGAATTTGAACTTTTTTGTAGCAGATAAGTAGATTTTTGTCAATTGTAGGCGTGGCTCTTGACCAATTTTGCCTAATTTAAATAGTGATCTGCATGCTGAAACTAAATGTAGAAAATTTCAGTTTAATATCTCAAAAATTTTACTATTTTCAGAGGGGCAACAACAAACAAATACGGATATACGGACATATATATGTCATACAGCACGTCAGTTTTTGATCCAGATTTAGAATATATAACCTTTGTTCAGGCTTTATTAGCTCTTGCAAATGGAATGACCAAAGTGTACTTTGATATTTTATGTGTAATTGATTGCTCTGGGTTTTGCTAACCTGCCGGGCACGCGTACAAAAAAAGCCGGCTGTTTACCAAACTGTTTACAATAAAATTCTTCAAGTTTTTGTAAATTCTCTAAATCCGTATTATCTATAAGATTTGTTGGCTCCGTAGGGTGTTTGCTCCTATTAGACTCATTGCCTTCTTTATTCTCATCGTTCTCAGTGGTTTCTGTAGCAATTCGGTGAGCAATGTAGATTGTGCTCTTATTTACATTCATGGCAAGAGAGAGAGAGAGAGAGATAGGGAGAAACTGTGAAAATAAAAATTATAATTATAAATTAAACAAGTGAAAAAGCTAATTAATAGACGATTAAGGGCGACTATTTCATACCCTACAGCTAAGTGATGCAGTCCACTTCTTCCTGTTAAAGGTTTTTGTCACAAATATTTTTAAGATAAGCGGTAAAATTTGCTTCAAGAACGTGACCCTAAACTGTATACTAATGAAAGTAGTTTACATGAAACAATTTGTAGGACTCTTCTTCATGTAGGGGCTTTATTCGAAATTAAACTTTATGTGAGAAAAATTCACCATTTGTAATATTTTTTTGACAAATTTAAGTGTAGAAAAGTTAAATAGCTCTTTGGGACCATTTTTAGATCATTTTTCCATATAAAGTTTTTTCATGACTGGTATCGTTTAAAGAGTATTAATGTAGGGTATTAAATGGTCGACCATAACATTTGCACATGTTTTTTTTTCAGTGAGTACCTTTATCTATATAGAACACTTAATAAAGAAGCAACGGTATCATATTTAATATATTTATGTGAAAAAGTCCTACATACACATACACACACATATACACATACCTGTATATAAGCAGTTCTTTTTTTCCTTTACTTATTTTTATTAACAGGCTTTATTAGCTCCTAAATAAATATTTGATTTAAATTGAATTTTACAACTTATTTATTTTTTTATAAAACAAATTAAAAAATTTTAAACGTTTCTTGAATAATTTGTTCCGTTGCAACAACTAACCAGCACGTTGTTGATTAGTATGACTGAATATTATATTAAAGTGGAGAAGAGAGCTGCCTTCTGATTATGTGCAGATCTCTCCTACAGAAAACGAAAGTTTATTAAACTTTTTATAAAATTTGCCTTCATAGAACATATTGCAATAGAAAGGGAGACGAGCGCGAGTAATAATTAAAAAAAAAAATCTTCAAAGTAATGTTTTTTACAATTTTTTACTAAAAATTAAAATAATATTGATTAGGTGTTGTTGTTTTACAAATTAATCTCATCCACAGTACATAGTTTTCCTTATAGTCTGGGTATTACCAATTCGTCTGCAGTTGTGATAACTGTTTTTATACCGTCCACCTTAGGTAAGAGGGTATATTCATTTTGAGCATCCGTTTACAATACATCGAAGGAAGCCTCGGATACCCCACAAACCATATATATTCTTAATCAGCGTGAAAAAAGAAATCGTTTGAGACATGTCCGTCTGTTGTTGGCACTCTCACGGTCGTAATTTTTGAGATATCAAATTGAAACTTGGCACACTTACTCTTAGTTTAATTTCCCTGTTCCGTATTAAAATTGGGCAAAATCGGTTAAGAGACACGCCCACAATAAACGAAAATCTCAACATACCTCGAAAAAATTGTATCTTTAAAAAATTATATATCGCACAATACTATGCCTATCAAGTTGAAATTTGGTACATATGTAAGTGGTACCGTTATTCAACACTGTGCCAAAAATGGGCGTGATTGAATAACGCAAACGCTTATAATTAAAAAATAACACTATTTGCGTAAGTACATGAAAAAGTCATATACATAAATATGCCAATAGGAACTTATTATTTAAAGGATTATAAAAGGTGGAGGGTATTTAAGCTTCGGTCTTAACCGAACTTTTCTATCTTGTTTTATATAGCATTTCTTTACGGTTGTCTGTAGGTACGTAGTTAGGATTCAATACATCTTCTGCAACCCATTGAAGATAATGAGAACAATAAACCGGGTTCGGACTATTGAGGAAAAAAGTAATTATTTATAATAATATTTTTTTAGTTTAATTTAATATGTTAATTTAATTTAATATAATAATATTTTAATTTAATACATTAACATAAATATATTTTAAATTTAATTTATTAATATTTAATTTCAATTTGATTTAATTAATTTTTTAATATTTTTTAATTCAATTATTTTTAAAATTTTTTATTTTAATTTAATTTATATTAATGCACCCATCCCTCGTTTTACACGGTACTTGTTTTGCACGTTTTCGATTTTACACGGTTTTTAAAATCAAAATAAAAAAAAATTATGTAGAAAATAACTAACTGCACGCTAATTTATTTCTACTTAATTATAAATCTGGGAACACTTCAGACGTATGTTGTCATAAACTTGTACATATGTTGTACTTTGATAAAAAAAAAAAAAATGGGAATTATTATTAAATGAAGTACAATATTTTTTTTCTATGAAATTTATTTCAAATTTTTTTTTGTTTTACAAATAAATTTGACTATTTTTATGTTTTCTATGATTTAAATGATATTTTTATATTTAATTAAGTGTATTAGTTACATATTGTGTTCCATAAATGTCTAAAAAAAGCATATTTAAAATTATTTTTTCGAAATACACGGTTTTGTCAGGAACGCATCTCCCGTGTAAAACGAGGGATGGGTGTACTAATATTCCTCTGCCATCTCTGTTATTTAGACAAAAAAATTATTCCGTTATTTATTTATTTTCTTTAAGGCTGCTTTTAGGTATATGTCCAAGCTAAAAATAATAAGTTTGAAAATAGAGGTCGCTTGGAATAAAAGGAAATTCGCCGTGAACTTCAAATTGTTTTTATAAAAAATTATAATTTATTTTTCACACTAGAGGGCGCTACTTAATTAAAAATATAAGCACTTTTTATACCCTCCACAAGTAATACTAAGTTTGTCATTCTATTTGCAAGATCCTGAAGGACGCTTCGGAGTTCTTATAAAGTATATATATTCTTCATAAAGTGAGTCTATTTAGATTCAGTGTATCCGTACGTCCGCATTTATGTCTGTTATTCGCCCTGTACTAGGTCATATATATTAAAATAATGAGCTGTATCTGAAATTGCAAAAAATCAATCAAGCATCACGCCTACAATCGATAAAAATCTATTTATCTGCCACGAAAATTGAGCTATGATGATGAAATTTGGTACAAATATTTTAAATCATTTCATTCATTAGATGTGTCAAAAACAGACACGCCCACAATTTACAAAAATTTATTCAGCGTAAAATTAAATTTGCAAGGCAATACGTAATTTATATAGTATAAGAGGGCGTAATAATGTATCTGCCACACCCACTGATTGGTATATAGATGTGGATGCTATTTAAGATTTGATCTAAGCCAAATTTAGTTTTTTTTTTATTGTTAATTTTGAAACTTAATTTTCTCTGGGGATGTAAGAGTAGTAGACGTTTATGCCTATTTTGCAGTTGGGCCCCATTTTTTCTTAACGTATTAAATGGATGTCGCGTTTATTGGGAGGAATTTGCTGTGGAAATTACGGGCGTGACCAATCAAGAATACTTCTTAAAAATACTTCTTAAAAAAGAATAAATACCTAAACAAAATGAGATCGTACAGTAATGACAATGATAATGATAATAAGTTTGCAGTAATATGAAGGATTTTTATTTACACCATTTTTTTCTGAATGAAATACCAACTCATTCTGAAAAATTTAGATCTTTTACTATAACAAAATATTAAAATTTGTGTTCATAAAATATACCTAATTTTCATAACCTTCATTTTACTGGTAACTCTTACTTGCCTTCTCTTTTTCACTTGCCTACTGTAGACAAAGCGACAAAACATATGTAAATTTTTGGTTAACATTGTAACATCAACATTATGTACGTAGAATTTTCCAACCGTATATAAACAATATTATGGTTGTAGTTGTTATAAGTATCTATACATGTGCACGTGTGTGTGTAGGTATCAATGTATCCGAGTGTTAGGATTTAAACTATAATGAGCTACAACATGTTAACAATATAAATGCACAAAAGTGCATTAACCGTTTTATTCGGTGTTCTAGTGTATGTGTGAACACACAACTGGCTATAAAACAAACAAGATAGACAAAATAGAGAGAGAGAAAGAGAGGGAGTGTGTGTATATGTGTAAAAGGTTAGAGCATAAATTGCTAGTTGCCTATGGTCAGAGAGCTATGTCTGACCACATAATTGTGGTTAAACAATTGACAATATAATGGGTAAACATTCACCCACACACATGTACATATGCAAACCCTTGCACTTGCACATGCACATACACACAGTCAGTCAATGTCAATTTTCAACATACAGCCACCTACTGGTAGAACAACTATGGTGTAGTACAGTTCAGTATGTGTGTGTGCGTGTGTTTAGTTTAGTTTGTGTATGTGAAAGTTTTAAAGGTATTGTACGTGTAATTGATTTTGACTTGTACAACTACATTGACACCTGAAGCGCTTGACAAACTTTGTTGGGTGTACTGAATGGATAAATGCGTACAATTTCGCTCTATATTATATGCATGCATGTATGTGTGTTTTAAACAATGTATTTGAACAATTGAAACGCTTTGTAACAACTTTACATGCATATACACATACGTACATGTGTTTCATATATTAGAAGTGCAAGTGTGTTTGCGCGCTTTTGTTGTTATTGTTGTTACTGTTATGCTCTTTATCATACACTGGCCGATAACGGTTTCCTATGCAGCTATGTATGTATGCATGTGACGCAGTTAAACATATCATGTAGTTATTTGTCTGAGTGTAAAAATGGGTGTGTGCGCGTGTGTGTATGTATATATATATATATGTGTGATGTCCTTGTTTTCATTATGTTTAAATCAATGTCCTGCTGTTTTACATGTTTTAAACGTTAATGCAACAATATTTGTTATTCTGTTTACTTACTTGCTTGCTTACGTGCTTGCTTGCTTGTTGATTTTAACCACAAAATTATCAGCATACATGTGTCTGTGTAACCATATAATATAAAGTTCTTTTGTTGCCTATATGGTACAAGTGTAACTTTAAATAGTTTTCTGTTAATTGAAATTTAATGGAAAATATTGTTTTTTTTTCTTCTTAGTTTAGTTTTTAAATTTGTTGCTTTAATTTATATACAATTCAATTCAAAATTTTTTTTTTTAATTCAATTCATAAGTTTTATTTTTAATTCTTATATGTTATCTTACAATTTTTCTTTTTATACTCTCCAAATAAATTATTAAATTTTCATTCCATTCGCAACACCCAAAAGGAGGCGTCGGATGATCATCAAAGTATATATATTCTTGATTAGCACTCAATGAGTCCGTGTGTCCGTGTGTCTGTCTGTTGATGGCTGACACTTTTAGTTTTTGCAAGCAGATCACTCTTCAAAATAAGCAAAATCGGTCAAGAGCTACGCCCACATGACGTATGAACATGAATTTCGGTATGCGTAGCGTCTTTAGTTATACCATCCATTAATATGCTAAAAATGGGCGTGATCGGATAACAGACAAGCCTACAATTTAAACCGTACTCAGCGTGGTATGGAGAGCATTTAAGATTTCGTCTAAACCAAATTTAGTTTTTTTTCTTATTAGTTATAAAATAAATCTAAAGTTATATGAACATAAAGAAATAAAGGAGGTGACATTATGAATCCTAGTTACCCTTCTCTCTATAAAAAAACAATTTCTTTAAGTTCTATGGAAAATGTTTTCTTCTCCTTCAAAGATAAACTTAGCATTTTAAGAATAAACGTCACCTTATGGCATATAATGGAAAACCGTAGCATGTACACATGAAATATTTTCTCTACGCTTCGGTAAATATTGAAAATTTAATACATTTACTAATCAATTAGAACTAGTACTGAATATTTTTTTCGTTTAGTATATCCCTACCCTTTGACAGCACATATAAGTACCGCCATCGTTAATATTATGATTATGACAATAGGAACATCCTTGAATGTTAAATGAAAACTTTATCAAAAAAAAAAAAAAAAAAAAAAACAACAAACAAAAATAACTCATACGTGGTGTTGTTAGGATTTATATTCATAATAATAATAATAACAACAACAACAGACAACCGAAATAATGCAAATGTCAAATACACTTGCTTTGGCAAACACTAATAAACTACACTTGGTTTGGGTCATATTCTGAGTGCTCTACATATTATTTACAAAATTGTAATTTAGGGTGTGGCATGTATACTCTTTCAATGATCTTTTAACAATGTAGTAAATTTTACTTTAATGTGATGTAATGCTGTATCAAAGAATGTTTTTTGTAAATTAAGGGCATGGCTACTGTCCACTTTTTTTATACCTTAATAGCTGGGTTATTCATAAAAGAGTTTAAAAATTTTTCAATATTGTATTTTTACTGTAAAATTGGCTTTTTGGGGGACATGGATGGTAATCAATTTTGTGTATTTTGAGTTTGCTTACAAAAACTGGAAAAGTTTATTTAAGATTCCAGCGTAATATACTAATTTGTGGGATCATTAAAGAGCAAACAATAAACAGATATATGGACAAACGTCCTTATGTCCATATACTTTCGTGATGCTGATAATATTTATACTTTTTATATACTTTGTGGTATCTCTGATCTCTTCAAGTATTCTTTAGGTGGTTACAAACGTAACAACAAACTTAATATACCGCCATTTATTATAAAACATCCTATTATACAATATATGATTACCGTTGGTTGGAATGGTTGAAATATTAACCAAATAAAGAGAATTAAAAAAAAGAGGAAAAAACTTTTTTAATTTGCACAAGAAATTTCGTGGTGAAAAATGGTGGCTGTCCTTTGTACGCTTTTACATATAGGGATGTGTACATTTTCATAAATTATTAGCAAATGAGTGTTTATGAATTTCATATACATACACCAGCAGTAGCAGCAGCAATGTCTTTACTCTCTGTGGTATGTGTACAAAATTTTTGCTGTGTTTCTTTTGTTCACAGTGAGAGAATGTGGTTTCATATCCTTTTGTCGGTCGCGTATGGGTACGTATAAATGATAACGGCTGCCTATTGTTTAATTAGCTTCGAAAAATGAATGTGTTTTTAAAACAATAATAAAACGGGAAGAAAGAAAATAGACAAAAATTTTCGGAATATATTCATTCATGTCCTTGTCATTAATTTGGGAAGAATTTTAATTAGTGAAATTTTTTTCCTTTTTCTCTCTCTGCACAAACATCAATACACAACTCATTATACTTTTTTTTCCATTAATTTAAATGCGACATTCAGCTTTTGTTCCCAGTTAGCAGTTAGCAGTTAGCAATTTGCTTTATATAGTATATCATGTACTTGTGCTAAAAAGAGATAGTTTTTTTTTTCTTCTGCAAATTATTTCCATTGATGAATTTGTAATCAATTCCCAAGTTGATTGAAAATTTAAATTTACTTTCATTAGTTATTGTCAATATTCATTGGTATGTGGGCAAATGGAAAATGCTGATTAGAAATTCTCTCATTTAAAGTGATTCATAGACTAATTAATGTTGACAGTTAAGCGGTTAAATTTCTTAATTAAAATGACAAAAATTGTGATTTAGGACAAATTCTAGGATACCCATTACGGTTAGGATAATAAAATGAAATGTATGATGTATTAAATTTACTATTCCAATTGCAACAACTAGTGGGTAGCTTTAAAGACCCTTCAAAGTATATATATTTCTGATCAGCAAAAAGAAAACTGAGGATGGACAGAGGGACAAGCTTAAATTAATTCGAATTTTAAATTTAAGGCAATCTGTAAAATTAACAAGCCTGCCATGCCCGACTATTTAGTACCCTACACCACTTATCTCTTTAAAATGTACTACAATTAATCTAGTTGGGTCAGTAAACTCAGAAGCATTGCCATATAAGTCTGATCGTGATATGTTATTATTAGGGAGGGAGTTCTAAAAATTCAAAATTTGGCGCAGCCACATAGTATGCTAATTGAAATAATAAGAATTGCTATTCTTTGCCATAGGGAAAACAAGGTTTCATTCTAAGACAAGATATGTTCTTGTATCAAATTTCATGGAAATATCTCAAAAAATGACATCTTTAGCTTTCAGATGCTGAATTGATCGGTATACTTGAAAATGCATGTGACATTTGCCGTTTAGGAGTTACAAAAATCTGTAGAAACTTAATATACCCTCTTAACACTTGTGGCTTTTGCTATTTGCAACTTAAGGTAATGGACATAGATACAGATATGGTTAAATCGATTCGAATTGCAATTCTGAGCTGATTTGTACAATTTAAAATGGGAGATTCGAAACATCCTCCAATTTGTATCACAAACTGTGGTATACGTCGCAATAATTTTTTTTATTTTTATATATATATATATGTATGTGTTGTATCCACTTCATATTTAACTTTTGTTGTTGTTGTATAACACTATGTCCACTGTTTCGAGGTTACACTACCTTGTCCCCGATTACATGTAAAATAATTGAAAATAAACAACCTCATTATTATTTTCTGCCACACATTTTATATCGTTTACGTTGTTGTTTACATTAAAGCTCATTAACACCAAAATTTTACTACAATTTCACAATCTGCTCCAAACCATACACTGCAGTGCAGCAGCATACGTCATTTGAATACAGGAAACATTAACGCATGGCCTGTGCATACGCTTGAAAAACATGCCTTAACGGAAATGCGTTTACACATACCATACATATTATATATATATATTATATGTATATATATTTTTTTTTAGGTAGAACCAACAACAAAATATGTTACGTAAATATGTGTGCAAAAGGATGCGCAGTGTGCATATGTGTCTGCCTATATATTTACAATAATCACTGTCATGTTTTCAGTTGTCCAGCAACATATGAAACATACAACAAAATTTTAACACCGATATTGTACAATATGTGTGTCCGTCAATGATGTACGTGTTCCGGGCATGGCTGCTTTATTAAAAATATTATTAAATTTATATTAATCTTCTAACCGATAATTTTTGCAGTTTCATGCAATTTTTTCTTTGTTTTTTTTTTCATATAACAACTTCTCCCAACTTCTATAGTTTGATTATATTAATTACATATATCGCATATTACAACTGATTGTATAAATTGTTGTTTATATGAATATTATTAAAGTATTACAACACAATTTACTTCAAAGGGAGTTTGATGAACAATTTCCAAAGTAAGAAGAGAACAACTGTAACTAGATACGATCGCTAAAGCAATCCTATAACAACTATTTGAAAGGACCACCTATTAAGCTATACAGATACTCTGCAACAAATTCATTTCTATACATTATCCACCTACGCAGAAAAAAAAGTTTCACTATGTAAGTTAAATAATGAAAAAAAAAAAAACAATTAAGAAAACTAAATTTGGCTTAGACCAAATCTTAAGTACCCTCCATGTTTACAATAGTGGGCGCGGTAGGTGTATGATCATATCCTGTAATAGTGTACGTATTACATATCAGCTTGCAAGTCAAGTTTTACGTGGAGTACCGTTTTTCGTAAATTGTGGACTTGTCTATTATTCAAACACGCCCATATTGGTCATATCAATGGATTAGCTAACTATAGATATGTGTATTAAATTTTAAGTTCATAGGTCAATTTTGGTGGCAGATATAAAGAATTTTGTTGATTGTGGGCGTGTCTTTTATCAGACTACGATCGATTTGTGTGGTATATATATAAATTTTTGTCAATTGTGGGCGTGGCTTTTGAGCGATTTTGATCATTTGATCTACGTGCGAGAACTAAAAGTATCTGTAAAAAATTTCAGCTCAATATTTTAAAATTTATGACCGTGACAGTGCCAATTACAGACAGATACTTTGTAGTGACTCTGACGCCTCCTTCTGGGTGTTGCAAATTGATTGAAAAACTTAGTGTACTCCTATCTTATGTGGAGGGTACAAAAAAACCATCTATTGAGAGCAGGGTAGAAAAGAAGAGAGAAAGAAAATAAAGGAAAAATTATTATAAACAAATTTTTCATAGCACAGAGTTTGACGCATATTGTTACTTTAGTAATTTGAGTAAAAGCCACAAACAAATATCATTTGATTGCAGAGAGAACAGAAAATTTTTAAGATCACATGCAATGAAAAGATTCACATAGATGGTTGGAGAGTGTATCTTAAGCTATTAAGAAAACTGGGTGGTCTACAGATTGATTAAACACATTGCTTACGTTTCGTAATATATCACTTAACTTAACTTAACTTTGATATAACAAACTTATGTACACAGGTATTACGTGTCTGACTGTCCGTCACATGATTCTTGTATTATTGCTGTGATTGTCGTTTGTTATTTCATTGTTTATCATTACAATCTCGCTTGTTTATATTAACTCATTGCTAAGTGTATGCATTTACATATCTCGGGATGTTCTTGCATATTTTATAACCATCATCTTGATTATAAAAAAATTGTTTATAACATTATGAGTGAAGTTTTAGAAAGACTTTAAGAATTTTTATATGTTGAAAAATGTAGGAAAAGTTTGTTTATGGTTTAAGGCAAATCTAGGATGCCCTTCTCTTTTCTTTATGTAAAGTAGGGGCGTGGCAGGCTAACAATTATGTTTTATTTTCATCATTATTAAATATTTTCTTTACCATTAAAAGGTAAAATTTTACATTAGAGGTTGAATTTTTTTATATAAAAATAATGGGTGGGGCAAGTATAGGACTGCGTTTTATTTTATTGATTGTTAGAAAATATATGTAAAATTTTATTTTAAGACTTGTATGCTATATGAAATAAAGTGTTTTATAAATTGCGGGCGTGGCAAATATGCAACTGCGTCCTATTTTAATCATTGTTAAATTATCAGTAAAATTTTACGTGACGGAATCGTGGCTCTAAAATATACATTTTGTAAATTGGATCTAAGGATAGAGTATCAAGTTTTGTTGCTGATCTAGAATATATAAATTTACTTATATACCTGAAATTTTAATTCATTTCTAATGTCTTTTTGGTTTTATTTGTTCCTACGTGTACACGTTTCTTTCCTATTTAACACTCCTACCCAATTTATAATCTCCGCCATAGGTGTTTACCACAAAATGATATGATAATCATAATTCCAGGCGCGAACTATAAATTTATTTAGCTTTGTAAACATATACCTGCTATGTTGTTATTGTTGTGAGGTCTGTTCTGGGCTAGCATTCTGCAGAATAGAAGCTTAAAGAAACAACCAAATATAATATAATATTAAACAAATTGGTTTGGTTGTTATCTTTATACTTTTGTCATTGTTGTTGGTCATTGTTGTATAAAACTACTACTACTGGACCTCCTCTGCGCTTAACAGACTTGGGTGGGTGATCACCAAACAAACAACTAAAATTCACAAAATGTTTTATGCTCTTAGATAAGTGATATTAAAAAAAAAGAAAGAAAAAAAAATCATCATAAATGACTTTACAAGAAACAACATAAGAACCATAACGCAGACGCTGTAGGTTATGGTTTATATGTCCCAACACATTATTCAATTGTAATCGCACATTTTTTTCTTCTGCTTTTTTTTTGTACAAATATTTTGTTGAGCATATGTAGATACAAACGAAGAGATATAAACCAAGAACAACCATAACAATAACAACAACTACAGCACGTAGTCAATGTATAAACTTAGGTGCGCAGCCGCAACCAGATAACCATGTGTTGTTGGGTGTTTAGTTTAACTTGTAGTCTTTATATAAAATATGGATAAAAATAAACATTGGTTAAAGTTGCCTTTATAACCAAGTCGGTTTCTAATGCTTTCCATATCATAAATATATGCTTGAACGTGCTTTTTTTATTAAACTTTTCAATCTTGGACTTTATACCTAAATACATTTCGATTTGACTTTAAAGACAGGCGCTAGTTAAGGAAACCATACTTTAAAGTGGTTGTTAATTGGTTAAGAAAGCCTTTTATTGAATTGTTGTGTACTTTACTGTGGATAGGTGTTAAAATTAGATTAGCGGTCACTTGAAAGAGTGTTTGACTGTTTGTTATGCGAATGGCATTCAAGAAATATTGATAAATTAGCATTGATTTGTAATAATAATAAAAGGTGTGAAAATAAATGAAAATTTGTTAATTTTTCAATTTCACAAATTTCTGAGAAAAATTCACATTTCTGATATCATTTTTTTTAAAGCAAAGATCGGCATGTGCCCCCCAATTAAGAAATGTTTTTAAAAGCACCTCAATATCCCCTAAATCATCAGCAATAAATGAGTGATAATCTAATTTAATTGTTGGGTCTGCCATCAACATTCAGAAGTAGGCGTTAGAGACCCTTCTTCATATAGCTTTCTTTGTAATTGAGCGTAATGGGTCTCGAGCCACGCGGAAAATCGAATAAAATTATTGGCGGCCACATTAATATTATTGTGAGCTTCTCTCTAGAGAACAATAGCGAGAAAACGAAGGTATAATCGATAAAGTCGGAACGTTTAAATGAGCTTGACACTCAACCCTGCCCTATATAGTAATATCTACAGTTAGTTTCGCAGCGTAATGGAAAAGTAGAGCGGTTTAGTTCATTCACTAAGGCTATCTTTAGATGATTCTACTTATGTTGTCATTCTTCTAACATGTTTTGTATAAATTGTGTTTTTTTTTTTATATTATAATAATGTATTCCGTTTCTAAACAATAGTCCCTTCTTCTTTATATTCCTGATAATATATTCTATGGTTTATTTATGAAGTCCCTATAATGGCTATATTAAATAATATCTTATAATGATTTTTTCTTTTGTTTCTCTCTGAATCTTTACATATATTCTTCCAAAGCGTTTAAAGCCGTTGATTTGTAGTTTTTATACCTTTCATATGACATACTTAGGTATACTATGTTTGTCAATCCATTTGAAATAATTAAAATAAGGCATCAGAGCCCTTGCAAAGTATATAAATATTTTTGATCTAGTTATGTGTGTCTGCATGTCCATACGTCTATCTAATAGTAGTAAATATTATGATATTGAGCTGTATTTAAGATCGCTATTTAAAATGGTTAAAATCGGTTAAAAGCCACGCCTACAATTGATAAATACCCAAAAATTGATCAATGACCTTGAATTTGGGAATACATATTTATAATTATCCCATGAATCCATGTGACAGATATGAGTATGGTTGAATAAAGAAAACGTTCTTAATCGACGAAAATCTATTTATCTGCCACAAAAATATGCCCACTATTAGAGAGCGTAATTATATACTTGCTACGTCCACTGTTTGCTTGTGGATGATGAAGGGTATTTCAAAATTGGTCTAAGTCAAATTTAGCTTTCCTTCTCTCTCTCTTTCTTCTTGTGTGTGGTAATTTTCCTATCCCGACCATGAAGCTTTTACAATTTGATATATTTACTACAAGAAAGTTGCAAATAAAGAAAAATTTGCATAACAAAAATACAATAATAATAATAATAATAATAATAAAGTTATTGCCAACGGGAGTTGTTAGATTTTTCAGGTTATTAAATAATGATGTATATACTCACGCATTTATTGAAGTAAACAACAAGTGAGTAAAGAAACTATATTTGATTTAAGACAAATCTTAGATACCATACATGTTTATACGTAAATAGTGCCCGTGATACATAAATATATAAATTTTCTTAACTGATAAGAAAGCTTATATATTATTCAATTATTTTATAATTTTGAGCGGTTATTATGATATATATATAAATAAGATCTCTGATGTTGTATATATAATAACAAATTTAGCATACCTATCCAATGTGTGTATGTGTGGATTTCATATAAAATATTCATTTAATTTCATTGATTTATGGTAAACTTCTATAATCAGTTTAATGGTTGCTAAGGGAGTTAAGAAGAAGAAAAGTCACCCTAGTTAATCATTACATACACACACATACATTAGTACATTTCTTAAGATATCCTTGGTGTATAAAAATTTATAACATTTTAAACATCTATAAATATTTTTTATATTCTGCAGCTTCACTACATTTCTAAAAGCAAAAATTTCATTTCGGTTTCATAGAAATGACCTGACCTTTGGTATATTGAATTATACGTATAGACATATTGTTATTCACTCCTCCACTCACATGTTTAATATCCGTTTCCGTTTCAAATTTTCATGATTTTAGCCAGTTAAAAAAATTGGCTGTTAGTGGCGGTGGCCTTACTTACAAAACATAACAATAATTTATCAAAAAATGTGACACGTGCCGGAATTAACGCCATAATGAATAGTTGCTAAGTGTTACTTACAAAATTATTATTATATTATATTTTATTGTGTAGCAGTATATGGTGACTATTGTATAAGTTTGCAGAATAAAATGTTATGTGAAATAATAATAAAAAATAAATGCATATGAAGTGTGAGTGCTGCATGTTATGGTATTAGTGTCAACACGTGAGATGAATGGTATGATTTTTTTGCAATGATTTTTTTGGCCTTTTTCCATTATTATGGAATTTAAAAAAAAAATTGCTTATTTTTTAGTTTATTTAACGATTCTGATTAGAAACCACTCATACTTCTGGCAGGATCGAAATTGATCTCGCAAATATTATAAGGAGGTGAATATTTAAAACAAAACAACACAAGGTTGGACAGACAGACTTATTCACCTCGACTTAGTATTGAAAATTAATATATATACATATATACAAAAAATATATAAATATATAAGATATACAATCTAAATTTGGCTGGGGAAAAATATTGAGTACCCCCATTGGTACATCAAAGCTCTCAAGGAGAATATGTGTCAATATATCTTCTGTAATTTATAAAACATGAACTCTGCCAAGTTTGCAAGCGAATTGTCATTTTTTGCGACAATGAGTGGGATTATCACAGAACACACATATACGGACAGACGGACAAACGGATAGGTAGACAGACAGACATAGGGTAGATCGACGCAGTATTGAATGCTGATTCTAATTAAATATATTTTATAAGGTCTCTGACTTCTCATTCTGGGTGTTACAAATGTTTAGACATGGTGATGTATACCCCCCTATATAAATATGATGGTGGGTATAAAAAGCAGTGAAACTGTACCATTAATTGAAAAGTTGTTTATATTAAAATGTAACATAAAAGTAAGATAAAGAAATAAATGGAACGAACAGAAAGAGAGAGAGGGAGAGCATTATAAAAGCAAAGGAAAGCATAAATATGTTTTCTACATGTTCTATGGTGTTCAAAAAGTCATATTTTTTTTGTATGTTACTTTTATGTATAAATACTCATGTATGTGTTTATAGCTGCAGGTGATAATGGAAGCTTAAATTATAGATGTTGGTGCTGTTGTATTGCATGGAACTCACGCAAACCTCTTAAGAAACCTCATACCTTCTGTTTGTACATATATGTTTAAATATATGTAACAACAACAACAATTACTACTACTATGTAGTACCTTGTATATACCATTTGTATCAATTGGATGCATATGTTGCAAGATTATTAACCCCTTCTTCTTCTTTTATTTATTTTTCTACATATGCTTAATATGTAGATGTATAAATACATTATTAATGCAATCCATGTATTGTATATGTATAAATGCTGTATGTTTGGGATTATAAACTAACATTTGCTTGTTTATTCATTCCAAAAAACATTACAAAACATTGTGTACTTTGCTTAACAAAAAAAAAAAAAAAGCGCAAAACATTGAAAACCCAGCAAAACTGAGTAAATACATTAAAAAAAGGATATAAGGCAAAAAGAAAAAATGGTGTTTTTTGGACAAATAGATTTGAAAATGCTCTTCACTCTAATTCATAGAGTAAAAAAAAAAAAATAACAGGAGTAGGTAATAAATTTAAATAAGTAGTAATGAAAGAATAGAGTTTGGATTAAGTTAAATCGAAAACACCTTGCAGATATATATATAAATTATAGGCGCAGCAGTGAACGTATATAGTACATGTATTATCTATCAACTTACTTATGTTACATATATGTTACATGTTGCGACTCAAGATATCGCTATTCCAGTATGGCGAATAATTTCAAAGTGCTGCCTTCGCTTTTACACCCTCCCCTTTAGACGTAGAGACATTCTGATTGTGATGGTAATCCCAAATATATTTATATTCTAAATATCATATTTGACTCTAAACAAATGGAATGACAATCTCATTATACCTTAAGTACATGTATTATCTATCAACTTACAAGTCGAATTCTGCTCCAATGATAGAAATTTTATTAAATTTGGGTATAATCGCGCCCTTTTTTGCAAACCTATGCATGAATCACTTATAAGTATAAAAATTTTATGGTTTATAGGTAAATTTTTGCATATAGTAGGCGTAGAATTTATCTAATAGATAAATTTTTGTGTAAAGTAGGTGTGGCATTTGTTTAAATACAAACTTTGCCATACATAGTAAATATGTTGGTATTAACTTTCAAATTTCATGAGGATATGGTGAATAGATGTACGGACGTAGAGACATTCTGATTGTGATGGTAATCCCAAATATATTTATATTTTAAATATCATATTTGACTCCAAACAAATGGAATGACAATCTCATTATACCTTAATTACTAAAGGGGAGGGTGTAAAAGCGAAGGCAGCACTTTGAAATTATTCGCCATACTGGAATAGCGATATCTTGAGTCGCAACATGTAACATATATGGACACATGTGTTTTGAAAAATGACAATTAAATGAAATGAAAAACAGCGACTGTCATGTCACACAAAGTGAATCATCTGGTTTAACAAAAATAACTGTTTAAAAAAGTGCAAACAAATGTTCAAACAAATGACGGGTATTATAAAGAGTGAAGGATAATAAAAAGGATTTCATTTAAAAAAAAAAACTTATGGACTCATATAAGTTAAAAGAGTCCTGCAGTGACCTAAAATTAAGAAAAAAACCAACACATCAGAAGTATTCGAAAGTCCTTTTACTTTTGAGAAAGCTTCTTCTACTACTAAATTATTCCTTATCTTTAACTTCCCGCTTTTTATAAAACCTTATAAACCTTAAACTGAAGCTTAAAATTGAATATTAATGGAGTTCCGAGTGCTAATATAGTTAAACACGCCAACATCGTGGTTGCCAAAATATTTTGTATTTATGTTCTGGTGGGTGGTGATACATTAAATTCTAAATAAGGGTTGCTACCCTTTATTTTATTACCTTCATGTTTATTTACATGCAGTTTATGTGTTAATGAGGATTACGTCTAAGACCCCAAAAAAAAAAAACACGAATACTGTTCTCTGCCTGTGTATTTAAATAGCCATTATTTAAACCATTTCTCTATTAAACAAAACAGTAAAGTAAGCTGTTAACTTGGTCGACTTTTTTTCTTTAATCGTTACTGCATTTTTGTAACAAACACTTGGTTAGACTCAGGTGTTTAAGGGCACAATGTTGATAATTGGTGTTACGATGCTAATGCGGGGAGGGGGAGAGACAAAGTATGGTTTGGGCTTTTTGGGGTAGAGTTAATATTAAATTTTACATTTTTTAGGGCATCACTATAAAGTAAACTTTAAAAAGGGGTCAACTTAATTGATATGAGTTGTCGTGTTAGAGGCTTTACAGTTTAGTTCACCTCTGATTTGCAAACAAAGCTTTCAAGGGGGATCTACTTTATATTTAGGGCAGCGCTGTAAAAGAAGATTTAATTAGGTCAGCTGCTGCCGGAGGTTTGACAGTTTCAGTAGTCTAAAGCAGGTTCAGACTTGATCTTATGAAGCGAAACAAATATTGAAAATATGTCACTGAATTAACAAAGCTTTCCAAGAGGTATCTTCTTTATATTCCTAAAATTTCTTTAAAAACTGTTGAGTCTGCGATACTACCTTCTAATGCTCCGCATAATTACTTTTATAGGAGCTGCAGGGATGAAGAAGGGTTAGAAACTGTCTGAATGCTGGGATCTACAGGAAAAGTAACACAAAACACTTGGAGGGTCCAGGGTCATTAGCAAATGCGAAGATTTTCAATTTCAAAAGTGTTCCTTTTTCCTTCTTCTGCTCCTGTACTGCCCTTCCGCTAATCAGGAATGCTAAATAAATTATTTTTAAGAGAAGTTATTTCTTACACCAAAAATATGCATGAATTTAAAACATTTGTGTGTGAAGAAGCGTCTTCTTTGTACCACCACGTAACATATATTAAAAGAAGTAAAAAAAGCTTTATTAGGCTTAGGTCAAATGTTGAAGGTACTACACTTTCATAAGCAAACTCTGAACATTACGAGCAAACTATCTAACTTTCATCTTAAGATTAAAGCTGTTGTTCTCAATTCTCAATATCTTAATTCTTGAAACCCTGACCCTTACCTAGTCTACTTTAGATACGATGATTACCAAAACTTTATTATAAACGATCTGTGCAATGTTGTTTCAAAAATTTTAGTATTCCCTCTATAGTGATGCGGAGAATATAACAAACGTTTGGTTTAATACTGCAGCTTGAAAAGCAGTCGAGAGATTTATGGTTACGCCAATTAGAATAATGATTGGCAAGAAGTTTCATGCAATTTCTCTTTCCCTCTCCGTTTCACTCAGTACAAGAGCCTTGTCACTTGCCAACTAACACCTTCCCTACACAAAGGGTGTCTCAGGTTTTAAGGCTATTTGGAGGATAACAAATAAGTTAATATCGGCCTCTACATACATATATTATTTTTTTTTGTTTTTTTTTGGTTTTTTGTCTTAAAAACAAACAACACTGACTTTTAACTTGCATTCATCCATTCTTAGAATTATAAACCTAAGCCAAGAATAAAACTTAAACCAAGAATTTTACCATCTGTTGTTTGTTTTTAGTGTTAAAGAATAACAAAGAATTTTTTTAAAACAAATTACACGAGTATTCAATTCTAACAATGTGTTGATCACGGTTTTGATATCTTCTACCGCAGAGAACAAACAAACGATATGCAATAAAGTGTGCAAAGAAAAAAAAAACGCCAAAGCAACGCCTTGGGTGACAGTTTTTAACATCGTTTCACACATTATTTTTCTTCTTTTTGCATTGGATTGGAGTATAATGCTAAAACGCTTTAAGTCTTCAACTTAAGTGAATTATAATGAGCATTAAAACATATGTTTGCAAAGTTTAATTGAATTTTTTTTGTTTTTTTTTTGATTAGATCAACAATTTTAATGATCTTGATATGAAACTAAAGAATAAAATAAAAAGTGGAGCAGCAGGATGTTTAAAAAAGGAAACCACTAAAATATAAAAAATACACAAAATATTTGAAATGTTCATAATTGGTGGTAAAAAATTTATGGCTTAAGTGATTAAAAGGCACGTGTCGAGAGAATTTATGTGATCAAAGGTGTCAGATGGAGAAAGATGCATTTTCAGATAAAAACTTATTAGAATTTAATAACAAAGGCAATAATGAAAAAAAATGATTAAACAATATTTCAGCGACGGATGTATTTCACAAATATTTTATGAGATGGGACATTTGTTGTAGTTACTATGAAGAGAAATATTGGTTTAAAATCGTATCAATTTTGTAATCAAATAGTTAGATTTTGACTGTGAAAGAACTCAATTAAATTGAAGTACAAGTTTGGTATGTATCAACAATTTTATTTAACCTTCACTTCACTACATATCTTTTTACATTCAATGCTTCATCTATACCAAGCAAGATACAATTACTCAATGAGTATTTTAGTTAGCAAACATCATCAATAACAAAAACTTCAAACTAGAAAAACTGAATTCAAAATCTCTGCTAACTTTCTTTTGAACTTATGTTATATACGTATTTGTGGCAGCAGCATTCCTTTGGGGGTTGTCCTTTTCGGACAATCGATAAATGTGATTTTTATAAGTACTTCATTGAAGAGCATGGTATACGTAGTTTGGTAGAGCGTTTGAGGAAAGATGATTCAAAATTCTTCATATTAACCTCCGTCAGATTTAAATTCTTAGTCGGCTTAATAAAGTTTTATTCAAATTATACGAAATCGGTCAAAAGATACGCTTGAAAATATATTTATAATACATTTATAGTTAGCCTCTCCATCGATTTGCCAGAAAAGACCGGTATAGGTTAAGTGGGGCTCGTACAATTTACTTACTTTACGCAGAATCCCACGTGATGGTTGATATGTCATATGTGAGGTTTAGTGGGTACCTGCCACGCCTACTATTTCTTTATAGAAATGGAAGGTATTTAATGTGTGGCTTTAACCAAATTTACTTTTTTCTTCTTAATTGACCTTTTCCTTTGACTGGTGAGAAATCCTTATTGATAAATGGACCGTGCCATCGTTCCCTCACTCGAATCAAATCTCATACTTCCATACCTATCTTGTATTATAGATTTCGTTTTGTGATTCGTATTTGGTTGTTGTTTCAAATGTTGGGTATTATTGAAACACAGCCATTGACTTGACTTAAACACCAACCAGAAGAACATTGTTATCGAATGGATGGATAACTTTTACACACATGAGATTGCTGTGCTGTTGTTTGTTTTTTTTTTTTTTCTTTTTATAAAAAGCAAAGCATGGATACTAGTGCAAACAGCAGGATATTCATTGAGACCAGTAGATAGTATTGTACAATATGTTTTGATTCTGTCTCAACAACATTTTTAAGCTTTATTGATAGTTGAAGTACATGGGGGATGTAGAGGCAAGAGGTTTTTTTGTGAGTATTGCCAACTAAATATGGATGTTTTTTGGATTTCTTTTTAATACCATTTACCCCGTTAATGGGTATTTAGTAAATGCTTTTAATAACATCCCTAAAAATGTTGGTAATTTCAGTAGTTAAGTTGGAAAATGGACACGGGTTCAAATTCAGCTGAGGAAGAAAGTGAAAGAGTTTTTTCCAGTTGGAATTTGAACTTATCTGACTGATAAATGGTTGGGTAAGCCTGCGTCTTAGAAAACTTAGCACATTGTGAGACGCGGATTCAAATCCAGCCGAGGAACCTACCGATAGTTAAGAATGTTACTATGAAAATCGAGGTTATTTAAACTTGTCATAGTTTGTTGGACTCTTTATAGAGCTAACTATTAATTGATGTATATTTTTGATATGTATGTTTTTACTTCCATAATATCTGTTTTCAGGTAAAACTGGGACTATATAGACCTATGAGTAGAAAGCTTCAATTTTATATGAAACAATTCTGGTGTAACTTTTATATACCTTGGGTTTATCAAAATTGAGAAACCTTCTATAAACATATTAATAAATCTCCATCACAAAATTTACTAATTGTAGATAGCTTCACAAAATATTTCCAACTTTAGCGAAGTTTGTCTTTATTCCATTTCTTCATTCATTCCAAAAGTTAACCAAACTGTTTTAGTACGATCACGCAACCTGTTCTGTTTAAGAAACTCTTTTCTGCCTTCTACGAAAATGTTACCTTTTACGAAATGTATACAGTTGTGCTAAGTTAACTAAGAAACTATATAGCGGAAGTATTGCAACTACTCACCATAGTTGTGAAGTTTAATAAACCGTTAAATATGTTGAGCCCTCTACATACCTAACTGTGCAAAAACTACTTTAACGATAAACGATCAAAGTGAAACATTCCGCCAGAGCCGCCAGCAATAGCGAAAGACGCGAAAAGAATGCAGACACAAAAAAAATAACTGACATCCGGTGTCCAAAACTAAAAAGAAAAGCCAACTAGATTGGAGTAGGGACAGCCCCACATAACCTTAGACGTAACGAAACAATGCAACTATTAAATTAGCATAAAATAAATACAGCAATTACCTAACATACCAACTAATAGCTATTGTTGCAGCCATTATTATAACAATTTTAATATAAAGACTACCACCAGCACTAACGGCCATTTGATGAATATTTATATTACATCCTTAAAAGATTAGCTTCCTATCTGCTTTAACGAAACTTACAATTACTAGTAATTAGCAACAATAAGAGTTTGCTTCCACTTGTTTAACAAAAAAAAAAACAAAAAAAAAAAACAAACAAAACAACAACATGTATATGTATCTGGGTATAATGTAGTTACGTAGGGGTAGGTTGGTGGGTGGATGGAATCAACCATAATTAAGACCACTGACATAACCTGTCGTCTTGCTATGAAAACAATAGAAAGATATTTTAATACAACAATAACAATAAGAAACAAGAATCCTTAGACTACTACACCCGGTTGAAGAGAAGGTAATAGCATACAAAACACAAATATATCCTTAGGGTATGATGATTCAACATGTAGAACAAAAACCTACCAGAAACCAAAGTTGTTCAACTCAACAAACACATCCCAATAAGATTACAAACATACCTATATACATACACTCATAAACATGAAATGTAACATGGAACAAACCAATCATTCATTCATTCATTCATTTAATACACAACACAGATAAGGATGCATTTTCATTCATTTCGTTTAACATGCTGCCACAAGGCTGTAAGGAAATTTATTTTTAGAAAACAACGAGTAAAGCTGAATATGTAAAAAAAAAACATTCCATAATATTGATGATGTGTTGTTCTCTTTGTCTCCTATCGATATAAATTATAGAGAAATACATTTATTTGGTTAGTTGTTGCGTAAGAAAATACAATAATTTACAGTGCCTGTGTGTTATCTTAGAGTTTCAATAAAGGCTTATGCCAAATCTAGGAGACTTACACAAACGATCTCCACCAAAATACAGCACCTATACAGTACTCCTCCAAGTAGTAAGGAACTCGAGGAAAAAAGTTAAATTTGGTTTAGACCAAATATTAAGGAAGGGGCTTAGACCCCTTTTTGTTCAATTTAAATAAGAATCTTTATACATATATATTATAGAAAATATTTATAGAAAATTCCAACTCAATATCTCAAAATTACAACTGTGTATCCATTGTTGGACATACGGACCTACAGACAAAAAGACTCATTTCTTTATGCTGACCAAAAATGTATATACATCTGAGTGAATCTGAATCGTTGAATAATAAAATTTTGGATCTTTTGATAGTTTAGAAGTATTCCAACAATGGACACACACATGTGGACGTACAGACAAAGATTTTTATGCTGACCAAAAATGTTTATAGATCAGTTTAATAGCATTGTAAAATAAATAAATTTTGCATCCTCTGACAGCGAGTATTCCAACAATGAACATACGGACATAGGGACATTCCGACGTATAGACAGATAGACTCAGATTTTGATATTGATCAAAACCATATGTACACTTTGGTGTGTTGCCAATGCAATAGCAAATTAAATATACTAACTGGATTATAACCTCACTAAGATATAGAGTACAAGAGGATCGTAAAGTAATAAAATTTCGGATACCATGACATTTGTACAAAACGGCTGCATTTAATGATCTTAAAAGCTGACTGATTATTATCACAAAGTCATAAAAATATTTATATAAAAATTAAAGGTACAAAAAAGAACAAAAAAGAATGGCAACGAAATCGTTAAGGTGCATAAACTCATATTGAATGCCCTTCCTTGTTATTTGTGGAATAATTTCTTCTGCGTTAACGCACTACGCACTACGCACCTTGTATCATTATGAACAAATTATATGGTTTGTGTATGATGTTAACTGTTTATTTTTCACTTTTGTAATGATCATCACCTTTTAAATATTTTTTATACAACATCTTGTGTATCATATGTTGCTTGATTGCCTACTCCACCCTATTAATGTTGATCGTGTTTTTTGTTTTTGTTTTGTTTTGCTTTTAATAAAAGGTCTGTTGCTCTAAAAGCGCGTGTTACCACTTGCCCTTGATCTACAATACCGTACAAATTATCTGCCATTTCAGTTACTTATTATTATTATCATTATGGTAATGATGATGACTACGTCAAGGATGATGGTGTGACAACAATGATGTGTTAATTTTATGTATTTTACATTAAAAAGTTTTTAGTTTTCATTTTTAATGGAAAGTGTATGTAATTACATTATATGTGTAGAGACCAACACTTATCATGTTTAAGTAAAAATTGTTGGCTGGCAATTTTACAATATTTTCAAGAACATAGAAATAGAATGCAAAAAAGATGATTCCTGTTATACATTATTAAGGGAATATTTTGCTTAAGAACTGGTTGGCTAGTTAGGGATGTTAATGCATTGAAGAAGGAACTTTTATTTCCGAGAATGTTAATTTATTCTCATGCGTGTAAATTGGATAAAGAATAGTATTAATTAAAGACTTAAAAAAAACCTTTGGTGTAGCCAATAGTGAAGCACTAACTGAAGATTGTTATTTATTAGCAGAAGAGGTGTAAAACTGTTGGAATTAATAAATTTAATAGATTCGAGATTAAATTTCTTAATCTTTTCTTTTCGCAACATAAGAGAATCTACGCATCTTGTGTCACCTTTTTAAAGTGTTGGCTTCCTTTTAATACAATTGACTGCCTAATCTAGATCTCAGTTTAAGCTATTGTTAAGACTTTTTCTCTCTTCGTTCGTTAAATGTTTGTATTGCGTGAATAACCCCCGAACATTAAAAGATAAGTTAAACAATTTGAGACTATCTCATAAGTATTGTTTGTATATAGAAATAAATATCTGGATTAATTGAAAAGGCAAGTCAACCATATATTGCCAAGGTATTGTAGTTAATAAACTGATAGACATAAACCATTGACCAAAATAATTACTGTATCTGTCTGTCTGTCTGTCCGTAATATATTATTTGATTGCTGTTTTAAAGTTGGTTGGCTAAATGGTTATGGTCCGGAAGCGACAGAGGAAGGGAAAGGGAAAAGAACGTGCAACAGTAAAGTTCATTGACGTAAACGGTGATAACAAGGAGTAGAAATGTACAGACAGTCAGTTATGCCTTAAGACTCGGTTGGTACTGAGGGTGATGATGATGTTGATGCTGCTGCTTCTGCTTCAAGGACTTACTGAACGTGCAGCTGCCTGTTGGTTGCTAATACAACATCTATATTATCCAGAACACCAACAATAACAACAACAACAACAACAACAATATTATTACTATTATCATCGTCTTTGTACGATTTGAACATTATCCAAGTAAATACATATAAATGTTGGCAGGCAAGAAAAACAGACAGGCAGGCAACCTGCCAAACTGCCAACCTGCAGACTGTTCTTCTAACACTCTCACTATTTATTGTAAAAACTCTTTCTCTCTTTCTTGTGTTGTTGCTGTTTTGTTGTTGTTGTTGCAATCAGATGTCAGCACACAGTGATAATAATATTGTTATTTCTTTTATTACACTATACACGCGCGTCCTATATTATTAGCTCTGACGTTTTACAGTTTGACATGTAAATGACTGAGTTTATGTTTTAGTAACGTCCTGTTTTTGTTGTTATTCTGCTTTTTCTGTGTTTCTGTGGTTGTTGCTTTTTTTTTTTTTGTTACTATTGTTATTATTATTGTATAACAACAAACCATTTCGACGAATTTGTTCAGCAACATTTCTACACAGAACACAACAACATTTTCCGCTGTTCCGCTGGATCGTGGTATATATGGTGTTGCAATTATATACTACTGGTAATTTTTATAGTATCGGAGTATAATCTTGTTGTATGTCTACTGATTTTTCCCCCTTCCAGGTTTTCGATTCATTCATTGTTCATAATGTTGTTGTTGTTGTTTTTGCATTTAATGACAGTCCAACAAGCATAAAAACACTTCTGAAAACAAACCAATTTGGACAGTTTGATTGACACTCCTCCACTTAAGACAGAGAATGGAGGCAACCTTTAAAAAAGTGTTTGGAAATGAATGCAACAAAAATGCAGAAATGAAAAAAAAATATTATGTGTTACCATGTTATTGAGGTAAAATTAACAACACAATTATATATTAGCGGGAATTATATTATAAGGAATTCTAAATAGCGTGTAGGTTGTAATGCAATTACATGGAAGGTAAGAAAATTTGCTACCATTGTTTGCAGCAGTAACTCTTGATAAAATTTGACATTTGGATCGCCTGAGACTATTCCTAGAACCTCACTCATCTAGCAAAATTTTGACAAGGTCCTCTTCCTCGGAGCTAAGGTTGTTGGGTATAAAACTAGAGAATAATTGATTTTGAACAAGTGAAATTATTGTTGTCGGTCAAGACCCTATATCACTTAGCTCTACATATTATTCAACAATTAGTTTAGTTGTGTTAGTACATGCGACGTATTGCCATATAAGTTTCTTCGTGAAATATCATTATATGGAAAGAGGCTATAAAAATAATCCGATCGCATCCAAATTTGGTTTAGCTAATTATTTCACCAAATTTTGCCAAAAAATATTGGGAATTGTGATATTTTGTCACATAATTACTTCCATTTACAATGTAACCTTATATTGGGAGAGGTTCTAAATAAGGCCCGATAGAGTCTATTTTCAATAACCTTTCTTTCTGAGACAAAATATGTCCTTGTATCAAAAATCATTGAAATATTTCAAAAAATACTACCACTAGCTTAAGCACAAATATACAGGGTCAGACGGACATGGTTTAATCGATTCATATTTTAATTCTGAATCGATCAGTAATTTAAGGTGGGGGTGGCATTTGTTGTTTAGGAGTAACAAGCATCCCTTTGCCATTAGTGTTGCAGGGTAGAAATCTTCTTCAAGTTGTTCCAATGACAAAAATCTGAAATCTGAATTGAATAGTTCAAGTGTTAGGTATAAAAAGTTATTCCCAGCTATTAAAACTTTTTATATGTATTCTTCTTATATATTATTGCGTTAAAATTAAACCGCAACACGTGCTCTACGTTAAGCAAATTTTATCATCTAATAAAGCCGTGAATGTGTATTGTCCTTTTTTGATCTTGTCCAACACATTTCCTTCAACAAAAATTTAACCAGCGTTGACAATAATTACGTTTGAATGATGATGATACAAACAAAAACACGCGTTCGCCATAACGCTATGTTATCTAATGAGAAACACAAACCAATGTAGACATAAAGATTGTGCAAGGACCAAAAACCTAACTTCCATCGTCATCATCATACTTTGTTAGATAAACATTTGCCTATTGCTAATCTGTCATTTAAAAGTCACACGCGTGAGAATTGTAAACATGCAATAGCGTAATAATGTAATCAAAACAACTCTCACAATAAAGAAAGAAGAGGAAAGAAAAGAAAAGTAAAAGAAAGAAAAAGTCATAAACACAACCCTGCATGTACCTTCTGTACTTTAGAACAAGTGTTTGCACCCTTAACTTGGTAAATAGAATGAAAATAATAACAACAACAAAACATATAAACACTTGCCAAAGATTATTTCTCAATTTCATGTTTGAGTGACATGAGCGTCGTTCACCAGTGGCTTCAAAAAATGGTAGCCAAACATTAAGTTACGTTATGTTAAATGCCTCTATTGATTTAGTAAGGCTTTCGGTAGAGAGGTAGACGAGTATTGCTTCTATGACAGTTAAGAGGACCTTGGGGATTGATTTCTTGTACTGTTTGTTCTTTTCGTAATATCAAACGGGCCTCAGCGGCGCTTTAAGCCGGTGCACGTGCTTTAGTTTTGTTAACAAAATGAAATTTCTTTTATAACTTATTACTTTATGGATTTTGTCATATGATTATAGCTTAAAAGGTATTATGATAGAGTCGCTCAAGTATAGAGAAACATTTTGAATAATATGAAAATTGAAATTACTAGAAATTATCAACAGATATGACTGCGATGTCCTTTACAAGTCATGCTACTAATAGTGCTCTTATTGGACTAATGAAAAAGTTAAAAAATCATAAAAAATAGTTCATACCTCTGGGAGGCTGAACATTTAAGAAACTCAATTCAATAAATAGGTGCCCGCAGTTGCCTTGACAAGGACTTTCAACCTTGGAAACATGAACCCCATAAATTCATTACTTATGCAATATTTGGATTAAAAAGTTTTGTAGAATTGAGAAATTGAAATTTACGCTTCCAACAAAAAACTTCATATTCTCCTTTAAGCGTTTACTTCTGCTCGATTAAAATGGTAACAAAATCCATGATACCTTATTATTAAGTTCAGTTCAACTATGAACTGTAATAAAATATATGCAATAAATTGCTATAAAGACGAGAAACGTGTCAAAGTCGCGACTTTATAAGGGAGAATGACAATCTATACTCATATAAGCAACATAAACAAATGTTGGCTTCAAATAAGAACATTTCAATTCGAGCGAAACAATGCAAATAACGAACGACGTTCATTGTTTATCCATTGGGGAAGAAAATCATCGTCACTAGAAATTTGATGATGCTGATGAGTGGTGTAATAAAGAGCAGCGCAACAGTTCATGTTGAAATGAAAATGAAACCAAGGGTTGTTTGCTTTTCTTCCTGTTCGTTGAATGGTAGTTCACATTTTGCGATATTGACTTAAGAGTCTCTTATCCATATATTTTTGGTCTATGGTAACAACAGGTCTGCCTGTTTGTCTATCTATTTGCATAGGAGATGGGTTAGTTCTGTAATAAAATGAGCGTAAATAAGTGAATTCGGTATGGGAAACTGATTTTGAATGACACAATATCATTATAACGCTTGCGAAATAAATAAAATTTACTTAAGGCCAAGATATATTTCCTTGGTTTGGATATGTAATGAAGTGTTTAGTATCAAGAAGCAGGGATTCAAGGCTTGTCGAATCTGTGGCATGTTGTGACCGATGTAATCTCAAGGTATTCCAAAAATTTGTCTACCTAGGTACAGTCATAAAAATCTCTAATAATGTCGGAGAATTATGATTGCTAACAGGTATTAGCTAAGTAGGCTAGGTAAGCATTTTAATTTTCTCGGTAAACAAAGCTTACACTCTATGAAACCCTCATAATCCCCGAGCTTCTTTATAGCGCTGAGGCATAAACTCTAACCCAAAATGATGAGGCTTTTCTAGGGGCGTTCAGAAGAAAACTTCTCCGAAAGGTGTTTGGTTCTGTTTCAATGCCCTGCAAGGACTTGGTGTACAAGGTAGTTCTCTCTTTTAGCAGACCAATAACCTAAATAGATTGTTTCTACTTTGATAGCACTTTTTTTAAAATTATATTCGTATTGGGTGTGAGAAGCTTTTAATAGAAATTTCATTAAAAATGTAATATATCCATTTAACAAATCTATTTTCCTTGTTATGTGTGTACAGCGAGAAATGTTATTAAATTTTTATATATACCTACATAAACCGCCCGTTCTCCCACCCCTCCTAAAAAAAAAAAAAGAAACATTGAATTGCCATCAAAAAGAGCAAATTGAACATTTGTCAAGCGAACCCGCAACCATGCAAAACACAACAATACAACACAGCAACCAACAGCGATAACAACATATGTGGAAATAAAAAAAAAAAAGTAAAAAATATTCATGAAAAATGAAAGAAAATGTTTTTCAAGAATCGCACACTAACACTGACACCATCTTTACAAATAAGTGGAGAGGGGAAGACGTGAAAACTCAAGGGGTAGGCGGACACGGGCATAACAACACTATACTGTCATACGTATACATTGCGTATTATGTGTTTGGACGGGGGAGGAAGGGGCATAAGGGTGTCACATGGAAAAACATGTATCGCATATAATGTCTTTGTTGCTCTGCTATGCAACACTTGAATCCATGTAGCTGACGACGATGACGATGACACGCAAGTACATTCATTCTATTGCTAGCATTGATGATTGTGTATAAATGTTGTGAGTAAAGTAAGAAGTTCGGTATCGGTGGTCTATGCATTTGTGGCGGAAACGGAAGCTCACAAAACTAGAATGAGTGCAAAAGCGTGTGAGAGATTTTTAGCGACAGGGAATGGTGGGCTAGTGAGTGAGTTCAGCTTTGCCAACAAATATTCATATTGTTTGAAATACTCCGGGAAAATTTCATTCGATATTGTGTCGCTGTGGTGTGGTTTTGATACGAGTTTTTCTAGCAAGATAAAAGATTGTCGTTTGGGACGGTCGTAACAGTTGTTGTGATACTCATGTTATGTGTTTCAAAAAACAACACTTGCTGTACTGTGTGCTCTATATATACTATAAATTCTTCATTCTCTACCCATTCGTAAAGCTTCACAGAATGTGAAATTGTTGAAAATGTTGTCGAAAAATACTTTTAATAATCTTTTAGCGTATGTAACTGTCAGTACAATTGTTGTTACATTCTTAGCTTTATTTCTATTTTATAACTTCTTTACACTTTCTCCTTTTTCTGCTCTTTCTTCTTCTTTATTTTCTTTGCATATATACATACTTTACACACCATATCCATCCCCTACTACGAATTACTACTATTACTATGAGAAAAGGTTGTCGCGTCTTTTGTTAAAGTCATTGTATTACAACGCCTAACATTTCAGTTTAGTTAAGATTCATAGCAATGTTGTTTGAAGGCTTGCTGTGAATTGAAAATAGAATCGAGGGTGGGGGGCAAGTATAGGGTTGAGTTTTGTTTTTCTTATACTTGTACTGTACTATTAGTGTTGTCGAAATGTGTCGAAATGACAACTACACACATTTGTCATTAATTAAATGGCGGTTATTGTAACATACACGAATCACAATTGTTTTCTTGTTGTTGTTATTATTACTGTTGAATATATGAATATATATATTTATATATACTTGAAGTAATAAAGGCGTTATACGAAAAACTATGTGTTAAGTTACATATATATGCATGTGTGGTCGCAACACAGAATACAAATATAAATGAATTATTTAAATATTTTCGGGATGAAATATTACTTTTTTTTTTGGCAACTTTTTCTTTCGGTAATAAAGCTTTTTTTTATTGCCATATACAGTGTTTATCTAACTATATATGTATGATATATTAATTTTTTTCGAACTTTTTTCATTTAAACGTTAGAATTTTCATATTAGTTTTATAGCTTTTTTTTTGTTATTATAAACATTAAAATAGTTTTTGTATCCGTGGACTCTTCTTCCCCTACGTGGTAGATAGGTAGCATTTTGTTGATAATACATAGAAGAAGCTTTGGGGACTCTATGTCCGTAGATCCGTCTTACAATTCTAAATCGATTTACTATGTCTATAAATCCTACAATTCTGAATCGATTTAACCATGTCTGTAGGTAAAACTTTAATAATTGTTAAAAAAGATCATAATTGCCTACATGCCACGCCCAAATTAAATATATAAAAATGAATTATTTAATATATTTTATTTAAATTTTTATTCTTTTTCAGATTTTGTTGCGCTGTACACTAATGCTTCCATTCCGTCTGCCTCAAAGGCAAATAGATGGGCAGACATATTTAAGGCATGCATACTTATTCAGTGTCCAAGGCTTCCTTCTAAGTGTTGCACACGGTTCGACAAAGTGATAAACCATCTATTTTAGTAAGGTATGTACAAATAATTATATTGCCTCCTAAAAGTAGGCACAACATTTTCAAATTAAAGTTTGTCTAGCATTTTAAAAAATCCTTTCTAATAAAGCATCATACTGTACAGTTATGAATAAATGTTTTATAATATCCTTTTCCTCTTCATATCGTCTGTCTGCGTGAGCGAGTGTTTTAAATAATATTTAATTAATATATGATCCCATATGTTAATGTTGTACTGAAACTTTATATCGGAACTGAGTAGTTCAGCTAAATAATCGACAAAGGGGATGCAACCCTTTTAAATGGTTTGTTGCCCTTATTAACAACAACAGCAACAAAATCGTATTTAAATCATTGTTAAAGAGATTAAGGGATTAACACTATAGAGTGCCAGGAAATATTGTATTTTGAGTTCAGACAATATCAAAATTCGAATTGAGATTGACGTTGGAAACTAATTTAAATGAAAATATTCTCTGTTCAGGTATACTCTTGTATATGTTATGAGTATAATACGATAAGTTGACGGGGGTCATACATCAAGGGAATATTGAATTGAGTGATGTACAGTACACTTGAAGCAACATGTTTTTAACATTAACAAGACAACTTATGTAGTTGTTGTTATGTTACACACAGTGCTGCGGGTGTCACATTCTATGCTTCAAAAAGTCTTTTAGTTTTCTTTCAATTGTTGTAGTAGTGTAGTTATCCTCTTGAGAGCATTGTGAAGGCAAAAACAAAAAAAAAAATTGTAATTGAGAGTGAGGGTGATGAATGTACGGTTGTGTACATGAATTTTCCAAGTGGTTTGTTGTTATTGTTTTTGTTTTTGTTAAGTAAAATTCCTCTCAGACATGCGAATTGAATGAGACAGCTTGTTTAGCACTATGCTTATAAATAAGCTTCAATTGTTTGGCAGGGGGATTTATGGCAAAGAGGCGTTAACTCAACTAACATTTACACCCCCTCCCATCTTCCGCATACAGATGTGCACAGATGTGTTCAGAAATTTGTTTTGTCGGTAAAGTCAAAATACTAATAAATGTATATATATATGAAAGCAGAATTTACAAGACACCAACGCGAAACGGAATAAACTCACTACTCCACTACCTACACAATTATATATTTGTTGATCATTTTGATTGACATGTGTCGTTAGGATTTATTTCTAATTTAATTATAAAGAAAAAAGTACAGACGATAGTATAAAATATCAACAGCCATGACATTTGAAAATAAACAATTCGTGATATTGTTACTCGTTTATTTTTCAAGCTTAAAAGCTGAATATAACTTGATCTCATGTCTGCCAGATGGAAATCTGGCAATCGCTCAAAGATGTAAAGTTTTTATATATTTTATAATATATTCAATATGGATATCAAATGAAAGGGCTTAAGGAGGATAGTGCAAAAACTTTAGTATTATAGAAAAATGAAAATGGCGACCGATATATACATGTACTTATTAATATTTGGAACCCTTTCATATATTGAAGAAAGTTTTTTTTTTATTATTCTTTCCGGTCTAATCAAAATACAAAATAGTACTTGGTAAATTCAACAAGGCGGTCGCCAAAAACTTTTAAATTATTTTTTTAACATTCCTTTCAATATGGGTACCAAATAAAAGATCTTGACATATAAAATACAAAAAACTAAGTGATTTTAAATAATAGGCTCAATTTTACCAAAAAATTGATCTATTGTAGGACAAAAATTTTGGAATATTAAATTTTTTTAATAAAAATTATTGAATATGAATATGAATTAAACCACATTGGACTAGATGAATCTATTTTGAAAAATTTTTCTTATAATAAAAATTTCTTAAAAACCAACTTTTACATAATGACTCGCATACGCAAGCTGAGAAATTAGTATTAAGTGATGTAGGGTATTAAATGGTTTGCTGTAAAACTACTACTACAATATTTTTGAAACAGAATAACACAAAAATTTCATAAAATATATTTTTGCATGTTAAACTTTACGCAAAATTACAAAATGATTCCATTAACATACCTTTATCTTTTAGTGTAACATACAATTGTTTGCCACCAAAAATTCACCGAAAATCAACGAAATCCAATAAAGTTTTATATAACCATATAACTACAGACACGTATGCCCTGCTAGGAATCCACTTAAACGCTACCCCCACACATATGCCATATGTGTGGAAAGTTATGTTTGTATGTGAATATAGCGGCAGCGATTCTGTCTACTAACTTTGCCATTAAATTACGATTTCCTCCCGCTAAGTGAAAGTCGCCGCTGTTGTTTTTATTGAGCAATTTTGTGGTTGTCTCAATCGTTTGGCTCGCCACTTTGCTGTTATTGCTGCTCTGTATAATTTATTATGTATTCTGTGGGGGCAAAATTTAAAATCAATGCAAAAAAGAAAACAAGAGAAACAAAATCAAAGGATAAGCCAAACAAATGGTATCCAAAGGTGCACATATTTGTATACATTTAAAATATTGTAGTATTTCATATACAGCATTTTCTTGGAATATTGAAAAATTGCTTCTTTCTAATACATAACTTATTGCTTAATGCTGTTTGGGAAAAAATACAATAATATTCATGATATAAAAGAGACGTTCTTGTTTTTAATACTATAAACTCATAAATATATATTAGTTTAAACCCGACCCAAGAACGAAGGAGTTTCTAGCCTTTTTTTATATATAAATATAATGTTTTTAAAACGTTTCAAAGGTTATAGGTGGTTATAGAGGACCATTTAATGCTTTACATCACAAATTATTGTCACTTCGTGACATATCATTATATGGAAAGGGGTTCTAAAACTTGTTCGATCGGATCCAAAGTTCGCACCATCAATTAGTAAGCTGATGGACTGTTCTTCATAAAATTTTGGCAAAATATATTAAGAATTTCAGATTTTCTTCATATGAAGACTTTTTTAAAATAAAAGCTTTATATGGGGAAGGGTCCTAAAAATCGTTCTATTCAAACCATTTTCAATAGTATATATTTTTGAGGCAAGTCACTTAGTTGGACAAAATTTCATTGAAACATCTTAAAAACCATGGTCTCTATAAGGACGCAAAATAAGCGGACGTATGGACGGGGCAAAAAATTAATCTATAGCCCCTTAAAAGCTAAGCAAACGTCCGTTAGAACTTCATAAATCCTTTACCACAGGTGCTGTAGGGCATAAAATTCATGTATACCGCGAATTAATAAAATAAGTATTTTGAGAGAAACACACAACGTGACTTTATTTTTCCGAGTCAGCGCCTTTAATTTGATCCAGGATTAATTGAATTATCTTAATGAAACAGACGTTTTGCATTTCCTCTCTTTCATAAGCTCTTGAAGTAAATAATAATTACTAAGCACTTGAAAGGAAAAGTTGAGCTAATAATAACATGCATGTATGTTCCTATGTAATATGAGCAGACATTGTTTACTAAGAATAAAATTTATATACAAAATGATTTGTCCCTACATCCGTATATAAGTTTTTTATATATAATGTGCTAGGTGTCACTCCTCCCCTCACATTTCACATCTTACAATTATTCTGAGACTTATAATTAAATTATATTAAATATCCGTTTGTTTACTTAAACTTTATTAATGAATCTAATTGTAATTTTTCAAATCACTTGATTTCAAAAACTTTCGCTATACAAATGTTAAAAATGTAAACAGGTTTGAGTGGATACATTTTCTGTTTTTAATTTATTTTTTGTTTATAAAAAATAAGTGAAAATGTTAGATTTAGTCAAGCCCGACCACTTAATACCCTACACTAGTTAGTTCTATAAATTATGGCATAATTAGTCGGGAGGCAATGCATTATAAGTTATTTACGGAAATATATAAATATGAGAAAGGATTTTAAACATGGTTCGATTGGGTACAAATTAAATACAGCCAATTATTAAGCTAATTAATTCCTTTTCACTAAATTTTGTTAAAAAATAATAAGAATTGCAATTTTTTGCTAAGGATGCATAAGGACTCATTTCATATTAAAGCTTTATATGGGGAAGGCTTCTAAAAATAGTCTATTTTGAACCATTTTCAATACGGTTCTTCTTTGAGTCAGTACATATTGTTGTACCAAATTTCATTGAAATATTTCAAATATTGTTTCCTTTATCTTGGGAACAATTTCACATGGACAGACAGACGGATAGACAGACAGGATTAAATCAATTCAGATACTGATTCTGAAGAGATCAGTACTATTAAAGGTGGCTGTTAGGAATTACAAACATCCACACAAACTTAATATATCCTTTGCCCCAAGTGATGCACTGTATAAAAAGGAATCTCATTAAGAGTATTTCCATTACTCTATATATGTGTGTAGTATAAATATCACTAACAATTTCATTATCATGTTCATGCTGAGGATGTTGTTGTTGTTATTATTATTATTATTTTTGTTGTTATTTTTGTTGTTTACAAAATGACATGCGGCCATCAATGAATGTTTACACTCAACTCGAGTTGTCAACTTGAAAAACGTAATTTCCATTTCTCTCATTACAATATATTGAGTAAATGTTTTTTACTTTTCTACCACACCCACTATAAATCAGACACCAACATATGTGTTTGTATGTACGTAGATAGTCATAGGTTTGGTAAATACTCTGTCATAGTACTCTTGTCGTCACTCCAGTTAGTTTACTTGTTACAGCAAGAGTTTCAGTTAAAGTTCATTAAAAAACGAGTTATGCCTAAATAAATGTACATAGAAACATATTTAGTTACTTGGCTAGCTAATTGTAATTATACAAATGAAATGTCAATACCGAGAAATGATTTTTAGTCGTTCAAATGAGACCATTTAATACCGTACACCACTTAGTTCCAATTGTTTAGCTACGTAAACAAATCTATAATAATTTATCTCATAACCAGTTTACAAAAGCCTCGTTCTGATAAATCTTTATAAAAAAAGAGTTTTCAAAAATTAGATCGCATGAAAATTTTACCATTTCACTAAGATGTACTTCAAAGTAAAGTTCCTCTTGATAAATATCTTTTTACTACATAGAGTGGTTCCTCGTTGATTTTTTCTCCTAGACTAATGTCTTATTTTATTACGATTATTTGATTATTTCATTTCTGTTTTTTGTCCTCTCTATAATTGTTATTTTACTTTACTTAATGCTGTACTTATAATTCCAATTTCTTATATACATTTTATATATATAGCAGTTTTTTTTTTTTAATTGTTCGCTTCATTCTTAACTTGTCTTCACTTCCTCTAATCAAACAATGTCATTCTCTGTTATTTCCTTTTGTAATGTACACAATATCCGTTCATGAGTATTGCTCTCATTAGACAACAAAGAAACGATGATTGTTGTATAAGTTTTGGTTAAGTTAACAATATATTGGAAAATTCGCAACAAATCAAGATGAGTGCGAGATTGGTTTGCTAATTTCTAAAGGATTTAATTAAAGCTGTGTATTTGTACATTTGGGCCATTCTCGTACTTAAATCTAAATTTAGTAAATTTCAATTATTCAAGGAATACTCTATTACATGGAAGACGATTAATTTATATTAAATTGAAAAGAGAGTAAAAAATCCACCAAGTGATTTGTGAACCTTCAAGATCATGAAGTTCTATAAATATGAATAATATATATATATATATATATATATTCATTCTGTATTCCTAAATCACCTTCACTTCATTTGCTTCTTTTACTAGGACCATAACTTTCGAAGTAACCCTCGTACATATAATAAGTATCTCATAAATAATGTTGTATCTCTTCGCCGGATATGTAAGATAATTGAAAATTTAATAAATGTCAATCTATTAATATAATCTGCCCAGAGTAAGACAATTGACCATTGTTGTGAACGGTGAATGTTTCATTGAGAAATTTTTGCAAAATATTTATTTTGATTTTTATCTCTTCATTAATTTTGGGTTTATATTATATCGTTTTCTTAACCACGTATTGTATAATAATATGACTAAGGAAGTAAACATTTTTTCGTTTTAAAAATTATTAATTTTCATATTTTAATAAAATATGTGGGCGTGGCATATAGGTACTTTTTTATAATAATTAATATGGTATGTGTTGCATATGAATTTGTAGAATGATAGTTTTTTTGTGCGCGTTTGTGAAATTGTGGGCGTGTTTGTTAAGCAATTAAGATTTTTGTTTGGTTATAAAGGTGCTTTAATTATAATAATAATAATTTCATATATTTATTCTATGTTTAATTGCTTTTGTATTAAAAATAGGCGTGATTGTACAATGGGCCAAAAAAAATGCATTTTTAAGTAATCGACCTTTACTGTATATTGTAACTTATACTTTACTACAAGTTGAAAAAAGACGTGAGCCACACCCACAATTTACATGTAATTGTGGAAGGTATCCGAAATACGGTTTAAGCTAGAGTAAAACTCGGCAAGCTGATACGTAATACATACATTATTAGAGAAGATAATCATATATCACCTGCCAAGCTCACTATTGTAGATTTAAGATTTGACCTAAGCCAAATTTACTTTTCTTACTTGTTTAAATTTATTTTTAATCACATCGAATACTTTCCTCCATACCCGTGATATAAATTTTTTGTAAATTATTGGTTTTGATTTTCCACAAATGCGAATATTGAAAATTTTATTTAATATGGGTAATAAATATAATTTGAAATTGTTATTGTTACTTAAACCCTTTTCTTCACCTGATGTTACATAATTTATCGTCAAGTACTTAATATTTGTCCATAACAATGTTTCACTGCTATGCTTTGGTTGCCGAACAATAATAGAATTATATTTGATAACAAAGAAGCTTTATACAAGTACAACCCCTTCAGTTTTCTTTAAAATTATCATGAACTTCTTGAAGCAGGATTTTTTTAAAATACAACAACAACAACAACAACTAAAAAGTGATTTAACATAATTTTAAAATAAAAGCACAAGGGTGTCAACACGTTGTTGAAGACAATTTGTAACAAATGTTACACAATGAACATTTTTCTAATATATGATGTTAGTGTAGATGTGTGTTTGTACATGATATTACCAATGGAATACATATATTATAAATAATAATACAATGCTTACATATAAAAAAGTATTTTTCGATTGTCTTAAGTAAAGGATGCATACACATCAAATACATTATTACGATACACGGTTCCACGGACTCAATATAGATATTGAAATTAATTATCACTATATATAGTATATAGTTTATGGTGTCTCTGAAGTACTCTGTTAAGAATTGCATACTCCATGACAAACTTAGTATACCTGCCATCTTATATCCTACACTACTAGAAGCAAAAACGGCTAAAGATAGACCTACCTTTTAAATCTGATTATATTCAACCACGTCCGTCTATCCGTCTTTCCTTTTTGTTTATATAAAGGTTTTCTCCACATTTTTTAAGTTATTTCAAGGAAATTTGGTTCAAGGATGTGTTCTATTAATCATCAACATCAAAATGGTTTAAATTTGGTCCTTTTGAGGATCCCTTCCCATATAACGATTTTATTTGGAATAAGTTTTTATATGGCAAAAATTCACAATTCTTAATATTTTTTCACAAAATTTGGTACAGATTAGTTTATCACTTAAATAATAGGCTGGAATAAATTTGAACCCGATCAGACGATTTTTAGAAGCCCTTTCTATATAAAGTTTTTATTTTATATAAGTCTTTATAAGGCAAAAAAAAGCAATTTTGAATATTTTTTCACAAAATTTGTTAAAGAATACTTAATTAGCTGAATAATGAGTTGTAATAAGTTTTAACGCGATTGGATCATTTTTAGAACCCTTCTTTATATAAAGATATTTCACGAAATTCCTTATATGACAATGCCTGACTTTAAACTGATACAAGTAAATAAATTTTAGCATCATTTGTGGACCTAAACGACGTAGGGTATTAAATTGTCCATCTGTACCGACTATAACATGAACATTTTCACTTGTTTGAGTGTAAAGTGGTAGCAGCCGCTTTTACTACATGATTGTTCATGTTTTATTTTAAAGTCAATTTGTCAGACATGTACATGTGTTTGTAAGTATGTGTGTATGCATGTATTTGTGTGAATCACTACACTTCTATTACATTAAATGTCATTGTACGTTTGTAAGGTTAACCCCTTTTTTGCCAAAGTGTTAACTCTTCCTCTTTTCTTAGAGTGTGTGCTTAATAACCATTGTGACACTTTCACCTTTTTCCAACAAATTTTCTCTAACGTTGTATTATAACTTTTCTACATGTAATAGCACTTCGTATATTGTTCATTGTTAATGAATTAAGCATTCGTTGGAAAGTTTTTATTTGTTATGGTAAAAAGACCGAAAAAAAAAATGGGGGTTTGAGGGAGTAAGAACAATTGCTTAGAACAACACAATATATGAAAGAGGTTAATAGTTAATTTAATGTAAGAAATATGTCTTGTAATTAGTTACAGTTGAAACAAATAAGCACTTGTAATAAAGTGAGTCTTATATTATTGTGTGGGAGGGGGACATTTTTATAATTATAATTTAGGAAAAAAGATATTAAAATTTATTTACAGAATCAGGCAAACGTGATATACATGTATGGTTTATGGTTCAGTATTAGTTTTTTTTATAATTTTTTTTTTTTAATTTCAACAATTTCTCCTCTCATAGCCTTACATTTAATATCAATTTTTCTTTCTTTTTAACAGTGTATGTTTACACGAACGTTTTGAAAAAATCGATATGGGATTTGCTTATTTGTAGTCAAACTCTGCTCTCAGTGTTTTTTTTAGAGATGCTTTGATTTTTTTCTTGCATACTTCTCTCTAACAGACAAACTACACTCTGGTGAACAGAAGATTAAAAAAAAAAAAAGACCAAGAATGAAAAAAATAAAGCAAATCAAATATCACAGGTCTGTGATGTAGTATGCACTGTTATGCTATAAGAGAGTGAGAGCGAGCCATTTAGTAGGTACATATGTATGGTAGGAAGCTTAGTCCCAATGTGACCTTAAAAATTGAACCCTTCACATAGCATTGGAGGGGGTCCACTAAGTTTGCTATTACATTTTTAATAGCCAAAAACACATAAGATACATACGTACATATTTTTTTATAAAAATTAAAGATTTCAATCAATTTAGTTATGTTGGTATCCTTATCCCTTTCAGAGTCATAAAAATTTGGATAATCATTTGAAAATTTAACATTTCTAATTTCAAATGAATTGAAATCAGTTAAGTGCCACGCCCACAATAAATGCAAAGCATTTAAATAAATCTATAAAGTTGAATTCGCGTGTAGAAAAATAACAAAAACATTCGTTTTGTGCTAAGGTCAGTATACCAGACATGCCCATTTTCTATTCAAATAAAAAAAAAGGAAAATTTAACATTTCTAGTTTCTAAGAAGAAGTTTCCTTTTCAATTTATATTAAAAAAGTCAAGTGCCACACCCACAATAAGAAAAAAAGATTTTAAAAACACAAAAATAAAGCTACGAAGTTGAATTATGTTATAGGAAAACGTTTACTCTAAGCTAAAAATAAGCGGGGTGGGTAAACCGGAGAAATGAATAGAATAATAGAATAGAATAATAGACGAAATTTTTTTTTAAAGCACAAAAACACGCTACTAAGTTAAAATAGTCATTCTGTTTTAAAAATGGGAGGGGTCGGTATACCAGACATGCCCACAAAAAAAAAAAACTTTATTGAATAAAAGAAGACTGTAATGTAACACTTTACTGCACTTTAGTGACCATTATAAGAAAAAAATATTTAATAATTGCCACGCCCACGCTAAAAATAGGCAGGATAGGTATATCAAACACGTTCACAAAAAACCTTATTGAATAAAAGTGTTACACACTTAAGTAAAATTTACTAATTTACCCGAGACGCTTATTTTACTTGTTATTCTTATTTAATGTTAAATAATTAATTTTTGAATGTATGAATGAATATATATATCATAGTGAAATTATATTCAAAAATAAATTATTTAACATTTCGTCATACATATAAATGCAATTTGTACGTCTGCTATACTGTACAATTCAAATTATAAAGAAAACTTCATAAAATATATTTTAGAAAAAAAGTTATACAAAGATATACAGAGAGAGTAGATATATATATATATATATATATAAAATATTATATGGATTTTTTGGTTTCTTATAGCACGCGCAAGACAAAAAAACTTTTCTATGCTAAGATTTGGTTTAAAAAGAATAAAAATCGATGTGCGGTTAAATACAAAGTAAAGTTTGAAAAGCACTGTATTACGAAACCAAAGCAGAGCTGCTTGCATTCACGCATTCAAGAGTATATATATAGGTATTATTAGTGAACCTCTATTAAAAGGGGGAAAATAAAAACTTTCAACCGAATGGTAAAGCGCATAAACGACACCTGTATTATATATATACATACGTATATGTATATACACTAAAAATTTTTGTATACATAAAACTCCGCCTTCTTATAAAACCAGAAAATTTTATATTATTCCTTAATGCTACTTTTTTCCAAAGCGAGAGAGAGAGAGCTAAAGAGAGATAAATAAAAAACGCACTAAAATCTCAGTCTAACAAAAAAAAAAAAAAAATCAAAAAACAAATATCTAAAGTTTTTGTTTTGTTATTGTTGTTATTATTATTGTTGTTGTTGGTTTTTTGGTATGACTGGTAGCTGCTGCTATCACTATCGTTGAGATATTCGTATTGTTTACCTAGCAAAATAACAACTTAATGACAGCACATGCGCTGTGCACGTAAGATTTATAGAAAAACTCTCGTTTAACTTAACTAGCTCCTCCTGTTTTTTATAATAAAAACATTTTCTTCTTCTTTTTATAGTTTAATAGATGTATACGGTTAGACATGTGTAGAGTAAGAGAGGAGGTTCTACTTGAGTTTCTCTTTCCTTTTATCATTATAATACCTACCACCTGGTCTTTGAAGGTATATTCACTTTATTGAATGATTTGTCATATTTTAACATAAAAAAGAATTCAGAAGCGGTACAAATTTTATATAATTTAATTAATTACTTGAATTATTATTTGAATATTGTTTGTGATATAAGTGAAAATAATGCTAGACTGCTGTTGGGTGGTAGAATGATTAGGAAAATAGAAAAATTTCATTAAAGAACATGCCCACTTATATGCAACAAATGCCGGCTTTACATACGATTCCATACATACATACGTTAAATAAAGATGGTGACTAGGCTAGGATTTAATAAATTGTAGTTGTTGTTTGTTTATATTCATAATGCTCATATCATCATATGCGGCAACCATAGCGGCAATAAAATTTAAAAGGTGTTTATTATTTATTACATGTTTGTGATTTGCACTTTTTTGCTACCTAACAACTCAAATTCTGTTCATACTCTTTTTCTTCTTCTTCTTCTACCACATATACCTTTTCCTTCTCCCCCTTTTACTTATACGTCCGGATGAGTATGTATGTACTATATATAGAAAATTCTCTACTTCAGCATTTGTATTGTTGTTGTCTATCTGTTTTTATATATATTTTTTAAGAAACTTTGTGGTTTTGATAAAAAAAAAAAAAAGAACAAGCAAGAATTGTAGAAACAGAAACAGCAACAGCAACAGAAGCAGAAGTTACTGGTACTGTGGGAGTTACCGCCACTTACTGTGTACATACTAAATAATATGTTACTACTGTTGCTGATGGTATTTTTTTTTCAGGTGACCCATTACATTATTTTTTTCTTTCTTCGGAAAAGTAAATCTCTCTACCGCAATGGAAAGTCATTCTTCTTATCCTTTACATTGAGGTTATCACACTAACGCTTTACATTGTTTACCGTAAGTATACATAAGAAAGTATTTACATACATATATATGCAAGCATGTATATTTATTTTTGTTGTTTAATTGTATTGTATGTTGTTGTTTTAACTAAAAAAAAAAAAGGAGTTAAATTGTTTCTCGCTAAAGTGTTAAATTTTATATGGATTCTATATTATTTCTTTTTCTGGATAGAAGCTTATAATTTCCGCTGATTCAAAATCATATCATTTCTTATAAAAATCTGAACATTTATACTATTTAAAGAACTGTAAGTTCACGATAAATTCTTAAAATATTGTTTTGATGGGACTTGCAAATAATCTATAAAACTTTAATAGAAATTACTTGAAAATATTTACATTAATACCAATTGCCATACAGATTACAGATCTCTAGCCGGTAACAATAAAATATTTGAAATTTTTAACCTTAACCTTTAGCGTTCTGGCATTATTTGTCCTCTCTTTAAAAAGCTACTGCAAAAGTTATACAAATTTTATTTCATATCATCATTATAGGTATAGTTGAACAGATCATGTTAATGATCGTATAAGTTTTTTTATAACAAAAGGGATTCTTCTCCTTTTCGCCCGCCCTCTTTCCCTCTTTCTCTGTCTAGATAAATTCAATTAATCATACTTAAACATATCAAGCAACACATTCATACATTCATTGTTCACATAACACATCAAGTGAACCTTTAACATTTCAAGTTTTATTTTTTTTTTTTTTATATGAAAATAAAAATCTCTTCAACACCTTCACAATCATTGATCATATTCATGTTGTTTTGTTTATTTCAGACGAGTTAATGGTAGTCGATAATGACTTGTTAAAAATTATTCATCTTTTGTATTCAACAACAACAACACGGATCACATAGTGTGGATTTCTTTGCCTTAATTAAATGTATTCAATATTATTGATCTTTAGAGTAAGTGTTGTATGTTTGTATGTACTATATATAGCGTTCATTTTTGAATGAATCATTAGGTGTTATTGGCCTGCTTCTTCACTGTATTTATCATGCTATTACATTTCTTACATGATGCTGACGTTTCATACTCTTTAATGCATCAAAAATTCATCTTCAGCACATTGTTGTTTGTGAGGAGCAAACTAACAATGTATTGTTATGTAGAGGTAGAAATTGTAAATTGAAATATCACGATTCCATTATCATCACAAATCTTATACAGAAAGTTTGATTTAAACATGTCAGAATATTAAATGTTGGCTTAAGCCAAATCTTAAATACTCTCCATTTCTACATACAAATAGGAGGCATGGTAGGTATACGATAACGCCCTATATAGTGTATGCATTACGTATGCATTACTTTGCAAGTTGAGTGCGATTTTTTATAAATTGTGAGAATATCTATCATTAAACCAGGAAGGAAGGAATATATATATAAATGTATGTGCAAATTTCAACTTAATAGCTTAATTTTTATAGCAGATTTTTATTGATTGTGGGAGTGACTTTTGATTGATTTTTTCCCAATTTAAATAAAGATTTGTGCGATAAAACTAAAACTAATATCTGTACAAAATTTCTTTCCAATAAATGCTATTTTAAGACCGCGACGGTACCAACAAAAGACGGACATACGGACATATATGTGTAGATCGATTTTGTTTTTCATGGTGACCAAAGTAGGGTCTCTAGCGCCTTGCAGAACTAGTATTCGTACAAAATTTTTCCTCAATAAATCATAATTTATGAACATGAAAGTTTTAACAAAAGATGGACATACGGACAGTTTTTTATGCTGTTCAAAGTAGGGTCTCTAATGCATGCTACAAATGGAATACTAAACTTAGTCTACTTTAGTATTTTATGTAGAGGGTATAAAAAGCGATCTGTCACTTAAGCTAAAGGTATGATGGTTACTTGCACCTTTCCTTTAAATTCCAGCTTAAGTCATAATATGCACGACTTGAGATTACAGACTTTAAAAATTCTCTGCTCTTACAATGTCTTTTACACTAAAAGTTTAAAGAAGCATTTTTCTCAGCTACCAAGGCTGTTAAATGTTAGTTGATTGGGTTATTATTATATACAAATCTTTTAAGTTGCTTCAATAAATACTTTTCTTCTTAATATCACTAATTTGAAGATTTTTATGAAATAATTGTTAAGAAATATTATATTTCTAATTAAATGTCTTAATGAGACGCATTTTCACGTAATCTTTAATCTTTTTTTGTTCATCCCTCACAAAAATTATTCTGTAGTTGTGTAATGATAGTAATTAAATTCCGATCATTTGTTATTTATTTACGCAACAGAACAAATATTTTAACCACATCGATGATAAATTATAGGAAAGAAATACACAAGCAAATATATTTTCTATTTAGTTAACAAGACTTTAACGCCCCCTGAGAGACTACACAATGCCACCTTCTAAATTCATAAAAGAATTTTTTCGCACATATTTCATGTGAGTTGTATGTAATAGAGAGGATAAAAGAAAAGAAAGGAAGAGTATGAAATGTAGATTTGATGCCCTTCATTTCAAAGCAGTTGGAGGATATAAAAAGGAACAAGTTAAAAAGTTATCCATGGTTTATACCAAATTTTCAATAATCTTTTTATTTAAGGGCGTGGCATTATTATTTTTACTCTTTCTTTTAACAACTTATTGTACACTTTTACGGTAACATTAAATTCTGCATGAAAAAGAATTTTTTGAAAATTTTGGGCGTGTTCATTATATTTTAACGCCCATTTTTTTGATAATATCTTAAAATATATATCATTTTAAGTATTTGTATATTTCATATGTCTGTACCGAATTTCAAGTGATTTCCTTAATTCAGAATCATTAGGACGTACTGACATCCTTAAAATAATTTAGATTTTAAAACTGATCAAAAATTTATATATATGTATGTATATATATCAAATAATATGATTTAAAAGTGTTTGCCATAAAAGCTTAATTTCTTAATTTTTAATAAGTGATTTCGGACATACGGACATTTTTAAATTAACTCAGATTTTGAAACTTCCTTTATGGTAGTTGCAAACTACATGATAAATTTAGTATACACTGGCCTATGATGTGGAAAATGAAATATATTAAAGTCTCGTAGCAGTTGAAGAAGAATGAATTGATTGGAATGACCGTAATATGAGTAAAGAAATGTTATTAATATCAATAACTTGGCCGGAGATAAGAAATGTGAAATAAAATGAAAATGTATATAGAGGGATAAAAACAAACCATGCCAAATAGGCAAGACGATTACATAAGTATGTTGGAACATACACCCAATACATATCAACACCTTGGCAATTATTGAGAAATTATAGAACTTGCCAGTGCAAAGAAAATGCCAACACTATCAAATATGGTCATTATTCATGTGGAATGATTACAATTCACCAGAGAAATTTCAATATGGTTGGTGTAAAACAGCAACAACAATTGTGTAAAAAGAAGGGTTTGGCGTTAAAAGTTATATAAAGCTATCCTCTGACTATAGACTATATAGATAAAAATCTTCAACAAGTTTTAGTTTATATCGTATGAGTTTATAAACGATTTGGTTGTTTTTGAGAAAAATTGGGGGGAAAGAAAATGATAAATGTTTGAGGCTTAAATAAACTCACACATATGATGATAATACACACACCCGTACAAACAGAAGACGAAGAGCTACATAATATGTTTGCATCTCTCAGGAGATTGAAGATGAAGTCTTTTAATTAATATCGGCCAATGATTGTTAACACCCTGTAGTGAAGATAACTACATGTTACAAATAAACGCCTACATAATCGTAAACGTAAAAGCTTACCTACCTCTCCTAAACAGTAAAGATAGATAAATATGAAATGTGAATGGAAAAGGTCAACCATGCATTTGTTTACATAGACAAATATCTTAACACTTACTCAACAAGACTCAAAGTATTTCGTTTCATTATTATTATTTAGTGGGTGGAAATAATAGAAGCCTTCGAGAAAGGTCATTTATCACAAAAACTTCATACACTAACTGTTTTGTTATCATAAACGTACGTTTACATGGAAAAGCCTTTTAAGAAGAAAAAAAAAAACCTTTATTAGTAGAAAGATGAAAGTTTTGATGATGACCAGTACCAGTACCAATACGACCACCAGGACCACCAGCCAGCCAGCACCCTTAAACTTCATAACAACTGTACCACAAGAACATGGCCACTTGCTTGTCTTTTGTTATGACTTTTAATGGCATATACCAAATGACCAAAACATGTTCAAAAATTGTTGTTGATTACTAGCCAACAAAATGTTATACTCAAAACTGCTCTGGCTCTCTCCTTCACCCTGAATGGAATGCAATACTTTGCGAAAGCAAAACCCTTCAGGGAATTTTCCATTCTTTAGGGTTTTATGCTTGCTTATGAACCTCTCTCTGAGCTCTGTCTATAAAGAAGTTGTTAAACTCTTCATTCCAAAGAAGAGGGTGTACTAAATTTCCGATTCCGTTTACAACCATCACAAAGAAGTCTCATAATATATTAGGAATTTTAAATATAATATATAGAGTCTTCTATCTTTTCAAGGCTCGTTTGCGGTTATTCGGGAAAACATTTTTCACCTTTCTTTCTTGGGGGCTATTAGGCTGAATGGAAACTTATAGGTTAATGGTTACAGAAGTCTTTCCAATGCCCTGTATCTATTTTAATTCCTTGCTTAACTGCTAATTGCCAAGAATTGTACAGCTGCCACCTAAAACTTACAAATCTATTAAGAAGGAAGGTGTTTATGATTTGGCCAAAACCAATCCTAATGTTTGTTGTTAGTCTTGTGTTGTAAGTTGGTTTGGCTAACCAAAAAACATGGACACTTGTGGCCAAGTTAATGATTATACGCCCATGTCCAATACTTACATAGTAAAAAGTCATAAGTTGTTTTTTCTTTGAGTAGAAACCTAACCATTCAGTATGCGAAGCTTAATGGTACTACACTAAGAGTGATAAAAGAGTCAGTATCTACTTCACAATTGGCTGAAGGCAAATCATCTTCAAAGTTTTTAGGTAAAAATTGGGCGTGGCAAAAACTTATCCCGTTACACCCTCTTTAGTTTACGTACAGCTAACAAGTAACAAGTTGGATGATGTCTACAGTAGAGTTTTTTTTAAATTCTTTGCTTGCATGTTATTTAACCTTGCCTATTTTTAGGAAAAATAATTAGTTATAAATGTAGGTGTCAAATTTCAACTTCATAGGTCTCTGTTTTTGGAGCTGATTGATAGATTTTTGCCGAAAATCCTTTGTACGAAAATTCATTTCAATATCTCAACATTTATGACCGTGATACGGTATACAAAAGGGAGGAATGCAGATCGGTTTAGATTGCTTAAGAGTTTAATGCTGATTATGATTATATATACTTTGTGGGGTCTCTGAGATCTTTTTGAAGGAATTTATAATAGATCTTAGGGGAAGGGTAAGTAAATATTTTTTGTAACTGAGAAAGCAGTTTGGATCAAGCACTATCTCTTGAGATCTCTTTTGAGGTTTTCAAAAAACTTGGTGAGATAGGTTGTTATCGAAACTGTTGGTTCTTTAACTATTATGCTCACCTGTGGAACAATTTACCACCTGAAGTCTTCTCGCATTCAAGTCAACCGTTAATAAACACCATTCCTTTTTTCCTCCTTCCTGTAATTCCCACTTGTAATCCTTTCGAATCAAAACTTAATATGTGGAACTTAAACATTATACATATTTAGTGCAACGATTCAAACAAGTGGACAAGACAATATAGGAACAAAAAAAAATGTTAGAAAAAGATTAATTTCCTTTCACATTCTCGGCTTTAGCTAGAGTTGAAACAAACATTTCTGATTGATTTATGCGGCCATGCAGTCTCTCCAGATAAAAGTAACATGACTAGCAGCGACATTAGCCACAAATGCGAACATGAAATTAGTCGTACCGCCATGATAACATAACATAACATATAGACACACACCATTTATGTATATTGTAAGTATTGTACGGAAATTATAACACAATTTAGCTGATTCGGATTTCTGTTTTCTTAATGAGAGCAAGAAAAGAAATTCATTAAGTTAAATGAGATAACAGGAACAAGTCTGTGTGTTATTTGTAGTGCTTGGTGCTTGCTGCTTGCTCGGAATGATCGCTTGTTCGCTGTAGCACATCAAAGCAAAACAACCGTCAGGTGTTCACAACATATGCTGTCGAAAGATTTTTTTTTTTTTTGTGATTTTTTCTCTTGTTATCATTTATGGGTATGGTTCCAAATTACTGCCTATAAAAGTTGTTCTGTATTGTTGTAATACAACAAAAAGACTGTGAGGCAGTGATAAAGAGGAGGGGACAATGTAGCCATGTAGCCTCTCATCAATAACCTATAAAAACGAAAAACAACAAAAATAAAAAATAAAAAATTAAATACAACAGGAAAACCTGAATACTTTATAGAAACAAACGTGCCGACTTTGTGGACATTCTGGTAAACTGAATGTGATAACAGGAGCATCAAAACACTGAACAATCATATGGAAGGTGGCTGTGGAGAGGAAGATTTGTTTAAACATTGCATTAATCTCCAACGGTTCAGTTACCACTAACCAACTCCTCACTAAATACATAAAAATGTAAATATGTTTATATATGGTTTTGGATTTATTTTCTTTTTTTTTTTTAAACTTTACGACTTAAAAAACACCGAATAATATCTTGGAGTGTCTCTGAGCGTGTGTATGTGTGGACATGAGTATTAATGACCTAAGGAAAAGAGGGAGCAAACAGAAATTAAAAGACATGAAAAAAAGCAGCAACACGAGATAACACCAGCATTCAAAGTAATGGCGATGTTTATTTAACTTTCATGCCTTCCACTTTAAAGAAGGAAGTATGCGCACTCTGTCATTTCAAATGCAACTACATCAAGAAGGTTGGCCGTGGTATTTACAATAGAAATTAAATTTCGGAAAGAGCATCCAAATCTTAGTTTATCTAAAAATCCTTACGTCCTTACGTCCTTACGACCGTGCAGAGGCATCACCTTTCATTTGGGAAACTTGTAATATTTTGCAACCCCCGATTTAACTTTGGGTGAAGCAGATTCTAAATTTAGCTTAAACTTATCTTTCTTTCAACCATCAAAGGGCGGTTTCAAAAAGTGAATCTCTGTCTGTTAAATGAATTTTGACATTATGTTGGGTAAACAAATTATTGCACTTAGGCGGAGAACATCAACCAACGACTAACTGTCTAAGGAATTAACAAACCCACAGAGACTGTGAAATGAAGTAGAGTTATTCGGCACAAGGTTAGCATACCGCAATTTTTACATTTTAACATAATAGACAGGGCGGCGCGCTTATAATTACTATCGAGTATGGCGGCTTTTATTTTTAATAAATTTCTTTCATTAACAGGATTCTTACATTGAGAGAAATTTTCAATATTTTTTATTAAAATTAATAAATTCAGTTCATTGCTATTGAAGGCAACACATAATAACTTATAATTCTCAAATGGTTTATAGACAAACTTATGATACATTTAAAAGAAATAAAGAATTACAGGTTGAAGAATTAGATTTGGTTTAAATTTCTTTATGTTTCACAGTGTATTTTTTCCTTGAGCACAATCTCATTTTTACACCATACATAGGTGCACATACAATGTCAGCAGAATTCACTTTTCTGTTAAATACTAATGAATATCTGTTAATTGGATTTATAATTGAGGATATTAAATAGTCAATGGTTTCTCAACATCAAAGTGGGTAGAAGGGCAGTCAGGCAGGCAGGAAGGCGGAGGATTTAAAAGCTGTCGCGTTAATACACGAAATTTAGAAAGGAGCGCATATGCCGTGCTATTCATTATTAAGCCTGAATCTGGCCGGTAGAAAACAATCTGTTATTATGTTACCCAGTGGTTAGACACGCAATCTTGACGAGTAGATGTTTACTTAAATGAAGTTTTTTATTTTTTATTTTTTATTTTTTCTTAATGATGTTAAAGTTAAGCCAAAAGCCAAAAGAGTGAATGGATGATGCTGTGCAGTATGGTATGCACTTGTCTCATATAATACAATAAAACTAAAAGTTGTACATTACCAGCTCTACCACCAAGGAGCCAACTAAAGGAACTGAAAAAGAGTGTCTGTGGTAAAACATCAGGTAGATAAGTAAACACTATAACATCACAACAACAAGAACAAACGATCATAAGTTTGTCTGATAACGATTAACACGAGTTTCTACTTAAATGTTTTTTCACTTTTTTTTTTTTCTGTGTTTTGAGTTTTGTTTATTTGTACCTCATTTAACGGATAGCAAGAGTGCGTTTCTAGAGATACTGGTCAAGTCATCAGCGTTTTATTGCAATCGATAGGCGGTATATCAACAGAGTGAGAGATGCAGAGATACGCAAGCAAGTGGTTATGAAAGTAATATCAGCAATAAAAAAAAATAAAAAAAAGAACAGCAACAGCAATTTCAGAAGCAGAGACAGAAGCAGTACACGAATTGTATTTGTAGTCAATGAAAAATGCATTTTTAACATAATAGTGAATTCAAACATAATATAATGTACAGGGAATTATGGTTATAAAAATCTGTTACAACATGCTTTCATATAAATTGGCAGTCATAGAATCAAAAACATGCAGTTTTTAAGCCCAAAAGAAAGCTTTAAAGTATTAATGCTCTATAAAAATAGAGATTTGTGTATACAACGAAAATTTCCAACAGTACTAGTAGGTTAAAAAAAATTTCAGGATTCTTTTATAAAACTGTCTCTACAGCGTATACATCATCAAAACCAATTCATTCTTCTCCATGAGTCTGCTTGTATGAAATCGTCTACCACTTGAAGTAATATCCAGCAGCCTTAATATTCCTACATTCAAGCCAACTGTCCACAAACACTACTTTCTTTATCCATTATACTCTTCTACCTTTAATACTTTCTAACCTTCAAATACCATCCCAGTTTGCAAAGGGGTCACCCCCCTTAGTTGGGGTTTAAGTAACATAAATTTATTGCAAAACTTTATTTAATTGTTGAAATTTTTTTGTACTATTCTTAAGGCTTAGCTGCTTGTTGAACAAGTTATACATGTTGTAGAAAAAGGGGGCGGCCATTTACATAGATATTCATAAACAATAATTGTAATGATAATTTTTCAAGATTCTTGTAAGAGTGGTTGAAAATTTTGCGAACTAAAAACGAGTTAGAAAGATATTTGGTGGCTTTGGCCAAAACTTAGGTACCTATCATGAAATCAAGTTCATATTTAATAAAGACTTTTAAGATATACTATTTTGCATGATGTTCATATTATTTTGTTCATTCTCCGTATACATGATATATCCTTCGTAAGGTGTCTGAAGCTTCTTATTAATTGTTACCACCTTTGTGACAAAGTAAGTATATCTACTAGCGTCAGGGCAATGGCTATACAATGGTATGTAATTAACTGTTGGTATTAAGTAAAAGTTAAATAATTGCAATTGTGTGTATGTGTGTGTTTATGTAAATAATAAATGTAATAAAAATTTCATCTCCATGTAATTACAACAACATCAACAATTCAAGGCATAAAGAAAGTCAATATTTTTTAGAAAACAAGTAGTGGGAGGAGGAATACTGCTCAGCCTGATATTTAAAAGAGTTAAAATTTAGTACTGAAGTTAATAATGAAAGGGTTTGATACAGTATAATAACTTTTCCAACTGTACACAAATACATGGACTTGAAAGTTTCACCACATCCCCAAGGAAGATATTTTGAAGCTTATACTTAAACACTCTTATACTCCAAACAAGCCCAGTCCGCCACTACTCGTACAAGACTTTGTACATGTATTTGTTTTAATGCATCTTTTTGCATAAATGTAGAGTTGAGTTTTTCTTTTTTGTATATATTAGAGTCTTGTGCTCAACACAGGAGTAACGTGGACATTGTTTATGTAGATGGATGAATAAAAACTACTGCCATTTTGTTATGGTTTTGAAGAAGTCGCATAAGAGTTTGTTTTTGATTGTTTTTTGTAGATTTTGCATTAAAATAATTTTGAATTAATTGAAAGTATGTTTGGTTGATGGAGACATTTCAAAGAGCTACAAAACTGAGTGTGCATATAAAGAATTTAGCTTTATAGGATAATTTTGGAGTTCATATAAAATTTTCGAATACTTTAAATGTAAAAAAATTTCTAAATAATTTAAAAATTAAATAAAATTTTTGGTAATCAAAAACAAAATATAAAAAAATTTCTAAATAATTTAAAAATAAAGAAATTTCGAATTATTAAAAAAAAAAAAAAAAAAAAATAATAAAAAACTTTGTTAGGTATTCTAGCCGGCATAGAATGAATGCTTGATGAGAAACCAACTACTGCCTTATAAGAATCTTTTGTATTTAAAGCAATATAAAGAATATCCACCCCTGTGTAGACCATGAAAATTGGTTAAATATCCATTGTTGTTGTTGTTGTTGTTTTTGTACAATTGTCGTTGCGCGATTGTTATCGCTGTTTAAATTGCACACGTCAACAACAACTGTCAAGTGACATTATATAAGAAACAATTTACGAAGCACATACACAAACATACATATATTGTATAGCAAAACTCTATCATCTTCTTAAGGCTACTGGCCGCCCTCCATGTATATACGAATAATATCTTTAAGCTTGACAATGCCGTATGTATGGATGGCTTCCATTTGGGGGGAGAAAAATTATATATAAAAAGCACCAATATTGTCAATAGAGTACAAGCTTCCCCTTCCTCCTTACACCTCTCCCAACACTTTTCATGCATTACAGAGTTTTTTATATTACGACGAAATTCACCGCAAATGACAATAATTCTTATTCTTCTTGGTAGGTAGGTAGGTACGTAGGTAGGTAGGTTGGATCATTGGTAGTTGGTTAATACCTTTTCGCCCATTGTTAAGTATTAAAGTTGTTGTTATTGCTACCGTATGAAGTACTGAAACAGCAGCAACAAGAGCAGTTCTTCAATATGTTGAAATTGTTGCAATATATTGTTTTTTATATGTTGTCTTGTTATTTTGTTTTGTTTTTTTGTTTTTTGTTTTTTACCATACCTACGTACATACATTGTTACCTTCGGTTGGTTTTTTTGATATATATTTTATGATTGTATGTAAAGGGCGCCATCATCACCATCTTGGCAAGGTTTGCACAATAGTAGTTGAGAGAGAACGGCTCTGCATGTACTCCTATTTATGAGGTGCTGAGGATGAGGCTGCTGCTGATATTGATGCTGAAGCTGAAGCTGATTCGTAGTCGTAACCGTAGGTACATATGTGTGGAGTTATGTGTTGATGTGTGTATAATGCTCAACTTGTCAATCAATTACAGCGCCATTGTTTTCAGTATAATGACACGATGGCGCGACGTTTTCTTTTTTATTTTTTTTTTAATTTTTATTTTGCGGCTTTTCCCACTTGATGTGGATTTTTAACAACAGTTTTTTATACATTGTTTTATATAAATTTTTTTTTTGTTTTAATTTTTTTTTTTTGGTGGCTTCACTTGCGGTGGCGCTGCTTTTTGCCCGGAATTGCGGCCATTATTAAACTAAAGGTTCGTGTTGCATTCTATGGAGTTTATTTTGTTGCTGTTGTTGCTGTTGTTGTTTTCAATTCATGTGTACCTTTGAAAAGTGGTTGAGATCGATCGCAGTTTTAAAGGAATTCGAAATTCATGTTCATTTTGGCTACTGGTGTTTTCTTTTTTTTTTATTATTGTATAGAACGGAAATGCTTGTATTGTCCATTATAACTGATGATTATCGTAATGTGTTAAAAAAGTTTTCGAAAAAAAAAAAAAAATTATAAAAAAAATAAAAATAAAGAAAAATAAAAACTTTACGAATAAGGAATTGAATATATTTTCAATTCTTAAGCAACGCTTTCTCTCTGGTGTCCTTTCAAAACTAATTCAATTGAGACACTTTTTAAATAATCGCGGATGATGCCAGGATTTTATTTATTTTCTGTACCCTATTAATTTTAACACTATTAATGTAAATGCAACCTCACGTATAATTGTGTCTATGCATACCTTCACTTGCCATAAAGTTATGCAAACATATCGTTTGTAATTCTAGAAAAACGGCCAATGTTTTGGATGTGCAAGTAGTGCGTGTATGGCAAAAAAAAAAAAAAAACAGCTTGCTAATCGTTTACTGTTGTTTAAACATAGATTTACCACAAAAACATGCAGCCAACAACACACCTAACATGCCAACAACACCAACAATAACAAAACACAAAATATTGCTTGAGGTGTTGTTGTTTTAGTTGTTATAGAAAAAAAAAAAAAAGAGAAAAAGAAAAAATAAACAGCCCACGGTTGAGAAGTTACCAATATTGCGTTTAACCATCATCCACAAAAGGTGTAAAATGCAACGTTATGGTTAGAGATAACAAACTGGTGGTGTCAATATGAAGTAAGATGAGACCAACCAACCAAGCAACGAGCCCAACAACCAATGCAGCAACCAAACAGCAGCTGTAGTAATGGCTGCTTACAAAATATACTTGGAAGCATTATGGCTTCTGCTAAAAGGCATACAACTCAGTATACAATTATTATATTTGTCTGTCTGTCTGTCATCTCCTTTTTTTTTTTTTAGAATATTCAGTAAATTTCCTAGTAAGTCTAACACACAAATCTTTTAAGTTTCAAAACATAACTATTTAGGGACAAAGTCACAGTCACAGTAGACTTATGTGGACGTAAAGACACGCTGCTGTTGATTATATTGACATTACGATCCACAAACCAAACACATTATGTGTGATGATGTTTAAACAAATGCCACTTCATAGAGAAGCTTTTTAAGTATGTAATATATGAGGAGAAAAAAAGAAAAGAGTGAATGATTCTACATAGACACACAGGATATATAGCTTGAATGGACAGACGTATGGACAAACAAGTAAATGTGCAATGTGCAACATTGTTATAGCAGTCAAGTGCATAATTGGTCACCACATGCACTAAGCACTCTTACAAACAAATAGTAACGACGTTTGTGGCTCGTACTCGACATAGATAACGTTGCCTCCCAGCAATGTTACACAGTCGTTCATCATCCCATTAAAAGCGAATCATAAAAATTACGGTTGGCTTAAAGCAAATTTTGAATACACTTTACATTTATAATAAAACGAAATATATAAAATGTATACAATTACGCCTTGAGGGTCTCACTCTAGGCACCTGAACGATGGAAGTCTGCACTACAAAAGAATTTTTTTATATATAAGTTGATTTTGTCATCCATTTACCGATTATGAATATAGAGATTAATCATACCAACATTTGATTTGTTGAACATAGACGGACAAGGGTGGATACAGTTGGATACTTGGGGGTTTTAAGCGGAAACACTCATGGGTCACTTTAGCTAAAGGAAACATTTTGTTTAATAGATTTGTTTGCAATCTTGAGACCTCTAGATCGCTTAGTTTGTCTAACCACTGTTTTAAAAGATGCCAAAGTGATATGGTAATCGATACAGCTACTTGGGAGCTCTAAGAAGAAATATTTGTGGGGTCCTTTAGCTAAAGGAAATAGCTTTTTTTTACAAAATTAAGGCGTTAAGTCTGTCTCCCCTTAAACACTTTATTGCTTTCAAATATATTTAAATGTTATAAAATATGAAATGATCGAGAATTTCCCACTAGACTGCTTAGTCTACTTACTCTTAAACTCCTGATTGCTTTTTAAGATTTCTGTGTAGAAAAGGGTATGAAATGATCGAGAATTTCAACGCTCCGGACATGCGGACTTGGGAGTTTTAAGTGGAGTGGCTAAAAGAGACATTTTATGTAATAGTTTTCTTACGATCTTGAGACCTACCTCCCATTAAATCTTTTACTGCTTCCAAAAATATCTAAGTAGTGTAGGGCATAGAATGATTGAAATTACTCTACCATTACACTTGTTTTACATGATGAGTGTTGACAGAATATTTTCAGCTTTCTTTTGTTCCGACATTTCGTGAATCTATATAGAACTATGTACCGATACAACAACAATAACAGCAGCAGCTGTATTTACTGATATATTAAATTTAAATGAAGTACATGCTAAAATGGTTGCCCCAACTGAGTGAACATTGGCAAACATGGCTTAAACGAAGGCTTCCATTATTATTATACAATAATGTCTATAAAGCATTCATTTCAAATATGGAATTGATCGTAACTATTTTTATTTATTTTTATATAAAAAAAAAAAAAAAAAATGAAAACCAGCCGTTGTTGTTCTTTTTTTATATTTTTTTTTTTGTTCGTTAGCAATGTTCTTTTCTCGTGCTTGTGGTGAAAATATTTTAATTAAATGTAAAATGAACGTGTATACAATCAATTCGGGCAACTGCTCATACAACATGTTACTCGTTGTGTATACACATATATGCGTAATTAAATACAATGCAAAAGCAATCACAACTATAACAATAACAACAGTATTAACAGCGAACAGCCTTTAGCTATTTTCATCATGTCAGCGCATCTTTGGCAAATTGATTGTACAACAGTTTTCTTGTATTGATATATTGCCAGAGATTTTCCCAACTCAAAGCAATTCGTGTTTGTTGTTGTTGTGTTACAATTCTACAAATAGTTTATCATACATACTTTTTTTTTGCTTTGTTCATTGGCACGTCACGAAAAGAGAACAGCCTTAAGTTATTTAAAAAACATTGATATCGATGTAGTTCAGTTTATTTTTTTTTTTTTGCATTTTGCATTTTGTGCCCATATAATTAATAGAAACTGCATCACACGATATACATAAAATAATGTAAAGGTCATTTGGTGGGTCGTTCTACAGAGAAAATTATATAAAAAAATATTGCAGTAAATTTTCTTTGATGAAATTTTCTTTTTTCAAATCAAATGCAGTATATATGTACGGGAACGTAGAATGGATGAGGAATGAATTTGGTTTGGTAGATATAGCGAAGTATACAAAGAGGCATCTTTGAATTAATAATGATAAAAGTTTAGTATAATTTTTAAAATTTTAATTTCATAATTTTAATTTTTATTTTTTAATTTTTATTTTTTATTTAATTGTTATTTTTTGTTGTATATTTTTTATTTTGTTTTTGTTTTAATTTATTGTTTTTTTTTAAGAATAATTTTTCACACTATTTTATTAGAGTCCTAAGATCTTAAAAATATTTTATAATATAATTTTAGATTATACTCATGAATAAATAAATAAATAAATAAAAAAAAAAAAATAAAAAAGAAAAAAAGTTTAATCAAACCTTGCACTCAGATTCGTATATTTCATATATATATATATATATTGACGGAAAGACGCACACAACGTATAGTAGAGTAAGGTAAACTATAACATAGCTTTTTATGTCCGTACGTCCCTTCGTTATTATTAACTGAAGAACAACCGCCTTGTCTAAGCTTTGCATAATACAACATTCTAAAGATGTTTTTGATGAGTCTTAATATAAAAAAAAAAAATAAAAACAATTAAATGAAATGATAATATTTTATTCTTTTCCAAAGGGACACATTACATATTTCTTCTTTTAAAGTCTACTTTAATCTTGACCGCTTTTATATATACTGGTATATGTTGTTGTTCCAGCTTTTACAATCATGCACACTGCCACTGTAGGCAGCTGGTTATCTTATGGATGGATTGATAAAACAAAAATAAAAAAACAATAATAAACAACCTGAACTTATTAATGATCGCAGTTGATGTTGTGTTGAACATGAAACTCCTTTCATCGGTTGAACAATTTTCGACTTTTTAAAAGCCATTTTGTAGTTTTGACATGCAATGCAACAATATATGTATTTATATTTGTAATCGTACCATAAAGTCCCATTAAAAACGATTAAAATTGTGTCATGGCACCGATAGACTACAATTATATTATTTGAAAATTCAAATGAAATACAACAAGTCAACATTTATATGAAAACAGTGGGCGTGGCTTAATTAAAGCTTCTAATGATGTAAATTAAAACCGTATCGTCTTTCTAGTTATGTTTAATCCTTTAGAAGGTTTTTTGTGAATTTTGAGCGTGTCTGTTATACGACCGCGCCCATTTTTGGTACATCAACGGATCATGTAATTGTAACTATGTGTACCAAATGTGTACCAAATTCCATCTTAATACCTAAATTTTTGTTGGCAGATATATAGATTTTTGTTGATTGTGGGCGTGTTTGTTTTTCGATCATGCTTATTTTTGTTATATCGATGAAAGGGTTGTGATTACAAATATTAATACAAAATTTTAATTTTATAGCTGAAATTTTGTTACGGAAGCATAGATTTTTATCAACTGAAGGCGTGGCTCTTGATCGATTTTAACCAACTTAAAAAGCGATTCGCCTGCAGAAACTAGAATTATAGAAAATTTTAGTTCAATGTAAAAATTTACAATCGTGACAATGCCAATAATAGACGGACGTACGGACACATGGACATTAATGTCTAGCTCGACTTAGTTTTTGATATTGATTAACAATATACGAGTATATATTCTTAGTAGAGACTCAGATGCCTTCTTCTGGGTGTTGCAAATGGAATGATAAATTTAGTGTACCTTAGTATCTTATGGGGTGGGTATTATAACCGGGGGTAATGAATAAGATCAGTCTCTTTCTCTCCCTCTCTTTCTTTTTTTCTCTACGTATTGTAGTTCTTTACGTTTTTACGAATCGTCTTTTCTCCTTGAACAAATTAATTTGAGTTTTATTATCTTCATTTAAAGTTTGTGTTGTGTGAGCATCAAAGCTAAGTTTCATGTAAAGCTACAGAATGACTGTGCATTCAATAATCCGAAAGATGTCAATTTTAATCAATTAATTTTTTGTGTATTTTATGAAGCTTTGTATGTGCAGAGTGTTCCGTTCCATTTTCAAATTTATTACATTTACTTACGTCTTTAAAAGTTATTGAAAACATCAATTCCTTTAGTTAGATAATCATATTGATTGTGGCGTTTAAAATGGGCAAATGTTTAGCCTGGATTGCATAGATTTGGTTGACATTTAAGTTTGGCATTTATATACGCTGCACCATAAGCTAGATAATAAGTTTGTTAACTCGTTAGCTATTTGGAGAGGAAAGTTGCAGAAAGGTTCGGTGTGTTATGAGTATGACAAAATGAAACCAGAATTCAATATAAATCACAGTACACGAAAATCTAACTTTTCCTGGCAATTGCTGACAATTTGTTTGTCGTGTCATCTACTACACTTAGTTTTTCTTCCATTCTATAAAATTTCAAATGATTTTAATTCATCTGCTCTACCTCTACAAGCCTATAACATGTAAAAAATATAAATGTGGATAAGCCAGCAGCTTGTGATAAGTCGCTTTCAATTACAACAAATTTCCACGTTTAGTTTCTACATAATCGTTGCAGGCATGTGCAGCATAAAAGCACACTGAACTGAATAATAAAACTATCCTTTTTTTTTACTTTTAATTTTAACACAATAGTGATGTGGCATGGTAAGCAAAGCTTCATTATTACCTTGTTTCATTGTTGCTTATTAGTTTTACTACTGCTGTATATGTTTTAGTTGGAAATGTGTTGTAAGAAAAGGTGTGGCCAGTGCAGTTTGTGTGTGTGTGTGTGTTTAAAGTGAAAATTCACGCATCATAAGAGTTGTGTACAATCCAGTTATTGGCTGTATAATAACATATTTTGTTGTTGGATTGTCTTTGCGTTAACGCAAGGAGCACATTTTACTGGCATATTACCGATACGTGTCGACATGATAAACAAGTTTCCATTTATCTTTTTACGTTAAGCGTTCGATCAACAGTATTGTCTGTCTGTCTGTCTGTCTTTGCGTTTTTCTATCTATTTGTATGTCCGCTCATAGAGTGGATTTCACCTTGCAATTGGAATTGGAAAAAGAAACATTTGTTGCATAAAGCGGGACACACCATATTGTATTTTGAATGCTTGTAAGTAATTAAGCAACTTTATGATCTTTACATGGTAGTTGCTTTAAAGATCTTAAGGCGGTTCCTGTAATGTTAGGAAAATGTGAAGTAATAATAATTAAAATTAAATGATATAACCTCGTGATAGTTCAAGCCATCATCTACCTCGATACAATAACCAATGTCTCAGTTGGTAGCTTGGAGATTAAACGAGGGGAATTATGTTTGAAAACAGTTCCTAAGCTATTTAATAGCAAAGTTATTTCTCAATCGCGCGTCAAAGCTTAGGTTCTAAACAACTCTCATCAGTCCGGTGCTTCTTCATTAATGCCAAAACAAAGCAAAGATGTTTTGGGAAACTTTTGACAAAAAATTCTTCGCAAAGTTGTTTGGTTATCTACGCTTTGGCGATAAATTTCTGTTTAGAATAAAGAAGAATGAAACTTGTCTGATTGTTGTTGCATAAAGCATCAATGTTGCATGCATCAAGTCATGTCCGTGCTACGGATGAATATGAAATTGAAGAAGAAATTGGCCAAAATCGGTCCAACGGCTTGCTCATAATTGGACAAAAACCTATGAAACTCGTATAATATTCGAATGTTGCATAGACCAAGTCATGCATGTGCCAGAGATAAAAAAAGTGTGTCAGTCCATCTGTCGTGGAATTGATCAAAATCGGTCCTTCAGCGCGCCTGTAGTGCCATAAAAATTTATGATACTTGTGTTGCATGAGGTCTACGTTGATATTGATAAAGTCTTCCATATAAAGCTCCAACTCCAACAGACCAAGGCATGCCTATGCTAGGGATAAAAAGGAAAGAAAAATTTTTAAAATGTCAGTCCGCCTGTCTTGGGATAAGCCAAATTCAGTTCAACGGCACGATCAAATTTTTTTATTGAAAATTTTCTGTATTACTTATAAACTAAATTAGAATTATATATTATATTATAGTCCTCATCAAGTATAGACATGTCAAGATCAACTCAGACTTTCTCGCTGCTCAAATCTATACATCTATACTGTGTGGGTATGTAATGCTTCCTTTTATTGATTGAAGTAAAAAAAAAGGAAGGAAGAAAGGATATACTAAGTATTCTCCCTATTATAATATGCAGAATATAAAAAGATTCAACACCAATAAAACATTGACAACCCGAACTATCGTAAAAATCTTAATAACCACAAAAGTATTGTTTTAGGAGGAAAAAATAAAACAAAATATTTTGATTGAACACGTCCGTTTGTCGTAGACATAAGACGTGTAAAGCATAATAAGAATCACGAAAAAAAACATATGAAAAAGTGAACAGCAACAACAACAGCTACAATTTAATAATAATAATGATAATAAAAAAAGAATAAAATAAACACGAAATGAACATTACTTTCTAATAAAAAAAAGAAAGAAAGAAATTGATATCTAACGAAAGAAATGGAAAATACAGGGTGTATCATTTAACGTAATTGAAGAGATTTTGAACAATCAGTTTGGTGGGTAGGAAAGCTTCTTCTACAATGACACAGAATTCTTCAATAATTTGTAGTATGAAATTTGTTTAATGGAACACCCTGTATATATAGAGAGATACACCTAGGTAATAATATTAAATGTCGTGTGGTCAAAGACAGCTTAAATAAATAACTGTTGTTGTTTCTTTTTGGTTTAGTTACACAATTTTGAAGGATTAACTAAATATGATTAAGAATGTAGACAATAAACTTAGTTTTATGAGTTGAATGTGTTTATTATTCCAACAATAATAATAATAATAATAACAACAACAACAAAAACAATCATAACATATATCATATCTCTCCGGTTGTATAAAACTTAAAAGAAAAGAATGAAAATATTCAATCAAGAAACCATAAATTTGCGGTTAATTAATAAACACTCGTTAAAAATATTGTTTATAGAATATTTTTATAGATAAACAAATATATAAACACGTAATGTAAATAAATCTACGAAAAGATGATTGAAATATTATTTTGGTGGGTAAAGAGGAATAAAAATAAAAATGTTAAGCTTATGGATGAAAATACAATACGGAGACTACCTAACGCAAAAAATCGTATAACTAAAAAGGTTTTCACATGAACGTATGTATATAGGAAATTAGATTGTCTAAAGAACATTCAAATTTTAGATAATCGTTGATGAGAGTATATTATGATCGGTTTATATTGAATTTTTTGTTGAGAAATTTCTTTAAATTCTCCTTCAATTTTTTATCATGTTTCAGACTTCTTTAATATTAATTATCAACATAACTTCAAATCTGAATAGTTGTGTCATTAATTTTTATAGTTTTTGTTTTGATTGCTATGAAATTAGTCAATGTCAACAAAAGTGTCAAGTATTGATAAATTTACAATGCGACAGGTTAAAAGAAAAATTGTTCAATATTTTTCAAAATCATGTTATTTTAGAAAAACCAAAATAAAATATACTTATAAAGATAAATACGATTTATAGGTTGACTTTTTTTAAGATCATTCAACAGAAATAATTTATAATGCTGTCCGCAAAAGATACTAAGGTATACTAAGTGTGTCAATCCATTTTATACCAGAAGAAAGCCTCAAAGATCCTACAAAGTATATATATTATCGATCAGCATCATAACTGAGTCCATTTAGACATGTACGTACGTATGTAAGTCCGTCTATTGTTGGCACTGTCACTGCCACAAATTTTGAGAAATTAAGCATGGCAAAAAATGGGCATGATCGGATAACTGATACGCCTACAATCAGCAAAAATCTATTTATTTACCACAAAAATTGACCTATGAACTTGAAATATGGTATGGCTTATTTAAAATGAGTACATTCATAGATTTGCCAAAAAATGGGCATTGCCGGATAACAAACAAATTATGCCATCCATTGATTGGCCCACAATTTATATGCAGTGTAAAACTCAATTTAGCAGATAATATATAATATGAGGGCATAATCACCTACTTACCACGCCTACTATTTGTATGTAAATATTGAGGGTACTTAGGGGCCAAAGCTAAATTTAGCTTTCTTACTTGCTTTATATGTATTTTGCTTAGACTAAATCCTGGTTAGTTTCTACTTTTACAAAATGAGAGAGCATTATATAACTGTTACATAAAAATTTATAGATTGAGGGCGTGGTTGCTAATATTATTAGAAATATTTCTCAATTCCTTAAATTTGCCTTAAAATGCTAACCTTCTCTGATATCCATCTATTATTAAGAAGGGATAAGTAAGCTGCTCTTGTTACGAATTTGTTAAACTGGATATATATAATTGAGTTATTATATATGTAAAGTATAAGTGTATCTATACCATATATGAGGGGGTGGGTATAAGTGATTTTTCTCCTCTATGTTAGCTGTCACAGTATTTGGCATTTCCGTTTAGATGATAAGTGGAAAATTGTTTGAATTGAACCGCAACTACAACATTAGAAAACATTAAAATGTTGTTTGTGTCTATTATTGGTTAGCTTTGGAGTGATTTTGAAATTTATATATTGTTTGAAATATTTTATTTTATAAATAAACTTTTATAATAATCATTAATCAGTTTGCCTAATAAATAATTTCCATAAAGAGAGAATCTTTAAATAAAATAAACAAAATATTTAACACAATGTATGTTGCACACATACAATCTGTCACTATGTTAACTGTCAATTTTGAATATTCGCTTTTACATAATCAAAGAGATATAGCGAGCATTACATATATATATATATGCATATATAATACATTTACATATAATTAACATTAAATTGAGGTTATCATTAGCACTTCGGATTTCTTTTTGCTCTTTCAATTATTTGAATGGCTGTTGATGTTTACGTTTAGTCACACCCATCAACTAGGTGTTGACAACATGTCAGCCTGTCAGTGTGTGTTATAGAAATGTTTTGAAATCAATTCTCATTAAATAAAGATGTGCTGAATAATTATAATAACAACCCAAAAAACAAAAACCAAAAAAAAAAAAGGTTTTCGAAAAATTCTTTTACATTTCAAAGAATATTTTAAGTGGTTGCCTTCTACTTTAGTTCAATAATAATATTTATAACAATTTATTTGTTAAAAAAAAATATTGATTTTATATTAAGTACTTCAAGGCACAAATTCCTTTTATAACTTCCACATAAAATGGGGGATATACTAAGTTTGCTATTTCGATTGCAACTATAAAGTAGTTATATAAATTCTTAATCAGCATCAAAAACTGAGTCAATCTGGACATGTATGTCCTTGTGACTGTCTGTTGTTGGAATTCTCACGGTCATAAATTTTGAGTTATTGAGCTGTAATCTATCGATGTGCCAAAAATGGGCATGATCGGATAAAAGCAACGTCCACAATTTACAAAAAACTTTACACCAAGTAAAACTGGACAAGTAATACATACACTATTAGAAGGCATAATCATATATCTGCCACATATAAATGTTATATAAGAATTGGCCTAAGTAAAATTTAGTTTTTTACTTGTTTAAGTTATGTTTGTCATACATTCACGCCCCTTTTCGATTGACGGGCTCATTAAGAATAAATGTACCATTTATCAAACTTATTCTTTTATTTTGAGGCTGTGATAAACTTTTTACAATTAGGGGCAGCGGCACTTGACTTTTAAATAAATATTTATTTTTTTTTTCTATTCTCACTTACAATTCAAGCTTTATATAGTAATGATAGAAATATATAAATGGATGATTTCGTTGATTGCGTCACAATTTAATTAAAAATTCATAAAAATTCAATTGTTTTCAAATAAATTTTCTTATCACCACATTATCTTAAGTGATGTTAATTTACGTAAGATGACACAGTAGCAAATGACAACTAAGATAAAAAAAATTGAAAAAATTTTGCTATAAATACGAAGAAATCCAACAAAGACTTATTCAAAAATAAAATGTTGCGCTTCTTTGTAATTATCGCCCTATTGGGTATCGCTTCGGCTAGAATTTTACGCTCCAATGAAACCAAAACATTGGGACGTATTGTTAATGGAATAGCTACTAATATATGGAATCATCCATATCAGGTATCCTTGCAGAGACAAATTACCGGTAGACATTTATGTGGGGGCAGTATTATTAATCAAGATATCATAGTAACGGCTGCTCATTGTTTGGTAAATGAAAAAATCGAAAATTTACAAGTACGTTTGGGTTCAACTTGCTACAAGAAGGGCGGTACAGTTGTTAAGGTTGAGGCCTTTAAAATACATGAAGACTACAACGATGATACCAATAAGAATGATATAGCGGTACTAAAATTGGCAAAGCCTGTAATGCAATCGAGAAGCATTCGCTATATTAAAATGGCGGAACGGTCGCCCATAACCGGTACTCCAGCTGTAATTACTGGTTGGGGTACTACTTGCTATTTGTATTGCCCTTATTCAAACAACTTAATGAAAGTGGAAGTTTCTTTCCTGAACCAAAAAGAATGTGCTTCAAAGAATTATTTGTATGATGATCGCATTCTTGATGGTATGGTTTGTACTTATACCGAAGGCAAGGATAGTTGTAATGGTGATTCTGGCGGCCCCCTAGTAGCTGGTGGTAAGTTAGTTGGTGTGGTTTCTTGGGGACAAGGTTGTGCTAAGAAAGGCTACCCGGCTGTCTACTCTGATATAGCATACTTCCATAATTGGATACTCCAAGCTATTAAACAAATAAATAAATAAAATTTTATTATCGGTATACAAATAAAAAGCACTGAATCAATTCAATTATATTGAAATATAAAAATTATTGTTTTTGGGGAAAGTTAGAGTGGACCTAATTTGACTGAATCGACTGTATTTGTTTATTTATGGTATGGTAATTATGACTTTGACTGCTAAGCAGGAGGTAAACTTGGAGACTTGCAGTAGTGTTGTTCAAAAAATGTCTACATGAAGGCAAACAATCCATTAGTAAAACTAATGAAACATTTGTTGAAACTTGAAAAAAATAAAAAAAATACTCACACTAACCCGTCATTATGGTCAGTTTGTTCCATATCCACAAAAAGAAAAAACAAGTAAGGAAACTAAATTTGGTTTAGGCCAAATCTTAAATACCCTCCTAATCTGCAACTACGCTCTCTAATAGTGTATGCATTACATTTCAGCTTGCTAGTGAAGTTTTTCGCTGAGTATGGTTCTTTGTTAATTGTAGGCGTGCATTCTATCCGACCACGCCAATTTTCTAAACATCGATGGTTAGGTACCGAATTCCAAGTTCCTAAATCAATGTTGGTAGCGGATATATAAGTTTTTATTAATTGTGGGCGTAGCTTTTAACCGATTTAGCTTAATATAAATACCAATCAACTTACAGAAACTATTTAGAAGCGCCTCTGCAAAGTTTCATATCAATATTTCAAAATTTACGCCCGTGAGAATACCAATAACAGACAGACTTACGGACACATGGACATACATGTTTAGATCGACTCAGGGTGTCTGGTGCCTCCTTCTGGGTTTTGAAAGCGGATGGACAAACTTAGTATACCCCCCATCTTATGTGGAGGATATAAAAATGTCAAAACAAAAAAGAAAGAAACGAAAAAATAAACAATGCTAAGCAGAAATCCATTAAAAGCTTATAAATAAAAGTAATTCTTGGAAAAAATTTCCGAATTTGTTACTATTGCTTCACCGTCTTCTTGTTCTAGCAGAGTGGAGTGGAGTGAAGTGAAGTTTTTGTGGTAGCCTTTTTGGATAACCTTTCTGAAAAGGTGTTAATCAAATAAACGAAAGATTTTTTTTTTTTATTGTAAATCGTGGTGGTGTTGAAAGTAAAATTAATATTTGTATTTACTAATGTATTATATGCTTAATGAATTCGCTGATGGCATATCCACTTCCTCCTTTTGCTATTCATCTGATAATCAATTTTCATCAAAAGACACGAAATCATTTAATATGATGAGATGGAGGAAACCTTTATTAAGCAAAAATCAATGCAATGATGTTCTTCCATAATACATTATTCTCAGTTTCTTTGCCTATTAATTAACTGAGCCCAATTGGGGTTAATAATGTAAAGATTTAAAGGAAGAAAAGTAAAAGGTTGAAATCCTTTTTTCCAGTTGGTTTCTCCCACAATATATTGTAAAAATACATTTTCGTGGTTAATTATTTTTGATAATGTGTTTATCCAAAATTCTATAGGTTTCAGATTTCATACATTGATCAGCTAAGTTAGGTTTTATCATCATAATCGTTATTGGCCGATTACAATCTATGTAGGTCTTTGGCCTGTTGCAAAAGAAAACGCCACATGCTTCGGTTTTAGGCGACCCTTCTTCTGTTTTGTGCACCAATTGTTTGCAGGACTTGGTCCCTCCATCGAAGTTTCGGTGTGCCTTTTGTGCAATGTTTTTTTTCGTTCTCAGTCGAACACCATGCTACATCGATAATCGTTCAATCTTTTTATGATGGACCATATCAATGTCAGCGTAAATCTTAAGATTCATTCTGATTCGGAACTCATCTCCTACGAGGTCAGTGCCAAAGATAATTCGAAGAATTTTTCTCTCAAATTCACCTGAAACAGCCTCATCATTTTGTGTTAGTGTCCATGCTTTAGCGCCTTAAAGAAGCAGGGGGCCATGAGGGTCTTATAGAATGTAAGTTGTATCGCACGAGAGGGGCACTGCTAGCTTTTATTTGCCTTCAGTTAATCTTACGTTATGATTTAAATATTTAATATTTTATGTGAAATTCTTCAGGGCATTCCCTAGCGAAGGGTATCGAATATTTGTCTTAAGCTTTACTCACTTGACTTTTATTTATTTCCTTTCTTACATTTTGTGCTAAAAAATAATTGAACATAAAAATGTCATTAAAAAATTTTCTTTCCAAGAAGGAGAGAAAACAAAAAACTGTTTTCATCTTAACAATATATACAAATTGAATTGAAAAAGGGTGGGTGGAAGGTAGTGTGAATCCTTTTTTTCTTTTTTGGTTGGTATATGGCTCCTTAACCAAAACAAAATTAAGTGGTCCGTTAGCTGGAAATAAAGAAAAAATTTCATTTTATTTTATATTCAAATAACCTGAGGGGAGTCATTTATTTTATTTAATTTTCATACCCTACATCACTTGTGGTAGAGGGTACAATAAAATCTCGTATAAACTAAGAAATTCACAAACCGGTAAAGAGACAATATAATATTCGTCTATCCGTCCACTGTCTAAATTATTGAAGAAAAACATAACTTATATTAAATCGCAGTCTTATATTAAAAGTATTAAAGCGTATTAAAAGTAGATTCCATTGGGCCTACATTTAGGACCTTTTCTCCATATTTGAAATAAATTTCTATAAGAAGACAACTCGCGTATCTTTATTGTTTTGAACAAAAGTGGTGAAGTGACGTATAATTGGTGGACCCAATAGGACTATTTTTAAAACCCTCTCCTTCATTGATCAATAATTTCTTTCTTAAATTTTAGATTTCTAAATTTGGAACGAAGTGAAACAAGAGGTGAAAAACCTGATACAAACGAACGAATTATGTAACAATTGAAACAATGGTAAGCGCTGTAAGATATTAATAAGTCGTACTCGACTAAGTACATTTTTTTCACTTCTTTCATTTTATTTTGTTTTGTTGTTTCGAATGGTTTAAATTGTAGCTGATGCCGGTACCATAAATCCCACAAATTGAAATTATTTCCTACCAGAAATAAATTTCATTTTATTTGGTGGCCATTATAACATTAACATTTAATGTTTGTTAGCCAGGCTAAGCGACAAAAAATATGTTTCACATTTTGCTTTAATGGCTATTTAAATGGCCCAAACATGTTTTAATAATGTTTGGCATTTGCTATAAATTTCATTTACATAGCAATTGCAAGTAAACTCATTAGATATTCTGCACTCTACATATGCAGTAAAAGCAACATTGCAAGAAAATTAACAAATAACCAATTGGGAATAAAAGTAAGAAGAGAAGGAAAGTGAAAAATACTTATTAGTTAATACGAGTAATTAAAAATTAAAAAAATTTATATAATATTAAGTCTAAGTAAATTATTTTATAAATTACTTTGTCGAAAACTGTTAAAAAAGTAATAAGAATCGAGTAGTAATGGAATCAGATGCAATTACGTAAATACTGATATATTATAGATTCTAATAATAATAATAGAATAGAGTACAATTAAGTACCATAAAGTACAACATAAGTACAACGTATGGGTATATCTACTAAGCCATTGGATCTTTATTAAAAATCTCACCTCAATCTTCAGATTAATATACTTTAAGTAAGTAGGCTGCTTCTTTAAAGTTCCGATAATAGGAAGAACTGCCGCCTTAAACTACAAATTTTGATCTAAATTTAAGTCCTTTTATTTTAGAATTTGAATTCAAGCGTTTAAAGATTTCTTCAACTTTTCATTTAAGAGTGGGATCGCTTTATGAAATTTATTTTTTATTTTTTTTATTTCACAAATCGACTTAAATTGACAAAAAAAAAATTTCCATTATCGTTGTTGTTGTACATATTTCTTAATGTGTTGTATCTGGTGTTAATGTTATAATTATGATAATTTCTTGAAAGCTGTTTGGAAAGCAACAGAGTATTAAGGAGTTGGTAGTATGTACCAGAAAAGCTATAAATGTTCATTGATTCAAGTTACAATACATTATATATAAAAGAGAATATATTTAAAGTTATTTTTTAATCGCTACAGATTGTTGTTTAAAACAATAATTGACATTTGCTGCCAGTGATGGTATCATCCATTAGTTTTAACAATGATACGGCATGACATGATTGCATCGATAATATCTTTCATTTCAAAAATATTTAACTACACTGGTTACTAATTTTTTACACTAATACGTAAGAGTGTAAGAGTTGTGTGAGAGTTTCGCAATCTTTGATTCATGTTTATGCATCGTCTCTTCTGATGAGTCTGTTCATCATACGCACAACACGCGACAAATTTATCAGATATCTAGAGATTCGCTTTTATCGCAGCTTTCTTGGTAAGTTGGTGTAGATGTAAATGTATAAGTGTGGAATAATGAAATAATTACAATTGATTATTCATTTAAAAATCTTAAGGAAGCAATCGATTGATTGCATTTAAAGAGAATTTGAAATCGCGTGTGAAGTAATCATCTCCAGTAGTTAGACACATAAAGGCATGATCACTAAAGGCGGGGTTATGCTTACTCTATATATAAAATGTGACTTTTAAGTTTCTAATTTCATTTATTAGCAACAATCCTTTATTGTGGGCTACTTAGTATTTGGTTTGTTTTAAAACTGTTATCAAAGTATTCTAAAGATATCCAAGATATGTGCCGCGCTAGGCTGTGCAGTGCTGTTTGAGTTGAATTTACACCTTTTCTTGTTAAGGTTTTTAAAAAGCTGATAATTTCTATTTAATGTTTCTACTTAAAAGCCGCCAAACGCATAAAAATCTTATACATGTAACCATGTGATGTGATGAGTTGAGAAGTCTTTGGCTTTTAATTTTATAGTTTTTTTTTAATTTATTTTTTTTTTTTCATTTTTGAATACCTACATAAATCGCTTGGTTAGGGGCAAGCAAATTCTGCAAACTTAAAAATGCCTCCACTTTAATGTTATTGCATTAAAAGAATAAAAAAAAAACTCTGTCACAGTCTTTAGAAACATTAGTCTTGGCATACAAAACACGACACTACTCCTTACCTGGTTTTGTCATTTTCTTATAGTAGTAGAGTGTGTAGTAATGGTTGTCATACCAAATACTATTACGATTGCTGCAGCAGTTGTTGTTGTTCCTGTTGTTATTGTTGTAGTTTTCTTCATCTGTATACTGGCGTTTGCAGTGCATAAATTTTGTGGAATTTTCGTTATAAAAATTTACATAAACATGTTTTTCAACTTTGCTTACAATCGCTTTTATCTCAACGATGCGTTTTTTATTTTGATATTGCTTTTATACCTTATCTACCTATTCGTTTTTTTCCTTTTTTTTTTTTCTTTCTTTCCAACTTGTAAAATTTATTGATCTTAGTTTTTTTTTTAAATTTTTTAATTTTTTTTATTTGGTTTTGTTTTGCATATAAACGCGGTTTATATGATGCCATGTACACATGTTAAAGTGTTTTGTTGCTGGAAACGTTTTTATACGATTTCTTTGTATGCTGTTAAAAGCAATTGAGGATCAGTAAGAGTTTTGATGGTTTTTCAAAATCTTTGCATCAGTGATCAGTGAAGATATTAAATTGGTTGTTATTAGAAGGCTAGATCAGATAGGTTAGATAGAGAAAGTTTTATGCATTTAGTTGGATCAAATTCTAAAGTTTGGCTTAATCTACTGTCATATCTTTACACTTCATTGGCTAGATTGATTCTGAGAGAATATTTGTGACATGTTTACACACATGTTAGTTCTTTTAGCCAGAAGGAGACGTCAAAGAACCTACAAAGTATTATTATTCTAGATTAGCATCAAAAACTGAGCCGATTTGCCGACACATACTTCCCAACGTCCACCTGTTGTTGGCATTCGCACTATGGTAAATATTGACATAGGGAGATCAATTTTTTTACAGACACTTTTCTATTTTCTCTAATAAATTGGGTAAAATCAATTAAGAGCCACGCCCCCTTGTCGATAAAAAAAACTGCTTATCTGCTAGAAAAAACGAGCTATGAAATTTAAATTTAGTGTACATATATATAATTACTCTGTTCAACGATGTACAAAAAATGGGCGTGGTCGGATAACAGAAACGACCACAATGCATAAAATTCCTGTTGAAGTAAAAAACTTAACTTGCAACTTGTTCCATAATACACTTTTATAGAGCGTTATTAGCTACCTCGCCCTCTGTTGGTCAATATGAAAAGTATACTATCCCCTCTCGTAAATTTTTAGATAATGAAGTAAAATTTCTATTAAGAGACAGGCCTACCATAAGCAAGAATCTATTATTCTTAAAAAATACAGCTGTAAAGTTAAGTTTTTTGTTCATTTATTCAGAAATAACCCTGAATGGGCGTGGTTATATAACAGATATGCTCACAATTTACAAAAAAAAACTAAATTTTACGCCGAATTCGATTTTTTAAATAATACGTAGCACATAACCCTCTATAGAAAGTATACATGCCACGCCCAATTTTTTTTACTTAGAAATGAACAGCATTTAACATTTAACTTAAGCTGAATTAATTTTTTTTTTATTATTTTACTTGTTTACTATTTTTTCGTTAAACTTCCTTTATGCGTAATTTAACGTAGAAGTTAATTCACACAGTGTTGATATGCAAAGAAACGAATAAAAAAGAAACATAAAAACTCAAGTCTGCATGCTTTAGATATATAATAAGATCTGATACAATATAAAAACATATAGATGACACATTGGGTCATTGGTGTAGCTTTTGTGGAGCATTCAAGGGAACACTGCAGAAATTCCATTGAGGCAATTATGCGAATCTCTGAAATACTTGGCATGTTTTTGTATCAACCCAACCTAGAATATATACAGAAATGATATATTCACACACACACACATATATATATATATACACGCTGTGATAACCGATCTATTTTTGGGCTATAAATTATTTCACAAACTTCAACAGTAGAAATGTAGTGTTTCAGGGCTCATCTTAAGCAAACGCAAACAAATTGAAAATTGATTTGGTTTTAAGAAAATAAAGTAATAAATATATATTATATAGAGGGAGAAGTTTTGTGGTGGTTTCATTAAGCTTGGGGAAAGACTATAATTTTGTTCTTAACAAGTAAACAAAAAAGCGATCTTTAGGTTGAATTAGGTTTTCCCTGCAACTGTGTGCGTTGGGTGTTAATAATGATTTTTATAACTGGGCAGATGAATTTTAGGATGAATTTTCTTTTGTTTATATGTGTATATTTTTTTTTATATATATTATTTTTTAAAAATATTTTCTATATTTCTTTAATATTTTTTATTTAATGTTTTACAAAATATTTGTATATTTTTTCAAATTTTTTAATTAAATATTCAGGAGGTGTCTCCTATAAATGCACGGCATCGTGCCGATCTTAACATTTTAAAAACGATCTTAACGATTAAAAAACATTTTCCAAAAACAATCCGTCACACTATCACTTCCATTTTTTATTAGTTTTAAGTTAGTATCGGTTATTTTAAAACTACAAGAACGTTTAAGAATGGAAGAGTTTTACAGACGAACAAACGTTTTAATACAAGAAACATACTTTTAATTTCTATGATGATGGTGTTAAGTATGTACGTGCGTGTGTTTGTGTGCAAAATACGTTTTAATGATAAAGCTTGAGGCTGTTATAGATTTCTAGCAATATATTGTGAAAATTATAGCCTAAAAAACGAACACAATAATCGCCGAAAATTCATGCATTTTGCCGGAGGTTATAACAGAAAAAGACAATTTTAAGAACATTCTTCTCTAAGAGTTTTTCTACAATATACACATATAAACGTATAATTTGCAATAGATTGGAAATATTGTTAATGTACTGATAATTTGTGTGTGTGTGTGTGTGTGTGTTTGTGCATCTGATCCTCTTGTCATTGTATACATTTGTACATCCGGCATGTGACACTTTCACTCGTTAGTGTAATTAATTTTAAACACTCTTGCAACACTTCAACAACAAAATACTCTGTTTTCTTGTTCTTCTTCTACAATATTATGGTGAATTTGAAAACCAAAAAAAAAAAAAAAAAAATTTCGAAACACGAAAAAAAAAAAAAAAGAAATATTTTAAAAGAGGTATAGAAAGCACCCTGAACGAATTGTGAACGTGTGTCTCAATTACAAACGGTGTAAATTGTCCTCACACACCCTCCACACCTCACAAATAATAATAATAATAAAAAACACACCAAAAATCAGCAAAACAACAGAACAGCAGCTTCCCGTCACTGTGTTTAGGTGTGTCTGTGTGTATGTTGTTTGGATGAGTTTGATGTTATAACACCCCCCACGGTGAGTTAATTTATCTGATGCGGTTATAAATTTTGCTCATTCACTTCACTCACACTTCTCACTTCACTTACACTACACTACACTGGTGCAGGAACATTATGCACAGCATCTTCTTATTGTTTGTTGTGGCTAAAGTGGGTGTGGTGAGGCGTTTTAAGTAAAATAAACATACGCACTCTTGCAATTATATACAGAAGAAAAAAAAAAATAACAACAACAATAACAAATACAGCCAATATATGGAATTAATGGATGTTAGAGCGTAACTACAAATATTGTTTAAATGTGTGGGTGTGTATGTATGTGTGTCAGTGATTTGGCCGGCGGCTGTGAAGCTTATATTTAGTTGTATGTTGGATATTTTGCTACATAGATAGGCACGTGCTACCGCATCGTCATCATTATTGTTATTATTGTTATTATACGTTTGCATGCGTCGTCATGTACCTTTAATAAATACATGTGTAGTGGCTAGGTTTCCAATGCTCGGTCATTTGCTTCTTTTTCTTCTTCTTTTTACTCAAACCTCTTTCATATTCTATATATGTTCAATAAAGGTTAGGTTAGTTATATCCCCCTTGCTTATTAGATTTTTTTTTTAAACAAATCTTACTAAGCGTTACAAATGTTAGAAAGTCGACGAAACAAAAAACAAAAATATGTTTGGTAATAAGTATTGTTTCCTGTTAAAGATTTATTCGATATATTTCAAAAAGTTATTATTAGAAGAATGGATGAAAAAGTGTAGAACCCTTTTCTGAGCAGCACCAAACGGAAACTTTGCGGTAAAAAATGTGTACTATGCGACCGGGTTTGGTGAAATATTATAGATAACAACAGCCTGTCATATAAAAGATGGGACCTAGCTCTATTCTTGCTTATGTCGACTTACTAAAACATACACCCCTAGCAAAACTATCTATAGGTTTTATTTCACGGGATTTGGTTTGTATTAACATGCAATTTTCTCTAGGTAGGTACTTAGGAAGACTATGAAGCGTATGACTTTTTGCATCTACTTAACTTTGTCTAAAATATATGATGCCATCTTTTTATCATAAATCCTCTCATTTGCGTAAAATTTGCTAAAGTGAAATTATTAACTTTGAATCGTTGCTAGTGATTCTATTTCTTCTTCATAATCTGGGTGTGGTGGGGAGTTTCCATGTAGGTATTTTCTTTACTTTCCGTAGCCAACTAGCTAACCAGCACTTAACATCCGCGCACTTCCTATTTTTTTTAAAGTTTAATATCTGGATTAATTTGACAAGGTCAGTTTTTCTTTGGGATTGCCTCCTCTTGATTTTGTTAAAAACATGTACCTTTCTTCCTTCCTTATCAATCTTTTTCGTTTGAGAATTAGTGGATTTTTTAAATAAATTCGTCTCATTTCATCTACCACGATTTCTATCTAGCTACAAAATTTCCTGCATCATCAAACAAACCTGTTCTTTTTTAATCATTTTACGTCGATTCATAAAAGAAAAGTGATTCTGAAACGTTTTTGGTTTTTCCAACTGTCCATCCTTTTGTCCGTTTATTTATATTAATATTAAAGATCGTCCTGCACCCGCCCCTTTTTTACGCATTTTGCGTCAATTAATAAAAGAATCGATTTTGCCATCTGTCCGTCTGTCCATCCCTTTGTCTGTATATTTACAATCCTTTACGCATAACTTTACGGTGTGATCATTATTAATTTTACCCTTATTTTTATAAACCGCATGAAGTGTGGAATTCAATTTTTGATTCCATTTACTCATCTAACTGCAGTTGGCCTTTTTACAAGGGTAAACAAATAAAAGCTATTTAGATCTATTATCACAAGTAACTTATAAGTAATATTATCTTAGAAACACCATCAGCACAAGCAACAGCATCATCCCTTCTTTTTTTTTTTTTTGTCACGCTATCATTATCATTCACTTATTTATTATACTTAATCATGAAAATTAAATTTTCTAGACTTTGGAGGCTTATCAGAGGTTTTGTTGGCTGCATGTGTTGTTGTATTATGAGAAAATCAGATAATCATCCCGGTAAAGATTTCATATTGAATTGTAACATTAGTGAGACTGGTAGACAAACTAGATTACTTAACAAACGTACGTATTGACACAATAAACACAACAATAGGGAGAGAGAGAGAAAGAGGAGAGGTATCTGTAGAAAAACTTTTATAATTGCAGGATATTTGTACAGGTTGCGAAAACTAAATATTAGTAAATCTGTTAAATTATATCTGTGTCATGAAAGAGGAAAACAGTGTGCGTTACATATTCACAAGCTTTCATTGAAAAGATAAAGAATAAAAAAATATATAAAAATAATAAATAAAAAAAAAAAAAACAAATTAAAAATAAATATATTTAGAGCATTGGGGGATTTTTTCATTGCCTTAGTGTTTTTTTTTATGGAATTGCTGAAATTTTCTTTTTCTCTCTATATATACTTTATTATTTTTTTAAAATTAATATAAATTATCGTGTCTCTTATATATGTTGTTACCATTTCACATCGTTTATTGCTTTTTGCTTATTGTTCAAGCTGTTTGAATTTGATAGAAATAAATACATTTGTCATTGAAAGAGAGAGAGAGAGATAGAGACTACCTATTGTCCTTTCCAATAGAACGTATACCATCATCCATCCATTCCTCAGCTATTTTTCCCAAATATAAAAATTTTATTTTAAATTTCTACACAAATCTTGGATGATACGCTGAGATGGTGGCACACTCTGAATAAGAGACTTTATATACATATCAATATATATGTGGAGGAAAACATTTCAATATTTATATTTATTACCATTTATAAGATCTTTTTTGTGTAAGCAAAGTCCTTCTTTTTTTTCATATTTATTGTACTACCTAACATTGTTGGTCATTGTTCATTTATCACTTTGGGCATATTGTTCAAATCGAGATTATCACACAAGCATCTTTTTTTGCACTTCACTGGGTAAACTCCCTTATTGCTGTTCTATATACTCGTATATTGTATAGAAAATGTACATAATATATATATCAATGCTTTATATTTTATTGGTAAGGTAAAGGACTTCTGCGTAGTAATGTAAGCAGAACTCAAATTTCATTCACTTTTTTTTCGGTTCAACATTCAACACAACATTTTTACAATTTTTTTTTTTTGGCTTAAGCAAAATCTTAAAACCTTGCATATGTACGTTCACTATGTGGGCGCGGCAGGTTCACTAAATGCGCCCTCTAAGTATACGTTTAGTATCAGATTTCAAGTCAGGTGAGATTTTTTGTTAATATTAGAGATGTTTGTCACTAAACCACTCCCATTTTCAGTACATCTATGAAGGATATAATTGTTAATATGTGTATTATATTTCAACTTTATCTATCAATTTTGTGGTAGATATATATATTTTTGCCTACTATGAACGTGTTTGTGTTTTTGTGACACATATATAGATTTTTAAGGCATGGAGGCGTGGCTTCTAACCGATTTTAACCAACTTGAATAGCGATCTACATACAGAAAAAATTTGTATAAAATTTTAGCATAATATTTCCAAGTTTACTATCGTGAGAGGCCAAACAGCAGACAGACACCCGGACATTCGGACACACATGTCTGGATAGACTCAGATTTTACTGATCGAGAATATATTCATTTAATACCGTCTCTCACTTCTGAGTGTCGCATATACACTGGGAATACCTTTGTATCCTGTGTGAAGGGTATAAAATGTATAAATCATAAATTGGCGGCCTAGCATTACCACATACAAATAAAAGGCGTGGCAAGTACCTAATTTTGTCGTCTAATATTATATGTCTTATATGTCCATCTTAAATTTCATTTTTTATTTTCATATTATTTTTTTATATGATAAATAAGGATATATCTGTTATGCGACGACTCCCACTTTTGATAAATCGATAAATATAAGTGTATATAACAAATATTTTTATCATAGATCGGATAGAAAGATTGAATTTGAAGAATTTTTTCAAAAATTCAATCTACAGTCTCCATTAAGGCAGACTGATGCATACCTAGGCCGCCAACGCTAATGTACATACGTGCACATACTAAATCTAATTTCTCAAAACATCTACGAATTATTGTCAATTTTCGTGTTAGTGAAGTGTTTTCGTATTCATCCATAAAATATTGCATTTATCATATCCTGCTGTGTTTGGGTTTTTAAAAAGCTACAATTTTGCTCTAATTAGAAAACATTTTGGAACATATTTTGGTTGTTGTTGTGGAAACCTTTTCGAAAACTCAGCATGAAGTTGACCAATGCTTCAATGGGTAGTTTGATTACAATGACCACAGCATCCACTACAACCACCATCACTATTTATCAACTCCAAAAAAAAAAAAAAGAACAAGGAAATGTTTCTAATCAAGATAGTCTTTTCAATGAGTTTATTGCTTCTACATATATAGGAAGGTCCTTCTGTCGCTTCAACCATAATCGGCTTAATAAAGTCATTGATGGTAAACATTTTCATTAGAAGTGTAATTGAAAAAACCACACACTCGCACAAACTTTTGTTATTTTCAACTATTTTTTTTTCTTTCATCTCTCTCTCTATTTCTCCCTTAATTGTTAAGAATATAATAAAACGAAAACACCTTTGATTCCTAATATATTACAGCGATAGTTTGGAGAGGTCAAGGTATCACAAATAATAAATAATTTCAAACTGACCATCATAGTTTTTGTTCTACAATCAGCATGAGGTAAAAATTCGTATTATATAGCAATGTATGAGCAAATGCGGAGAGACGTTACAGTTTTATTATTAAACGTTTTTGTATTTGTAATGCCATTATTAATTGAAGGATAGCAAATATTGGGAAAGTTTGGAAAATATTTTGACGGCTGCAAAAGATCAATTATACCTATTTTTCCTGCGGGATATATAAATCAAAGTAAAGGGATGTTGTCCGGAAAAGTGTGAAACTATTGAAAGTACGGGTACACTAGCTGCCACAATTAGGGAAACTGCATAAAAAAGATCAATTTTTTCAACATATTTATTTTGTATTTGATTTTATATTTTTTAACAAATAATGTCCGTATGTCCGCGTGATGGCCATATTCTCACTGTTGTAAGATTTATGTTCACAAAGTGTCGTAATTAGGGAAAAAGTAATGATCCTCTCGAAATATTCATTATGTGATTGTTATACCCTCCTCATGAGATAGGGGGTATATTAAGTTTGTCATTCCGTTTGCAAAATCCTGAAGGAAGCGTCAGCATAAAAAACTGAGTTGATTCAGATATATGTGCCCGTGTTGTTGTTGTTGTTATATTCCCATACAATCTAATTTACAATAAATATATATTAAAATTTGTAAATATAAAAACCAATGAAATGAAGCAAAGGGAGGGTGTAAAGTATAAAAAACTGTCAATTCTCTGAACACAAGCACCATCATCGTTGAGTTGTAAACATGTGAAGAAACAACAACAACACTATAATAATAGTGAAAATTTGTTGGAAAAATATATACAATTTATACAAAAGTATCCGATCCGATGATGTAAAATGACTCCAAATATTGTATATATGTAAACTATTGTGCCATTTAACCAAAGAAACAACCTGAAAAATAACCACACAGTCAATGAAAAAAGAATGATACGCCAATGAACGAACAATATATACAGTTATGCGTTCATAACTACAATAACAACAACATATGTGAGGGATACATTGTATGAAACATTACGAATATTAACACTATCGAGGATTGCATGATGTTGCTCATAAATGGGATGCACCCTCATCCAACAAACAAACACATATGCATGCATGCACGCATTGCAATATTGATGATAATGACAATCAGGTTGAAGCAAACATTTTTAGGTTATAGACAAGCCGTGAATGTCAAAACATGGAAAAACTTCAAATCGTTTGTCTGCCAACCACATGGTTCAGATTACCATTAGTTTTGAAACATAAACAAACACATCTGCAACAAATTATAATATTATAAAATTTTAACACCTACCAACTACATGTAGGGTTAGAGCATAAAAATTCCCCATGCTCGCATTATCTTCCATAAAAGGCGGTATAATTAGTTAAAGTAATGATTGGTAACATTCATGAGAACACATTCTATGAATTTTAAATTGATTCAGATTGAAAAACAGGCATTAAGAGATATGGTGCAATGATATGTGATACAGTCGTTAATTACGTTCTGACATACACACAGCAACTATGTGGATAAATGTCTTATTTAACAACTCAAAGGTCTTGCTGTTCCAATTTTTGTTACAAGCAAACATAAATTCTTTAATATTTTTTTTTAAACACATAGTTGAACAAACACCATAACAGTACTATGCAGTTGCATATGTTTGATTTTTGGGTTGTTCTGCTTGTAATGAGCTCATAAAACGTACACGAACATATGGAACTGAAATGTTTTGAAACTGGTGGTTATGACCCAATCTACCGCAGTTCTTTAAAATCCGCTTAACTAGACATAACCCTGCATGTATGTACCAATACTAATACTATAACGATTTACCATACAAGCAATAGATTTAATCACTCTGTGCATAAACAGATTTTGTAATTAGTTATTTAATGCTTATTATGCTAAGCAAACATTACGATTTGATATGAAAACATTTACATTTTACTTGTTTTTTAAATATATATGTTTGTGGTATACAGGCTGTGAATGTATGTAATGAAGATAAATATTTTCTTAGGGAAATATTATTGTAACCGTGTTGTTAATAAGGATGCTAACACGTAAGCAATAAGCAATGATGTGCACAAAAGTTGATTAAAGCCGATCATTTATTACCCTACACTACTTATTTGCACAAAATTATGCTAGAATTAATTTCTGTGTATTATTAAACAGGAGGAATTTTCAGATTCTAAAAATTATGCGATCGAGTCCAACTTTGTCACAGTCAATTGTTCAGCTAATTAACTCTTCTTCATTCAAATTTTGTCAAAAAATATTAAGAAATGCGATTTTTTTCCATATAAAGATTTATTTTATATGAAAGCGTTATATGGAAAGGGCCCTGAAAAAAGTATAATCGGGGTTAAATTTATCACTTACAATTATTAAGTCATGTAACTAAATTTCACTCAATATTATCAAAAAGTATCAAAAGAATTGCGATAAAAAGATTTCCATTATAATAGAGCTTTATATGGAAAGGGGTTCTAAAAATGGTGAAATTTCAATAATTTTTAGTAATTAACATCTATAAGTCAAGACACGCCTTGGTACAAAATTTTATCTTAATATCTTAAAAATTGTGGCCCAATTTACAAATGTACGTGTAAATACTAGACAGACATGTATGTTATGTGTTTATCGTCCAATACCCATCGTTGAGACATAGAGTGGACGTTTATTAGGGAATTGAGCGTCCCTGGGCGCCCCCCCCCGAAGGAGGTCCCAATTTTAGAACTTACATCATAGGCTATGTAGAGTTCACCCCTTGGTAACCAGGGTTTTCAACCATGCACTACCAGCGATTTTACAGCCCCCGCGATGCTCCCACAAGGGGGCCTACCCAAAAGTACGTACTGGCAAGAACCTTAGTTCTTGGGGCTCCAGTACCCCGCGGTACTAAACTTAGTCTTTGGTAGGACTGTCGACCCCTAGAGGTCTACCAGATTCAGGTAGCCTATTACCCACGGGCTGGTGTCCCGTTTGAATTTTATTTGCTACGATTTTTGTTTTGATACCTGGATCTTGTCCATGGTATCTATTTATAATTGGATCATTAGCATATTACTTTTGCCCCGTGATCCTTGGACGAAGCACCTATTCCGGTACTCCGTTTCAGGGCGGGGCCCAATACTAGACAGACAGACAGACCGACAAGCGGACATGATTAAATCGATTCAGACTTTGACTTGGTTATGTTTGTGAATAATAAGCAGATTTTTATATAGAGCTATAAAAGCTATATAATCAGTGTTGAAATAATTCAACAGAATAAGCTGCTGCTCCAGTGAAAACTTAGTATTGGTTTGAAAAAAGTATTCTACACGTAATATATTTAAAATATTATCATATAAATGAACAAATCAGGCAGTAAAGCGTGCAGGTATAAAAAAATTTTGGTTTGTTAAAATAAATGTTACACCAAATGGTGATCTGTGATGCCTGCTTCTGTTGTGTTATAAACGGATTCGCAAACTTAGTATCCACCCATCCTAAGTGATGGATATATAAAAAGTTTTTAGTCAGTTACCAGACGCATTTAATAATGCGTACATTAAAGTAATAATAATATATCGATGAAAAATTTATCCTTTTAGATAAACGTACACACATACATATGCAAAAAGTTTTTTTGGTTTTTGTTTTTGTTAATAGCATAAGTGTATACTTCCTACATCGACTTTTATGATGGATATCATTAGTCTTCCACGGTTTGTTAACTGGTAACACAGGCAGTTGGTATGGTGTGTACACTTCCATTCTTTACAAATGTGAGTTACATTTTTGGTAAATAAGTAAAAATGTTTGCCTGCCAGTAATCAGTTAAATTATAATTTCGTTTATCCGACAGTTAGTCATAGAATCACGAATTTAACAACTACTACAAAGCAGCAGCAGCAGCAACAACAACAACAACAACTATAACAAATCATTTGTATACTTTGACAAAGTTAGTCTCTAATGTTATATGCTATCCATCCATCCCTACCACCACTTTATTTCTAAACGCATAATGGAAAATCCATTATGTGGCTAAAGCCAACAACAGCATCAACATCAACATCATCATCAACATCAACATCAACTACATATTGATGTGGAATGTGAACGTGAAAAAGTTTTTATCGTTTTTTTGCATTTTCATAAACTTAATGAACAGAGTTTGGTATGGCAAATATATTTCTTGTTGCTATTGTTGTTGCTTTGTTGGCTTTTCGTCACATTATTAACATCAATTTCACTGTAAACACACTTTGTAACGCCCTCTTCCCTTGCCTTGCTTTTCTTCCCTCAACCATCACATAAGATGGGGGGAATATAAAATTTGTCATTCCATTTGCAACATCCAGAAGGAGGCGTCAGAGAATCTACAAATATATATTCTTGATCAACAATAAAAATATGTCCATAAGTCCGTATGTCTGTTTACTAGTAAGGGGGTTTAATTATTAAGTGCCACACTCACTATGTGTATATGAACATGGAGAGTATTTAAGATTTGACCTAAGCCAACGTTGAACTTGCTAAAAATGTATGTATTTTTCGTTTGCATATTGATGAGATATGGATAAAACAAATGGATGATTAGTCGGGGCGACAGTGTCATTTATTATAACTGTGTACATTCAGTTTGTAAAGAAAAGTTAATTAGTTTACAAATAAAACCGCGAAAGATGGTTTTGATGATGTACGAAAAAGTGAAAAAAGATTTCCGAGCAGGATGATATAAATTTTTTCATTGAATTTTTATTTTTAATTTATTTTCACCAACCATCTGAAACATTACACATTTTTGTTCTTTTATTGCTTTACTAACCAAGGCATCTGTCTATTGGAGTGTTAACACTTGGATTTTATATGTATTGTGTGCGCAAATTTTTTACACTTGAGAAGTTATTCTTAAAGAAAACATTGTATAGCTGCAATGGTTCAATAGACAAAGTCATTCTTGTTTGGATTCTTTTCGATATCTGCCCATAATGCGAATGAACAATAGAACAACAGAAGTCATGGATTTTAATCCAATCTAGAAAATTATATGTTACGCTAGCTTTGCTTCTAAGTGAAACCTTTTTATTGTTTATGATTGTTAAGGTGTGATAGGATTAATACGCATTTGAGAAGGATATTCACATAGTATTGTTCTCTATCTCTCTCTCTCTCTCTCTCTCTCTTTCTTACACATAATGAACTAATAAAAATGTCAAAATGTTTGATAAATACATATGATTGCTTCACTTCACTTTCTTTCATCCATTTTCCTTTCTTCCTTTATGAGAAACCCTTGGCGAAAGAAAAAAAGAAATGGACATTATTGTTCTGCGCTTGATCCTTGGTATTATCTACTATGTTACACATGTCTGAAGATTATAAAAAAATGACTTTTACACGTTTCTCCTTTTGTTACTTGCTCTCCTCACTCCCCCACTTCCAATAATATTTTTGCTATTTTTTGCATTATATGTTTTTTTTGTTACACTTATCGTGCCACTTTTTATGTGTTTCCTATTAAATCCTATTAGAAAACGTGTGTTCATAGTTGTTATATTTTTATTGTTTTTTTTTACATAATAACATACATTCTTAGATACAGATTTGTCCATTAACACATGCTCAGACATTTTTTAATGGGATTAATAAGGTTTGCTAAGAGAAAAAGTCAAAAAGTCCACAGAATAGAGAATTCTGTACTTACTCCCTTATTTGTAGAACATCATTGCTTTATATATAGAATTTTTATGTTTATATATGTTTATAAAACATCTGCTAGGGGTGTTAGAGTTACAGTTATTGGCAAATGAAAACAAAAATCAATCAGGCTTATTATGATAGTAGGTCATCGTTACCATCATCTTCGTTACCTTTAGCTTCCAGGTATCATGTAAAATTCGGTATAATGTTTGTTTCGTATGCTATTTATACGATATATCTAAAATGTGTAGCATTCAAAAGGAAAAAAAGGTCTCAGAGACTTATACATATTTTTGTTTAACATAGAAATCTGAATCGATTTAACTTTCTGTCCGTATGTCTGTTTTTTGTTGATAATCCTACAGTAAAGTTTTTGTTATTTGCCGTTATTTGTTTGTAACAAAGTAATGTTTTTGTTATTTGCCGTGGAGGCACAATTTGACTTTTTTTTGTTAAGTTAAGCGGTCCGCTCGGGACGGCACACCCACATTTTGTAAGTAGAGATGAGGAGAATATATGTATAAGATTTGTTTAAAAATAAGTTTTTACATCCTCCACATATCAATGTTCTATCAATCCCAACTAGTTTTGTTTTTGAATAATGGTTCCCAGTCGTATTCTTTTATAACCTTTTTAATTTCTTTAATTTGCTGTAGAATTTAATTATACCACCTTACTCATATTATGTTATGTTTGTCTATTTTACAATTAGATGGTTTTTCATGTGTACACCAATTTTGGGTTATTGCCTTGATGCCTTGTTCTTCGTTTCACTATTTTTATTAACAATGCACAGATTTCTTTTCATTTCCTTTAATAATACGTTTACACGAAATGTAGGGGTAAGGGGCGCAACATGGACTTTATAAAACCGCATCATGGATTTTTATTTTAATTTGTATTTGCATATTTTAAAATGCTTGGCCGCAGCATCTAAGAGTAGAGGAAAATTTTCACAGAAAATGAAATGGGTACAGTGGACATAGTGTTTACCATATTACACTAATCAATTGTGTGCGCAACGGTGTATGAAACAAAGGACCCTGACAATTGTCAGCTGTGCTGCTGTGAAATAAATTTGAGTTTACCAGCTCAAGTTTAATGAATATTTCATATTGTTTGGGGTAAAGGACAACGCAGTGTAGCTTATAGTTCATTGTTGTTAGTGTTACAGCTTTATTTTAAATCAGTCTGTATAGGGTAAGTAAAAAATATGGAGGTTTTACAAGTGACGATGTTACATTTTGGATGGGGGTCAAATTTTTAAGCTCCACCAAACAAATTTTGTATATTTGAAATAGTTTATAGCAAATGAAAGATCGATTAAGGTGATTTTTTAAAAACGTAAAAATTACGACCAACTTTGGAATACCCATGCCTACCATGGATTTAAATTTAAATTTACTAATCGATAACTTCAGATTAGAATCTGATTACAAACATATTATTATATTTCTCTGAAACTTCTAACAAACCCTCCAAAATATTGAAAATCGAATATTTAATCATGTCTTTGGACCAATTGTCTATAAATACTTTAAAGCAGTTGTTGTTGTTTTTGTTTAATAAAACGCCATCTTTACAAACCATTTTCTTCATTTTCCACCATTTTTCTTCTCTACCTTCTTCTCATTCGCTTTATATTATGCTTAACTTCTTTGTACGGTTTTCTAGTTAATAAAAAAAAAAAAAATTGTATAAAAATCGGAAAAATTTATTTTGTTGGTTGTTAGTGCGGTTGAGTTGGCTTAGAAAAATGTAAATTATACTTAAATGTTACATTTAAACTCAGGTTTCTTAACGCCATTTCTCTCTTCTATCAGTCTTTTATCTTTTTGTCCATTGCCACCCTGTCTAACCATGTTGCTTATGTTGCCCAAGCTAAATTGCCTTTTAAGCTGTTAAGGATTTGCATTTGTAATGGTTAGCAATCATTACAAAGTCTCATAAGTACATCACGTTTGTATCCACGAGAAATGGTGTGCGGTAGATAGATGTACAAGTTTTTTTTTTATATAAAGAAGGAAACGGGAGTCTTTATTTAATTAAAAATTACGAGATATTAATTTTCAGCCTGAACGAATGTTGTTAGTGATCATAGGAGAAGGGTGGTAAACCTTCTTTTGCAACATTCAAGCAATTCTTTTGTAATCTTTTGACGTTGCAATGACTTTTTAGTGGTTTTATTGGAATGGGTTTATGGCGCTATTGATGTGTTTATTAATCGTAAAATTAATTGAAAGAATGCAAATTTTATTTTAACCCGTTTTAAGGCAACTGATTGAATATTTACATAATACTTAAGGATGTAAAAATAACAAGAAAACAAAATTTTATTTACTTAATATTATTATTTTTTTTAAATTTAATTATTTAATTTGTTATTTTTTGTTTAGTTTTTAAAATTTATTTTTATTTTTTATTTAAATATTTTATTATATATTTTTGTTTTTTGTTTTCTTTTTTGGTTGTTATTTTATTTAAATAATACTAATTATTTTACTTATGTGTTAAAAGTTTTTTCTAATAGAATAAAATAAATAAATGAGTACAAAAAAATAAAAAATATATTAAAAAATAAATAAAAAATAAAAAACTAAATAAATAAATAAATAAAAAAGTACATAAACAAATGAATGGATAATTAAAAACTTCAATTACAAATTTAATGTCCGTCCATCTCTTTTGTGTATAAAAGTTGTCCAAGTTTCATATTATTCGAATTTATCAAAATATTCAATTTTCATGTAATTTTAAACGGTTTATATAACATACGTGTAAGCGTATAGTGTTGTTGTAATTATTAAAACACTATCTTAGTAATGTCATCTGAAAATCTTACAAATTTTTTCGTTGTTATTGTTTGAAACAACAATAAAAACAGAAATTCATTAGTTGTTCCATACAACACACACACACACACACCCGTAAGGAACTATACAAAGTATGCACTGCTTAGAAAAACAAAACACACGCACACACATACAAGGCATTTATAAACACATGTATGCAGTGTTAGTAGAGGTCTATGTAAATTAGTAGATATTAAAAAACTTTTAACTTCAATAATAAAGCCTGGTTATGCACTCTCTCTATCTGCCTCTGTCTCTCTTTCTCACTCTACCTTTATTGTGTATGTAGAGTATTCCCACATAACATAAAAGTCAAACTACTTAAAAATCAAACCAGTCTTCATACAAAACAAATAAAGTCATGCACACATATATACGAATTTCCTCATCCTTATTTCCTACCCAGCATACACTTAACAAACAAAGTTTGAAAATGTGTGTTAGCTTTGAAAGTTATACTTGTTTGGATGCCATAGAACCCAAGCACATACTTGTCTACACACGACATACACTTATACTAAATACAATATATGGATATATGGATAGAGTTCTATTCTAATACACCATCCTTGCAAGCCCTGTGAGATGCATGCATGTGTTGTCTTTGTGTTTAGTAGGATCATAGTAGAAGTAGGTGTTAACTTAACATTATGTAGTTTACATACTTCAATTTCATGCAAACAATAACATCAACAACAATAACAGCAACAATAACAATCACAACTTTTCATTCACTTTGTATGTTTCTTTTTCTTTTTTCAGTTATCTTTAGTGTAACATAATGTACAAGAGTCAAAAAAGGAGTTATTTTTCGCTATTTGTTTTGTTAGTTTTGTTTGTTAGAAAATTTTGCTATGACATACAATGAAAATTGTGTGCAGTGCGTTGTATGGTAAAGTTGGTGAAATAGATGTAGCATTGTCCTAAACCAACATATAATAGATTAGACTAAATGATTTGGAATCATTTTCTGCTTATTATGTCTTTCCTATAATATACTGATGTGTACTAGGTTTGTTATTAAATTTACAACACCCTAAAGGATGCATCAGAGACCTTATAAAATACATATTTTCGGATAACTGATACAAAAAACCATAGTTTTTTATTAATAATGAAACTGTACTTAAAATATATCAACAAAAAAAGGCAGTCTCAATTTGTTTCTTCTTCTTTCATTACTCCTAATAACAACCAAAACCAATTTCCATTTTGCAGCCATAAGTGATAAAGTTTCTTAGGTCAGGTGTGTTTTATTCACTTCCAAACGATAATTTAACTGATGATCGGTAGAAAGATAACTATAAGAAATGTTGGCAAGATTGTTTGCTAATGATGATGATATTTAAAAAGGCTTCTTTTTTTTTGTCTCTTAAGTCTTGTTTTGTGAGATATCCAAACACAAATAATGGATTTATTATATTTTAGCTTAAGAAGGATTGGTGTTTGTAAGATATGGCGAGTAATGATGTGTACCTTTAAATTAGATTTGGAAATTGATCTTCTCATTTAGGAAAAAAAAAAGGAAAACAAAAACATATTGAAAATTGATAAAAAAAAAAGGATATCAAAAAGGATTTAAAAAAAGTAACAGCAACAGCAACAGAATTACATTTTACATTATCCATGAAAAGTTGAAAGTAAATCTAAATGAGAGGGTGAAACTGGAGACAGTTAGTGAGTCTATGTCTTTTTCCAAACAATGAAATAAGAAAACATCTTTAAATGCTAAATAAACAACATACTCGTATATAAACATTTTTGAAACCTTCTCAGTTATAAAAGTATATTCCGAAATCATAGACATGCTTGTGTATTGTATGTATAACAAATAATCAGTAAGAAAGCTTAATTTGATTTAAGCTACAATAAATCATAAACACATTACACATTTACATACAAATGATGGGCATGGCAATGGTGGTACGCCCTCTAATAGTGTATGCATTACATGATAGCTTACAAGTCGAATTTCGCGCTTTATAAGGCTTTGGTACATTGTGGACGTGTATTCTATTCGATGAACGGAATAATTATAAAAAGTGTTTTAAATTCCAACGTTTTAGCAAAATTTTTTTGACAAATAATTAGATTTTTATCTATAGTGGGCATATATATATTTTCCGACAATGCCCATTTTTGGCACATCACTGAAAGGGTTAATTGTGTGAATATGTGTACCAAATTCCAATTTTACAGATTAATTTTGGTGGCAGATATATAAATTTTTTTTCGATTGTAGGAATGGCTGGCATCTGTAAAAAATTTTCACTCTATATGTCAAAATTAACGACAATGAGAGTGACAACAATAGACAGTCCTACGGACATATGGACATACTTGTTTAGATTGATTTAGATTTTGATGCTAATCAAGAATATTTATACTTTGTGAAATCTCAAACACTTCTTTCTGGTTGTTGCTAAAGGAATGACAAACTTACTTCATCTTAGTATCTTATGTTATGTGGTGGATATATACAGCTTTCTGATAGTTCTATTTTTATAGAAATATCTACGATATGCTTAAATACAACAACAACAATCTATTGTACAATAAATGTAACACCATCAAGTTATAATCCTAATTGGCAAAACCCATTAACATCACCACGACAACGGCAACGACAATGACGTCGACATAACAGTAAAGGACAAAGGACTACAAATAAGTTTTGAATACAAAGGAAACTAAACTTAAAGCAATGAATGTGCATGTAGGAGTGTGCGTGTGTGGGTTTATTTTAAAACTTTCCTATTTTTTGGGGGGGTGTGGAGGGAACGAGGGTGGAAAAAACAACTTTTTAACATACTAAATAGAAACGAATGCCTGTCACCCTTCTGCCTCACACATATCCTCCATAAATAATCATAGTTTTAGGAATACTAACAAACAACTGTTTGTAAGCTAAGGCCCCTTAACATGTCACATGATGTTTACGAGAAGCATGGCATTGGAAAAGTGTCCCTTTTTTTGGGTATACATATAATGAAAATGTAATGAGATTGAAACATTCTTGTATGTTAGACTGATACGAAATCAAGTGTAGAAAGTTTTACGTGACGAATGAAAAAAAGGACATGTAGCATTCCTTCCCTTATATATAAATCTTAATAGCAGTGTTGAATTAATCTCATTTTATAAAAGCATCTTCAATTTTACATACAAACAAACACTGTCTTGTGTGATAAATTAAATTGATGAGGGAACGCCCCCTAAAGCTTAAATTGACTTATCTTGAAAAGCCACTGTACGCACATACTTTGCTGCTGCCGCTACTTGTGCTGTTGTTCCTGCTGTTCTACATATTATGTGGTGGTGTTAAACATGAAGTATCCGGTCGTTTGGCATCTGTTGGTGTGTTTGTGTGTGTCTGGTATTAAATGAAGAAACAATTTTTTGCCTCATAAACATTACTAAATGGTGATCCAATTACTTAAAATTTTGTTATTCCATTATTAAATTGTTTGCTGCTTTCCATTACATTGGTACGTAGGACTGAATGAATTCAAAAAAAAAAGAAATTTGCATATTTTTGTCAATTGTGGAATTGTGGAATGTATAAAAATGAAGTTCTCGGATAAATTTGAGACATGTGTTGTTGAAAATGACTTAACACTGCTTACATGGGGTTGACAAATTACTGAAATTTATGAATTTTTCTAAAAAAAAACTATTGTCCTCATACGATGATGGTTCATAGTTCATTATAACAATATTCTTCTTCTCTATTTTCATAGCACATTATATTACGCTTTTCCACTAAACAACGTAAACTCACAATCCATCAACAAAATTAACAAAAAAGACAATAAAAATAATAAAAATATCAAAGATTTCATTTCATTTTCTTTATATATATGTAATAAGTAAAGAAAAAGTTGTTGTTGCTGATTCTGAAGAAAATGGTATACAATAAAATCAATGAGTCATGATAATATGATACACAACACACACTGGTTGTTAACACAATAGTAAAATCATATGCTCGAGATGGAGAGAGAAAAAAATCGGACCACCAACAGTTATAATGTATAATAAAACATAAGCAATGACAACTTTTAACACAATGTTTTGATTTTAACAAGATCTACATTAATGTAAATGTTATATTAAATTTATCATAACATTTGAAACACTTGCATATAAATATGTTCTAACACAACTGGAGACATAGTGTGAATTGAATTATTTTCAAACCTTAGCTTAACTTTAGAAAGCAATTTTTTAATTTTCTTTATAAGAAAAGTTAAGTTTGAGATAAGAACTCAATGGACGCTTTATAATTTCACCTTTTTTGCGTAATTTAATGCTTTTTAAAACTAGGTGATAGCATTCAAATGTTTAGGTCTTCGTCAGTATCAGTAAAACTTGTATAAACTTGAAAGTTATTAAAAAATCACTTTTAACCAAATATAGCATTTTTATATCCTTTACATAGAATACTAAGAAGTATTAAGTTTATCATTTCATTTGCGTTACATAGAAGCGGGCGTCAAAAACTCAGATCAATATTAAAAGCTAAGTTGGTCCAGATATGTCCGTATGTCCATGTGCCTGTCTATCTGTCATGGTCGCCATTTTTAACATTTTGAACTCGTTATTCCAAATCTAAATTTTGTATACAAACCACTATTTAAAATTGAAAAAATCAGCCAAGAGCCATGCCCACAATCAGTAAAAATTAATGTATATGCCACAAAAATTAACCTTCAAAGTTGAAATTTGTTACAAATTAAATTAGCTTCTTTATAGATGTGGCATTAATAGATATAATCGGATAACAGGCACGCCCACAAACAACAAAAATCTACTCACCTTCTATAAAAATAAGGCTATAAAGATGAAATTTGGTTTTTAGATTTTTAATTATCTCTTTTATCGACATACTAAATGGGCGTGGTTAAATAACAGAGAGGACCTCAATTTGCAAGCTGATACGTAATACACTCATCATTAGAGGGCGTAATCATATGCGTGCAAAACCCACTGATTCTATATAGATATGAAGGGTGTTGTAGATTTGCTCTAAGCCAAATTAAATTTTTGTACTTGTTTGCTTTTCGCATTGTAAATTGAATTACCAAGTGTAGGAATCAGAGGAAACCAATCAAAACAATAATTAATTGAAAATATAATAAATGACTCCTAAACAAATACAAAATTGAATGGAAAATTAATAAGTTTATAACGCGTTGTGTGTGTATGTAAGTTGGATAATTCCCACAAGAATCTTTTTTACAATATATATATATATATATATATAACAATAACAACTAATACAATAAAAGTGCGAATGGTAAACAATGGTTAAGTAAAGTATTGTAAAATGAAATTTTGAATTTTCCAATTTTTAAGAAACACAAACACATGTTTATGTGTTACCCAAGTGTAAATATTGTAATATCAAGAACACCCTGTAGACCTATTTAAGAACACACACTTAACACACACACATACACATGTTTATACAAACTAATGGTTTTCATATAGCTTGTAATGTGATCCTGAAATGTGTGTGCAAACACACTTGAACGTATCTTAAGTAATTGTTAATATATTTACAATAAAATGTCAGTTAGTCTGTTTGGCCGCCTATGGTTTAGTGTGAAATTCTATGATTATAAAGAACACTTGACAGCAAGAATAAAGTAAGAAAAAAAAAAAAACAAAAAACAAAAAAAAAAAGGAAAACATCGAGTCGATCTAAATTCAAAATAAATAATTTTTCAAGAACAACATTTGAACGTGAGTTTCCAATAATCTTCGACTTTTGATTGTTTGTTAATTTATGAACTATATACATACAAATAGATTCCATTACGGTGGTCCGGGAGTTCATTCTCAACTTTACCATGTAGGAGTAGAACAACGACAAAATTGCTTCGTATTATTTTCTTATTCATCACCTTAGTTCATTTAATATTTCATAATTAATTAGTTGAACACAACTGTTCAACTAATTAAAACTAAAACAGATCTTTTCCAATGGAAGAAGAGCTAACCGCGCTAAGTTTAATAATATATAAAATAATTAATATAAAATAAAAGGAAAATGGAAAAAATGCAGCAACAACAATAATAACAAAGAAAAAACCAAAACAAAACAAAAATTAAAAATAAAAAAATTGATAATAATAAATAATAATAAAAATTAATAAATTAAAGTCACAAATATTTTATATTGTATAAAATAAGTTAAAAAATAAATAAAAAATTAAAAAATAAAAAATTTAGTACATATTATCTAATTTAACACAATAACATTTTAAAAACCAAATAAAAATATTAAATTTGTGAAATAAAAATGAAAAAAAAAATATTTTTTTACCAATTTTTGTTTTATTTTATTTAATTTTTTTTTTGTGCTAAAACATTTACAAGATACAGTGTTAAAAAAATTTGAAAAATGAAATTGAATCTTACTCTATCCCACTAAATAGTGAATTTTGTAAATGATACAAAAATTTTCTATAAAGAAAAAACTCCTTTGATGATGCTAAGGTACATGAAAGAAAGTAATATAGAAACAAATGTAATAAATAAAATACAAGTAAAACCAAATGATAAAAAACTAAAACAAGATACTCTGCTGCAATTTAATATTTGATAAACAATAGCTTACACGAAGAAGAAGAAGAAGAAGAAGAAAGAAAAGCTAAAATAAATTTAGAGTTTGGGTCACACCCCAGGCCACTCACAAAAACTTAAACATAAGAGTCAAACCGCAAAACAACGCAAAACATAGATGTCGGGGTCGACAAGTAACAAATACAAGAAATACAATTTAACAACATTGTGATAGAGATCCAGGAGGTCCGGCAACAACATCTCTGTGCCAGAACTCTAATCCGTTCAACTGCTTGCATTTAAGCGAACGTATTAGTTGTTCCTGTTGTTGTTGTTGTTATTATTATTATTGTTTTTATGATATGTTTTTATTGTTTTTGAAGTTGTTTTCGCAATGTATTAACAGTTATCAGCATGATATGGGCAGAGCACACTCTTCATATTTTCTATGTTTGTCTGTATGTCTGTTGGTTTCTCTATCCATCAGCCTTTAGAATTTTCTGTTACCACTTTGATATATATTTATAAACTTTAGAGCATATATATACAGTCTTTAACTTAACAGAGCAGTCTCTGTAGCTCAGAGTTGTAGAAGATTTCAGAAAAGTTGCAAACAGCAAGTACAGGAAGACCTCAAGAACGCACAACTATTGTTCAAATTGATATAAAAAAAAATAATAAAAAAAAACACACTTTTAATGATCATGGCCTAAGATTGGCTATAGTTAAAATAAGCAAAAACAACAATAACAACAACTGAAACTAAAGAAACTCTCATGCAATATATTTCACGTTTCATATAAAGTTTTGGTGCAAGAAGAGCTTTTTTTGCTTTTGCAGCAGAGATTTGAGATGAGTTCATAAGCAACTGTTGTCGTTTATGATGTTTATGATATTTGCCAACATCTTCTCAGAAATCAGAAATCACAGGATTACAAACGAAATCTTTCCGTGTATTTATATTCATTCATACAACCAGCATGCAGACAGCATGCTTTTACAGCCAACCAACATATATACAAAAAGAAAAAAAATATATTTTATGAATACAACACACAGCTCCAACACAGCTCCAACATAGCCAAAACAACAGCAACAATATATCTTTTTATTCTGATGTAAAAGTGATAAGTGATCGGCTTGTTGGATTTGTTTTAAATGCCATTGTAGTTGGTTGTTGTTGTTGTTGATATGAATAAAACTTAAAACAATGTCATCCCCCGCCGTTAAGCCTGACTTTACGGCTGCCTTTTATTATTATTATTATTATGATTCGTTTATTCATGTTGCATGTTGCTTGTCGAATATTAAAATGTTGCACACATTTTACGTTCAAATAAAAATCACAGAGAATTTGTTTTCATTTCAGGCAACATCAACCCGCACCTAACGTACTAGGGTTTATATACTAACTTTGCTGCGCCCAAGACGAGTCTTCAGGGAGCCTATAAAATGTATTCTTGTCTCTTTATTGATATTAAAATTCGAGTCAATCTAGACCAAACTTGCTATTGACATAGATGGTAACAACAAGTAAGTGTTTGAATCGTATTTTGTTAGAAATATTCATTCTTTTTATAAATATCTACTTGAATAGAATTTTATCTTCTGAATTATTTTTAGCTAAAACAGTGCAACATAAAACATTTTTCCTTCCTAATAAGGTTAAGAGTCTCCAATCCTTCACCTGAATCAAGTATAACTCTTTTTATTTATTTCTTATGCATTCATCATAAGCTAAGGATTTCTAAGAATTGATTCAACATATAATTCGTACATGTTACCAGAAAGGGCAAAGAGATGAAAACTTATATTTATCTTCTCTGTACAAAGAGTAAAAATTAGTATCATCTAAATATATTTTATAACCTTACTTTGACAATGGGTACATGTTTGCCACGACTAAACTATTGGAACACATAACAAGAAACCTCCGGGGATTCCGCAAGGTATTAAGGCATTTAATTTAGAGTCATTCTACATTTGTGTTCTTTTGCAGCCCTTGTGAAGGTGTAAGGAAATAAAGTAAGTACTTCAAGCTTGCTAGAAGTATTATACCACGTAGGTTTCAATCGAAATTTATCAAAGAATATCTAGGGTTCTCTAACCAAACTGAAAGAAAATAGACAAGTTATTATTTTCAAGCTTAAAACCTCATTAGCTTGTCAAACTAACCCCATCTTTGTTAGTAATATTTTTGACTGTCGGTGGGTTAAGGGTCGGTGGGTAGTTAATGATGTTTTTAGCTGAAACAACTTTTCCCTCAGCTGGTTTTGAACCCTTAGGCGGCTGAGCTTACCACGATAAAGGCTTAGCAAACCAGTTACCAATCCAATAAGACAAAGGATTCCAAATTCCATTTGAAAAACTCTTTTACTTTTTTTCTTAGCTGGCTTTGAATCCGCATTTCTTAGCGTGCTGAGTTTACTAAGACGAAGGCTTAGTGAATAAGACTGGCTTTATTATTCCGCTTATAAAACCCAGAAAGACGCTTCAGAAACCCTACAAAGTTTATATATTCTTGAATAGCATAAAAATCTAAATCGATCTAACACTATATTAAAAAAATGTTTTTAAGGACTTCATTTTAATATCATTGCATAGTACAAGCAAGATTTTTATAATATATAACAATAACTAAGTTGTGAAAAATTCATAATTTTCCTTTTCCAATTCTTTGCGTATTTATTATCAAAAAATTTATAATAAAAATCTATAAATTCTGGCACAATGAAACTGTACGTTAACGATTTGACGCCCTTAGGGTAGTATGAAGAAACTTACAAAAAAACCTCAATAAACCCGAACAAACTGTATCTTGTTCATATTGTAACAATATGGTATAGAAAACAAGCAAGGCAGGCTGCCTGGCTGGCCGGCAGGCAGGCAGGGAGGCAAGCATCTAATAAGCAAGTGCTAGTATTCACAGTTGTTAACAAATTTCTTGAATGAAGCCAAGAATTGCAACAGAGATTGAGACAGGCAGTTGGACTGTTAGTGCAAGAATGAAGCTTGTAACAAGTGTTATTAGATGTTTGCACATTTTCACCGAAATTTTTTAAATGAAAAAGAAATTCCTTTTCAATAGAGAGGTTTTTTTGGTCTTTATTGTCCCCATACCGTTATATACCTTCATATATAAATATATGCATTATGTAAAAGATATTTTGTTGTTGTTATTCTCAAGAAGATCCTTACTTTGGAAATATTAAGATTTTCATATGGTTTCTACTACTTATGGTTCCCGGTACTTGTTTAAATTTATGAATAACACGTGTTGAAAATTACTAAAACATTATTGAAAAACATTATAATGGAAATTTCCCTACTTTTAAACCCACTACATGAAATGCTGAGGTATACTCAGTTTGTCATATTTATTCGAAATTGAAAACTGAGTTGATGTAGATTTGCATGTTCGTATGTCCTTGCGTCCGTCTATTATTTGCATTTTAACAGCCGTAAATTTTGTAAATATTAAACTGAAACTTTTTCAGTGTACTTCTAATAATAAAATGGACAAAATCAATCAAGAGCCATGGCCACAATCGACAAAAATCGATTTAATTAACCCATCCATCGATATGACAAAAATTGACATGATCGTACAACAGACACGCCGACAATCGGTAAAAGTCTATTTATATGCCATAAAAATGTATTTAGGGAATTACAACTTTGTACATATATCAATTAATACCACATTCATTCATATGCCAAAAATGCCAAAAATGGGCGTGGTCGGAAAACAGAGTTAGCCTACAATTTACAAATACCTTATTCAGCATAAAACTCTACTTGTAAGCTGTTACGTGATACATTCACTATAAAAGGGTGTAATCATATCTGTACTTGCCACGCCCAATGCTTTTATATAAATGCGAAGGGTGTTTAAAGTTTGGCCTAAGACATATTAATTTTGTTACTTGTTTTTACTTCATTTGAAGTGAGAATAATTTGAAATTCTCTTAAAGAAATCGCATAAAATAGAAAAAAAAAAGGAAAGGATTTCATTTTTTTTTTTATTAACACTCATTAAAATAAATGTGATGTGTAATAAAAACTAACGGATTTTCTTACGGTTTATAAATATTTTTAGGGCGTGGAATCATGCTATTACAAACACAACGTGCGGATATTTATGTTATTCAACACTTATGAATATTAATAGAAATTTCCGGTCTGCAATATTTTACCCACCCACCTGTGTTAGTAAATATACTTATTACATCGTATAGTTTGTAACAGGTAAGAAAAAGTTGGCAAGACACTAATGAGTATAACATGGAACTAATGTATAGAGCAACATAAATCACTGTAACCTTTTTAAAATCATTTTTCCATTTTCTATGCTATGCTGGTTTTATATTTTAACTACGGTACACTTGTTTTTTGTCACAGTATTACATATATCCTTCATGGTGTTCTGCTCGTCCTATCTGTCTATTTAGAGGAAAAACAAAAAAACAAAAATTGTCATCATTTTATCAGTTGTCAGTTGGTTGTCGTTGTAGTTAGTCGCCTGGTGACCACAGGTGATTGTTTATCTTTTATTGATATTTCCGGATATAATGTTGATGACGATTGGCAAATAAATGCTCTTTACTTACGTGTTATTGGCCTTTTCAAAAGATTTATTTCGGTTTTCTTACGGTTTATGAAAGGAATTTACAATAAGTGGTAAAGTAAGTAGTGATTGACTAGACAGCAGACAACAGACGTGGGCGTCTAGTCTGAAATTAATTTTGCTTCCATTTTGATTTGTATTCTGTGTGTACGATTGTCTATTACAGATAAGATGTAGACTTGTCGTCACGTTAAGGACAACATGAAAATGCTGTTTATTTATCATGGATTTTTTTTAGGCCAAGCAGAGATATTTGTTAAACTGTTAAAGGATATTAACTGTAACTAAAATGTTACATAAGGGAGCTGCAGAAGGTGTCCTTGAAAGAAAGAAAGAAACAAACTCGACTATTTAATACTCTTCACTAATTAATTGCACAAATTATACACTTTGAGAAATATCTTTGTATGGAAAGGGGTTCTAAAAATGGTTCGATCGATGGTTCAAATTTCTAACAGTCAGTTATTCTGCACGAAATTTTTTTAAAAATTATTAGGAAGTACGACTTTTTGCCCCATAAAGACTATTTTTCTTATAGAACCTTGTAAAGGAAGGTGTACATAAAATTCGATTTATTTTCAATAGAATTTATTTTTGCGCTAATATATGTTATTATACCAAATTTCAAGAAAAAATGCGGCCTGTAACCTGTGCATGCATACAATAAGTATAAACTAATTTTAGTTTAGGTTATACGATGTATTAGGTAATAATTGCCGTAACCAAATAAATAAATAAAATAAATGAATTGAAATGGAGAGACAGATGGACAGACGGGTTACCGGACATGGTTAAATCGATTTGTTGCTGTTTAGAAGTTGCAAACAAACTTAATATAACTTAAAATACCCTGTGTCACAAGTGTTGTAGGGTGTAAATATAATTAAAAATCGATTGTATGATATATAACTAGACCCTTGGATGACACATATTGTATAAAAAGTAAGTCTTGATTCGAATATATTTTTAATGTTTTGTTTCTTATAGACTGAAAGAGGCAACCTAAAGTTTAGTAAAGACTCTTGAAAAATCACAAAACAAAACTCTAGTCACACCTTTAATCAATGTGACACAATACGTATACGTTGATAAGTGGAGAGTACTCATGATTTGATAACATCCAAATTATAGCTTTTTCTGTCTTCTTTTTATTTTTTATTTTGTATATGAACGTATGTATTATATGAAATGTAACTCACGTATATTATTCGGTGACTGAATACAATATATTTACCAAAATTATTAACATAATAAAACCATCAAACGTACGATCAATACAGTAGCGGCCGTTTCAAGTCTATTAAAATAAATTTCCTATAAAATGTTTAAACAAATGAGTATGGAAGCGCATAAACAACTACAATGTTTATATAAATGTGATGTGATTTGCTGGTTACAAAATTCTTTTTCCACCCACATACTCAATTATTTTGATCGAGTCCAGACTTTTTATTATAATAATTAATCAAGATTCCTTCAGCTTTTTCTCTTCGAACTCAATTTTAAAGTAATTTGACAGCTTTCTTAATAATTATAAAATTAAACTTTAATATTTATACAAATTCATTTGAATTATTATATATTTTTCGAAAATAGTAACAGTTGGCTTCCACCAACTCTGTAAGGCTGCTATGTGTACAAGATATTAACTTAACAATCAAACTTTTACACAATAACGGAAGCAGCAATTGTTAAAACTGTTATTATGCAAATGTGCTGTTGTTGTTGTTGTTATTATTATTAAAAGCAGATACTCCCATACATATGTAAAGTTATTTCATATTATAATTTAAAAGCTCCCTGAAATATTTGTACAAACATAAGTATGAACCTCAGAAAACAAAAAGAAATACTTAAATTGGACACGTTGGTGCAACCATTCATTAAAAACACACCAACTGAAAGATAGTTATTGTTTTTCTGTGATTGAAATTTTCATTTTATTCATACATACACAAGGCGGCAATTATTATTTTAGTGTAGTGTGTCCCTCCCAGTTTGAAAATGTGTGTAGATTTTTGTATAGAGTTGAAAAACAAACAATGATGACAAGTTTTAATATAAAAAATAACAATAAAAACAAAATAAAACAAAACAAAAAACACAAGAAAGGTTTCTTAAAAACAATACAAGACACCAGCTAAGAATAACACGGAAACACATATTTTTAGCTTAAAACAAATTTAAGAAACCCTACATATTTACAAGTAATAAAAAATGTAGGCGTGGCAATTGTATTGATTTGTTACAAGTTCAAATTGAACATTGAATTCTGCTCTAAGGAGAATTCTTCGTAAATGGTGGACGTGACTTATATGCGCCCACGCCCACGCCCACTTTTTTGGGAAAATTGGTATGTGCTTTTATTTGACACTCTAAGTACTTTTACAACATCCGCAACATATATGGGCGTGTCCTGTATCTGACCACACCCACTGTTTTTAGTACATTCGTGTATGGATTCATTTCACCCCCTTAAGTATTTCTACAACAGATGATAATTTCATTTTATTTTACTATATAACCCTAAGGTGGTGAGTATCCAAGATTTGGCCTAAGCCACATACAACTTTTTTTTTTTTATAAATTAACATAAGAAAACATACAAATTTAAAATAGTGATGATGAGATGATAGCTTATGTTGTTTTGTAGTTTGTGTTGTGTTGTTTTTCAAACAAGGCACTGAAACGTGTCCAAATGTCGAATATGAAGATAATGATGAGTTGGCAGTAGGTTTCCGTCTTAAACCAACTGGAACTGTTTTCTTTTCATTTTCAGTTTCTTTTTTTATTTTTTTTATTTGAATTTTTTGTAACGCATTCATCTGCATTTGCATAGAGTTGAGTTGAGTATGTTGTGCTTGTAAATTGTATATTATTTGTTATGTTAACCAAAAGTTATGCAAAATCAGTGTTTTTAAGTACTTTAATTAATTCCTAATAGCATCGAAGAAGAAGGTATTTTCATGCTATTGCTTTTCTCTCTGTAATAAATTAATTTTTAAAATTTGTAGTTGAAACCACTTACAAGTGAAGATTTTGTTAGGAATTGATAAAGAAATACTTTAGGTTACATAATGTTATTCAAATGTCAAAAGCTGTATCAAAAACCTTATCAATAAAGTTTTTTTAAAAATCTCTTTTTTCCCACCACATAAGAGGGATTAAAATCGGTTAAAAGGCACGGCCACAATCGACACAAATATTTACCGATGAACATATTTGCATATCTATAGTTATTCCATCCATCGATGTGACAAAAATGGGCTCGATCTAATAACAGACACGCCCACAATTTACAAAAAACTATACTTCACGTAAAACTCGACTTTCAGGCTGATACGTAATACGTACACTATTAGAGGGCGTAATAACATACCTGACAAGCCCGCTATTGTAGACGTGGAGGGTATTTAAGATTTGGCTTAAGCTAAATTTAATTTTCTTACTTATTTTTTATATATAAAATCCCTTTAAAAAAGACATTTACACGAATAAACAATAATCCAACATCGATTTTATTAACACATGAAGCGTAATAATGGCTGAAAGGCATTAAGTAAATCTTACCTTCAAGAATTTGAATTTGTTTTCTTTTTACTCTAAGCTTAAACTTTTATATAATGGATTTTTATCTAAGCTGCTGTTACCCAATCAATGCTGAATGGTTGGGTATTATTAGATTACTCCTATTACATATTTCACTTGTTTAATTTTTCCCATCATTCAATGCATTATTGAATTGCATTGTTATAGCTAAACAATAGTTTTATTAGGCTTTTTAAATAAAAGAACAAATTATAAGAAACGTCAACCTTTTGGGAACATACAATATATTGATCCCGCTACTGATTACTACATAGTTTCTGCTCCATTTTCCATCATGTTTGTAGACATATAAAAACCTTTGGATCATGAAGTGAATTAGATTTGAAGTTATAAGAGTTTATAACAAGAAAGAAAAGAGAACAGTTTATTAAATAATTATTATACAAAATGAAAATCTGAATGGATTTAATCAGATGCATTTATCCGCCTCCTTGTCTGTATGTCCATGTAAATTTCTTTTCAGGCAATAAGTCGCCTTTTTTTAAGATATTTTAATAAAATTTCCTACAAAGGCATGTATTGACTCAAAGGGAAATTATATTGAAAAATGGTCCAAATTGCACCATTTTTAGAACCCCTCCCCATATAAGGTGTTATTATAATGGAAGTCTTCATATGGAAGGAATTGTAATTTTTGATATTTTTTGTCAAATTTTGGTAAAGATTAATAATTGGCTATATTAAAATCTTGGGCCCGATGGGGTCAATTTTAGAACCCCTCTCCATATAATTAATACATATGTATGTAACGAAATGACAGCAACTGAACTAATTTGTGTAACTAAGTGTAGGGTATTAAAAATTTGGTACATTTATATAGTGTTCTATACTAAAATTAGACATATGGAAGTTTTTTTACATACTTTTCAACTGAACATAAATATTATTTCACACTACTCTGCTGAACAATCTAAAAACGGATCAATTGTGTTTATATTTATATTAAAGCAGTTGTGTTACATTTTCACTTTTATGCATCCAAACATTTTGTTCCAGCTAGTATACTGTATTCTTGATTAATTACAACAACAAAAACAGACATGTTCTAAAGACCTTGTGTGTTGTACGGATTGTTTTGTGAACCTGATAAATTGCTTTACACTTAATGATTTTATTGCTAGTGACTTTAACTGATCTTTCCAACAGCACAAAGATCACGCATGTTGTAGCAACAATGAAACTAACAATCACACATTTAACTGGTTTCAATTTTTTATTGTTTTTATTTTATTTTTTGGACGCTACATAGAGGGAAATATATAAAATTTAAGAGAAATTAGGATGGGATGGGGGGGACTTTTTTTAGAGTTCACGTTATGTTTATAATAAATAGTTGGAACCTATATGTTTGGATTTCCTGGAGAAGGGAGAAACATTACTCCTTAATATTTTAAACAAAATTCTAAAATTTTATTTTAATTTTTTCTTCTCTGTAAATATTTTTTTAAATGATTTTTACTTTGTAATATATTTTAAAATTTTTTTTATTTGTATTATTTTTTTGGCTTGAGACCCTCGCCCTCTTGAAAAACTTAATATTCTGCTAGAGTTTGTAAGGCTGTCTATCCGTTGTGCCTAAAAAATAGACAAGAGGAGGCAATGGCTGTGTATTGGATTAACATAGAAAGTTGAAATAGTTGTGTACAGTACACGCACTTACCATAAAAACAATCGACAGCATCTCTTTTATAAGCCATGCATGCAACATTAAGGTGTATGCGTCTGTACCTGGGTATACAAGTAGATGTATGTGTCAATTCGTGTAAGTTGTAAGCGCATGCGCATGTTTTCAGTTAACAAGTTGTAGCATTTCGTGTTTTTCCATGTAACATATAAAGTAAAAAAAAAACAAAGAAAAAACAAAAAAAAAGAGTATTGTACAAAATACGAAATCATCATAAAAAAAAATAAAGCAATAAGTGAAGAAAGAAAGAAACGGCAACTCAGTCTGTGTAGTCATGGTATAGAGAGTTTTTTACTGAAGCGTTGTTCCTTGTATGTAGTTGTGTGTGGGTGGATGAATCAATGAATGAATGAATAGATGCTAAAGCTATACGTCGTGTACTGTGTACCATATAATGTTTTTATATGGAAACACTGGTACTGAGTATGGTTAAGCAGAAGTTCTAAGGATGTATCAGACTAAGTTGGTAGTTGAGTGTTATTGTTAAAGATCGTTTGTTTAAGATAATTTTGTATATATAAAAGTTCAGACCCTTCTTTCCAACACCTACACCTACATATTTATAGCAACACACGTCACAACGTTTTTGCACGGTTATAATAATCAATACAACGGGTTTTTTTGTTTTGTTTTAGTTTTCGGAGAGTTATTGGATTAAGAAAAATGTATAAATGTTGTGCTAAGTTGAAACACCTTAAGCTAAGCTAAGTTAAGATATGTTATTATTGTTGTTGTTGTTATTATTTACCGTGGTTGTCGTGTTGTTTTAAAACACATTGAGTGGTTGCTTAGTTGGCACAACATCATCACCTCATCAGCAGCACCAACACCTAACCGAATCGATCGAACACGACATCATATCTTTCCAATTAAATTTAAATTTATTTCTTTTCCAATTGTTTTTTTTTTTTCGTTTTTTATTTATTTTTTGGTATTTTTCTAAGTGGGTGTAAGTGTATGTTTTTTATTTATTTTATTTTATTTTTTGATATATTAAAAAATCAACTATAAAGCATTTTAGGGGGTTATTGGTTTTAATACATAGAAATTATTATTGTAACGGTGAATTCGGAAAGCGTTATAATTTTGAATAATTTTACATTTTGTAAAGTTTCCGATTTTTTATTCAAATCATGAGCGATGAATAAATCTTCCTCCCTTTCACACTTCGTACACATTATTCTTACATAAATATGTCGATCTTTCAAGTTGAAAACAAAGCCGCCTTAAGTGTGAAATGAGAAATTCTTGTAAAACCGGAAATCATACATACATGTGCATATGTGTGTGTGTGCAAAAGTCAAAAATATGATAAATATGAAACGAACCCAAATATATGCAAATGTCACATATAAAGTGACAACAACTTAACACTTTCAACACGCAGCCAACATAAACTGCACTCCCACAATTATATATCATATATATACATATATATATGTATATATGAATAAGATTTGTTGGGATAGTGGCGTTTACCCCTTAAAAAGATTTGTATGCCATGATACGCTTTGATCTCTTAATTAGATGCTTAAATGCAATTAAATTCACACGAAAATCAGCACAATGCAGCAATTTTAATAAAAAAAAAAAATAAAAAAAGAAAAAAAAAAATTGTTGCCAACAACAATAATTTCATGGGATCTCACAAACACCAAAGGACAGATTAATGATGACAACTAACTGTAGCAGCAGCAGCAGTGGCAATATAAACACGCACACGTGCTTAATTTTTCCATTAAACATATACACATACAAACCGCCTTTATAGTTAAGTATAATCGTAATAATAAATGATGTGTGGCCGATCGTTGATGAACTAAATCAACACCTTGGTTTTAGTTCTTATTTGTATAGCAAAGTGAAAAGAAAGAAGAGATAAAGAAAGTGAGGAAAGTAAATTTGATTTAAGGCAAATCTTCAATACCCTCCTTATCTACTTATAAATGGTGGGAGTGGCAGGTACATGACAAAGTCCCCCAACAGTCTATGTATTGCAAGTCAAGTAAAGATTTTTCTAAATTGTGACCGTGTCTATTATTTGAACACGCCCATTTTTGTCTCATCAATAAATAAAGTAATTATAAATAAATATGTGTACCAAATTTTAACTTCATAGCCCTATTTTTGTGGCAGATACATATATATTAGTCATATATATTTGGGCGTGGCAATTTTATTTTAGAAATTTTGAAGTTTCTAATATCTCAAGATTTGCGATCATGAGAGTGCTAATAACAGACAAACACATGGACGTACAGACATACATGTCTTGATCGACTTAGTTTTTGATGCTGATCAAAAACATATATACTTTGTAGGATCATTGATGCTTCTTCTGAGTGTTGGAAATAGAATGACAAACCTAGTATAAATTAGCATCTCATGTGGACGGTAACAAAAAGGAATGTACGCAGTAAGTTGCTGCGGGCGTTTTACGTCAAAACAACCACCTTGAACTGCTGCATTTTGCATATATGCGCACTTTCTTGCATTTTAATTATAATTTATTTTTCATATACTTTATTAATTATGCTGTGATCAATATCATCACAATTATCATACAATGACGCACAATCGTTTATGACATATAGGGCATGCCACAAAGTTAGTCCATATGCCCATTTGTTTTGGGGAAATAATTTTCTTTAAGCCGCAAGCATTTTTGTATGGTGGTTGGTATTGAAATGGGGCTAAATAAGTCAAGAGTGGGGTTCTGGGAAATAGTTTTTAAGGACTTGTTTTTAGTAAGAAAAAAAAAAGAAAAAAAAAACTAAATTTGGCTAAGACCACATCTTAGATGCTTTAAAGATAGATTGATTCAGATTTTGAAGGAGGATATAAAAACGATTAAAATAATAAATTTATTAACATTGAAAGTCTTCAATCTAAATCTCTGAAGGCATCGCTTATACACCCACATTTCATAAATAATATTATTCTAAAAACCAACCATAATAATTATATCTTAACGATGCCATGTTCTACGAAAGACTACAATGCTGCCCTTAATATGATCTATAATGCCGTTCCCCCTATAAACTTACACATATTTTTTTTTTACATGTTCTTAATTTAAATTAGTGAGCTGGGGAGACGTGTGTTGTGCTCTAGCTGTGAGAATATGAATAAAACGCGTTAAACGCAGCAGGAGTAGCTGTGATATGACACCTTAGCTGACAGCAGGCACATGATTGCTTATAATATCAACTTATTAGGCATATCATTCCAAGTCAGCACTTCTTTTCTTTTCTTGGTTTTTTGTTATACTCTCCACAAAAAATGGGGGGTATACTAAGTTTGCCATTCCGTTTGGAACACCCAGAAGAAGGCGTTAGAAACCCTACAAAATGTATATATTCTTGATCGGCATCAAAAACTGAGTCGATCTAGATATGTATGTCCGTGCCTCATTCTGTAATTGGCATTCTCACGGGCATAAATTTTCAAATATTGAGTTGAAATTTTGCACAGACACTTGTAAATAGTTTCTGTATGTAGATCACTATTTAGATTAAGCAAAATCGTTCAAGAGTCCCGCTCATAATAAACAAAAATCTATTTATATTCAACAAAAACTGAACTATTAAGTTAAAATATAGTGCTTATATATTAAATTATTTGAGAAGTTGGCTTAAGCCAAATTTAGTCTTCTTACATGTTTTTAATATCGGTACAAGAACAACTGCAGGTATTATGTGTAACATTTAGAAGAAACTTTATGAGGCGTCATATGATCTTTATGACAATGATTAAGCGTTCTTATAATATGAAAAATTCTCATAACCTAAGCAACGTCTCTTTGCCCAAAATCCTTCGAAAGATTTTATATTTGATTTTTATAATATTTCCATTAAATCTAAATAGTTTTTTTTTATTCTTCTGTTTAAAAGGCTGTTTTTTTATTTATTTAATTCATAAATTTATGGTATAATTATATTTTATGTTAGCTGTGAACAGTGGTTTCAACCAACTCAACATTGTATATAATTTGCCATCAAGGTGAGGATAGAGCTATTAAAAAAGTTAATATTACGGGCCACCTATTAGCGTGTTATTCGTGTATTATGCCAAGGCTCTTTCTGTTTCTCCCTTTATCGTTAAACATTAAGAAGTACTAAAAAAATTGCCAGTTAATTAAGAGTAAAATTTATGATCTCGTAAACCACTGTTCACTGTCTTAAATAACATGCACAATGTTTAAGTTTTGCTTCCAACACTTTGCCAAGTATAAAAATCAGCTGTTTAAAGCGGCCCGAAAATATTGTAAGAATTTTTGGTAACAATTGTTAAAAGGAGTGGGATAGCAACTAAAGAAAAACCAAAATGTGGACATGTCATGCAATCATTTCATTTTGAGTAATAATAATAATTTTTTTTTTTTTGGTAAAATTCTTCTTCAATAAATATATATGCATGGTTTTTATAAGATAGCATAAGATGGAGGGTATTCTAAGTTTGTCATTCCATTTGTAACACCCAAAAGGACGCGATAAAGATCCTATAAAGTATATATATTCTTCATAAGCATCACAAACTGAGTTTAAACAAGTATGTCCGCGCCTCCGTCTGTAATTGGCATTCTCACGGGAGTATATTTTGAACTATCAAGCTGAAATTTTGCAAGGCACTTCTAAATAGTTTCTGTATGTAGATCGCTATTTAGATTAAGCAAAATTGGTCAAGAGCCACGCCCACAATGAACAAAAAATTAGGTACAAACATGAAATCTGATACACTTGTTTATAATTATCCCATTCATCAATGTGTCAAGAATGGGCGTCATCGATAAAAACCTAAATATGTGCCACAAAAATTGACCAAAGAATTTAAAATTTGTTATGGATAAGCTGAAACGCAATATATAAACCATCAGAGAGCGTAATCATATACTTGTTACGCCCACTATTGTGGATGTGGAAGGTATTTAAGATTTGCCCTAAGGCAAGTGTAGTTTTCTTACTTTTTTTTTGGTATTGCCAAGTAAAAACATCTTTGATAAAAAAAAAATGCTAAAAAATAATTGTACAACATTTTTTTTTTAACAACAATGCGGTAAGAAAACGCGTGTCGGCCAGCCAATTTTTTTCTCTTGCAAGCGTGGTTAGAGTAAAGACTTTAACAATCAATTAGTTGAAGACAACGTTTAAAATGCAAAGCACGTGCAACGTGTGTGTTCTGCTAACAAGCAACAGCATCTTGCAACTTGTTCATATGATTGTTATAAGTGTATATGTTTCGTACAAGATGAACAATCAACAATTGTGCGGTTTAAATGCACGACTTACAAATGTTTGACAAAATATGAATTCATAAGTGAATTTATGAGAGGGCCGTCCCCAGTTAAAAACAGTCACGAAGCAAAAAGAGAATACAGCAGCAGCAGCAGCAGCAGCAGCAAGAGTCAACATTTTAAGTCATTATTAAGTCATCATTTGCAGTCAAACAATTCTGACATTTGTGAGATTCTTTTTCTTCATCTCTCCACTTGCCATAAGAATTTAACTTTTATAATATACTACCAGCATTATTGATGATATAGTAGACATAAGTAAACTATGTGGTTTGTGTACAACATTTATTTAAACTGTTGTTTTCTTCGCCTTCTTGTTGTACCGATATACAATATAAGAAAAATGTTTTTATGGTTATGATTTTTTAAATACAAATTTCTTTATGCAACATACGAGCCATTTAGAAGCCAACTTGACTAAGTACGCATTTTGTTGATAATTTTCTTGAATAATAAGGTTGAAAAGAAAAAAATTAATCCATTTGGGAAAAATATTTTTTTGTTTTGTTTTTTATTTATAAAAAATTTAATTAAAAAAATTTAAAAAAATTAATCACTAAAATAAAACAATTTTTTATAAATTTCTTTTTTTTTTATATATATATATATATATATAAAATTTCGTTGAATTAATATAAAAATTTTATAATTAAAATAAAATTCTATAAAGAAAAATATACACTAAAAATATATATGACAAAAATTGATTTAATTTTTTATTATTTTTTCGACAATGTTTTAGTTATAATGATAGAAATAGAAAAATATTTTTCTGGGATGTTTTTATTCAATATTTCAGTTTGAATCTTCTGATTATAAATTTTAAAAAGAGCGATGCGATATCTTGCCATGTTAATCTGAATTTCTGTTACCAGGTCCTCTTATTTTAAACATTAGTTATTCTTTTCAACGTCTTTCTGGCAATTTTTATACGAAAGCATGCGTAACTACATCAAACAACTGTTGAAAACACGATTTTTAATCGTTAACAAATCATGTGCAGTAAAAAAAAAACGATCTTGAGAAGGTCATAAGGCTTTTTTTACTCTTTACTTATAAATATAATGTACACAAAGACTGGCGCCAGTGTATTTTGCGGCGGTACAATGTCTGTTTTTATAACCTTTACAATCTGGAGAAGGTATACTAAGGTATCCTCTTTATTTTTGTAACTACTCGAGGAAAGCTTCGATGCTTCTAGTGCTGATTAGCAGTAAAATCTTAAAAGATTTGACTATTTTTGTTCGTGTCCATATCCAAATTTAGTTAATGGGCCAAAATATTTTTAAGAACTCTTTTACTTTCAGGCCTTTATTTATTGAAAATTGTTAAAAAAAATTTTCATTTTTTTATAAAAAACAATCTGTGATGTAGAAAACTGCTTTATACAGTTTGTAAAACTAAAACCATTTATATTTAGAAATATGTAGGGTACTCCAAGATTTATCTTCTCCCCAATAAATTGGTTTTGTATTTGTTTTTTTTTTTTGCGCGGCTTTGAGGAACTAGAGATATTTTTCGTTGTCATAAATTCATAACGATAAAATGTTGAAATTGTCAGTTTTATTGGTTTAAAACGTCATGTTAAAACATCAAATGCACATAAGTTTCATGTTGCTGTTACTGGTTGTATTTGACACAAAAAGAATTTAACGTTTTATGTCATTTATAAATGATAATAACGCTAAACAACAAACCAGCCAACATTTACTGGAAGTTTTGTATAAAAAAAAAAAAAATTAAAAAAAAGATTTCACGAACATAATAAATAATAAACGTTATTAAGGAAATTTCATAAGTAAGAAATATTTTTGTGATATATAAAGAAAATCACAAGTAAAGTATAAATATAAGTATGTAGGTATGTGTTTATACCCTCCACATAAGATGCTATGTTTGTCACTCCATTTACACCAAAAAAAAATCGTTCGACTTGCAAGCTGATACGAAAGACATGCACTATTTGAGGGCGTAACATTGCCACTCCCACTACGTTGTAGATTTGGAGGGTATTTAAGATTAAGTTTTACCTGTTCATACTAATGATACGAAAAAAAAATTGTACGGCATTGTAAGATATGTTACTGGAGCTATTTGTGGTAATACATATATTTAGTACTGAATAAACTTTCCTACGTTTTATAATATATATACATATATCGTATATATGTACCTTATATATGTATCCTAAATATATATATCTTGTTATATGCCTTCTTGTTTGTTTTTTTTTTTTTGTTTTCTCTCTATCACACCTTTTTATGTTAACTCTATTAGCTTAAATGATATCCAATGATAATTGTCGGTCTTGGGAACAATTACTTCTAAGAAATCGTACCGGAATTCTTATGAAAAGTAAGCCAACACGAGGAATCTACATTGGCAACAACATTCACGGGTGTAATTGAACACTGAGCCACTACAATATAAAAAGAGTAAAACAAAATACAATTAAATTTGGCTTACAACAAATTTTAAATACCATCCACATCTATATAGGAACGATGGACGGTGGCAGATATATGATTACGCTCTTTAATCGTGTACGTATGAACTTGCACGTTGAGTTTTACGCTGAATATGAATTTTTATGAATTGCGCAATTTTTGATGGCACATAAATCGATTTTTATCAATTGTGGGCGTGATTCTTAATCGATTTGCTAACTGCATAAAGGAACTAGGCGTAACAGTAAAAATTTTTACTACCATGAAAGTAATAACAACAGACAGACATGTCTGGATATGTACAAGTAGTGTAGGGTATAAAAAAATAAGACCAGCAATCAAACTTTCCAACTAAATCAAAATGAATTCATATATATCAGCATAAATTCCTGTTGAATACAATATACAAGTAATATAAATATGAAAAAAAAAAAAAATTGTTGTTTTGCACAAATCAGCATATTTCCGTTTTTTCTATTCAAACAGACAGTTTTTACTTATAATGTGATAATTACATACGAGTACACTATTAATGTATATAATAAGTTATAATTAAAATATTATTTAGTGTGTGTGCGTGTATTTTGATGGTGTTTATGTTTTGACACCTATCCAGAGTATCAAATCTCGTCTTCGTTTATTTAATTATAACTTGATATAATGGGAAAATCTTTTTCCAAGAATTTTCGCTGTTCATTTGGTGTATATATGTATATAAATTTGTAATCATTGAAAGTAAAGTGTATGTAAAGGAGGTGAAAAAAAGCAGTCAATTTCAACCTTTTTTATTATATTTTATAAATATTGGAACGCGGTTTTTCATCGATTTTATCTAATTTATAGAAAGAGGCGTCATTACAAACGCCTAAGTCGTTCTAACTATGTCCGTCCGTCCATCTCTCTGGTTGTAAATTTTAAGATATTGAGCTTAAATGTATTTCTGCTCATTGAATAGATGGACGGAGGGACACAGCTGGGACGACTTGGATGTGTGTATGGGGCAACTGGGGTCTATGACGCCTTTTCCTGGATCTTACAAATAAAGCAATAATCTTTGTAAATCGTCCAATCAAATGTAAATTTTATTAAGTAAATGTTAAATTAAAAATGTTAAGTATTTTCCATAAAACTCATAAATGAAATTCAACAAAAAAAAAAAATAAAATTAATAAAATCCTGTTACAAACAAATTATGTTCATAAAACAGCAATGGAGTCATTCGATATAAACAACAACAACAACACATACTTTGTTATACAACAATCGTTCAAATGAAATGGAGACTTCATCTTACCATCACAGTAATAAATAATCATAAAAAAAATCTGTCTATTTTTAATAGAAACAAAGTTATATAACGCAGCAAACATTGTACATACATACAAACATACTTATAATGTCAACAGCCGTGTTATTAAATTTTTTTTTCTTTTAGAATGTAATAATAAACTGACGCTAAAAGTTTATGATATAAGGCAACAATAAAATAAAAGAGAAAAACAACAACATGAAAATTTTTATGATGTTCAAGTCTCGGGATCAAAGATAAAGGAAAAGGAGTAATCTTGTATGAAAAGGAAGGCAAAGGCGACCATAGACGGTTGTAGTTTTATTTATTTATTTTTTCATTATGATGAAAATAAACAAAATTTAATTGTTGGTCATCTCATACATTTTATGGATTCCCCTTCACACGCTCATATACGGATGATTAACATCGAAAATGTATTTTTCAAATTGTTAAAACAAATTAGTTGAGTGGCTGGTGGGAATATTTTCACATCAATTTAATTTGATTTCTGTGTGTTTCGGGTTATAATTCATAAACATTTCTACAACGTCACTAACAATGTAGTTTAAAGTACACGTTATAGAATAGAATCATTTATTATCCATCTAACTCTCTATTTCTCTCCCTCTCTCTCTTTCTATCAGTAATCATTTTTTAATATATGCACGACTATGTCAAGAAAAGTGGCCTGCGCCAATCTACTCCTCTTTCGCGTACGTATGCATGTGTACCTACATAAAAGTTTCAATCGGTTGTGAAATATAAATCTGTAAATCTTTAGCACTAGTTTATTTTAACCACGTAAAGCTTTTTTTTCTTGATCAGCGTCCGTAAGTCCGTGATTAACAGATAAGCCTACAATTTGCCAGAAACTCTCTTTGGTGGAGAATTCGATCCTCTAGTTGAAGTCCAATAAATTCTTTAAAAGTTAATAAAAGAGTATGCAATTATATAGAAAGCACGCTCACAATTTACTTATAAATATGAAGTTTATTGAAGATTTGACGTGGACTTCATTAGTGCTTTCATATGCGATTCTTTTTTTTATCAGGCGCAAAACTTTTTTATGGAATATTTTTTATGAAAATAGCAACAGTTTTTTGTTGTTTTTTCTACACCAACAATAATGTTAAAATATTTTAAACGTTTTTAAAACATCAACAATTATTTTTTTATACCCTTCACATACAAGATTAAGGTATACAAAGAGTGTTATTCCATTTGTAACACACAGAAAAAAAACGTCAGAGATCCAACGAAATATATATAATCTTGATCAGCATAAAAATATATTACCCAACTGGAAATGTATGTCCGTATGTACATGCGTATGTCTAATGTTGGCCCCCTCACGATCGTAAATTTTGACACATTGAGCTAAAATTTTATTCAGACATTTCTAGTTTTTTCAAGTAAATCGCAAAATCGGTTAAAAGCCACGCCTCTAATCCACAAAAATCTATTTATCTACCACAAAAATTAAGTTATAAAGTTGAAATTTGATTAACATAATAATAATTACCTCATCTATCGATATGGGCATGGTCATATAATAAATACTCGCACAATTTACAAAGTTTGACTTTTAAGATGATACTTAATAAACTATTGGAGAATGCAATCATATACCCTCCGCGTTAACCATTAGTATGTAGATGTGAAGGGTTTTTAAAGTTTGGCTTAGGTTAAATTTAGTTTATTTTACTTATTTTTATTTGCCAAAAGCAGAGATTTTGCTTGTCAAAGAAAAAATTCATTCATAATAATTTAGGTAAAAATTTTCATTCATTTTTTCCCCTTTTCATTGTCATTTACATACCTTTACATTACTATTAACTATATTAACTTTGTTGCTATTATTATTTCCGTTTGTTGATAATGCGTTTTTATTAAAAAAAAAAAAAAAACTTAATTCGTTTGCAAAATATAAAAAAAACGCTTACAACAACTCTGTAAAGTATAACCGCCGTAAATATTTTTGTATTTTTTTTGAACAATTTTTTTTTGTTTTTTTTTTAATTCTATGTAAATTATTTTTGTATATTATTTTTATTTTGAAATATTTTTTTAATTATTTTTTTAAAATTACACAAATTTACTTCTCCGTTCTAAAAAAAAAATAATATAAAAGCAGAAAATTATATATAAAAAAATATATAATTAAAGAGAAGGTTAAAAAAAAATATAGAAGTCAATGAAAAAACGGCCACCATCACAAAGGAGTAGATTTGGTAACATGTTCGGTTAAATACTCTGGTAGGAAGATAATAAACTGTTCATGTACCTAAGAGACCATATGATCCTGAGCTATATGAGCAAGTGCTTGATGTCCTGCAAACGCTTGGTGTACAAAACTGAAGAGGGCGCGCCCAAGATCTAAGCTCGTGGCGTTCTCTTTTGAAACAGGCCAAAGATCTACGATTACAAAATCGGCCAGTAATGATGATGAAGAGGCCACATGCATTTACTATGTGAAAGAATAGTTTTCAGTTCAATTTCAAAATTTCAGGGATGAGTAACAATTTTCATTACTTCAATCATTTGTAAGAATTTTACCAAGTACGGTGATCAATATGTCATCTTTAACCAATTTAAGGTGTTTTTTTTTTTTTAAATATTTTAATTGCATTTTATTTTATTTAATTATTGAACATTTATAAAATTTATGTCTTTTTGTGCTGAATGACATAAAAGTTGAAGTAGAAGAAAAAGTAAAACTTGTTAATAAAAATTATTTTAATCAACTGCCAGTCATTTATTACAATACAATAGTATCGTTGTTAATGTTAATGTTAATATTGTTGTTGTATTATTGTAATTTAATAATGTTGTTGACTTTAAAACTAAACAGATTGTCAATTTATGTCATTACACAATCATAATCACAACATGACATGTTGTCAAACACATGTTTAAATACATACACACACACACGCATACAAACATAAATATGTATACATATCTACATTAAACATAAGTGGTCAGAGGTTTAAGCGATAACTTCACATAAGATTCACAAACCTTGCGAGTCTTTGTACATATTGAAGAATCATCCATAACTTTAGTTTGTTTTTTTTTTTTTTTAGTAATAAATACATACAGAGCTAGGAACCTTCTCTTCTATTATTAAACAGACCACACACACACACACATACTGATCATGACAATTATTGCCATTTTTCAAAAGTAGAATATAAGTACATGCCTGATGATTTTATGGGTTTTCTTTGAGCAGATTATTGAGTTTGAGCAACTAATCAATGATGTAATGTAATGATTTAAGTCATTTTTTCCGATAGTTACTGGGCCCAACAGAAAATTAAACAAGAAAGAAAACTAAATTTTGCCAAATCGTGTCAACAAGTATTGAACAAAATTTTAGTTCAATATATCAAAATTTGCGCTCGTAAGAACACCAACAACAGACAGACACATGGACATATATGCCTAGATCGACTCAGTTTTCGATCCAGATCAAGAATTTGTGGGGTCTCCTTCTGGGAGTTATTACCCCCATCTTATGTGGAGGGTATAAACGTCAGGTTTCACTGGCAGGGTGGTAATGTTTTTCAAATTCTTAAAAATCTCTAAATATTAGTAAAAATAAGCAACAATTTTTTACTTAATGTCCCTCTGTCCGTCCATTCTACTTATTCTTATTCACATTTCCATTTAATGGTTAATGTGACATTATACACAATTTCTTAAAACATGTTTAACAACAACAAAAAATTGAACAAGTATTGCGACAAAAGAATGCTGCTATGGTTCACATTAGAAGCGTTCTCAACTGGAACAAAAACAGCAAAAAGCAAGCAGCATTGCATGCTTATACCACTTATCTTATAGCTTGTTCGAAGATGGACAGTTGTATCGTAAAAAAATGACACAATCAAGTAGACTAACGAATAAAATCACCCGCTAACTCTAACTCAACATTATTAATTGTGAAATGTTGACAATTTATTTTATAATAAAATATCAAAAAAAAAAAAAAAAAAGATAAAAAAATACAACGAAAAATTGTCAACTTAGCTTCATAAAAATCATACAGAAGAAGACGTAAGAGATTATACAAAGTATATATATTCTTAATCATTATCAAAATCTGAATGGATCGAAAAATGCTTATTATTGGCTCTGTCACAATTGTAAATTTTTAGATATTGATTTCCAGTTTCTTTACAAAGATTGCTATTTAAGTTAAACAAAAAAGGTTGAAAGCCATGCCCACGCTCACAATCGATATTAACTTACCTATCAGCCCAAAAATTGATTTTTAGCACACATATTCATATGGATCCCTTTGATCAAGGTGTCAAAAATAAGGCGGTACAAGATAGCAGACAAGCTCACATTTTGATAAAAAACCTTTTTTGCCCAAAATCTAATTTGAAACTTGATCCGTATTATTTAACAACTTTAAAGGTAATAATCAAGAACTTGCCACGCCCATTTTTTGAAAAATATTTACAAAACATTTACTTTTTCCTTTATTTACCGCATGAAATTACCGCAACCTAACCGACTTTTAACTTTATCGGTCCAGTGTTAATTCTCTTTGTAAAGCATATTTATTTTGCTATAAAAACATGATAAAAATTCTTTTACGTGTACATTTCAATAGGTTTCATATGAATGAGTTGTTTCGCTGTTCTTTTTTTTATTCTCCATTCTGTTATCGCTGCTACGATGTTCTTGTTGATGTTCTTGTATGTCATTTGGTGTGTTGGTGATCTTCATAAATCATAAATTCAAGATACAAAAAAAAAAAAAAAGAATATTTTGTATGTAGTACTTGTACCTTTTTGGCTTCTTTGTATACCTACCATCTTGAGGTTGAGCTCATATTCATTTTATCGAGACGTTTGCCGCTATCAGAGGAAGAAGGTTTTAACTTATTAATAAAGTTATAACTTTGATTACAAAACCAATCTACAAATGTCTATATGTCCGTCTTAGTACTAACTTAAATTTTAAATATAATGAAAATTAACCTTGTATAGAAAATGTATCAAAACAAGACATTAAAAATTGAAAAATGGAACACTTTTCAAAACTATTTGATTACATTGATTGGTGTCCATTATGTGACTTAAGCTTAATGTTTTGTTTTTTTACTTTTTTACCTTCTATGCAATGACGGACTCATTGTTATTGTCAGCAAAAAGCACATACTTGCAATATGAGTTTATTATTGTCATAATACAATACTCGCTAAGTGTATATTGAATTTGCAGCATCTTCTTTGATGTACGTACTGTACGGTGCATATTGGTTTTTCACAACATTAATGATGATCTTCTTATGTGATCTGTAATTTTTAATTATTATTTGCCGATTATGTTATACAATTTAATGCCTTTTAATTTACAAATTAATTGTACAACTGATATAGAGTGAGGAAGTTTATATAACCACACCTTTTATCAAAACGTTTATATTAGGGGTTTTTCAATAAGACCATAACATATTATAACATTAGTTTCGGTACATCAAATGATTAATAGCCTTCAGTTCTTGGGTTAATTTGATCTTGTGAGTTAAGATATTTATGCAAATCAGCAAGAAATTGACTAAATTGGCTTTTTTTCTTCTGAAGCACTTACGTCTGTTACATGATTCATTAAAAATTAATATATTGATTTAAAAGTTCACAGATGTGTTAATAGTAATATAATGAAAAAAGGGGCGTGGCCTATAATTAATTACATTCTCTATAGTATCAACTTTTAAAACGAATTCTGACTTGAGTAAAGTTTTTTGTATAAATAATGCGAATTTCAACATCAAAGAGCAATTGTTGTAGCAAATAATAGGATTTTGGTTAGTTGTAGGCGAGGCTTTTGGCCAATTTTGTTCAATTGTTCAATAACATTCTGTATGAATAAACTAGAAATGTACGTGAAAGAGGATCAATATCTAAAAGTTTACGACCGTTAGAATGCTATGCAACAGATAGAATCACGGACGTATAGACGGAAACGATTAAAATTTTGATACTGATTAATAATATATATGGTATATCGAAGACTTGCTGTTAAAATAGAACAACAATGTTAGTACAAACAGTAATCTGGAGGATTTGAAAAAAATGGTTACCCATGGTTTTTTCTACATTTAATCATTACTTATGTTCAGTCTCTAGTATGTAAACATTTAGCACCTTTTAAACAAAACCTTTATGTACAAAATTAGTCCATAACGTCAATTAAGATTTAATTAACAAAAAAATGAGAGTGAAACCTGCAGACTGAAATACACACACACGCAACACAGCCGAGGTATGATACTACAGTGCTCTTTAGTCATATTTATATAAAGAAATCAACGGTTCACTTCAAATATTTATTTTCTCTATATATTTTCAGTTTATTTGAAGAATTCAATTTTTGTTGTTGTTGTATTGCAACTAAGTTGCTGTTAATATATTTTTTAAATTTTCTTTCTCTTCGCCTTAAATTTTTTTCTTTTTCTTATCTTTTTCGTGTAGTTATGTTATGTTTGCATGTTATTATCGTTAGTGTTAATATATATTTATGTATATATTTAGTTCACATATATGCTTATGTGTATGTATATAATTATGTGTATGACATATTTGATCTATGTAAAGTCGAGTAGTGTAGAGTAGGGTGTTAGAATGATAAACACAAGACAGTCAATGAGAAATCTTAGCATCTTTCTATATAATTATAAATGATTGGCGGCAATAGTGTGAGATTTTTGGTCATGTATGAATGTGTATATAAAGGAAATATTTATGAGGGATGGTGTTGGTGTGGTTTTGACTTTTCTTTCTTCAAGTTGATGCTTGATGCTCTATACTCGTATACTATATACACATACTTACATTGTGATTGCTTAAGTATGAATAATAACATAACGTTTGGTTCTCCTTATGCTGTGTTTAGGTGTACGCGTAGCGTGAGAGTGTAGGGATTACGATTTACTGTTAATGCAATTTTAACATTTGAAGCAGTTTTTCTTTCTTTTTTTTTCGATATTTTCAACTTTTTTTTTTTTTGACTAATTACAACAAAAATTTACAAATTCTTTTTTCCTTTAATTTTTTATATCTCTTGCAGTTTCCAAAATTATATATAATTTTTTTATTAATTTTTTTTTTTTTTTTTTATTATCAATCTACCACGTGTGTATGTTCCGTCTAAGTCAGAATTTTTATTTACAAAAAAATATTACACATATTCTTACACTGACTTACATGCTAAAACAAATCGTTTCATAAACTAAGATTTTAAGTTCATTATAATAAATTATACTAAGAAAAGTTAAGAGAAAGAAAAATTATATTTCATAGGAACAAATATTTTATTGACGGAGGAGAAGAAAAAAAATTAAAGTAAAAACACACAAAATGTTTATTAGCTTAAAATGTACAAAACAACTTAGAGATTAGAGTTATTGTAAAATGTATGTATATGTGTATGCACCCTTAGGGGTGTATGTCTGTGCTAAATCGAATGATATGCTATCACGCTTTGCCATGCTCTCTATATACTACATAGAGCACTGCCTCTCCAACGTTATAACTACTTCACCTTTTCTATTGGTTACTTTACGCACTCTAGTAACTATCAAATTGTCGCTCACGGTGTTATAGTTTAACATATACACACATATATATATATAATAGAATTATTAAACACACACGTTCACAATTCTAAATGTTTTAAACTCTATTCGATTGGTAAAGAAAACCAAGATTGAAAATTGTTGAATTCTCAAGATTAATAAAAAAAAAAAAAAATTAAATAAAATTGTTTTGTTATACTTGTATTATCCTTTAATCTATAAGCTCTGATTGCATAATGTTTTTAAAAATGTTTATTTATATTTTTCAAAAGCTTACAATAACGGTTTTTGACTCTTTTTGTAAACAGCAGTTTTTCTAATTCTCTCTCTCCCTCTTTTAGTAAGAAACTCTGTCCTTTAGAATAGCCATAGACGGAAAACTCAACTCTCAAAGAATGTGCTTCAAATAAAAATATAATAAACGCGCTTATAATTTACAAAAAAAAAAACCCATCTTCTCCCAGAAATTAGTCGTACGGACATGATAAATTTTGTATATTTCGGAGACTCTAAAAATTAAGTATTCCCACTATATCTATGGCCTGCTCTACCTGCCCCATTAGGAAAACAGTATTGACAGCTGCAGCTTCTTCATTCATTTCTAATCACATTATATATTATTGTCCGAAAGTATGTTTGTTCACCGTTGTGTTTTGATGATGATGTGTCGTCCCTCTTTAAGGTCTTAGTATCAGTTTAGGGGTGTGCTGTTGTAAGTGTTGCTCACGAAACGCTATCAAGGATCTAAAAGCCGACATGGGTGAGGCCCTAGTATGATCTACCAAATTATTCGTGGTATTCGTGTTTGTGATTATTGTTTTGGGGGAAACTAATGTGGTGACCAGGGGTGGTTGTATTGATGGTGATTGTCATGGCTTACCGGGTGACAATTTATCCGAATTGGATGAGTTGGTTGAGGAATTGGAATTATGGGATGAGAGAACGGCTAGATTGTGACTGAGTGTTTGATGATGTGTGGAGGGCGGGGTTTGTACTACATCACAACCGGTCGATGAAGAGCTGCTTGAACCAGATGGTGAAGCACCGGAGGGCGGGATTTGTTGTGCGTTGTTATGTGCATGATTAGCGGTGGTTAAACTAAGCGGTGCAAAATGCGGGCCTGCCACAGCAGCCCCTGTAACGGCTGCCTTCCATAGTAAGGGATTCATGCCCAAACCGTTGTGCGCCGCCAAACTGGCACCAAACGTTCTTTGGTGTTCTAAAAATTCAGGACTCGGCGCCAGATGAGCTGCAGCTGCTGCTGCTGGGCCATAAAAGCCTCGATATAAATCCGGTCGTACATAAGGAGCATAATTGGGTATTCTGGCTGCCAAGGGAGATAAAATCTTACCCGGATTAGAATGTTGACCCGGATGACCATAAAATGCAGGATGTGTTGGTGGTAGTTCTGTACCTGGCGGACTATCTTTATTCGACTCCTTACCCGCATCTTTTGACGCCATGTCAGCCAAAGACCATATACGTGGTTTAGTTGTTACACTAGCACTAGTACTGCCGCTGGCTGCACAATTCAATGCATTATGTTGGGCTTGCTGATGTTGCTGCAGCAACTGTTGCTGATGATGGTGATAGGCTGCTATGTCGGGTGGTGAGGCAGCCGACGGTCGAAAATGATGTAAAGCGGCTGGATGAAACATGGGATGTGTGGCGCCTGATATACCGCCAGGACGATCGTATATATCAGGTGAACCATTAGGTGAGCCCGGACGTGAACCCGACCATTCACTATTATTGCTTTCACCGCGGCGTTCCCCCATTAAGCGATGATCTTTGTCCTCGCTAGAACCTAAACCCGAGTCTTTGGCATCTGTTTAAAAAGAAGAGAAAGGAAATAGAAAAAAAATCAATAAAGAGAAAAGTTTATGTCATCCAAAACATCTGTCTATCTATCTTCCTTATGCTTAATCAATTTTAACTTAAACAATTACCTAATAAATCGTTATCGTCGGTACTCTTGTGATCATCATCATCCAAATTTGTATCTTCATCATCTACACGATTTCGCGGTTCCCATGTCATTTTATTCTCTTTCTTCAGTCGCCGTCGGGCATTGGCAAACCATGTAGAGACTTGCGTTAGAGTCATTTTCGTTATGATGGCCAACATAATTTTCTCTCCCTTCGTTGGGTAGGGATTCTTTTTATGTTCGTTAAGCCACGCTTTTAATGTAGAAGTCGTTTCACGGGTTGCATTTTTCCGACGGGCTCCATTCAAATCCATGCCATAACTAGAAGTAGTAAAAAATAAAGAACCCCCAAATCATATATTTTACAACTATTGATTTTAAAAGTAAACACATTATCTTATTACAATAAGTTTTAGTGTAGTGTGTAGCATGGGTTTTGTAAACACTTGAGAGAACTAAACTTTGCTTAGGCGAAATTTTAGGCACATGGAAAAATGAAATAATTCATAAACATTTGTACTAAATTTCAACGCAATAGCTTAATTTTTGTCGATTGTGGGCGTGGTTTTTGACCGATTTTGCTTAATCTAAATAGAAATTTCCTTACAAGTACTCTTTAAAAGTGTCTGTCTAAAATTTCAGCTGCATAACTCAAAATTTTGCACCAGTGAGAGTGCCAACAAGAGACGGACATACGGACATGTTTAGATCGACTCAGTTTTTGATGCTAATCAAGAATATATATATTTTGACGCCTTCTTATGGGTGTTGCAAATGGAATGAAAAACATATTGTACCCTCATCTTGAGTGGAGGGTATCAAAATGATAACATAAAACCAATAGGGTTGAGAGTCAACCACATTTGGGATCTATCGCTGCTTGGTTTTTGTTATTAACTGTTATTTTATGTTGCTGGTGGTTAATTTTATAGAACAATTATGTGGCTTTGTATGGTCATTGATGGCAGCAACGAGCTTTTATGACCAAGCAATACAATCCACAACAAATCCACAATTGCTGTAAGTTACACTCATGCTCTACTTATATGAAGGAAACCATGATATATATGTCTACACCGAACGCCATATGCGATTAATGGCTATTTTCCCTTAACTCGGACCAAAAGTTGAGAAAAATTTTATATAAAAAGTTTATTAATAATAATGGTTCTCGCTTTTCCTCTTCCACCCGCGAAGCTTTTCACTTTCTTTTAAGAATATTTAAATCATCGCTGCTATAAGATTTATTGATGTATATTGTGGGTTAAGTGACTCAACCGGTTAAGCTGACCTCTATCTTTCCTTTTTCTCTACGTGACGGGATATTCAAATTGTTTAATTAACGTTTCTGGTTGTACTGGATATTAATCAACAATTTGTCGGTTTTTTTTTCTCAATTATTTTACAAATATATTTAACATGTCTATCATGTCTTTAAAAATATGAATACAATACACACACACACATCAAGTGTTCATAAGCTGTGTGTGTTGGGTGTTTCTTTTTGGAGGAAGTAACAATCATTAGGTGGGGATATAAAGGCTTGTTTATATGTATGTTATCACTAAAAAAAATCACCATTTAATACATAATAATGATATTTTTTTGTAAATTTCTGTGACTTTGTCAATACTTGTGTTTTGACAAATTTATTTGTCAACATATTTGTTCAGCGTTTTACAATGAATTAGCTAAAGTTGTGACTCAAAGGCAAATTAAACGTTTTAATGAATGGATTTTTTTTACATGCGTATGTCATTTAAAGTGTTAGTTGCTGGTTATTCAGTATAAATATATAACTGTTTTTATATGCTTCTCATAAGATGAGAGGTATGATAAGTTTGTTTCTTCGTTTGCAACATTTTACCGATTATACTTTAATATTATTGAATATTCAAATAAAAATCTGAATTGATGCCATATGCGGGCCCAGTTGGTCTGCCTGCTGTTGCAATGCAATTGAAAATTTTAAAATATATAAAGTTGACATTTATATTGAATAAAGATAAGTTTGGCAGGTATACTAAGTTTGTCATGTCATTTTCACTACGGAAAAGAACACATCAGAGCCACTACACAGGTTATCTAAACATATATGTCCGTATGTCCGTATATTGTTGACACTCTTACGGTCGTAACTTTTGAGATATTGAGTTGAAATTTTGTACAAATACTTTTAGTTTCGGATCGCTATTTAAAGTAGGAAAAATCAATCAGGAGTTACGCCCACCATCGACAAAAATTTATTTATTTGCCATACAAGTTGAGCTATAAAGGTGAACTTTGGTATCCACATTTATATTTACCCCATTCATTGAATTACCAAAAATAGGCGGACTCATAATCAACAAAATCTATTTACTTGCGCTATGAAGTTGAAATTCTTTAAAAAATGTTTAATTACCCCTTCCATCCATGTACCAAAAATTGGCGCAGTCGGATAACAGAAACGATCAAAAAACTATATAAAACTTAAAACTCTGCCTACAGAGTTATACGTGATACATATACTATTAGATTGCGTAATCATGTACCTGCCACGCCCACTTTTTGTATAAATATGTAAGTGGTATTTGACGTAAACCAAATTTACTTTTCTTACTTGTTTTTATACACTTTTAAATCATTTTCTTGGTCATAATTATGAAAGTGGTCCAAGTCACACTTTTCCAAAAACAACAGAATATGAAAATTATAAATCAAAACGACTTACAACACTTGCATAAGTATGATAACATATACGAAATACCTTTGATTTGAACTTCCTTTTACAAAAACTTGTACAAGAATGGAGTCTTTTTCTCTTTTCATAATACTTTGAACAAAAAACAAATTTAAAGCTGAAAGCCAAACACAGCTACACTTATTATCATGTACATATTATAAGATTTCTGCTTTCTATTAACTAAAGCTTTGTCATTAGACATGCATAACGTAACGTTCGGTTCGGCTCTTGAATTTGCAATTTACTTATTGAGTGAATTTCAATATTTCTTTTTTTCATACACAAACATGAAAAACAGTTAAAAAAAAAAGCGTCGCTTAGCTTAACTAATGAACATGTGGAAAAAAGGCAATAAATCAATTTATGAATACATGATTATTAGAACTAACAAGATATTAGTGTAAGCGCCTTTACCCAAACACACACACACACACATACATCGGTTTTTATTGTATTTGAAATATTTTTCATGACAATACCAAATAATTGTTTGTGTATTTACCTGTTGAAAGGGTAACCGAAGGCGGCATCGTATGGATGATATACCGACGGGTACGGCCAAGGTGTAGCACCCGCTACCAGATTATCTTTCAAATCTAAGCTGGCCTGCAAAGAAAAAAGAGAGAAAAAAAAACATTTATTTAGAATGAATGCTTTTGGTGTCATTTCGAAAACTCTTTAATTTGTTGTGTTTTGATCTGATTTGATTTATTTGGTTTTGTTGCTCATGTTGTTGTCTTTTGTGTTCATTGTTAAATATCAGTGTCCCTCATTTGTTTCGATTCATTCTACAACGTAATTAAATTAAATTTTTTAGATGCGTAGTTTTTATACTGTTACTGATAACGCAGCCACTTCAATACTATGAACTAAAGAAAAAAAAAATTCTGAAATTCAGTACGCCGTTCATCTTCTTAAGAATAATGACAGATAAGAGACGTTCATATAATTTTTTTTACATAAATTAATAAATATTAAGATTTACGTTTTACATTCAAGACTACTTCTGTCATATTTTTCGTTCAGCATCAACTTTTGAATGGATTTAAATATGCCTGTCTGTACGTCTGCCTCTTTAAACGTTGAAATAAAATTTCTATCGATTATAAAGGAAGATTTAATTTTAAAATAAGGTTTAAAATAAATGTTTACAGTTTTTCCTAATAAAGTGATAAATTTTTGTAATTTTTTTTGTGTTTTTAGATGTAAACTAAACCCATTTCGTCAAAACGTTTTTAACTACTCAGCAAGTTTTCTTTTGCCTATATAAACAAATGACGGTTATAAACGACCTTTTAAAACCCTACGCCATAAAATTGTGTTACAATTAGTTTACTGATACATAGTAAACGCAAAGTACTGCCTTATAAGTCTCTTCTCGGAATATCTTTATATGGAAAGGGTATCTAAAAATAATCCAATTGGGTTCAAATTTGTTACAGTCAATTATTAAGCTAATGAATGAACATTCATTCACCAAATTTCATCAAAAAGTATTGAGAAATGCGATGTTTTGCCATATAAAGGTTTATTTAAAATAAGAACCTTTTATGGAGAAAGGTTCTAAAAATGGTCCAATTTGAACCATTTTCAATAGTTTGATATAAGAACGGCCGCTCTTATATTTCAGCAAAATATTATAAAAACTGTGGCCAAAACATGAAGACAAAACTCAGAGACCGACGGACGCAAATGGTTAAATTGATTCCATCTTTCAGTCAATGGCCACGCCCTCTGTGCAATGGTTTAATTTAGTTCAATTTTATTCCATTTTATTTCATTTTTACCTCTGTACAAAGTCTTTCGTTATCATGGTACCTTCTAACCACCCTTGAACTTGATATTTTTTTACATAATGGATAAATATCTATCATAACAAATGTGTCGTCTTCTTCTTCGTCTTTCAACATTTTTTTATTAGGGTGTGTTTGGCAAGAATTTAATATATTTTCATAGTTGAAGTTATTGCAGCAGGTTAAAGAAGTGTTCAAAGGAGGAACATTGCAACTTTATGCCCATTTCTCCGTTTAGTGGTTTTTTTCTTTTACACATCGAAGAATAATATTAACACGAAAAATTTATCACACCTTGAAAGCATAAATTTTCAACTACGTGCAAATGTGTTGTTGTTAACTAAACAGTACGCAAAAGCAGCAGCAACAGCAGCAGTAGAAAGATGGCTTTAAAAAAAAAAGCTAAGTCAAGTGATATTGTACGGGTACAACAATAACAGCAACAACAACAACAATCAGTTGGAATAATAATAATAATAATAACAACAACAACAATAACAATCAATTGGAACAATAAAAATAACAACTACAACAATAACAAGTTTATACATATGATCATACAGAAGCTTTAAGTGAACGCAGTGTGTTACCTTTAGTAACATATTGTAACCAACACGCATGTAACGTATGCGTATGCGTATGCATGTGTGTGTGTGTGTGTGTGCATTGTAAGCACGCTATAATTGTGTAGCTTCTGGTTAACAATACGTGTAATATGTGTTTAAAAACATTGTTCGTTTTCTCAAAAAAGAATGAAATGTTGTTCGCCAAGCTGCAAGAGTATTAAATGTTTGCCAAGATACAAGATATGAACGAAACAAAAGTGAAAACTAAAAACTTATATACGCGTTAGCGTATAAATAACTTTATACTCGACACCCAGGAACAATTTGCTCCATGTTTCCGATATGTGACACTATGGAGGTAAAAATCAATTACCATACATTCATTACAATTGAAATCTAAGTACAATAATTAAATAATAGTAATTGAAAATACTTGTCCATACGTCCATCACTGTAATGTTTTCAACAACCGCATGTCTTGTAATTCGCAACGAATTGTTTCTGCTTGAAATGTTGTTGTTGTTGTTGTTGCTATTTTTTTTTTTTAAACCAAAATCGCAATGTCCATTCATGTGTACAAATTCACACATACCAAAAAAAAAAAAAATCATTTACCCACATATTTTATTTGATGTTGAAAAGACTATATGACCGAATGAAAAGCAAAAAACAAAAAACAAAAAAAAACAAAACAGAATACAACATGTAATCTAACCCAACATTACCGTAACCGTACCATTTACCGATTAGCTAACATTGATAACAAACATTTTCTGTCGTTTTATGATCATACACACATCTCACCATAAAATACATTCAAGATGCTTGTTGTGCCAGATCGTTTCTTACCTAAATTGCTTGCTAGCACTTAACATTATATTGTGGCGACACATACTATGGCTTATTTTACTTAAAAAAAAAAATTAAAAACAAGTGCTTGAAAAATTTCTGATGACGCTATTGTTTGTTGTGTTTGTTGTTTAGTGATTTTAATCAATGAATTTTCTTGTTGTGGCAACAAACACTAACAACACTAACTATCTTAGAAGTGGAACATTTTCCCCTGTTTGCATTGCTCGATTTTGGCGAATTGTAATAGGAAACCGTAGAAAACCTCGAAGATTCCATGTACCAAATATCAGTGCGTTATGTCAATTTTTACGACTGTGAAAGCTCCAACAAAACAGTGTATTAATCACACGGACACGCGGACAGACAGATTGTCTAAATCAAATTTTCTATTGATGCTGACCAAGAACATATATACATTTGGGGATGTCGCTCACGCGCTTCTGGTACCGACCAATATATCCGCCCATCATTATGATGAAGGGTACAAAAATAAAATATAAACTTAATTACACATAACGTTGTCTTGGACGTGGTGTGTACTTCAACCTGAAAATTGCAATTTTTGATAAAATTTATAAGAAAATGTCTTTTAGTTCAAAAAAGTTGCTATTGAAAATAAGTCCGTCGGTCCGTTCAGATATTTCTTGTAATCAAACTACCAGATAAAATTTTTCATAAATTTTGAAGAAATTTGGTACGAAAAAGCTTTTTTTTTCGGTAAATGGTCCGTGTGTCCGTTCGTCCATCTTTATATTTTTTGTAATCAATGTATATTTTGTAATTATTTAATTTGTTTTGAGAAGATCTTTTCAACTATGAAAGGACGTCCACCTGTCCGTCCTTACATTTTAACCTAGAATTTTCAATTTTTGTTATATTTTTTAATAAAATTTCGTGTGAGAAGGCAAAAAAAGATATTACAAAGAGGACGTCCGTGTTTCAACCTACAAGTCGCAATTTTATAATGAAATATTATTTTTTTTTACTATTTTCATTATATTTTTGACCGATTTTTCATACTTTTAACTTAGCAACAGTTTTGTCAAATTATCAATCGATATCTGTACTTTTATGAACCGGGAAACCAGGAAAATGTTTACCTTAGTGGAACTCTTTAGCAGAATTAGTTGAATCGATTTAAAATTAGAGGCTAATCAAGATTTTATACACTTTCTAGCGTCCTTCAAGGTTCTAAATTGAATAAAATTTATCTTTGAACTCAAAAAAAGAAAACTATTGCTTTTGTTATCTACTATAGAAGAAATACTTTCATATATAGGCACCAGGTCACATTTTATTTTGTTTTATTTCAGAACTATTTCTATTTTTACTACGTGCACCTTTTAAACGATTAAAAATTGTGTAGCCATTATTGATACTTTTAACAGTCATATAAAGACGTACACAAACTTGAGTTTCTTTTTCTTTGCTTTTGATAATAAATAGTGTTTCTGGACATGATTTAAATTCATCAATAAATTACTTAAACAATATTTTTTTTTTTTATTTTATGGACTTTTAATAAACAATCAAACAGAAGTTGGCTGAATCTCTGGCTCTCCATCCAAATTTGTCTTAAACTTTATTGTTTTCTGTCTGCTCTTCCAATTATCATATAAATCTTTAGTTTTTTTGTTTTTAGTTTTTTATACTACTTTGCCGTTCTTTGTGTTTTAAGTATAAAGTTATAAATCTTTCAGTGGTCACATTTATAGTGGTTCAACTTAGAGTAATAAAAAAAAGAAACATTTTTTTTTTTTTTTTAACTAAATTGTAATCTTTCCACATATACATAAATATTTCACATTAGTGGATTAAATACCTTAAAATCAAACGAAAATTATGTTGGTTAACACAAAAAAAGAAATGTTTTATTTATAATGTTATAAATGTAACCAAAGGATGAACACTAAACACTTTATGAATTAATCAATTAAGTGAAGTTTTCGAATAAACATTCAACTAATTTGGAATGCACATAATTTATTTTTATTGTTTATGTGTTTGATTGTTTAACATGATTTTGTTTCAATTTTTATACTTTCCACAATACGAAATGTTGTTAACTCTTTAATGGCAAGCGCCGGACCGTTCCAAAACTAAATAAGTTTAACTATGTCCTTCTGCCCGAAATCTATAAATCTGATTTTTAGTCAATTTTGGAAAAATTTGGTATAAGAATGTTTTTTTTTTTTTTTTGTTAAAGATAAATGCTATTCGTCTGTCTATTCAGATATTTCTTGTCATCAACCTACTGAATAAAATTTATCATAAATTTTGATGAAATTTGTTACGACAATCTTTTTTTTGGGTCAATTCAATTTAACGTCAAAGTACAATTTGCACAAAGTGAAAGTTGAAAATGCATCTGTCGTTCCGTCCACGTATTTCAGTTCATTAGATGCAATTTTTTGAAGAAATTTGCTGTAAGAATGTCTTTTGGGTCAAGAAAAATGATTTTGAAATTCGTCCATCCGTCCTTACATGTATTTCTTAAAATCAACCTAACAGACACAATTTTTCATAAATTTTGATGAAGTTTGGTATTAGAAGGTCTTTTATATTAACCTCCCAGATGCAATTTTCAATATATTTTAATGAAATTTTGTTTAAAAATGTCTTGAGCCAAGAAGAAAAGCCATTAAAAATGATAAACCTGATCAGACCGTAGAAGATTTTGCGAACGCGGCTTTTAACCATTTTAAATAGGAAACTAATTATATAGGAAAGGAATGTCTAGCCCATACATTGAGTGAATGCTCAAAATTTTTGTAACTAAATAACTAAACACTATTAAATCGACCCTATCAAGAATAAATAAACTTTATAAGCTCCCTAAAGCCCCTTTCTGGTAGTTTCATAAGCAATAGCAAACTTAGCAGGCCGCCCCTCTTATGTGTTAAATATTAAACACAAATAATTTTAGTATAACTATAGACGAAACACTTTAATGTCTGTCTCTCTACCTGAAGAACAATATTGAGACAAATTCATTTCGTTATTGATTCTTCCTTTCTTTTGATTACACAGCAAAGACACAAACTTTAAATAATTTATTTATATTTAAACTATCATCTTCTAAATATATGTATGTATGTACATATGTATATTTCTGGGAATACTCAATCAACGGGCTGTTCTGGTGCTGACAAATTTATTAAACACTTTGTGAATCTACATAAAAAATTTACGTATTAGTGGAGAGAAACTCAACATAGCACACGCACATAATATATTGTACATATGTATGGAAAGACGGACATATCTTTTGACATTTGGTGTCAAAGTAATGACTTCTTTAAGACGACTTGACATGTGTCTCTGCTCCTTTGAATATGAATGAAACTGAAATTGAAAATGAAAATGATAATGATGTAGCGGCACAGGCTAGTTAAAGAGAATGTCTTCACATATGGCGTGTATGTGATGAAGAAATCTTGAATATTTTTAAGGATATTCTTATCTTCGCTAACGTACAAATTTTTGTAATGATTTATAGTTCTTTGCTAATTGGAGGGGGAGGCCAACACTTCTTATATTTAAAGAATGTTTCGTCTATAATGAGAATCATTAGATTTCTTTTGATCTGTGACATAGAAATGATGTACTTCAGATAAAGGCCCAAAGAAGCTCGTCAACCTTTTTTCTTTCAATTAATTCATATTTGAAGGATTTTCTTTGTGAAATGCGTGCAGAACTTGTGTTTAATCATCTTAATCCATTTGTGTAGGAAAAGTGTCATTATACCCTACATTAGACATGGTAAGAGGGTCTATAAGAGAAATGACAAATGCAACACCCATCTTAAATTATACCGATCAATTCAGAATTCAAATTTGAAGAAATTGAACCATGTCCGTCTATCCGTCTGTCCATCCATGTATATTTGTGCTTAAGCTAAAGGTTACATTTTTTGAGATATTTTGATGAAATTTGGTACAAGGACATATCTTGACTCAGCAAAAAATTCTATTAAAAATGGACTGAATCGTACCATTTTTAGATACGCTCCTCATATAACGTTCTATTATAATGGAAACTTTTATATGGAAAAAAATTTCAATTCTTAATATTTTTTGGCAACATTTGGTAAATAATAGTTAATTAGCTTAATAATTGTATGTAACAAATTTAAACCCGATCTAGAACGCCTTGTCATATAATGATAGATCACGAACGAAGTCAATTAATTGCTGCATAATTGTGGAGCCAAATGATGTACAGTATTAAAAGGTTAGACTCGATGAACTATACGATTTTCACATTTGTTTTCAAATCAATTAACATAACCGCAACCCTAAAAAAACCTTTCAGCAAATGTACAATTTCGACGGCTACGTCAATTTTTAAAGACATTCTTTTTATTCAATAGCGCAAAAGAAAAACTTACCGAATTACCATAAAATGACGATTGCTCAGCACCCATACTAGCTACATAGGCGGCCATACCTTCTGGATAAACGCCCAAAGGTACACCACCTGGTCCAGTTACCAAACTGCCGGCCGTCGCCAATCTTTGATAATTTAACATATCATACTGGCAGGTGCATAATGACTGACCGCTAACCGGATCATTATATATAATACGACCATTATCACAACAATGATTGGCCGATGGACTGGGTCCAGTTGAGGCAGCGGTCATTGGAGGTAAAGTGGTGGGTGTGCCAGGTGTACCACCTGCAGCTAACGATTTACCCGTTAGCATTGCTGAAGGCGCCGCTGTGGCGGCAGCACTACTGGGCACTGCAGATGCCATACCGCTTAAAGGTGTTGCACTACTATAGGGTGTGGCTGGTGATACAGAGCGAGCACCCGGCGGCACTGTTGTAGTGACAGCCATTGCGTTGGCAATAGTGTGTATTGTTGTTGTTACACACGCACTGGACGCCGGCAGGTTATGTGTTGATAAATTTTTGGGATGCACTTGTTGAACGGGATTATGTTGCTGCTGTTGTTGTTGTTGTTGCTGTTGTTGTTGTAAAGGTGTTTGCTTTGAGGTGGGCGATGCACTTGGTCGAGTTGAAACGGCATTCTACAAACAAAAACCAAATAAACGCAACAACTGAATAAATGCTTACCCACAATGTTTGTACATATGAATAAAAGTGCAAAAAGAAATTCATTAAAACTACAATTCTTGTACAATATTTCTGTTATCACAAAATGACAAACACTGTACGCGTAGAACACGTAAACACTACACACACGCTACCAGAACGTACAATGTAAAAAGAAGAGATAAGACAGAGTACAACACTTGGCTACTTGGTTCCGACACATGCACACGGACATTTATAAATAAAGGGTTTTCGTAGACAATCAACACTATCATTAATTGTAATGATTGATAAAAGGGTACGCGTTTATAAACGCATATGTAAATGTGAGTGTTGGCGAAGCCTTTAACTTTAAATAGAAAATATAAATAAAGTGTATGTGTAGAGAGATTACGATGGAAGGTTAAGAAATGGGACACACATCAAAGACTTTATATGCCGCCGTTGCATGTTAACTAACACATATACAGAATTGTTTTGTTTACTCGGAGTTCCTTTGTTAATGTAAATCTTTATAAAAATAATTTGCTTTACAGTCACAAATCTCTGGTTTGGTGCGTTATAATTGAAATAATTTTAATGGGGAATTGTAATAAAATAATGGTCACTCTATGCTTCAGCTCCTTCCTCCTTTCAACACTTTCCCAAAGAAGCATTTTAGACCTTACAAAATATATACATTCGTATATTCATGATCTGTATGAAATTTTGAATTGTTTAATAGTACGTCTGTCTCTCCGTCCATGCTAAACATTCTCTTAAGTCCACAAATACTTAAAGCTTTATAGAAATATTCGTTAGAAGATACTTTTAATCACAATCCCAATTTTAGCCAACTTCACCGCTTTGTCTGTCTGTAAGTTTTGCGTAGCATTCGATCTTAATGAAATATTTAATAATTTTACTTGATCTATATACATATACACTAACTGTATCCTTAAAAAAAGGGATTTTAATAAACTCATTACGCTATCAATTATTATAACTATAACAAACTTTCTTTCTGTTTAACTAAGTGGTGTAGGTTATTAAATGATTGGATAGAATGGATTATTATACATTCAGTTGATTATTTAAAATTAACCGTTTACTATTTTAATAAAAAACAATAACAAATACATTTGGTCTTGGCATTTTCAATTTGATTCGTACTCTTATATGAATTTTTGTCCCTACGTCCGGCTTAATTTAAACAATTTTTAACACAATTTTCGCAGTTAATAAGGGAACAATTTAAAATATTAATTATAATAAAGAATGCATATGGCACAAACACTTTTTGGCAAAATTTCATATTTTAACTATCTACAGTTTATGGGAAAACTTTACTTGATTTTCAAAAGTATTGTTAAAAAAAATATTGTATTTAAATTGTATAACTATATTTTTAATGTAAAGTTAATATTTTAAAAAATGTATATGTTTTTAAAAGTAATATAAAAATAAAATTGATTTTTCCATGACTTATGTTGTTGCTTTTTAATTGATTTAAAAACAAAGACATATATGGACATACGGACATTTGGCTTAAGTTATGGTTTCCATGGTTCCCAAGATTAAATTTTTTATAGAATTTTCATAGAAGTATTACTTTTTATTAACTACATTCTTAGCTTATATTATATAATTGCATTATTTACAATTATTATATTTTTGACTACAATAACTTTAACTAAGTATGTGTATGTACGTCCGTTTTTCTTTTTTATTGTGTTTGAAAAAATGTTTTATCAAAATAAGTTTATATTTTAATAAAAAGCAATATTTTTGAAATTGAAATTTAGTCATTTCACTAATTTGTAAAAAACCAATATCATGAAATTTTACATCCAGTATCATAGTTTATTGATAAGCAAATGTTAATAATGTCTCTATGTTTAAGAAACATTTAAAGTGCTAAGAATCTAGTTAATGAGCTATAATTTTAAGAAATATGCCCCCTTCCACAATTAACAAAACATTTCAGATAAATACAAAACTAAAGCTCTAAATAGAAGTTTAAAATGTGTAGATCTATATATGCCTAAGAAGAGTTAGCTAAAGTAAGGTTAAGGTTTGTTATAATAATCGTTCTGGTATCATTTTCTAAATTTTTTTATTTATGTCTGTATGTCCACATATTTTAAACCCAAGTTTTCAGATATTTTTATATAACCATTTGCGATTATGCGATTCCCGCAAAATATAAAGCAGATAATCTTTGGAAAATTATTAACTTATATGAAAAAAAATTGAATAAAATCTAAGCGGAGTATTCTTTTAAGCCTTTCTTCCCTGTAACGACTAACCTTTCTTCCTTTACCGACATTTTTTTAAAAATTCCTTATCTGACAAATATTTAAAGTTTACTGATAAGCAAAATTATTATTTATTTACTCATCACTTATTTAATTATTAATTGCTAAAGTGAGGACGGATGGCTGGACAAATGTTTCTCTGGCAAACCGATAAAGTAACTAAATTACTTGCCAAGAGAGATTATATAGACAATCTGTTTCATTATTAAAATTTACTGCTGGTTTAAACATAAAATTATACGAGTAGTTAAAAATTATAATAAAAAATAAGAAAAGAAGCTTCCGGCTACAAATTAATCTGAAATATTGAATTTTTTCTTTAAAAAACTTATCTAGCAAAAGAGAAATTATTTCAAAGAAAGTAGTTTTCTTTGATGTTTTAAAAATTATCCGTTTGGTAGATTTTCAAGTGAAGCTTTGTTGAGCCAAAATCGCTTTTTCTTAACCCTCTCAAAAACAACGCCTACATTTACTAATAATATATCACATATTACTTATCCATATTTAATAATATTACATTATAATTGATGGCGGCATTCTGGTAAAAAGCTGTTGTATTAAAATTTAAATCAAGCCAAGTGAGAATTTTTCTTCACTCGTTACTTTTCATAATATTAGTAAATAATTAGATGAACTAATGACTTATATAATACAGTGTATTTATGTACATGAAAAAATGTGAATGAAATTAATACACACCATTACTATACACACACCACTATCATTACTGTGAACTGTCATTTAATTGAACACTTCAACAATTTTGCGGAGTAAAATGAAGATATTTCCAAACAATTTTAATGAAGTTTTTTTTTACTATTTTTTTTGTTTTGTTTTTTGTTTTTTTAATGAACAGATTAACACCTTTTGCACTGTCTCTTTTAAATGAAATATTTTAAATAGCACTCAAAATAAAATTAAACAACAACCGACGGCAACATGAGATTGACTTGAAAAAAAAAATCCGCACATTTTCAACATAAGCGTGCTTTTAAAACCATTTTTTTATATATATACAATACTTGTATTATTTGCAACGGATCATATATGAACCATTGTTGGGATTATTAGAGCAACACTAAACACCAAGCTGCTGATAATTACTGCAAAGACAATTTGTTAATAAACGCAGCAACTATTCTATTTTTTGTTATTTTTGTTTTTGTTGTTGTTGTTTTTTTTTTTAAATACTGCTTTTTTTCGTATTATTTTGTTAACTATTATTATGCCGCGTTTTACGTGTGTATTACTCAAGCTGACAGATTATAAGTGAAACGAAAAAAAAATGAAAAAAATCATTTCAAACTGGAACGCGTTCGATCTTGTCAATGTAGGTAATTTGTTTTTTTGTTTTTTTTTTTGCTTTATTGACTATAGTTCACACAAATACACAAATTTATGTAATTATATATGTATGAGACGGCACGTAAAAGAAGAAGCAGCAGCAGCGGCGGTATAGAGTAATAGTAGTAGCAGCAGTAGTGTTGCGGCCGCAAAAATATACAACAAACGCACGGCGACACGAACGAAGAACAAATCTGCGTAACAGTCAAAAGTAGACTAACATGGGTTACTTGAGCAACTACAACGGTTGTACAACAAATGGGAATTACACGACAAACGACATACAACGTACGAACAACACGATGACGAGACCTCAAAACATAATACTTTAGTACTACTAAATATGTATACACACACTACACACTACACACACACACATATACATTTATATACAGTAACTTATAACACAGCAACCTCTCACTAAACATTAATTCTACATAATGTACAGACACGATAAGGCTCGAGTACGACTACTACAAGCGCTTCCTTGTCTATTTGCTTGCTCGCTAGCCTGCTTGCTTACTTACTGTGACAGTATACACCTCTACCCCTTAATAATTGAATGTGTGTGTGTGTTTTGGTAGCCAGATAGAGAGAGAGAGAGAGTAAAATAATTTTTAGTGGAGAGTTTTAATTTTAAATGGTACGGTATAATAGTACAACTAGAGAGCAAACTGGTTATTCGATTTATAATTTTAAGAATATAAAGGGAGAGTAAACACTTTCTCATAAACTTATGGAGAGCATTTTCTTTTTTTTTTTTGTTATTGTACATTTATAACACGTTTTTGTAGTTGTTATTCCACTTCATACACGAAACGTGTGTTTGTGTCTCTTTGTACTCTTCTTCTAATGAAAATAAATGTTATAGGTATAGAGCAGCGATAGACAAACCAACTTTTTTCCAGTTGGAGCCAAGAACAATTTTAGCAAATTTCATGGAAATATTCAAAAATATGTCATTTTTAACTTGAGCAAATACATACATGATCAGACAGATGGACAGAGGGTCAGATGGATATGCGTAAATTTGATTAAAAAAATTATTCTAACATTGAAACCTTTTAAAAGTTACAGACATTTGCTTTAACTTAATATACCCCAAAGATTGTAGGATGTATAATGTCATAAATTAATACTAATAAAAAAATGCTATTCTTGATAAGAATGATTTTTATTTGTCTCCTTAGCCACAGATTGTTGATCCCTGGTATAGGGGGATAATAATAAGCTTGTATGTTGTTATTGTTTGTGTTACTACATTTTATTTCGTGGTTGTACAAATGTATTTGTTAGTAAATTACAAGCTTCGTGTCGTTGTGTGCAGTGGCGTACTGTGTGCCATATTATACTATACCGTACAAATTCATGTACGCTCTGTGCAATCATCTTTATAAACTAACACTAAAATAAAATAAAATATATGTAAGTGTGTATATATATATAGAGTAAAATTAAAAACAACAACAACAATAACAAATAAACCCTAACTTCTACACCAAGAATATCGAAAAACTAACAAATTCTCTATAATGTAACATTAGTAAGCAACAACAACAATATATTGAACATAAGTAATAATGTTGTTAATTAAAAAATAAAAAAAGGGGGCTGTGGCTAACCATTGATTATATACGAGTAATAATAAAATGTTAGCTATGGGAGCAGTAACGTGTTTTTTTAATAGAAAATAATTTTTGTTTTGTTTTTTCGAATTGTTTAAAAAACACCTTTTTGTTGTTGCTTGTAGAAGTAATAAAAAAAATAGTTTTTTTTTTTGAACAATTGGTGTTTAGAGGATTAAAGAAAACGCCTTGTTTACTATAATTGTTGAGAAAATCCATAATAGGTAAAAAACAACTAATAGCAACAACAACAACAACAACAACAATAACCAAAGAGTAAATGTTTTAGCATGTATATCACGAGCATAGCATGTTTCACAATACAAGTACAAGATACAAAGTACATTAAATGCGGCTATCGGTGTCCATAAATATGAAAAAAAAAAATAAATAAAAATAAAGAAAAAAACTACACAAATCTCTTAAAACAAGACCGACCCTCTTTAACATACACATTACAGACTTTAGCAATTGTGCGTGTGAACGATTTGATCTCCTTCTCGTCGAGCTAACGCCACAACACTTAAGGTAAGCGAGACAGCAAATGTAAAAATCTATAACACAGCAAGCAATAGCATTGCATATAACCGTAAGCTTAAGTGTAAATGTGTGTGTGTGCAAGAGTAACAAAAGCAAATACACACACACACACACACGAACACACACAACAAAACCAAATAAATCGAAACGTAAAATAACATCTATCAAATGTCCGTTGGGTTGTTCTTGTTGTTTTTCGTTCCTTGTTAAGCTTTATAATACAACCCTTCGGAAAAAGAAAAAAAATGGAAAAAAAAAAAGAAAAACCAATACTTATGCGTATGTATGTATGTGCATAAAGTACACCATTATTATAAACTACATAAAATAAAGGGAAAAAAAAGAAAAACAAAAACAAACAAAAAAATACAAAAACAAGAAAAATATAACATCATTGCATATAAGGGCGTTGCATTACAAACAACACAGAAAGAGAGACAAAACATTTGAGAGAATGTTTCGTCCAAAAAAAAAAGGGTGTATACCAACTTGGGTGTGAGTGAGTTAGAGAGCTGTATAACAACTCATAGTTGTTGGCTTGTTTGCCAACTGATGATCATAATAACGCTGACGTCGATGGCAGCGTTGAGTGGTGGCTGGTGGTGGTGGTGGTGTTTTGGTGTTGGGTACTGTTTGTTAGTTGGCTGGTACAAGTATTGTTTCATATGGTTGTTGTAAAACGGTTTTATGTTACTCCATGTTCATGTTTTAACATTTATCTCTTTGGTTACGCGTATTTATATCAATTGGTACACAAAAATAACAATAACAACAACAACAACAATTTATCGGTATAGTAGAAACTCATCTCTCAGATAATGATGATGATTGCTGCTTTCTTGCTTGCTTATATATAATAATGCTGTATACTTCTCTCTCTCTCTCTCTCTCTCTCTCTCTCTCTCTCTTTGTGGGTATTTCGTATAAACAGCGTATAACATGAAAAAATTAATTTAACAACTAGAAAAATGGCTGTTGTTGCTTGTAGAAGTTGATGATGTTTATGTTTTGTTTTGTAAGCTGTTTTTTTTTTATGTTTTATCTGTTTTTTTTTTCTACTTTTTTAATATTATTGTTTTGCTATACCTACACACGTATATAATACGCAACATTAAGTGTGTACTGTACGTACTGTACGTGCTTTATATTATAAATTAAAAAAGGTTTTTGAGAGGAAGTGTATTTAACTAAAATAAATTTTTTGTATCCTTTCTAATGATTTGTGACTTTATGAATTTATATGTATATATAATATGTATATTTATATATATATTTCAACTATCTTTCTTATTCACTTAGAATTTCAAATTTTGTTTAAACTCCACCTTTTTAACATTCCAGATTACATTTTTACAGCTGTATGTATAACGGATTGGTTTAATATATAAATGCTAATACCAAGTACAACATAACTAATCTTTTACCAACAGCTCAATGCTCATGTCTAAAATTTCAAGTATCAACAACAACAATTGTGTCTACGAACTATTGTTGTAGGTATGTTGGTAAAATTAACAGAAGTCTTTAACAAAACATGATTTGAAAGTATTAATAGTATAACTACAACAAAAATAAAAGCAACATTAATTGCTCAAAGCTAGACAGTGGCTTATGATGAAGGCGGTAGGTTTCATTTTCAATGTTAATCAAATAAGAAAACCAAGTGTAAGTTTAGATCAAAGCTACATTTTCTATATAATTAGGGGGCGAGGCAGGTACATAATTACGCCCTTAATACGACCATGAGGGTAACAACAACAGACAGATATTTTTTTCATACTGATCAAGAATATGTACTTTGTACATAGGATCTCTGATACCTCCTTTTGGATATTGCAAATGGAATGACAAACTTAGTATGCCTTACTATAGTCTACATATATTTGATTCTTATAGCTGGTATTAATAGAATTAAACGGCAAACACACACATACACACATGTATAGAATGTGGAAATTGTAACTGATATTATTCGTTATCGTATCGTATAAAAAGAACATGCATTTTCACGCACATGACTGCACAAAGTTGAAAGCTTAAGAATATTTCATTGTTTCATTATTATTGTTGTTGTTATGAGTGGTGTTGCATTGTATAAGAAGAAAGGCTTATTACAAATATATAAATATAATATAAGGTCTCTCTCTCTCTCACCAAAGCTCCCTCCTTGGAGTAGGAGCTTAAAAAAAATCACTGTTCCAGAAAATAAAAGTAGAAAATGCTGCTTAGAGGATATTGTTTATAATTATAATGATTAAAACTGTACAAAATATAAATCACAACACAACTGTAAATAATCCATTTTATGAGCATTCCTATTATAATAAATTATGCAGGTTACATGTTTCTCATGTTTCTCATGCTAAGAGAAAAGTGCGGGTGACAATTTTCCTTCATTCTGACGGTTACTGATAAGTTTTTGTTGATCGCAAGGAGATAACGGTAAATATGTATGTTACACATTACAATTGAAATTAATTTAGGGCAAGTAGAAATAAACTAAATAGAAATATTTCAAGTTTTTATAATGGGTTTACAGATGGTATCTGATGTTATAGAAAAACGTGCTCGAATAAAGACATTAATATAAGTGAGTAAATGTAATGGCTATTAAGTGTATTTGAATGACATATAACACCACCTAACTGTCCTGAATATTCAGAACACACGTACTTAATTAATCCATACTAAATATATATGAATTTATACCCACCATCACATGTACATATATGGGTGGGTACTCACATACATTACTTTGCCAAACGTTTACACCTCCCACAAAGAGGCGTATATATATTCTGAATCAGCATCGATTTCTAAATCAATCTAATCGTGTCTGTCTGTCCTTCTGTCCGGTGTATGTTTTCTGTAGTTGTCACGCTCCTGGTTACAAAAATTAAGATATCGATGTGGTCAGAATAATATTTATATATCGTAAAGTAACTTAAGGCTTTGTTGTTGTTGTTATTAGTAATTTTACATTGATTTTGAAACGAAACAATATATCAATACCAGTTTGAATGTTCCGATTAGTATACGAGTACAATACGAAACAGCTGCATTTAAATTGAACTTTTTAAAATTTTTCTTAAAGTAAAAGCAAAAAAAAAAAGTTTTTATTTAAAATTAATGCTCCACCCCTTATTCTCTCTATCTCTCTTTCTCTCTCTCTGTCCATTTTATACTAAGTTTATACATTTTTTAAATCGTAATTTTGTTATAAAAATTTTGCGATAAAATTTTCAATAAATTTCTATTTTTTTATTACTATTTTTTTTCTACATAAATATTTATTTGATTAAGTCATGTGAATCGAATATTTCAACTTCCACATATATAAACAATATATGGGCGTGGCATTTAGTTTGATTATGCAATTCAATAAGTATGTAATACGTACTAATTTGCACAAAGGATTCTACAAAAATTATTATCTTATATCTTATATAAATATTTTAACGACTGTGGACGTGATCACCTATCGAGATTAAACAATTTACATAGAAAACTGCCTTAACAAATTTTAAGAATACAAATATTGTACAAAATTTCAGCTCACAATATAAATTTACTAACATGAGCGAACAAACTTACGGACGGATATGACTAAACGCTTCAGGTTTTCATATTAAGAAGAAGAATAAATTTAGTTTATGGCCCCCCTCTCTAACCAATTGCAATTAAACAAACATTTCAGGCACCAATCAAATGTTTACGTGTTCCATCAGACCAAAAAAAAAAAAGAAAGACATCTTAAATGGATGTGAAAAGGAAAATTTGAAACTAAAAGAATTTTTTGGCAAATTGTACCTTAAACGTGAGCTAACGTTGACACTAAATGCCCAACATGTAACACATATAAGGTATATACACGTATGCCTGGATGTGGAATAGATGCGCATGTAAAATTAACGTAGTGCCTGCTACATATGTTAAGCATTGTAGTTAATAACTAAAAGCAAGTTGAACAGGGCAACATTATGATTGTGTTGGTGGTATGGCTTACATAGAGTTCAGTTCAAAACATGTGTAGTGAAGATTTAAATGATCACCCGGGGAATGGGCATGGGCATGGGCGCCCAAAATGGTTGACGATTCTGCAATGCTGATGCTTCTGTTTTTTTTTTTTTTTTTGCTATTTTTATTACGTTCCTATAGTTTATTGTTCTCTCTTCTGCTTTGGGTTTTTCTTTTTTTTATTCTCTATGGTGTTTTTTTTTTAATTTTTTTAAAATTTTTTATATTTTTCTTTTTTTTAAACAAGAATACACATGTACAACTGGCAATGCCACTTAGCGTTAGTATGTCTGCTATAAAAATAAAAAAATCTGCTCCATAAAAAGAGGAGAAACCATAAAACGCTCAATACGAGCTCAGTTTAAAATTAAAACAAAAATTCATTTCATAAAGAAAAAAACAGCACAAGTGATGAAGTGTACCCGCCTGGATAGTGGTTGGCTGCGATAAAGTATTCTCTATATAAACACTCGCGTTAGAAAGAGTTGGCCTTAGTATACGGATTAGCTAGGGGGAAGAAGAAGAAGAAGAGCAGTTGTTTTGGGTTGATGCTGTATTTTTTTTATAATTATTCGACAGTGGTATGAGAGCTGATGTTGCTGCAGAGCGCAAATTGTTTTCATGCTTATGTTTTGATTCTAGAGTTTGAACAACATCATTATACGTACGTACGTATATATGTTTGTTTGAAAAGAAAACAGAGAGAGAGAGAGAGAGAGATACAGAGTTCACCTATACAATCCCAATAACAAACACAGTTGGGCAGGCGTTGGGGGATTATTATCTTAACATTTCGTATCATTGTTTCCTTGTTTTGTTGTTTCGTTGTTGTTGTTGCTGCTTGTTGGTGTTGTACATGTGATACATTGGTATCATTTGAAATGATATTTGTTGCTGTTAAAAAGAAAAAAATATCGTCTTGAAGCATTTGTAAGTAACAAGCAGCAGCAGCTGCTGCTGCTTGTTAAAATGTTGTATTGTATTAAAAATACTGCTGCCGCTGCTGCTGCTGTTGTTATATATCCGTAGTGGGCAATTATTATGGCGTTAAGAGTCGCTTATGACCAAACCGATTTTTGTTTTTTTTTTGACCAATTGATTCTTTAGACCTGCACAAAAACACGAATTTCAAAAGCATTTGCCCACCATCAGCGAGATGTGACGTTGGTGTATATGTTGTAACTAAAAAGTGTTTGTTTTCTTTCTGTAAAGAATTGTTCTTGTTTTGTGTTAATCAACTTAACGCCAACATACATCATCTTCCTCCCTTCGCCTGGACCCTTATTGTAGTATTTATGGATACATATAAAAGTTCTCTCTTTTTTTTTTATAGAACTTATCTCTCGCTCTTGCATTCATCAACTCTTGAATTATAAGCATTTTAGGCTTGTCGCTTGTTACTTACATGCGCAGTTTTTATATATAGAGTGTATGTGCGCTTGTGTGTTTACCTCTTTTTCTATGAATTTATACGCTTGTGTTGGATTTTTTATCTAATGGATATAAATGCAAAGGTGTTTCTTTGGCTGTTGTACTATTACTGTTATATTAGTAGTTTTCGTAAAATTTCTCCTTTTTTTTTGTTTCATAGTTAACCCTTTAAAGGTTGTTATGACACTAAGTTATACTTTGTATAACTTTGTCAAAATATTTACAATACCCAGCAGAAGACGTCAGTTATACCATAAAACTAAATATGTTTTCAATCAGCAACGAATACTGAATCAATCTAATCATGTCTCTCTGTCCGTTTTGTGATAATCACTCTCCTGGTCACAAAATTAAGGATATCGATTCCCAACTTGGTAAAAGGGTGGAGTAGAGACCTTATACAATACAATATGTAAAAAAAATATCAAAAATTTCAGGCTCTCCGAAGAGGTGTTTTAAGTTTAAATAAAATTCAAACCCGTAGAATATGAAAAAAAGTAAAATTATTTGAATAAAAATAAAAATAGTAGATTCTACCAGATTTTATGACCCTACATTACTGATTTTCACAATTTAAGCTGAATTTTGCAACTGAATATCAATAAATTCGAGTCCTTGTCTTAAAAAAGTCATTTTGTGAAAAAACTTTATATGGAGGGAGGAGTTCTAAAAATTGAGCAATCAGATTTATTTGAAATAAGCATCACGATTAATATAAAAGACTTACTTGTGTTAAGTTTTGTTCAAAAATATATAAAATTGTAACCTATAGGTCGCAAGAAACATGTGGACGTACAGACAAGTTATGGTTAAATTGATTTAAATATCCTTTCTAAGCTATTAAAACATTCTTAAAATGCTTCAATCAATTCCTAGTTCAGAGTACTTACTTTCACTCTTTGACATATTCCCAATAAAATTTATACATTTTCACTAAATGATCACATAAAGATTAAAGCAATTTTTTAATAGTTTTCAATATAAATTATGAATAAAAAAAAAGCCGTCGCTAAACCAACAGTTGTTTTGTGCTTTGATATTCATCAGCCAGAGTGAACACTTTGTTGGAGCTAATGTTGAAATGAAAATATTGTGCCTACCTTTTTCATAAACACCTATTCTATGATCCCAAATAGCAATATGCGTTCGTTATAGTTGAAGAAATACTGAAATCTCTTAACGATGCGGCTGCTTCAACTCGAATAATTATATTAAACCGCTAAAATATTTAAACATATACAGTCACCACAGCAGTCACCATCATAAAAAACTTGTACAGATAGTGTTGTCACGCACCAACCAAAAAAAAGTTGAGGGAAAATTCAATTCATCTCATTTTTGTGCTGCTTGCAGTAAATCAACAAGAAAGACAGAGATAATCGACAGCAGTTTTTCCCAAAGGGGAAATTTTTCTGTTTTTTTTTTTTTGAATCTTTGGAGAGAAATGGTTTGTAAGCCTCTCTTGATTTTTAATTTTTTTATTTTTTTTATTATTTAACGAAATTTTGTAGATACGCGTTATTTTTTTTCCGTTTTCGAAAATTCTACATATGAGCTTGCACACACCATCATCTGTACTTAGTTGAGAGAATGAAAGTTTGAATAATAAAACAATTTTTTTAGCTTTTCTTCTTACGGTTATACAGTAGAGGGAAACTGGGAGATCTCCACAGGATATAATTATTATACCTTAGTGATGGGGATTATATTAAGCTTGTCATTCCATTTGCAACACATAGAAAATGCGTCAGAGACCCTACAAAGTATATATATTCTTGATCTGCTGATCAAAATAACTGAAAAAACACTTAATATGAGCAAAATCGTTATGAAGTTAAAATTTGATAGACGAGTTATCCTATCCATCGATGTGTCAAAAATAGTCATGCTCGGATAACAGGCACGTCCACAATCAACAAAAACCTATATATCTACTACAGAAATTGAAATTTGGTATGAATATGTGTAATTATAATATATATTGATGACCTAGGCGTGATGGGATAACAGACGATAACGATAACAGACAAAAAACCATACTTCATGTAAATCTCGACTTGCAAGCTGATATGTAACACACACACCATTAGAAGGCGTAATCATATTCCTGCCACGCCCATTATTATAGATGTGGAGGGTATTTAAGATTTGGTTTAAGTTATATTTAGTTTTCTTACTTGTTTTATTATTAAAGTTTTACATTGACAGCATACGTAAAAAATCTGTTTGGTTTCAGTGACTTTCGATATTTTGTACTATCTGTGTGTATATGATATGAATATAATCATAATCAATATTATTTTGTACAAGTTTTCTTTTATGTTGGCCACTACACTTTTATATTTTACATTGTTTTTGTTGGTATTTTTTTGGGTTTCACATATACGAAATCCTTTGAGAGAGCTTTTACTTCAACATTCATGCTACTGCCAGTTATTTGCATCATTGGGTGGTGTTTCATTCCATTTTGGTTTTTTATTATTATATAATGCACGCACGCACACATTTACAATTGCATAAGCTTACAATGTCAGGATTATAAACTGAACAACGAATTATTCCATCTTGTACTTGCATGTTATTGGAACGATGGCTGCCCTACCATGCCATTCTTTTGTTGCTCGGTTTATATTGTTTTATATAAATATACATAATATTTATGAATCACAAAATACCTCAAGGATTTCTGGTTTAATTTTCCTTTATTTGATTTTATTTTATATATAAAATAAAAACCAACAAATGTGTAACGCTCAGGACATCTATACAAACTAAAGACAAATATTTATTATCTTATGTTTTGCAGCATAAAATAAACGTTATGGAAATTTGGCATAAAATATAAACAAATTTTAATCAATTTTTAACATAAACAATATTTAATTTAATTAAATTGAATATTTTGAAAAAAAAAACCCTTAAAGCAAGCATTTTTTTTTTATAAGCTCAATATTACAGCACGCACCCCTTAACAATTAAAAAAAAAATTAAAAGATCATAAAATTAATTGCTGCCACTAAAAGCTAAAGGTAATTTAATTTGGTATTAAAGCTCAAGGTCAAACTTTGAAGGTTATATGCTAAACCATAAAACGCCAAGAAATGGATGGTGGCCCCGAAGAGGGAAAGGATAAGTGAATAATGAAGTAGGCGTTATATATTCTCATATGTATCAAATGCGGTAACATTTTGACTTTTTATCAATTTGTTGTTGTGCTGTAAAAAGCAACATATTCCTATCTCAATGCTTCTCAAACTGTGCTACATTGCTTGCGTGCTGTAAATAAACAATACTGAATAAATTGTTATGATATTGTAGAAATTTATACTTATTGACGTTGAACAACAGTTCTGAGGCCAGTTTCATTACTTCCGAAATTGTTATACCCTACTACTGCCCCTTGAAGTTAAGGGTATATTAAGTTTGTGCGAATGTTTGCTATATATAAACGTCAAATATTAATCCCATCTTCAATTATTGTACAACTATCTACTCAGAATCAAATTGAAAATTTGAAGAAAATTAACAATGTCTGTCAGTCCTTTTATCTTTCTATGTAAATTTTTGCTTTAAGAAGATAGTATAAATATGAAATAGTTCAATTAAATTCTATAAGATGATATATATTGGCTTAAAGAGACACCCTATTGAAAATGGACAGGATCGCACCATATTTAGAACCCCTCCCTATATAAGGTTTTATTATAAATAAAAGTACTTATATGGAAAAAATTCTCAATCCTTAATATATTCTTCCCAGTTTAAGTTAAAAATAGTTAATTCGCTTAATAATGGACTGTTTTAAATTTGAACTCGATCGGACTCTCTTTTGAATCCTTTCCTTTTAATAATAAAAACTCATTTGACAGTGTCTCGCGTTTATTTAAGGTATTAAGTGGTCGTATATAACTGACTATAACATGTTTCCTTTGTTTTCTTTAATAATATTAATTTTATATATGACATCGCCAAATTTAGTTTTATGTCAGCCATTTTCTACTGACCTTTACTTAAACTTTCTAAGAAGAAATTGAAAATTCTTTTTTTAATGTTTTATAAACTTTTTTTTTTTTTTTGTTTCATTTAAGTTTTTCTTCAACTGAGCAAAAGTTTCCTTTCTTTTGTAGATTTTCGAACATGTTTGTTGGAAGAAATGATGGTAGAAAACCCGCCTTATGCTTGTTGGTATATAAACGACTTGTAAAAGGTCGAATTGTTGTTGTGCTTACTTATTGCTCCATAAAAACCTCTCATAAAAATACATTTAGTATAGAAATGTGTTTTTGAAAAATATAAAAATTGTTGCTGATTAAACAGTTTAGTAATATGTACATACATGTAAAGGGTGTACCGCAAATACCCGGAGAGAAAAAACTTTGTTAGGAAACATTGATTTATAAAGAACACGGGTACAGTATAATGTAGATAGGAAATAACCTATGGGGGTACAGATACATCCATTTGTCAAAATTTTCCATGGTTTTTAAATTTTCTTTTCTGTAAAAATGTGACTGAATTTGTGCTCAATTTCCACCTTCAAAGCTTTCATAGTCGGTGTCTTGTTGGCGTCTAAATTAGACTAACAAACCGTAAAGAAAAATATTCCAATCACGAAATTTTGGCGGCCAATTTTGAACCTCAATGTTAAGTGTCATTTGTTGCAATGTAGACCCGTACTACTGGTCCTTGTCTCGAAACAATAAACATCGTCTGATTGAACTGAATCTTGTCTCAATTGAGGATTATAGTGAAAGGAATAATTGTGCCAAGTTTCATCGAAATATATATATTTTTTTTATTATAATACCATCTACTGAGAGGATGACCCCTATACGTGCAAGCACGGTGGTGGTTAGAAGGGATTAAAAAAAGGAGGATAGAGGGAGTAGTGTTTGTGTACATTAAGTTTGAAATTGAACATACTAGGCATGGTGGGAAACACCCCTGGAGGTAAGTGGTTCCAGAGGCGAACACCCGGGTTAAAGAGCGAACCGTTTCAGTAATGCGTTGTGCGATACGCCGGCAACTCCATAACGAATGGGTGAGATCGGTGAGCAAGCTTATTGAGAATTGTGGACTTTAGCCATATAAAAGTCTTTCCTATGCGCCAAGTACTGCTTTTCAATTCAAATGATTACAACTATCAACCTCGTGGTCCGATCTAGCTTAAACGTACATCAATGAATTTGTATATTTAAACTCTGTCGATTGGTACCAAAACCTTTGTAATATCTTCTAAAAAAGTTTTTCGTAAAATTTGCCCGAAAAGTGGCAAAATAGTTAACATCGTCCGATGAAACTGAATCCCATGAGCATCATCAGCTGTTTTACTAAATAACATTTTTCAAAATGTATGGCCCAAGTACGCCTTATAATATAATTAATATAAGATCTTAGAGAATAGTTTCTGCAGCAACTAAATGTTGCATAAAAAGATTAAAATGTTTGTCTTTTATATTCTCCCCGTATGTGTTATACCCTACACATATAAAAGCAATTGATTACTTATATACCTCCGTGTATTTATATTATTATGAATATTTTAACATAATTATTGATGGTACGCTGTCTTATATTGTATAACGACGACCAACCACAGTTAATCAGCTTATAATTTGCCATTTTATGTGAACAACTGCCTCATACATGAGTTTAAATGTGATATTTTTTTTCCATCCATTCACACGCTCCAGATCACTATAATTTATTTAGGTAAAAATTATTTTAAGAGCTTATTATAATTTGAAATATATACGGTACGGGTTTTATAAAATGCACGACCATGTATCAACTTTGATACCAGGAAACTTCCTATTACAAATTGGCGTGCCAACTAATAATAATTCTAAGATTCTAAACTCTCTTTCCTCATTTCAACATAATGTGGTTGGTATAAATACACTGGAGAAAATTTGATGGTGAAATGTTTAGAATGAACACTGGAAATGAGATGTTGGTGAAAACATAACTGTTTACAAGTGGTTTTCTAAAGTTACGAAGATCGAAACCATTAGATATTTGCAAGTTCTAAAGAAAAATGTATGAGAGTTTTTTTTATATCCTTATATTATTTATTAAATTTGCCTATAAACCGAATTTGTCGCCATCAATAATGTCCGTATGTCCGTAAATTTTTAAGCAAGCTAGAGATTACAGTTTTTGACATATTTTGAAGAAATTTAGGACACGGACATATTTTGATCTAAAAAAAAATTCTATTGAAAATGGTGTAAATTGTGCCATTTTTAGAACCCCTCCTTATACAAGATTTTATTATAAAATAAATTTTTATATGACGAAAATTTGTAATTCTTATTTTTTTTGAACAAAAATTTGTAAGAAGTAATTAATTGACTTAATAATTATTTGAACCTAATTGCAGCATTTTTAGAACTTCTTCTCATATAAGGTTTTATTATAAAATAAGACTTTATATGACGAAAATGTACAATTTTTAATATTTTTTTGACAAAATTAGCTTAGTATTGGCTGTAACAAATTTGGATCGGATTGGATCAGTATTAGAACCCCTTTCCATATAACATATGTGACAAAACCTCGCGTTTGCCGATATATTAAAACTAATAATAACAAAATTTATGAAACTAAGTGATGTAGGGTATTAAAAGGTTAAATATAACCGTCTTTAATATTTTCTCTTGTTTTTATGTGATTTTTAATAAAAATTTTATACTACTTGTGACCGTCAAAACAGGTTTTACTTTACTAAACCATAAATGTATTTCATAGTACACTAATAAGTAAGATACTTAACATGTACAATGTCCTTTGTCTTCACATCCTAAACGACTGCATATTATTAACATAAAATTGTAATTGTTTTGTTTGTAGATAAGTTTCGTTTCGGTGAAATAAAAATGACAAGTTTAGTTGGTATGATGTGCCGCTTGTATATATTGTGATAATTTCATACATTTTCTTACGGTGCTTACAAAAATTGTTCATACAAAATATATACATTTTTTTTTCAACCATCCATGAAGAGATGAAATAAAATGTGCTACCATAAGCATATAACAAAATTATAGCGTTTGCACTAAATTATAAACACTTCATAGAAGTTTATCAAAATGTAACGATATATGTACGTGTGAAAGTTGTGTGCATATATATAGATATGTGTGTGTAATTTTCTTTCCAATAAACAAACAATTCCTTACACGTATAAACTCTCTTCTGTAGCTCCGCTAAGCCAACATTCACATGAATGTTTGTGAATGGTGTTTAAGTTGTGTGGTAAACATTTGTCATATAACGTTATTAGTTACGTGTGTGTGTGTCGGGTAGTTGTTATATTTTCTATGTATATACAAATGTATGTATAAATTTATATGGATAATTCCCCTTTGGTTAAACATCAGTCCAGACAAGCTGTAAAAATGTCACTATTTGTTAATGTGTGCAAATGTATGTACATGTGTATGTGTGTATGTATATGCTTATGTAAATACAGAAAAGTTAGACAAATTCTTCAGGGTTGTTGACTTGTATCCATTTATCATAAGGACTTATCTAAGGTTGGGAGTGCAGACAACAAAAAAAAAAAAAGAACAGTAAGTTTATTATGAATATTATGTCGTTAAAATGACAGTGACTTCTCTTCTCTACCTCCTCAAAAACTCCCCAATTGTATTTGTTGTTATTATTTTAAAATAGATAAACGGGCGAGACTTTAAGGATTTTTTTTTTCTTCTTCTGTAAAGACAGAGCAACTATTATGACTTGTAAGCTCTTTATATAAAATAAACTGCTGACGTTAGTATGTATTCGTTAAGATTTAATTTAGTTTTATTATTATAAGTAATGATTAAAAAATTTTGTTTAGTGCACGGGTGTGATGGCTGTAAGGTTAAAAGCGAAAAATTTTTATACCTTCCCCATAAGTATTTAAAGGGTATACAAAGTTTATCATTCCACTTGCTTTTTGTGGCAAATCGAGTTAATTTAAATCTTTTAATTTCGGTTTTTTAAATTCCTTTTTTTTTAAATTTTTCTCTTTTTTAATTTCTGGCTTATTAATGCAATTTTGTGCGCAGAAGCTTACATATTCTGGAACAATATTAAAAGCTCAATTGATTTAGTTAAGTCCGTCTGTATCTCCTTACTTATTTTGTTGACACTCTCTCGGTGGAAAATTTTGAAATGTTAGGTTGATAAATACTTTTTCTATTTTAGATTTTTCCAAAACAACAAAAATTGGTTTAGGGTCACGCTTACAATTGACTAAAGTCTACACATCCGTCTTAAAATATAAAATTTGGTTTAAAAATTTACATGAAGTAGTAGTAGTTAACAATGTTTAGAAAAAATGGGCGGGGTCTTATAAAAAGCCGTTCATAAATAACAGAAAAACTGTAAAGTGATACATATCTCAAATGCACAATAGTGTCTGCATTGATTTACAAAAAAAAAAGGGGCGGAGTCAAATAAAAACATCCCCAAATAACAAAAAACTATAAGTTGATACTTATTATATATGTACAATGGGGCATGCATTCCTGGAACTATCCAGTTGCAAGACCTGGAACTGGGAGTGTTCGGATTAAAAAAGCTGGCCACAAATAACGAGAAGGGAAATATAAAACGTGCACATAGTGAGTCTAAATACCGCCCCCTCCCACATTTTTATACATTAAAAATTTGGTTACTTTTTAAATTAAAAATAAATAAAAATTATTTAGATTAATTTTTTTTTAACTTTCACTCGCTAAAAATGTGTTAAAAACATTATTTTTTCTAAATCATTTAGAATGTATTTATACATGTGTTTTAAACTGCCAGTTACCATTGCTACGTGTGTGTTTGAAAAAAATTTAGATACGCACCTGTTTCACATGATTATTAATAATCTACAATACAGTTAATTTTCGCAAGTGTATAAATGGAAAATGTTATTTTAACAACAAATGTTTATTGTTTACCATATAAGAGAATCTCTGAAAAGGTGTTGTTAATCCGATAAGTATATTACAGCTTAATTAAATTTACTTAAAATACAATGAAAACAAAAGTCCATGACTGCAATGTAAAGACACAAAACAAAAAAAAAAAAAAACAAAAAAAAAAAACAAAAACTATGAACAAACATTACTTATCATATATTTGGTTTTTAAGTTAAAAAGGCGCAACAGACTATAAGGAACAGTGTGAAGAAGTTTGTAGAAATTGTAGAGAGTATATTAAGTTTATGTCAATGTTTGTAACTCTTAAATGGCTAAAAAAAGAGAAGAACTGATACTTTATCATAACCATTTATTTGGAATACATTTCTGAATCAGTTCAGCCATGTTCATCATGTGCGTCGATCTGTCTTCTATAAAATTTGATCAACCAGCAAGTTATGACCTAAAAGATGGTACAATTGGTAATCGAAATTGACAACTAAGGAACCATATTTTCGGTTATTAACATGATTTTTATACTCTCGTTCATTCGTCATTCCATTTGCAATACCCAGAAGAAAACCCAGAGACCCACATTATTGATCAACATCAAAAATTGTGTTGATCTAGATATGTACGTCTTGAAATATGGCATGCACATCTATAATTGTCCCTTCCATCGATGTACCAAAAATAAGCGTAGTAGAATAACAGACACGCCTACAATTTATAAAAAACTATACTCCGCTAAAAACTGTACTAGAAAACTGATACGTAATACATTCATTATTATAAGGCTTAATCAAATACCTGCCACGCCCACTGTTGTAGATGTGGAGGGTATTTAAGATTTGGCTTAAGCCAAATTTACTATTGTTTCTTCCTTTTTAAGTACATACTTGTTCTTTTTGCAGTTCTTTTGAGTTAAACAGATTTACGCCTCATTTTATTTATTTTATTAAAAATTTCCTTCTTTTTTTTTTTTTAATATAATTATTTTTCGTTATACTTATGTTACTTTAATAGGATTAAAAATAATTTTAGTTCATTATCCTTGACAAGTATGTAAAGTAATATTTGTACTCTATAGTTTTTTGTTTTTCTGCTAACAATTAGGAAAAATTTAGGTAGCATTACAGTACCCGGTTAGGGGCATAGTTGCAGCATCATAGTAATCAACTGGATTCAATGCTAGTTTCTAACATCTTCTCCTAAGGTTTCACAAAAATTGTGACAAAGTTATTATACCTTGCTTTTAAGAAGTTTTTTGACAATTGTTTTTATTGTTTATTTAGCTATAGATTGAATCATTTATTATATATTACTCACACATATACTCAAACATACTTAATGAGTTTATTTGGATTAATTCTTTTTATTCATTCATGTGTTTAAAAAGTAAGTGAAATAGAAAATGAAATGGAAAAAATATGATAAAAAATAACAACATATGTGTAAGTGAATGTGAAAAGTGAAATTTGGTCATTTATACACACTTAATAAATATATTTCTGTCACATTTGTTGGCATTTGTTGTATTTAACAAGCGCAGGAAATAATAGCAGAAAAGCATATTGTGTTTGGAATTTTATGGTAAAGAAGAAGAAGAAGAAGAAGAGAAAGATGAATAATGTACCCTAAAATTATTTGATTGCATTAAACACAACTGTCTCTTTAGCGTTGTTGGGTGTGTGTGCGTGCGTCTATGTATTATATGGAGCATTATATTCTCAACAGGATATAAAGAATGTCCAACATTGTTGACATGACGAAAATTTCACACATATGTCAATAACAACTATAACAACAACAAAAACAACAACTCTTGTATAACTGTATACGTTAACGTTTTTATCAAATGGTTGAGCCTTTACACTGGTAAGGCCTTATTATTGGGATGTGTTTGTAAGAGATAAATATTTATTACACAAAAATGTAAGTTTTTAGCGAACACAAGTTTCCGCAAGGGTTGGTTTTTGCTTGTATGTATGTTTAGGTTTTTGTGAAATTATTTAATGGCAACTCACCCCAGCGGCATATGTATATGTTTTAGGCGTTTTTGTTTTTATTATTATTGTTGTTGTTGTTTATTTATGGACTCTGTGGTGTTTGTTAATATTAATTTTCATTGCGTTATAAGTATATAGGCCACACAAACGTTGCTGGTATTATACATTCATAAACAAATTATTTACTTTTGTTACCTAACAAATGATCATAAACGCATATATTTACAAACATACCTATTTGTATGTATGTGTACTTTTTGTGTAATAGATTTATGGCCAAGGGTTTGGGTTTTTTTCCCATTCAACTCGATAGAGTTGGGGGGTAGTTTTCATTGTGAATAACTAGAGTAAATATTATGTAGTTTACATACAGCTCAGCATAGCTTTTCCTTATAAAACAAATATTTTATAGCTTTAGGGGAATTATTAAGCTGAAAATTGTTACAGTACGGTGAGTACTTCCCTTTAGGTTTATCAAATGAAGCTTTATGGTGCACAACTAAAGTAAACACATTCACAGACGTTTTAATATATTCAATTATTTCTCCCATCGCATCACAAACCTTGTCGTAATTTAAAACACATTTTATACACATTTTATACAAATTATTTAAAAAAATCAAAAGTCTAAGAAAACAAGCTTGCTACGTAATTGTCATCAGTCATTATTAAACTAATGATTAACAACAATATTTGTCACCATTTCAACATTAATAATAATGAAGAATTCCAAACAATTACAGACAATTAATAATAAAAAAAGTAGTTCTCAATTAAAAATCATGGAATTGCGTTTACCACGAGCCAATCAATTGATTCCAACCATTATTGATGTATTGAAATGTTGAAGCAATAAAAAAACGAGTATCCAAGCTAAATTTGGTTTAAGCCAAATCTTAAATACCCTCCACACCGCTACAATGGTGGGCATGGCCTTTGTTCCCATTTAAATAGCAATCTGCCGATGTAAAATGCAAAAACTAAGATTGTCTGTAATTTCACCTCAATATTTGAAAATTTACGGCCGTGAGAATGCCAATGAGAGACATATAAACAAGCGGACATACATGTCTAGATCTACTCAGTTTTAGACACTGATCACGAATGTATATACTTTGTACATTCTCTGATGCCTCCTCCTGGACGCTGCAAACGGAATTACAAACTTAGTATACTTCCTATCTTATGTGCAGGGTATAAAAAAGATTTCTTAGCATGTCAGTTGCTTCCACCATCTCCTTGTCAATGTGTGTAATGTAGAATAATTTAATTCCTAATGTATGACCGTCGGCCGCCCCTATAAGTTTTTGATTACATATCTCTTCTTTAATCACTCCTTTTACCAATACCGTTAACAATATATTTAATAATTAAATGGATTTTTTTTCATTTGATTGATAATTTATGTGTGCAGCTGGATTAAATTTGATTTCAGTTAAATTTTGAATACTTACCATCTTAGGGCACAAGTCTGGCAAAGGTTGCTATAAATTGTGAGCAGAGGTTATGAAATTTCAGAGAATTAACTACCACTAACACGTGACACATATGTTGTGTCACACTGTTTTGAATTACCAACAGTCGCGTGACACATAGGGTGAGCCACACCAACTATACTAAATTTTAAGAAAAAAAATTGTTTCAGACTACATTTTCTTGAAAGTATAAGTATAAAAGTATAATACAATAAGAAATTGTTTCGGCCTTCTTTTTTTCTTTATGTAGCGCTTGTGTAGGTGTTGAAAAAGACTAACTTTTGACCGTCACTTTACTCCCATTTAACACTTATGTTGAATCTTTGATTTGGAGTGATGTAAATGAAATTGAAAATAAAACATTCGTTAATAGCTGTTAAATGAATGCCATGCCACGCCCTAATTACAAATGTATGAACAAGGAATGTATTTTAGATTTTCCTTAATCCCAATACAGCTTCTTTTCTTGTTTATTTTTCGGTTCAGCTTTATAAACATTTTAAAACAATGTTAAATAAGAATTGTTGACCCATTCGTTTCTGTGCGTCTATATACAACAAAACGACCAACGGTGGCATTTTAAAAAGCAACAAAATCCTGCATGAAATGTTGTTTTGTAAATAGTTTTTAGAAAAACAGAATTTGTTACAAATGCAGTTTTCCTCACCTTCTCTTTTACTCATTCTTTCACAGCCTACTAGGGTTTACTTAGGTATTCTGCTCATTGTTTCCTGGGGTGTCATTATTATTATTTTTATTATTATTGGATGCTCATTTATTATGATTATTTGTTGTTTGTTTAGCGAGCGTCTGCGTGTGTGTGGTATTTTTCATATGATTGCCATAGTTGCTGTCCTTTTATGTCACAACTCCTCAATGTTTCCGTTATTAATCCGATTTTATTGTTCATACATATAATTCTTTTTGTTGTTTTGTTTTGTTTTGAATTCTGCCACAATTTTCATTTCCGCTTAATGTTCTTTTCTCTAGGGTTTCATTGTTCAAACAGAGCAGATGATTGCAGTTGCGTTTACAAGAAAAAACAAAAAAAAATCTAAAGGCGTCAAAAGCCGACATTTTTAACACCATTTTTTCTAAGCAACTAAGCATTTAATCCTTTTAGCAAATGTTTTGATGTGCAAAGAAGATTTATACTAAATCAGAGTTTATGGATAATAATGTGTGACTACATGTAAACACAAAATCATGCATTAATAATTATGTAAGATGGTATGTTGCTCTCTTCTAATGGTAGGTCATGCTTTAATCGCTTAGGGGGGCAACACATACCAAAGAATAGCATAAAAAAAAATACAAGAAAAAAAACTAAATTTGACTTAAAACAATTTTTAAATATCCCCCGCTTCTACATACAAATAGTGGGCGTGGCAAATACCTAATTGAAACCTCCAATAATGCTTGCAAGTCCAGTTTTATTCTGAATACAGTTTTTTTTGTAAATAATTTATTTTAATATCTCACAATTTACGACCACGAGAGTGCCAATGGATACACGGACAAACAGGCAGGTGTGTCCAAGTCGAAATACTTATCAAAAATATATATTATTTGTAAAATCTCTGACATCTTTTTTTGAGTTCTGCACAGGAAATGATAAACTTAGTACATCTTAGTAACTTATGTGGAGGATCCGTGTTCCACGATTCTTCTTCAGCAAGAACTTGTGATAAAATTCTTATAATTTATATTATTTTCATTAACAATCGCTATGTTAAAACAGAAGCAAATAAGATAACATTTAATAATTAGCAATAAATTCAACCAACGTGCAGCTTTAAATACTGTGTCTGCCCGGTTTTTTTTTTTGTTTCATTAATATAAAAGTTAAGCCTTATCAGCTACAGCACGCCAAACAAGAGTTATTTTTGATAATAGTAAAGAAAATAACAACAAAACAAAACAACATCCAACCAAATAGATAACAAAACTTGAAACCACTTAACCACAGCAACAACAGTAAAAACAACAACATTAAAGTAAATGTTATGAGGAACAACAATAAATTTTTTAATTAAAATTTTCAGCACAATAAGTAGAAAAAAAAAAAAAAGGGAAAAAACAAGAAACTTACACATCCAAACACTTACCACTACATAGTCGTAAATGTAAGCCAAACAATGCAATCTTTCTTTCTGAGCTGAGCATTCAACTATAGAGGAAAAGTAAAAAAAAAAAGATGAAGAAAACAGAATTACAATAAATATTTACAATTCATAGCAATAACATAAAAATGCAATATACGATGAAAACGATGATACCAATCACAATCCCATCTAAATCATTCAACCCGTACTGACAGCGCATATATGATCAAGCAATTGATACATTGAATATACAATGATTGTTAATTTGTTTTGTTTGTTATTTATGAAAGATATTCTTTTCATTTTAATTAGTTTATAGTATTGTAAAGAATATAATTAAGAAAGAAAATTAAATAAAAACTTTTAGATGGAGACACTTTTTCTAGCAATATTTACTAGTTTCGATACCCAGCATCTCCTTTACAAAAATAACCATTTTAATAAGTTAATTTCGATTTCCCTATAGTACTTTAACGATGTAATTTTGATGAAATTTTGGAAAAAGAAAAAAAAGGACGTACAGACATTCGGTTTAGAAAACTCTTTAATCAGTTTAGTATTAAAAAAAACTAATAGTAAAGTAATAGATTTTAAAGTTTTGCTTGAAAATTTGTTAATACAAATGTGCTGAAAGAGTTGCTATCTGTCTTTGTATATATATTGGGTTGGCAACTATGTGATTACGGATTTTATCAAAAGATGGATTTTACACCTTTTTTTGTTTCGTTAACGTGTTTAAAGCAAAACTTTTGAATTTTCATTATTTAAAATCCCGCAATTTCTTAGTTAATTACCCGATAATTTCTTCTTTCTAAGATTCTAGGTGAAAATTGTTCCTTAAAAGGAAATATTTAAGAAAAAGAAATAAAAGAATGTAAGAAAAATGAGTCAACAGTTCCATAGACCATGCCTCTTTCTTGTATAATATTAAAACTAATATTGTTTTTTTATTTTAAGGGGCCGTTATTTTATGGTATATGCCACCACTGGTGTGTATAATAGTAAATATTCATGCAAAGAAAACAACAAATGTTATTTGTAGTTATTATCATTAACAATCTTGCTTGGCTAGTGATTTAATCAATAAGTAAAACGATACTAAGAGTAACAACAATAACAACAAACAATACCAAAGTGCTGCCATGACAATTTCTATGCGTTTTGTCTCTTGTGTGTAGAGTTTAATCGAAAAATAATTTATTGTATATACAACATGACCACTAAGTACACATGCGTGTGTTTGTTTGCTCTTACTTAGCAGTAATAGTATGTGTATTTGTCCATATAAATACCTAAGCTGACAGTTGATTTCAAGTCTAAACATGTCGTTGCAATTAAAAATCGCCTTTAGCGGCGGTGGCAGCAAAGCAAACTTTGTTTACACACAATCACACACACACACAAACAATACACATATGACCATATAGGTAATGCATACTAGTGCCTTTTTTAAACATTTTGCATTACTCAGATATATGTGGTACGTGGTACCCTACAGACAAAGTGTGTGTTTGTAACTTTAAAACGCATCAGGCGCAGGTGCGGCCTGTTTTTGTTTTTTTTTTTTCATATACTTTACAAACAGACATTCAAGCACGCACTAGTCATGACGCACATGCAATTTAAACACACACATCTGTGTGTGTGTGTATACATAATATTTTTTTCTGCTTATTTATAATTTAATACTAATGTGAAGTTATTGCAATACAAGTGAAACTTTTAATCAAAGATCAACTTACGTTAGGCAGACGTTTACACACTTTATTCAAAAAATACGCAATGAATGAGTATTGGAGAAGAAGAAACTTGAGAATTTATAACTTCCATGTTAGGCCTTCTTTCCTCTGTATCAATCATTTTCATTACCGGAAATTCTAGCCTTATAATCATGTCACACCATAATAGTTTAAATAATGGACGTACGTACATATATTTAATATTTCAAATAAATTTTTTTTTTTACTTTTCCTTCTTTTTTTCAATTCTTTATTGATTTTGTCTACATGATTTTTAATAGTTATGATTATTGCACGTGCTAGCTGGCATTGATTATTCAGCTGAATAAAATGCCTTTTTTGGGTTCTTAATATATTTTTTTTTGGCCAATAATTTGAATAAAAATTTTTATTGCGTTGTATGACCAGGTGTTTAACATGATTTAGTATGACTGAATATTTTGTTTTTATTTACGGATATTAGTCATTAATTTTTAGTTATAGAATGAAATGCTGCATAGAGTTTCTTCGACAACAATACAGGCTTACATGTCATAGAAGTGTTTCTTAAATCTTATACCATTTAATCTTCTCTACTATTTAACACTCTTTATCACTCAGTTCCATAAATTATGTTAATAATTAGTTTAGTTGCATCAGTAAACGCGAAGCTTTGTCATAAGTTATTTCATGAAATATTTTTGTATGAAAACGGGTTGTTAAAGTGATCCGATCGAGTCCAAATTTGTAACTGTTTAATATCAATTCTTATTCTTCTCCACATTTTGTCAAGAAATGTTATCAATGCGAATTTGTGCCATATAAATACTTTCGTTACATGGGGAGAGGTTCTAAAAATGGTTCAAGCGGATTCAAATTTAAAGTCCAACTAATTTATAAGTAAGAGAAACATTCTTTCCCAAATTTGGTCAAAAAATATTAAGATTGTGCAAATTTTTTTCATATAAACTCTTCATTTATAATTAAGCTTTATATGAGGAGGTGTTGTAAAAATGATCTAATTTGAAGAATTTTCAATAAGATTTCCCTTCCAGCCAAAGTGTGTCCTTTTACTAAATTTTGTTAAAAACTTTGATCTCTAGTTTGCATAAAACTCTCTAAGGACATACAGACGGACACGTTTAAATGTATATGAGGAGATGGTTTAAAAATGATTCAATTTGAACCATTTGTACAGAATTTCTAAATTTCCTTAAATTATTTTGAAAGCCATGCACCTATAACTTACATACCATTGCACATGGACATACAGACATTAATGCAGAAAGTGATTGTAAATCGAAGCTGGGTTTGCCTGGGAGGGGGTGGTATAAAATTTCATTTCTAGGTCACATGCTTTTGCTCATGCTCATGCTCAACGCTTTAGGATTAAATAATTCGATAACTATAATCCAATTGACATTTTTTGGTGTAATTGATTAAATTATATGCATAAGAATTGCTTTAAAAATATATGCTCATGTATCCATATTAAATATAAAAAGAAGTTCTTTATAAACAATAGAGTCGTGTGAGTATAAACGAGTGACGCATGTCATAACTGCTTTGAATGCAAATAAAGTCTCGTTCTGTATATATTCGAATCACCATTCCTAATATGTTTAAACACAAAACAAACATTTTATTGTTGTTGTGGCAAAACAATGAGCATAAAAAGAAAAGAATTAAACGCATGACGATGATTAATGCTCGGCCACAAAGTCCACTCATTGTACGGCGTATACTTATTAGGAAATTACAATTATTAACGATGCATTGTAACTGAAAACTAAATGGTGTTTAACCAAGTTTTATTATAATGCGCTAACCTATAAATTTCCCACGTTTTGTAAAAATATATGTGTAATTAAGAATGGAACCTATTACCACCTACAAACCAGTTAGTGAGTTAGTTAGTTAGTTAACTCTTAACTCACCAACAAAGTGTTGTGAGCTTTTTATACCCTGAACCACTGGTGGCAAAGGGTGTATTAAGTTTGTGCTAATGTTTGTTACTTCTAACCGCCAAATCGATCAAATCAAAACTAAATCTGAATCGATTTAACCATTTGCGTTTGTTCGTCTGTCTGTCCATGTAATTTTGTACTTTAGCTACTGGTCGCAGATTTAAAGATATTTTGATGAAATTTGGTATAAGGACATGGTATGGCTTAAAAGAAAGAATCCTATTGAATATGGACCGAGTCGAAACAATTAAAATTTTTTTACAAAAATGGATAAAAAATAGTCAATTGGTTTTAAAATTAGCTAAAACAAATTTGGACCTGATCGACTTATTTTTAGAACCACTTTCATTATAATTATATTTCATGAAGAGATCTTTACGGCAATGCCTCTGAGTTGATTGACACAACTAAACTAATTGTAGCAAAAGTAATGTAGGGTATTAAATGGTCGGACTTGATCGACTGTAAGAAATTAAGCTTTTATCAAAATAACCTTATTAAAATGTTTTATACATTAATAATGGTTGAAACTATTTTCTAACCACTCTACAACTATTTGTTGATGTCGGTATTATAACATAAAAATGTATGAATAAACATGAAATGAAAACATTTTATGACTTTTCTTGGAACATAACTAAGCAAAATGCCGTAACATGAAATTTATAAGTAAAGGAACAATAACAACTAATGCTACTACTACCAACCAAATGAACATCTTGTTTAGCTTTATTTAGCGGGAAAAGACACATAACAACAGTGACTGCCAACCTAATGCCAATAAGAACATAAACACCAGCACCCATCATAGCCATTACCACCGACCACCACCACCACTGCTCATAATCATCATCAGGCATATTTATTATACACTTGTTAACCCGTGAAGGTGTTTGCTTGCTTGCTTTTTTTTTTTTCAATTCTTCGTTCTTCTTCTTACTCATTTGTTTCCCTTCCTTTCATTTAACTACATAATTATCGCTGAAGCACAATGAAATATAATTTTTTATTACTTCCAGTTAATGTTTAGCTGGCGTTAAGTGAATTTTTATAGCCTCTGTGTACTCTTCAAATCTAACCAAATATTTCCATCTCTCTCTCTTTTACTTTTTTATGTTTTACGTAAACTACATACCACCTAATATACTTGCACAGTAAACGGTTATTAAAGTTCATTATTGGGAATAAGAAAAAGCAAAAAGCACACACACAAGTTATTTGCCGGCTTTATGATGTTTGTGAAGTATAACATAACATAACTTGTTACAGCTGTTTTTTTCCCACATTGTTTCATACTCATACTTATACTCAAGCGTTTTAAACAATTTTATATATTTTTTAATTTTAGTAGTTTTTTTTTTTTACAATTAAAGTTTAAAAAGGTGACTTTTATTAGGTATTTAAAGCACGAAAAATGTTTCATTAGATTTAATTAAGATGCTATGATGTGAGTGAGTATTATGAAGCGTTTTATGATAAATGAGAAAAAAAATTGAATTACTTGTAAATAAAATTTTAAATACCCTACAAATTTATATAGAAAAAAAAAGGAGGCGTGGCATGTATCTAATTTTTCTTTCTCATTAAATTTCTTCTAATCCAAATTTTAATATACTCTAATACATATTTATATTTATAAAAAAGGGGCGTGGCATATATCTAAATATATCTACAGTTAAATTTCTTTAAATTCAAATCTTAATTTTTGTCAATTACAATTATAAAATTTAATTTTCATGACAGATTTTTGTCATATATTAGAGAGGCTCCGAAGTCTTTCTCTGATAAGAAGTTAAGAATTCTTCAATACTCTCTTAATAATTTACTTCATTTAAAATCATTATTTAATAAATATTTAGTAAAATGTTGGCAAACACCAACAGATGCAACATAGATAATAGAGAGAGATGTGCAGAGAAGGGTATTCATTCAAATATTTTATATGAGAAAAAAAATCCTATTCATCACTATAAACTGCAATCCAATGAAGCTGAAACGTGTAGATAAGTGTTTGATCGATGTAAATATGATCCATACACAAATAACAAAAACCATTCATAATAAATATTTTTCCCTATCGGGTAGGTATTTATTTATTTACCAACATTTCAAGCATAGGAAGCCGGCTGTATTTTTTTATGCATTATAAGCAGTTATTTATACGATTTCTATTTTCTTTCTGTTTATTTATCTTACTTACATTATATGCGGCAGTCTAATACGATCAAATGATACCACAAATAGAGGAGAGGTTTCCGTAATGCAAACATTTTATGTATTCTGCATGCTTAAGAAAATTCTCAATAGTGCATTAAATGTAAGCAAACATCATGTACAATGTGAAAATCAGTTTAAAATGAGAAAGTGTAGTCAGTTTGGGTATATGTTGTTATATTTATTTAATCACCACACAATATCGGAATATTTGGCATAAATTGGTTTTTATATCCTCCACTAAGTTTGTCATTTCATTAACTACATATAGAAGAAGGCGTCAGAGGCTGTACAAAGTACTATACACTTTTCATTAGCAACAAAAAATGTATCGATCTAGGAATGTATGCCCTTTTATTCGTATGTCCGTCTATTCTTGGCATTATTACGGTCGTAAATTTTAAAATATGAAACTTTTTGCAAACATTTCTAGTTTCTGCATGTAGATCATTATTTAAATTGGAAAAAATCGGATAAAAGCCACGCCCATCATAGACAATACTTAATTTATATGCCACAAAACTTTAGTTATAAAGTTTAGTAAATAATTTATAATTATGCTATACATCGATGTGTCAAAAATAGGCGTGATCGGAAAAGAGACACGCCCAAAATGGACAAAAATCTTAATACCTCCCATGAAAAATAACCTAGGAACATAGTATGGTTATATTTATTTTTTTTAAAAATTTTTTAAATTTTTTTTCTATTTAAAAATGTCAAATTCGGTTGGTAGCCATGCCCACAATTCAATGTTTCAAAGACAACTACAACTTAAAAATATATTATACGTTAACGTTAATAATAAAGAAATTGTAATGACCGGAATGAGAGGTAAACGAAGATATCACGTACAGTTGCCAAGACACTACTGCTAACGTGTAGGGTATCAAAGGGGTGTGAATTAATGAATATAGGTTGTTCTTGATAATAATTCAAGTTCTCTCTGCCTCTTAATTACAAATTGCACTCAAGTTTTTTTTATATGTACATATATACAATATATGCATATATGTATATATGTGTGTATGTATTCATTTATTCGGTACTGAGTGTATACGATTACGATACAATTTATTTAATTGTAAAACAATAAATATTTATTGCATACAACATGCCGTTTATTTCATTTGAATAATATTGTATATGTATGAATAATGAATAATATGTACATACATGTGTGTGTATGTGTGTGTGTGTTCATGTACATACCAACTCAACGAGTTGAATGTGCAAGAATTCCTAAAATGATAATTAAAGCAATGATAATCAAAACGTAAATTATACGATATAAACAACAACTGCATAGCACCATGCATACACACACACACATACACACATATGCATTAATATAACTGTTGATGACCTTTTGCGTGTTTGGTTTTGCTTTTTTAAGCCCCGACAGAGCAACACTTTAAACAACAGTGATGCTACACTGTAATACAATGTGTTCATGTGTGAGTGTGTGTGTGTGTATGCGAAAATGTTGTTTAAAAATTGTTGCACACAAATTCATTTTCATGGTTTTTATAATTTTTATTTTATGAAGTGTTAAATTGAAAGTAGGTCTAAAGGTGATTTTTAGGTTTCATGTTAAAATTTTTCAGATAGATTGTACTCTTGATTACGATTATGATGATGGTGATAATTATATAAAACGGTACATATTACATTAACTTACTCCATGTTGTTGCTAAAGAGTTGATTGGATAGACTTGGGGTGCATTTTAAGTACAACCAGTTTGTCCATTATTGTTAAGTGTAAAGTATAGAAATTTGTAAAGTGATGCCTATACTCCTTAGAGAGTTTTGGTGAATTTTTGGGTTTTAAGCTATTTAAGCTATATAAAAGCTACTAAGGTATATTACATTTATCATTCCATATGCAACCCTTAGAAAGAAGCATCAGAGATCCTACAAATGTAAATTGAGTCAATTTGTCCATTTATGTCCGTATGTCCTTCTGTCTACGTTTAGGAATTTTAAGATATTAAACAAACTGCTACTTTCTGCTACGTACAGAAATTATTAAATTGGCCCACATCGTTGAATACATTGATATGCTAAAAATAGGCGTTACCGGAGAACAAATACGCCCACAATCCGCAAAAATTTATATATCTGTCACAAAAATTTACCTATGAACATGAAATTTGTTACACCCATCATATTTAAAAATGGGCGTGATCAGATAACAGGCATACCCACAATTTACACAAAAAAAAGTATATTGAACGCAATACTTGACTTGCAAGCTTATACGTAATATATACACTATTAATGGGCGTAAACATGCCACGCCTAGATGTGAAAGGTATTTAAGATTTGGTCTAAGCGAAATTTTGCCTCCTTACTTGTTTTTACTCTTTTTATAAATAAAAAAAAAATTCTTTTGTGGTTTAGCGAAAAATAACGCATTGGTAGCGATCTCATGTTTGAGGTAAACACGTATACACGTATTCATACAAACACTTCTGCATTTATTAAATGAAAAGAATTCAACAAGAATATTTTATACATATTTTTTGTTTTTTTTTTGCAACAACACATGTACTGTACAATTCACCGAGTAATTGCTGTTCTTGTTTTAATATTTTAATGTCTGCTTCCGTGTAATCGGTTTGTTTAATTAACACCAAGTTTTCTTTATGCTGCATTTCTATATGCTGTAATATCTAGTAATACTATAACGTTTTAAACGGTATTAAACATATGAGTGACATGCACACCTTAATGACTTTTCTAGGGTTAATCTGTTGTATCAAAATAGGGGCCAGTATACAAAACATGTGATAATATTAGTAACATGTAGTATAGGTTAGAAGACTTAAGTTTAATTATATAACAAAAGGAGTCACATTTGTGATCTTACGGTGTCATTAACAAAAGCAAAATCAATTTAACCAAATCTGTCTGTACGTCCATTTAGCTATTTTGAGATTAACTTGCTTTACAACTTAACTTATTTAAATAATTTTTCTCAAAATCATTCATTAGCTTTCTAGGCCCTCCAGGATTAAGCACTTATTTATGTAGTATCCGAACATTGTTCCATTCTTTCTCAATTTCAATGCCAGACATTGTATTACATTCCGTTTTGATTTTTTTTTATTTGTATAAGACTATTAAATAGTAAAATACTATTTCTTTGAATTTGTACTCTTATCTAAACACTATTTATATTCCATGATTGTCTTCTGATTTGCTGGGTGGTCTTTGTTGTTTCACTTTGACATTAAATCGTTCTAAACTTTACCTGTTTTCATTTTGAAATGAAGATATTTTCAAAGCGATCACGCACGTTCATTAATTACGTTACACACTGTGCATGGACATGTACAGAGTAGTTAACTGGAACTTAATTAGTTTGTCTAATATGCTAAAAAAAAAAAAATATTTGTCCTGGTCAAGATATGTTTGTTAAATGTGAATTCATCTAAAAAGAAGAAGAAGAAAAGGTTTTTTATTTTATTTTACTTTATTGCTTGGATGTCAGATTCTGAGGGTTGCAAATGCCATCACAAACTTGGTACGTAGGGGATATAAAAAAGTGTTTGTTTAATGATCTTGACTATGACATTAAAATTCGTTATGAACTTGTAGAAGAGGTATAAATTTCCTGCCAGTTTCTGTTAGATACTCGTATGTGCCATATTTTTATATAAAACGGAAATGGTAACTTTTTTTTTCAAATCGTCTTGATTATCATTCAATTTTACATTGAAAAAGAAAAGCATGAATTAAGCATAAAATTTAAGTTTATACAAAAACAAACTTCACTGACCAAATATAAAATTTGTATTTGCCCAACTAATCAACTTTTAGCAGTGTTAAGGTTGTTGAGGTAAAAAAAAATGTGAAATCAAGCACTATATTATTTTTATGTAACCTTGAGGTGTGGGTGTTAAATTCCACCAGCAAATATTTCTGCATACACAGCACAATTAAAAGCTAAACAGTTTAAAATTTATATAAATTTACCAAATTTTTCATTACTAGGTATGGCATGGTAGAGGGTCAGTTGATCAACTTCTCAAGCCCCCATTTATGATAATTCATTACTTAAAATAAAATCATTATTTCATTGATTAATTACAATATTAGTTTTAATATTTTACTTCTATGTATGTAATTAAAGCGTAAAAAAAATCAAATTAAATTTAAACATCATTTGTATGATCAATGGCTACACACACCGTACGGATACAGTAGTGGTGACAATTCTGTTGAAACAATTTGCATAATTTTTTTTTTTTATATTGTTGTTGTGGTTGTTGTTGTTGTTTTATTTTTTAGTGACTTTACAATGACAGAAATTGTCGTTCCTCAATACCTGTTTTGTTTAATTCAGTTTAGTTCTTAACGTTTTTCTGTCGTTTTTTTTCTTGTTCGGTTCAAATCAATCCTTTGATCAGTTCACCACAGTGTTAATCTGTAAAAACTAAACAAAAACAAAAAAAAAAAAACATTCTTCTATACAATGCAAGAAGAAAAATGAGTTTAAAAAAAAAAAGAAGCAGAATATTATTCGAAGTCGTGGTAGGTGTGAATTAATTTGCTGCATACAGCTCCATTCAAATAGTGTTGGAGGGGTCTCTCTCTCTCGGTGTATTGTATTGTCGTCACAGGCTAAGTGCCTATGGAACTTTTGTGTGGCGGTTTAATTCCGCGAATTATTTTCTTTTCTTTTTCAATTTATTCTCTTTTAACCGCTTAACACGCATTACTGGTAGTAGACTATATGGTCAATATGTTTATCGGCAACTAAATCTGGAATTTTTTTCTTTTTTGTTTTTCTGTGTTGTTGCAAAACTGACTTAACGTTGACACATTTCGCTTCTTTACGTAAAAAATCCCTTAAGGGTCTGTATAAGTTACTATTCATTCATAAAAATGTCTTTTGTTGCGGATTTTATGTTTTTTGTTTTTTTGTTTTTTCTTTTTTTTTTCAAATCTCGTTGTCTGGTGGTTGCCCAGTGTACTTTACTTTAGTTGTGAATGAATGACACGCTATTTTAAGTTAAAAATAAGATTGACAAATGGAAATATTTGGGGTTTTTTATACCCTACATCACATATGAAAATTTCGGGCGGATGTTGTAACTCCTAAAGGTCAAATGCCAATTATAGCAATCGTTTCAGAAGCAAAATCTTAATTTGATCTAAGCATGTCCGGCTGTCCAAATGTCCATTTGTACATCTCTCCCTATGTCTATCTGTCCGAGTGATCAGTGTTTCTGTCTATCCATCAATATATTTGTCCTTCTGTCTGTCCATCTAAATTTATGTGTAAGCTATAGATGGTATTTTTTGAGTCATTTCAATGAAATTTGGTACAAGGTCATATATTGATTAAAACAAAAATCTTATTGAAAATAATTCAAAATCGATTGTTTTTAGAACTCTTCCCCATATAAAGTCTTATTATGAAATAACTCTTTACACAAACAAGTGATGTTATGAACGTGAAAAGCGTTTTGAAATAAGTTTTTCAAATATATTCAAAAGTCTTAGAACACGTTTCATATGAGCGCAGAAGTTCATGTATGGTTGGTAGTTATTATGCAAAGCGACAACTGTTGAAATGGTCAAACGAACAACGTTGATTGTTAAATAATGTGTCGAAAATTATGTTATTGTCTAAAAATGTTGTTGTTATTGTTATTGTTGTTGTTGATTTTTTAAGTATCCACTTCATTCCATTTCAATTCAATTTGATATTCACAAGTATCTGGCGTGGAGGTGCTAAGCTGATAGAATACGATATTCTTACTCATAGAATGAGTTGATGATGAATGTTTAACTGAACTTGTTAACTTATTTGTATGTATTGTTGTTGTTGTTGTTGTTGTAGCATAGCTTCTTTTTATTTAAAACACTAAATGAGTATCTGTCCATCTGTCTGTCCGTCTGTCTGTTTTGCGCATATTTTCAAACTCTTATCTGTTTTTCCTGTTATTTATTGTAGTTGTTGTCATTGCTTACCATTTATATATACACACATATTTAAATCTGTTTGATTTTTGCGTTTTTTCTTTTTTTTTTTTTCTTTTCAATTCAATGTTTCTGTCGTTACTTTGGCGTTTGCGTTGAGAATTTTAAATTATTTTCATATACACATACATACATACATACATATATGCTCCCTTCACTCACTTGACTTTGTGGCAGGATTCTTTGTTTCACTGCTTTGTATTTGTATGATATTTGGTTGGGCCCCACACACCGTTTTTAATGATTTGAGTGAGTGAGTGAGTGAGTGAATGGTCTCGCATTGTTTTTAATATTTTGTATGTGACTCTCTGTTAGTTTGCGACAAAAAGAAAAAAAAAATAAAAAAATTGCTGTCGTCCTAAAATTTATTGAACATGTTCATGTTGACACAAAGTCTTCAGCAAAATAAGAACAAAATAAGGAAGAAAACTAAATTTGGTTTAGGCCAAACCTCAAATACCCTCCACATCTACAACGGAGGGCATGGCAAATATATATATTGCGCACTCTAATAGTGTACGTCTTACGTATCAGCTTGCAAGTCTAGTTTTATGGTGAATATGGTTTTTTTATAAATTTTGGGCGTGTCTGTTATTCGACTATTCCCCATTTTTGGCACATCGATGAATGGAATAATTATTAATATGTGCATTAAATTTCAAAATTATTATTTGAGTGTTGCAAACGGAAGAATAAACATAGTATTACTCTCATCACTAAGGTGAAGGGTATAATAGAGAACAAGGTTCGTCACTACAACTGGATATCACACACATGCACACACACACACACACACACACACACACACACACACACACACACACACAATATGTTATTTAATATTTCTATAAAGAAATATTATTTTCAATATTTGTTTATTTATGTATTTATTACACTACACTTATGATCAAACAAGTGTAGAACTTAAATGATTAAAAGAACTAAAAATTTAGCTGCTTTTCAGAGAATAAGTCTTCTAGTATAAAAAAAAAAAAAATGTTTAAAAAATCATTTACGTAACCATGGAATGACCCTAAAGTTGTTCTTCTTGTCAAACTCTTTATTACTCTATTATAGAGCAGTTCAGGTGTAATGTATTTTATCAAATAAAATATAAATGTTTTACTTTAACGATTCTATACATGCACGTATTTTGTACGCGTTCACATTTGATTTCTTTGTTGAACAAATAATTTTGGTTTTTTTCTTCTTTTTTTTTTTTCTTTGGTTAACGGTCAGTGTAAGAATTTTATATATAAAATTCTTGAATTTCTCTGATCACATAATTGACACAATCATATTTTATTTGAAATTTATGATATTCAGCAGTTGTTGTGTATACGTAATTAACCATCATTATCATCAATCGAGGCTATAAAATTTATCAAACACTTTGTAAAGGTATTTATAAAAGAAAAAAAAAAACAAGAGAAAATTTTATATTACCCTACACCTTAGCTTCACAAATTATGCTGTAATTAGTGTAGTTGTCACACAAGTCATTTCGTGCAATATCGTTATATGGAAAGAGGTTTTAAAAATTGATCAATCTGCACCAAATCTACAATTTTTTGATATATAAAGGAACCTTATATGGGGAGGGGTTCTAAGTAAGGTTCAATTTAAACCAATTTCAAAAGTTTTCGTTTCAAACCAAAAATATATTCCTGTAACACGGATCTAAAGAAGTGCCATAAATAGCTGGTTAAATTTCTCATGGATGGATAGACGGACATGGCTACTACTTCAAGTCAGAAAGTTCATAGCTAGGTTTTACATGCAATGCGTCTTTACTTTACATTTCATTAATCTATTATACATATATTAACAACAAAAGTTTTTTTAAAAGCTCGATAATTTTGAAAGTTTTCCCCTTCGTCGTTAAGTGTTTTAGAAGAAATTTCCAAAAAGTCTCTCTAATCTAATCATTAGTCCCAAAAAAAAAAAAAACTGATCTTTCAACTTAATTCATACATAATGAATGTTCCAAAAAAAAAAAAAAGAATTTCCATTTATTTAACATTTACATACAAGTACAACAATTAATTTACAATTGTTTTACTTTGTATATAAATATTGCTTAAAACAATACAACACGATGGCATAGTAAACAACAATGTTTCGAAAAGTTTAACAATGTCTTTCACATATACATACATACACATAAAAATTCATTATTACCATCCATGAATATGTAAAAGTATAGAACGGAAAGGTCACATACTGACAGAACTACCATTTACATAAAATCAGACGTGTGCGAGTAAATGTGATTCTCATACCCCAATACAGTGATTTGTAGTTTAAACGGTTTATAGGTTTATTATATCTTATATAAAAGATACTAAAATAAACTAAGTTTGTTATTCCATTTGCAACATTCATAAAAAGGTGTCAGAGACTGTACAAAGTATATATATTTTTGATTAAAATCAAAAACTAAGTCATTTAGACATGTATGTCCGTACGTCCATTTATTGGTCTGTTATTCTCCTTATCGCTAAATTTTGAGATATTGAGATGAATTTTAGTACTTAAAATTGAAATTGAGCATAATCAGCCACGCCCACACTTGACAAAAATCTATTTTTATGCTACAAAACTTGATCAATGAAATTGAAAATTTGTACACAAACATGTCCTACAATTTGCCAAAAATTGGCATGGTTAGATAACAAAATCGCCCACAATCCACAAATTTATATTTAAGCAACATAAAAATTAATCGATGATGTTATATTATCCTTTAGTAGACCATTGGCGTAATGGGAAAACAGATACGCTTATAATTTACAAAAAACTGTATTTAGCCTAAAAATCGACTTGCAAGCTGATACGTATAACATACATTTATTATGATATATACATATATATATAAGGAGGGTATTTCCGATTTAAGTTTTTATTTTATAAGCTTTGTTTTTCTTAATCTCAAAATCCTGCAATTATTGTTATTTGGTTAACTTAATATCCATAAATCTGTCATTGTTGTATGTTAATGTTTAGAAATTATGATGAATGTAAATTTAATTTAAGTTAATTACTACTAATTACACCTCACCTTCTACTTTAACTTGTTCTCTTTGTAGGCTTATGTTTATAAAAAGAAGATTTTAAGTTTTTATTATATGGCGGATACAACAGTAAGGTTTACTAAAACCCATAGAAGAGGAAGCATTAGAAGGTCTTTCTTTCAAAATGTAAATCGATTGGCGATGTCTGCTCATATTAGAATCTGAAACATGGTGGGTAAAATATTTTTAGGAAAAGTTACACATAACGTTTCAACTTATCTTCTCGTTTTTTTTTTCGCTTTAATGCCATATGTTAAAAAGTATTTTATATACTTTATAGAGATTAAGGTGTGTTCTTCACTTAAATGGCCACTTTAATGTATTGGAATATAAAATAAATTTCATAAGATAACATTTAGTAATTAATGTTTTTCAATAAATAAAATGTAAGCTCTACGCGATATGATGACAATTTTCATTAAAAAATTTAATATTATTTCTAATACAATACTTGCTTCATAGACAAGATTAAAAAGAGATAACTAAATGAAACTAATTTTGTATTAATTAAAAGGTTCAAAACTGGCAGTAGAAAGGACCCAATTGAAGGCAAGTCGTAACAGCTGATATTCACAGATATTCTTACAGAGAGATGATTCAGACTACAAGCTTAATAGAGAATTTCTATAAAAAAAAATAACCCTTTAACGGGAGTTTTGTAAATTCTCATGCCACAACAAAAACAACAATATTAATGAAAAACCAATAAAATCGTTTAAAAGTCTATAACACACGAAAAAAAAACTACAAAAAAATTCATTCAATTATTTCAAACCCAGACACTGATGTGCTTTTATTGTATGTAGGAAACTCAACAAAAAAAAAAAAAAAATAAAACAAAAATAAAAACAATCTTTTTCACTACGCTTAGGTCATATGTATGTATGTTTGTGTGTGTGTTTTTTCGAGGAGTACAACGGTGTCATTGCCAGCATTAGAGACCCAGGCGGCATGCAATTCATTTGTTCATCCATTCAGTTTGAAGTCCAAACCAAGTGTGAGTTGATGTATTGCAAAAAAAAATGTTTTTTACATACATTTATACACATGTAGTTGTATATGTTTATCTGTACGATTTTCTTTTTTTTTCTTTTTCCTTTTCATAAAACTGAAATTAAATCTGATTTGGTACACATCCGGTCCGCGATTGTTGTCATTGCCACCTCGATGACAATCCTTACACACAGTTATGGTGTCTGCCGCAAGAACGTTAACAATTTCTTTTTTTTGTTTTTTTCTTTTGTTTTTTAATGTCGTTATTGCCTCTGAACAGCTATAACCCAAAATGACAATAAATGCACCACTTTGTTCTGCTCGGTTGTATTTTTTTCAAGGTTTACTCTACACCTTCCTAATATGTATTTTTTTTTTTTTTCGTATATTGATTTTTATTCACAACACCGCTTCGCTATGTTTTTTCTCTCTATTCTTACTGCTATGAATGAAAATCAATCGTATTCGATGGAAAATATTGTATGTACTTTACGTAGGTAGGTAGGTAGGTAGGTAAGCGTTAACGATTTATGTTGATAATGTTTTATTTGTTGTGATTTTTTTTCATTTCGTTCTATCGTTGTTGATAAAAGTAATAAAAGTCCTGCTTTGCCATTTGTAGTGGCTCTATAGTTAGTTCTTTAGCAGTATAAATCTATATTTACTCAAATTTTGAAAATATAAACTTTTAAATGATGTAAATTGTTTTTTTATTTTTTCTTATTTTCGTATTTCGCCTTGTTATGACATTTCAAACTTTGTATTATAAGGAAACTTTGTATTTTTCTAAGCAAATAGACTCTAGGCGCACTATGTAAAGATCGTTATATGGAAAAAATTCACAATTCTTGATATTTTTAAACGAAATTTGTTACAATTATTCCTTTTCTAATAATATTCATTTGAGTCAAGTTTGAGTGCAATTGGGCGATTTTTACGCCATTTTAGCATATTTCGAACCGTGCATTGCACCGAAAAACTCTACTTGGGGCACCAACAAAAAGTCGTTATATGGGGAAAATCTACAATTCTTAATATTTTTAAATGAAATTCGTCTTAATTATTCCATATGTAATAAGGATCAATCGAGACAAGTTTGAGTGCAATCTAAGAATTTTTACGCAATTCAAACCTTGCTTGGCCTGGAAGTTTAATTAAAATAGAGAAAAATGCATCATTTCAACGCAAAATGAAATTTATACAAAAAATTCTGTTTTTAAGTCAGTAAGCTGTAAGGATTTAAAATTAATTTTCCAATCTCATTTTCATGTCCACTTTGTCTACTTAGTAGGATCTATGAAGACCTTACTATCCCATCTACTTACTTTCTGACAGAAGTATAATAAAATATTTAATTTTTACAGTTTTTAATACATCATGAGTTGTTGCATTTGTTGTAACAACCACATAGATAATCGTGGTATAACTATGATTTTTCTCTACAGATGCTTTATAGGGCAAGACCACCACGACTGGTGATGTTTGTCGATGGAAGTTCATTTTTATTTTTATTGTTGCTTTAAGAGTAGATTCCTTAAGGCCATCAACAACTCGTCCATTTGTGGCCGGTTCTTTGGCTTGTTTGTACATTTCGGAAGAAGTATGCGAGCGAGCGAGCGTGCGTGCGTGCGTGCGGTCTGTTTATTGTTGTTTATTAGGTTGAAGTTTGCTTTAAATACATTTATAACCACAATTACACCTCAAACAAAAAAAAAAAAAACAGTTGAGACTAAAGTCAGATGAAAGCTGGTGTCGTAAAATTCAAGAATGTTTCGGTTCTTTTTTTGTATTTTTTTTGTATTTTTTGTCGACCACTACTACACTTGCTATGCATACAAGTTTTGTAAATAATGTTTTTTTTTCGTTATTTCTTGAAGAGTTTTCCATAGACTTCTAGGTGAAAGAGAGAGAAAGAGAGAGAGAGATAGAGTCTGAGATACTGCAATTATCATATTTGTTGTTGCGGATGTTGTTTGTTGGTTTTGTTATGTCGGGTACGACCGACCGAAAAAATCGGTTTTTCAAAGCTTTAAAAATGGTCTAAACGAACTAATAACTTTTATAATTTCATTCATATAGTGCTAAAGTTGCAGTTGTTGTTGTTATTATTATTTTTGTTTGTTTGTTTGCTTGTATATGTATGTGCATGTTTTAAACAGAGCGCAAAGTCATTAAAACCTTGTAGTGGTAAAATTAATTACTTGTAGCACAACACGTTTATCAAAGCATACACACACACACACACACATTGTGAACATGAGCCAAGTACAACATCTACACACACACACACACGCCGAATATAAAATCATAACATTTTTGTTTAAAACCATATTTGTGTTGTAATTGTTGTTGTTGTTGCGGTCCCAAATCACTTACATACATAGTGTTAGTAGACAAGTAGGTAGTGATGCTTTAAATATCCCCATTGTACATACATACAAACACAATATCTTTGTAAAGTTTTGGAAAAAATCTACAACAGCCGGTAGGTATGAACACTTTTCATTTGCGAAGCTTGCGTGACTTTATTCCTTTTTGAATAAATTTTTTTTCTTCTTTACATTTCTGAAAATATTTTTTCGGCAATTTTTTTTGCAAAAATTTTATACAATATAATTTTAAATATGCGGGAATGCATACATGCCGAAGTATATTTGTGTATAATTTCATTCTTTTACTGTTTGCTCATTCAATTGTATTGGAGTGGGGGGGGGGGGAGCTTACTATGTTTGTCATTCTGTTTGCTTTCTAACAGAAACCCGGCCTCAAGTGCACAAAATCGGTCAAGAACTACGCCCACAATAAAAAAAAATTTAAATACTTTTTGTATACAAAAAATACAAAAATATACAAAAAACAAATATAAAAAATAAAAATATATAAAAAATATAATTTAAAATATACAGAAATACAGCTAATGTAATAAAATAAAAAACAAAATAAAAATACAACAACATTACAAAATATAGCAATAAATACAAAAAACAAAAAAAAAAAAAAAAAAGATAGAGAAATGAAATACAAAAACATTACAAAAATACAACAAAACACAAAAAAAAATTAAAAATACTATAACAAATTGTAAAAAGTATAAAATAAAAAATAAAAAAATTCAAAAAAAGACAAACAAAAAAATATAAAAAATACAAAAAACAGTCATTTGATAAAAAAAAATAATAATACAATCCAAATATAAAAATGAAATTTAAAAAAAAGTACAAAAAAATATATAATAACGCCGCCAATTTTAAATATGCATTTAAACACGCTTATAATGGAAGAGTCTATAGGAGATAAGAGATCTTTGTATTTAGCGTACCCATACATAGCCATCTGACTATATGATTACGTTTTGTTTGTAATGGCTGGCGTCTACGGGTCGCTTTGTTTTATAACTCATACGTGGTTGGCCATAACAACAAGCTTTGAAAACCGATTCTGACGAATAACTAAGATAATGAATTATTATGAATTAGTGGTTTAATGTTTTTTTTTTTTTTCTTTAATTTGCGACTATATATATATACCTACCTAGTTAAATATGTCTTTTCTTTTCTTGCAAACTTTTATCAATTTTACCTTAATAATGAAGTTTTAGATTTAAATGTATTGTTAGGCTTAAGGAGAGATCTCTAGGGGGACATAATTAGGTAAACATTACTTTACTCACTCACTTGTAAATATTAGGTGAATCCAAAAAGAGTTGCATTTATTGTTTCACCGGCCCGCCTCCTGTCCTAAGTCTTAAGCAGTTTTAATTTTGTATTTTCTTTCCGTATACCCGCTATTAGAACCTGACTTCAACTGTAAGAAAGAACAAATAAAGCAAATCCTCACTAAAACGTATTGTTTACCAAATGAGAATAAATGTGGAAAACATAACAGGTGATAACAACCAAGCTAGAGAGAGTATGAAAGCAGAGAAGCAGAGCCAGCGCGATAATCATCATCATTATAAAGAGCTTTGAAAAGTATGCTCAGTAAAGCTGTTGTCTCTTTTTTACATACAAGTGTAACCGCCTCAGATGTGAAGATAATTTTATTAAAGGAGAAATTAATGAGAAGCGCTTGCGCTTCATTTAGATAACGTTGTCAAGCTCTCCCTTATAAATTAAGAAAATATTGTTGTCCCATTTTAAAAGTTGTTTTTTTTTTTATCAGTATGGTAGTGGTAGTGAAGTTAATTTTGTGTATTTGTATTTATCAATAAAGAAACCATTTTGGCTATGTGTTTACTTGGAGGTTTTTTTTATTTTTATTTTTTTTTTTTAGTTTTGCAACAAGTAAGTACTACTCCAGAAATTTCTCTACATTGTTTTTGGTATGTGGACAAAAAAATAATGGGAAATTATCAATAATGCATTTACTGCTATGTTAGGCATACTGGTTACTACACATGAGTTGAAGTGAATGAAAGTGGTTTACGTACAACTTTCCAAAAATATTAAGATAATGAACACTAGCACCAGTTTCTTTAAATATAGGGGATGCACAAAATCATATGAACATCTGACATGTACGAAATATTAAAGGTATCGGGCCACCATCTGAACGTGGGGGCCGCGGTATGGCCACATCCTTTAAATTTTCGTCGGCCTCTGTATATCCCCTGTATATTTTTATATGTTTTTCATATATAAGAACCTACTATACTAGGAGCCTGTTTATGGCGAATATGCGCAATTCTTAATATTTTTTTGACTAAATTTCGTACAAAATAGTTAATAGACGTAACTGTGCCATTTTTTAACCCCACTACACCATTTAACGCCCTAATATGAAATAAATCTTTATATGGCGAATATACACAAATCTTAATATTTTTCGACATAGATTGGTAAAGAATAGTTAATTAGCTTAATAATTGACTGTACCAAATTTGGATGCGATCGGACAACCTTTAGTAACCTTTTCCATAAAACAATTTTTCACAAAGACTCGCCATGACTGATGCAACCAAACGAGATAGTGATATTAGGTAGTGTATTAAATGTATTAAATGATCGGATAGAACGGACTTTATATATAATGTGATAATCTATATTGCCTCCATTATTTCATTGTTTAGCTTTTATAGGATTAAGAACTCTTTTTGCATATTTTCATAAAAGCTTTGTTTGTTAAGCAGAGCAATTGCAGAAATGTGCAATGAAAACATTTAAAAGCAAATCAAATTTATTCATAGGTTCTAATTTGCAATAAAAAAAATTCAACACGAACCTAAAAAGAAGCTTTTGTGAACAGCATAAAAGCTCCTTAGGTTCTTTTTACAACAATCACAAATAGAGGTCTCTACTCTTGCCTTTTGCTCTAAACTCACTGCTTCTAAATAAATATTTTCTTTAATAAATGATTAATAATTAATTTTTATTATTTAATTAAAATGAATAATACAGTTGAGTACAGAATTATTTTTTTATTTTTTTGGAATATTATTGAAAATCATAACAACAACAAGCTTTAAAAATATATATATATAACCACCTAATATCATATGTCAACATCTCCAAACATATTTACATACAAGTTTTTACTTATTTTGGCGCGTCATTTGTTGTTCATGCCGCCTGAACATGCAGCGGCGTTTGCTTTGTGAAGCTGTGATTGTTGCCATAAATCTCGCATAATTCATGTGACATTGTTGTTATTGTTGTTATTATTATCTTTTTTCTTATTGCTCTCATTAATTTTTATTTTATTTATTTATTTATTTTTTTTTTGTTTTCATTCTCATTTTTATCATTTTAAGACTCATTTCATGTCAATAATATCGTAATGATTTGCTGGCTTTTCCTTGCTTGACTCTCTTTTCGTTTTATTCATAAAACTTTATCTCTGTGTTATATATGTGTTTAACATATTGTTTTATGTTTAGGATGTTCGTTGATTGTTGTTGTTGTTGTTGTTGTTGTTGTCACGTATCTATATATATGGATGTTGTTCAACTTTAAGGTGATTAATTGGTTTGAAGTACATTTTGCACATCAGTGATGTATTTTGATCAGATTTTGTGATAACACTCAACACAATGTGCCCCCCTCTCTCTCTCTCTCTCACTATGAATGTCGTTTTTTCTGTCTCCCCATATCTTTAACCTCTTTATATACAAGTATATATTCCATTAAAAAATACAACAACAATAACAAAGAAACCCATTTGTGTCATGGCGACTTTAAATACCAACAACAATAAATTAATGCTTTTTGAAAACATATTGAACATAAGTGAAGAAGAAAAAGATTTTCGATAAAGAATAATATATAAAAGATGTGAATGATGATGATAAGTAAGTTTGTTTGATCTTGAGCCGTTTTATTTAATAATTAAGATTTGGTTTCTATACTCAACACTTCATTGGTATGAGGGAAATGTAGCACTCACACAATTGCCACACCCACAAGGATTCTTTGGAGATCTAACAAAGTATTTATATGTGATTAATCATTGTCTGTCTTTTTGTCTATATGTCCGTCTTTGTATATTAACCTTTGGCTATGGATCTGTAGGTCTGTCTATGTCTATATATCCAACTTTGCCTGTACGTCCGCTTTTATATGGGACATCATTCTTCCGTTCCTACAAAAATATTGCTTGACTCTGTAAATGGGTTGGTATTGAAATTGGAATTAAAATTGATTAAACAACAAGCCCTGTGGATAATAACTTTGCTCAGTATTATCAATCTACTATTTTTATCAATGAAAGATCCTTAAAAAAAAAACGCCATTCTTTTGAGTAACATTAAACCATTTTGAAACACAGCAATGATGCTTCTAAGGTTACCCTGTTCAATGTTCATTAAAAGAATCTACGGAATGCACATATTTTTAGGCAAAAAGAATGATTTTTTCCTTTTCTAAAATACGATTAAATCAATTACTCTCTCTCTCTCTAGTAACTACATTCTATTATCATCTAGTACATAATTATGTGTAGTAAAGTGTCATCAATCTTAGCCTGAGTCTTACATTCATTTGCCTTCTGAACAAGCTATTCATTAAAGTTTAAAATTTGACAATAATTAAAAAAAAATTACCATCTTCTCACATGACATAAAACCCTTTTTAGGCAAAATGATTGTTACGTGTGTTGTACCTCGAAGTATATGATGTAAGCGAAAATTGTTCAATGATTATGAAAATATCAAAATTATTTAAATCATAATTAACGCTCATCCATCACGTGTAAACTGTCAAAAGCAGGCTGCACACAGAGATAAAAAATGAAAAAAAAGAACTAAAAAAACGAAAAAAAGTTCAATTGAAAAAAAAAAAAAAAGATGAAAATGTGTAGAAAGTGTAACAACAACAACAACAACAACAATAGGAAGGAGCATCAAAAATTAAATTATGTCACATTCAAAATGTGTTGTTTGAAGATAATGCGACAAGTCGATACATCACACATCTGCATGCAAATTATATTAAAAAATAAAAGGAACGCTTTGCAGTAACAACCCTTAGTTGGAAAGGCAAAGTAAGAGAATATGTTTGTAGCGATGTTAACAACAACTACAATAATACTTTTCAAAAAATATATCTTCCTCGATTTTAAATTTATTAAGTTTCTAAAGAAGAAATAAAGAACGCGCGAGACAGATAATATGAAGAAATGAATTGCAAAGGCAGTGGTAACAAATTCATTTATATAATAAATAATATGTAACCAAAGCTTTAACAGCTGTTTTATTTAACTAACTAGCAAACTGAATTATTTACATTTTATCAAAATATTGAGAAAACCACGAAGACTTAACAAAAGGCACGGGAATGTATTAATAACTGAAGGGCAGTTCTAACTATAAATTTTAGTATTTCAGCGCCACTAATCTACCTACTGTTGTTCACGCAGAAACGCTTAACAGGTGCTATTGCCCTGTCCTCATAGCTATACTGTGTCATAAATTGATCGAGGTCGACAAACATGTTGTTGTTTCATTTTCACATAAATTATAATACAAATGGTTTTATAATTTGTTTACAGTTTTTTATGTAAATTGGCCATTTGCCATGACTTACCTTTTGTTTTTTTGAAATTCAATTTGTCTTCCATGCACACATTTTATGACTGTTACTTGAAAAGTTTATAAATTTATTAAACTAATCAAATATAACAGTTTGTATATCGAATAGTTTTCTGATATGTTTATATGTGTATGTAAGTTGAATTCTTGCTAACAGTAAAATCGGAGTTTTAACAGAATTTTAATATTCCCACCGTTAGGATAAAGCTAAATTTTGCAAATGACGGTTTTAAGCACTTAACCTGTAATAATTACAATAATAGGTTTGACTTAAACCAAATCTTAAATATTCTGCACATCTACCTACAAACTTAGGGCGTGGCAGGTATATGATTACGCTCTCTAGTGTGTATAAATTGCGTCTCAGTTTGTAAAACAAATTTTACTTTAAATACGTCACGTGTCACGTCCATTTTTGTTACTTTGATGGGTAGCGGTCACATGGACTTACGGACACATATGTCTAGATTTCAGTTTTTGATACTGATGAAGAATTTATAGACTTTGTAGAGTCTCTAACGCCTCCTTTTGTTAATTGCCAATAGAATGTATCTTACGTAGGGAATGTTAAAAAAACTAAACATTATCAGTAGTTTTTTATCCTTTATTTTACAAAACATAAAGTTGGCGCCCAAATTTCGACAACATTTTTAACTGCATACTGTTACTTTTTGTCTTTATCTTTATATTGTTAACAAACTCAATTTAATTCAATTTTTACAGCATTCATTCATATCTGAGGCAATATCATTACATTGCAGTACATTGACGCCACCATGATCTAGTTTTGAAAGTACACTGACTTGGCTTAAGCCAAATCGAAGATACCCTTTTACATTATTCAAAGTGTCAACTCTAGTTGAATGATTAACAAACTGTCCTCAGACATAGCTGGTTCGTTTGCTGGTCATACCGATCGAGAATATAAATTTTATAAAATGTTACAAATGTAATGATAAACTTTATATACCGCCAAACTGAAATGCTTCATTGAAAATTCCCTTAAACTACCATTGTACTCTACTATGTGCACTTAATCAATAATGGTTATGGTAATGGTACCCTAATCGGCAACAACATGATTTTGCTGTAATGACTGAAAAAAAAAAGGTATAAAGAAGGAAAATGTCGTAAATGATCTCCTGTTGAGTTGTTGTCTTAACGCAATAGTGTACAGGTACAATATTTTGCTGGTTGCTTGTTGCTTAGTTGGCTGCCGGACTGACTGACTGACTGCGGCCGTATGGTCAATAATATTCCATATCTACCGACAACAACAAGTACACGAACATTTAGTGTCGTCGTACAAGTCTCTTTAAGATAAAAAAAAATATTTTTTTTTTTTTTTTTTATCAAAAAACTCTGTAGATGTGAATGTGAATGAAATTGTTGTTGTTGATGTTGTTGATTTTTTAGGCATGCATGCAAAGCGTTTAAACTTTAAACTAAAAAAGAAACAAAAATAGAAAGAGCGAGCGAGCCAGGCCAGAGTGAAGAGATCTGTAGGCCGGGTAATAGGAGGCCTTACTTCTGATAGTATTTTACTTAAAGCAAAGTTTACAGCTAAGATTATGTTCAATTTTTTTGTTGTCTCTTATTGTGGCTTGACTCTTTATGACAGTGTAAATTCTGCTTTTTATTTCGACATTATCTAAAAACAACAACTTGAGACATTCATGCGTTCTGTACGAGTTTATGTTCATTGGGATTATTTGTCTTCTACTTTGTTGTTGTTGTAAGTAGTCTTTCAAAGAATATGCCTGCTTGCCTGCCTGCCTTTCAGTCGGCCGACCGACCTGCCTGCCTGCCTGCCTATGTGCTTAGTCTTATGCTTGTAATTTAATATGTTGCAGCGTTCACAATTTGCCTTTTTTGCTTTTGCTTTTGCTTTTTCGCTGATAGGCTGGTTGGTGAAGCGTATTTAATTTGGTGCGTATATATAAATAATTTTGAAATCTAAAACATATAAGAAAATGTATAGTTTTCAGAGCAAGAGCAGTGGCCGTGTTTTCTGTATGTTCATAATCTTTAACGTAACCTTTAAGAAAAAATGAAAAATGAAACCCAACGTTTCATCCAAGCCTCACCTTTGATCCCCTATACTTTGCAAAAGTTAAAAAATTTAAACTAAAACCAATCTTAGGCAACTTTTTACTTTCATGGATTTAATAAAAGTTATATTTTGTGTCCTGTTCCATCTTCTCACCTCCGATAAATCGTGTATATTCTTAGAAGATCTTCTTTGTTGCTGTTATGTGTTTAAGTTGGTTCCACTCATACATGTTCGAATATATGAAGAAGTTCAAGCTTTTTCTTAATTTGTTTATGTGCTGGTTGCCGTTTGCCGTTTGCCGCCTCTTATCTTTCCGCTTACCTTTATAAAAATATGTATTTTACCAATCAACGTTTTACTATTTTTCTTTTTTATGTTGGTCTTCCATATTGATTTTTTTTTTGTTTTGTTTTTAATATTCAGTCGGCTTGAAATCTTTTAAGGCTATTATGGTCGGTTGTTCAGTTTTTATATTTTTAACTTTTAACTTGTCGGGATCGTTGTAGCATTTTAACCTTTAAAGTAAAGGCTGCCCATCTCTTTATCTCTGTCTATGTGTGTCTCTCCATCTATCCCTTTTTTAAGCATCTTTTTTTTATCTATTAAGCATATGCTCGAATTTTTATTCAATGTCTTAATTGATTGTTTCAAATATTGTTTAATTTGTTTTCAAAAATCTCTTTTTTGGCGTAAATTTAATATCATCACAAAGGCTTAATCAAGTTCAAACTTGCATTATTTATTTTCTTTGATTATTTTCCATTGATTGGCATCAAAATTTATAAAATTTTAAAAAAAAAATTCAAATTTTGTTTTGTGTGGCAATCATTCAGTGTGTTTCTATGAAAACTTTGAACGCATATATCATGGAAACTGTAGCTCTCATCGATCTGAAAAATTGTGCGCCCCTTTTTCTAAATTCCCTGAAGAATACAATAATCGAGGCATCGGTTTATAATGATTAAGTGAGGGGCTTCACGCCATAAAATATATTTAATTGTACATCTGAAGAACTTTCCAGGTACGGACAGTTTGTTTGAACAAAATCCTTTTAGCGGTTCAAAAGTTATAGGCTACTGAACACGAACATTATGAAGAAATGAAAATAAAAATATTTCGCGTGATTTTGCCAAATTCTCCAAAACAATAACAACAACTACACTAAAATGCAGGTAATATTGTTTTGTTTCTAACTTTCCAACCGCAACTGCGATTTTGGTATAATTTTTTACAAACATTTGGATATATCTATAGTTTTTCAAGAATCTGTCGATTGAAAGGCGTGACACTGTCCATTTGCTTAGAAGAGGCCTTTTTTAAAATACATATTGTGGGTACTTACATGGGTGGTATATAATATGCTTCGTTTGAAAGCTGAATTAGTTTCCAAGTTTTTACACAAAATTTGAACAAAATCCGTCCAATCCGTTTCTAAATTATAAAACTTTAAAAAATATATTCATTAAAGATTGGTTTATTGTGAACTTCTGAGCGCCTGGTATTTTTCACATTTTTGATGTTTAAAGGATTTTCAAAATTACGACCACAAGAACGAAACAAATTTTGTTTGGCATAGTGAGACAATTTTATTGGAAAGTATAAAAAATTACGGATTTTTGCCATATAACGACTTTTTGTTGATGCCCCAAGTAGAGTTTTTCAGTACAATGCACAAATTGTTGTAAAATTGCTTAAAAATCATCTGAATGCACTCAATCTTGTCGGGATTGATTTCTTTAATAAATGGAATAATTGAGACAAATTTTATTAAAAAATGTCAAGAATTGTGCATTTTTTCTATACAACGACCATATGAGGTTGATGCACCAAATGGGGTTTCTCATTACAATTCAAGGTTTAAATTACGTAAAAATTATTCGATTTATTTCAAACTTATCTCGATTAAGCTTCATAATAAATAAAATATTTGACACAAGAGATTTTTTCCATATAACGATCTTTTTTTTTTCACTTCAATACAAATTTTGAACTGCTGTAGAACAACGAAAAATAAACGTAAAAGAATTTTTTTTTATATAATTTAAAAGCTTAGAATCTCAAAATTTGATTAATTGCAGAGTTTTATACATTTTTTTTTTTTTTCATGTTGAGTTGAAATGAGCAACTTTTCTCTAATATTGATTCAAAATCTCTTTTTTTATGGGAGATTTAAATCATCACAAATGCAGTTACGGTGGACTAATGAAGCTCAATCTTTATTATTATATTCGCTTCATCATATTCTATGAAATGATAATAAATTTTTTGCATATTATTAATAAAAATTGTTTATATTGTAACAAATAAATGAGGAAACATAGAATCTTCACATCACTGGCTACTACCTAATACGAAACAATGTCTAAAAAGACATTTCTTTACATTAAAACATATGAAGAACTGTGAGACCATGCGCAAATTCACATAAGTCATAACAAAACAACAAAAACTCAACATGTGGTCCGCAATAACCAAACAAGAAAAGTAAGAACGCTATAAAAAAAAAATGACCGTCTTAACAATAAGTGAAAAAACCGATCATTTAATGTTAAAATCAAGAAAGGTATCACAAAATCAATAGAGAGTGGGTCATCTGGAAGCATAAATCAAATCGCATAAGTAGAAAAAAAAGCAGAAATATTTTCGATATATGTGGAAGGACTCAGGTATTAATAATAAAATGTCAAAACATTGTAAATTATTAAGAAAGTAAGAAGAATGACACACAATGGAAATCGATTTAAAGGATAACTCAATTAAGGATGAGAGACACTGAACACAATACTAAACAGCAGGGACAGGGATTTTTTTTTCACTTTGTGGGTCACACTAATTGCAATTGAATTTCGGCTAAGTAAGGAAGTCGTAGAAACAATAGAGAACAACCGAAGAATAGAATCAACTGAAGATCATTGCAAGACACATTTTCATATTGTGTTGTTGTAGTTATTCAATTATGAAATAATTACCGGGATTATAAGGAAAGTGGAGAGAAAGAAAGGGAAGATATTATATTGTCACATGTACAGACGGGCGAACACACGGATAAACAGATATAAATATTTAGATCAACATAGTTTTTGATTTTGTACAGTCTCTGACGCCTTCTTTTGTTACAAAGAGAATGAAAAACTTGGTATCTAAAAACAACCATTTAATCGTATATAGCCTGCATACCTGGGACGTAGGGTATGCAAGAGAAAGTGATGGTAACATATACAAGTAATTGTTGTTATTCGTGTTGTCGTTGTTGTAAGTTATTGTTTAACTAAATGGAACTGAAATAAAGACATGAACTAAATGCCCAATACGACCTTACAAGGACATGATCGTAGCTTTGTTAATGACCTCACAAGTTGAAGCTGCAGCTTCGGAGCACCTTCACTATCCCTAACATTGTTGTAAACTGTTTTATTGTTAAAGTTGTTCCTTTGAAAGAAAACGTGTTGCTTTTACTCATGTTTCTTTTGTTTGTTAGCTCCAACTGCTGTATCATCATCATCGTCATCATATTCCTAAATTTCATGCCCATTCATGAGGGTACAGAAACGTGCACAAATACAAAACCCATAATTTGACAGGTGGCGCCCCAAGTATTATAATTTTTTCATATTCTATTTCATTTTCTTTAACCCTTTATATCACGTTAAGTCTGTGCTTGTAACCATTGTTTGTCTATCTGATATCGTGCCAGTGATCAGAAGCAATTGCAGTTGTTCATAATTGTTATTATTTTGCATATTTTCACATCATGTAAGCAGGCATAAATAAAAAACGTGCTTTGTGGAAACGTTGACGATTCTGATTGAACCAAATTATGACTTATTGTTTATTGTTTAATAAGCCAAACTAACAAATATCTAAACAAAGGGTAAACATTTGCAAATTTGTAACAAACTATGCTTTAATGTTTTAAAAATTCATTGTGAAAGTGACCCAAGTCGGAATGAAACATATACAAATTGATTGGTTGACTATTCTCGACCTTTTAACATCCTACATCCTTTAGTTACACAAATTATGCTACAATTACTTTAGTTGTATCAGTAAACATGAGTTGACTGACTTTATGAAAAAATGTTCTAAACATGATGCGATCGGGATTTATTTTAGCCCATTATTAAACTAATTGACAATTTTTTACAAAATTTAGTGAAAAAATATTAGGAATTACGATTTTTTGCCACATAAGTATGTAGTTTTTAATATAAAAGCGTCATATGGGGAAGAGTTATAAAATTGATCTGATAGGGATAAAATTTGCTTTAGCTTCCCATTAAGTTGATTAACCATTTTTCAGTGAATTTTATTAAAGCTTGAAGGCATTTTTAAGCGAAATACAATACATAAAATTGCCACCAATTGATGGATAAAGAGTATACAGGGATGGACAGACGTACAGACGGACATCATTACATTAACAGTTTATTTAAATAAATTTTTTAAATTTACATATTATACAACAATTTTTGGTGGCTGTAAGAATAATTTGTTAATTGTGGGTGTGGCTGTGGATTTCGTCCCCACCTTGTTTAAGAAATGCTCAACTTCTCAACCGATAACGATAAAGATTATTAAATAAACAGAATATATACATGATCCATGATAAGATGATCAGTAGATCATGCATATATATGTCCACTCTAAGGTGTCCAATGCCTTTTTATGGGTTTCCTATGTGAAAAATATGAAAATTATTTTAAGAATTTATAATTTTTTCAACATAAATTAAATATTTCGTCTTGATAAATTAAAACTAATAAATTCAACATTTCGATCTGATTAGCATCAATTAATATTATTTTACGCTTCACTTAAAAAAGTGACTACATATGTTTTCAAATTTTTTTTTATTTTTTAGTTAAAAGAACTTTAAACAAAACAATTCATAGTATAACAGTTTCATACAAAAACATTATGTGGCCAATAACTGATGGTAAGCAACTGTTCAAGGGTACAAAAGCTAACACGATCACTTTTTAATGTTGGATCCAAAAAATATACTTTATCTGCTGAATGGTTTGTATAAATAATTCTCTAAAATTATTCAATCCTAAAAGTATACTGTAGTTTTTTAAATTTTACTGTAAGAAAATCGAATAGCATACGATAAATATAACAGTAAATGCTGTAGACATTAACTTTTTATGTTGTGTTCTCCACCAAACTGCAACGATCCTAATCCGTGACACATGTTCTTATGTTCTTATGAGATGTAGTCGTATTAGAAACAAGTAAAAAATCTAAATTTCGCTTAGGCCAAACGTTAAATGCCCTTCATTGGTCAGTTGTTGCGGTAGGTACACAAATTTTTGACTATTATGGGCGTGTAAGTAATCCGACCATGCCCATTTTTGACACATCGATAAATAAGTTAATTACAAATAAATATATAATCAAAATAATCGACCGTACGAGCACCAACTACACATGGTCACACGGACATACGGACAGATTTGTCTAGATTGACTCAGTTTCTGATGCTGATCAAGAATATATATAGTCTCAGACGCCTTCTTCTGGGTATTGCCAAAGGAGTAACTAACTCAGTATTCTTTAGTATCTTATATGAAGGGTATAAAAATCCAATTATAAGGACTAAGAGCCGTATAGTGGTGGATAACCAAACTCGAAGCATTGTTTGTTTTCTTACTTGTTTTTTTCACTTTCTGTACTAATTCTTATTGGATTTCCTTAAATTTTTTTTTTATACATAAAATTCAATTCTATAATATTTTGTTTTGTAGTATTGGGTTCGTTTCCAATATTTCGATTATTTATAATTTCAATTTCATTTAATTTTTTGAATTGTTTAAAAGAAAACGAATTCAGATTTTAATACATATTGATGTGTAGGCAATATTATTGCACGTTTTTGTTTTGATATGATACATATATTGTTTTTGAATAGAAAAAAAAAATTTCTTTTTCTTGATTTTTATATATTTTACAATATTAAATAATATTACAAAACTAACCAACAATCGAGTGTGTGTGTGCTTTAGTAGCTGTGTGAGATTTTTGATTGAATTTATTCATATATAAACAATAGATGATTTCTTCTTCTTTTTTTTTTTATATATAAGTGCATACATTCTATACGAATCAATGAGTTGTTAGGTGTTCTTTTTTTGGGGTGTGCTTGAGGGTTAGGGGGAGAGGAAGCAATCATAACACTTTGATTGGTGATTGGTTTATGTTTGTTTTAGAGATGTTTAAGAAAAAAAGTTGCATTTGCTTAAGCCGAATCTTTTGATACCCTCTGCCGTGGCTAGAAACATTTCTTTCCATTAGCTTTACATTATGTCGCCTTTTTATACTTTATTTAGAGCAAAACACATATAATTATATTTAATTTTTCCATGAAAAAAAATGAAGTACAATAAAAAATAACGGTACATGATAATAACCACACCCATTTTTTTACAAAAATTTATTTACAATAATTCACACCTCAATAGGTTAAAAAAAAGACTGCTTTTGCCACGCCCACATGTCACTTACATAAGTGTAGGGTATATCAGATTCGACCTTTACCAAAATAAAGCTTTTTTTTCCTTATATTTTCTTTGCTCGATTTTTCTTCTATTTTTTCGCTCTTTGTATTGAATGCAAAATTAAAAATTATTGTTTATGTTTTTTTACATTTTTGTTGCTGCTATTGATTGTTAAATTATTGAAAAGCACAATAAGACATTTTTACATATATATATATATATGTTATATATATGTTATATTTATATATAGTATAATGCAGATACATAAAATCATATTATCAGACTACATTTGCTATCGTCGTTCCATTGGATATGTTGTTGGTAATAAATGATGTTGCGAAGGCATTAACAGTGATGAGGTGTTGTCATAACTGATTTGCGTACGTAGTGTATTGGGTGATACTACCCCTGGCGCTATAATACTAGCAACACCACCACCACTACTGCTACTACCACCACCGGCTGCTGGTGACACGTGATGCATCTGCTGTTGCTGCTGTTGTTGTTGTTGTTGTTGTTGTTGTTGATGATGGTGATGTTGATGTGCGTGATGATGAGCGGCTGCTACTGCCGCCGCCTGATGATATGGATGTTGACTACTGTTTGGATAATAAAAGTTTGTTGAATACTGTGGCAAATTTTGAGGTAACGTCAACTGATATGGATCTGAAATTATTACCAACAATAACATGAAAAAATTCATAGAAATTATAAATAAAAAAATTCAAATATATAAAACAAGTTATTTCACATTGATACCGATAATGTCCAGGAGTTGGTAGAAGGGCCAGAGTTGTAATTCCGTCACATCAGTGCGTTTATGAAAGTAAAAAAAAGAGAAAGAAAAATAGAGTAAATTTAGGCAATAAAGTTATAAAACAAGTCAGAAAACTAAATTTGGCTAAGGCTAAAATATAGAAACGGTAGGCGTGTCAGTTATATAATTACGCCCTTTTTTAGTGTATGAATTGAAAGCGTACAAGTCAACTTTTATGCTGAATATGGTTTTTTGTCGATTGTGGGCGTGCCTTTAATTCGACCACGCCCATTTTTGGCACATCGAAGGATAAGATAATTATAAATATGTGGATTAAATATCAAGTTCATAGGCCACCTTTTATGATATAAATTTTTGATGATTGTGAACGTGGCTCTTATTAGATTTTACCCATTTTAAATAGCGATCAGCGTGCACAAACTAAAAGTTTGGACTAAATTTCAGCTCAATATGAGACCGTGAGAATGCCAACAACACACAGACGCACGGACATACATAGCTAGTGTTGCGAATGGAATGACAAACTTAGTATAACTTAATATCCAGTTCGAAGGATATAATAAAATTGAAATCTATGAAATATCTTGATTAGGTTAGCTTTAGGTTAGGTTTAGGCATATTTTAAGGTTTGGTCAAACTTTTGTTTTAGTTTACGATTAGTTTAAGTTAGGTTCAGGTTAACTTTAGGTTAAACTTAGATTAATTTATGTTTGACTTAGGTTAGCTTTAGGTTACGCTTAGGTTACCTTTAGCTAAGTATAATGTTGGGTTAATCATTGAGATAGTTTTCACTTTAAATAATTATTTTCATGACAACATAGAAAACACGGTCAATTGTTTAATTATTGACATATTGTCATTATCGGAAACAAAAGAGAAAATCACAAACGTGTACTTTTTATAGCACAATCATGTGTTATGGAATACATGTAGGGTCGGCATGAGTGACCTTTTTTTATTTTTACACCAAATACGAAATTCGTGCACGGGACGCACGTACACGTTTTTCATTCAGCTTATAAATGAAGTTGATGTACGACTAATTAAAAATTGAAATTAATCTGAAACTGATTATACTTTATTATGCTTGAGTGTATATAAAAAATTTTAAATAGAAGGAATGATTTCCAAATAATGTTAATTAATTATTTAATTATGTAGAAAGAAGACAAATGTTCTTGTGAAGGAGTATTGCTTGGTAATTGGTTGATTGGTTGATTTTGATTTTGAAGTGTTTTTATTCAGCAATAAATAAAATTTGATTTAGATGTGAATACAAGTAAAAACAGGCCGCCACTAAAACAAGTGATTTACCGACTTTCAGCAGTGAAATCGTAAGTATAATAATAAAAGTTAAGAGCGGCCATCATTTCAGGATTCAGGCACTCTCAAATGTTTTGTGATGTGTTGTGTTTTTTTTTTTTTGTTGTGGATGGTAAAAGAAATCATCTACGATCGCCTATAAATTGTACGGCGGTGATGCAGTTACGATGATTGGATAAAGAAAAACCTTTCTCACTATGGCTTAATGTTTACAGTTACTACACTCTTTGATGATGGCCTCGTACATAAAGGGTTTCTTTGACTCTGTGGCTGTGTCTTTTTGTAGCCAAGGCTACATAAATTAATTAAGTATTTTTGGGTAGTGTGTAGACCTTTTGTCTGGCAGTGTCAAACAGGCAGGCAACGAAACAATCGTTTGAACCATACCCATAAGGATAAAAATGCGTATGCACTGGCCTTTCATTATGTCAGCTAACCACACACACAAAAATGAAAATAAACTAAGAAAATAGTGTCTTTTTTTAAAATACAATCACTTCTCACAGCCGTTCTTATATGAGAGCCACATATATACTGCATGACGGTAGGCATGCATTCATTGGTGCTGTGAACGTATACCATAAATTTTAAATTTTATGTATACGCTCGATACCGAAAGATGCCACAACCGCGCGTATGTTGGTTTATTTTCAGTCATTTGCATTTTTTTGGCGTCCCCCTCCACCTCACTCTTCTCTTACACAAATATTTCTTTGTCTTTGTCTTCTTCTGCTTCTTACGGTGTGTGAACGTGGCTCTGATTATGAAAGATGCTGTGTGGCTGATAAATGATGACATTCTCTCTGTTACAATAATATTAAAACAAAAAAACACATAACGACAACAACAACAACACTAACCAGCCGAAACCAACTACCACCCAAAACTGTATAATACAATAAATCTTACAAGAGAGTAAACTGTGCTATTTAACAAAAGAACAACAAAATAACGTTAAGATTATCTGAGAAAGGAGTGTAAAGGGTAAAAACAAAAACAACTTTTGAAATTGTCTGCAAGACTTTGCCTACTTCCTTCCGGGTTTTCAAATGCCTGCCGAATATAGACTTTGTTATTGTAAATGCATTCAAGTTTAAGTGCCACATAAATAAGATAACGTTTAAGGTTTAGGACAAATTTTGGACGCCTTTCTCTCCTTTTACAAAATGTATTATATGAAAATTTTTCCTCAGCATTGAAAATCTTTTTACTATACATTCCATCGACATTCAGAGGAAGTCTTCCACCTTCAGGAGAAGTTAACCCCTAATGAAGTGTTTACTTCATCCATCAGGCCGTGTGGGACTATCCCTACTGTTGTACCCGCAATCTTTTTTCAAACCATTAATAAAAAGAGAATATTCTTATATCGACACCCATTAAAAATCTATATACTTTGTAACGTTTCAAAAGCCGGAAGAAGTCTTAATTTCTTGTCCTAGAATAATCTGAATGAATGAGAATTTCTTAAAAAAAGTTGGTTGAATTAGTTTCATATAAAATTTCTTTCCCTCTGCCACCAAACAATTGGCATTATAGATTTGTTAAACTTGAACAGCGTTAAATTTCTAGCAAACCCACATATTTAAATGCCACACGCTGCGGTCTTTCTTCCGAACTCTCTCTCTCTCTCTCCCTCTCTCTTTTTTTTTCTTATAAATATAAATCAAAGTTAATTTCAACTAAAGCCTTCATACATCATGAAATTATCCACCCTTTTGTTCATTTACTTGGACAATCATAAAATATCAACCTCGATAAGCGAGTGCGACGCTTTAAGCTTATCTAGGATACTGTGATTGAGATTTAATTAATTTTATTTAATTTTCTAAATGAATTCACTCGAATTGTGAACAATTCAATACCATAGAGTATAAATTTTAAACTATTATAGCATGGCGAAAAGTGACAGCAGAAGGAAAATTTTAAATCATTTAAAAGCGTTTATTCTCAAAATTATAGTGATTATAAAATTATATATTTATGACTCATATTGAGTCGAAAAATGATGTTTTCCTCTACTTTTGTTTCAAAATTCGCTTTCTACAGCAAAACAAGTTAAAAAAGTGGAAAAAAAAGTGCTCGATTCTATTCAAAATAAACACTAAAACTTGTCTCAATTGAGTTTTAGGATAATTGGAATAATTATGACAAATTTCATTGAAATATATTAAGAATTGTGGACTTTCTTCATATAACGATCTTTTCATTCCATTAATCGATGTCGCTGTGTGGCAATCATTCATATCGGAAACGGTTACTCCTATCGATATGAAAATTTTTGTGCCCTTACCTCTAAATCCCCTGCAGAATCTATTAATCGAGGTATCGAGATCCTAGGATAATCCATTTTTGAAAAAAAGACCACTTTTAACTTTAAAATGGTTTATAATATTAAGTGGACGGTTTCATAACACATATCTTATGTGTCATTGTAAAGTTGAAGAATTTTCCAGATAGGGGCAATTGGTTTGCACTAAATCCATTTAGTGGTACAAAAAAATGTAGGCTACTGAATATGAACATTATGACAAAATACGATAAAAAATATTTCGCGTGATTTTTCCGGATTCTCCAGACAATAACAAGAACCACACAAAAAAGAAGGTACAATTATTTCGTTTGTATCCTTCCAACAATACCTCCGATTGCTGAAAAAATTTTTACTAAGATAAGGAAATTCCTGTAGCTTTTCGAGAATATTAGAATAGATAGACGTGACATTGCCCATTTTCTTATAAAAGGACTTTTTAGAAAGACATGTTGCTCAATAACTAAAGACACCCATACCACGCCCATGTAATGTGCTTCGTTTGAAAGCTAAATTAATTTTTAAGATTTCACAAAAATTTGAACAAAATCCGTCCAGCCGATTCTAAATTATAAGACTTTAAAAAATGTGTTCAATCAAGATTGGCTTACTGAGTAATTCTGAGCTCCTGGTACAATTCCTTTCTTTTAAAGTTTTTTGAGATTTTCAAAACTACGACCACAAGAATAAATGAAATATTTATTGCTTGGCTTATAACTAGAAAACTACCAAATAATGTGACCTTTTTTTCTGTTTCATGTTAATAGATGAAAAGTTTTCTTTATTTGCTTTAAAGAAATTTTACTCTTCTTTCTTGTGTTGGTCGTTTTACTAATTGCTTCTCAATATTGCAATTTGTAATCATGGCATCTGTCTATCAATAAGTTAATGAAGTGTATAATTTCTTATTCAATTACCGGTGATTTTATCTCTTCACGTTTCATCGCAATTCTCTTAAGTAATTGTTTCAATTATCAGCGAGTTTTTTTCTATTAACTTTCATTGCCAAGTTGAAATCTTAATTGATTTTAATAGATTGCTGCGGTATTTAGTTTAGGATAAATTTAGGAGACTTAATGGTATGTTTAGGTATTACGTGGGGTTGGTATGAATGCATGAATACACTGTTTTAAGGAAAATTTAATTAGGTGGAGATGGTACATTTAAGATGTTTAGATAGGAAGCCAATTTTTGTGGCAGTGAGAATCTAAAACCTTATTCTTAAGTCAAGTCTTAACTTAAGCTAACTAACAGTTAACTAACTGTCATTTAAATTTACGTAATTAAATAGTTGTGAATTTTGGTACCAATGTAGAGTTTTCCTCTCTTCCGGTTGTACACGAGATGAGCAACTTAGTATACTTCTCTATATCAATGTAAAGATTATAGAATAGCTAATAATATAGCATCAGTTGATATTGGCAATTAATTGCAGATTAATTTATGATTGATATCTAAAATAGATTTGGCTTGGTGGTAGAGACTTAATGGGATGGAAGAATGAAACTAAATAGAAATCCTTGCTGTTCTCTCTCATCATCTTTTAAACTTATTTTAGCTGTAAGACGAAAGTTTAAATTTTTTTCTTTATTTTTTTATTATGTGAAAATTATTTTTTGCCCTTAATTTTATAGCAGTTTACCATATATTCGTTCGTTTTTTTATATAGATTGAAGGAATATAGAAAAAGCTTTAAATGGTTTTAAAGGAATGTCCCCAAAGATTAAATAGGGCGTTAGAGCGTGCTTGAATGTTTAGCCGGCTACGTCTTGGTTTAAAAGTAAACAATATGCAATGGTTTCTATAATAATAAAATATCCGCCTCCCTAATACCTCTCCTAACCAAAAAAAAAAAAACTTTATGTGAAAGCAATCTTTCCTTTTGGACGAAGCTAGCTGAATATTCAAGAACGCCAGTGAGCCACACTAAACACATTCAAAATAAGAAAAATCTCAACACACACACCACACACATGCACTCGTACACTTTTTAGACGAGACGAGTCAATGTCGCCGTTATAATGATTGCAGACGAGAAACGACCACAAGCACGGGCGGCTACAATAAAGTAACAAACAATAACTATACAAAAAAAAAAAACAACAACAACAATAATAACAGTTATAACAACAAAAACAATAATAATAATAAGAGCAAAAGGCGTTGAACATAACGCATTAGATTTATGCCGGCCAACGTGAGCTGCATATGTTTATGATTTCAAAATCGAAAAAGCTTCCGGAGCCCACTTTATATGCCATCAACAAAAACACTCGCACCAATCTATACACACATACCACATAAAGGTAGAAAATGAACACTTAAACAACAATACTTATATATATGTACGCAAACGCACATATATTGTGTATATAACGTCTGTGTGAATTTTTGAAATGAAAGCGAGGGCGTTAAAGTGAATGCATAGAGAAGTGTGTTGTGTTGTGTTTTGTTTTGTTGTTTTCCTCCTTTATATGGGTGAAAAACTCATCTATGATTAACCAAAGTTGCGGAGAGGACAAGCCTTTGAATTGGTTATGTGTAGAAGGTTTCGACAGCCAACGTTATACAACGAACGCGTTTAGAATTTTAAAGGTCTTCTCAACAAAACTGAAAGCAGAGTTCTTCCGCATTCAATCTTTTTGTAGTAAAATCAAGGAAAAAAATTTTGGCTTCAGCCAAATCTTAAACACTCTTTATATTTATATTTAATTAGAGGCGTGGCAAGTATCTGATTACGCTCTTTGATAATTTTTATATTACTTCTCAGCTTGCAAGTGCAGTTTTACGCTGAATATGGATTTTTCTAAATTGTTGACTTATCTGTTATTCGATTACGCCCATTTTTAGCACATCGATGAAAGGGGTAATTATAATTATGTTTACTTATTTTCTACTTTATAGCTCAATTTTCGTGGCAGACTAATAGATTTTTAACGAATGTGGGCGTGGTTCCTGACCGATTTTGTCAAATTTTAATTTTTCAACATTCGTGGTCGTGAGATTTCCAACAACACATACACAAGGACACCCAGACATTTGCGTTTAGATGGACTCAGTTAGTGATGCTTTGTAAGGGCTTTGATGCCTTCTTCTAGTTGTACCAAATGAAATGACAAACTTAGTTTACCTTAGTAGCTTATATGGAGAAAGTATAAAAAAGGTTTTGCTTTTCGTCTATACAGAGCAAAGCAACAGTGCCGCTTTTGTGCACGTACATGTATGCATACAAACGCACACACACGCTTCATATAGTACAACTCCAAAACAAAATCTAACCAAATGGTAAAATCATTTTTCACATTAGTGTTAACATAAATGAAAAAAGAAGAAGAAGAAGAAAAAACAGCAAAGAGTTTATTTGCCCCCTCCTAACTGAAAGTGTCCTTGCCAGTGTCCGTACGCATGATGTGAATTCACATTAAAACGAAAATCATTCAAAAAAAGAAACAAAGAATAAAAAAGGGGGCGTTTTGTGTCACATAAAATTTACACTAACGTAATAAAGAGCTCAATGACACTACAATTGAAATTGAGAATTTCTAAATAAACTCCCCGTCCTGACGTAGCACAAACATACATGGACGAACACATATGGTTGGTGTGTGTATGTATGTAACGGTAATACCAAACAAAATTAACCCTCCATTGAGGTTGAGCTATTTAATTTGGACTTTGAAAAAGGATTGCTTTTTGTTTTGTTTTGTTACTTTAGCAAGCAGTGCTTATGCAAGTGGAGTATGAACGGGTGTGCCATCATAAACTCATCACATTATAATGAGCATATCGTCAAATTGTCTGGTATTAATTTTTAGCAGAAGTGATACTGAAAAGGGGGCTAAACAGAAACGGTCTACTACAGGGAAGTGTTTGCGTGTGGTTGGTGTGGAGGTGGTTGCTTTTGAGAAAACGGGGTGGTGGCTATATGTACGGCTATCATTTACCACACTTTTGGATAATATATGAATTTGCCATATATGCAGATGAGAGACGCATGACAAATGATTCACACTTACTAGTAAATCATAATTAATTGCCTTCTACTTAAAGTTATCTACGAAAAGTAAAAGATTCTTATTAGTACGGCAGTCTGCTTACTTTGTAACAAAATTTAATAAAACCCTAAAGAAAAACTTAGACTAGAGAGAGTCTTTGTCAGTAGCTTGTTTTAATAGGATTGTTTGTCAATATTAAGACAAGAAAAAACTTTTGAAAGATATTTAAGAAAAATTTCCTTCGGTTCACTATCATATATTGGATTGCTTCAACTGACAAAAACAACCTTTTTAAAGTGCTTTTAACAATATATCTGTCGATCCATTATCGTATTTTGTATTGTTTGTGAATATTCTAATAAGAGAAATCCAGTTTGAAGGAAGTTTTAACAAAATGTCTGTCGGTCCACTATCATTTATTCAAAACAATTAAAATTTCTTAAATTTATTCTTAATTTTATTAAAGAATAAAGTTTTCTATTAAAATTTTGACATTATATAGCAACAGAGTTTTTGTCTGTGTAAACGATAACTTTCTTTTATTGACATAATTTACTCTCCATATGAAATTCTTTTATAATGCTGCTTATCGTTGGAGTAGAGAGTTTAGTTTAGTATAGAGTTTGGGTGTGAGTTTAATTTTAGGTATTATGTACTATTGGCAAAAACACTTACTGGCCATTTATCATTGCGTAAATATATGTATAGCATATATAGCCTTTAATCTGAAAAGGACTTCAAATTGGCAAAATAAAAACAAAAGAACTGAACGAGTATGAGTTCTCTTCTTCTACTAGGGGTACAAAGGATCTTAATAAAATTTCGGCAGGCAGCCGCACACACACATACACACGCAAACACACATTTTATATTGTACATGGTAAAAGGTTTGGAAAAGGAAAATTGAAAAATTGAGTTTGAACAAATCCGACTAATTACTAAGCTACACCTCATGCCTTATATCAACTGACTAAAACACGAGAAAGAAGAATATAAGATTTAAATTGTAAATTATTCATTCAAAGACCGAGTTGTTCTATGTAAACCATACCTGAAGATGGATCGATATAATCAGATTAACTTTCTGAAAAGCATCCTTCGTTCACAAGCATCCTTCCTTAACTGAATGTATCTTGCGTGCATATTTTGTAGGGTACATAAAACTCTGAGTTTGTATTAAATTCATGGAAGTTAAGTGCTTTGTAATTGAGGTTATAAAATATTTATAACTTTCACACAGGAGAGCATGAACATGAAACCTATAGAAAACTCAGTGCCAATAATTGTATTTATGTGGAGACGTAGTCAGTTTTTTTGTTTTTATATTTTTATTCTATTTTTACTTTGATTTAAATTTGTAAATTTGTGAAAAAAACGAAACATAAATTATTGAAAAGTTTAGCAATTCAGGAACGAACAACTTTAAGAAAAATGATTGAATGAATGAAAATTAAACAAAGATTTACTTTAGTTGGAGATGCTGAGGAATCTTATAGCTTCACTATTACCGTTTATTTAAAATTTACATTAAATAATTTCTGAACAAAAATTGCACTCCTCGTAGGTGATTATAAGAAACATTGAATTCATTATTTAACAAATTAAAGGGATAAACCTTAAAGGGGCGTTTGACCGATTATATTATTTTCACTTGTTTTTATATTTACATAATCCCTCTAAGAGATCTAAATTAATAAATTTTACAGAATATTTCTGTTGTATGATAATAATTGTTACCTTTTGGTTGCATGTTGATGCCACTCAAATTATGATGAATATGGTGGATGGCTGTTAGATCAGCACTGGTCGGAACATTCGCGGGTAACGTATTATTGATCAATCCACCACTACTGCCCACGCCAGCACCTGTTACTGCCAGTACGACAGCCGAAGAGGCCGGTACTTGTGATGGTGGCAGTGGTGGTGGTGGTGGTGGATGTGGTGCTGCAGCAGTCACACTTCCCGCACCACCATTAGCGCTAATGTGAGTCTCATACTCTAAGCGTTTAGTTGTTGTCATTGAGAGATTATTTGGTATATTGTTTTTGTTGATTGTAGAGCTAGTCGAATGCAATAGTCGCTGCTCTCCACCCCGCACTTCTTCCTCACGGTCCTTCTCTTCATCCGACACCAAGGCATCTTCATCTTCGGTCCGATTTTTCGGTTCCCAAGTCATTTTATTTTCTTTCTTTAAACGTCTCCTGGCATTGGCAAACCAAGTAGAGACCTGTGTCAGAGTCATTTTAGTGATTATTGCCAGCATGATCTTCTCGCCTTTGGTAGGGTATGGATTCTTCATATGCTCATTCAGCCAAGCCTTCAGAGTGGCCGTTGATTCCCGCGTAGCATTTTTGCGGCGTGATGCTAAATCATAACTGGCGCCATAACTGCAAGAGATGAGAACCAAACCAAAAAACTGAAACACTTTTGTTATAATATTTGGTTTTTTTTTTGTGTGTAAACTCCTTTCTAAAAACTGAACTGAATATTTAAGCCATTAACGCTCTAAGCTCTCCTTTGAAAAAATTAAGCAACAGCCACATGAGTTTGCTGTAGCCTGTTTGTTTTTTGTTTTGTTGTTGGTGAGTCAAAGGAGCCCCCCATTGATTTAAAACACATTAACGCCATAACTTTATTTACGGCATATATACGTATGTATGTATGGCCTTAGAAAGGAAATATGGCACGGGATGGATGGAGAGATAAATGCATAAAACGGACCTTATCACGGGGTTTGATTCATAACTTTATTAACTTGATATGCGATAGCTTTGCCAGAAGAACTTTTGCATTCATGGCTATGGTATGAATATGAATAAAATTTCGTTTGTTGTTATTGCTTTTTATTTTTCCAATACTGTCTTACTATTTAATGATCCCAGTTAGTCGCAGCAGGTATTTAGCCTGGTGATGTATGAGGCAGAGTCAAGTATTTAATTACTAGTTTATGTTCTGTTGCAGGTTTTCTCTTCCATTTCGATCATAACAAAAATAATCAATTGATTTATTTCTATTTTTTATACAAAAACACCCAATTGTTACACAGCCTTAAATAGTGTCCTTAAAATGTTAGAAATATGGCAACTACTTGCTTAGATTTTTGATTTTGTTTTTTTTTTCGAATAATTTTCCTTTAGAAATATATGTGCAACATACCCGCAACATATATCACTTTACAGTTGAAACATGAAAAAAAATAATAATAACGAATAAATGCGGTTTATAAAACAAACAAACAATTGTAAAACCAACAACGGCAATCATAATAAAAATTATGTGTTGGTGAGAGAGAGAGAGAGTGAGAGAAAGAGAAGTTATGTCAAATAAAAACAAATAAAATAAATCAAATCAAATATAATAGAATCGTGTTGGTAGCAGCAGCGGCGGCAGCAGCAGCACACAAAACGCAAATAAGAAATAATTTCATATGCTTTTTATGCCTCAATGCAAATACTTACAAACGTATGTGCACGTGCGTGTACATATATGAAGCAAATATATTAAAAAAAAAAAAAAGAAAACTCACAACATTTTTGCACAATACCGAATGGTGTATGGGCACACAACAACAACAACAACAACTATTTTACTCATGTGTTATAAAGTTAATAATCAAGCGAGTACGTACGGAGCCATATATTATAAATTTTAGATGATTTCATGCAAACAAGTGAAAATGTTATAGCCGGTTGAAACCAACCATTTCATACCCTACACCACACAATATATGCTACAATGTTAGTTTAAATGCAAGGCATTGCCTTATAAGTCATTTTATGAAATATCGTTATATGAGGAAAAGTTTCTAAAAATGGTTCGCGGGGGTCCAAAATTTTGTACAGCCCCTTATTAAGCTAATTGAACATTTTTTACTAAATTTTGTTTAGAAATATTAAGAATTGTAGCTTTTTGTCATATAAAGACTTATTTTAAAATTAAACGGGAAAGGGTTCCAAAAATTAATCAATTTGAAGCATTTTGCCACAACAAACATTTTTAGATCAACACTTCTCTTTGTAGCAAATTTCATAACAATATCTTCAAAAACTGTGGCCAAATTCTACGTATTTGCACAAACTTATATGGACAGACAGACGGACATAGGTAAATTGATTGTTGTATTAAAAAAACAGTCTATTTTTATCCTTTACAAACACCCACTTTAACTTAATACACTCTTTGTCAGGTGTAGGGTATAAAAAGTTTCTTTGCCATTGTCTTCATTTTCATAAATTTAGTATTAACGAAAATCATTGTGTGAAGGATGAAAAATTAGATAAAGTTGTAAATCAATATTTTACTACCAACCCATATATCATTTGTTTGTTTGTTTGTTTTTAGCCACCTTCGAAAACAATCCCATTTCCTCTTGTATGACAATTTCAATACCTTTTAATCACATTCAATGTTAACCGGAAAATTTGTCAAAGTGTCTTTCGATTTTTTTATACTTGTACAGTTCGCTCTACGAAATGTCGCTGGTGGCACAATATAGTCTTCACACCCCAACACACACTAAAGTGTCAGTTAAAGTGTAAAATATGTGTGAGAGGAGTTTTATTTAGCTTTAGGCCAAAAAAAAAAATAAAATAAAATAAAAACAATTTTTCCTGTAAGAGAAAAAAACCTTTTTTTTTCTATATATGTGTAATATCATACGTTTGAGTATGTGCCTGTGGTTGCTTTTAATACATTGTGTAACAAGCAACCAAAAATATAAAAAAAAGTAAAAAGAAAAAAAACTTCAATTTGATTGATATCGAAATATCACGCAGACGCGCATGCTATTTTTAATGCACACAAAGCACTTGTGAAACAAGAAACATTTATTGTTAGCTCATACATATACATACCTACAGACCCTCATACTGTAACAAATTACAGATGCAAAGTACATTTCACCTTGCGTACGTTTCTCTAAAGTAAGGAGAAACTCATGTTTTAAAGTAATAGAAAGCTATGAGTACAGGCGTCTGCAGAGGACGTTAGACTGCTTATATGCTGCGGGTACTAAATCAATTCGATTTCGTGCCTTTTACTTTTTTTATAATATAATCTAAACACCTTAGGGATGGTAGCACACTGAGTTTGTCATTCCATTTGCAACACAGAGAAGAGAAGATGGTGGTTGTCATATACCCCACGAAATGATTCACCCATGTTCAGGGTCTGAAAATTTCTTTTTATAAAGGACTTGAATTAGTTGTCATTCACAATTGCCAAAAAAATCTCCTACATCCACCAAAAAAATAAAGAAAAATAAACTAAAAATTGACATTTTGACTTCAACATATTTTAACAGCCTTCAAAATAATTCATAGTCCTCATATATCTGTTGTATATAACTCTGTAAGGTATCTGAGATTTGCCTAAAGCCAAAAATAACTTCTTTCCTACTTACGTAATATAAAATAACTCATGTTTACATACTCATACACAAATTAATTTGTGCTGTTTATTTTTATTTAGATTGTATAGCAACAAATTTATTTGCCTCTTTACAACTTCGACAAGCACTTGACAAATGATTCCCTCTCCATGTACTTTATCTTTACCAAAGAAATTTCGGGTCTACTTTATTATAAATTATATTACTATAGGAAAATCTGATTAAACTGATGAACGAAAAAGTGGAATACATTGCAGATGTAGTATGGATGGAAGCTTCTATAACTTTTTAACTTTTCACCACTTATAGCAAAGAGTATATTTTTGAAACTTCTAAACGGCTAAAGATTGACTTTTTTTAATATACTCATTGTTTTAGAATTCAAAGCTTAAACCAATTAACCAAGTCCGTCTGTCTGTCTGTCTGTTATGAGTCCATATCAATTTGTACCAAAGGTTTGGGCCACAGTAGTTTAAGACATTTCAATAAAATTTAATGTAAGAAGACACATTGATCCAAATATAAGTATTATTGCAAATGGTTGCAAATTTTACTATGTTTAGGATCCCTTTCCATTAAAGGCATTTATTTTAAAATAAGTCTTTATATGGAAAAAAGTTGCAATTCTTATTAGTTTTTAACAAAGTTTGAAGAAGATTTCTTACTTAACTTAATAATTGGTTGTTACAAATTTGAATCCGATTGGACCATTTTTAGAATCACTTGCCATATAAAAATATGTTGCGAAGTGACCTTTACTTATCCAACTAAACTAATTATTGTAATGTAGGGTATTAATTAGTCGGGTGAAATCGTCTATAACTATTTATCTTATTTTTGATTTAATTAAAAAACCATATTATACTCGTTTTCATAATCATTGAAGCATATTCACATAACGTCTTGCAGTCCGTCTTATATAAGTTTTTCTCTTATTCTTCTAAGTTCCTTCTTTTAACACTAAAAAAAAGGGAGATTTTAACATATTATATATAAGCTTTACTCTAGTCATAGTAACTAATTGTTAACCAAACAGTTCTTTGTATAAATTTCGTCCAAAATTTAATTTATAAACATTTTATCGATACAGCGAAAAGAGAAGGTATTGCTTGTATTGTATGTAAGTGTGTATGGTTTGTCGAAAATTAAAAACCTCACACAACAATTCAAAAATTGTGTAATGAAATTGAAAAAAAAGGTACGACAACGAGGAAGGGCCAGAAAACAATGCTAGACAATGTAGGATAATATGCAAACGTACTGGCAGCCATTGTAACGGGGTGATGTCTTCATTTCGCTCCAATACCCTTTCCACCACCCCCCGACCCGCTCCTCACCTAAGCCAACCCAATCATACACACATCATGCATAACTTTAAACAATTTAAATGTATGCAGACACGTGTGCGTGTATTTTAAATCACTTTTACGTTAGTAATATAAAATGTATACACACAGAGACACAGAGTTGAGGTGGTAGTGGAAAGTATGAGATGCGCCATGATGAATATTCTGTTACGGCTCGAACTCGGCTCAGTAAAGTTTGGCTGGCTGCCTGGTTGACAGCGGCTGCTGCCATTTCGATTGTTTTACAACAAAATGTGTCACTACTACTAAACGAAGTAAAGGGTTCAGCCCATTTCAATACACCACACACCGTATATCCTGTGCGTCATTGTAAATGTGGACATCAACATAAAATACTTTGCCATTCAGCCACCTGAGCATATATTGTATCCATGTTGTGTGTGTGTGTGTGTGTGTATGTGTGTGCATATAAATGCATGAACAATCAAATTAATCCACATGCCTGGAGCATTCAGTTAAATGAGTTAAATACATATCAACAGACAGACTAACTGACATTAATACCAAAAAAGTAGACATTTACATAGGTATGTACACTTGTATATAGATTGTATGCATACAGTTGTGTCTGTCACTTTGTTTATACATACAAATAAATTTACATACACACACTGCCTGCGGTGTAATTTCTCTATCTCTCTCTCCCATTTACGCACATTTACATTTCAATTTCAATTTTGCAGTTTTGATAAAATGCCTCAAGCCAAGCCAGTGGTCGGCAATCTTTTTTCAATTAAATTTTCATTTTTTTCAAGCATTTTTACTCAGAACAAATATAAAGAGTGAATACAATGTATATCGATATATATATATAAAGTGGGCGTGGCAGATATCTGATTACATTTGTTATAGTTTGTTTATAATATTTTAAATCACAAAAATCATTTAACGTTCATTAAGGTTACAACGATTTATATATAAAGTGAGCGTGGCAGATACCTGATTTTTTTTTTTGCAAACATATGACATATGACCCTTTACATTGATAAATGGGCTAAATATAAAAATGTCTACCAAATTTGATCCAAATAGCATCAATTATATGGACTTTAGACATATTTTTGTTAATTGGGGCATGACCGGTAACTACATTTTAAATAGAAAAAAAACTGCAAACATGAACTAAGAAGATCTTTAGCAAATTTCAACTCAATATCTAAATTTTTATAGTTTGATGCGGTCCCAACAGGCAAATGGACAGACGGACGAATTTGGATAAATCAATTTAGATTTTGATTTACGAAAAATATGGCAGCTATAATTAATTAAAAGAAATTATAAAAGTTTTGTTTTATTACAAAATTTATAAAAAAGAAAACCTTATACAACAGTTTGCCAACGGCTGAGCTTTCTGAACACATTTGGTAAGAGGAGGAAGAAGATCATCAATTGAAATAAATCATCCAGTGCGTATAAATAAATCAAACGCTAAAACGCATATAAAACCCAACCTCCTTAATGTATTCTCCCGCTATTATATATATACTTTATATACTTTACATATACAAATACATTTTCCATGAAGATGTATAAAAGATTGCTTTGGTAACCAATTTTCCTAAATATATATATATCGTATATATCGTATATATCGTATCTTATGTATCGTTTTGTCTTCATTTTTGTTGCGTTATTATTTACTGTCTCTTGCTAATGCTAGCACTCTCCCACTTGTTAAAGTATTAAAAGTTTTCTTTCCTTTTATTTTTTTTCGAATCTTGAGTTGAGCTGTCAATTAGATTGATTTGATCGACACGCACACACACACTCTCTTATGTATAAGATAGTGATTTATAAGTTAAGCAGCCAGCCTCCCAAGAGTACATAGTCGGTATGTTGTGGCAATGCCGAGAATCGTCTCGTACATTAAAATTTTATAACATTACAGAATACACTTGGGGGTAATTTTTATTTACCATACATTATCTTAAATGGCTTTCATGTATTTGTAGAGTATTTGTGTGAATTTTTTAGAGACTTTCAACACATCTTTAGAATGCATTAAAAATTTAATCTCAACAACATGTCATAATATCACAACTTTACTGCTTCTGGTTTCAGTTTCACAGTAAATGTGTTTCCTTTTTTTTTGTACATGAACCAATAAATGCTTCGATTAAAGATTTTTATAAACTTTTTCTTTTAAGAAAGAGATGAAAAAACGATATTAAGTAAAAAATGGATTCAAAAGTGCGGCAAAATAATTCCATTTTTTTCTTTTTTTTTTCATTCTAAAATTCTGCGATATTCAAACTGTAAGATAATATTTATGACAATTCCCACCATCCCAACCGTGACTTTCTATACCGCAAACTTCAAAAACCAACCCGTTAAAATTATAGTCCTTTTTATTATTGTTGTTGATTTTGTAACTTGTTTGCAAATAAATATTATTGTTGTTATGTACGAGTATGTTGGCAGAACATGAACAACAAATGAAAAGCAATCAAACACAGTTTTATACAATAACTTTTTATTGGCTTTTACTTTGTCTACATACACTTGGTCACGGATTATTTATATTCTTCTATATATAAAATATATATATTTTTTTATTTTCCATTTTTTTTTTGTGTGCAGAACTCTTTATTATTCAACCATTTTTCAGTTGCACATTATTTGCCACACTACGATGATAATATTTTTCAAAATTGAAGCTAGTCAGGGATTATTGTTTCAGTTTTGTATCAGGAATGTTTAATAGTGAAAGGTTTATAAATTGTTGTTAAACGAAAATATAGTAAACATATAAAATGCTTTCAGAGGATTAAAATGTTAATGGGTCAGAATGTTCCCTTTCTACTCAAATATAATCTACGGACGTGCCAGAAAATATGATATTTATACCCAGAACCACAAAGTAGAAAAAAATATACTCAACGTAAATTTTAAGTGACTCGTGTCATGCTTCTTTTAATTAATATATAAATGAAAATCAAAATGTGAATCGATTCAATCTTGTACGTCTGTACGTCCATATGTACCTTTTACTTCCAATCGATACTTTTCCCTTTTTGACAAAAAGTAGTAAACAGTATACTTTATCTAACTCTAATATAGTAAGTCGTAACCCCTTTTTTTAAAATATATATGGATGAGAATCAAAATCTGAATCGATTTAACCTTTTCCGTCTGTACGTCCATGCATTTTTCTTAATTTTAATCAACCTCCAGGGCTAAGTTTTTGAATATTTTTTGATAAAATTTGAAACAGAGATGCCTTTTAGGCTAAGCAGGATTACTTTTGAAATAAGATCGCATTGGTTTTAGAACACCTTCCCATATAATGCTTTTTTTTATAATAAATCTTTATATGATGAAATTTTTAATTCTTAATATTTTTTGACACAATTGAGCCCAGAAAAGTTAATTGTCTTTATAATTAACTACGCCAAATTTAAACGTGGCTTAAATGACTTGTATAAATATATGAATTAACCAAGGATAGTAAAATTAAGGAACTAAGTAATGTAGAGTATTTAAAAGGTCACAAGTTTACAAGAACCTATTATAAGTTTAATTAATTACTTGTTAAAAATCTTAATTTAGAAAACTAAATTAAAAATTCTCCCTCTAAAGAAAATATAACGTTTTTAATAATGCACAATAAGTATATGGGCTTATGAGTTAATAAATTTAACCCTAATATGTATACAATATATTAATTATTTCATTAAAGTAAAATCTTTTGATTAAATAAAAAAAAAATGAATATCTTGAGACTTTACCAAAGCCAGCTAGACTCGTTTTACTTCCTCCAATAATGCTGCTAATGTATTGTTTGTGTGAGTATTAGTGTTTGTTGGTTGTCTGTGAAAACATCTTTAAGTGGTAATCAGTACATGTGTTAGTATTATTTTAAGCGCATGCCAAACATAAGCGGAAATGTACAATATAACCCCCTTAGACACACACACATACACGCGCGTATAAACAACCAACAAATACTTATGCAATATATAGTATAAACAAATATAAACACAACACACACAAGCAACGACACAAATCACTCAAGTATGATGACATTGTTGTTGAAGAGTGATGTGACAATAAAAGCAAAACCGAATGCTCAGCATGGAATCCTCAAAAATCATGCACAAACACAAATTCATATATATATGGGAAGTGTATGGAGTACATATGTAAATGGATATAAACCATAAACTAAACACATAGTGGAAAACCACCTCATAAAATTCTTAATAATGCGGGAAAAGGGAAAATGAGACAACAGCTGCACACAGTACACAGTACAGAGTACAATGTTTGTACAAAATTTTAGGACAATATCTCAAAGTTTAAGACAGTGAGAATACCAACAATAGACGGACGTACGGACTCTCGGACGTACATGTCGTTATGACGTTGATCAAAAATGTATATATTTTGTACAGTCTCTGACGTCTACATTTGGGTGTTGTAAACGGAATGACAAACTCAGTATACCTCTCATCTTCTGTTGAGGGTATAAAAAGGGGAAAAAAATGAAAGCTATGGGAAGACTGCCAGAATAAGTTGTTATGTGTGTACAACAACATATAAATTGAATAAAATCACAGTCATGTGGTCGCAGTTACTATTCTCTCTGTCACTCTTTTCCCTTTTCCATGTAAAACACATACTTATGTAAATAAATAAGAAGCAAACGGACATTTTTCAACGTGATAGTCAACAACCATAGCAACAGCAAAGCATTGAATCTCTGCTGTACGTAATATTTAAACGTTTATATACCCGGTACAGAGAAACTTGCGAATCCTATGTGCTGCCATTTGTTAAGGACTATTGTTCGCATTTGGGGAATTATTATGCTAAATTTATTTCAGAACCGCTTAAAAGCATTTCTTGTTTGGCGCAGTGCAGTGCAGTGTAGTGTAGTGAAATAAAGTGGCTCGCCACGTAGTCACACTATGTACATAATATAGTAACACTACAGAGAGCCCACTTAACATGGCAACATTGTCCCTACATGTGTTTCAATTTATTTTAATTCTTTTTTCCCCAAGAATAATTTATTTATTCTAGAGATGCAGAAATATGGGAATTAACTAAATCATGGCAGTGGATGGTAAATAGTTTTCAATTTAAAACATATTAAGTGCACAGGGCGTATGAGTGTTATTATGGAAAGAAAAAAAAAAGTTATTGAATAAATTGAATTATAAACATATGGGCAGCATTAAATGGAAAGAATTGAATGAGGAGAATAAGGAACGATAGGAAGCCACTAAAACAGGAAAGCGAAGAATATGAAATTTTTCGTCGCATCGAGACTGTTGGACCTTTAGTCCTATTTCAACTTGCATGCGTTATATTCTAATATTCTAGGAAAGCTTTGTAATGTTTTTCCTTTTTCTTATACTCTCCACATATTATATATAATACTAAGATATCGTCAAAGACCCTACATAGTATATATATTCTTGTTCAGCATCAAACACGAAATTATTTTATACAGGAGATGAACAAAATAATATGAACACCTGACATAAAGGGTTTCACGATTGCATAAATAAATAAATTAATTAAATCTATATGTAGCTGAGTATATAAGAAAATACAAATCACTTCAAATTCCTTTTAAAACATATAAAAATAGAAATAAAAAATTAAAAAAACTACATAATAAACTAAAAATTTTACGGACCGGAAAGAAACATTTTGTTGAAAAAAATTGTTTCTACTTGTTCACATGTACAGTTATAAATTTGTATGTTACACAACTATAACAGAAAACTAAAGCCAGAGACAACGAGAGAGAGAGAGAGAAGAAAAAATTAAAAATCCATCCATTTATTTACATGAGCTTGTGCTCAACAGCAGTACCGTAAAAGGTACAGCTGAAACTATGTGCGATGAAAGCGAGAAGAGAAGAGGTGGTTAACAAGAGTAAACCATAAAAAGGCCTTCAACTGTTACTCTTATTCTACATATAATGTAATGTTGCTGCTGCTGTTATTTGTACTTCATACCGAGAGGGTGCAATGAAAAACAAAGTTTTTCAAACTTGTAGAAAACATTGTAGACAGCGTGTTTTCGTTTTATGCGAATTTTTAGTTATATTTTTTTTTTGGATTTTTCTTTTCATTTTATTGTGTGTGTGTGTGTTTTAGCGTTGCCGTTATTTGTTGTTGTTGTGTAAAGTGTGCTATACCAGAGCTTTTGTGGGCTGTGCATTAAACGAAATAAATAGAAAAAATGAAAACCTTTACATATGTTGTTTTGGTCGGTTAAATTGGTTTGGCTGTCTCGGGGTTTAGCACACACTATACCGGGTTTTATATTATAATGAAAACAAAAAAAACAAAAAAAAAAACTTTCTATATTTTAGTAGAGAAATCTGCATAAGTAGAGAAAAGTAGATGGATGGACAAGAAACCAAAGAAAAACAACAACAATAAGTAAAATGATTTTCATAGACATGCTTAGAATAAGAGTATTCTCACATTCTCCCACTCCTTGTCTAGTTTCACTTTATGTACATAAAGCTTAAATTGAAAATAAAGACTAGACTTTGGGGTGAGAGCGCTTGAGTGTATTGTGTTTATGTTTCATATATATTAGTTTTTCCTAAAGTAAGGAATTTTGTAAGCTTAACATGTGCAAGCGCAAGTGTGTGCTGTATAGGCTGGGGCTCTTCACATTATTGAGTTTATACAAAATGGAAGAACTTTCACCACAACAATATAAGCTGATAAACAATACACAATATAAGCATAAACAAGTAAGAAAAGTAAATTTGGTTCAAAACAAATCTTAAATACCCTTCACAGCTTACACTTTCTGACAATAAATGTATTATATTATAAACTAGATAGACAGATAGATTTTTGTCGCTTGTACGCATGACTCTTGGCCGATTTTGACCAATGATTAAATGCACAAACTAAACTAATTTGTACAGAATTTAGGCCATTATCTCTGAAATTTACAATCCATGGAATGTTAACAAGAGACGGACACCGGGACAAACATAGATCGTCTTAATTTTTGATGCAAATCAAGAATATATAAACTTGGGTGTAAAGTATATGTTGCTTTCTTTTGGGTGTTAAATGGAATGACATACTTAGTATACTTTAATCTTATGTGGAGGGTATAACAAAGTCAACCTGAGAATAGTACATACTTTACTTTCATCTATATAGTTACGCATACATGTGCAAGTAAATTCATACGGATATGCATTTACTTATACTTTATACTTTACTTTATACCGGTTTGCATTTGCTTACGCTGCTAACAGCTTTATAAATTCAAGCATTCTAAAAATATACATTTATCCACAGTAAAGAGATATGTATGGAAATACAAAATTATCACAACTGACCATTTCAATAACCTTTACAGTATAGTAGACGGAGATCTAAGCTTATATATGTAAATATCTGGTTTAATTGAGAAAGAATTTCACATAGAGTAAAATGATTGGTACTGACACAGTATTTAATGTTTGGGTACTCGGGTATGCGTATGTATATTATATTTTTGCATCAATCAAGAATGCAATACATGTGCGTATGCTTTGAAATTCTTGCATGGGTATGAAGTGCAACTCGATCTAAGCAAATTACTAAATCAATCGTTATAACCTTGAAGCAAATGTGTTTTTCATGTTTGAAGTCTACAAACTTGTATGAAGATATTCAGTTACCAGCGACTTTTCGTAATTTTTTTGTTATTTTTTAAATTTTTTTATTTTTCTATTAATAAACAAGTGAAAAGCAGAGTGTCTTACATTAGAATGCGACATTTATTGAAAGTTAGTTGGATGGCATAATTTATTACAACACAATTGAATTGATCATATTACAAAAACAAATTGTATTATACTAGGTATACTAAATATACACACAACTGGCAACACATTCATCACACTTTCTAAAGCTTCCATATATTCTATATAGAGAATGCTTTGTTGGCAAAATTCCCAAAAAAAACAACAACAACAACAACAAAACACTCCAAATGACTTTCTGAGATAATAACATCTGTTGGATAAGGGAGCCAAACACTTAACATCCCTCATATATAAAATACTTTTTCGTCTTTGGACAACAACATAAACTGTTGTTCAGGGTTAAAACTTGTGTCCTTTTGATAATAATAGAAAAAGACAGTAAGCACTGAGACAGAGAGAGAGAGAGAGAGAGAGAGAGAGAGAGAGAGAGAGAGAGAGAGAGAATGAGAGATGGGACGAAATAGGTTAGCTTTTCATACAAAAAAGAAAACTTTGCCAGACTCTACGAAACATGAAACAATGGCTGCCAATTTGGGGTGTTGTACACATTATACGTAAATATAGGGGCACCGTTTAATGTTTATAATACTTTAAGATGAACAAGCAGCCAAGGTGTGGGTCTGGGTCTGGGTCTGAGGCAGTATACACACGTTAGCGTATGAATATAGAGTTTAAAGCTTTTTCACTTAACATTTTTTTTTTTTTTTATGAAAAACGTCATCACGAACTTTTAATGAAAATTATGAAAAAGTTTTTTCATACAATTTTGTATAAGTTAAGTGTTATTTTGACTTGAATTTTTTGATTGTTATATTTTGTTGTTGTTGTTCATTAACTTGAAACTTTAGCATGCTAGAAGTTGACATTTTAACACTTAAGCAAAATGTTTATTTTAAATTTTTTGTAGATTCTAAAAATTGCAAATGAATGAATGATGACAAGTTTCATGTGGCAAATATCAAGAATTGTGGATTTTTCCATATAAGGACTTTTTGTGGGTGGGCCAAGTGGTGCTTTTTTTCTGCAATCCAAGGACTAAATTGTTGCAACTTTGCGCAAAAATCACCTGATTGCCCTCAATCTTATCTCACAATAACCTTATAATAAATGATATATAAGTTCTTGGTCAAATTTTGGCATTTTTAACTATAAAGCAAGGTTTGGATTGCATCACCCGATTACATTTAAACTTGTCTCGATTGAGTCTTAGCACCAATTGAATAATTAAGACGAGTTTCATTAAAAAATATTAAAAATTGTGCATTTTCCCCACATAACGACTTTTCATTACATTACTCGATGGCAATCATTCAGTGTGTTTCGCTTATATCTCGGAAACGGTACTTCCCATCGATCTGAAAAGTTTTGCGCCCTTTTTTTCCAAATTCTCAGAAGAATCCATTATTCGAGGCATCAAAGTACTAGAATTACCCATTCTTGAAAAAAGACTACTTTGTAAAATGGTTTATTTTAATTAAATGGACAATGTCGCGTTTGTAATGTATTTATTATTGTGAAGCAAAAGAATTTTCCACGTACGGGCAGTTAGTTTGAACAAAATCCGATCAGCCGTTTCTAAAGTATAAAACTTTAAAAAATATGTTTAATCAAGATTGCTATTCTGGGCTTCTGGTGTTTTTTAGATTTTTAAGAGTTTCAAAACTGCGACTACAACAAGAATGTAATGATATTTATAAAGAAATATTTCTTTGGCTTATAACTAGAAAACTACTGCTCCCATCTTGCTAAAATTTTTTGCAAACATTTGGAAATTTCAGTAGCTTTTCGGGGATTTGATGGCGGTTGCCCATTTTCTTAGACTCTTTTAAAATAGACATTGTTTAAAATAACGAGTGGTGCCACGCCCACATAGTATACTTCGTTTAAAAGCTGAATTAATTTTCAAATTCTTATATCTGTATGTCCGTCTGTATAATCTTATGTAGTAAAATTAAATATGAGATAATGGAGTGATCTATAAAACAAAAATTTAAAGGAAATTTTTCATCTTGATTAGAAATAAAAAAATAAAAAAAAATAATAAAAAACTAAAACTCAATAAAAAATCGTTTTAACTTACTTTGTCACTTACCCACACGCACCAAATGTTGGATCATATGTATAGTAATTAGATGGTTGTAAAGCAGTTGAGGTCCATGATGCAGCAGCACCAGGTGCTGTGCTACCCGCACCATCCTTTAGATTATATGGCGTATTCTGTAACAAGAAAATAAAAATAAAAATAAAAATAAAAACATGATAATACCAAAGAAACCGTAATTATTGGTTAATTGCAATATATATATATTTATAAAACCATAAAGCAAATAAGAAGTAAACGATCGCGTGGTTTTATAAGCTTTCAAGAATGTCTTGTAATTAATTGGCGCTTTCTGTTAGTATATAATTACCCATAATAATATGGTGTGTATGTGTACAAGGCATGTTCTGTCTCTCTCTCTGTCTCGTCTTACTCCCTTTAATATCCATTTATAAGCAAAATACTGTTTATGACTTGACAATTTGCATAAAAAAACTATTTTAGCACGAGAAAGGTTTCACTAAAAAACCAACAAGGTGTGTTTGTTTTTGTTTTTGTTTTAATATTAAAGAGAAAATTGCCCTGTAATTTTTTTTTTTTTACTTTTAATTTATTACAGTTTATGCATACAATAATGAAACTGCTTTTCTAGGCAGCAGATAACATTTAACATTCAAATATCCAAAAAGGCAAGAAATTCTTCTTGCACAAAAACTTCAAGAAGATCTGTTATAAAAAAAAATTTATAATAAACAACTGAATTGTGGCTTAAACCAAGTTTTTAATTATTTTTACATCTACAGAGGCGTGGCAGATACATGATTATGACCTTTAATAGTATGTTACGTTTCAGCTTGCTAGTCTAAGTTTACCTCTCAGTACAGCTTTTTGTAAATTGTGGGCGTATATTTTGTGCGAACACGCCCATTTTTGGTACAGACATAGATAAGATACTTATAAATTTATGTACCAAATTTCATTTTCATGGCTCAATTTTTGGGCAGACACATAAGATTTTGTTCAATTGTGGGCGTGGCACTTAATAGAATTTGTCTCTTTTAAATAATATTCTGTGAAAGTAAACTAAAAGTGTCTATTTCAGTCAATATGCCTAAATTTACAATTATGAAAAAGTTAACAATAGACGGACATACGGACACTTTTTCATTTTGATCAAGATTATATATACTTTGTAGACTTTCTGACATTTCCTTTGGTTATTACAAATAGATAGAACAACCTAATACCCCCCCTTAGTGTTTTATAGGGAGTGTACCAAGTCGAATGAAATGAGTGCCAATAATGGAATCAATCTAATTAATTAGCTTTGATTGAATAATTGATTTAAATGAAGGCAATATATTATACATACGTGTTGCTATTAACGGTAACGCTCAACTTAGTAAAAACTACTTTTTGTTTTTATTATTGTTTATGTTTTTATATTCCTAATAAAGTTCGTTTGCTGTTTATAAGCAAAACTGTTGCTTTGTTGCTATAAACGAAATATTAATGAATTAAGTAATTATTTGGGAATTTTTGTTTAGCTATAACAACAACAATAACAAGAAAACAATACAATAAATAAATAAATAAAGAAATTAAAGAAAATAAATTTTCATGCGTTTGAAATGAAAAAGGGGTGAGCAGGAGAAGAGTTACGTACACATTCCAACCATGTCTGTATATTTACACAAACATTGTACAAGTGACCAAGTTATAAACATCTAAATATCTTACACCTTTTATACTTTTCAAATTGAATAAACCGGCGAGGGTATAAACAATGAAAATATTATAGGCGGCGGCAATGGTTATCGTCAAGTAGAAAATGTTAGTTGAACATAGTTGGTTGGACTAAACATTTGAAAAAGAGTTCGTGCGATAATTGGAATCAGGAATTTTTTAATGAGCATTTAAGTGGCGCAATTGCTCCTTTTTTCTTCTTTGCCATTATTTCAGTTGCTGCTCAATTCTTTTACCATTTTAATGAATAATTTCATGTCAACGTTGCTTTCGAGCGAAAGAAATGTTGTTTGAGTGGGCATTGTGTTTTATATATGTAGTGTAGTGAGTTCAAGAATTATAAACAAACAATTTAAATGCTCCTAAGGAGCTAGCTCTCTCTCCCATTGTGTAATAAATGTCTTGCAAAACGAGCTCATAACACATATACACAAATATCAAACTGGCATGACAGAATTTCTACTTATTTGTTATTGTTATTGTTGTTGTATTAATGTTTCAATTTAAATTACATACTTTTCTTTTAAGTGTATAACATAAATATAACAATTGTGTTAAACAAAATATATACACGGCTTATATCCTCCTTGTGAGAAGCTAAATTTGTCATTCCATTTGCAACACCTAGAAGAAGTCAAGAATCCTACACAATATTAGCATCAAAAATTAAGTCGTTATAGACATGCTTGTGCGTATGTCTGTATGTCCGTATGTCCGCATGTCCGTATGTCCGCATGTCCGTTTGTTCATATGTCTATATGTCCAATGTCATTTTAAGCGGAAATTCAATCGAAATATTTCTACTATTTAAACAATTTAAATTGCTAAAAATCCCTCGAAAGCGACGCCCATGTCTTGCTACATGTAAGCCACAAAAAGTGAGTCTTGTTGCTTCCTGGTTACAATAAACAATTATAATGAATTTTGATATTTTTCGAATAAAGCCAAGTATGACTACATGGAATATTTGCACCTGATTAGTGAAAACAGAATAGAATAACTCTTAAAAATAACAAAGATTTTATTCTCACGGTATAGCGCAAAACTGTACATTCCATACAATTTTTGTCTAATCTTTGGTAACTGTAAGTACCACACGTATGTAGTTTGATTAAAAGTGAAAAATGGAAAAAGTCTACCAATAATTTAACATATATTTACATCTCATTTCAGGCAGTCACAACCGAAATTGTATACCCACTCACTATACAGTTAAACCTCTCAGTATTTATTTTACTTCTAGCTCTCAATCATAAATATGCAATTTTTTGTTTTTCTGTTTAGTATTAAATTATTCTCATCTCCTGCAGTTAATTTGTAAAATTACTTAACTGCACGCACTTTAATATGAAATTTATGACTCCAATCTAATTCACAGGCACCCGAGATAATGAAACAATGATATCATTAGATAGTCAATATGTTGATAAAAATGTTAATGTAACGAATTCTAAGAATTATGTTCACTGTCAAAGAATACATTCCTTCACAGTTATATTTAGACATTATATTAGTCTGAAGGAATGTGTTTAAGGTTTGTAAAGTAAAGCTTTATTAATGAAATTTTATTCAACTACTAGTCTGGTATGTGAAGTGCTCGCTTCATTTTTTATACGTATTTCATTAAAAATGTTGCCAAACACTGCAAAAAGAAATGCTTTGAAATATGTTTTATAAAAAATTAAACTAAATCTGAAACAACTGCTTCATTTATAAACTGCAATTATGCTCTTTATGCAATCCTTTAGGAATTGTTACCCGTGGTCAATTGTTACCTACATTTATGGTATCGTTTGCTACAGTAGAGTAGAGCAAATACAAATATGTGAAGCCAGTTTTCAATTAAAACTCGAAGAGAATATTCAGTTTGTGTTAGGAAAAGAATCAAAATCTGAATTGATTTTACCATGTCCGTCTGTCTGTCTATCTGTTGTGCGTTCATGTAAAGGTTTTGTCCACAGTTTTTAAGATATTTTAATGAAATTTGGTACAAAGATGTGTCTTTAACCAAAAACGTGCTTTGAACACGTTAGAATCATTTTTAAAATTTCTTTCCATATAATCACGAAAAAACTAAGAAGGTAAAGCCTCTGAGTTTACTGTAAAATTATTTGTGGATATATAAGGTGTAAAGTATTAAATGATCCGACCAACTCTGCAAAGGAAGATATTTGAGTCAAGGTTAATCAAGAATTATTATTACTATAAAAGATCCTTGAAATGTCCAAGTGCAATCGCAAACTTAGTGTACCCTCTTCCTTGACAGTGAGGTAGATGGATGGTTGGATGATAATAACAAAAGCCAGCAATGAATAATTGCAAAAACTTGCAAAATATGCTTTTCAGAAGTTCAAGTAATTAAATTCCAGAAACAAGTACAATAATGCAATACATTGAAACTCATAAATTATTTTCCATAGAAATACAATGTGTTGTCTATTAACAAATGCCAGTGAAGTGATGTGTAGCTGTTCATATTTTCACCGCTGTTAAGTCTTTCATTCACATTCACATTCACTCACTTATTTAGTGAGTGAAGTGGAAGTGAAGTCAAGACAAGTCATTCATTGTTACCCGCTGCGTGTGCTTTGAATTATTAATATCCCTTCTCGCGTTTAATATACCGTTTAATGATGATAAAATGATAAGCAAATGGAATAAAAACACTGAAAAGAGAAAAATACATAATTTCGTATTTTTTTTTTTTTTGTTTTTTTACTACGCATCAGTGTGTTTGTGTGTATCGGAATTGTAGTTGTTGTTCGTTGGTTAGCACTTAAAAGATAACACAACATACAAATATACATGCAGTGCAATCACAAAATTTCTCGTACGTTGCGTGCAAAGAAAACAGAGTTTTTTTCTGCTTCTTCGTCTTCTTCTTTCTTACTAATAAGCAGCTAATAATACATACTAACAATTAAAGACGTTTCATATTAATAATCCAACAATAATAATAATAATACTAACAACAACAGCAACACTAACCGAAGACAAGGTGTTGGCAAAATATATTTTTTATGATGCATGTTCTAGGAATTCAATACAAGAGGCGGCAACTAAGTCATTAAGATGTTTATGAATAAGTAGGAAGTTGCCGTAATATTAATATAAAATCCAAACCAACACACACAGCACTTACAGTTCAGTTTGTGTCTTAAGTTTTTTCTATATTATTATTATATTTTTTTTTTCTTTTTAAACAGAAAATGGATCAAGTAAACGTTTATATACAGCTTAGATTACATCTAAATCTACCCTCTTTATTTTGTCTGTCCAAAATTTAGTAAACAAGACGTAAAACTTTAAGATATGCGCAAATCATATATTACATCTATACATAAATTCTTGTACTATGTAGTTTTAGTGTTCTGCGCCAAAGAGCGTGAAGAGCTTAGAGATAAATTTAACACGCTATTGTGTAGTTGTTGAACTTAGAAATGCGTGATTTATATGACACGTTACGACACCATAGCATAGAAATTATTATTTTACAACCAGAGATTATTTAAATATAAATATATATACAAAAAGTGGGCGTGGCAGGTGTATGATATCGCTTTGTAATAATTTTTGTATTAATTATCTGATTGCAAGTCGAGTTTCCTTCTGAATAAAATGTTTTCTACATTTTGGGCGTATCTGTTGTCCAACCATGCCCATTTTTAGCACATACATTAGTAGGGTAATTATAAATATTTATATCAAATTTTAATTTTATAGCTAAATTTTTGAATTTCATAAAAATTCTTTTTAATCAATTGTGAAGGTCTTTGTTATAATACCACGCCCATGTTTGCCATTTTTTTTTTTGTGTGAATTTTATATGTACTTAATTTCATCATCATAGATAATTTTTTGTGGCAATTAAATAAGTTTTTATCGATTAGGGGCGTAGCTCTAGACCGATTTTGACCAATTCAAACAGAAACTGCGTGAAAAATCTAGAAGTGTCTGTTTTAGATTAATATCTCCAAATTTATCATAATGAGAGTGCCAACAAAAGACAGGCACGCGGACGTACGGACATACTCGTCTTGATCGTCTCATTTTTTAACGTTTATAAATAATATATATACATTAAAAGGTCTCTGGGACCTCCTCCTGGAGGTGTTTTAAATGGAATGCCAAACTAAGAATGCATCGCACCTTGTGCGAAGAATATTGCTACAATACAATTAAGAGCGAGTGTTCACTGGTGATAATTGAATTGTAGTCTAATTCTAGTCATAAGAAGTACATGCTTTATTAAAATGATGAGCAGATTTATAAAAATGTAAATTTCAAACATTTAGGTTTGAGAAAGTCACAAATGGTGCCTATTACAAAAATTCTCTCAATAAATCTTAAGCGTGATTGTCTCTTTATCGTATTTAACAACAACTGGCATTGGGTGACCATTCCTTCTATTTCTTTATTGTCATAATAACAAAGGAAAGAAGAAGTAAATAAAATAATTGATAAACAATGCAATATAAAGAAATGATCCACATAATAATGGCAGCTTTGTATTTACCCGGTCTCACATGTGTATGTAACCTGTCGACCGCAGTGTTCTTAACCTTGTTTCTCTAGTTCTGTGGTTTCATTGTTGCTGCAATTTTCATTGCCTTCATTATGGTATTGCTTTTGTTGCCATTCGCCACTTTTATGCTCAACACCCTAACGAACAATTTTCACTCACTCACCTTTGTCAAAACATAACAGCAAAATCATAGATTCAAGATTCAAGTTTTATGCTTAAACTGGCATATATTTAACACTGCTTTGAAAAACAAAACAAACAAACAAAAAAAATCAACTAAATCACATTGACAGTAAGTACCATGTTGCTTATATAATCGGTACATGTGTAGAGATAATCGTAAGCAACATTTTGTCGCAAGTCTTTTGCATATCTAGAGCTTTTTATAGCCAGCACAAAAGCAAGGAAGTATACTGAGTATGTTGTTTTATTGGCATCGTATGAAAGAATTCTTTAATATCTTAATTGATTTAAATAATTAGGTATGTCCGTCTGGATGCAAAGTTCCATTTTATTAGCTCGAAATCGGTCATACATCACTCCTCCAATTAAAAAAAAAAGGCTTCCACAATCGAAAAAATACCTTTACAAAGTTGAAATGTTTGTATATGCGCTTATTATTGGATGTGCTAAAATTGGGCGTAATCAAATTTACTCCCACACAAAAAATGTTATATAGTTTTGAACAAGTGTGTTCTGCAGATGCAAAGTTTATATAAGCCACGCCTATATTTTACTTATAATTATGCATGATATCCCAGATTTGTTCTAAGCCTAAGCCTCGGCTTTCTTGCTTGTTATGTGTTTTATATTTTTTTTTTGTATTTCTATTACACACATCCATACTTATTTTATGCTAAAGCTATAGAGACGGTCAATGGATTCATTGCGTTCCTTTTTTTATATAATTTTTGTTGTCGTTTTTGTTTTTAATCTTTGTTGTTGTTGTTGTTTACATTGATTTTTCTCTCATGTCTGTTATTTGTCGTGTTTACTGTAGTGTTTTATTTCATGTTAAATTTGTTGTTATTTTCATGGCAAATATATTCTTATTGTTATTATTATTACTATTGTTGTTAGTGCCATTATTTTACTATTATTATTATTATTATTATTGTTATTTTTGTTGTTGTTTTTGATTTGATTATTACTAAAACTGTCATTTTGTTGGTTTAATGTATTTATGTTAAGTTGGGATTGTGGCTTGTGTGTATGTGTGTCTCTCTCTCTTTCTTTTCTTCTTTAAGCATTTGTTTTAATGTACAAAAGTTTTTTAAATAGTTTTATACATACATATATAAATATTTGTATGTTTAGTTTTATAAGCTATGAATTTATATTATTTGTGTTTTTAAAGCTTTCATTTTATGGTTAAGAAGGTAGTCACACGGTGTCACAATGTGTGCATTACCCAGACAAAATATCAGATATATATTATAAATATATAAATATTTTATTACAATATATAATTATATCCTTTTATCACCACAAAATTCTGAATTTATTTCGTTATGTCTGTCAGTCCATCTTTCTGTCTTTCAACAGATCTTTAAAATTTAATATAAAGCTTTCAAATTTGAAAGGTCTCCTAAAATGGTTCTTAGTTAAAATCAATTACAAATTATTAAATGAAAATTTGAAAAGCCTTAATTTTTAATTTAAAAGTATTTTACTTCATAAATTCCTTTAAGAATTATAAGCATTCTAAGCCATGCCTTAAAATGATAGGTATTCAAAATTTCACCTAAACTAAATATAACTTTATCACTTGTTTTTTTTTTTTTTTGTTAATTTTCTGCATTACAAACGTAATTTATGTTTCAAGTTGTTAAGCTTAAGTTTTATGCCTCAGAGAGTACTCAGTGGTAGAGTTGCATGGAGAATTAAAACTTCTCAGATATTATGTTATATGTACCTTAACAAATAAACTTTTTTACCTACCATACACACATTTTCTACGACTATCTCTTTCTCTTTTCCTCCCTCTTCAATTGTTTGGTTTTGTTTGTTTGTTTTGTTCGTTTATCGTTGATAGTTTGTATAGTTTGTATAGTTGGTGTGTACGGTTGCCATTTGTGCGGATCATGTGGATTTCGGCTTATTGTTATTGCTATTGCTGTTGCTGCTGCTGCTGCTGCTGCTGTTATTGTTGTTCTTGTTATTAGCTACTTAATTCAATTTGTTGCTATTATTATTATTGTTGTTGTTGTTGTTGTTGTTGTTGTTATGAAGACTGATGAATGCTCATGTTATGACAACAATTAATGTAAATGTCACAAATTGTTATTTGCAATTAGTACCATGATGAGGTATAGTTGGAAGGTGACGGGAAATGTTTAAACTGACCGATATGCAGCAAACACGATTCAGTCTCTATTCCTACCTATTGTTTTACGTTATTATTATTATTATTATTATTGTAGTCTCATTTTATTACAATAGCATTACAACTATACACCAACACTGGCTAAAGCCTAGTAAGTACGACTAAAATGTTGTAGTATTGCGGTTATAGTTGTAGAAATTATTGAAAGTATATAATAAAACTTTATTAAGTTTCTTTGCAATTAATGCATAAATAAAGTAACTTCTTGTATTACTTCAATTACTCTGTAGAGAGAAGAAAAATATTTCTTTCGTAAAACCACAAAGTATTCAGAATGTTATGAAGAGATGATAATGCTAAATTCACAATAATACAATAATAATAAAAAGAAAGATTTTTTCATTTATTTATATATTTTTATACCCTCCTACTAAGGTATATTAAATTTGTCATTCCATTTGTCAGGCGTCAGAGACCTTGCAAAGTATATATTTTCTGATCAACATCAAAAACTGAGTCGATTTATACATGTGTGTCCGTATGTCCGCGTGTCGGTCTATGTTCAGCTCTCTCACGATCGTAAATTATGAGATAATGAGTTAAAATTTTTACACTTTTAATTTCTGCACTTTCATCGTTATTTAAATTAAGCAAAATTGGTCCTAAACCTCGCCCTCAATTGACGAAAATCTATTTATCTGCCACAAAAATTTATTTGTAAACTTGAAATTTGCTACGCGAGTTATTCCATCTATTGATGTGCCAAATATGGGCATGATCGAATAACAGACACGCCCATAATTGAAAAAAATCGACTTGTAAGCTGATACGTAATACATACACTATTAGAAACTGTAATCATGTACCTGCCACGCCCTCTATAAGTACATGTGAAGAGTATTTACGATTTAGGTTCAATTAACTTACCAAACTGGTATAAAATGGCGAGGCAGTCTCCACAGCTATACTGGGATAAGGATTCTGTTCATTAGATGGATAAGTCGAACCGAAAACACTCATGCCCACACCAGCAACTGGAGCACTTGATGTTAAACGTGAATAATTGCCCAACACAGCCAATCTTGATGAAGTATTGGCATCATATTGACATGAACATACCGTTTGACCCGTGACGGGATCAGTAATCATGGGACGACCATTATCACAGCAAGGCGGAACACGAAAAACCGATGTCGATGATGATGCAGGTGAAATCAAATTGGCGGCTGTTAAAGGATAAGGTTGTATATTCAGCTCCAGTGAATTGCAGCCAATATTGGTTGTAGCATTATTACTACCCAAGGCGGAGGCTTGAGAAGCTGCATCGGGTGTAAGTGTACCCACTGAACTGTCACTATTACTACTGGCCGCACTCACATCTGCTCCTGCGGCCGGCGAGGGACTTATTGAGGATGAATTTGATGTTAAGGTGGTGGCAGCTAACGGTGATTGTACATTTGGATGACTTAAAGATGGCAAATGAGCGGCTGTAAGAAACTGTAATTCGATAAAATTTATTAAACAATGTTAAAAATTTTAGTCATTAAACTTGATCGCAAGATTCTAAAAATGATTCAATCGAGTCTCAATATATCGCAGCCAATTATTAAGCTAATTTAATAATAGTTACTTAACCATTCTTTAACCAAATTAAGTCAAAAAAAAATACAAATTACGATTTTTTTCCATATAAAAACTTTCAGTATGGTAGGACCTAATGTAGGGAAAGGTTCCAAACATGGTCCGATTTAGTTCATCATTAATAGAATTCCGCTTTTCAACAAAATATCTTTAAAAATGTGATTTTTAGCTTTAGCATAGATTTCTTTGAGTAGACAGACGTACAGTCGGCTACAGATTTTGTTGCTAAATCGATCGGTATAATTGAAGTTGAGCGTAACCATTACACACAAACTTAATACACCCTTTGCCATATGTGACGTGCAAGGTATAATTAATAGATTCAAAATAGTCCACAAAGCACAGCTCCACCAACGCCCGTTATAATTAAAATAAATCTAATTACAGTACAAACTAAAGCTTTGTAGTCTAACTTAATCAAATTGATATTGGAATGAAATGAAAAGCCGTAGAGTACAAAAAATGCATTGTGGTTTTAGTGGTTGTGGTGATTGCATTGGTGATGGTTGGTAAAGTTGCAACAGTCCTCACCCTTTTCATATTTACAGTTTCTTCTCTTCTGCTATTGCTGTTATTACTGTTTTCTTATGTTCATTTGCTTGTATAATGTTTTATGAATAAATTAATTTGTTATTAATTTTATTACGGTGCAAATTGCAAATTGCTACGCCGGTAATTTCACGTAGCACGCCGCTTAAACAAAAGCATGTAAACTAAACTAAACTACTACAGCATGGAGTAAGAGAGAATGAGAATTTTTATAAATGAAATTTTATGCATTTAAAAGTATGACAATGAACAAGTTGAACAGCTAACTTTGAGTTGAGTACGAACGCGGAATACTCTCCCTAACCACGTCTATAGGTATATATTAAAATATCCTATAGGTATATATTAAAATATCCTATTCTTTTAAAGATCGTTGAAATAACCTACTTTTAAAAATATGGACCTACCGACACGACCTAAGAATGTCTGTATCAAATTTCAGTTGAATACTTTAAAAATTATTATAACCTCTGAAATGTCATACCTTTGTGCTAACTTAATATATCAATTTAAGATGTATTCAAAGAAGACAAACCGGAAAAATTATTCAAATGAAATGTGATACGGCTCGCTTAGTTATCTAGCATTTTTTATTTTTCATGTGCGGTGAGCTTCATTGTTAGAATATATAGATTATTAAAATTGATACCTCACCGGCTTTGTAGAATGGATTTTTATGCTCCTTACATATATATATATAGCAGGTTTACTATATTTATTATTTCACTTGCATCAATTATGAACATTATGACAAAGTGAGATAAAAATATTTCGACTAATTTTGCCAAATTCTCAAAAGAACAACAAAGACCACACTAAAGAGAAGGTTATGTTGTTTTCTTTGTAATTTTCCAACAACACCTCCGATTGCTGTCAAAATCTTTGCAAGCATTTGTACATTTTTGTAGCTTTGTCGAGGATTGCTTTGAAAAAGCCTTTTCTTAATTAATCTTGTTGCCGCGCCCAAATATTATGCTTCGTTTGAAAGCTCAGACAATTAATAGTTTTTTACAAAAAGTTTGAACAAAATCCGTTCAGTCGCTTCTAAATTATAAGATTTTAAAAAATATGTTCAATCAAGATTCACATTCTGGGCTCCTGAGATTTTTATGAGATTTTCAAAAATTCGACCACAAGAATGAAAGAAATTTTGTTTGGCTTATAGTTAGAAAACACAACTACTACCTTGATCTTGGTCAAGTTTTTGGCTAACAACTATTGTTGGGACGGCAAGTGATGCTTTTTACTGCAATGCAACGTTTGAACCGTTGTAAAATTGAGTAGAATATGTCCCATTAGACTCAAAGTTGTCTCAAATTAACCTTATATTAAGTAGAACAATTGACAGCCGTTTCATTATTAAAAAAATATTGAGTATTGTGGAATTTTTACATATAACGATCTTGGTTTAGTGCGCCAAGTGAACTGCAATACAAATTTTGAACTGCTATAGCACATCGAAAAATAAACGTAGAAGAAAAATTTTTACATCGCTTAAAAGCTTAAAGAGTCTTATTATTTGTAAAATTATCTATTTCCACATACATTTTGTACCTATTTAGTAAACTTATTCAACCGGAATTTATTAAGTATACGTGTTTACCTGCTTTGTTACATACAAAATACAATATTATGTAAAAGTATGAAGGTTTATATAATTTCAAAATAAAATATACTGTATGGCAAAGCGTTTAAAAATGTTACCAAGACCTATACAATAACATCTTTCCATTACAATGATCATCGATAACAAGGTAACCGGCCAGCAAGCGACTGGCGGTATATTGCCTTTGATGACTTGAAAAATTTGTCAAAGCCCGTCACAATTTCGTTCACTGATGAATTTACGATAGAGCTATAAAACACAAAAGCGACCTGAACACAAATGAGAGCAAAGACGGAAGGAGATAACGAATTGCATAATAACCGGCAACGACGATAGCTGTATTAAGTCAGTATAGTTACAAATGCTCCCACATTCACCCTTAACGAAGCTAAGGTAATTTTGTAAGGGAAGAAATGTTTTCCAGACATACGTAAGTAAGTGAACAACCCATTAACAAAAACAAAATGTTTTATGACCTGGAATGTTTTGGAACGTATTAAACATTTTCTATGAAAAAAATATATAAAAAAACCTAAACAAAAAACAACAATGTTCATCATTTTGACACCAATTATATATATTTTGTATATATATATTCTTGTTAATCTATGTTCAATCTTTACACGGAAGTTATAAATTACTTTGAAAATTCTTCACTTTTTAAATAATTTTTTTTTCTTTAAACTAAAAAAAAAAAACAAAAGAAAATATATGAAAATTATATATATATATATACACGCTTGATTGTTTCTGTTGTAAGTTCCTAGTTGATTTAATCATCTAATTAGATACAATTTACAACATAATCAAATGTAGAGGAATGCTATAAAAATGATATATTACATGTCTTTTCCACTAGAACTTTGCGTGATTAGTGTCTAAAGATTTATGTAATAAAGTCTTCTATCTATTTATGTATCTAACATAATAAAAAAGGTGGAAATTTTCATCACATCTTGTTTCTTTTTGATTAATTTAGGAAAGTAAGAAAGAAACGAAAACGGACGTACGGACACTCGCCAACTCGCCAAGTTTGAATATGTGTTATTTTTCGATCTAATTTTTTTAAATTATTAATTGATAGATATTTTTTAATCCCTTAAAGAATTATATCATGGTCGCCCTTCTCTCTTTTTCTCTCCCTTGGAATATTTATAGAAATTAAGAAAAATGGACGTACGGACACTCGCCAAAAAAATTTAAATATATGATATTTTTAAACAATATTTCCTAACATGAACGATTAATAAACATTTTACAATCCTTTAAGGTATTTCCATGGCTGCCCTTCCTTCTCTTGAAATATTTATAGAAAGAAAGACAAGCGGACGTAGGGACATCCGTCATGAAAGTTTCATATATTTAACACCATTTTTTTATATATTGTATATATGTTTAAAACCCAAAAAGCCGCCCTTCTCTCTCTTTCACTATCTTGATGTATTTCATACAATATTATACTTGGTGAAAAAATTAAATTTGACTTATTCTACATTATCTTCTGTATCATTGCATTTGCATTTTCTGGTAACCTTAATATATGCTTAACAAACAACAACAACGACAACAAAAACCCAAACACGGAAATACGTATTTTGTTGAGGTACTAAGTAGCCCACACAGTTATGTAGGTGCCTCAAATGACACACTAACTTAGATTTTTTTAATTTTTTTTTTTTGCGTTCTTGCGAATTAAACCTTTCTCTCTTTCATCTTAACCCCTTTTTCTTAACAACATATAAATATATACATCATTTTTGATTGCAGTATATAGTATATGCTACATTTATATTTATAGAGAATGCGTGTAATCGTGTGAAACAGCAGACACCAAGTCACAAAATCACGCAAAGCTTAGAATGGTTAAAAGATCCCAAAATAAAAAAAAAGGGAAATCAAATTTCATATGGCTTATGCCAAATTGGCAATACCTTTACCAAAATAAACTTAAACAAAAGGTGGGGCAGGCATTCCTACATATAGTGTAACGTACAGCTGGATTTCTTCTAGATACCTGAAAAGCCTGAATTTCAGTTCAAGGCAAATTTAGTTAGTATATCCTCCCACCATTGTATGTGAAGGGTATTATGAAAACCGCTAAAAGCCATCAATATAATAAAAATAAGAAAATAAACAGAGAGAGAGAGAGAAGCTTAACAGAGCACAGCACCCCCTGCTGTGTTGGCTTTGCTCAATGTTTGTAAGTGTTTTAACAGAACATGAGTTAACAAAAACATACAACAGGAAACTATTTTTTAGTTGGTATTGTTGTTGTTATTGGTAATATCAGTATTAACAATATGTTTTTTTTTTTTCCTTCTTCAATAAGTGCTCCTCTTATAATACCCACAACATACCATTAAATAAATGGAACATATGTTTTAATAATTGTTCGAAAAAGTAGGCAGAGGGTGTCCAAAAGTTGACCAAAACCACATATAATTTTTATTCAATTTTAGTTTAACTTAAAGCATAATCTAAGTTATGATTTACTACTGTTTTATGATTGCAGAGAGTAATTATGAAGCATAAATAAACACTCAATTCAATACGTATTACGTACAATATGTATGAAAAAGAGGCGGGATACATATTGAAGTTGTCTTATATACGCAGATATAAAGAATAGTTTGCTTCAAATTTATTCATCATTCATCTATTTGCAACTCTCAAAATAAGGCGTCAGAGATCCCACAAAGTATATATATTTTTGATCAGCATCAAATACTAAGTTAAACTGAACTAATATGTGTCCGTACGTCCCCACTTACATCTGCATTTGAATCTTTCACGATCGTACTTTTTAATATATTAAGCAAAAATGTTTAACAGACACTTGTAGAGTTTCTGTATATAGATTACTATTTAAAATGGGCAAAATCGGTCCAAAGCCATGCCCCCAATCAACAAAAATATATTTATCTGCCACAATAATTGAGCTGTGAAGTTGAAATTTCTTTGCTAAAAATTAACGTTGTCGCACACTCTGACAATTTACAAAAAACCGCACATGACTCACAACCAATATTAGACGTCGTAATTAATTATATGCCATGCCCACCCCATGTATGTAGCTTGTGGAGGAAGTTTTGAAGATTTTCTTCTTACTTATTTTCACTCCGACCTCCAGTCTTGCTTAACTTTCAGCTTTCTCTTGAGACTGCACATAGAACGCTTGCTTGAACAGCGAGTAAGGTTTTATTAAATTTTTTGTATATTAACAACAAATCGTTATCAGAAATATTCAACTCGATAACAACCAACCTTCATACACATGCCAAACACATTAGCACATTGTCAGCAACACCACTGTTACGCGTTCTTTGTTCGTATTTAAGTGATATCGCTAAAGAGACGTTTTGTGTACATACAAATATATGAATTTGAAACTAATAATTATAACCTGTTTGAAACCATCCGTTTGCACATGTCAATTTAAGATAACAAGAGGAAGAACAACAACAAGTTATTATGCTTTGTGTTGTTGTTATTATTGACCCTTAAATAATAATTTATTTTTTATTTATATTTTTTTTTTTTTTTACATTTCCAACCTTCAATGGGTGACAATGTGTTATAAACTTAAATATAAAGAGTGCACCAAATTCATAACAGTTAGGGTTTGACAGTGTGGCCGGGGAGAAGAGCGGACGTACGTACAGAACAAAACTAAATATGTGACAAGTCAAATGAAACAACAGACAAACCACACACAATGTCAAGGATATTCATTGAATAATAATGAAAAGGGTTGCAATGTCTTCTTCTTATTTATATATTTAAACAAAAAGACACTTAGTGAGACATAAAGAAGAGCCGGCTGTCTTATACATATATGATCAATGTAACAGCCTAATTAAGCATTCCCGGTTCTAGTTTAATTAAAAATACACATGCACACACATATTATGCAAAAGTATACACAGGTATATACATTTAAATGAAAAGTGAATAAAATAACTGATGGACGGAGCTAGTGATGGACAAGTGTAAAGTAAGTGTTGGCCGAACTTGATGGCTGAAAATGAGAAACCGCTGCTAAAGGTGGTAACCACCTATACTTACATACATTTTTTACCAAAAACCCAAATATCCAAATATTTTGTTATTTTTGTCATGTACTACAAAAAAAAAAAGAAGAAATAAATGAAAATTTTATACACAAACCTGAAAAACTGATAACGAGATAGATGTAAATATTGTAAAAATTAATTTTAAATAAATTAAAATCTAAAAAAAAAAGATGAAATTTGTTTTTTATATTCTTTTCAACGATTGCTGTACTTTACACCCGTTAATAGTTTGTGTCAGGAAATTTCCTTTTTGAGACATTTAAATAAGACAAAAAATTCTACATTGTGTCGTAACTTAAAAACTTTTTTTTTGCTTGATGTATAAATACAAAATTTGTGGGCATGGCATATATCTATTACGCCTCATAATTGTGCAGATATTTAAATAATAAATTGGAATCTGCTTTGATTAAGGATTTCTTTTTAATCAAAGACGTAGATGTTTTCACGAACACACCTATAGGCACTTCAATAAACAATGCTTTTGAAATGAATGTGAGCGTGGCTCTCAATTTAGGCAAATTATGTTTTTTATTTATCAGTTTACTTGAATTTACATATATGGCCTATATATAAATGGTACATGATTTGAATGTCGATGAACTGTTCTCAAACACCACAAGCTTTTAAACTGAAACTGAAATTGAAAAATATATGAAAAATACATACAAACATGATTCATGTCAAAAATTGAAAAAAAAAAATCAAATAAAAATAAAAACAATTGCTTAAAAACCAAAAATTTTCACTAGCTGTACAGTTGCATTACATCTACCCGTATAAGGAAAAAGATCATCAAAATTGATATGAAAAAAAAAAAAATAATAAAAGAAAATTCGTTACAGTTTTTCGAGACATGCTACAAGCTAAGGTAAGCTTCTCTCACAAATTTCATTTTTTTTTTTTTTGTTTTTTTATGCAAAAATTTTTCTGCTAGATAGTCATGACTCCAATGACAAAAAAAAAAAAAAAAGAAAGAAACCTAGCAAATCTCTCTGACAGCTAAACATAAGTAAAAAAAATATTTGGAGGTAAAAAAAAAACGATTTTTTTTTTAATTTGTTGTGATCACATTTTGCTGTAAGGATTTGTTTTCATGTTTTACCATCTAGCACGATTTTCTTGTCTTTGCTAACAAAAAACAAAAAAAAATTATAATAAAGAAGGGAAGAAAATCATCCCAAATTTAATTTTTTTATTTTTAGTTTAGTTTATAGCTGACACGGTTATGGTAGGTAGGTTTTAGGATTCATTCTCTAAGGAACTATGTACAAAGATTGTAAAACTGTAAATGAAACTTTTTAAACTTTTAGGTTTTACAAAAAGATATTTAACACTATTACACTAGTCTATAGTGCAAACCTGTAGCCTGAACTAGAAGTCGTAGGCTTTTAAAGTAGCTGAAGACTTTCTTGGGCTTAGAGCACCAGATTTCTTCTGATGTTGTCACATATTTCTTAAATTTTCAATGTCTGCTTGTGCTAGAAACAGGATATGTGATCCGATGTCTTAGAGGCCGCATTACATAGTCTGCATATGTCTTTTCTTATATACACCCAGTAAGTAGTATCTGAGTATACAGTGTCTCGTGAGAAGCCAGTTAGTTGTCAAATCTTACCTCTTTGTTGTTCCAGGAGCTTTGAGTCTTTACTAGAATATTTTATGAATATTTTGGTTTGCCTTTAATCCTTACTGGCTTTTCAGTGTTTGGCAGGCTTTTTTGAAGAGTTATAGAATTTAAGAGGCTAGTCGTCGGGGTCACCAAAATGTTAAAACAAAATTTAAATATTTTCTTAAGTATATTTGGTATTATGGAATGGGTTTCAAATATAATCATAGTTTAACCGTAGTTTAAACGTATTTCAACCATAGTTTAATCGTAGTTTAACTGTAGTTTAACCATGATTTAACTGACATTAAGTTGCATAATTTAGCTTATTATTCAAGTAAACATACCGAGGTAAGCAATAAGACAATTTCGGCTCTCACTACCCATAATGCTCTCATTTATATCATATTTATATATTTCGAAAGCTTCCTTTCCAAATGCATTAAATTAACCTTTTAAGGTGTTTTTATAAAAACCATCTGAATTTTTTATTTTGGTTCCAAATACTATAAAATGCGAAATGTTCTGCTCTAACTAATATGTATATAAAACATAAATTTATGAAATTGTTTAAACTTTTTTGCCATAACAGCCATTACCAACAACAACAACAACAACAACAACAACAACAGCAACAATCATTCATAGAAGAAAATCCAATGCAAAAAAAATCTCAACATTGTGGTCATAAGTATAAAAATGAAAAAATGAAAAAAATAAACATAAGAAAAAAAATGTTGAACTGTAGCTGAAGCAGTTCCTCATATATCATCACAATAATGATGATCTGTCATAATTCCATCATAAATATTTTGACACAAGCACCTGCTCGGAATACATAAATGAACAGCACAAATGCTGCAGAAAAAAAACAAAGCTCAGGAGAAAAAACAAACACACAACATTATATTAAAAAGGAGATAAAAAGGCGAAAGACATCATCAGAGGAAATAAAAAGGAAATAATAAAAATGTATGTGAGATCAAAAGAGACAAAAAAAAAAGAAGAAATTGTTACGTAGCATGCTCAGAAATGCAAGGCACAGCTTCCTGTTAATATGATTTCAAACATATAACAATAAATATAAATATAAACAAAATATAAAGCCGGGCAGACAGGATGACTATGAGAGGCAGTATAAGATCATTTCATCTCACATGAGAGCTTTTTAATATTTCTCGATTAATTTATGAACTATTAGGTGCTTTGAACATCAAGTAAGATAAAGACAAATAGAATGCTTAGCATGCATTCAGAATTGTTTTTGACATATTTTTCCAACCTATACAAGTGCCCACTCCTACTTCCTTCGGTATAGTCAGTCATTCAGCGATCACCACTGTCACAGTCTTGGCGTTTACTTGCCTACCATTTTTGGTAACCTTGCTGTCAAGTTGTTTTGCTTTCATTTTTCCATTTTGTTGTTATTGTTGTTATTATTGGTCAAACGTCATAAAGTCCAAATGTTTCTTTTTTACTTCAGTCCCCGTTCATATATATGTGCGACATAATCTTCCTTGGTCCCTACCACACAGATTGATAGCTTTTAGTAGTATTAGTTGTCTGCTCAACAGTTTCTTGCGTCATTCTTTCATGCATTCAGCTAAGCGTGGTATTACGTGCCAATATTTACTGGTTGCTGTGATGAAATATCCTTTGTCACTTGTTCTACACACATGATTATATGGCCTGTTCACCAATATTGTTGTTGTTGGACATTTATTATATATTTCTTATTTATACACCCTCTTATACTTTGCCATGGCTGGTAATCTGTATTTGTTATAAAAAGTATATAAAGTTTGTTACAGTGTTTGGAAACCGATCACGTTTGAAAAAATTGTTCTTTTTTTTAATTATTTTACAACTTTTTTTACGAATTTTCTTTTTCCAATGAAATTTAGAACATATATTTATAATTCAAGCCCATCCAACGATGCAACAAAATTGGCCGTGAACGGATTACAAACATGCCCACAATCGACAAAAATCTAATTATTTGCCACAAAAATTAATCTATAAATTTGAAATTTGGTAGAAATATTTAAAATTATCCCATTTATTGATGTACCAAAAATGGGCATGGTCGAATATCAATTACGTTTATAATTGAAAAAAAAAAACCGTACTCGACTTGCAAGCTGATATGTTATGCAAACACTATTAGAAGGCGGAATCATATGCCTGCCACGCCTATTATTTGTTATATATGTAGATGTGAAGGGTATTTAAGATTTAATCTAAATCAAATTTAGTTTATTTCTTCTTGTTATTTATTGTGGTGCTGTTGGTGTGTCAGTGTTGTTGCTGTTGTTGTTGTTGCACATCAATAAATTATGTGAAGTGAATTTTTTCATTGGAACATCGTAAATCATTCATACATTCATTCATTGAGACAAAAACTACAACAATAACAATAACAACAACAATAACATCATCAGCAACAGCAGCAGCAGCAGCAATAACAACTTGCTAAAGATTATTTATTGTCGTAATCTCAACATCGGACATGATGCACTCGACGACATTTTTGCTCAAGAAGTTGATGATTGTGTCGCGCTTAACTATTGTCGATATTAGTCTCATGCAATAAACCAAGATAGAGATTGGTATGAATGTTACCAACACGAACACTAACACCAATACCAATACCAATAGCAATAGCCGATGTCCCCATATATACACATATACGTATACATATATAAATAAATATTGATAATTGTTGTTGTTATTATTATTGACTGTTAAGATTGGCTATAAAACCCATAATGAATGCTGAACATTGTTTAGTGTTGCCATTCCATTTGATCATTACAACGGTTTGTCTAACATGAAATTCTGTAAAATATTTTGTTTTGTATTTGTTGACAACACCAAAGTAATTAGTTTTGTAATTAATTCCAATTCCAATACAACTACGTGAAAAAACTCAATATTATCAAACACAGCATACCATGTGGTATGTGATCCATGTAACCATATAAACATTTTATTATTATTTTCATTATTATTATATATGAACGGGTAGATACAAGAAATGCCATTTTTGGTAATAAAGCTCTGTAGTAGGTTTAAGTATTTGATTAAAAGAGAATGACAGACATGTATGGCTGAGATGAAAATCGGTTAAAAAAATATAATAAAAAAAAAACACAAAAAATATGTAGACTGCGTGAGAAATGACTAAAAGGAATGATGGAACGAAGGATGAGGATTTTCACACGCTAAACGTACATTTTTCATTTGTTGGCAGCTATACTAACTATTGGATAGGTAGCCTATGGTGAGTGTATCAAGAGCAAGTGAATGGAAAAACTTTATAATTTGTGTAATTTTATTAATTAATAATAATTTTTTTAATTTTTTTTTTATTCTCAATCATTAGGTCTTTATAACTCCTAAACATAAAACCCTAAACCCACAAAGGTACCAATTAGCTAAGAATTAAAATTTCAATCGATTTAAAAATGTCCGCCCATCTGTCCACTTGTTAATCCATCTGTCCATTTGTCCAACCATCAGTCCATATGTTCCCCCATCTGTCTGTTTGTTCATCCATCTGTACATTTATCCTTCCATCAGTCCGTTTGTCTATCTATCTTCATTAATCTCTCCATTTGTCCATCAGTCTCTTTCCTTTTGGTTATCCATCTGTCCGTTTGCTTATTCATCTCTCCCTTTGTTCATCCTCCTGTCCATTTGTTTCTCCATTTGTTTGCTTGTTCATCCATCTGCCCTTAATACATCCATCTATCCTTTTGTCCATCAGTTCATTCATACCACCATCAGTCCATTTGTTCCCCAATCTGTCCGTTTTTATATCCATATGTCTATTTGTTCATCCCTCTGTCTGTTTGTCTATCCTTTTATCCATTTGTTCCTATATCTATCCGTCTCTCCCTTTTTCCATCCATCCATCCATCCATCTACTACATGTCTTAATTTTAATTTGTCCTAATATATTTACCAATCGAATTTGGTATAAGCATATCTCTTGGACAGCACTTTTGTTCAAAAATATGGTGATGGATCTATATTTAGAACCAAAAGTTATTTAACATCCTCCTTAACCAAAAAGTCTTTACATGAAAAAAATTCACAATTTTCAGTTTTTATATAAAAAAAAAGTTACTCAAAAGCCTATACTAAGTTTAAGATGAAAGTGTAACAAATTTGAACTTTTAAGAACCCTTTCCGTTTAAAAAAAATATGAACAAACTTTACATTTTCCCTTGAAATTACTCATCTCTTCTATAATTTTTCAAACTAAAAGCATCTGAGTTTTATTTTTATAAGAAAATTTTTATAAAAATTAATTATATTTTACATACCCTTTCATCATCATTCATTTTATTAAGTTTACATCTTACCTGATTTGCCGTCGGATATCCACAATCAATTTGATAACTTGCCATAATTCGTTTACACAATATTGTTATCTCAAGTATGGAACAAAAATAAATGTATTTAATTTTTTATAGAACTATGGATTGATATTAAAGTTAACATATTGCACAGAGATTTATTCCTTTTTTTTTTCTTTTTTTTTTTTAATTACATAACAATTGACTTTTTTAACTATAAGTGCACATATTTTTTTTTTTTTGGATTACAACACTCAAGTTGTTATTAATAAGAGAGAGAGAGAAAAAACAATGACGAAATTCTTTTATAAAGAGCAGAAATCACAATTTTAACAAACATTACATGTAGTTGTGTGATGGTAGTATTTTATACAAAATTAAAACAAAAACAATGTTTTTATTTATTTTTTGTCACACAATTTTATAATTTAGATTTTAAAGAAGAAGCACTTTGTTTTATTCTATTGTATTGTATTGTAAATATTTTTCATTTTTAAGCCGTCGGCTGGTTTAACTATTCACTGACTGATCAGTGCTTTGTTGAATGTACTGCATCGTCACGTTTTCTCTAAGCCTTCAACGGACACCACTTCCGTTATAATTTCCATTATAATTTTTTTTTTTTTTTGGATTAATTTGCTATTGTTATTGTTGTTATTATTGTACTTCGTACTTCATGCGTAGCAATCTAGTAAGATTGATGTTGTTATTGTGCTTTTAGAATTGAAGAATCGAATTTTGTAATAGTTTTGTGGTATCCTGTTGGTTAACAATTCGTTAACTACGTCGCCGAGCCGACGACAACGACAACAATTCCATGAGAAACTTGTTTTTGCGCTTTTGCACACCAACACATGACTTGTGGAGATGTGCGCGATTTCACATTCGAGCACCAACTAACTAGTTGCCTGTTTCTGTTAAGTTATGTATCCATAAGCTTAGCCTATATTTTGATATACAAAAGAAGAGTAATACACGATAGTATTGTTACTAAAGAGTAGGCGTTTGATTAGTTTCAATTATTTTCCCCAATTTTATACATTTGTTGCCTTTACTCTAAGGGAATGCATTAAAAAAAATGAAAGAAATAACTATATGTAGCCAAATACTCGTTATTTGTTTATTGTAGATATTTACCAGCACTCATTTGGTGGTGCTAAGGCTTTATTATACAGCTCTGCAGCACTCTCTGTGTCATTCTTATGCTCTACTGCTCTACTGCTGCTAAAGGCTAACGTTTATGTTACTCGTTACTTTTCATATAAGCAAACCAAGTTGTGTATTCATCTCCTTCTTTCTCACCCTAAACACTAAGGTGAACTTTTTTCATTTTTACAATTTTTTTTTTTTTTTTTGTTTCACTAAAGGGGAAATATCTTTTATTTCATGACAGACTGGAAAGTTTCTTTTATTATAAGATGTTTCAGTTTTTTGTTTTTTTTTTTTGTTCATTCACCTGTATATGTTTAAAGGAAACCACCTTTATTGGCTTGTTCGGGAGTGGCTTGTTTTATTATGTCTGTCTGCAAAGTTATGAAATGTTATGTAAACGCTTTTTTTCTTTTTGGGTTTTATCAATTGTTTTTTTTTTCTTTCTTACTTATGTTTTGCTTTTAATAGTAATGGTGTTAAAGTGAGAAAGTTAGGGGCGTGCCTTGATAATATAGCTATTGTTTAATATGTATAAAATTTGTATAAATCTTATCAAATTATAGAAAAACAAAATAGATAAAATAAGAAAAAAAAAGATATATATATTTTTACATAGGAAATCTTAATTTATTATAATTTAAAAACAAATGTATGAAAAAAGTTAAACAACTCAAATATTATAATAATAATTATCATCGGCAAATATTGTACAATAACAATAACAATAAAAACATAATTATATTCCTAGTTCAAATAGGTTTAATGAGTCCCTTATACAACAAAACTCTCTTGTCTAAACTTACTCCTAAGTGTGTAAAGTTTTTCAATAAGAACATAACAGAACAGAATACAAGTTTCATTACTTCATATGATCTAAAAGCTTCAGTTCTTAAGTTAATTTGATCTTTAAAAAATGTAACTTAAAATCTTTATGCAAAATTTGCTACAAAATAATTTGAGAGATTCCCAATTTCTGTAAGTATCGTATCGATTTGCTTCATTATGAATTGAAGCTTTAACGACTGCAATATTTTCGGTATTTCAACCAGTTTGTTGTCTCACTGATACAGCATCATTTAAATGAATATCTTGACTTGAATTTATTCATTTTAACAAACGCTAAGCCTAACTGATGGGATGTTTATTACAACCAAAAATTTCAGACGTTATTTTAAATTATTTTTACTCATTATTTGTTTGTTAACTTTATTATTATAAAATTTTTTATCTTAACTGACATTATGACGCTAAAAGTTATAGATAGTTCTTAATGGGTAAGATAGTATTGATAATCAAAATTGTTACGTTCTTATTGAAAAACTTTTCATTTACTGAAATATTGTATTTTTAAACCGTTTAGAGCTAATAAATTTGTTGCAAACAAACACACCATGTTAGTATACCATCATAATGAAGTAAAGGATATAAAATCCTAAAAAAAATTTATAAAAAAATATTTAAATAATTAGTCAGAGAACGTTTTAAAAAAAAAAGCCAGAGCCAGAGCCAAAGGCGTTTTTTGAAATTTATAAACACACAAAAGCATAAACAATGCACACACGGTTAAAAGCAAAAGTCCAACAAAAAAAAAAAAATCAACAAAAAGAACACCTTTCTCGAGCCGCATCCTACACAAATGTGTCAACGAATGCAAGAGACCTCATCAATTTCACAATTGTTGCTATGTTTATTTAAATAAAAAAAATAAAGATTTTTCGGGAAACCCTTTAAAAGTAAACATAAAATAAAATAAAAATAAAAAATAAAAAACAATCCAATAAATACACATTCAAATAAACGAAACCTTCTTTTAACTATCAAGACTTGAAAGAGTCACAACTTTAACATTACCTATTGATGAGCAACAACAACAACAACAACAACAGCAACAGCGGCAATAATAACACGTAAAAGTTGGAGCAAATAAAACGATGTGTGTTTGAATAAACTAAAAAAAATAAAAATAAAAAAAGGAACCTTCATAATTAAAAGGCTCCGCAACAACAAATACAGTCTCAAGTCTCTTTAAGAAGAGACCGCTATAGTGATAACCACAACTAAAAGTTGACTAACTAACGCACTGACTGACTGCCAATGTCTTTACTATTCATGTATGCATGTATGTACAATCAAACAATTCAGCCAAATAGCCAGCCAGCCAGCTGGCCGGCCAACAAATGCCTTTTTCCATATATAAGGTGTTTGAAAAAGAATCATTGCACCGAAAAATATAAGATAAAGATCAAGACATACTAAAATAGTTAAACTGTTTATAAACAGGGATCAAAGATCCTACGAAATACTCGTATATGAAAATTCTACGAAATTCTTGATCTCACTCAAACTTTGCGACAATTCGAATGTCAACAATGAACAAATCCACACATTCATGCAGAGTGATTCAGATTTTGATATTTATCCAGATCTACATATATTCTGAAGCCTCTATAGGCGTCACAAATGATATTGTAAACTCAGCATAGGCAACAGTTTCTGTGATGAAGACACAAAACTTGTATTATTGTTGTATTGAATGACAACGCAACAACAATGTGTAAACACACACATGCTCACACACACACATACGGAATAGAATATGAAGTGTTTCGCTATATTATCTTCAAATTCAAACAATCAATTTAGAACAAGAAATTCTTCACTTCATTTGCGATAAAATATCACCAAGAGTGATAACTATAAGTTTCAATGTGCGGTTGTCGAAGAGAATGGTTTGTTTGAGAATATCGGCAAACCAATTGTACTTATTACATATACGAGTATATATACTTTTAAATGGTTATTGTACATATTTAATTAATGTTAGATTTCCTATGTCATGGTTAGAATTTATTAATTTTCATATGGTGATTTATCAACACCCAAAATTAGGAGTTAGAGATCCCATAAAGTATATAAATATCAAATCATCATTGAATATTTATTCAAACTAGCAAAGTCTATCTATCCATCTGTCCGTTTGTCCGTCTGTCCATAGATGTGTGTTCTGTGATAATCACTCTACTGGTCACATAAACTAAGATATCGATTTCAAACTTTGCACAAGTATTGATCGGTTTTTTAAGCTGGTTGGAATTGAAATTGGGCAAAATCGTCAAATGACACGCCCACAATGCAATATGAACTGAAAAAGGAAGCAATTTTTTTAAATAAATTTTTTGAATAGAAGTTATATGGACTCATCTATTTTGTTGTGGTTGTTATTGTTGTTGTTTTTGTTTTTGTTGTTGTTGTTGTTGTTGTTGTTGTTGTTGTTAATATTGTTGTTCGTGCATTTTTGCTTTCTGTTTTTTTTATTATTTTATTAATATATTTTATAAAATGTGTATTAGTTTGCAATTAATAAAATTAATTATAAGTAAAAGTATGAATAAATAAATAAATAAATAAATAAATAAATAAGAGTCAATATATCGTCTGTACTTTATACATATAATGAAAAATATTTTTAATTTGCTTCTATCTCTTTAACGACGTAGTACAACGATATTGTCCATTGAAAGCCAACAATTTGGGATAATTTTTAGAATCCTTCCCATATAACCATATTGATAAGGAAGTTCTTATCGAAAACATTACCTATGAAATGAATTTATACACATTCATCATCCAACCGGAATGTGTTTATGGATATTTTAGTCGTAGCTTAATTTTACAACATTCAAGTATTGTTGTTGTTGTTGTTGTTGTTATTTTGTCCCTTTATTCATTCCTAATTTTTAGACAACTTTCCAAACCAAACTAATACACAGGTGCAGACAAGACAAGTTCCAACAACACAAACACACACATACAACCATATACATACATACAGACACATGTATGGTATATGTTATACATTGTGTAATGAAAATGCCAACCTAAGCCTTATTTATCTTCAGAGTATGCTGTACTTGAACGAGTACAACACAGAAAAAAAAAAAAAAACAGAAAGAGAAAAAATCTATGGTTACATGAAATGCGACCAAACCCTGCATAGGAATGAAAAATATAAACGGCAGGAAGTAAGTGTATGTGTGTACGCACGTAAAGGGATTTTAGGCAAAATACTAAACATAACGGATGGATGAAACAAATTAAAATCTTATCTTCACAGAAACAACACTGAGATCTATGAACACAAATGTCCTTTCCGTAATAGATTTTTTTGCTGTTCCTCCGTTCGTTTGGTTCTTTGTTTGCCTGTATATTAAACAAACAATCTGCACTACTTACGCATAAACTACACATGAATATAAGGGGGATGGGTAAAGGTAGGTAGGTAGGGGTAGAGGTATAAAAAAGAAAAGAATCACTTGACAGAAAAATTGTTTCTTTCCCTCCTCTTGAGAAAGGAAAAAAATTGCACAATTTGAAAATTTTTCCAACTCTCTCTCTCTCTCTACGTCACAGTCATGTGTGTTTATGCGTTGGTATGTTCTCAATTCCAAAAGAAAAAAAAAGCAAAAACAACAAAAAAATAGGAGATGAAAGTTAAAACCAAAAGCCATTTGTTAGCTAGTTCAACAAGATGTTTGCTCGTTCAGCAAAAATGAATTTGTTAGTTGTTAGTGTAATGCACCAAAATAACTACTACCAACGTTTTATTGTTTGGTGCTTATATTGTTTGTGTTGGTGCTGCTGTTGTTGTTGTTGACATTGTCAACTACATCAACGTATCGCAACACATGCCATATGCACAAAATGTCCTATTCTCTCTTTATATCCTATTCTACTAATACTACACTAATGTTATGTCTACACCATGTTAGTATTTGATATACTTGTTAAAAAAAAAAAACCGACTGACGTATTATGTAATATGTCCACTACAACACCACTCGAAATGAAAGCCAAACGAAAAAGAAATGCATCACTGATAAAACAAAAACAAAGAAAAAAAAATGGAGAGTTTTTATAGAAAAGCACAGTTAAATATAATATTTGTAGAACATTTTGAAAAAATCCAATTTTTCAATTTTCCCTACAAAAAGCTTTTCAATAAGGACATAACGTAACAGAAAATAAGTTTCGCTGCTTTAGTTGATGAACAGGCTTCAGTTTTTGACTTAATTGGATCGTGTAAGAATGTAAGTTAGCATCTATACAATACAATATGGGCGTGGCATTTCCCTCTATAATTATGATAATAATAATAATAATTAATAGGGATCTATAGGGACTCGACAAAATAATTTGAACACCATACAATGTAGTACATCTTGTTGCGTGTTGTCAACACTGCTTCCGTGTAGTCTTCTAAGGTTATATTATAGTGTATTATACGCTTTGTTTTGCGACGGTTGAAACAAGCGATCGATGAAATGTGTGATCTGTCAGATTTCGAAAAAGGTCAAATCCACGGTAATGACAGCATACACCAAAGTTGGTAAAACATCATCGGGGAAAAGGAATAGTAGGCGAAACACAAAGTTAACTGATAGAGAGATCGGCGAGAACATTGAAAATAATTATGGGCAGACAACATAAAGCAACCATAAAGTGACAGTCTACGAATCTTTTCCGCGAAGAATTGCAGCTGTTCTAAAAGTAATTATTAGTGACCAGTCCGGAGATGTAAGGTCTCAAATTGGCAGTATTCCTACTAGTGAAATACCCGGTTCGACCCACGGGACCACGGGATTCTAGAGCCCCAGGAACTAGTTTTCTGCTAGCATTATGAGGAAGGTGGGAGCATCGTAGTGGTTATGATTTTCCCCAAACGATGTGAGAGTCGGTTATCTCCTCACCACCAAGGAGTGGAGTTCGTATTCTTACAACATGGCTCCTAGATTTGGTATCTTACGGGGCGTTGGGAAGCGCATATCTTTCCCCTGCATCTGAGCTTCGCCTTCAGATGCCGTGTGATTAAGCCTCCATGGCAGGAACACACATTAAGCACTAACTTCATGTTCTAAAAACAAATAGTGGCCGGATACCTTTTTAATAAATAAATATCGTGTCTACGTTGGATGTTCATATTATTTTGGCCATCCCCTTTAATATCCATAAAATACTAATGAATAAATAGACAGCAAATACAACAACAACAACAAGAAATAGAAGTGTGTAGTAAAACGTTTCTTACACTTTTTACAAAAAAAAAGTTTTTTTTTTTAAGTCATGCCCACTTATACCCCATCAATAAATATAATCCAAATTCAATGCTGTAGTACAATTTTTCTAGCTAATAGAAAGTTTTTTTTAATGATTTTGGGTGTGGATTTCAATCGATTTTAATCAATTCAAAGAGTCATCTCCGTAGAGAAACTAGAAAGAATTTTATAAAATTTTTAGAAAGAAGATCTCTGACGCCTACTTCGATGGGTATATCTTCCATGACTTCAGGTGGAGGACATAGTATATGTAAAGAATTTGAACCGTTCTTTTTTTTATCACAAATTTAACTTCTATTTAAGATAAATATTCGACTTTTATTGTCTCAATATCTTAAGTACCAACTATAATTAATGTGCTTCAACTTAGTTCCAACTTTTTTCAAATACTAGAAATGTCCATAAATTTCTAAGCACCTACATAAAGATAACTTAACAAAATGTTTTCTATTATAACGGTAACTTTTTGACAAATACGTCTACAGTACATTATACCAATTTAAAAAAATATTGTGATTTGCATCAAGACCGACTAACTAATACTTTACACGACCTAATCCTTGTGACGTTCTTAAAAAATAACGAAAAAATTAAAAAACCTTTTTAAAATGTATTGTAAGTCTAATTTAGACCAATTTATAATACAAAGTATTGGTAACAAATTCCTTTGAAATGTCCAAAAAAGTAAACTTCAAGCGGTTATACATAAATATAAATCAATTCAGAAAGTACGTCCAAGTCAATTGCATCTGCCTTAAGTCTCTAGCGTGCAAACACTTTCATCAACTTAACATACTTTGCGTACATGTAATGATGGCTACAAAGAGTGATAACAATGTCTATAACGAGAGTTGAAGAAAAAGAAAACGAAACATAAATTCTAAACAAATGAACATAATGAGTTGTTCTGTACAGATAAGATTCAACGGTTCAGTAAAGATTTACAAAAAAAAAAAAACGTCAACATTATGTGTGCACGGCATTCACAAGCATTGACTTTCTTCTAAACCAACTATGACAGTGTTTGTGTGTGTGTATTTGTTTTTGGTTACGACCGAAACAAGTGCGGCTTCTCCTTTTATCTAATGTTGATTTTTTTTTTTATATTTTTTATGTACATATTGGAATAATAACTGAGCAAAGCATAAAGTATTGTATTAATAATGTTTTCTTTTTATTACTTCCCGCAGAGTTTTTCTTCAATTTTAGGCGGTTTCTTATTTTCACTTAAAGACTTTTCAAGCATATTGTTGGCAAACAAACAGGTGCCTTAAGTATACACAAAACTATTGACGCCTACCCGACACTTTTCATCTTCTTCTTCTTCTTCTCTTTCTTTTTTTTGTGATACGGTACATACGTACGCGTTGATGTAATAATGTAATGCTGCTGTTCCAAGCAATATAATTTTAAGCTTTTCAAATCAAAATAAAAATAATAAAACAAATAAGAAAAGTAAATGTGACTTAAGCCGAACCTTATATATACTCTACACATCTACAATGGTGGGTGTAGCAGGTGTTTATGATTACGCCTTTTATCAGCTTGCAAGTCGAGTTTTACATGGAGTATGGTTTTTCTGGTAGGGTCTCTGATGCCTCCTTCTAAGTGTTGCAAACGGAATGACAAACTAGGTATAGCTCACATTTGATGTGGAGGGTATAAAAAACAATACGATTAAGTGCTTAATACAAAATTTTCTTGAGTGAAGGAGAGCAATAAATGTAACAACATATTTATTGTTTTCGTTTGATGTTAGAATTTCAAATATGCGTGAAAAAAAAACACTCATGATTTCTTCTATAAGTTCAATACACGTGTAAAGTACTTGCTGCTTAATTAAATGAAATGAGCTTTGAATTGGTTTGGTGTTGTACAAAAACACTTCCGTAGCGTTAAAGAGCATCCCTAAACATTTCCTTTTGTGTGGTTGTGTTTTAATTTTTAGAGCAAATATATTTAAAATTATATTTATACCACAGCATATATGTATACAGGCTGGTTTTTATGATGGCTTTTCACTGTACAAATATACATGTAGTGTCTGTACAATTCTTTTATGACTTTTTTTAAAATCAAATCTTGAAGATTTGCAATCTGTTTCAAAAAATAAGGTATTGAACTGAAATCTAGGATAGTCTCTGCTTGAAATGCAACATATCAGTATAATGTATGACTTATTATTATTTTATAATCCTCGACTTACATGTTCTCTGCTTTATAACTAATAAGGAAAATTTACTTTAAAAAAATGCCTCGCAATTCAGTTTTTGTTTTTGTAAACTCTCTCTTTTTAGCCAAAATTTAAAATTTATATAATAATTTTTGCGGCTGGGGGAGTAATTAGGACAGACGGACAAAGAAAAAGATAGGCAGACATAGGCTTGCTAAGAGAAACGTAAATGCCAAGCAGATACGAACAGACGGATAAATGAAAAAAAGATACACAGATATTGGCTCCCTATCAGGAGAGTAAATAGCACGCAAATAAGGACATACGGACAAATTGGAAAATAGACAGACCTACATAAACTGCATCGATCATTTGATCAATGCTGATTCAAAATATATATACTTTGTGACGTGTATAAAGCCTTCTTCTGGACATTACAAACGTTTTAACAAAGTGATATATACCCGCCCTACACATATGATGGTGAGTACAAATGTATATAAAACTTTTAATTAATTTCAACTTTTTCTCTCTATATTTAGATATACGTTTAAATTTTCTTTGTTGATTTTATTAACATAACTACGTGTAATTAAAGGAAAAAAGTTAAAATTCCACTTGTTAGGAAGAACAATGTTTACTAACAGCCATAGACTGAGGGTTAAAAGTTTTTTTGCTTTGTGCTCATCCCGAACATACTTAACATAATTTACATTTGTTCTACCCCCTTTCTCTTTCTCTCTCCCTTTCGCTATTTTTCTGCCTTTTCTCCATTTCATTAAAGTCATAATAATTAGCAAACTGCCATTAGAAAAATCGCATAATATGAGTCTGAGCAGAATTGTACGTAATGATATGTTAGTATATATAAATGAGTTGAGAATGTTCAGTTAGTATTTGCATGCTTTTTTTGCCCACATACACATACAGACACAACTCGAGTTAAACATTTATTTTTTATGATAATCTCAAATCTCTTATGAGTTAATTAATAATACCCTTAATGGCCATAAAACTCATACATTTGTTTAATACATTTCATTTTTCATTCACATGTATGCATACATGTTGGTATGATATAATTATGTTTTATGTTGGTTGCATTTTTTTGTTGGCATTTTTCCCTATTTACCTATTGTAAGTGTAGGGGAAGAAAAATTGCCGTAATTAAAACAAATGTTAATTGAAATAACTGAACAAGGAAAAAAAATAAGATTTATCACTAGTCAAACCTTGGACACTCCCACCAAATTGATAAATTAACTTAAAATAGTTAAATGACAATGATGATTCTGTGGAAAGTTTATTACCGTCGGACTGTATGGCTGAATTAGAAAATGTGGCAAATTAATTAAGAATAGAATTGAAAAATAATTATATTTAATTTTTTACATTTTCTAAACAGATAAAAAAACTAAAAACTAAAAATTAATTATTATTAATAATTTTTTATTTTATTTTTAATTATATAATTTATTTTATATATTTGTTAAATTTTTTACATAAATTAAAAACTTAAAATTAATAATTATTTATTCTAAATTTTTTATTTAATTTTTTATTTATTGTATATATTATTTAATTATTAGTTTATTATTATTAATTTTTCACATATTTTTATTTACATTTTTATTTTATATTAAAATTGTAAATTTGCAATAATAAATTTGTAATTGTGGGCGTGTCTTTTATAGAATTCCATATATTTTCATTACCTTCATGCTTAGAATAAATTTAAATATTTTATTTTTAACTAAAGGCCGAAAACTGTACCGTCGAATAAATCGTTGAGTAAATTGACCTTTATTCCTCAAAAAAAAAATTATAATAATAAAAAATAAATATAAAAAAAATAAAACAAAATAAAATAAAAACGTCTTTGTCCAAGTCACGTTTACAAACACGCACTTTTATTTACTTGACCACGATTTCCTCCTTTCCATAAAATTAACATGAAACTGAACCGAAACAACATCAACACCAGTTTTATTCTTATTGCTCATGCTTGTCAAGAGCATGAGCATTGTATGTAGGATCATTTCCATAATGGCGTCCATTTGTTTAATTCATTATATATTCGTATGCGTTGAGTTGATCAAGTTAAAACTAAAGTTCACTCAAAGCTTTAAAAAAAAAAAAAAATACAAAGACTAAACAGCTAAGCACCACCAACACCGCAATGAAAAGGAAGAAGAAGAAGAAAAAACATTATGAAACTTAAACTTAATGTAAACTTAACATAAAAACCTTTTTCTTTCTTTCTTTTTTTTTTCAAAATGCTTTGAGAAGCTCAGATCAGAAGTGCAAAATTTTAGTGGATTCGCTGTGATTCGAAACCCAAACGAAAGGCCTTCAAGGAGGTTGTATTTAAATTAGAATATTGCAAGCAACGAATTTGACCACAGTGAGGATCTTTCTCATTTATCAAATTAACACACTTAGAAGGCAAACATTTCAAAAACGCGTTTCTTACCTTCCCCGTTCAGAATGAAGAGTATGCTAAGTTTTTTATTCCTTTTAAAACGTATAAAAAATGAAACTCAAATATAAATATTCTTGATTATCAACAAAATCTTAAATAATCTTATCATGTCCGTCAGTACGTCCTTTTGTTGTTGCCATTCCCTCAATCTCTGCAAAGGAACCATTGAACTGAAATTCTTAGAAACAGGTTTGCTTTTAATATAGTTCAAGTCAGTCAAGTGTCACGCCTTCAAAAGCCAAAAATTCGTAGATAAAAGTAAAAGTAAAGCTACAAAATTGAAATTTGATAAGATAGTAATAATCCAATCCCATCCATACGGTAAAATCTTTGAGTGGGCGGCACACGCCCATAATTTACAAAAAAAAACCTTCTTTATTGTCTTTTTCTCCAAATAAAGGAAAATTGTGGTAAAATGTAATAAAAGTGTAATAAAAATAGGAGGTATTACAGCCACGCCCCTAATAAAAAAAACCTATTTATTGCCCAGATAATTTATTGAAATCATATATTTTGTCTTTATCCCTTTTATTTTGATTATAACCATACCACACACACACCCACACCCACGCACAAAAACAAAAATTGCAGGGTATTCAATATTTGACCTAAACCTAATATAATTTATTTTGATTAGTTGTTAAAACTTGTTTTGTTCTTTATTTTTTTCCTTAATCTACTCGATACGAGTAAATTTGCGATGTATGCATATAAATACATATTAAGCCCCCTTTGGCTATTACAGAAGCTATTTTATTCCGGATGTAGATAAATCTTTTTTTGCTATAGGATGAAATTTAAATAGCAATTGGTGTCCTGCCCCGCCCTGCCCTGCTTTGCCCTGGCTATACCTGAACAAGCTCATCGGCATTGGTTGCACAATATTTTAATTCCTATGCGAGAGAAAACAACATTTTCACAAGTTGACAACAAAGATGCTCAATCAGAGGGTAACGATAAGCTAGCTTATGGATGAGTTGTATAAGATGTTTTGTATTTAAAAACAACAGCATCCAGTCACACACACAATACACACACACACATACACGTACACATTAGAGAAGAAAAACAATATAAACCTTAATTGAGCTCATTTCGTTGTTGTTTGGGGCATAACTTGTGCACACGCGCAATCCTACAAACATATCCGTACAGAAAAAGGAAAACAACAAAAACAATTAAAACAACCACGACTTTTCAGTTAAGTTAAGTTATGCTTTAAGAAATTTTTTCTGAATGATTTTCGTTGCTACCTTGATTCTTATTCAAATGACTTTTGTCCTCAACTAACCAACCAACACTTTTAACAACACCTTGATGATGATAAAAACCGACGCCAAGTGAAGCAAACAGAAGTTTTTATCCATTGCCATTCAATTCAATGAATCTTATTAGCTCTGTTAAGAGTTCTCTCTGTCTCTAATCAAAATAGAAAAATAAGAAAAAAAATTATTTCTTTTAAAAAAATTTTTCATATCCCAGGAATCCTTACCTTATAAATGTATGTATATAGATTAATAAATTTTAGTAAATATTTTGACAATATACATTAATTTGATTTTATATATAGTTTCAGAATTTTCAAATTAATTCTTGTTTTTATTTAAATGAATAAAAAATCTTTTTTGTCTGTACGTCCGTCTTAAATCTTGTACTTATATAAATAATTCTGTCACAAAATATAGAAATATTTTAAATTAGTATAGCAGTTTAAATTGTATATAACACTTACATGTACATGTAAAATATCATAATTTTATTTTATATAGATTACCAGTAATGCTTAGTTGAAACTCAAAAATATTGCTAAGACAGATAACTCTGAATAAGCTTTGTAGGTACAATTTGTATTTTAAAGTTATTATTTCAATAAAATAAACTTTTTTTAATATAATATAAAAGTAATAGACTATCTATTACTTTTTTCTTTCTTTTTACTTTATTAGTAATAGACTATCTATTACTTTTCGTTTATTTTTGTTTAATTTTGGAAAGAAAATAGAAATGGACGTAAGGACGTTTAGCAAAAAATTCTTTTATTATACAATATTTTACATTAGACACGCCTTTTTCTTTATAAAAAATCGTTTAAATTGATATAAGTATGAAAGGATCGTTTCGTCCTTACATCAATTTGGCAAACATTCCCATAAATATAACTATTTCCTATTAGACACGCCTTTTTTTATATAAATATTTTTAAATAGTTTAAAGGACCCTTGATATACTATATTTTTTATATAAAAAGTATGTCCTTCTCATACCACATTAGTAGTGCTAAATGTCAGAACAAAAATTATTTCATTTATTTTGTTTTTTTTTTCTTTTCTCTTCAAAATTTCAATTAACGAAAAAAACAAACCGAAACCCATTGCATTCTGCATGTTTAAATACCGCATTATGTGTACATGTCATGTATTTATATGAAATTGTTGGAATGAATTCATGACCTAGCGCAATAACAAATTACCCCCGCTACAAAAAAATAAAAATAAAAACAAAAACAAAAAAAAATTGCATTTGGCACAATGAACAATATTAACAGCAGTAACAATTCATCGTAGTAATAATATTTCTATAGTGTATGTGTGTGTGTGTGTATGGATGTATAACAATTTCTCTATATTTGCATAGCGCTAGAATGCAAGCACGTATGTGTGTGTATAATTGTGTATTAGTGTATGTGAAGCTTGGCGTTTGTTGTTTGTGTATATACACACATAGTATCCTGTACTTGCTGTTAGTTAGCTTCAATCACCATTCGGTTGGCTTGGGCTGGTTGGGGCATCGTATGGCCCCATATATTGCTCGCCACATGAATTATAGCTGTTGTTGGCGATTTTATTGCCACAGCGCGGTCATAAAATATGGTAAATTATAGAGGTTTGTTGTTATGGCCATTTTGTTGTCATGTTACGCATCCACTGCAACTTTCATTTGCCGTTACGGTTTGCTGTTGCTATTGCTGCTGCTGTTGTTGTTGTTGTTATTTTAATTGTTTTTACCTCTTTTATTCAGTATTTTGGGGCCATAATAATAACAACAAAGTCAGCCATTTGCATTAACCCACGTCAGGACCATGAAACCATGAAAACGTTGCACCATGCAGCTACTCAGCTTTTACCTCAACTCTCAACTCAATTCGTTTATGGTACACGCTGCATTGTGCAACAAACATTACCAGCACTACCAAATGGAAGCAGCTCTCTGTGAAACAATAAAAATGTAAACAACCACTGGCTGGAATATTCTGGTTAACATTTATATGGTGGAAGCCTAACAAACCATCCAACCCATCTACCCACCAATATGAAAAACATTTCCAGGCAATTGATGCGGTTTACTTTAAAATTCTAAATAAAATGACAATATATTTGGAATAGATGAAAAAGAAATTTTGGTAAAAAAAAAATTGCTAAATAAATTCTCTAATGAAATATTTTCACTATAAGAAAAGTATCAGTATCAGGCAAGGGGCAAAGTATTCCAAAAATCTTTCTTAAAACCATTGAAATCCATCACTAAAGGGTGTATGTAAGCTATCTCTATAGGTATCTCTATAGGTAGCCATTGATGGATGATATGTCTCTGATTTTTAGCTTCATTAAAAAAATACGTCTAAGCTTCACTCGTACCCATTACGTATGTGATTGAAACTCCTTAACTATCACTAAGGATCCATTGATGTGTGTGTTTTTTTTTAAATCACTTGTGGTAAAGAGTTTATTAAGTTTATGCAGATATTTTTAATACAACAAACCTAGAACCTGAATCAATTTAATTATGTCTATCTGTCCATCCGTCTATCCTTGTAAATTAATGCCTAAGCTACTAAACTAAGTTGAAATATTTTAATGAAATTTAATAAAAGCACATAAATTGTACCAAAGAAAATATTTCAAATTGGATTTTTTTAAAATTCCTCCTTAAATAACTTTTCGATTTTAAATTAGTATTTATGTGGCAAAAAATCACAATTCTTAATATTTTTTGACAACATTTGGTGAAGAATAGTTAATTAGCTTAATAATAAGGTGAAACAAATTTGGATTAGATCGAAGCATTTTTAGATATCTCTTCCATATATTCCATCGACCCATAACATTTTCACTTTTCACTTTTTTTTATGACTGAATCAATTAATCTAATGCTTTACATTGACATTTATAAATTATTTCATTTTAAGTAAAATGAAAAATTTTATTTTTTCTAAATTTTTATTACCCCAAAAGTCCAACATCCATATCCAACGTCAATGCTGAAAAGTAGCCGCCAACTGTTTATGTTATTTTTACACTAAAACATCATTTTTATTATATAAGTGTCATGCAACCACTTACACTCGTCAAAGTGTAAAGTGACACTTTAGTCTAAAACAAATTTTTAGAAGATTTTCAGTAAATATTATACAATACAATGTATAACTAAACTCTTACATGATATTATAAGTAGTGTTTCATACAGATAAGGATCATTTGATGCTGGATATTTATATAGAAGAAATGACAAATTGTTGATGTGTCGACCAATTGTATTAAAACAGTGATTGATATGTGTGAACAAATTGAACTATAAAATTAATGCATAACATTGTTTTGTATTCATATGTATTTTTATTATAATAGCTACCATGTGGAGCCGGGTAATACATTAACTTTGTTAAAACGTTTGTCATCCCGAAGAGTGGGATTAAAACACCTATTTTTATTCTGCATCATTAGCATTCAGCATCAAGTTTGAAATGGATTTAATTATGTCTGAGTATATGTATGAATTCTGAATCTCATAAATTATACGAGTATGTCTGTCTGTGAGTATGTGTATGAATTCTGAATTAATTTAATTATGTCTGTCTGTCCATCTTAAAGTACATCTATAATAAGCATGCTCCCCATTGAAATAACTTTAAACTCGGCAAATGTTACGATAGACTTGGTTTATATTCATGAATTATATCAAATTTTCAATTCATTTAATTATGTCTGTCTGTCCTTCTATAAGGATATCTATAATAAGTATGCTCCTCGTCGTAAAAATGAAGAAATAGACTTTAGACTCGTCATAAGCATTCATAATGTATAAATATATATTTATGAGCAATATAAAATTTTCAATCGCTATAATTACGTGTGTATGTCCGTCTTGGTGTACATCTATGGTAAGAATGTTCCCTTATGGTGAAATCAATTTCATCCTCGGCAAAAGTATGGATAGTCTTAATACACACTTAACTCAAGCAAAATTTAGTCAAGTGCTGCGCCCACAATTGATAAAACATTAATTATCAATCTCAATAACTAATAATTAATATATATAAAATTATAATATAGGTAAAGGATTTGCCAAAAAGTAGGCGTGATCACAATTTATGAAAAACTTATTATTTAAAACAAAAGGTAAGGTTGGCACATACCAAACTTTTGGAGAATATATTTAGGGAACTGCCACGCCTCTAATTTAGATATAGCTATGAAGAGTGTATGAGAATTAATGTTTATTTGCTTTTAAAATAGTTGTTGAATGCAACTGAAGCATAGAGCATAGAGCATGCCATACATACCTTAGATACTTAGGTGTTTGTTTAAAGATAAGAATCCTTTTTTCTTATATCTACAAATGTACCATAAACAAGTCCTCCACATATGACTTTGTAACTATAGAAAACTAAAGAAAGTGCCATTTAACGCCATAGACAACAAAGTTTCTTGTAACGTTTTCTCTCTCTCTCTATCTCTCTTTTTTCTTTTTTAAAGTTTTTTTATACTTTGTATATATACATCACGTATATATATATGTGTGTGTATGTATGTATGTTCATTACATTGTACATATGTTATAGAAGGATGTTGGATAAATGTCGAAAGCATGTTCAGCCCATTTTTAAAATGCATGTTAGACGTTTGTGTTAAATGATGATTTAACATATGTTTTGCTGCGCGATCCTTTTGGCCTGAGTGGGGCAGCCTTTTACGCCACGTATATTTGCTTTAATGCACAAATGTAACTAAAATGTTATTGTTGTTGTTATTATAGTTGGTGTTAGGTTAGTGTCCATTAGTAAAGGATACCATGCAACGTACACACTTGTTATGCAATTTTTACACCTCCCCCCGTCTCTCGATACCATTTTCATATAACTCGCCCTGGTTCTGTGTGAATAAACACATCACGACAAGTATATTTACAGGTAACCTTTTGTTGCAGAAACTAGTAAAAAAATTTCTTTCCATTATCTTTTAAAATTCTTTTTGCAACAAACATTTTTCGGTTATACGAGTATATGTATGAACGTATAGAACCGAATATATATTTATAAACAGTGTAGTAAAGAATGTATAAGTACACCAAAAAGGACATTTTATTAGCATGTATAGCTACTCAAAACAACAACAATAATAACAATAACTATAACAAGTCTAACGACTATGACAACAACCATTAAACACTATTACAATTACAATTTAAGCTTTTATGCATGTAGACAAGTATACGTTATATATATATAATTTATAAACACTATCTCTCTATATATATCTAGAAGCATAAATAAAGTAGTAAGGACTTTGTAGAGAAGCGGCCAGAATGGAACCTTCTTCCTATTTTTGTACAAATCTAGGTGTGTTGTTATTACACTGTTGAACAAATAAAAGCATTTGATACAACTTTTTAATACTCTACACTCTAATTTTGTTAGTATTAAAACATATTGTCATTTCTAGAAAATTTATTCTCTATTTCTGGCTAAAGTGTCATTTCATTGAAAATAATATACTAAAGAGAATCCTTAGGTTAACATAAAACCTTGAATGTGATGAAGTCATGAGCATGGTTTGTAACTGCAGTTTCTAAAAGTTTTATGTTTTGCTATAAATATTTTCGGGTAGTGCTTAAAATGAGACGTCTATTGTGGCATATTATGCGCGTAAGTTTCAAAAGTTGCCTCATTTTGGAAAGTCTTTTAGATTGGCTTTAAACTTTATCTTTATTGGTGTGATTTTCGTTTTTATACCCACCATATAAAAGGGGAGTTTGTCTCTCGAATTCCACCCAATTTCCAAAAAGACCATGGAGACCCTACAAATTATTACCATCAAAAAATTGAATCGATCTGGACATTAACATCTATGTTTCCGTAAGTCTTTAAGATCCATATGGACGTATGTCCCTACGTCCGTATATCTCCATGTCCATATGTTCGCATGTCCATATGTCTGGATGTCCGTGCGTCTGTCTATTACTGGCAACCTTGCAGAAGTAAAAAATAGGCGTGATCGGATAGCATCTTCAATATACACAAAAACAAATTTGGCTTAAAACAGGACTTTAAAGCTGATAAATATTGTATAATATTAGAGAAGCTAACAATGTACCGGCCACGCGTATAATTTATATATAGATTTATAGGGTATTTTAGGTTTAACCTAAACTCTAAATTTAGTTTTTTTTATTTTATTTAACTTGTTACTTGTCTACTTTAGAAAATTTGTTTCAATATAAAGGAAAAGTTCAAATACAATATTTATCTATTTGTTATTAGTTATATATGTGTGTGTATGAGTGTATTATAATAAACACTTGCTCACTTTAGATGTTATTGACATAATAGTTACATAAGTATCGAGTTCTAACACAAGTTTACACTTATTCACAACATTCTTCTCGAAAGTTAACATAATAGCATTGGCCTTACCAACATATTATGTATAGGTGTGTGTGCGTGACAATATCTTGTCATATGTAACATTGAAGAAGATTTTCTAAATTATCACTAAGTATGAGTGGATATATATGCATACCTTGTAAGCAATGATGTAATTTTAGAAAGGATTTTATAATAATTGCAAGAGTGGATAGAAATAATAAAGTAAACCACCTAACAGTGCCATTTTACAGAGCTTTCGGTCTTCCTTCTCTATTATTCGCAGGGTTTCTTCAAGATGTAAGTACCACACCTAAACATAATCCCCAGGCGAACAACTAACTCATCATTTAGAACATCTTGCGACCTTATAAATGTTACGCGACTGTTGTTTTTTTTTATACATTTTTAACTACAAAATTTTTTTGGAAATCTTGCCTTGAATTAGTTGGAATGTAATGGCTTTGGAAACCACATATTTGTTATCATACATAATAAATAACTTCTTTTTAACCATTCAATCAATTTCAGTTTAAAAACATTTCCCATCTGTCACATTTCTAAATATTTCACATAAATCTTTACGCTATTCTTTGGTTTTATCTTTTTCGGCCGAAGAACTTTGAAATGAAATCATATTCAGTGTCATGTGATGTGTTGTAGAGTGATTTGTAATAAAGTGAGCAAAGTGTGATTTTAAACACTAAAATATATAAAAAGGTATGCATGCGTTTATTTGAAGTTATTTGAAGTGACTTTTAAGGTTTTGATAAAGTTAATTATAAAGGAATGTATCAGTAAAGCCAAATCTTGAATTCTCTTCATCATGATACGATTTATGAGTTAGTTGAATTAGAAGTGATTGAATGTATTATTGGATGGCAGAGACTGCTCATTTTAAATTATGATTATCAGTCTCAGCTTAGTCCGCTCATTTTTCTTTACTAATTCATTCATTATTAGGAATTCCCACTCTTTAAAATTATGGATCTGTCCCTTTTTTTCTTGATTTCTTGGTGGTTACTAAAGGAATGATAAAATTAACATACTTTCGTTACTAAGACTCTAAGGTTTCTTACCTTAATATTCAATTATTCAGAAAAAGTCAATAACGTCACATAAACTTATAGAAATTATGAGGAGGTACAAGCTTATTGCTTAGAAACTGAGCAATCATTCATAAATAATTACTAATGCTTTTAAAAAGGTTGGAAAGGAGATCAAAACCTTTTTTATAATCTACAAGTCTTGTGGTATGCGGTAGAGAACGCATTACGGCTATGTTGTATAGTTCTGAAGAAGATTGCTTTTAAATCCAAAGACAAAATACACAATACACAAGTAGAATGCAAAAGTTAATCTATAGAAAGGTTTGTAAAAATGTGGAAAGTGTCTCAGGTCCTGAAACAATATGGCAGCTCTGCCACCTTAGTAACCGACTGAAATTTTCTAAATAACTATAAGTTTAAAACATCTCGATGTAAAATCCAACTCAACACCTAACAGCCCTTTAAGAAATTAAGAAAATTCACACAAATCTAAAGAATTGCGGAGAGGTGAAAAAGGAAGAATAAAGAAGATTGTATAAATATTTTGATATCCGCAATACATTAAATCTTTATACAATACAATTAAAACAATTTGCTTCTGAGTTGCTGTTCTTGGTTTACAACATTAATAAATCTTTTGCCATTTTGAAAAATGTCCACATATCTTAAAGGAACTCGACAAAAGACAACATCAAGTACAGCAACCGCACCAACTGCTGTACAGCATTACAAACTATTCTATGTTTTACTCATCATTATCCGCATTAGCTGTGAGAAGGATTTATATTTGTAAAGGAATTGAATTTGTGAAATGAAATGGGTGTTGTCTTCTCATCTACACAGCGACTGCATTAGCTGAACGAACAAACACAAATAGATTGCAAGGATTGCAATTTTCGACAAAGTGCTATAAATTACACTCCAACTGCACTTACGTATTTCAATCCTTTTGCCACAATGTATTTGTATCCGTGTTAGTTGTGCTGTATTAAACAGAGCTTTTGAAAGGCAGCCACGCCAGCCAGAGTGGTTGGACATGTTGTGGAGAGAAAGAAAATGATTTATATTATATAAGCTGAAGTAATATGTTTTCCTTAAAAAGTGGTAACATTTTGGTTTTGTTGCAATAATAATGGCTAACATAAAAATGTACAACAGTGTGGAGACGTCTTTTGTGACCATATAAATGCAATTAAGTAAATTGTCAAGAATATGTAAATTAAGTGGAGTAGAAAAAAAAATTCAACAATATTAAAACGAATATGACTTAATTGTCTATTATTAACCTTAACATTTGAATCTTGTAGCTTTTCGTAAACCCTTAAACTTGTCTAAATCTTAAATAGCCCACCGAAAGAAAACATTAAAGATTATTTTCTTAATTAGCATGAAAATCTGAATCGTCCAAGGCAAGTCGCTCATTTGAACTTGATAGAAGTTATGGTTTTACTAGAGATTGATTCCGATGCTATTAGAAAGTATACTTATTATCTACTTTGTAGAATCTCAAACACCTTCTTCTAAATGACACAGAAGCTATAATAAACTTAGTAAACTTCCCACTTTATGTAAAAGAAAAGAAGCAGATTAGCTGTCTAATTACATAAAAAGATTTACTATAGTTTTCTTGAAAATATGTATTTTATTCCTAGTAACATAAACACGAGTGTCTCTGTAAAAATGTGAGACATTTGAGAAATTTATTTATCGCTACTCAAGAACTGTGAAGAAAGTGTCACAAGTGATTGATTTTAAAAGAAACTCTTAATCCAATTATACAGTTGTTTTTGTCTTTTAAAGGAATAATAAAATCTTACATAATCTCTCAGTCTCTATGAATTTATCTTGTTTGAAATTGATTGAATTTGATCTTGAAAATCTTATGTTTTATGCAGCATTTATATATAACTCATAAATCATGTAAACTCTGGAGACATTTTTGATCTACATTTATCTAATGTTTGGAGATATTTTTATACTTTGATGGGGAATTATACAAAGTATATCATTGTCTGGGTAATTCAAGAGTAAAATATTGTTTATAAGCATCCAAACCTGGCGCCATAGATTCATGTTGTAATCGTGATATTTATTAGGGATTTTGTACACAAAAATTATAGTTTGTCTGTACAAAGAGTGTCTTATTTAAATCATCCGTTATTAATCAATAAATATCTCTAAGGGCCACAAAAATTTTATATTTAGAGATAACATTCAGTGAGGAGCTGAATGAATAACCACTGGGAATAAAATCCACGTACTAACTCCGAATTCTACTTTCCAAGAATTGCTTAAGTTCCAACATCATGTTTATTAACGTTTATCAAAAAAAAATAATATATACATAACATATTACATATAATGTTTAAGTACAATTAAAATTTTTTAATCAATAGAAATTGTCATGTATGGTAGACAACAACAATAACAATGACAACAGTAAGTAAGAAACCAGCAAGCAGTAGTGGTTTTACTAAATAAATGACAGAAGTACTGGCTGTGTAGTCATCTCTCAAAAAGATGCTAAATGGTAAATAGACGATGGACCCCCTTCCTATGTTCAGGAATAAAAATAAACAAAAAAACAAAATCCCATCTGAATATATAGATATTTATATATATATGAGAAACTATAAATTGTTAGAGGTTATGCTTGTGGTTATAATGGCGATCTCAGCTTGCGATTTGCATGCACTTGATGAGCTTCATAAGCTAATGTTGCGCGCGCGCACATCAGACTTTCGTACTTAACCCAAGCCATCCATATTGCCTCTCTTAGATTTACACTTATATATGTACATACATATATATAATCGGAAATAATCAGTGTGTAGAGGTAGAGAACAAGAGTGACGTTAAAAGCTACACCACGCACAACAAAATTTTTTGTTAAATTTTTTTTTGATTTTTTTGAAAAGGTAAAAACAACGCCTGCAACCAATCGATATCCCGCTAAGCATATGACTTAACCATAAGTCAGGTTAATTCTGAATTGATTTATTTCTGTGTATGATCAGAGATATGTATGATGTTGTTGTTGTTATTGTTGTTATTGTTATTATTGTTATTGCCATAACATTACAAAAGCCAAAGGTTTAGTTTATGTCTTCTGATCGCAGTATGCTGATGTTGTTTTTGTTATTGTTATTGTTGTTACTCATGAACTGGCGTTTATTTAAATCAGTTATAAAGGCACACAAATGCTCTGACATTTAGTGAATTTCTTAATGCGGTTGCATTTTGTGTGTGTGTGTGTGTGTGTTTGTTTCTCATACAATTTATGAACGTTTGATTGGTTGCCCAACAATAAGGTGTTGACGTTGTCCCAACATATTATTTTGTTACATAATTCTTTTACGAACGAAATGTTAAAGCACAATGGGACATAACATAAAAACATATTCAAACCCAGAGATCGAACAGTGATTAAGTCTGCAGAGTGCATATTTTATTTTTCTTAAATTCGAAACAATTAGAAAAGCAGTAAAAAGTCTACATTTATATGTCTACCCACTTGCTATTTTGGCATTCTACTCTAAGATACAAACTCATTAATCTTAAACCAGGAAGGAAAACTAAATTTAGCTTTAAAATAATCTTATATAACCTCCACATTTACATGAACATAATGGGCGTGCCAGGTGTATAATTATGCGCCCCTAATAGTGCATGTATTACACATCAGCTGGCAAGTTGAGTTTTGCGCTAACTAAATTGCGGGCGTATCTAATATTCGACCACGTGCATTTCAGGGTTTTTGATGGATGGGCCAATTATAAATATATATGCAAAATGTTAATTTCAAGGCTCTATTTTTGTGGCAGATAAATTATCAATTATGAGGGCGTCTCTCGATCGATTTTAATTAATTTCAATAACAATCAGACCAACCTATGGACACATGTATAGATCAACTTGGTTTTTAATGCTGGTTAAAAAAATTTTGTACAGTGTCTGACGCCTCCTTCTGAGTAATGAAGTGACACCTTTGAATCTTATGTGGTGCGTATAAAAACAAACATGAATTCTATCAAATTTTTATATTTTTATCAAAATTCCTTTTAAAATAAAGATAGATTCGCATGCTTGCATTCGCTTTGGTTAGGTGGAAAATGGTTTAATGGTTAAATTTTGGATGGCCACGCTTAATTTGTCAGCGGAAACAATGAAATTATTTGTCATACTTAACTTTTTTACTACTCATGTTATTGTTATTGTTATTGTTATTATTATTGTTATTATTATTATTGTATGTCTTTCATTGTTCATACCTTATATACGCTGTGTTGTTCATTGTTGTTGCTGCCGTTGTTGTTTGATGCTTGTTGTTAATGTCGGTTTTTGTTGAATTTCTCTATTGTTGTTGTTGTTGTTGTTGTTGTTGATTTTTTGTATTTTTGTTTGTTTGTCGTGTTAACAAACTCTTAAACATTTTGTCAACATTTTTGGCAATTAAGCATTACATGTGTACCCGGCGGTACATGTAGCATATAAATATACTATATATACCACATACATATATATTTATATGTTATTTATATGTATGTATACAAAATTTCGGTGTTTATGTATTTTAACTCATTCATTCATTCATTCATCCATTCATTCATTTGTTTATTTAATTTTTTTTTTATTTTTTTCAACATTTTTTTGTTCCCTTCTCATTCACATTTATTACGTTTATGAATGTGCCCGGCCACAGACAAGGTTTATTAAATAATTTTTCTTGTTTTTACATTTATGCCTTTATGATCCTATTGTAGAGGTATATAAGTTAGTTATCGTTTTCCTTTTAATATAATTGTTTTGGGTGTGTGTGTGTGTGTATTTGCGGTGAAAATAAAGAATCTTGTTAAGCCTTTTTACAAACTTACATACATAAATTTTTTTAAACAATTAAAAAATTCATGCAAGCATTTTTTTGTTTGTTTGTTTTTGGAATAACTGTTGTTATAATTGCATTAATTCGTAGAAATGTGTTGTATGCAAGTGTTACTTAATTGTTAAATCTAAATAAGTAAAACAACAAATTCTCTTACACACACGCGCTTATTTTAAAGTATTCTTAACATTCAACCTTTTAAAAAGCGAATAGGTTTGATTTGCGTATTGAAAGAAGTCGTGGTGCGTATTGTTACGCCATTTGGATAAGAAAAAGAAATATACAAGATTTAGAAAGTCGTAAAAATGTATATAGTCTTGAATAAGCATTAACATTTGAATCGTTATGGTCCTGTCCGTCCGTCCGTGTATCCGTGTATTCTACACGGAAGATTGTGAACTTTTAAACAATATACAGACATTTTCTAAAGAGTTTCAAGCAAGTTTCTACAAAAATTAAACGAATTCAATTAAGTTCCACGCCCATAATTCATATATATCATTTTGTAGCTATTTGTTGAAGAATATAATTCTTTATAATTCATAACACTGCTAGCTATCAAGTTCAAATTGCATAAACGTATTTATAATTAATCCTTTCATCGTTGTGATCTACAAGTAGGAGGCTGGGGCTCTAACAAGCACTCCCACAATTTACAAAAAAATTTAACTCAGAATCTTACTTGTAAATACATTATACGTACAGAATTAAAAGGCTCAAGCAAGTACCTCTCACGCCCACTTTTTGTAAATATATTTAAGATCTAAACCAAGTCATAACTTTCAGCGAACATTTCTTAACCAAATTCATTCTAAAACAAGTGAGAAAACTAAATTTGGCTTTGGCCAAATCTTAAATACCATCCACAACTACAATGGTGGGCGTGGTAGATATAAATATTACACTCTCTTATATCATATCAGCTTAAAAGTCTCGTTTTATGTGAAGTATGGTTTGTGTCTATTTTTCTACTACGCTTACTTTTGACACATAAATGGATGGGAAAACTATAGATATGAGCACCAAATTTCAAGTTCCTGAGTGAATTTTTATAGCAGTTATATATATATTTTTTATCGATTGTGGGCGTGTCTGTTAACGGACCATTCCTATTTTTGGCATAATGATCGTAATGATGGTATAATTATACGTATGTGTGTATTTTCAAATTCTTAGCTTAACTTTTGTGGTAGAAAAACAGATTTTTGTCAATTAAGGGTGTTGACACATTTTGCATGCTGCATGCAAAAACTAAAAGTGTCTGTACAAAATTTTAGCTCAATATCTCAAAATGTACACCCGTGAGAATGCCAACAACCCGGACACTCTTTTCTAGATCGACTCAGCTTTTGATGCTGATCAAGAATATACATATTGTGCCTTCTTCTGGGTGTTCCAAACGAAATGGTAAACTTAGTATACCCACCATCTTACGGGGACGGTATAAAAATAAACATAAAATTACTCTTCTAATACTTTTTCATTTAAATCCCACTTAATTGTAACCAATTTTTATTGTAAACAATATTAAATGTACAAGAAGTTCTTATCAAAAATACAGGGAAAGGTTCTTTTGTGAAAGAGCTTCTTGGAAAATCAACTAAAGATAACAGAATATATTTCAAAAAAATATCAATCAAAAAGAGAAGGATAATCCTTTTGTGTCTTCATGTGATAAGACCGCCATTCTCACTCATCATGTCGCACAGGCTGCGTTGTTTACTGGAAAAAGGGTAGGCAAGTATAACCTACGGGTCGGTTGTATAATTAAGAATACACTTGTGCAGTATATCTCACATGACATAATTAATTGTAGATCATTAATTTAGTTTTATAATAAATCTAAAGTAAACTAAACAGAAATGTATTATAAGACCACCTTATAACTCTTTTCTTTTTTGTTCTTTGTTTTTTTAAAAGCCATTCTTCGGGCCTGATGTATTATCACAAAAAGAGATCCTTACGATCAGGTGTAGACAAAGTAAAATAAAGCAAAGTAAAGTGAAAAAAAGAGGAAACCAGCAAATATTCAGTCAATGTGACGGTCATCTCTGATGAATGAATATATTTACTTAACTTCTTTTTTCTGTTCTCTTCATGCCCGTCTTTTTTAATGTCTCCTTCTAAAGTCACTTTGTGACCGACATTTAAACCACACCCATTACGAATGGATGGTATATTAACTTTATCAAAACATTTGTCATCCTCATACTTACATGGGATTACAGGAGGCACTTACAGAAATTAATCTAAATTCTTGAGTTTATAGAATTGAATAATAAAAGAATAATCGAATTAATCCTATTCTCAATGATTTCTAAAAAAATTTCAAGCAAAGTCGAGGGACCCCTTATACATATAACCACATAAAGATTTACCTATTTTTGTTTAGAGGAACTCTTCAATAGCCAAACTTACAAAGACGCTCATACTGTTTACAAAAGTTTTTGATTTTCATTTCTATAGCAGAAGATATAATCATGTCCCTCGATCTGCTAAAGATGGTCAGGTCCGCCATATTGTAATATTGCGCTTGTTTTAAGCATTAATTTCTTATTTTTAATTATTAATTTGTTTATTTTGATATAATTTTTATTAATTTTTTTTAATTCTTTTTTTAATTTTTTTAATATTTTTTTTTTTTATTATTTATATGTGAAGGGTATCTCATATTTTACCTAAGCTTAAATTTAACGTTATTTTTCCTTCGTTTCATTTTTGTTGTATTCACTTTTAAGGTAAGGAGTGATTTTAATCGTTAAATATTTTAGATTTGAAATGAAGTATGCACGTACCCATGTACCATATAGTCCATATGTGTTGCGTACACGTTGTCTTTATGGAAAGAAGAAAGAAAGAAAGATTCCGCCTGTGAGATAAAAAAGACAACAATAACAACTTTTCTGTTCTACGTTGGATTTTGTTGGTAATGGTCTCCTTTTCAATGACTTTTACTACTTCTCACATATTTATCTTCAATTTTTTTATTTTTTTTTCTGTAACTTATCTTTGTGTATATATTGTATAATCTATATTTACTTAAGCATGCTACGGTGTTATGCACTGGTTTTCTTTATAAAAAAAAAAAGAGAAAAAATTAAAAAAGGCAAGAAAATTATAACTTGTCATTTTTAACTGTCATATATGTTGGCTACTGGTTTTTTGTGTGTGCTTAACGACCACTCATTTCATTTTCACAGAATTATTTCATTTTTATAACACATTTCACAGCACAACACACAACCATGCTACAGTTGTGCGATCTACCGCCGCCGTATTTCCATTGAATAAATATAATTTATCCGCCTATTTAAAACACGGCGCTCCTAATGAATTACACTTTTGTTATGTTTAATTGTATAAATATATATATATTTATTATATTATTATATATGAGATCTTTGATTCGGACATGCCTCAATTAATAAATGTTTGGGTGGACAATTGTTAATGACTAATCTAAGGAAATAATAAGAAAGGAGACCAAGTACGGCTTAGGCGAAAAATTAAATACCTTAAATATGTACAAAATGTAGGCGTGGCAGTTACTTCCTAATATCATCTGATAGAATAGTAAACGTATTGACTTAAATTTGATGACATTTTACATTAAATAAGATAAGATAATAGTTTAAATTGTGGGCGTTTCCGACCCAGAACATTTTTATCTTATCGATGAATATGCAGCAAACTTTCACCTTGTAGCTTTACTTTTGTTATTTATATATAAATTATGGTTAATTATAGGCGTGTCCAGCTCCGCCCCTTTCAAATTTCTTGTGGATTTCCCTCCTGTAGAATTTAGAAATGTTTGTATTTATTTCAGTTCAAAAATTTAAATTTTTTTAAATAATTAGCACCCCAGTAATAGACAGACGTGCAGACACAAAAACACTTTTAACTAAATTGAAGCATATTTTGAAATTGTTCATCATTTTTAAAGCTTCTAATGTGTTCTACCAAATGTTGCATATACTCGTATAATAATGAATTTAGCTTACCGTCATCTTGAAAAGAATCCATCTTTTAATATTATTTTCAAATCATGTGATCACCAATATAAATCTTAATCATCGTACCATGAAACCATAATTTTAAATAAATATATAACATATGTTATGTTTTTATTAATATATGTTTGCTTTTATTTTTACTAATGAATTACATTTATTCTTAAAATTACAAAAATCAATTTTTATCAATTAGATAAATTTTGTTGTTATGTTTAAGAGTCAATGGAATTTTTCTTTTACACTTTACATATTGTTAGAAGTTATGTGAGGAGAAGTAATATTAATTAATTTTTAAGTACAATTATATAATTATCACAGTTTTTAAACTTGGGCTTACTTACATCTCAATCCATACAGTTACCTTGGGTTTAAGCCAAATCTTAGATATATTTACTCATAGAATCTAAGAAGAGCTGAGAATTTGATAAAGAATAATCGATATATTATATGTACAGAAGATGGACAAAATAATATGAATATGAGGGTTTCGCAAATGCAGCTTTTCCATGAATGTTAGCTTTGTGAAACTTCCGTCGTACTATTTTTGTCGAAACAGCGAGTGTTGAGTTTTGATGCCACATTCTCTATTAGTTAACTCCCTCTTCCACTATTCCTCCTCGCCGATGATATATTGTATAATGTATATGTCTTACTAGATTTAGTGTATTCTATCATTACCGTTAATATTGTCACTCGTGAAACGTTACACAATTCAGCTGTTTTCGTCACAGACCCTCCCGCTAACCGAGAACCAACGCTTTGCCCTCTGTTGAAGTCTGTGTCGATCGCTTGTTTTAAGTGTCGCAGAACAGAGCGTATAATATACTGAAACATAACTTACGAGACTTGGGACGTAAACTATGTAATACATACGCCTCGCATTATGTTTAAATTATTTTGCCCATCCCCTATATATATAAATTTATATATACACGTATTTTATTATAATTGTTGTTGTTGTTGCTTTTTTGTTTTTCTTTTTATATATATTATAAATAGCCTTTAAAATATGAAGCAATTTTCCCTATGCCATGCCTTAACTATATAGAACATATATATAGAATATCCAAGATTCGGCTTAAGCCAGATATAACTTTTTCATTTTTTATTTTTTTTTTTTTTTTGTTTTTTCAATTCTTCATTGATCTACTTTTATTATGTAAGCTTTTCCAGTATCTTTCAAATAAATCAGTTTTAGTCGTTAACAACTATTTTTTTATTAGTTTTATGATCTATTACCTTAATAATCATGTTATTACGTTATAAAAGAACATGATATTGTTTCATTTTTTCGTTTTATTTTATTGTGGCATAAAACTGATGAAGTCTTCTTGTTTGGAGTCTTTATATTTGTTTGTGCTAATGCGTGCTTAAGTTGAGCATTCATTTATATTAATTATAATTACACTTTAAAATGTTAATTGCATCTCTAAGTTTATTTTTATAGTACATAATTAACTGGTAATGAACTGTGACGTCTTTGTGTAAAAAAAAAAAAAAATTAAAATTTATAAAAAAAGAGTGCTTGTGCTTATAAGATATTTTTATAGTATTATTATTATTACCAGTTTGGAACACTAATTACCGTCAGTAAAATCGTCATAATCATAAAAACAATTATTTTGTTACATACTACTAAAGAGTATAATAAGTTTGTTATTGCGTCTGCAACATCTAAAAGGAATACACAAAATATATACTCCCATGATGTATATACATATATAATCATTATCAAAATCTAAATCGATGTAATTCATATGTCCATATATCGGTTGTCAATTACTATACCTAAGTGCTTAGTTAAATTAAGCAAAATCGTTTCAGTAGATTGCCTCAAGAATCAAGAAAACTTTTCTTATAGCAGCTAAAATAAAGCTACAAAGTTGAAAATTTTATTTCGCCCAGAAATTATAAAAATACTTTATTAAGTAGTAACATAAATTTAAGCTTTAAGTTGATGGTTAACTTAAAAGAAGTTAAAATTGTTATTTTCCATACTTTTGTTTTAATTTGTAATAATTCCACTAAAAATATTCTATTAAAATATAATTTTCAATTAATTAAAATAATTTTTTATAATATAGCTTTATATATTGTACATAAGCTGTATTAATAAAAAGTTATTAATTGTGATTCATTATTTTTTTCCTGAAATAACTAAATTAAGACTCATATCTTTATAACCTCCACCAGAAGTCAGAGACCTTACCTTACCTTATATTCTGGAACAGCTTTAAAATTTGAATTATTCCGAGCTTAAAAGTTCATTAGTTCAATGACCTATGCGTCGTTGGTATTTTCTCGGAATCATTTTTGAGGACGGTGAGAATGTTTATCATAGACGGACCGACAGACAAAATTTATATTAGCTCAGAATTTCATTTTTATACTTTACACTAAATGTGCTAAAAGTGTACATTAAGTAACGAAAGTCTAGAAAGACGCCTTCAATTATATCAATCGATTCGGAATTAAAATCGCAATTGATTTAATCATGTCCGTCTGTTCGTCTGTCTATCCATGTAAATTTGTGCTTAAACTACTGGTCGCATTTCTTGAGATATTTTAATGAAATTTTGTATAAACACATATATTGACTCAAAGAGGAACAATATTAAAAATCGTTTAAATTAAACAATTTTTAGAAGCCCCTTCCTATATAACAACCTATTACAGTAGAAACCTTTATATGGCAAACAAAAGCAATTCGTAATATTCCTTAACAAAATTTGCTGAAGAATAATTAATTAGTTTGATAATTGGCTGAAGCAGATTTCGAACCTAATAGGATTCTTTTTAGAAGCACCTCCCACATAATGATGCCTTTGAGTTTATTGCTACAACACAACTAATAATATAAGCAGCTAAGTGGTGTAGAGTAATAACGATCGAACTCGACCGAATTAAGACTTTCACTTGTTGTTTAAGAATACATATACTTTGTAGGGTCTCTGATGGTTTTTTCTGGATGGTAGAGAAGTTTTCAAAGAAAGTAAAGGCCTGACCTTAAAGTATTCACAGATTCTTTCCCCGTTTAACAAACATTTCCGCTAAATAAAATTTCTTTAATTGATTGATTCGTACAATTATGGGGTACATTGCTATGATGAACTAAAACCCCACAAATATAAATGTATTGCAATTTGTCGCTGGCCTACATTTCAATATAAAATTATTGCATATACATGGAGGAACAACAGGTGAGACCATGACTGTTCGTTGTAGCCGTATTATTATTACTATTATGTGAAGTATTTGGATCATGTTGGGCTAATGATCCGGTTGAATTCGTTGTTATTGTTGGATTGTTTATACCGCCCCCATAACCCATTTCATGCGGTAATGTATGCATCAATACATTTAAATGAATATTATTATTGTTGGGTTTCATGTTGGGAGGCGTTTGAGGTGGTGTATCCGGCTGTATATCGGAAAACCCCAAACGATTCGAATTGGTTAAGTGAGGCGGTAGTATGCGAGAATGATTTGGATATTGTTGCAATGGTTGTTGCTGCTGTTGCTGTTGCTGTTGTTGATGATTTAACATATTTCCATTATAGTTTGTTATTTGGTTAGGATTGTACATTGCCGACTGCACATAATTACTGACTGCAGACAAAGCCGATTGCGGATTTAAGGTTCGAGCTTGACTTATCAAAGCATTATGATTATTGCTGTTGGTGTTATTAGGATTGTTATTATTATTATTATTGTAATAAGAATAGGAAGAATGTTGTTGGGCATGATTATGTTGTTGTTGAGAATGCTGGTGATGATTATTTGGCTGTTGTTGTTGTTGTGGGGAGTTTGTTAAACCATAAATGCCACGCGGTGGTGGAGTTTTACAGGTTACCGTGTCTGCTAAGCTCCAAATTTTCGGTTTACTAGCCGGCAAAGGGATGCCGCAGTCAGCAATATTATTTCTTATACCATACATATGTTGTTGTGAAGGCGCTGGTTGTTGTTGTTGTTGTTGTGATATTTGATGATAATCATTATAAACATTGTTAGACTCGACTGCTTCCATGTTATCACCCCCGCGTCTGTTATTCACATTGTACACCTCCAAACTGTTACTTGGACATATTAATTCCGGTTTATGAGGTTCTTGATTCAATTCTTTTTGCATTTGATGTGTCGATCTAAGTAAGTCTTTCTCTAGAATACAAAAAAAGAAAAAAATATAAAATGAAGAAAACCTTAAGTTTAAAGGATTTTTTTTATAAAACGAGTGAAAATGTTATAGACGGTCACGCCCAACCATTAAATACCCTAAACCACTTATCTCCTTAAATTATGCTACAATTGGTTCTGTTACTTACATGACATGATTAAATCTATTCAAATTTTGATTCTGAACAAGTTATAAACATTCACACAAACTTAATAAAGGGCTTATCACATGTATTAGGTGTAGGGCTTAACAAAGCAAAGTTATATATCATACCCGGTTTAACAACTCACCTTTATACATATCCCGCCCATACATACGATCTCCATCTCTTGTTGTCAAATCATCCTTTTCGGAGCAGTCTTTCTCTTCTTCTGACAACAAGGCTTCATCATCATCTTCGGTTTTATTTTTAGGCTCCCAAGTCATTTTATTCTCCTTCTTCAATCTTCGCCGAGCATTGGCAAACCATGTCGACACTTGAGTTAAAGTCATTTTTGTAATAATGGCCAACATTATTTTCTCTCCCTTGGTCGGATAAGGATTCTTTTTATGTTCACTTAACCAAGCTTTTAAGGTGGCCGTCGATTCACGTGTAGCGTTTTTGCGTCGGGCGGCCAAATCATAAGAAGGTCCATAACTGCAATGCAAAAAAAGAAAAATTATAAAATGTTTAGTTATATTATTATCCTTGAAAGTTTAAAAGATTATTGTCTTATTCTTCTTCTTTTATGTCCTTGAGATTTAAATAATATTTCCTTATCCTCTCTTTCTGCACTTAACATATCTTAAGCACTTGTTGAGTGTAATAAGTGTGAACAAAGTGAAGACAAACACAAGCAATAATAAAAACACTGATACCCCCAGAAGTAAAGCAGTAACATCCTTTTTATCATCTCTATGCTGATATTATGTTGACTCTGGGTAATGTAAGAAAACACACAGAATGCTGTAGAGTAGATTTGGTAGTAGCATGATTAGGGGGATGGGCATCAACTAATGCCTTAGGGAAGCACTTCAATTGAATTGAATTACTGCAGCCAACTAACCAACTAACAACAAGTTTTTCGATTAAGCCACTCGCATATCCTAAGATAACCATAAAGATTTATTTTCAGCATACCCTTCATATAAGATGAAATACACTAAGTTTGGGATTCTATTTACAGAATGAGATGTTAAAAAGTAAATGAATTATTTACATTTTAGATCAACAAAGAAATTTACGTCGTACTAGGCAATTCCCTCCATTGTTGACCCATAGGAACCTATAAAAATAAAGCTTTAATCTAAAGCTACGAAGTAAAAGTATGGAAGCCTATCAAGATTGGGTCACGATGGACTTATGTTCCCAGTTCACAATTTACAATAAATTCACTGGGGTTTTGATTCTAACTTTAATAGTTCTTCAAACTCGAGCTTTTATCTATCTGCCCCGCCCTTATTTTTCAACAAATGTGAAGCGTATCAAAGATTTGGCTTAAACCAAATTCATTACTTGTTTTTACCTTCTCTTCTATCATATTTTTTATGCATAAGAAGCAATTGTGTTTTTGTCATTCTAATAAATTGATTTTCATTGGATTGAATAAATTTATAAAATTTTCATTTTAAATAAAAAGTAGCTTACCCATAAGCAAAGGTGGGATCGTAAGAATAATAACCGGTGGTAGGTTGTAAACCAGCCGAAGTCCAAGCGGACATATCAGTGGCTGAAGAACTCTCCTTTAAGTTATAGGGGTTGCTCTAAAACAAAAAGTAAAAATACAAAATTATATCTTTTAATCTAGAATTAGGTATTAATCTAGAGTTAATATATCTAATGTTATAATACTAGCCAGTTCAGTATATACTTTACGGAGGTTTCGTGGGGTAGTAAAAGTCTAGGCAAAAGTTTTACTATTACATCACATTAAACTAAAAGGTTTAGGGATTTTTAATGAATTAAACAAAATTTCAGAACGTGTTTTTAATAACTTCTGAACTAAAGAATGAAAGAAAAGTTTATAGTTCCTAATAATGATAAATGATTCCTTTCAGGTTGACCCTCATAAATATTCTATAGACATTCTTCAATAATTAATCACTACTTACCAATGGCGTATAAAAAGCTGAATTCTCCACACTAATGCTGGGATAAGGATTTTGATCATTAGATGGATAAGCCATACCGTACACCCCAACACTAGCAGTCGGCATGCGTGAATAACTGCTTAATGCTAAGCGTGTTGAATCATATTGACACGAACACACTGATTGTCCAGACAATGGATCGGTCATAATAGGTCGCCCATTATCACAGCAGGTATTTGATGATAGACACTCGATAGCATTATTGAGTGATGTTACAACAGAATCTTCAGCAGTTCTTATTACACTTTTACTTATGGCAGCCGTTACTGGTGATGGTAATGCTGATTTAGATGATGGTTGTAGCGGTGGTGGTGGCACACTTGCCGAACTGGTTTGAGGTATTGGTGATATGGCGCCTGGACTTAAAATATCATTATTACTATTCACTGAAGATTGTGTAACGGTGGTAGAATTCGAGTTTGAAGCTCCTGAAGGACTTAAAGAATTGTCATTCGATAAGCAAGAAACATCGTTATGGCTGATCATGGAGGCATTCCCGCTACCGCTTAGCAACTGTATTTAAATAGGAAAATAAGACAAATAAGAGAATAAAGTTAGCAATAAGTCAAAATATGTTTTGAGCAACTTCTGTATTCATGCATAATAATTGTAGAGTCTCTACAAAGAAGACTTCTGTTAATTTAGAATCGATAAAGATTCTACCAATCAACTATGCAGTCGTGTGTATATTCATATAGAGTAACCAAGATTTCCGCTAAACCAAATATAACTCTTTACCTTGTTCTTTTATTATTTTGAGTCTTGCTTTTTACTTTTGTTTTTTTTCTGTTAGAACTCTATAACTTATGTGTACCGTCTTTCTGTCTTTGAACCTAACCAAGGTATCCTGAAATTATATAAAAAAGAAAAGAAAAAAGCAGCCAAACAAACAAACATTGTTTTCAAGAGTTTCAGTTTCTTCTTTTCTTCAGTTTTTATGTGCTGAATTTAAAAGTCATCCAAGCAGATTAAGACGATAACTTCATATGTCAAAATATTTTATTGGCTTGGCGCAATATGCGATCCGTTCCATCTATTTTCACTTCATTAATTTTCAATTTATCACATCGATACCGATTTCAGATATGGCATAAGACATAACGATAGACTCTTATTTACGTCTTCCACACACTTCATCGTCTCCTAACTAAACGATTAAATATCTGACCGACTGTCTAACTGCCAGCTAAAGTGATCGGTCTGTCGATTTGTCTGCTTGTCCTCACAAAAACTGATGCTGGTGTTGGTGTTGGTGTTCGTTGGTTGCTTTCATTGAAATATCTGATTGCTAAACCGAAGATTTGTTGCTGTGGCAACAAGGAATTTCTTAGAGAAGTTAAATAACGTTAAGACAACCGAAATAAATAAATATTTTAAAATATTGTGAAACGCCTTGATTTTCGCATTTAGCCAGAAATGAGGGTAGAAGACATTCCTTATATTGTGTGTAAGTGTATATAAATAAATATTCAGTCACAGCAAAGAATGTTAACGGTTGGCTTTATTGGGCTTAAGCTTGGCTTTGCTTTGCTTTACTTTCAAAGCATATCGTGTTGGTGTTGTCGCAAATAACGAAAAAGCTATTCTAAAACATTATATCCGCACATTGGTCACAATTGAGTTAAGATTTTTATTTTGCTTTTTATAAAGTAAGTTCTGAATATAAGACTGACATGTTTTTATAGATTATAAAACATTTATTAAATAATTAATTAAACGTAACACTAACTTTTGTAATAAAATTCAGTAGTCTTGTAAGATTTTAGATAGCTGTAGTTAGCAAATCTTAAGAGCAGTTTCTCTAACCCAAAGATGAAGCATTTTATTAACTCAAAAACATATTTTTATAACCTTCACAGAAGATACTGAGTTTGTCATATCATTTGAAACACTCAGAAGTTTATACATTCTTATAAAAAACCAAAAACTAAGATGATTTCGACTAGTACGTCTGTATGTCCCCGCTAATTATCAGTTTTTGGCACTGTCGTGGACATACGTTTTGAGATTTCACACTGAAATTTAATTCATACAATTCAAGTTCGTAGTTGTCTATTTATATGGGGTAATATCGGTTAAAAACCACGCCCACAAACGACAAAAAGCTACAAAATCTGCAACAATTTATAGAAAAACGTAAAATTCGACTTTTATGTTGATACGTAATGCAAACACGCCCACCATCTCTCTGTAGATGTGAAGGGTATTTAAGATTTGTGTGTTACGACAAATTCAAATTCAGTTTTTTTTACTCGTTTTATATAAAGCGCAGTCTCCTCTCTTACAAATCTAATCGTTACCAAAAACAAAGATTAGATTTGTATTGTGGCCTTAAAGCTTAAATATATAATAAATTGTGAAGAATATAAAAGCACTGGGTTATGGCAATAATACAAACATACATACATGTATATATTATATATTTATAACTTTCTATGGCCAAGGCTTTAAGGATGAGGGCCCACTTACTTCGTTATGAATGTATATCGTAAGCCGTTGTTGTTATTGTTGCTGTTGTTGCTATTGTTGTGATATGCGATATATATTTTTTAAACATTTAACACTAAAGCAAAATATATTATGGCTACCTTATGCAATATGTTTGGGTACAAAGGAAACATAAAAAACTTTTTAATCTTTATATTTATAAAGGCACGAGACATAGAGTTGTTTTTGGATATATATATATAGAAAAAATAATAATATTTCACAGTAAAACTATAGAACAACAATAACAATAATAACAATATCAAAATATAAATCTAAGTAATATTAAAATTTTAGTTGCGTGCTGATAATAACCAGCAAACGTTAAAAACGCTTGATGGACGAGTTAAGCAACAGCTGAGTAGTGAGTAGAACGCACACAAACATATGTATTGTACAAAATCTATATTATCACATATATATACGTAGTGTACGTTCCCATTAACGGAAATTTTAATTTTTTTTTATCCCTCTTTTTTCAGCTAATATGCTACGTTTAGTTCTTCTTGTTCAGCATTTTTATCAACAAATGTCTGAGAACCTGCACATATATCACGCTCCTTGAAAATTAAACAAGTAAAAATCCTTATACATTATATGAATCCACGTCACAACTGGAATACCCTTCACATATATATATATAAATTGTGGGCGTGGCATGTATAATAATAACACCAATTTTTAAAGACTATTTAGAGTTTGTAATAATTTGAATTTTTTAAATTGTAAACTAACTTGTAAGACCCTTCATAGTTCATAATTTGGTACATTGTGGGAGTGATCGCGCCGATTTTTTGTTCATCCAAATCAAAAGTATGTACTTTTCAGTTCGATTTTTGGAATCTTGAAATATATTTATCAACTATGGGCATGACTGTGTAAATAGATTAGCTGGACAAAGAACATATTTACTTCAGTTCTGCTTCTAATAGTGGCAAATGTTATAATAAACATAACTTAACTCTTTATCTAACAGGAAAAGTATATAAAATAAAAATAAAAACAAAAAACACGACGCTATCTAAATTTTGTGTGTTGAGCTATTAATGTAGTCCGAGCAAAAGCAAAATTTTGTGTTAACCACTTGTTTGGCTGAGGCCACCGGTCAGCATGTACGTTGTTGTCAGGAGCTCATAAATATCACTTTATTGTGTTGTTTCGTTCTTTCTTTGCGTCAGATTAGATTTCTTTTATTTTATAATTCCTGTAATTTAACAGAAGGTGTTAAGTTGAACGAGGCGATTTGATTTAAGAACCTTTCATTAAACAAAAAAACAAATTCGTATTTTTCGCATAATCGTGATACGGATTGAATGCATTTAGCTACCGAATAATTAGCTGAAAAGATATTTGACATCAAAAAAAAAAAAAAAAAATGAAAAATGAAAGAGTCGCTTAAGATGAAGCACGGCTATCATTAAATTAAAGTTCACGTGTCCTAATGTAATTTTTTTTTTTGGAAATTATTTATTCTAAAGATGATTATCAATCAGCAACAAAAAAAAAGTTGAAAAATGGTAAAAACCGCAAAAAGAAAACAAAAGAATACAAACAGTTTATTATCAGCTTATAAAATGTTATCAAGATCGTGTGTGTGTGTAAACATTTCGAAAAGTTAAGTTTTTCATTTGATGATACGGAACAGCGCCACCTTATTAATATGTGCTTTAACACAGTACACATAAAAAGCGCACAAGTTAAACAAAATTGCAATAAACAGAGAATTTTTTTTTTATTTAATTTAGTTTTCAGCAGCCAGTTAAGCATCCAAGACTTCTGAAGCTGTCACTTTACGGTTATTAATTTTATGATTTATGCTTCAGAGCGGACACGAAATTACGCGCAAAAACTTATGTATTTATTATTGCAGCACAATACCATACAACACAAGTCTGATTGCAAGATTGTAAGCGAGATTTTTATTTGTTTTTTATATGTGTCATTTATATCAATACTCGTTCACATAGGTGTGTGTGGTGTATACATATAGGATAAATGAAAATCAAAACAGTGATGCTTTACATCAGTTGTACCCCTTTTCACTTTTATAACCCCTTACAAAAGATACTAAGTGTGTGATTCCGTTTGCAACACCCAGAAGGAGGCTTTAGAGATTTTACATAAGTACAAAACTGTGTCAATCTTGATGTGTCCGTATGTGTGTCCACTCTTTGAAAACTCGCAGTCGCAAAGTTTAAAATATTGAAATTTCGTGCAGACACTTCTACTTTCTCTACGTTAATACTTATTTAAATTAGACAAAATTAGTCTTGAGCCACGCCTACAATCCATAAATATTCGTATCTGCCGCAAGAATTTATTGAAATTTGATAAACACCCACACAATTTGCAAAAAACCTTATTCAGTATAAAACCCGACTAGTCAGCTGATCCGTAATATACTATTAAAGAGTCCTTGCCACGCCCCCTATTGTTTTACAGATGTAGAGGGTACTTAAGATTTGGCTTAAGCCAAAATTTAATTTGTTACTTTTCTTCTTTTTAATTATTTTTCAGTTTAGACATATATCACAGCGTTCAGCCCAAATTTAAATAATGGAACAAATATTCGTTAGCGACTGTGACAAAAACTCTCAAAAATATGTAAAAATCTTCGTTTTTTCTACATTTTTTTCATTAAAATCTAGTAAAAGAGCAACAAATCTATGCATTGTTACGAATGTTATATGAGTTTACACATATAGCTGGCATGCATGCCTAACTACCTGATGGCCCACATAGTACCAACATTTTTCTCCGTGCTAAGCACATTGTCATCGACTATATCATCGTTGTCGTTGTCGTTCTCGTTAACCACACTGTTGCGTTTATACAGAGACAAAACAATAATTATCCGTACTTGAAGTGAGCTAACGCAGGAGGGAGCATTGTTGACAATCGCAAATTTCAATAACATTCCCTTTATGGTAACAGGTACTTGATATTTTTATAATGGTTGTATTTTTAAGCGGGGAAAACCCAATATCTACCACAGGACTCAGGATGATTAAATATTTAAGAGCAATTTTCGAAATATGAGTATAAAAAGAAAGATCCTTAAAAAAAGTACCGAAGGCTTCCTTGTAATAAGATCTGCTGTTGAGCTCACCGGTCAATCAATGGTTAAATAAAATATTTGGTTTAAACCCACGCTCGAGTAGTGCTTTGTTATTATATAAATTATCACCATTTTGGAATTGTATTTAACCATGAGGATACTTTTACATAAGCGCGGTCGGTAAGAAAGAATTCCGGAGCGTGACTAATCTAAAAGGCTCTACTACAGGCTCTCTCTACAGAAAAGTATATTATTTAGTAGTAGTATCCATGACCTTTATTGCTTTTAAGACGGGGCCTAAAACGACGACTGATTCGTTCGCTTTACCTCAATAACTTCAATGAATGGTTTCAAAACAAAAGTGTACAGTTCCAGACCTCAACGGAAAGAACATGTAGTTAAAAGGAAAGAAATTCCAGTGAAAAATTCTTCAAACAAAATTATGTTTTTCAAAAAGGTTTAATAGATGGATGCTGCTCCAAACCAAACCAGCCAGGCGGAAAGTCTCTCCAGTAGCTAAATTGAGTTTCAGAGATAGAAGAGTCCTATGTTTTACCGACTAATCTATCCTGGTGGAAAGTCTCTTCAGTAGCCTAGTTGGCTAAGAATTTGTCTTTGAAAACTTTGCATAAACAAAAGTTTTTCAAATGAAATTTGAAATTTGCCAGTCTCCTTACACTGATAACTCACCGGCCCTTAAAAAAATATTACCATGAAACTCGAGATTGGTTGGACAAATTAATGAACTGCAAAGCTTATTTATAAAAGTCTTCCTCGCAAATTATAAAGTTGTCTAAATAAACGCATAAAAGTTTCGTTTTCACGTCTTATCACGCAAACTTATTGACTGGGCCTCGTTTATATATTCATATGCAGTATATTCAACAGAGCAGAAGCTGCTTTTTTCTTATTTTAATCAATTCATGTCATTGACAATAATTGTCTGGTTATTGTTTTATTTTGTTTTGTTTTGTATTCTCTTCTCCAACAGTAGAACAATAACAACCAGGGCTTGTTTTTTTTGGGCGGCCTAAATAAGTTTGCATTAAAAATTCATAAATCAATTATGGAATGTGTGCAAGAAAATAATATTAGTATTTGCAGTATGTGACTGCATGTCTGTAGGTCTGAATAACCGCCTACCAACCAACCAACCAAACATTGCTTGTTGGTTGAATGCATTGGCAGAGGCTGGCTCAGATGCCTTCTTCTTCTCTTCTTCATACATTTTATATATCACTGCACAACATTGCCGCTTGGTTGTGCGGCGGCAACGGCGGTGGCGGTGGCGGCGGCGTTGTTGTTTATTGTTTTACTGCGTGCACATATTTCACTAAAGTTTTATTCAATAATGACATACACATGGCCAGAATTTAATAACTCCAAACAGATTGTATGACACTCGCACACATGTCTCTTTATCCCACTGTAGTTGGCGTCAGGTTCAATTTTTTTTTTTTTTTTGCCTTTTTACTACTACTGTACGCACCACCAACAACACTATAAATATGTTTGATTTGATATTCAATTTCTTTGGCGTAAATATTTTAACAATGCTTGTGCGTGAAATAATCTTTTCGAAGATGTTAAAAAGTATATGTAAAGGGAGAACAAGCTATGCTTTACCAACGACACAATTATTTGATCAATTTTTAATGATAAATATTATAAACTTTTTATTAGGTTGCTTTGTTAATAAAAATAAATGAATTTTTTCAAAATTTTGCAGCAGTTGTCACAAGTGCTGCTCAAAGAGTTATTTGGCCTGAATGTAATAATAAAAGCAACAAATTAAATTTATTTTGTATTTATTTCAATCAAATTAACCTTTTTAGAGACACTAACATTTATATGATTTATGGTTTTTATCAATGTCCGTCTGTCCATCCTCGATATATTCTTATAATCAACTCAGATATCATAATTTTTGATATAAATTCATGAAATTTAGTTGAAAGTTGTCCTTCAGACTAATAAGTGACATTTTTCTCCACCTTTCTCTAAAAAGTTTTATGTAAAAATAAATCTTCGTGAAATATCATTACAAAGAAAGATGGTACGATCGAATTTAAATTTGACTTTGCTAAGTATTTTGCTAATTAAATATTTTTCACCAAATTTTGATAAAAAATATTAAAAATTGCGATAGTTTGCCATATAAAGACTTTCATTATAATGAAACCTTATATGGGGAGAGTTCTAAAAATGGGGCAATGTAGTCCATTTTCAATAAAGATCCTTTTTGGGCCAATATATGATCTTATACCAAAATTTCTTTGAAATATCTGCAAAATTGCGATCTTTAGCTTATAAATTTACATGGCCAGACGGATGGACATTGTTCAATTAATTCAAATTTTCATTCTATTAAATTATTAAATAATAATGACTTTTTATTGTATTTACCTGGTTAGCCGAAGAATAATTTGTATTGTATCCCATCTCAGCAAAAGTGCCCATTTTTTATCGTTAAGCTCCACACAAAAAATCACTTTTTTTTATGATCTGAATCTTATTTTGTATTGTAGTCATATACAATAAGTGTTTTTGCAAGCTTTCTTCTTCTTTTTCTTATTTTTTTCTATTATTTATTATTATTCTTTCTACTTCATATGTTCATCGTATTTCCAAAATTAGTTAATACAACATAACCTATATGCTGGTGTATTACGTATTTCCACAAGTACAGAGGATAAATGAAAGTTTGTTGGTTGCTGCATTATGCTTCAAATCGTGCCTCCCACTAACCTTTACTAATTTGCACTTTTAAATTGTGGCATAACGTGACACATTTCATCACATACAATACTAGCAAAAAAATTAAATTTCTCTACACTTTTGTTGCAAAAAGAAAAACCAAAATTCACTTTATATGCAATTGTTCCTTAAATACTTCACTTTTTATTATTATAACCTTTAATTGTTATAAAATATTTTATGGTTTAGAAAAAAAGTATTTTTTATTTTATGAAACTCACGATGTGACAATATTTTTTAGTCCAGCTCAAATTGAAAATTCGAACACAATTTTCGATAATTTATATACAAATTTGCATCATACGCTAGTTATTCAGGTAGAGCAACTATTATTTACGGCCCAAGAAAGAAGAGCAGTTAGAGAGGAAAGGAAAGCAAAACTAACATCAATTAGGTAGCGTTGCCGTGGTATATATACAAACGCTAGTGATTATAATAGTAACTTATAATAAACAAATCCTTAGTTTAGTTTTTAGTTTAGGAAAACAACAATAAAAGGATTTCACTACCTCTGACCAATGAAATTACATTTTCGCGTAAATTTCTCTTGAAGAAGTACTTTCTGCTCATTATGAAATATTATAAAGCAAGTAAGGTAACTAAATTGGACTTAGGCCACATCTTAAATATTCTCTACATCTACATACAAATAGTGCACGTGGCAGGTATAAGATTACACCATCGAATAATATATGTATTAAGTATCATTTTGAAAGTCGCGTTAGACGCTGAATAAGGATTTTTGTGAATAGTGGACGTATACATCTATGTTTTAAATTTCACCTTTATAGCTTAATTTTGGTTTTAAATAAACAGATTTTAATTGATAATGGGCGTATAAGTTATACGACCATGCCTATTTGTAGCATTTTAATAGATATTTTTACGAAATTTAATCTTCCAGCTCCATTTTGGTAACATATAGATAGAATTTTTCCCAATTGGAGGCATGGCTTTTTAACGATTTTATCCAATTTAAATATCTTTCTAAGTGCATAAACTAGTAGAAGTTTTGTATAAAATTTCAACATAATATTATTAAATTTACGATCATGAGAGTACCAACAATAGACGGACGGACGGACTTATATATCCAGATTGCAACCATTTTTTGATTTTTATTCAAGAATTTATACACTTTATAAGGTCTTTAACATCTTCTTCTGGAATGATAAACTTTGACTTATGTGGAAGGTATAAAAATTTCTTATAAAAATTGCCTTTTTTCAAAGAGCATTTCGGCTCATAAGTTATCACTTAATTCATAAAGATTTGCTTGTCTTTTGCTAAGTTTAAAATCGAAAGCTAACAGTACGTAGAATATAGAATGGTAACAGTTACATAGATGGACAGACGGAAACACTTAATATTCTGTAAGATAAGTTTTGTTATTCCTCTAGGCATCAATCTTGGGAGATGCTAGATTAGTTTTTATAGATTGCAATAAAGTTTGAAGAAAATTTTATATAATCTTCTCTAATGTACTTGGCGAACATCTATGTGGAAGAAGAAATCTGTACTGTACTATTTTCACAAATTGAAAGGTTTCAACACTTTGTATAGAGGATAACTTTATAACTTCAATTTACTGATAAAATGTATTAATTAAAATTTCACATAAATATTACTCAGACTGTAATGTTATGGCTGCAAGAATAATTTAAATTAATTGCTAACGCCATGAAGCCACACAAGACATGATTTGTCATTTAGTTTACCTTGCATTACAATTTATATGTGTATGTACGAAACTATTTTCTTAACTTCCAAATGTCTTGAATTTCTAAAATTTCATTCACATTGAGAAGAAATTTTTTGTTTTTTGTTTTTTTTTTTTTTTCACTTTAATGATTCTCCATTTTATAACTTTAACGAAAAGTAAGAATTTCTTTTTTGTTTTGTTTTATGCTTTATGTATATAATGAGCAATTATTGTTATGTTGTGATTACACATTGTGATATGTTTATGCCTACAACAACAACCCCGATTATGTTTAATTGCAAAAAACAAAACAAACCAAAACAAAAATGAACAGTTATCTACCAAAACACCCACAAACTTTTTTTTTATAATTCATTAAATCGGTGAATCTGTGAGAAAGTTCATTTAATTTTTTATTTATAAATTTTTCACAACATGTTTTATTTTATTCCGGTATTCGGTAATTTTACGTACAAATTTTATTCATCAACAACGCACACACACACACCCACAGATTTTGCTTCTTCACACGGCTGATGTTTACTTATGCACGTTCGGTTACTAACTAGTTGTGGTCTTGTATAATTCAATGTTTTGTTGGGCACTTTTTTTGTTTTATTTTATTTTATTTTATTTCGTTTCTTTACATTCACTTGTGCATCGGATGGCTATGAAATGGTTGGTTTCATGTGAGCGAGATGTGTTGAGAAACACAGACCAGCCAGCCAGCCAGCCTGTGTGAAATCTCACTCAGCCGCATAACAACAATTCGACAATGTTATAATTTAGTTGAGGTTGAAACAAAAGTAAAAATTTCATATTATGGTATATAGTTGCAGCAGGGAATCTCTTTGTTCAAGGTACATATTTGGGTACACGTTTCTACGTGATTTGTTGAACCGTTTCTTCAACTTTAGTTTCCATTCATTGGCACCTGTACTTTTCATTTATACTCTCTTCAATGTTCTCAAAAATCACATCAGGCGCATACGTGTGATCTCATCACATTTCAAAAAACCTTCCAAATCTATTATACCACAGTTGTATATGTGTATAGGCAGTGAGTGCTCATGCTCTCAGATATATTTAGAAAGAGCTAGGTATGCTCAATAGCTGACTATAAAATAGAGATAGCTAGTGATTGTGGGCTTTCAATCATATTGAAAAAGGGAGGGTTTTATATTCTACTCGTTACTTTATTTCAGTTACCTTACCTTTGAGATTTTTCCACATTTGTTTGCATGTTGATCATTTTATTGTATTCGTTACTTTTCTTTATACGAATGTACAGTTAGCTTCCCCTTATTTTGAATTAACATTCTGCTTCCATTGGAATTTTCGTTATGGCGTGTTTTGTAATTTTTTTTTTTTACTTATACTGTTTTTATTTTTTTTCTTGTGGTTGTCGTTTTTTTGTGTTTTTCTAAATTTTTTTTGTAGTATTTTCCATATTTATCTGTGGTAAGCGTCAATACTTTACCTTTTGTATAAATTATTTTTTTTTTAAAGGTGTGGTTATAAAAACGTTAATGACTTTTAGGACACTCCTATTATTAGTATTTTTTTGATCCCATTTAAAAACCTAAGGCACTGTGATTTTCAAATCTAAAAATTGCTTATTAAGCAAATATATAAAATATTTGGAATAATTCTTTATAATATAAAGTAATAAGAAGAGTTTTACAATATAAACAACAACAATAACAGCAACAAACAGAAGCAAAACAAAGAAATATTTTTAAAATAAAATAAAAAATTGCAACAACAGCAACAACAAACAAAAACAAAACGAAAAATATTTAAATAAAAACGAAAAGAAAAAATTGCAACAACAACAAACAAACAATCATATAACAACAAAAATTATAATAAACAAAAAAACAACAATTAAACAAGAAATATACAAACGAACAAATTTCCAAAAAAAAAAAAAAGGATTTAAAAAAACAAAAACTTTTATTCAGACTAATAAAAAAGTTTTTAAAACGTATTGACAGTAAATTCAATGCATCATAATAAACACGCTGTATACTATGTAATGAACAAATTAACAAATTAAAATAATGCAAAGTATTTACTTCACATTTCATGCATTATAATAAATATAAATATATAAATTATACATTTTAATCAACGACAACTTAAAAGTAAAAGAAAAATAATCGATTGAATGATTAATTTTGAATCCTAATTTGTTCATCAAAGCTACTTCAATTTCTTTTCGAAGAAAAATTAGTTGAATTGGAGAAATCCTTGTTAACCAAGCCCACACTCTATAAAAATCTCTTATGAACATAAAAATGCTTCTTATGGATATATATATAACAGTTCTGATATTCAATCAAGGATATGCCAAAAATGACAGGGGATCAAAGGCATGCTTTTATAATACAGAAAACATTATTTGTAGCAAATGTCTATTTTCCAGTTGTTACGCAGGCTTTTCTAGGGTTCAAAATAAGGGAAACTTTTATGCCTGCCACACCCTCTAATTAGGGTTACATGAGAAGGGTATTAAAGAGTTGGTTTAACACAAGTACAGCAAACTTTACTTGTTCCATACATATAATGCAGGTAGAAGTTATTAAAGATTCCAAGTATAGAGTATAACTGCCATATGCAAAGGAGGAGAAATCCAGCAAATGAAGAAGAATACATCAAGGACGAACACATACGAGCATTCAATTAAAAATCATCTTTCATTTCTTAGAGGTAAAAACATGAAAACACACTTAAGCCATCGGCAACATACCAAGCGGACTAAATATGCAATTAAAACAATAATAACAACAACAATAGAAACAGTATTTTTGTGGAAAATAAATTATTGTCCCCTAATGTTACATAAAACACTTGAAATTTAAATTTCATAACAATTTTCGTGGAATCAATATATTGCAACAATTGCAAACAAACACAAAGATAAAGCTAATGACATGTGTATATAAGAAGAAAAGGTTAGGACCTCTAAACTCCTAAAGAATTTTATTACAACAAAAAATATTAAGGTTTATATTGGGTGTGCTTTTAAGACAAGAATTCAGTAGAAAAAGTTCAAATCTAAATTATTGATTATTTGTTGTCAAGTTCTTAAAATTGTTATTTGAAACAATTTTTTCTTCGTTTTATGGGCGTAATCACTGACCGACATTGCTTGATGATATTTTTCAATTTGTACTACAAGCAAGCCAGATAAGATATTCTATCAAACCTTCAAGTTGCTGCAAACGTACAGAGATGAATTTGAATTGGTAGAAAGAGTTATAAAGAGGATGTAAAAATTCATCTGGAACAACAAGAAACATTTTATATATTAATAATGTATACATTCACACACACAAAATCGTACACACAAACTAACATAAAGACAGACGGACAGACAAATACAGAAAGAGAGTGAGTTAATACGTATGCATACGTATTGTATAGGAAAATGTATGCATTTTAATTCGTACGTAACTTTTTTAGGCACTTGACAACATGTGTAGCAATTCCCAACAATGAAAAGTAGCAGAGAGAGAATGGTTGGCTCAAACAGCTACAACAGATAAATGCGTCATGTACGCATTTAAATTGAATATAAAACACAGACACACTCACGTACACACACACACACACACTCACACCTATACACATATTCCATATGCACATATGGGCATAGAACTTTGCATGTACGTATGTATGTGTGAGTAAGTACCAGAGGACATCTGGCTTGTTACTATAGACACATTTTACGCATTGATTTGTATTCAAATTAAAGGCTTAACATGTTTCATTACTTGAACAGTGTAATAAAAAAAAAAAAGAAACTAAAAGAAAAACTCAACTCAACTCAACTCAAGGCAAAGAACAGAAAAGATTACTAACGTTTCAAATTTTAGTTTAAAGTCGTTTAAAAAAAAAGGAAAAAAACTAAATTTAGCTCAAACCAAATTTTAAATACCCTTCACTTTTATGTAACAAAAGTAGGCGTGGCAGGTACATGATTACTCTCTCTAAAATTATCAGCTTTCAAGTCATGCTTTATTGTAAGTATGGTTTTTTGGAAATTGTGGGCCACTCTGTTATAAGACCACGCATATCGATGGTTAGGATAATTTTATAATTATTTATATATGTATATAAAATTTCATTCTCAGAGCCTAAATTTTGTGACAGATACTTGAATTTTTGTCGATTTTGGGCGTGCCTCCTAACCGATTTTGTCCATTTTAAATGACGATCTATCTGCAGAAACTATAAGTGTTCAGCTCAAAATCTTAAAAGTGCCAACACCAGAAGGACAGGCGGACAAACGCACATACAGGTCTAAATCGACTCCTTTTTTCTTTCTAAGATCTCTAACGCCTCCTTCCAGTTGTTGTAAATGATATAACAAACTTAGTATAGCCCCCATCTTATATGGAATAACATGGGGAGTATCTTATTCCACATATGAGTTAGGGTATAAAAAAAGGAAAAATTTGTATAGTATTTAGGCGCCAATAAGTGTTTATTTGGTTATGCACACTCTGCGATGGTATATTAATTATATTGATATACACATTACATCCAAGTATTAAGATTGCTAATAGATATCGAAAAAAACCGATAAACGAAACGATCTCTTAGCTGTGATTATTTATTTTTGATATAAATAAGAAAAACAGATTTAGATGATCAGCAACTCTCTAGAGAGTACATTGCAGAGCAATTTCTATTAAATTACATAAAGTAAGGTATTCAATGATCGAACTTAAGTGTCATTTAACTGCTGGAGTGTCTTTTCATTCTTTTTCTTTTCCATTTGAAAGAAAATGAAGATATTTTATATGCGATCATGCTAATAGGAGTTCTAGTTAACACCCTCTCAATATTCTCACTTTTGTTATATCCATTCTTAAGAAAGCCCTTGACATTTCTAGTGTCACATTACATATAAATTAACTGAAAAAATGTATATATATGTATGTAAAATGAAATTGATTCTAAAAAGTGTTCAAGAGATGTAATAATACTTACAAGGGTACTTCAGTCACAAGTAGAAATGTCAACAAGTGAAAATATTATAATCGATTATAGATGACTCTATTAATACCCTACGCTACTTAGTTAAACAAATGATGATATTGTTACTCGGTAGTACTGGACTTTTCTTGTCATACTTATAAAAGACCTGACAAATTCAGTATTATGGAGGCCCACTCTAATTGGGAGAGTATTTTAACCCTTCTGTAGATTTTCTGTAATAGAATGCAAGACTTACATATACGAATTAACCTTAACCTAGGGATGATTGCACCTACACAAATATGTAAATAAATAAAAAATTAATAAAAATATAATAAATAAATAAAAAAATTAAAGAATAATAATATAATTAATTTATATAAAATCCTTGGTGATTGACTCATTTGAAACAACTGCAACTTGTTGGAATGAAACCTTAAATAAATATTTATCATATCTACACAATAATCAAGACTGCGGTGACGTTATCATAGAAAAATTTCATTAAGATATTTAAGAAGGACGGAGTAGTTTTCTTAGGTCTGCCCGCTGATAAATGTTGTGGGGTGACCTCTAAGAATTTATGGCTTCATTTGTCTCTTTTATTTATATGGGCGATCATTTAGGTAGTAAATCTATTATAGAATGATATATATGTATATACATATGCATCTGTTATAATTTTTCGCAATTTTCAAAACCACAACATTTCACAAAGATCACAACAACAAATCTAAACTGTACTGTATACGCTTATGCACCATGTCAAGCCTTCTCCCTTTGCTATTCTTCACTCTTTTGCCGCTTTACGTACTATTAAGATTTTCTCGTAATATAACCGCCGTTAAAATAAATTTAACCAAAATAAAAATAAAAAAAAAAATCGAAACGACTGAAAATGTGTTTATTTGCTGCATTGAGCAATATAAATTTTGTTGCTGATATTGTTGTTGTTGTTGAATGTTGGTTTTATTATGCGGTTTATAATTCAATTTTGACACCGCCACTCACAAAATGTGTCACCCTGTAATGAATGTGTATGCCATTCATTCAAGTTAGTCAGTCAGTCACTCCGTCCCCTCTTACTTTTGCTCCTTGTATTGCATTATATATGTAGTGCCATTAATCTAAAAAGGCGTTCCTTGAGTTTTACGTTTAATTTGTGTAACTATGGGTGGTCGTTAGACAATATTAGTTTTAGTTGTTTTTTTTTTTTTTTTTTTTTTTATGTGTCTTATGCGATGGTTGATTTCAAGATAAAATAATCACTTAATGTGGATAATAAATGTGTACAAAAGCTATTTAGCTACCTATGGAGGTATAGGCGGATTCTTGGCATGAAGAGGCCGTATTATAGTTTCTTTTTATGTGTTTATAAATAAAAATATTAATGCGTATGAAAAAAATTCAATTTCGCAGCAATATTTTTGTGGTTGTACTTTTTATTTTTTTTTTTTTTATAGCTCAAAAATTACCTAAAACTAGAAATTTGTAAACTAAACTGAAAAAACTTTAACCGCATATATTTGAATTCTTACCAAATAAAAGAAATAACCAGCAAATCCATTAAATTATTAAACAAATTAAAAGGTTTCAGAAGCTAAAGAGATAGAATGTCATTAGGAGTGATCTTAGTACAGTGTCTTTAGAAAGGGGGAATTTAAAGCTTCATGATGTTATTGTACACCACAAACCTTTCAAAATATATAAGAAAATAAAGCAGCTCTATAAATAGTGTGTATGATTTTCAAATAAAAACTCTAAAATATAGGATAACTGCTTAAAGTATGAAATGAACCTAGTTTATTATACTTAACACAACTTGTCACAGAGTATAAGTATATTAAGTAATGCCAGACTTAACTTCAACATGATCCTACTTTACCTATTTAGTCCAATTTTTGTACCAATTTCGTCTGTACGTCTGTCTTTCCATGAGAATATGTGATAATTGCAATCAATAGGTCCCAGTTTATAAAATATTTTAATGAAATTTGTTACAATCCAAAGAACTCATTGAAAACAAACCGAATTGGACCATTTTTAAAACCCCTTGTCATATAACCGTCTATATATTTATAAAGAAAATCTTTATATGGCGAAAAACAGAAATTCTGAATATTTTGTAAAACAAATGGTGGAGAATAATTAATTAGTGTTACAAGCACACAATTATAGGGTCATTAGAAGCGCGGTTTTATAGAAACAAATTTTCATCTTAATATCTCAAAAGTTACGATCACAAGAATGCCAAAAATAGACGGATACACGGACATACTTTGTATGGTCTCTGCCGCCTTATTCTTACAAATGGAGTGTAAAAGAGTGTACAGTGTATAAAAACTGTAATAGACTGAAATATATATCAACCACGCCCATTTTTTATATATCATTGGCTCAAAATTTTCCAGTTTTGACCTAAACCTTATGCGGCTTTTTTATTAGTTCTTTTTTTTTTCATTTATTCAACATTTTTGTAACTTCTAAAGAACAACATTGACTAAATTTCTCTCAAACAAAACATTTTATGAAAATAAACCTTTTCTCTCTCTCTCTCTCTCTTTCTCCTTACTACTGGCGGTATGCATTCATGTTTTATTATACACACAAGTATATAATAAACAAATAAACAAACACAACAAAAAATGTATGTAAGTTGTATTAATTGGCTCCCTTGAAAGCATGTTGTTGCTGTAACATTTTATTGTAACAGACTTACAACCGTAAAACCCCATCAGTAAATGAAGTTTTTTTTTTTTTTGTACTTTCTCTATACAAATGTTTTCGATTCGTTCCCTCCAAAGATGTGATATTTTGTTATTATTTTTTTCTTTTTTTCTTTTTTTTGTTCTGTTGCTCTACCTGTTTGCTGTGCAGCTCGTCAAAATATTGTAATAAAACCCAAAATATTCAGAAACCGTTGTGAAATTGTTTTTAATTCTTTTTAACCTTTTGCCAAAAGCAATTTTCATTACAACTGACAACTTCTAACATAATGGTTATGATGTAACGTGTATATACTGTAGATACCATATATATCCACGTGTATATACACGTGTATGAGTGTGCATGAACATGACTACATGTTGGGAAAAGTTGTTTGAACTCTCTATTGTTTGCTATCTTTTGTTATATTAGTCCTTTGAGGACCTTGTGCATATATTTATATATATGGGTACTAACATACAATGTAGCGTATTATACCTAAAATAAAGTTAGTTATAATTTTATAATTTAAATTTTTATAATTATTTACATAACATATTATGGGATACTAAGTTTATTATTATATTTGTAACAGAAGAAGGCAAACAAAACAAATAAAAACGGAGGTGATCTTCACATGAATGTCCGTATGTCCGTCTGTAGTCATGATCATAATTTTGATATATTGAATTGAAAATTTATACAGACACTTCTAGTTTCGTAGTTTTCTATTTAAATTGTGAAAAATCGATCAAAAGCCACGCCCACAATTATCAAAAATCTCATTATCTGCCATAAAAAATTGAGCTATAACCTTAAAAATTGGTATACAAATTTATAATCACACTATTTCTAGATGTGCGAAAAATGGGCGTGGTCGTATAACATAAACGCTCATAATTGACAATAGTTTACTTATCTGCCACAAAAATTGATCAATTAAGGTAAAATTATAAATTACCCCATCCACTAAGGCGAAAATAGGCATGGTCGAACGCCTCAATTTAAAAAAAAACAATACTCAGCGTAAATCTAATTTTCAGATTGATACATAAGCTATTAGAGGGCGTAATCATGCACCTGTCACGACCCTTGTTTGTATATAGATATGGAGAGTATTTAAGATTTGTTTTAAGCCCTTTTAGTTTTCTTATATGTTTATGCTAAAGTTTACTTTTCATTTAAATGGACAAAACTGTATATATGTTGTAATGAAATTTTGATTTTACGGTTAAAAATTATTGTTCCAATCTCTTTATCGTATCTTTATATTCCCTATTTGTATGTGTATATAACGCTCAATGATCATATTATCAAATTTATAATAGACACATATGATCACTAATGAAATCATGATTGAAGGAACATTATTTCAATTATTTCTACACAACAAGAGATGGGGGAAGATTGTACGAAATATTTGTCATGTATATGTTGATACTAATTAGGAAAGATTCTTTTGGCCTGAAATAAATACCAACCCAATAATTGAAGAGATGAGTCTGTACGCATATTTTTAGATGTTTAATAAGATGTTTAGCAAAGGAAAAATTACGCCATCTTTATATAGTGTAATGAGCAAGAAAAGCAATATAAAAAACAATAAAACAGGGGGCGTGGCAGGTACACGATAACGTTTTCGTGTTTTGTTTAGATCAATTATGTACTTAAAAGTCAATTTCTATGCCAAATAAGTTTTTTTTTTACATTGTGGGCGTGTCTATTATCAAATCATGTTTATTTTTAGCATATGTCTTTTCATAGCCCAAGTATGTAAACAAAATTTTATTTTAAACGATAATTTTTATATCTAATAAGAAGGTTTTTTCGGTTATGGGCGTGGCACAATTAAAAACTAATAACTTTAGTACGAAATTTCATCTTAATATCTCAAAATTTGTAATAATAAGCATTCCAACAAAAGACAGCCAGATGGACACACGGACATGGCTAAATGGATGTAGATTTTGATGTTGATCACGAATATATATATTTTAATGTTATTTTTGAACATCCAAAGGTGGTGTAAATGGAATAACAAACTTAGTATAAATCTTATTTAAAAAGTATAAAAAAATAGAAAACCTTTCCTTGAAGGCTTTAAATAAGGAGGGTTACAAAAATCAGCCTAACACCGAAGACAGCATTTTCAATTATTACAATTGTTCTACATACTTAATTTAAGTAGTGTATGTTTGTGTGTTTGTTGATATATTACCAGAAAAGTCAACAGCTCATAGGAAGAAATTCACAGTTTAAGTCAAGCAGTGATGCATTCAAGCAATTCACTGCACTTTTCTTCATCTATATGAAATGTCTATATCTATGCGCTTAAAGAGGGACATTAGGTAATTTTATTGTACATATGTATGTAAGGCCAACATTTTTTTTTTATATGTCTGTCTGTCTACCTACAGCAACTCATCAAAATGATTTATATTTGATAAATTGTTTTGCCATGCTGAGCATTTACCGCAATGTTTTACACTTGTTTAGTACAAACGCATACACATTTATACTGCTAAAGCCCTACAGAAATTGATGTCTTTCTTTCCTTCCTTTAATTTTTTTGTTTTCTGTACATTTTAATGCAATTTAAAGTGCAAGTGCACAATTTTGTCACGAATTCTTTCCTTTTTTAAGGGTGTGTGTGTGTGTACATATGTTAAAAAAACTTGTACGCATTGGGTGGCAAAATGCACAAATATTACACAGTAAAATTTACGGCACATCAAGGAGCAAATGTTAACGTTTGCGTATCAAGTCTGCCACTATTTTAACACAAATTTTAAGACGCTTTACACATTTATTTATCTATAGAAAGAATTTCACAAAGATTTGTAATTTATTGAAATTTATTTATCTGATAAATATATGAGAAAATATTATATTCAGTTAATCCTGACCATTTAATGCCCTACACACCTAACTTATGCTATAATTTGTTTAATTGCCTGAGTAAACACGAGTCCTTATAATAAAAAGTTTACTTCGTGAAATAACATTGTATGGAAAAGTGTTGTATAAATGGTTCGATTCAGTTCAAATTTGTTATAGCCTGTTAGTAAGCTAATTCAAAATTCTTTATCAAGTTTTGGAATAAAATATTAAGAATTGTGAATTTTTTCCATATAAAAGCTTTTTTATAAAAAGTTCATTATATGAGAAGGGGTTCTAAAAATGGTTCAATTTAAACCATTTTAAACAGGGTTCTTTTTTGGACTAATATATGTTTTTGTACAAAATTTCATTGAAACATCTTTAAGACTGTGACCAAAACCTAGCACACAAATTTGTATGGACATACAGACTGAAAGGCGGACGCACAGACAAAGTTAAATTGATTCAAATTTTGATTCTCAAATGTTGGCCGTTTTTATTTAGGAGTATTATAAACACTTTAGCATACCCTCTGCTACTTCTTAATAAATGATATTGTTAAAGATCACTCAGTCTTTAGATTCATACTTTATACCCAAATTAAAACATGTAAAAATTAAATTAAAAAAATCATAGACTTGGGAAGATTTTTACTAGAATATAAAAGAGAAAATAGTTTTTACTATTTACAGCACACAATATAGGTGGAGCTGGTTCTAAAATCCCTTCTGAAGCACTTGCCATGTGATTTGGAAAAAAATGAAACTTTTAATACAAGTTTCCGAAAAGAGCTGTACTTGGCTAGATTTAAAAAAAGTATGTAAAGTCATACAGAAGGGCGTGTCTTTTAATAACATTTTGGTGTTCTTTGGTAAATCTTTCGACGACTCCTATAATGACACATAAGTACCTACTTAAGAATTTTTTATATATTAAGTACCATTTATGCATACACCGAAGCAAACATTTGTACGACCCTTGTCTACATACTTACATATGTTTCTTAAATATATTTGTCATAAAAAAAAAAACTCATGTGTTCTGTTCTGCTCCTCCTTTCCAAGTGTCAGCCACTTAGTTAGTTGGCTGGCTGGTGTCATTTTGCTCACAGTGTCTGTTAATATAAATATGTTTGTTTGCGTGTATATGTGGACTCGTTCTTTTTAAGGAAATTATTAATTATGAAGGCATCTCGTATGCAGCACGTAATGCATGTGTAATATCTTGTAAATGCAAATGTTTAAATTGTGCTTGTATCGTTGTCACATTAATTTTATATAAGGATTTATTTCTTTTTTCCACTCATTTATACTGAAAGTAAAAAGATTAAAAAGCGAATGTCTTCTGTGGGTGTTCTAAGTATTAATTATAATATTTAAATAATTCTGTGTATTTGTTATTTTTGTCTTGTTTTTGTTGATAAATGAAGTTTTCCAATTTGAATGGAACGTTGGCTGAAACACAATAATAAAGTTTCTAAACTTACAGAGGTGGATAAAAAATAAGAAAATTAAATTTGGTTTAGGATAAATCTTAAATACTCTACATAATTACTTATGGATGGTGGGCATGGCAGGTGCCCTCTAATAGTGTATGAATAATAATAGCGTATATGCAAATTTTTAGCTAAATTTTAAAAATTTCCTATTGTAAAAGTACCAACAACAAACGGACAAACATGTCCAGATCAACTTTTTTTATGTTGATGAAGAATAACGCCTAATACATGATGCAAATGGAATAAGAAACTTAGTTTACCTTAGTAGCTTATGTGGAGCATACACATGTGTAAGTTATCTAATAGTTGCATTATGTTGACTATAACTATCAACTACAAACCTAAGCTTCTACTATCTGTATACATTTTTTTGTTTTTGGCAAATTAATTGACACCAAATACTCGGAGCTGTACAATGAAATCGAATTAACTTTGTGCGTTGCTTTGTTTTGTTTTGTTATTGCATCTTCTTCTTTTTGTACCAAATGTGACAATTATCAGCATACTTGCAAACCCTTTCATATGCATATAGAGTAAAGCAAAAACAAAAAACTAAGTATGAGTCTGTTAGCAACAAAAACTGCCTGAAATTGAATTTAATTACCATCAATATCGAAACGTTTCATATTGTATTTAGTTAGAGTATATGTAAGTATGTATAGAAGGTAGTTAATGTCCACACATGCCAACTCATACCAATACGAAACTTTATCGCATCCAATTGACTAAAGGGATAAGATAAACTAACTAAACCTGATGGAAACCAAAAAAATATAAAAAAAATAAAAACAAGTGCAACACAATCGTACAAATTAAAGAGAAGATGAAGAAGAAGAAGAAGAAGGAGGAGGAGGTGGAGTGATATAACGATGGCCTGCCTGCCTGTCTGGCTAACTGGCTGACTGACTGCATGGGTAAGATGGTCTAGTTACATGACTGTAGTTGTGATGGTGGTTGAGGTGGTGCTGTTGGCATATTCATCTGTTTAGAATATTTATGTATAGTAAATGCATTTTGTTAATGCACTTGGTTAGAGGATGCACTCTACGACGCATATTACGAGAATGCAGTTGATTTTAACAATAACAACAACATGATGCCACATTATGTGCACAGTTCAATTAATTTACCCCAGTACGCATGTGTATACGTGTGTATGTGTAACAGCCTTTCCTTTTATATCCTAAATATGGTGCATGTGTCTCTATGTCTGTCCTTTTATGATTCTACTGCTTTTTTTCTATTTTGCAGAAAGCAACGAAAAAAAATTGAAAATATGTGGGAGTGGGGGAGTGAAGAAAGAGACCACACAACGATTTTGTTGGCTCAATAAGCGCAAATAATTATTTATTTAATTTATGAACATTGGTTGTTGTTGTTGTTGTTTTCATATTTTCATTTCTGTATCTGGGGCATTGGTCATGCCTATAGTATAATTCATATATATGAGCTCTTGTGTGTGTGTGTTTGTGTGTGTGTGCATTTTTCATGTTTATTGTCAATGCAATTCACTTAAGCGTTGTTCAACAACATTGAGTCCATTTGGGATTCACACACAGTTCAATTTAACTAACAATAACAATAACAATAACAAATGAAAAATGCACTCCTCTATGCGATGCTATGCCTACATACTTACTATCACACTTTTATTATTTTACGCATTCATTTCACACACACACACAAACACACAAGCGATGGATATTATTGTATTACAATTGTTGTTGTTGTTGTTGTTGTTGGTGTTATTAATATTGTTATTGCATTTAAGAGGTAGGCCCAAAAAATATGTATGTATAAGTTTGTATTTTAATTGTCATTTAGGTGATATTTGAAAATGGCAAATTGGTGTGAAGTACGCAAAAATTACGACTTACGAACAATTTCAACAAAATAAAACGAGTAAAATAAAGTGTGTATAAAGCAGCACACCACATATGGGCTACTCATAGGTTCAATATGCAAAAAACAAAAAAACAATTATCCCACTTCAAACACAAGCAAATTTGGGCGTGGCATCACACTTTTTTTGTATTATCTTGATATCGAAATCAATTTACTATGAAGACTTTTCATTATGGGATCAAAAATGCAAGAGTCCATTAACAGCCGTTGCCAAACTTTCCATAGAAACACCTTTAGTCGCAGAACTTAACTCTAAACCTATTATATATATAATGCACTCTGTAAAAGTAGGCAAATACCAGCGACGCTTATATTTAGTGCGTAACAATGGAAGATATAAATAAATCAAATAAAGCGAAATGAAATGACCATTTTAGTATACCTTAAGAGCAGGGTAGAATGATTAGATAATGAATAAGAATATAAACCTAAATTTAGGGTTTGCTTTGCTCCATTTTGCATCTTACACTCAATTGCACAAAATCAGCGATACCCCCCATACAAAATGCTATGCTGGTTATAAAAAGCGTTAAACAAATCCTACAAGCCATTGTTATACACATACAATCCTTTACATGCGTACGTATGTATTTCACATAATACATACAATAAATGGCCGAGTATGGAGAGTAGGAAAAATTTAATGAGTGTGCTGTTGTGAAAGGGCAAAAAACCTTTGCATTTATTTATAATCGTGTCTTATGCATTCAGTTGACATTAATTTAAAACGACGTTTGATTATAAATGTTATGAAATTCAATGTAAGCGTACTTTTAACCAACCTAACATAAATTTATTTAATTTTACATTTTTCTTAATTTCATGACAGAATGAATTTTGTGAAATTTTCTTCTTTTGATTTTAATGCGTGTGTGTGTGTGTGTATGTGTGGTAAACGTTTAAATATTTATAGAAATATTTTTGTATGTATAAATGTGTGTGTACATGCATTATTAATTACTGCTCTTAAATAGCGTTGACAAGCGACACTTTTTTAAAAGCTTGCGTTATAGTACGTTGTTTGTTGATGATATTGTTGTTGTTTCTGTTTATGTTTAGTTTATTCACATTTCAAAATTTCAATTTGATGTATGTACAAGTAGTCATATTTATATTCAATTTCACATATACACACACATGCGTACGTATGCACTAATTTTTCAGACATGTTTACAGTTGTTCGCAATTTGTTTCACATGCTTTACATTACATTAAATAAAGCAACAAGCTCATATCAACTAATAGCAAACAAACATTGTTGGTGTTTTGTTGTTGGTGTTGTTTTTTTTTTTCAATTTTTTTCATTTTTTTTTTTTTAATAAAATAGAAAAACAACACAAAAACAACAAAGACAACATTATTTCTTTAGGTATATTTATGTGTTGTTGTGTGGTTGTGTACGATCGTGTAATTGTAAATGCATCTGTCTATGTTTTGTTATGCTCTGAAATATGTTTTAATTTGTTTAAAAATCTGTTATCTCTTTAACTTCTGAATCAAAGTAAAATGAAAAAAAAAGGAAAAAACTCAGTTTAGCTTAGACCAAACCTTAAGTACCCTTTGGGGCGTGACGGGTACATCATTACGCATTCTAATAGTGCACATTTATTACTTATTAGATTACAAGTCGAGTTTTTTGGCTGAATACGGTTTTTTCTCAATTGTGAGCGTATTTTTTATCCAACCAAGCCCACTTTTGAAACATCGTTGGATGAGCTAATTAGACAAAATTTCAATTTTATAGCTAAATTTTTGTGGCGGATAAGTAATTTTTTGTCAATTATAGGCGTGGCTCTAAAATAATTTTGCCCAATTTAAGTAGCGATCTGCAGACATAAACAAAAATGTCTTATTATCCTAATTGTTGTTGTTACCCATGAGAGTCTCATGGGAGTAACGTCAACACGTGCGTAGGAACGGATATGTCTAAATTAATTCAGTTTTTAATACTGATGCAGAATTTATATATCCTTTTTGATGTTTGAAATGAAATGACAAACTTAGTATACCGATCATCTTAAGTGTAGGGTATAAAAAAAAATTGAAATATATTCAACAAAATTTCTTCTCTGACAGCTGAAAAGGAATAAAACAAATTTGTCTAGGTTGTCTTAAGTTGTGCTGGTCCTAAGCATACTCTACCACCTCTTTATTAACGAGTAGTGGTAAACGATAAAACAAACTTAATATACTTAGTATGTAAATATAAATATAAAATGAAGGATATAATCAATAGGAAATCTTATAACAAAAAACACAACAAAGCGATATAATTAAGGCAACAAAATATGTGTTATCAGATCAAAATAATTATTGTAATTCTTAGAAGCGGTCTTGAGAGATACAGATACAAGAAAACTCGAGCATACGTTTGTAAAATGATCACTTTTATAAACTTTACAATCAAGTAAGAGTAGACTAAGTATAAAATTCTATATGCAACATCCAGAAGGGCCCTTGGATCTAAAATTTAAATAATTTAGGAAAGTCTATATATGTGTTTTTGAAACCTATTAAGGTTCTTCAATATTTAGTTATTAATATTAGCCGAAATACTGTACTTATAGTTATACCGCTTAAACTTGATAAAAACATGGCTAGTCACGAGCTGATATGTGATGTGGCCCGCCCATTATTTACATATGAATAGGGTGAGCACACTTGCCTCTTTCAACTTCTTCATCTATCTATTATGCTTAACAAGTTATTTTGTTCTCCTTGTAATACTGTTTACTAACACCTATGCCTACCCCTGCTTTATTCTATTCTTTGATTTATGTTAATTTCTTCAATGTTCCATATAGATTTTTAGTTTAATTTTTCTTTTTTTGTTCGTTTTTTATCTTGTTTTATTCGAATTTTGATTTTACAACCAGTTCAGGTGAGATTGTGCATTTTGTCAGTTGATTGAAGTTATCTTTATGGCTTTGGTTATTGTTGTCGCTGCTTTTTATACCCATTTCTTCTTCTTCTTCTTTTTCTTCTTATGTATTCCCGAGTTTAGTTTTTTTTTATTATTATTATAATATATGTAGGCTGGAGACGGGATGTCTGTTTGAGTTCAGAAATGAAATAAAAAAAGAAGACTTATGTTGTACTGCCACCTTAATGGAAATTCCATGTTATCTTTGTCTTTTTCCTCTTCTTTCTTTTGCCCAAAAATCCTTTTCTTTCGTTTTTATTTTTTATTTAATTTTTTTGTTTTTTGTTTTGTTTTTTTAAACAAAGCTTTCTCATAAAATATCCGAAGCTTATCCTCTGTGCTCATTGAAATGTTTTTCAAAATTTCTTTCAGTGTATCTCTTCCATTATTATTTAATATTTATGTGGGTGTTTATATTTGTTCGTGGTGTGCTGGAGAATACAAATCTATGATCAATGTGGTCATTTTGTTTTATTTTCATACACTGTCCAACCATTGCGAGAATGGATGACTTTTCTTAATATTATTATCCATGCAAAAGTTGTTTAAGCAGGCAAATATTTTATTGCTTTGACTAATCTGTGATATGAATAACGGCATATAATTCGTTATTATTCAACCTGTAACCTTAATGAAGTGCTGAAATCTATCCAAACCAAAAACGTTTTTCAAAAATTTATTTGAAATTTTTCTATTTTATGAAAATAGATGCAGCCATATATGACACAGTTTAAAACTATATCTAGTCATTGATTTTTTATCTTAATAATATATCCAACATCCATCCACACAAACACACACACATAGTTGAACAAGCCTTTAAAATACCTACGCATGTTTCTTTATTGCTTTGTTGTCATTATACCCTCCACATGAAATGCTAAGGTATACTAAGTTTGTTATTTCATTTGTAACACTCGCAAAGAGACTTTGGAGACTGAAAAAAGTATATTTATTTTCGAACAAAATCAAACACGTAATCGATCTAGATACGTATGTCCCTACGTCCAGGTGTACGAGTATGTCCGATCTTGGCACTATCATGGTTGTAAATTTTGGAATTTTTAGTTAATATTATGGGTGAGGTAGATACTAAAATATTGAAATTAGGCAAAATCGTTCACAAGCCACTCCCACAATCGATAGAAATATATTTATTCAACACAAAAATTGAGCTATAAGGATAAAATCTCTGGATAACAGAAGCGCCTACAATCAACAAAAATCTTTCGACTTGCCCCAGAAATTTATCTATAAAATTGAACAAATTTCGATATTTTTACTTAACGCCTCCTTTTGGGTTCTGTTAAAATTTCTCAGAAATTTTTTGCACAGACCATCCACACGCTATAGGTTTAAAAGAGTAGGGTATTCATAATTTTGCTTAAACAAAATGAATTTTTTTTATACTTCTTGTCTACCATTGTAGTGATAACACTAAATATAAATAATTTCAACCATTAGTGGGATAAAAAGTCGAAGAAGCAAATACCAAACATTCACAAAAAAGACAAAAAAAAAAGAAAAATGGTTTAAAAGGTCAGCTTATACCAATGGTATGGTTGGTTTGTTTGTTTGTTTATTTATTTCTTGCTATCATTGTGTATAAGTGTGAGAAAAACTTTTAATGCTCAAGAGCTTGTAAGATAATTTTTCATTCTTGACCACACACCAACAACACCGTCACTATCAGCAAACAACAACAATAAGAACAAACGAAATAAACAAATGGTACAAATTTGTTTGCGGTGATAATAGAAAACCATAATTTTATTTAATATTGTGTGAATTGTTGCGGATTGTAGAAATGTTAGTTGAAATGGAAAAAGGACAGAAAAATCGTAGTTTGGAACTTGGGTCAATGCTGAGTATTTCCATCTCCCTGCTGGTAACCACTAAAGTATGAAAGTTGAAATCTGAGGAAGAAGAAGAAAAGTTTGTTTGTAACTTTAATTAATTTCGATTTAATCAAAGCAAATGCAATATGTGTGTGTGCAGTGCCCTTTATATTATAAGACCATTTACTCAAGCTGTTTCTATCCATTAACTTATGGTCAACCTTAAAAAAAATTTATGCATTTTGCATTAGCCCGTTGGTGTTCGAAGTTGTTGGTGTATTTGTATATAGAAGGTGGCCAAATGAATTTAATGGAGTCTTAAATTTCAACGATTTGTTATGCAACACTTGCACTTGATATAAGTTATGGTGCGAACAACTGTTGAGTATACTTAGCCGTTACCAATTAACGCCTCATCTATGACTCATTATTAAAACGTACTTTATGAGTGTTTTTCTTAGACTTTTTTTTAATCCCCCGCCCACTTACAACATTATTTTTTATCATTATACCTAAAATGAAAATTAATGCCGTTTTTGATATTTATGAAGAATTTATATACCTTGTAGAGTGTTGCAAATGGAGTGACAAACTTAGTCTTAAGCATCTTATGAGTAGGGTATAACAATTAAATAGAAATAATTTCTAATTAGCTTCAATTTTTTCAATACCAATCTACGTATGTATGTAGGTAGGTTGTAAAAAATCATTTTCCTAAAAAAAAAAATTAAATAATTAAAAATTTAAGTAAAACATTATACCCTTAAGTTATACAATATATACATATATAATATGTTTGAAAAACCGCAATAACAACAAAAACACCAACAACAAAAAAGTACAATATAATAATTAAAACATGTAATAACAGCGTGTTGTGCGTTAAAACAGCCGTTCGTTATATACATGGAACGTACCACTACAGTCCTACCAATGCATGCCTTCTCTGCAGCTTTGTATGGTGGCTCAGTTTAATATTCTAAAGCGTTTTGTATGTTTCAACTCTTTTTCGTTCTTCTTTTTTATATTTTTTTTTATTTTTAGATTATTTCGATGTAAATTAAAGTGCTTTGAAATAGGTTTTCGTGGAAACCACATATACTTACTTACACAGTATTTTCCTGTTTGCCGTTTTCGTTTTCATTTTTTTTTTTTCTTCACTTTTTTCTCTTTTTTTTTCTCCTCTACAATGTTTCTTTATCAGATTTGATTGTTGTTGGTCGCTGTTTTTTTTTTTTAACATAGAAAAAAAGAAGTAAAAAAACAAATTAAGCTTAAACGGAATCTAAAATACCCTCCACTTCAATACATACTTTGTGGGCATGACAGGTATATGATTACTTCCCCTTATATTATATGTATTAGACCATATTTTAAAGATTTTTCACAGCTATCCTAGCAGTGGGCAGATACTTAATTACGCCCTTAAATAATATATATTAGCTTACAAGTTTAGTTTTACAATCAGTTTTTTTTTTACAAATTGTGGGCGTTTTTGTTATTTGACCACGCCCGTTTTCGCCGCAGGCATATAAATATATATATGTAGATTATAGCCTGTTATCTAGCCACGCCCATTTTTGACACATCTATGGATAATGTAATTATAAATATTTATACAAAATTTTACCTTCATAGCTCAATTTTTGTGGCAGATAAATAGATTTTTTTGAATAGTGGGCGTGGCTTTTGAACGATTTTATCCAACTTAAATAGTAATCTGCGTATAGAAATTGTGTGTATAAAATTTACAACCGTAAGAATGATAACATTAGACAGGCACAAGGACGTACAGACGGTCATGTCTAGATGGACTCAGTTCTTCATGCTGGCATTCTTTTTAAGATCTCTGACACTTCCTTCTAAGTATTGTAAATGGAATGATAAACTTAGTATACTCTTCTATCTTATATGGAGGGTCTCAAAATTTTGTTCATTTTTTTTTTTTTTTTTTTATTGTAAAAAAATTAATTTTTTAAAGCGTTATTAACAAATTGCATGTAAACGTGTAAGAGTCTTACAAATGGGTTTGGCTTTTATTTTCGTTTTTATAAAGTTATGTATATATTAATTATTATTTATCATGCTGATTTCACATCTAGGTATAGAAAACATGAAGTGTGACGTGTACTGGATAGAAAATGACAGGGGTGTTGGTTGGACAAGTTTCTTAAACTTGTTCGTACCTTTCAAGTAATATATATTTAAGAAGAAGAAGAAGAAGTTTTAATTGAAAATAACTTTAAAAAAAAAGTGGACTTGAATGAAATTCAAGAATGACTTGAACTTATATATTCACTCCTTTTTCTTTCCCATTAACATATACAAACATAATAGATCCTGTGTGACATGTTTGCCATTTGCATTCATATAAATTATTTAAAATTTCCTTCAACCTTAAGAATACTGTTTATTGTATACCCAAATGTCTAACTAAGCTTAAAAGCTGTACAAAACGAAAACTAAAGACGACATGAATGAAGAGAATTGAAGAAAATGTTCAAGAAAATTACTTTTTAGACAGAAAACATAAGATGCAAGTATAGTGGGTTTGTATGTATGGATGATATTAAAAACAAATTCTCTGGAAATTTTAACAAATTTTCTTATACTCTAAACAATATACATATTGAAGTATAGTTGTAGTGCTCACACACACACACACACGCATGCACACAATATTCACACCCAATTAGAAAATTCCAAAGGAATAAAATACGAAAATTTGTTAAAATTAATTAAAACTGAAATATGTGTTCAAGGCGTACATATATTTACATACATATCCATCTCTACATACATATATTATAATGAAATAAATTTATATGAATATTTCGTATAAGAAAGATATCAAAGATAATATAAGAAAATGTTTACAGAAGCGCAAGTGTGTGTATGTGTAGAATGGTTTTACCTAATAATTAAGTTATAATAACTTTCATCTAAACATTAACAAGAAGTTAGCTACAATAAATGTCTAGCAAATTAACTTAAGGCATATTCTTCTAATTGTTGGAGAGTTGTTGTAGAGAGATTTGCCAAAGAGGAAATGAAACGAAATGAAATGAAATGTAAAAGACGTTTTCTATAAATTATTGCTCTCCTTCTTAGCTTAGACGCTTGTCATGTTTGTAAGAAAAGCCTTTGTCACCGAAAGCCCGCGGGAAAGTAGCAGGAGGAGATAAAATTGTTATAATTGTTTTAAGCTTATAGCGGGGCCTTCATTTTTGTTCGCTCTTTAAACACTTTATATTTCAAGTGCAACTCATCTATTTAATAAATTATCAAATAATAATACAAGAATCTACCACTTGAGAAATCTTCACTAGCTTTTTTAAACACCTAAGCTTCTTAACAAATAATCCACGAACTCAGAACAACCTCTGATTATTCATCATATATCAAAAATGACATCGATCCTAGTAGTAGGCGGCCTCACCAACTCACTCCCAATATTAGCAATGAAAAAACAGGAAACTTGACGAAGAATTGTTAATTAATCAATATTTTAACAGCTATAGAGTCTGCAGCAAAAAACATAACATAAACTCTTCACAATGTGCAATTTGCGAAAGAAAGGCGGATAGCGCGCGGCTTGTTTTCTAATATTGTTCCCACTTTAAAATAGAGCAGTCCACGATACCAGATGTACCAATTTTTAATCGGCCCCAGCTTCAACAAGAAATAACTGCATATGTTTGGTCATGGCGACTCCATCTTATTAGGAAGAGTAGAAGAAAGCGAACCATGTCTTCTACTATTATCCTCGCTTTAAAATAGAGCAGTTCCTGATACCAAAGATAGGAAACATCATCAATTTTATGACTTTACTGCGAAGAAAATTGGGAATACATAAATCGCAAGATAGTTTTCATTTTCACAAGACTAAGGAGGTTACAACAGCTAAGAATGGCTTAAAAACTGCTTCGAAATTCGCCCTTTGCGAAGTAATACCTAATAGAAGTACTGAGGGTAACTGCAGTAGTCTAGCATCTTGTACTACGAATCGTGTCTGCCAACAGCAGAACCTGCTGGAAAATACCGATAATAATTAAATCAATGAATTTCCAAGTAGTATGTTGTATTGAAACCCTTAATGCCATAGACTTGTTCAAATACTTCTTTAATCCTTTACTCTGATTGGTATAAATGTATGAATGTATGAATAAATTTGAATGCTTTTGTATTAAGAATGAGTATATTATGTATAGTATATAATGTTTTGTACCTATAACTGATAATGGCAGCTAGTTACACTTTCAAACAACATTTGAAGCTGTTTAATAGATACAATACGATTCATTATGTATGTATGAACAATGATAACAACAACAAAATAAACAAGATAACAGTAAGCAAATATTGTATAGATAAGTACAAATACATATACCATAGATATGCATACAGCTAAAAGCGTAAGGAAATGGTTTTAAGGTACATATGAAGAGACTTCCCATACACTTTGCCTGAGCCGACATTTAGAGCATATATCAATTAACACTAATGCTGAGTGAATGCACTTCACTACGCATAACATATCTTATAAACTACACATAATGTATGCATATGTATGGATGAGTGCATGCATACATACATACATACCTAAATGCATGGCTGTGTTTAATTTAATATGTATATCAGTTGCAGTGTACATTGTCTTGCTAGAATTTTCAATGGAATAATTAAATGTTAGGCAGCTTAGACGTAATCATATATGTTTGTATTTAAGGAGTTGGCATTAAAGGAATATTCAAATTTCTAGTAATTTATTTAGACACGTATACTCGTATTCATGTGTCCGCATGTCCATCGGTTGTTGGCACTCGTACGGTCGATTATTGTAAAGTATTTGGCTAAAATTTTCACACTGCACGCAAATCATTAAATTAATTTAAATTAAGCAAAATCATACAAGAGCCACGCCCACCATCAATAAAATAATATATATCTGCTACAAATATTGAGCTATGAAGTTAAAATTTGGTACACATAATTATAATTGCCTCTTTCAATGATATGTCAAAAATGGACGTGATCTCGCCCACAATCGAAGGAAATCTATCTATCTAACACAAAAAGTGAGCTATGAAATTGATATTTGGTACATGTATATATTATTATTCTATCCATTGATGAGTCAGAAATGGGCGTGTTCGGATAACAAAAAGGCCCACAATTTACACAAAACCATACTCAACTTTTAAGAACTTACACTATTATAGGAAGTAATTATGTACCGTTTGTATATAATTGTGAAGAATCCTAATGATGAATGAGATCCTATTTTTTAATTAACGGACGTACGTACAAAATTACTTAAGCTTAATAATTTTTCATTATATATAAATAAAACTTCACCTCACGAATAAAATCAGCACACTGGGGTCAGCTCTCAGGAAACTGAAGTCCCTATGTCTATCATTTGAAGAATGAGTTCAACAATTTATTCAACAATTAGGATTATGAATAAATTGTATTGAAATGTATACAAACAAACAACAGTCAGTCTTTCCAAATTACGAAATTTTGATTTTTTCCGTTAACAAGACAAATGCACAATTATAGCCGATCAAAATTCAAAGCTTGCTCATAACCAAATCATTCCATGAATTGATTGAATATGTGTGAGTGTAAGCACAATTGCTTTTTGACACAACATACATGTAACAATTGATTAATTATCGAGGTTGCTATATAGAGGCTAATGAATTTTGAAGTATTTACTAAACGACAGATGCAAAATTTTTGTTATATTCACCAAACTATTGAACATTAACAATTAGTGAAATTTTATTTATATATATGTTGATAAGTAATACTTTGTATTAGTGCTGGTAGTTTTAAATCGTGTGACACATATCAATTCCTATACCATCCATTACAATGTAAAGGTTCTAAAAACAGTCATTAAAATAAAGTTAGTGTGTATCCAACAATAATAACCACAACAAAAACAGCAGAAAAAGGAAAAAAAATAATGAAAAATTGTGATTTTAAATACATGAAAAGCATATTAAGTCACACATACATGTACGTACAGGTGATACTTTGCTATAACAATTAATGTGCATTTTATTTGAAATTTATTTAAAAACTTTCCCTGCTATACATTAAATGACATTAAGTAATTAATGTTATTACGGGTGCATCGAGGTATGTATAATTACCAAGAAAACTCTGCTCTAACTTGCTAAAAGGTTATTATTACAATACACATTATATGTGTATGTGTATGTATGGATGATTGTGTAGATGCATCTGTAAATGGCTGCCATTATATACAAACTAATCTAAATGGTAGATTAAAAAAGTGAATTAGAAACCAAAGCTTTGGTCAAATCTAAAAATACCCTTCTTTCAAATTTCAATAATGTTCATAAAGTTCTTTCTTGAATGGTTGGCGTGGCCATAAATCAAACATGGACTTGGAAAAAGCATACAAATGCCGCCGTTATTAGAAAGTGTACCTTGCCGTAGAGACATATTAAATTTTTTAACGCTACATGTATCCTATTCTAGATCCACACCAAAATATAAACTAAATTAGCGAATTTCCTGTGTTCACAGATTTGCGATTAGTAGTTTTCCGTGTGTCCATATGTTCACAATCAGTGTTTGAAGTTCTTCCGAAGGCAAAACTAAAGGAACATTATTTATGAGAATACTTAGAAGGAGGCATCAGGGACCCTACAAAGTATATATAGTCATGATCAGCATCTAAAAACTGAGTCACCTAATCATGTTTGTCCATATGTCCGCATTGTATTATTGGCCCTCTCACCGTCGCAAATTTTGAGATATTGAGCTTGTACAGACACTTTTAGTTTCTACGTATAAATCGCTATTAAAACTGGTTAAAATCGATCAAAATCAACGCCCACAATCGACAAAAATTTATATATCTGCCACAAAAATTGAGCTATAAAATTGAAATTTTATACAAATATTTACTCCTTTCATAAATATACCAAAAATGGGCGTGATAGGATATCATACACGCCCACAATTTACAAGAACTCATACTTAAAGCTAATACGTAAAACACATAATAATAAAAATCGTAATTAAGTACCTGCCACACCCACTGTTTCTAAGAACTTAAGGAGAGTATTTAACATTTCTTTCAAGCCAAAATTTAGATTTTTTACTTATTTTTTACCTTTTACCAACCTTGCTGAATATTTGTGGAGTAAAAGGGAGAAGAGACGCAACAGATTGGTTAGATGGTATGCAATTAGCTGATAGCAATTTTTTATTTTTGCTTTTGTTTTTGTTTTTATTTTATATTCTGTACAAGTTCCGGTAATTATATTTCAATGTTTACATGTTTTACCCATTTTCACAGCTTTCCAATGGATAATTAATTCACATACACACGCACACACACATAAACATGCACATACACCCCCACACTAATGTCTGTTTTTAAGGAGAAATACATAATAAATTAATTTTATTAAAGGATTTGTAACATAAAGAACAAAAATTCATGACCATCATGACTTGATTTTCAAAAATTTTTACTTTAAACTTGACAAAATGTTGATATAGTAGTAGCAGAGCAAGTTGATATTGAGAATAAGAAAAATTAAGTTTAAAAATATTTTTAGAGGGAATGGACAAAATAATATGAATACATGACATATACACAATATTTATTTATTTATATTTATAAGGTGTTGAGCTACATTTCATCGCAGAATACAATAGATTTACAGAGTGTCTGAATAATTCTGCTGTCACTTTTTCGCGGTAGTTTCGCTATGTTGTCTGGCAACAATTCTTTTTAATGTTCATTGGTCTCTGTCAGAACTTAGAGTTTCGCCCATTATTCTTCTTCTCCGGTGATGTTTTACCATGTTTTGTGCATGCTGTCATGACCGTAGATAGTGTCGCCCATGAAACGTTAAACAATTCAGCTGTTTGCGTCACAGACGCTCCCGCTAAACGAGTACAAACGATTTGCCCTCTTTCGAAATTTGAAAGATCACACTTTTCACCCATTGCTTGTTTTAAACATTGCAGAATAAAGCGTATAATAAACTGAAATAAGAGATGCAATGCATAACTTTTTTTACTTACCAGAATATTTTCAAAGTAAGGCTCCAATGAGTTGGATTAAATCTCGCTTTTGAATATTTATATATTTATGTATTTCCTCTTACACATATATTATCTAGAGCTTTAAAAGCTTTGAGGTTATTTTAATAACTAGTGTTTTTTTGTAGCACCATTCCCTATTCAGTAAATTATTATAAATTAGATAGCAGCAACATGGTCTTTCCAATAATGTCTATATTAAAAATCAGCTGAATAACTCAAGGTTTCTATTAAAGACAGACACAAAGGCTAGATCGGGTAAGACATTAATGCTGATCAGGAAGTTATATAATGTAAAAATCTATAGAGAGATAAACAAACTTGGTACATCCTTTATCTTATATAGAAGATTTAAAAAAAAATCTCAACAGTACTAAATATTTTTTAATTTTCTTATAAACGTTTTTTTTTTTATTTTTATTATTATCATTAATAGTATTATTATTGTTAATTGTAACAGTTTAACTACTACTTTAATTTTAAACTTTCTTAACTTAGATTTGAATTAGCATTTGCACTTGACCCCTTCTTAAGTATTGGTTCTAGCAATCTGCGGAAGAAGAAGTAAAAATGGAGAATTTTTTAGCAAAAACATTACGAAATACTATCCTTTAAAGGAATTACTTACCCAACCAATCAAAGTAATTGCCTTCTATTCTTTAAGTTCCTCAGTTTAAACTGGAGGTACAAATCGAGCTGCCACTAACTGTTGACTGGAAGTGTAAAACAAACTGTATTACAAAGTGAAATTAATTTAAAATAGTTTCCTCAATAGCGAAGAACTTTTGTACAGTTGCTACAAAGTTATTCGCAACTAGTTTCATTTAAAAAAATATCAGTACAGTAGGATAAAATCTAATGAATGCTTCAGCTAGTCTATTCCGTTGGTTATCGTTTAGTTATTAGCCTAACATTTCTCTAACCTCCATCTACCCAATCCTCACCTTAATCATAATTTAAGTAAACCACTTTTATTACATAAAAAGTCTATAGATTTTCCAGTCAAGTTACATTAATAGATGGGTTTCTTCTTTAACAGAATGACGCGTTCATATAAAACTATGTATTTGTTAAGTCTTCACGTAATTCAACACGTAAGTTATAACGATTAACGACTAAATATTTTCTACTACAACTACTCTCCTATTTAGACTTACCTCTTAAATAACATTTTATGAGATTGTTGTTGAGCAGTTAATCGATTTCCATCATTACTGGCTGCATTGGGACTGTTTTCTATAGAATTTACACTACTAGCGTAACTGCTACCTCGGCTCTCTTCATCTCGTGGCGAATAATTGCTGGGAAAGCGATTATAGTTATTATTGTTGTAAAGATTGCTTTTGTTATTAATGTTAATGTTATTGGGGTAAGTGACGTTCATAGGAGCCGTAGTAGCAGCAATTAGTAGATTCGTGGGTAGTTGTAGGTTCGTTACTTTCAAATTCGGCGGAGTTTGGGGTGGAGTATCGGGATGGACTTCGGGAAACCCCACCTCCCGTTGACTCGTGCCGATTATCTGTTGTTGTTGGTGACGCATTAATGTTGTAGGATCTGTAACAATTGTGTTGGTATTGGCTGCTGTTTGATACGATGGTGTTATGTTATGGTTGTGGCGTGGTAAGGTTCCATATGTTGTCCGGCCACAAAGCGTTAAATCAAAATTGGTCTTGCCGTTGCCGCTGCCACTGCTGCTGCTGCTGGTCATATTCACGGGTGATGAGCCGCTGGGACGCGTATTGTTCAGTTGTTGCTGTACCAAAGCGCTCATATGCTGTAACTGCTGCATTGGATGCAATTGTCGTACTTGGTGCTGCTGCTGCTGCTGTTGCTGCTGAGGATGACAACTGAGGTGTTGCTGCAGCAGCTGTTGTTGTTGTTGCTGTTGCTTTTGTTGTTCCTGCTGTTGCTGCTGCTGCTGTTGTTGTTGTTGCATGTAAGCCGAATGTGTTTGCTGTAAAGGTGGTGGTGGTGGTGGTGTTTTGCAGGCGACTGTATCGGCCAAACTCCAGATTTTCGGCTTGCTGGCTGGAATTGGAACGCCACAGTCTTGGCTCAGCCGGTTTTTTGACGAATGCTCATGTTTGTTGACCTGCTCACCCATTAAAGCGGGACCCGCCTGTCCATAACCAGCAGCAAACTGATGCTGATAATAGGCGGGATGCTGATGATATGGATGGTAAGAGTGAGGATGATTGATAGATGTATGATAACTGGGGTTTGGTGTCGGAAAATTTAAACAAACACGCATTTCATTAACATGTTTCAGTTTATCATCCTCTCCATCCTTATCGAAATCTAGGAAAATCAGGTAAATTGTTATATTTTGCTAAAGCCCAAAATGTCTGACAATAATAAGCTTAAAAAATATGGGAAGACTTTCTAATTTAAGTCTACAAGGATTACTAAAACTACTATTGGATTATCCAATACTGATTCAGTAAAATTTCTTTTTGGGGTTTGTATAAGAAAGAGAATTCTAAAAACTTACCTTTTCTTTCTGCAGCCCCTGGCATGTTGCCATGAATGGGATTTTGAGATTTCTCCGTTTCAATTTCATCCTTTTCTTTATCTTCATCGGAATTAATACCATCATCGTCTTCATCTGTACGATTTTTTGGCTCCCATGTCATCTTATTTTCTTTCTTTAAACGTCGCCTGGCATTTGCAAACCAGGTAGACACTTGCGTCAATGTCATCTTAGTAATGATGGCCAACATGATTTTCTCTCCTTTGGTTGGATAGGGATTCTTCTTATGCTCATTTAACCAAGCTTTCAAAGTTGCTGTTGATTCGCGAGTGGCGTTCTTGCGGCGTGAAGCCAAATCATAAGAAGCACTGTATCTAAGAAGTGGAAGAAAAATAAGATATTTTAAAATTCTGTACTATTAACGGTTCTTTTTCTTCAAGCACTTCATCTTTAAAAACAAAATCACGTGCCGGCTAGCATTGGGTTAAGTCTTTTTTTTATTTTTTATCTTTAATTCTGTGGCATGTTATAAAATTCTTGATACATTTTTTGTTTGGTTGATTCTCTTTTGAAAAAAAAAAGGAAAATTAAAAATTAAACTCACGCTTGCCTTTTGATGGTGTAGCTTATTTTTACACCCTTTACCCACATTTTATGTGATATACTAAGTTTGTCAATTTGTTTACAGCACCCAGAAGGATGCGTTAGATACCCTATAAAAGTATATATATATTCTTGGTCAACACTGAGTCGATCTGGACATATATGTCCGACCGTCTGTCTGTTGTTGACATTTTCACGGTCATAAATTTTGAATTAATGAGCTGAAATTTTGTACAGAGACATTAAGTTTTTGCAGATCATTATTTAAAATGGGCAAAATCGATCTAGAGCCACGCCCACAATCGACATTAATCTATATATCTACCACAAAAAATGACCTAAGAACGTAAAATTTATTACACATATGTAATATTACTGTATTTAAAGATCTGCCAAAAAAAAGGGCATGGTCCAATAACAAACACGCTTACAATTTTTAAAAAGCCATACTCCACGTAAAACTCGACTTGCAAGCTGATACGTAATACATACACTGTTAGAGGGCGTAATATTTATATCTGCCACGCCCACCATTCTAGTTATGGAGAGTATTTAAGATTTGGCTTAAGCCAAATTTAGTTTTCTTACTTGTTTTTTTTTTTTTTAATTTATATTGTATAATGTAGTGTTTGGTGAATTTTTTTTACTTTTTTGTTTGCTCTTTATAAAGCTTCTTATGGTGTTTATGGTGTTGTGTAATGCTTGTATTTCTTTGGTTTTATACTGTTTTCATTTATTTTTCTATGGTGGTTTGGTTTTTTAATTTCATTTTTCATGGGATTTTTATGGTACCCACAATATAAACAACACCATCGTCGTGTGCGGTGAATTTAACAACTATTCCACTGTACGGATTTTCAAGTTGTTATTGCTATTATGGTTTTTGTTACTTTTTTGGTTTTTTACTCCTACATCTCTTTGGTTTTTCATCACGTGTATTTGGTTGTATTTTCATAACGTATGCTAACCAAGCACGGTCCTGTGCTTGGCTGCCTGACTGCCTGCCTTCCTGGATTGAACTTGACTCTACTTTTACAATATATTTGTTACTACTCCTGATACTACTGTTGTTTTAACTCTGCTCTCTTGGTGTGATGATATTCTCCTGCTGTTAACTTTTAATATCATTGCGTTCTAGTGTTCGCTTTGGTATACTGTGATGGCTGTTGTTTGGTCTCTATTCATTGTAGTGTTTGTTTTATTTTTATAGCAAATTTTTTTTATAACCGCTCAACAATTTTTATCATTACAAGAACGGAGAGTAATAAAATTAAATACCAAGAATCTTGATGTGGTTGTGAAGCAAAGAGCAAAATGTTTATTACGCAACACTCTTGAGGAAAACTACACATTGGGCAAAATATTTGATGTAAATTAAAGGTTCTTAAGTCTTTAAAAGATTTGCAATTACATAAAAGCTTGTGTCTTTCATAATCTAGTTACGTAACTGTTCAGTAGCCTAGTTGGCTAAAGCTATGTCTTAGTAAATTCTGCATGTTATAAGCCTCGATTTCAAATCCTTCTGAAGATCAAATAAAAAGTTTTTTCGTCCTTAATTTAAACTACTCTGTTACATTGGACTATTAACCCACCAGTAGTTAGAAAAGTATTACCGTAGAAGTCGAGATTGGTTCGGTAGACAAAAACTTGCTAAAAACCAATGACATATTGATTTCGAAATTAAGACCAATAATGGAGATCGAAAATTCAAATTTAATCAAATTCGATTTTCATAAAAAAATTAAGGGATTTAAAAAAATTTTAAAAAATGGAAAAAAATTAAAAAATTATTTTAAAAGAATTCAAAATTAAATGGATATCACTCATATCAAATCGTAAATGTGAGGGTTAAGACACGTGATAAATTGTGAATTTTTTAAACCTACGACCCAACCATGTTTCCTCTCAGCCCATTATTGATTGGCATAATATCAATGACAGAATTATTTGTTGTTTCTAGGGTTAAAGTTGTTATTGTTATTGTTATTGTTGTTGACATTGTTGTTGTAATAATTATCAGATGTTGGTTATGAAAATTTCCAAAAGCAACATGTTATCATGATGCCATGTTAGTGATTATTATTGCTATTGTTGTTGTGTCGTGCCATTGGTCATTATTATTTATTTAAAACGTGTGTGTTCACCCATCTACCGCGTGTGTGTAAATTGCTATTTTTACAGATAATTTTATAAATTGTTTAGTTGTTTTTAAACTTCCCCTTCTTCTTTCACTTTTTGATTTTACACTATTGTTGTTGGTGCTGTTGTTGTATGTAGGTATATTATAATAATCAGGTAGCTCAACGAAAACATGTCGTATATTTACTGACACTGTAATTGCTACCGGCTTGTATCTATGTTATTAAAAATGTTAACAAAACTAGGGTGTTGCCATTTCAAATTCTGATCATACCTTTAGTTGTTGAATGTTGTTGCTGCTGCAATTTTTTCCACGTAAAACTAAGAATGTTTCAACATATATATTAAAAGTTTATTTTTTGCCTTTTTTTTCTCCTTTTTTTTTTCAAAATGAAATTCTTTTCAATTCATTTCAAACACGTGAATAATAAATTATTCAGTTTATGACATATTCACAAAACTTGTTGTTGTTGTTGCTGTTGCTATATTTGGTTAAAGGACTTTTCAAAAGTGCCTAAATTTTCTGTTGGTTTAGTTTTTTTTTTCTATGTATGTATATTGCAGCCATTTATTTATTTATATACCAGATATTTATGTGTTTGTACATAATTATGTATAAAACTCTTTTGTAATCAGTTACCAAGATTTTTTTGTGAGTACTCGCGCTGTGTGCTAATGTTTGATGAACATGCAATATACATTGTGCATGCTTGGTATGGTCATGTATGGTATATTACATCCAGTCTATTGGCCTTCCTTATAATCAAAGTGGAATAGGCTGTAATTTAATACCAAGGTTTTTCATTTTTTTTCTCTCTCTCCCTCTCTGGCCAGCATTAACCTTTCTGCTACGCTTCTTTTTATCACCCTCTATATTTGGGACGGGGGGGAATATACTGAATTTATCATTCTCTGAAAAATGCTACTAAGGAGGCAAACACTTTATGTAAAAGTCATTCTTTGGTATTTGGTTAAAGATGGCGACACTTTATATAACATAAATTTCAGCGCTTTCAATGATGAAGCAGCTTCAGTTCTAAAGTTAATTTGATCTTGTAAGAATTTATGCAAAATTAGCCACAATGTGGTTTGAAAGGTTCCCAAATCCTGGATTGATTTAGCTCATTGTGAACTGAAGCACTTACAGCTGCAATATTTTCGATACATCTACCCCAGTGCCTTATCTTCCTGGTACCGGTGCAGGTAATACTGAGTAATTTGACTCGAATTTATCTAAGCACGGCCTGTCTCACTGGGACGATATGAAGTAGACCCATATAATGTTTTGTTGTAGTTGTTTATGAATATTACGTAAGACCCTTTTCAGTTCAGAGCTCTAACTGTAACTCTAATTCCTGACATCATAGTAATTAAGAGTACCCATCAATTTTATCAAAACTTTTGCGTACATATGCGATATTTAAAAATTTATCACTGTTTGCTTTTGTTGACTTTTATTAAACACCATAATTATGTACGATTGATATTCCGCATAAATTCTCTTGGGAGACGAGCAGTTCGAAAACATGCATAGACTTTTATTTGTCAATTTTTTCATAATATTTAATTACACCTTACTGTACAATTGCTGATAACAACAATAAAAGAATTAACATGTGGCTTCAGAAGCACTTAAAATAACTTTCACTCAGTTCTTAATGTGATTTTATTTGAACAAAATGTTTGGCAACATAGCTAAAGAGGGTTAAGATGGGACCAGAAAAACTTTCCTTAAATTAAATTTTGATTTCAAATCATAACTTACCCGTAAGCAGAGATGGGATCATAGGAATAATATCCTGTAGTCGACTGCAAACCCGCTGAAGTCCAAGCAGTCATTTCAGAACCCGAAGAAGAATCCTTTAACGCATAGGGATTGTTCTACAATGAAATAAATTATGGACTACTACAAACTGCAAGCAATTGGAAAATCTTTTAAAACATATTTTAAAAACTCTTTAACTCTGAAGAACAGAAGAAAGCATAAATATTCTTGACCATTAGGAAGAATTCAATCTACCTAGCCAAGAATGTCTTTCCTTTTAGTAGTTTTTGTGTGAAAGTGATTCCCTTGTACGCTAATTATAATAAAAACCGATTCAATAACACACCCATTGTATTAAAGGAAAGAGTTTAGTTTTAAAGGTTCTTTGTCGTACTATGCATTTTCCGCTCTTTTTAAATGATGGTGTTTTAAACCAGGCCAACCATTAATTTTTAATAAAACCTTAAACCTCTACAAGAAGATAGGCACACTATGTATGAGTGTGGATATAATAAAAATATCAAATTACCTCAATGGTATAATAGTATCTAATACATGTATAAAAAAAAATCGAATCAAAACAAAACTAGTCTGCAAGACAAACAAGACCCAATAAAAAGAAAAAGGCCACAAGAGACGGCAAATGATTTTAATAAAGAAATCTTTGTATACTTATGAGTTTTGAGTGAGCTGCAGTCAGCCATAATTATAATTCGATTTATCTTTCAACAACTATTAGGCATCGGATATCGATGAACAAGGTAAGACCCACAAAAAGCAAAATGGAAACGAAGATAAAACACAAATGACTTGCTTTTGGCTCATGACCAATTCTAAAGAGATAGTTTCTTAAGAAAAATTTCAAATCCTTAAACTAAAACCCAGCAAAGGGAGAAAGAAGATTGGATGGAAGTTAAAAGAATCCTACTAAACTAAAGACTGGATTTAATATTATGATACAATTAAGACCTCTCAGTTCACCTCGAACTACCAGTCTAAACCTGTCCTAGAACTACTCATTATAGAGAATCCCTATACGATTTTGTAACCTTCAGAAAAACAAAAAATCAATGAACGTTAAAAGTTTTAGGTGGGTGCATTAAAAGCAGACAAATGTTGGTAATGAATTATAGTAACGATGGGTTTAGTACTTTATTTTGACATTTCTCCATAGTTTTGTACTTTTACAGCCACCAACAAGTTTGCATGTTGTCGGCCATTACATTTCATGGCGGCTAATCGTCACAAATGAATGCATTACCCTTCTCTGTCTCTCTGTCTCAGTCTATGTAAAACCCTTAATGGACGCAACTAAAGCAAAGTGCATGTTCGAAACAACCGAACAAAAGTACACAATGACTCAATAGAACATTTAACCATAGTTAAGAAACCATTTCAGTTTATTTGATTATACTATATAACAGAAACCAACAATGACACCAACAATTCCATTCCACTTGACGAATGTATTGTTCATAGTAAGCAAGGTAGCTTCATTTTAAAGGTTGGTTCTTATTCCCTTTCTCTTATTGAACTGCTTTGAACTGCTTCTAATTATGTTTGTTTAAACTATTATATACATACCAAAGGTGAATAAAAAGCAGAACTATCTACTCCTATACTTTGATAGGGATTTTGATCTGTAGATGGGTATGGAGTACCATATACCCCAACATTGGCAGCCGGCAATCTTGAATAACTGCTTAACGCCAAACGAGCTGAATCGTATTGGCAAGAGCACAAAGTTTGCCCCGAAACTGGATCCGTCATTATAGGTCGACCATTTTCACAACAAGGTCCGCCACTAACAGCACCCGCCTCACCACTACCGGATAAATTGTTACTATGTATTATATTTGCACTTTCCATATTATCATTATCTGTCGTATGAAGATTTTCTGTATTAATATTGCTGTGACTTTGTCCCAATGCATCTGGATTTAAAGATTCTGCTGACTGATTGTTCAGTCTGGACTTTGGTTGACCATTATCACCACTATTGCTACCACTGGTAGAGGTGCTAGAGGCAGTGGCCACCTTTCTTGTCATTGGATTAGGATTTATATAGTATTCTTTACTTTTACTGCAGGGACTTAAAGCAGGCATGTTGGTAATATTCAATGTTGCCGATCCGGTAGCAGTTGCATCTCCAGGTTGGGCCAATTGATCGGCATTAGAGGAGTGTAACTGCAAAAACAATAAAACAAGAAATTAAATTTTATTTCTTACACAGAACTTCAATTCAAAGTAACCAATTCCATAAATACTTCTGCTTTAAATGTCTATTTCTGAATCCTTAAGGTATTGGTATAATACGTACAAATTTGTTATATATCAGATATAGAAATTTAAGAAAATAAAGTCAACTTCCCTGTTACTAAATCTCACCTAATTTAAATCTTATGTAACGTATTAATTTCATACCTTGAAAGATCCAGTTCATTAAAGCCGGTAGCTTTCGAAATGTGAGAAATCTTCCACAGATAACTGTCAATTGATTGAGCTTTACTTTAAATTTAACGCCCCGCTCAAGCAACTCGTTTTAAACGGGGCATAGAGATTGAAGAATGGTGTTAAGTGTTTAACATTGGTTGGTAATAATAATGATAGCCATTCATTTAAGCAACGATTTCCAAGATAGAGTTAATTTTTTTAGTGTCGTGTTGTTAACTGTCACCATTTAAGAATTATGTTGAGTTTTGTTTTGTTTTTTTGTTTTTTTTTTTAGTGGGGGAAGATTGTGAGACATTTTCTAACACGAATATTAAAATCAACTTCGTCGAAAGAAATAAATTTTTAATAAAACAATTAAAATTTCACTCTTTTTTTTTTGGTTTCCTGGGAACCATTCAATAAAAAATTCTGCCTGAATATACTTTATACACGTATATACAATATTTTATTGTCTCTCAGACATTTAGCTTAACATCTGAAATATTTAGCATAGATTATCTGGTTGATTGATATGTAATAAATGGAAATTATAGTCAGTGATGTAGTGATATTGTGTTGGCCGCCGACATCAAAGCAAACTATAGTAAATACGAACCCTTCTACTAACCTACTCTTGTAAACTACTTTGGTTAAGATTATATTAAGAAGCAGCGTCTAAGTTGTCCACAACGGAGCTCTCTATAAAGTAAGCAATCTTTATCTTCCGGCTAACCTGTGCAAGCTTTTTGGTTGTTTGTTACAGTCACTATATTGGAGAGCCGGGACTTTTACTACAGCGGACAACTCCTCACAAAGTAGGCAATTTTTACTCGCTGGTTAACCGTTATAAGCTTTCCGAGTTACTGGCGCCCAGGTTATTACAGCAGATAATTCGCCACGGAATGAGCAATCTTTACGCCATGGCAGCCATCATCGTCTGCGCTGTCGTGAAATTTACAAGCGTCTCCTCTTAATGATTCATTTAATACAAAAGAATTGAGAATAATCTTTATCAAAATGCAACTTTAGATGTTGATTTTTGTGGCTGAAAATATGTTTATTACGCCGACGGACTTGCTTAGGTATTGATCAATAATTTATGTACTGCTATTTGTAAGCTCTCTGTAGCCTCCTTCTGATAGTTGCATAGAGAAAGACAAAATCTTCCCAATGCCCTAAGATGAGATGGTGGAAAATTGATTGATGAATATAAAAAAAAAAACTATTTATTGCACCCACCAGTAGCAATTGTATTTATTGATAATGAGTTACACAAGTTGGTAGCCGTTCAAAATTATCAGAAACTGTAACATACATAAAAAAAAACCTTCTGGCAATGTATACAAGTATAAGAAAAACAATGGCTACCATCTATTTAATTCAATGCAGCTTCACTGCAACCACTTTCTCAGGTATATAATGCGGCCACAAAAAAGCAAGAAAACACTTTTTTACCTCGGACAGCTACAGACCTACAATTAGACGCCATTGAATATTATAACAAAACCAGTAATAAAGTATAGAGGACTACTGCTATTGATACAATACGAGTACGAGTATGAGTACTGCATTGAATTAGTGGATGATGGAAGCAAGTGTGTAATGTTTTGCTACTATATTTAAAAGATTTTTTCAAAGAATTTATAAACATTTTATCAACAACATCATCATAATGGTATCGGCGCATCAAATATTACCAAGAGCATTATTGAATTATTCAACAACAACAACATTTAAAGAAAGAAAGAAACACAAGAGAAAAAGTAAAACCAGCAACTACTGAAAGCATCTGCTCAAAAAGAAAAGAAAAACAAGAATAAATTGTTATGCATAAATTAATATGCAAAAAAGATGAAACTACATCATATACTGGTACATACATAGGACATAAACACAAACGCACACACACACTTAATTTTGTTTAGAGACAGACAGAAGGAAGACAACGCCTCAAAAATTGAAGAGAAGCAAACAATATTTTTGATGAAATCTGTCTACTAAGAGTAAATTGTTGTTGGAAGCATAGATAGATATGAGGCGATATGTATAGTGAGTGCATGTTTATGGGTATGATGGTGTGTGTGATTCATTTTAAAATTTAGGCCAGCTTCTGAAAATGGCCACAGGCCTGTGCTTCATATTTATAACAGATACACAGACACACACACCCAAAAACACCCAAACATATACACACACCGACATACCATACAAAGCTATAAACCGCAACAGCAGCAAACTACAAAAACTACAACAAGCAAGAATAACTTAACAAAATTTAAAATATTTTTTCTTCTTCTTCTTCTTTTTCTTTATAACCACATAAACAACAAAAACAAAAATGTGTGTTTCATGCATTTGTTCAGTTATGTAAAGCATTTCCTTGCCAATAAACAAAACACCATATTCGCGATGGTGGTGAGCAAAAGGAAGGAGACATAAGATGGTTATGATGATTCGCTTTGGTAGCAAAACCTACAATTAAGATAATTTCTTTCATTTGTTCCCTCATTTCCATCATGATGCGCCGCACCAAGCATGTAAGCAAAGTTTTGATCGAAAGCTGTCGATTTTTACGTTTTAAGTAGAAAAGCGACGACAACAACAATAACCCCAAAACGCTAAATGATACAATAAGTCAACAGGCAATAGCAGCAACAAAAAGAAGAAGAAGAAGAAGAAAACCCCTCCAGCTAAATATTCTGTTCGGCACATACAACACGCTCCAACGCTCTACGCAACTTCTGAATGAGTTGTTAAGTCAGTTTTCTTATAAAATATTTTGTGATTTTTACTTACTTTTCCAAACATTATTAACATACATACATATAACTAACATTTTGAAAAACCCTCGAACATTCGAGTGGGGACGCTATTCTCTTTAAAAAAATTATAAAAAAAAAAGGACGGTATCTTATATTCGATGTTCGGACTACACATTGATGACCAAAAATCTAAATCGTTTCAAGTTAATTTTGTTATGAAATTATGATAATTAAGTTTAAACACTAACATTACTGCTATATTATAATTATTGGGTAGTAAATGGAAGCTTTTCAGAATGCAAAAATCTTTTCATTTCCACTGAATTTCTATACGAAACTACTACTACTTGTACTGCTACAAATAACATATATAAGAATAGTACTCTTGGAGTCAATTTTGTTCATTCATCAAGAAGGAAGTTAAGAATATTTATAGAAGTATAGACAAAATCGCTTTCTTACAACTCCAGTGTCGGTTGTCGAAGAGACAGACAGACAGACGGTTATGGTTAAATAGTAATATGTAACATATGACACTTAAAACAGCACTTGGTGTATTTTTAATAGAATACATGAACGTTGTTGACCTAAAAAATATCTTTGTTCCAAATTTCAGTGAAAAATATCCAAAATTGCGACATGTACATTAATTAGAAGAAATACATGAGTGGACAGACGGACAAAGTTAAATCGATTCGTATTTTGCTTGTGATCCAATCAATATAATTAAAGGTGGACATGGTTTTTACTACACTATTTAGGATATTTTTTTAGAACAAATATAGTTACATTCTTACAGAATTGTTTTCTATTTTCTATATTTATTTTCTAATCAATTATTTATAAACTAAACTAAATTTCAATACATGTTCAATGTTTTTCAATGATTCTCAAGAAAAAAAAACTAAATTCAAAACAAATAAGAAATCTAAATTTGACTTAGGCCAAATCTTAAATACCCTCACGTTTACATACAAATGGTAAGCGTGGCAGGTGTATAATTGAGCTTTTTAATAGTGTATAAGCTTGCAAGTCAAATTTTAGGTGGAGTATGGCTTTTTATCTATTACTCGGTCACGCTTATTTGTGGATAGGATAATTATAGAAGTGTATACCAAATTCTAACTTCATAGGTAAGCTATTGGTAGATTTTTGTCGATTGTGGACTTGGTTCTTGCCCATTTTAAATAGAGATCTGCGTGTAGATTTGTACGGACTAAAAGTGTCCGTACAAATTTTCAGCTTAAAATCTAAAATTTTACGACCATGAGAATGCCATCAGACAGACTCACTCTTGTCTAGATCTACTCTCTCTGAAGTCTCCTTCTGCGTGTTGGAAACGGAATGACAAACTCAGTATGCCCCCCTTTCTATGTGGAGTATATAAAAAATGACTTTTGGAAACGCCTCTTAAAGCACACACTTATGGGTGATACAGTAAAATATGGTTTTTTCCATTGATATGACAAAAATGTACAAAACATACACAACAACAACAACAAAGCATTTCAAACAAAAATAGACATAGAAGGAACACACCACCAAATACATTCCATTCAACCAATATGAACAAATATGAAATACAAACAAATAAAAGCACCAATAAAAACTTGAATTTTTGTGAGCATACATAGATCATAAAATTCATAAAGCGTGTACTGACAGTTAGTTAAAAAGCCAAAACAAAAGCTTTTATGTGTTTTTGTAAAAAAAAATCTTTTAAATAATACTCATGTTAAATATAAATATAGGACAAATTTTTATATGCTCTTAAATGTAATAATTTTTTTAAATTTAAAATTTTTTTAACTCCCAAAGGTGTTGAACGAAACCACTCAATTACTTTTGCTTTGTAAAAAAATCATTCTTATATAAATGAATGAAATGAAATAGGTAAAAAATTTAATACCCTACACTGTACACTTTTATTATAAATTGAATTTAATCAGTAACCGCAAGCCAGTGTCATATAAAAGTTAGTTCATGAAAAATCTTTGTATGGAAAAAAATTGTAAAAATGGTGCGATCGGGTTTTTATGTATTACAGCTAATTGCTAAGTACAATAAAGGTTGGATGTGATATTTGTGCCGTTTGGGATTTACTATCAATCGCACAATTATAATGTTATATATCCTTGTAGAAGTTGGTGCTGTGAGATATAAATACTAACAGTACAATAGCAACAACTTATTATACACTCCACATAATATGCATTTTATACTAAGATATACTAAGTTTGTCATTATATTCGCAACGGCCAGAAAGAGGCGTCAGAGACTCCACAAAACACTGAATGTCCGTACGACCGGGTGCATGTCCGATTTTATAACTCGTCGCAGTATCTTAATTTTTGATCGAAGTTGAAATTTTATATTCGTACTTATGAGTGTCTATTCATGCAGTACCAAAAATGGGTGTGGTCAGATAACAAAAATTTTACAATCGACAAAAATCTTTAAAATCTACCACAAAAATTGTCCTTTGAAGTTGAAATTTAATACAAGTATTTACTCCATTTAATAATGTAGCAAAAATGGGCGTGTCCGTATAACATAGACACTCACAATTTAGATAAAATTGTACTTATTATAAGTGTTGGACTCGTAAACTGATACATAATACATACACTATTAAGGAGGTAAGGTAAGGAGGTATCTGCCACGCCCACCAAATTATCAAATTTATTTTTTTTACTTGTTTTCATTAAAATAACAAAAATTTATAAAAAAAAAAATTTTTAATTATTTGTAACATTTACCTGAATATCCGACGGATAATCGCCATATCCAAACTGTGTATAAGCAGCCATAACTTTTATTATTATTATTGTTATTAATTCTTATATTGCACTGATATGAATTTTGAAGTATTTTTATGTATTTAGTCAATTAAAAAAAAAAAGCAGAAAAAAACAACAACGTTCCTCTTTATACACTTGTTTTCTTAAATACTTTTTTTTTTTATTCTGTTACCATGTAAAAAATTTGCAAAATTTTAGCGGTAGTACCACTCAAGAAGTTGCCTAATACCAATTTATTATACAAACAAACACCCCATTGTTATTTGTATTGTAAGCTATTTACTTATTATGCAGCATTTGGGCTAAAAATCGAAACAAAAAAATATTTTCACCAACAAACATTTTGGAGTAGATTTGTTCTCGTCTCGTTTAAAATATGCTTAACGTATTGTTACACTCAGAAGTTTATGTTAAACCGTAACATTTCATGATAATGTTCTCTCGGAGACGATGACACTTGTTTATTAGTTTTTGTAATAAATAATTTTAATTAGTTTTAGTTAGTTAGGAAAATGATTGTTTACGTAATTCTTGCAATCATAAGAAATCAAAATATTATAAAAAAAATCTTTTATTTTTTGTCTACATATATTAGATAGCGTTTGCGCACCAACAATGATATTGACTTAAACACGTTCGAATTTGAACTGGTTAACGGCACCGTCAAGTTAAACTAAGAAATCTTGAAATATATTAAAGGCAAAGTAAAAAGTATAAGAAAGAAAGGGATAGCTATCGATAACTATTGAGAAGAGATGTTAATAAATATAAGAAAGAAGAAGACAAAATGTAAGAGAAATTATTTAATAACGAGTGTTGAGTTCTCCTTACATAACTCCACCTTCGAGTATTGAAAAGACCCGTTATAACGAGTAATAAAGAATGGAGGGGATTTATTTCTTTCTCTATTTCTTATTCTATCTATCTCTATCTTACACTTTATTATTTATTTTATATTATTTTTTCGTTACTCTCTTAACAGCAACAAGTTTTACAAATGAGTAAAACAAATAATTATAGCGAGTAACTAGCTAAGGGGTTGTAATACATTATTAACACAACGAAGGAGAAATTTTCATTTTACTGGAATTGTAAGTACTGTTGAGCTATACAATATATCAACCAATCATGAAGCTGGATTACACCGTTCATGAGAATAGGTACTGCTTGTTTATTATTGATACATTTCTTTACTAGCTAGTTCTCTTATAGAGAACAGGTTTATAAACATATATTTATATGGCTAGCTACTAATTAAATTTCCACATAGGTTTTTTTTTCTACTCTTTCACTTTATAAAGGGGAACAGTTGTGATGTGTGAACATATGTTATATAAGAGGGTTGATATTTTATATTCTTTTTTAAAAAACGCCCCTTTTTTCCATTTCATAGCGTGCCTAAACATTTGTATGAAATGGCTTTTTAACACTTGACTGAAGTTTATAGTTATTGTTATATCTACATTTTATCAAGTCCATATACACACACATTCATACACATACGCACACATACCATAACAATAATAATTAATCGATGTAGTAAACCATAACAATATAATAATAATTACAGCGAATTGGTTGAGTGTGAACATAAAAGTGCGTTGTAATTAGTAATAGAGGTGAAAAGTTGTTTCTACCAATATCTATATAATTATATTAAACATCAATAATTATTCTATTCAGTAAGCATTGAGGGCCTTTTCTCTCTTTACCTATAACATCAAGCTTGTTATATGCTAATATTTATATTGTGAAAATTATATGCAAAAACTAAAAGACTTAAGCAACAAACTCACTTATCGTATTGTTAGATTTTCTTATAACTTTACTTTATAAATGGGAAGGTATACTAGGTTTAAGATATGTTTTAGAAACTCGATCAGCATCAAAGTCTAAGTTAAGGTCAGGAATTGTCTGTACGTCTGTCTATAAATTTTTGAAATTCTTAATAATAATTTATTATATGAAGGAGACTTTTTTTTAGTGCTTTCTTGGTTAAATAAAGACAAATTTTTATAACGTCCACGCCCCCATTTACCAATAATTCCTCAGGGCTTTAAAACTAACATGTTGGAGTTTAGTATAAACACATATTTTTCACTGTATTTAAAAGAATTTTTAAAAAAGGGCCGCCCCATCACATACTAAACACGCCCAGTATTTTCAAAAATTAAACTCATTCATAATGTTTATACGTAACATATAAATACTTAAGTAAGTAATAAAAAGGCCTATTTGTACATATGCCACGCCCACTTAAAAAAACTGCCTTTATTACATAACAAACGCTCCCTTTATTTATAAAAACTAAATTAATTCATTATGTTGATATGTAACATATATATATATACATACATAAATAGGCGTAACAAAAGAACTTATATATGCCACTCCCACTTTTTTTAAAAATAGACATTATCACATAACAAACGCAGTAAATTCATTCATCATATTGATATGTAAGAGGGTACAGCTATATACTTGCCAGGTGCACCTACCTATAAAGACAAAGGGTATCCAAATTTGACCCTAAGCTCATTTAATTGTTAATATTTTTATTTTCTTTAATCGTAGCTGTTTTGCATATTACAATTAAATAGAAGAAGAAGAATTCGCATTATTATAGATGGTGGTTAATTATAATCAACACAAATATTGTACTTATGCAGATGTTTGTAATTCTTACAAAGCAAACGAAGGTTTAGATATCATATGTTAGGAGGACTGATGGGATCAAAATTATTACCTCAATCAGTGTATTAATGTCCATCCGTCTCTCCCTTCATTTTTTGTTTTTCATAGATTGATTAAAAGTCACAATTTTAAATATTTTTTAATAAAATTTCATTCAAAGCTGTTTCTTAGGCCAAGAATAATTTATATGGAAAATCGGTCTATTTTTAGAACTTCTACCCATATAACGTTCTATTTTAAAATGCATTTTTATAAGAGAAAAATTAACAATACTTAATATTTTTGAATAAAATTTGGTTAATAACAGTTAATTATCTTTGTAATTGTTTGAGGCAAATTTGAATCTAATCGGACAATTTTTAAAATTTTTAAGAAAATCTCCCGACTTGATTTTTATATAACAATGGCTGAATACAACTCGAATAAAAATAGTGTAGGGGATTAAATGGTCGGTTAAAACCTTTCGTTTGTAATAGTTTTACTTGTTATAAATGAAGCTTTCTCAGAAGTCGTAACCAGAACGACTTTTAATTATAGAAAAATACTCGATCTAATTATTCATATTTTTTTTTTTTATAAAACATAACCCAAGATAAGCAATTTAAATAGATGTACATTGCTTAAGAAATGTTATAATATATTATTACTTCAAAAAAAAAAAAAAAAACAGCAACCCCTCTCTATATCATAACAAGGTCTACTCTCCTAAGAGGAAAAAAACAGAAACATTTCCTTAAGAAGACATCACCTTACAGTTTGACGTATTTAATATTTAAAAACCAAGTAAGAAAACTAAATTTGGCTTAGGTCAAATCTTAAATACCCTCCAACTAGTGAGAATGCCATCAACAGAAGGACACACGAACACATATGTTTAGATCGACTCAGTTTTTGATGCTGATCAAGATTATATATATTTTGTAGGGTCTTCTTCTGGATGTTACAAATGGAAAGACAAACTTAGTATACCTACAATCTTATGTGGATGGTATAAAAATATTAACAATTTTTATTTGATTTCATTATATGAACGACAAACCCAAAACACAAAAAGTTTTATTCATAAATAATAATAAAAATTATTTATCTATTATATTCAACGAAACTTCTCTACGCTGCTCGGATAAGTGATGTGTTAGTCATACATCAAATCAGTTTTTATGGGACTAAATATTACCCTTATCCAAAATATTTTGACATATAACCGTAACATGAAAGTGAAAAAAAAAAATTATTATTTATATATATAGTTATACAATAGTAATTGAAATTACAACAAAAACAACAACAGCAAACACACATACATGTGCGTATATATATACTCTGATAATTGCCTTCAATGTTTTGGAAAAACCACACAGATGACAGATGTTGCAATTAAAACGGCATAAAATGACTCAATTTCAACCTTCACTACATTGTACCACAGTTCAATTCATTAATTATTTTTTGTTGGTAGCGTTGGTTGTTGTTGTTGTTATAAAAAATGATTATTGCTATAACATGATTTCACTAAAGGGAAAAACAGCATCTAGCACCTAGGGATGAAAGAAGTGATCATTGTATAATTGTAATAAATGAGGAGTAGAGGGTAGTTTCAGTGTTAAAAAAAGTTAAAAAGGTTTTTATAACACACACATGCACACGCACACTAATTTATGAGTTGTGCATTTATACACTTTATTTTTGTAACATTTTGAATTGAAAGTGTCATTCATTTGTATAAGAAAAGATTTGAAATCATCAAGCGTAACATGTCTGTCACAAATATTATATCTACACAAAGTGTTTATATTGAAACATTTTTGAAATTGTTTGACACATGACAGTTCAATGTTATAACATTACACTGCGCTATTAAAAGAATGTCCATATTATGCATAAATTAGAAATGAAATTGATACCTTTCTGTACTTATTATAGAGACACACACACTTCTAGAAACAGTTCTCTAAGATATTATACGGACCATTTGATGTTAAGGTTGTTGGCACTCTCACTTTGTAGCGACATTTCAGGTCTCTGCATGCAGATTCGTATTTATATGGGCAAAATTGGTTAAATGACTCTTCCACAATCATTAGTGCAAAAATTATGACTACGAGGTTGATACCAATTTACATAATAATACAATACACTACTAGAGAGGGCGTAATTTCGTACTATTATCAGCCCAATTGGACTATTTTTTGTATCCATATAGTGAAGAGATATCAATATCTAAAAATATATATGTGCGTAAAACTTTCTATGTAATCTGAATCGATTTAACCATGTTTGTCTATCCGTCTGTCTTTCTATGTAAATTTCTGCGCAAGCTACTGGTTGCACTTTTTTAGGTAATTTGATGAAATTTTGTACAAGATCATGTATGGGCACAGAAAGGGTATTAAATGGTTGAGCTTTGACCGATTCACTTGTTTTTTTTTTTGTGGTTTTAAAATCACAAACAACACAACATTTTTTTATAGCTTAATGGCAAAATTTTTTATTACATAAGCATCTCATAGAAGAGAATATCGTGAAGAAAATAACATAAAAAAAAACTCTCAAGGTGATGACAGGCATATGAAAGTAACTAATAAACTGTAACACCTCCCTTAACTCTATATGTAGATTCATAGTTAATAAAAAAACTAATGTATATAATGCTGAAGACAGACCTTGTTGGACCCTGCTTTTTGATTTTTACATGGACAGACAGAAACGCTTAACTCAACCGATAAAAATAGCGGCTATAATGAAACAATTTAAAAAAAAAACAAAATTGTAAATTGTTGGCGTAATTGTTATCCGACCATGCCCATTTTTGACTCAAAAAAGAGTAATTATAAATATTTTTATTAAATTTAACCCTCATAGCTCAATTTTTGTGGCAGATAAATAAATTTTTGTCGATTGTGGGCGTTTGTTTTAACCAACCACGCCTACTTTTAGTACATAAATAAATAAGGTACATATGTATATCAATTTTCAACTTCATAGCTCAATTTTTGTGACATACAAAGACATTTTTTTTCGAATTGTGGGCGTTGCTTTTGACCGATTTTGCTTAATATAAATAGTGATCTACTTGCAGGAAACCAAAAAATGTCTGTATAAAATTTCCGCCCAATATCTCAAAATTTACGAACATGATCGTGCCAATAACCGATGGACATACGGACATAAATAACCAGATCGACTTAATTTTTGTTTATAATCAAGAATATATATACTTTGTAGGGTATTTGTCGTTGTTAAGAAATTTTTAAGAAAAACTTAACTTATTGTCAACCATAAAATTTTGGGTCTTAAAAAAATAAACACGAAAAAGAAATTTTCATAAATTTTTTTTAATCATAATGAAAACTTTTACACCAAAATTGTTATTGTACGTACCGAAAATTGTTAATTTTTTGAAAGATGGTATTTACGAGCTACATAAAAACGTTTCTTTCTAAGTATGAATATGAAATTATATGTAAAATAAAGCTTTTATTATTGTGAAGTGGGCGTGGTTAAAATTTGAAAATAATTCTTGCAACCCCAGAGAAATATTTCAATAGAAAGAAAAGAAAAAGACAGACGTACAGACATATATGGCTAGTTCAACTTAATATATGATGCTAAAGTAATACATCACCAACCTTACGGTGGTGAGATTGAATATGTCAATCAAAATGAAAATAATCTTTTGCAGTCCTCATCGGAAGTTGACATAAACTCTCCAGGGAGGTAAACTAAACTAATCTCCCCGCGTTGATCTGTTAAGTTAAACGTTTAAAAACCATAGGAAACAAAAATCTTAAAAAGATTTTATGCAAACGTAATCATATAAGAGTCCTTGGCTAACGTGATCTCCAAAACAAAATAAAACAAAAAAAAGATTTAATCCCCTTAATAAGGGTGGGAAAATATAGCCATACAAAATGCATTGCTTGTCCTGGCGTCTGTCCTAACACGATTGCTCCTTTTATTTATTTATAAAGCTATTAACGACTTAATAATTTATAAGCTTTGGAAAGTACAAGACATTTAACGTTTGCTGTAGTGAGATTTAAGTGGTTTGTATAGAGAGGGGAGAGATAGAGAGAGACAGAGAGAGAGAGAGATTTTATATAAAACCACGACATCAGTTTAGACTTTTGTTTTATTGATTTTTCTTATTAAATCCAAGCTATAAATCTATTTGTGGAAATTTGAACACCTGATTGTTATCCAATTACATTATTTAACTTACGCTTTACGCTTTTCATTTATTATGCATTAATAGTACAATCAAACAACTTCATTAAGAAACTTCCTTAATAGGTTAAATTATTCAAACTGTATTGTGATGCAATTTAAATTGTACGCCAGGTATATAATTGTTTAATATTATATAACAAATATGTAAAATAATAATTATTTTTATTGTACAAATATGCCAAGAGTCTGTATTGTACTCGTACAATGAAATCAAATCAAAGTGTTTGTAAAGTAACACACTTTTCGTTCTATAAACTTAAAATAAAACTAATGCAAAAGATATTTAATACCCGACACCATTTGGTTACTTAAATTATGCTTTAATTAATGTATCACAGTAATATGGAGGTATTGTCATATAAGTCTGTTCGTGAAATATCTTTATATGAAAAAGAATTCTAAAAATGCGCCGATCGGATCCAGATTTTTCCCAGCTAATTATTTTTACCCAAATTTGGTTAAAAAAATATCAGGTAAAAATGCAGCCTATAGCATATAAATTTACTTGGACACAGACGGATGGAAGGACATAGTTAAAAATCTAATCAGAAAGAGAAGTGGTAATTAAAGGTGGTTATGACCCTTTATCACAAGTAGTGGACAAATAGACGGACTGACGGACATAGTTAAAAATCGTCCCAGAAAGTGATAATACAAAGTAGTTGTGACATTGAGTTTAGGAGTAAACATCAATACAAACTTTGCCATGACTGGTGTATGGACAGACAGACGGACATGATTAAAAATAGATTCAGAAAGTGAAATGATAATTAAAAGTGGTTGCAACATTTGCTGCTTAGGAGTTACAAACATTCGCACAAACTTAATACACCCCTTGTCATAGAGTTTATTGCATAATAGTCTATCTGCCACCAAATAATTATTTTCATTTCTATACCCTCCACCTTAGGGAAGAGGGTATATTCATTTTGATCATCCGTTTACAACACATCGAAGGAAGCCTCGGAGACCGCACAAACCATATATATTCTTAATCAGCATGAAAAGAGAAATCGTTTGAGACATGTCCGACCGTGTGTCCGTGTGTCCGTCTGTTGTTGGCACTCTCACGGTCGTAATTTTTGAAATATCAAATTGAAACTTTGCATACGTATTCTTAGTTCAATTTCGCTGTTCCGTATTGAAATTGGACAAAATCGGTTAAGAAACACGCCCACAATAAACGAAAATCTCATCATACCTCGAAAAAATTGTATCTTTAAAAAATTATATATCGCACAATACTATGCCTATCAAGTTGAAACTTGGTATATATATAGAGGGTACCGTTATCCAACACTATGCCAAAAATGGGCGTGATTGAATAACGCAAACGCCTATAATTAAAAAAAAAAACTATTTGCGTAAGTACATGAAATACATAAATATGGCATTAGGAGGTTATTTTTTAGAGAATTACAAAAGGTGGAGGGTATTTAAGCTTCGGTTTTAACCGAACTTTTCTATCTTGTTTTTGTTTTTTTCATTTTTTTATTTAAAAAAATATTAAGCAACACTTTTACTTAAATGTTGCATGCTACATGTTATCATATAAATTTCTTCATTTATCATTTGCATAAGGATTTCATAACAAAATGACATAACACACCAGATCATCTAAACAGGATTCAAAATTTCAATTCAATGATGCAACACTTACACTTGAGTACGTACGTTTATGTATGTTCTCAGAAGTGCTGTTACAGCAGCAATTTATTGTTTATACATATATGTATATAAATATAACTACCATTATGTCTTATCCTTGCCTCACTCATTCTGAGTATCTATACACAAACTACATATGAGTCTGTTTGTACTTTTTGTTTATGTTTCAGTTGCATTTCAAGTTGTTGCAAAAATGTCGTGTATTCTATATGTCGCCTCTGTACTAGTACTATTGTGCTATATTAATATATGATGCTGTTGCTTATTATGGTTTTGTGTGAAGAGGATGGTGAAGCGGGTGTTTATCTGTTTATCTGTACGAGGCACCATATAGCAACATAACTAAAATAGTCAACGTCATGGTTTTCATTCTTCTATGTGTGTATATGCATAATTATATATGTATACAAACACACTCACACATCTATAGAATACAAAACATGATTTGGTTTGGTTTGGTTTGTTTTGGTTTCGTGGTGGATTGCATCGCATTGGCTTCAATTGGTATCCAAGTATGCAAATGACTTATTGCCAACAAGTAGCAATATTTTAAAATTCTTTAACAACAACAACAAAAATAACAAATACTAACAAGTGCACTCTCCTGTCACCAACACGTACCCTACGTACTATATATACAACATACACACACGAAAACTTATTTAAACTGTAAACATATTAAAGAAATATTTTATTATAAAGTAAGTATTATGTCTGCATATGTATTAGAACATGTAAAGAATTTTGAAGTTGCTTTCAATTAATACAAAATATTATGAAACTCTAAAATTGTGTTTAAAAGCTCGTAAACAACACATTTGAGTGGACAGGCAAATAAAAAATTCTTCTACACAAATTAAAGTGACTTGTTTATAAGAAGTTATATATATAAAGTGGGCATGGCAGTTACTTAATTATACTTTTTTTTATTAATATATAATACTCTTTAACTCACAAGGCGAATGTGTTACAAAAATGTGCCTGTTGTAAGCCCCTTTTTTGAATTTTTACCAAATTATACCAAATTTTAAGTTTAGTGATCAACTTTTATAACCAATAAATATATGTTTACCGATTATGGGCATGGCAGTTGATTAAATGTCATCCAATTTATATAGAAACCTTGCGTTCAAAAAATTATTTCAACTTATTTTCTCAAAATTTGCTACTGGGAAAATGCCATTAAGGGACAGACATGTTTTAGATCCTTTCAGATGTGGATGCTGATCAAAAATATATAATTTTTTGTTGTTGTTGTTGTGTTTCCCTGATTTTTAATAATCCCATTAAAGAAAATCTTTATATGTCTAATACAAATAATACCAAATATTTAGTGCGTATTAGTTAATTAGCTTAATAATAAGTGGTAACATATTTGAACCCAATCGGACCATTTTTAGAACCTCTCCCTTTAAAACATGATTTAATCAAGAAATTTTAGTAGGGTAAAACAAGTAAGAAAACTAGATTTAGCTTGGACAAATCTTAAATATATCTAGATCGACTCACTTTTTGATACTGATAAAGAAGATCAAGAAGGCAAGAACTGTGGCGCTTTCTTCTGAGTGTTGCAATGAGAATGACAAATTTAGTGCACCCCCCTATCTTATGTTAAGGATATAAAAAAACGCTATTATTAAAACTTATTGTCATTTTTCTCTATAATTTTTTGTTTTTGCATATAAATTGTACCCTTCTGCCGTAACTAATAAATATGATGTTACTTACATGGTATAAGAGAAGAGATATATGTCAGAATGTGTAAGTACATTGTAATATGAAATATAGTAAATGACAAACATTATTTGCATACAACAACAAATAACATGCCAGTAAAATAAAAACTTTAACAAATGATGAGAAAAATATTTCTACTCCCACGTACAACAACCTAAATATGCTGAAATGTTTCACCTGTTATAACCAGCATCCACTAGAGATCTAAGGGCATACTCGATTAATCAAAAGGCTTGCATAATAAAGAAGGTAATTTTATTAATGCAACAAATATTCATATTCATCATCGATTTATTCAATAAGAAGTGTCGATATGATTCATAGAAGGTCCTTGCAAATCAGTCTAAAAGGTTAAAGTTATTTTCATTGTTTATTTATTTTTTTATTATCATTCAAGGGCTTCTAAGATTTAGCTTAAACCAAATATACTCTTCATACTTAGTTTTTCACTGAATTGGTTTGACAATAGTTTCAACTCTGAACAAACTTGAAGACTCTTTGATGATTGTTTGCTTTCTTTAATACAAGCAAAGAACACACGTTTAAGATTTATTGCTAAGAATTGAATAAAGCATTTTACTGATGATAAACGGAGTTAATTAAAATGAATGTTACATATTCACTACTAACCTAGAAAACTAGAAAAGAAAATAAAATGAAAAGTTACACTTCGAAAGAGGGCAAATCATTGGTGCTCCGTTAGCGGGAGTGTCTTTGATGAAAACAGCTGAATTGATAAACGTTTCACAAGCGACAGTATCCACGGTAATGACAGCATACACAAAACATGGTAAAACATCAACGGCGAAGAGGAATAGTGCTCGAAACTCCATGTTAACTGACGGAGACCATAGAACATTTAAAAAGAATTGTGGCCAAACAACACAAAGCTACCGCAGGAAAAGTGACAGCAAAACTCACTTAATTAATACGGATTCGACAAAAGCAGTACGACGGTGGTGGGTCCACATTCATGAAAACGCTGCAATTGTGAAACCTTTTACGTCAGGTGTACATATTATTATACTTATCTCCTGTATATATATTTTAAAAAATTTTTTAAATCTCAATTGACTTAGTTAAGTCCCGCAGTTTATCCTCCCTTCTATAATACTAAAAATCAGACATCAAGCTTAAATTTTTCAAGATTTTTTTTTTTATATAACTTTAAAATTAAGCGGAATTGTTGGTGCTATGACCACAATAATAACAAAATCTCTTAAATCTACCAAAATAAAGCGATAAACTTGACATTTGCATTTAAAATGAAAAGTATCCGTAAATGTAAAAATATGATGGAGAGTCACCTATAATAAAAACCTCTTTCTAATGCAGACTTGAAACTTTCAATTGGTTTTTATTACATAATATATTAAAGAGTGTAACAGGCACGCCCAATTTTCCTACATAGATATAAAACCCTTTGTAAATTTCTCTAATTAAAAATCGAAAACTTCCTCATAAAACATTTAAAGATAAACCTTGTGGTGTTAACGACACATGGTGTGGCAACAAGAAATAAATCTCAGCAGCTGTAAAATTATATGAAAAAGTTTCTGCATGCAGTAAAATGTAATAAAAAAAAAATCGGGAACAATGTGTGTACATTTTAGTCGAAAGAAACAAGCTTCAAATATTTTCTATATATTAGGTAATAATTGGTAGATTTGCTAGTTGAAGGTATGATGACTTGAGAAAAACGTTTAACAAGATTTTCCATTATAAGAGAAATTAAAAAAAAAAACTGTCTTAAATTTTGTCCTTCCGACCATCCATTTCATGGCGCATTCTACTTTAAATAAATTTTGTTTATTTTTGTACAAAAGTTGTTGTTGCAAATGGAGGATAACGACACCGTGCCATTTAGTTTAACCCGAAGTGAAAAATCAATCAAATTTGTTTTATATTATTTCATCGTTGTTGAGTGTTTCACATTCGTCTTATACCAAATATACATAATGAAGTATTTGTTGTTGTTGTTTTCAGTTACCTTTTATTATTACTACAATCTTAATATATATAAATAATATTTATTATCTAACTAATTGTTCTCCAAAGACAGTCCTAATTAAGAGGTAACATACACACAGCACACAAATTATTCCCCTATAGTTGAACTTTAATAAGCTCATGTAAAGGTGCAACAAACGACCAACGTGTGTTGCTGTTTGATAATAATACACACACAGGCGCAGGCAAGAACATATTTCCACTGAACAATATAATAGAGAACGTGTGTATCCACTTGAAATATACTTGAAAGGTAAAGAAGAAAACTTTCCATCGAAAATTGTGTTTTGTAAATGTGTAACATATGCGCTTATTATTATAATTAGTTGCCCAAAATGTATGTTGATCATAAATACTAAAAAAACACCGACTGCTGGTAATTAAGAAACAGAAAAATGTTATTGTAGAACATTTTGAAGTATGTGATTTTTTTTTTTTTTTTAGGAAAAAAAGATTTACATTGTATGTGAACATCATATATGTATGTGTTGTGTTGTGATTAAACATGAAAGAAAATTACATTTAACTTAAGCCAAATTTTAAGTAAGCTTTACACTCTGCACACAAATAGTGGGCATGGCATGGTACATGATTACTTTCTCTAATAGTTTATGACTGAGTAAGGTTTTTTGTAAATTGTAAGCGCTTCTGTTATGCGATCACGCCCATTCTTTACAGATACTATTGAGAAGTACCTGTACAAAATTTCACCTCAATTTTTTAAAATTTACGATCATGAGAATTTCAACATAAAACGGACGCACGGACGTATAGGTCAGTTTTCCATGCTGATCAAGAATGTATATATACTTTGTAGAGTCTCCGACGCCTCTTTATTGGTGTGGCAAATGGAATAATAAACTTAGTAGATGGTTGTTGTTGTTTACTAAAATATTATAAGAAGATGCAATGTTCTAAGGTGAGTTACTATATACTTTATATATGTATTAACAACATAAAATGCATTAAAAAAAAGCTAAATTTATCTTAGTTGAAATCTTAAATACTGTAGCGCATTTCATATACCTGATTACGCCCTCTATACTTTACAGGTCACATGAATGATAAAATTTTTTATTAAAATATATTTGAACTGAAAATTGACATGTCGGGTCGAGCCAAGCCATATGACTCCCCTACCATATATGATTTCTTGGTATAATCAGTAATGAGCTTCTATAATTTGTTTGTTTTTCTTTGGCAGCTAAATCACCCTATAATTCATTTGCATTAACAAACCTACACTATATATGTTTGTTTGTATGTTTATATATTACTACCCAAACTGCCATCATCCCCACATTCAAGTGTCGCCGTTTTTTCTGGTCTGTTGTGATGTAAGATTTTCAAATTCATTATTTTCTTTTTTTTTTTTTTTGCCCTTTTTTTTTATAAGTTATGATTTATAGTTCCCTCTGGTTTATAATTTATACAGAAGAAACTGAAAATTAGTAACATAATCTAAACAAATCGACTTCAGTCACACTGTACTGCAATGTTGTAGGCATGGAGTAAAGCTAACGTATCATATATTTAGAATCTTTTGTCTCCTTATTCTCTCCCACCGGCAACAGTAAATTAATTTTTCTCATATAAATATGCTGCATACGAATGTATGGTTTCTGCATATGTAATACATGAATGTCTGCATATTGATACTGAAATACTGGAAATAATTTTTTAATATTTGTGGTTTTTTTTTTAATTTTTCATGCGGCGCTTGCCATTGTTCCATATAACTGAAATGGCAATGAAACGGAAATTTCTATAAATCATTGCCTTAATAATATGAAGTTGTTTAATACTTAGTGGCTTACCATACTCTGCTTCTATATAAATCCCTACCTACATATGTAAATTTAAATAATATCAAGTAGGAACAATTCATAAAATCTTATAAAAAAAATTTTGTACATATTGTACAATTTTTTTATGAGCTACTTATCATCCTGTTAGGTGGAGATTGATATTACTTTAAATCATTGTGTTAACTATAGAAAGGAATTAATATTTCCCAACAACATTACTTTTTCTTTATACCCCCATCTTAGTGATGAGTCTATACTAACTTCTAAAGAATTTATGGTTATACCATACATTGATGTGCCAATAATTGGCGTGATCAAATATGCGCCCAAAATTTACAAAAAACTGCGTCCTACCTAAAACTGTACTTGCAAGCTGGTGCGTAAAACATACATTGTTAGAAGGTTACCATTGCAGATGTGGAGGGTATTTAAGATTCAGCCTACACCAAATTTAATTTTCTTACTTGTTTTTAATTAATTATTTTAATGACACATTTAACTTAATATATAAGCTATCCCTATTGTATATAATCTGTATTGATATTTTTTTAACTAATAGAATTCATCATCGGCCATTTCATCGTTTGGCCATTTTAAAAAGGCACTTAGCATGAAAGTGAAATTTGTCCGGGTCAAGTAAGAAAGACTTTGACATTTACAATTGATTTATAATAAATTTATTCAAAACTGTTTCGGATTTAATCATTTTTTCATAAAAACTACATTTTTCCGCAAATGAATGAAGTTTGTATATCAGATATGAGAATTCCTTAGCTATAATCAAAAACTTCTTCATCCAGGCCGCAAACGTTTATAACTTATAATAGCTAATACGAAACAAGTAACTTCCAAAAGGACCATCAACACTTGTAATATTAAAACTGCCGTAGACAAATTGGTATAGTAGAGTACCATAGTATCTAAACAGCCACGCCTTTTTTTAGCAATTTCCGCACATTCGCCCACTTCCACACCATTTAGATCATCATTTTTACCACAACAGGACCCCGAAAATAGTTCAGTCTCTTCTATGTACTCTTTCGAATCATTAATGCCGCAACATGAATACTGCAATAAAATTCATGAATGTTTGCATAAATCACTAATTATTCTTCTTTAACTTCCAGAACTTACCAATCTTTCCACTCTATGTAGAGCGGCAATATTATGTTTTTTAATATCGGACAACCACAGAGACATTCTGGGACCCATAACAATGAAATAAACGATCAATGTGAAAAAAGCTATCAGACCAATTACCCACGACACGATTATCATAATTATGTACTAAAAAGAAATGAAATTATATGTAGTTGGATACATTTATATTATCGCATAGTTAACTTACAAGTAGAAGAAGTGGTCGCAGCTTTCTTGTTACAGCTATAATACCCAAGATGCTTCGAACAAGTAATAAAATAGAGTATAAAATATAAATGACTCCCAGAACAACACCAAGATGTGAGCTAAAAATGAAGCCAGCCGAAAAGACAAAGAAAAAGTATATCTAGAAATATAAGAAGAATGTCAATGTTGACAATGCAATCGGGCGTTAAAAAACCAAAAACTTACTATAACTACACTATTACAGGTGTGCAGCACAACATCAACAACTTTTTGGTCCATAATAATATCTAGCACTTATTTTAATAATTTTTCTTTGCTTTCAATTTCGATTTTTGACAGAATAATTATTCACAATTTTTACGAAATTAAAGTGCGTCACAAAACGTAAATGTAAAATATAAATATTGTTCTTGAAAAGGTTATACTCATACTAACTTTGTTATACCATTTGCAACCCTTAGAAGACAAATGAATTCTTGATCAGCATCCAAAAACTGAGTAAAGCTAGACATGTATGTATAGAGTACGTCCTTGCTCCCCACTGTTGTTGGTCATAAAATTTCTCTTCTAGTTTCTTTAAAATTGGTTTAAATTCGATTTTAAAAAAACCACGCCCCCAATTGAAAAAATATTTTCTACTACATCCCAAAAGCGGGCGTGATCGTATAATAAACACGCCCAAAATCCTTAAAAATCTCTACATCTGCCACAAAAATTGTTCTATGACTTTCAATTTTGAAATGCCAATATGCCAAAAATGGGCATGGTCATGGACTCAATTTATAAATTCAAAATATCTAAACATGTTAAAACCGACTCTAATTTGTACTCGTAACTAACTTTTAAATAAAGTAGGTGGAATGACGAACTAAGTACAACGCCCCTATTGTAAGGAAGTTATACATAAAAAATGCAACTATGTATTAAAAGTCCGAAGAAGGCATTCATGAAAGTTTCGGAATCATTTATTACACATAAAAACGAACTAATACAAAAATACACTCGCATACAGTCCAATGTCAAAAAAAAAGCTACTTAAAAAATTATTTTTAAATTGGAGTTAGCGCCACTAACTTCCTGCCTTTCTTCACATAACATCACAAACACTCACACACTCTCACACCACTCATGAAAAGTAACAAAATGAACAATCCAATAAAATTTAAATGAGACCACAAGCAATTGGTTTGCTGACTTTTAAGCCAACTCTTCAGCTGCCTTTAGATTTACTCACGTTGTAGGAAAAAAAAAAGAATCAATTTAACGAAGAGAATTTATAGATCATCATCAGTTAACATGGCGCCTTTGTTTGACGTTTAGGGAATTGCAATCACAACGCTTGTGATCATGCTACCTTCTTTGTTTTCCAATTCAATTCAGGTATTGTGTGTGTGTGGAATCTAGTTGATATTGTTGACTAAAGACTCTCTTACAATACGTCTGGTTGAAAATATGTCAATTTTGGTGCATGGCATGTCAATCATGTGCACATCAATTGCCTTCGCCTTCGCTGTGTTGAAGTACGTGATCTTTCCACTTGCCCGATAATTTATCTTAAAATTCAACCTTTTTATTATTGTCTTGTTCTTTATTTAATGCTATGTTTTCATCTTTACCTGTAGTAGATATTCGGTGTGCCGGGATTATATTGACCAGAATGCATAACTTTGGCATTATCTGACTGATAATTGAACACGCACATATATGTATAATACATAGAATGCGGTGTGGCTTTTATTGGAGGTGATCGAGCACGCGCAAAACAATTCAATTCGACATATAAATAAATCACTTTTGCGCGTTCGATAAGCCGCCTCATTCCTGCCGGTGACATACAGTGCATGCATACAAACATCCAAGCAATTGTAAATTGTTCATTAAAAATTTAAGTTTGTTTTCTGTCCTTACGTCCCTATAACATATATATTTGATGTCCCGCTCCTTTCAAGATTTTCGTTTTTCTTTCCAACCCTACACCTTTCCTTATAGTAAATATTAAACCACGTGCGCAATTTGTTAGAAGCCCCACAAAAGAAAGCATTTATATTCACTCTTTGTTTCCATCAATAATAGTTGTGATAACTAATATTTGGTTCAAAATTCTACCTTTCAGGAAAACTGTACCACATTCTTTAATAGTCGTTGAAAAAGACAAAACATGGCTCATAATTTAATTTATATATGTACATAATTATACTGAATATATTGACTTTATAGACTTGGATTAGATACCAGTGCTTCTTAAACTTTCGATTATGTAGAAAATATTGAAAAAAACCAATATTATTGAATCAAAAACAAGCAAAAAGATGCAGAATTCCAGTAACTAAAGGAAAGACTGAAACGTCTCGCTCTGACAATACGAAACCATAAATTTTTACGCGGAGCACTTAAATAATGCTTGCGAAGCATTAATGTTCCGCGAAACATCGGTTAAGAGGCAGTGCTTGTTGCGTTGGAAACTTTTAAACTGTTTAGGTTACAGGCTTTTAAACGATGTTCTGCCGAACATTAATGCTCTGCGAACTTTACTTTAAATGCTTACATTTTTGTGTTTTCGGGAAATATAGAAAGAGAGCTTTAAACATTTACCAATTTTCAATTTTTATTCATATCTCTTCAACTGATTTTTCTCAATATAAACTACGTACGAGAACTCTTAATACTTTGGCGAAGTGTTTAAATCCATAGATTATGTTAATGCTGATCAAGTATATATATAGAAGGTATATGCCTTACAAACCTTTTTGACAAAAATACTAAACCATCGAAGCTTTAAAAAAAATTCCGAATAACACACTAAATATCTTTAATATACAAAAAAAAAACCAAAATCAAACACGGTCTGCGTTAAATACTTGCAATTGTAAGTTTTTTAGCCTAAAACGGCACAAAAAAAAAGTAAACTCATACATAACTTCTTCACGAAAAAAAGGGTTCATCCATAAGAACCTTTACACGAGAATGCATTGAATGGATTTGCCAATAAGTGTGGTGTGCTGCTTAATCACATAAAGCATTTCATGGCTGAAACATTTGTTTTGAATTCCTTATTATAAACTGTGTATGTGGAATGGGACGGTATAAGGAATAAAAACATAATATTGTGATCATTATGACCCAGCCGTTAAGGTAAACCAAAAACAAAATTAAAAGTTTGGCTAAGAACAAATCTTAAATACCCAACGCTGTTACTTTGCGGTGTTCTAAGGAGTAGACGTGTTAAATTTCAAGTTACAACGGTTTGGTTTTGATGGTTAAAATGAAAAAAACTTGAAATATCATTTCTTTTTAAATTTCTACTTTAGAAAAGGTGGGTTTTTCAACTGGATGTCAATACTAACCATTATACAGGGACTATCAACATTTCTGACCAATTTGAAATCGTTGCCTCAATTTTCATTACTGGGAGAATACCTACAACAATTGAACTTGTGCACAGATAGACATGGCATGGCTTAATCTATTCAAAATTTGAGTCCCTACAAGTTGCTGGGTTATTCTATGCTTGTAATGAAAAGTACCTTGCTTGGTAATATTCTTAGTAATTTAGAAACCCATCAACCTTAAATGATTATTAACTGGCTTCAAATAAAACAAGATTGTCCTGAACTACTAAGGCTTAGTCTTAGTAAACCCAGCAAACTTTGGAGGACTCAAGTTTCCAGCTAAAGAGAGAAGTGAAAAAAATATTTAACCTAAAATTTGAACTAGTGCATTACGTTGAAATGGCTAACCCACCAACAGTTAAGAATGTTACAATAAAGGTCATAAAAGACAGTTAAAAATATTGCCATGAAAGTCGTGATCGGTTCTTAGGCTTTTAAGCTTGTACTAAACCAGACAAAACAAACAAGGGAGGTGTCAAAGTCATTAAAAAGAAAATTGCTCTTATAAGCCACCTTAAGATTGTGTTCACTTAGTCATAACGTTTAACAAAGGTAGAAAGTATGAAGCATGAAACAAACAGATATTATGGTCAGCATTCTATATTTATACTATCCAGTTAGTAACGCTGCTTGGATAGGTCTGTATGGTACTTAAAGCAACAACTGGGAGCGCCACTCTAATTGCAATAAAATCGGAATGTATTTTTTTTAATTAATACTTACTAATTTTTTTTTAAATATACAAAAATAAAAGCCTAAGGTAACTGGTAAAATATTGCTTAAAGCTGTCCACTCTTACACCCATAGAACACACAATCCCACATAGCACAACCGTACGTGTATACATAACCCTTTTACTTCTTTTTTGTGCTGTTACTTACTACCATTATTGTTATTGTTTGTTGATCGTAATTTTCAGTAAATTTTTATACCACATAAAATGGGGGTATACTAAGTTTGTCACTCCGTTTGCAACACCCAGAAGGAAGGGTCAGAGACCCTACAAATTCTTGATCAATATCAAAAACTACGTCAATGTAGACACGTGTGCCCGTGTGTCTCTCTGTTGTTGACATTCTCGCAGTCTTAAATGTTGAGATATTGACTGAAATTTTTAACACGTACTTTTAGTTTTTGTACGCAGATCGCTATTAAAAATGGGCAAAATTGGTCAAGAGCAACGCCCACGATTGACATATATATGTGCAACAAAAACTGAGACATGGGAGTGAAATTTGATATAAATATTAAGAGTTATCCCCTTCATCGAAGTGCAAAAAATGGGTATGGTCGGATAATGGACACGCCCACAATCGACAAAAATCTATATATCTGCCACAAAATTTAACCTATGAACTTCGAATTATTATAGTTATCCCATCCATCGATTTGCCAAAAATGGGCGTGATCGGATAACAGATACAACCATAATGTGCAAAAAACCATACTCTGCGTAAAACGTGACTTGCAAGCTGAGACTTAGTACATACACTATTACCTAATCATATACCTGCCACGCCCACCATTGTAAATATGGAGGGTATTTAAGATTTGGCATAAGCCAAATTTGATTTTCTTGCTCGTTTTTTTTTTTTTTTTTGGGGAGGCTTATGAAATTTACGACTATCTCTCCGTTCGTGTTGAAATTGCTGCACAAGGCGAAATAACCGAAGAAGAAAAAAAAGTGTAAAAGAAATCGATTAAAATCCAATAAATGTAAGTGATTGGGTTTTTAAAGTCGTGTTTATTCCATGATCTTGTTGTTATTTATTGTAAAGTGATTTAAAATCTCATAACAAAAAGGCAACACCTTCTTTGTGCATTTGTAAAAGAAAAGCGGTAGCAAGAATATACAGAGATACAGAGAGTACGTGCAAACAAAACTAAGATACTAAACGCATATGGACAATATAGGGAAATGATTGTTTGCATGTGGGTTTTAACAGTCGACTGTTATTCAGTTTTTATGATAGGTTTGCTTAAGGCATTGGTGTTGTATGTAGGTATTGTAGTAGTAATAAAACCACAAAACTTTAACTTTAACTTTATGAATATTATTTATTTATTAAACGTAAGCTCAAGCATTTCACGCATGATTACGGCGTTGAATGGTGTAGAAGATTTACAAATTGTGAAAAACGCCCTTAAAAACAAAAAGGCAGACAGGCAGACAGACAGACAGTCAGGTTTACAGAAAAGGAAGCATAAAGGAAGGAAGGTTGGGAAAATGGAAAGGAAGAAAGAAAGATAGCTCTTCGTAAATATATGGAAGTCTGTACGTCCTATAAGTTTTCGCTTGCTTCATTTCAATATTTCATTAATTTTTTTTTCATTTCGTTTCCGATTTATTTAAATTACCTGTCATTGTTGTACTTTTTTGTTTTTTTGTTTTTGTTTTTATATTGCATTCCAGTAGCTGTTTAAACTACAGTGAAACGGTGGCAAACGCAACGACAGAAACATGCGTTTTTTTCTTAAATTTTGAATTCCTTTCCAAAAAAAAAAAAAAATCACATTGCATCATGCATTTACTGCACGTACAATATATATCAGTTATGCCGCCGGCAAATTAACTTTAGTTTTAACAAGCCTAATAACAAATGTAAAGAAATCAATTATCGTTTGTTTTATTTGTTTCTTTGTGGTCCACATGGAAAACCAATAACTTCGAGGGTGGTCCCGATCATTAATCGTGTGGCTTTTGAGATAAAGTTCAGTATTGATAAATATTGTATACTTTTAATATAAATTAAATATTTGCCAGATTTCACCAAGTGTTACACCCGACTTTTTACAAATGTGTGCGACCTTGCAGAAATTATTGTAAAAAGAATGATTTTTTTATACAATAAGTAATCTTTTATTTTACAGATTAAAAGCGTGGCTGGTTCATAATGTTACAAATCACCTATAACAATAAAAAGATTGTACCAGAAGGTATACAAATTTAATTCAATATTTACAAAAATTTAGAAAAGAAGTTTAATGATGGCCGCGTTCTGATATTTAAACAAATAAAAAAAACTTAATTTAGCTTCAATCAAATCTTAAATATCATCTAGATAAACAAACAAATAGTAGGGGTGGCAGGTATATGATTACGCCCTTTAATAGTGCATGCATTACACATCACCTTGCAAATGCAGTTTTACGCTGAGAATAGTTTTTTGTAAATTGTAGGACCATCCGTTATACGACTACGCCCATTTTTAGGACATTTATATATATGTATATTAAATATCAATTTCATAGCTCAATTTTTGTGGTAAATAAATAGATTTTTTTATTGTGGGCGTGGCCCTGAATTATTTTTGATTAATTTAAATAGCGATCAAGAGCAGACGTACAGACGGAAAATCGTACTTGTCTAGATCGACTCAATTTTTGATGCTAATCAAAAATATATATACTTTGTAGGCGTCTCTTTCTGGGTGTTGCAAATAGAATGACAAACACAATCCTAATGAAATATATTAATACCCAAGAGACCCCATTAATAAGCCGGCACATACAAAACTAAATAATAAGAAACTTTGTAAAGTAATTTATCAAAATAATAACTTTTTTTTGTTTGTTTGTAAATTTAAACAACAGTTATACTTTAAAACGTTAAGCTGACCACAAACGTTTCCTGAGTTCACTAATTTTATTTTATTATTATTAACCTTTTTTAAAATGTTGTGACGTTATCATTTAAAGAAAAATTAGCCACACAATAACAATGACAAATGAGCGGTTATTTCTTCGTAATTCAACTGTCGGTTTACTGATCCGTTGATAATGATGCATATTTAGTTTGGTATACACCTCACATAATATCCATTCTGTTCACTTTATTTATAGTGATAATCTTCTTTGTCTTTTAAAGGGATTCGTTAAATTAACTCAACGTTTACGGTAGTATAGGTATGTATACAATAAACAAGGTTTAGAGTAGATAGCAGTAATCGAGGTGTGTGGTCTTATTTATAAGTAAAATTAATATTAAAATGTCTCAAAGAATAAAATGGATAATTTGTAAACAAATTTACATCCATAGACAACAGATGGACAGACACGATAGGGTTAAATTGTTTTATTTAGAAAGGGAATGTGAATAAAAACAATGGACAGACAGACGGACAGGTATGATTAGATTGACTTTTAAATTGGGATTTGTCCATCTCATCGCCTTCTAATACAGTCGGCTGTTCAATTCCGAGAGAGGCACCTGCACCCTCACTCTCATGCATGTATCCTGCCTTCCCGCTCCCATTCTATCTTTCTCTTATTAATCATAAAACAATTATGCGGACTTTATTTATTCTTTTTTTGTTTTTTATTAAAAATTTTATTACATTACTTAATTTTTAGCACTAAAGGTCTCTTATTATTATTTTAGCTTAATTTTATATATATTTTCGTTATTTTTAATTGGTTTGTAAATTTATGTTACAACTAATTGAATGTATGAATAAATAAATAAATAATAATCTGATTAATTCTTTGTAGTGCATCATTCTTCTAACTCCACCATTACTCCTCTATGTCTTTCTTTTTCTTCTTTAAATTTACAAGTACACTTACATCCGGCGCTACATGTTAATGTTCTTGTAATCTACTATAATAAATATTCATATGCGTCTTGTAGCCCGCAGAAGCGGCGTTACACATCAATAATAATAATAATCAATGCTTAGCCCGTATACAAAATACAGATTTTTGCACATTTACTGATATATTGGACTGTATCTGAATTGTTATACCGAAGCGTGAACGTTCATATTAAAAGTAACACCAACTCACATATACGTTAAGCATAAATGTTGTGGTTTCGCAAAAGTAAACAAACAAACAAATCTCACAATTTGATAATTTATAATTTTGTTGATTTTCTAAAGAGGGTGCTTAAGCAGTTTCGATGTCGATGTTGAAATGTTGTTGTTGGTAAGGAATTTTATGAGTTGAAGGCACGCTGGCGCATGTTATTTAACATTTAACGATTTCCCTACGATTTGCTCTACAGCTGTGTTTACTCTTTTTATATCCTCCAAACCACTTGTGCCACAGCTCGGGTATTCTAAAATATTAAGTTTGTTAAAATGTTTGCAACTATTACTCTATGGAGAGTATTGAAAATGTGACCTTAGCCAAATTACCCAATTTTTTAATCACTTTGTTGAAATGTTTGTAATACCTAGAAGGAGGGGTTGAAGATTCAAAAAACATCAGTTAATGAATCAGCAGTGAATACTAAGTTGATCTAGCTTTGTCTGTCAGTCCCTCTGTCCATGTGAGTTCTGTGATAATCCCCGTACTACTCGATTGAGATATTGATTCCAAACTTGGCAGAAGTATTGATAGTTTTCTTAAGTAGGTTGATAATGAAATTAAGCAAAATGGACCAAGCAACAGGCCCACATAAATTCCCGTATTACTTATTTGGAACCACTAACATTACTAACATTACGTTGGTATAGAAGATATTTTGCCACATATACTCCTAGGGTAGTTTTGGTGGTCCAATGGTGGGTATGCAAGATTTGGCCTTAGCCAAATATCGTCTTTATTTCCTTGCTTTATATGCTCGATTACTCTTTCTGATGGTGCTTCCCTGTTCTGTCCACCTACGCCTTTTCAAAAACATTTTTAAATATATAAAGATTTGTATTTGGTAGACGGATGCGAAGACATAAATTATTTCCCATAAGTTTTGGTCGCTTTTTTTTCTTATTCTTCGACCAATTCATTCCTTTCTCTTAATAAGATTTTTATAACTACTCTAAACTTTTTTCTTTTTTTTGTTTGTTTACTTTTAAATGTGAATCTGAACACAGACTCTGTTATGACTGGCGACCTTAGCTGCTGTTCATGTTGTATATTTTATTTTTATGGTATGTGTGTGTGTATATATGGGTATAAGCTTAAAAGGTGAAGGTTTACGCAAGTATAAATATTTAGGAGCTCTGTGTGTTGTGTGTTTTTGCAGAATTGCAGCCAGTGGTTAAGCTTCAGTGACATTACTAGCTGGCTGGCTGGCTGGCTGGTTGGTTGCCTAACCTAACAGACTGATCTTACATCTTGGTCCTTGCAGATGCTGATGTTAAGATAATTTTTTTTTTTTTTAATATATATATATTGTACGTATATATAGATACATAAGTATATGTTTGTGACTTCTTGGTTAATTATGAGCGCTTGGATTATTTGTTTTTTTATTTCTTCCCTCCTTTAGATGCAGATTACAATATGATTTATGCAAAAATAATAAAAACCTGTCTGTCTGTTTTACTACCAAAACTATCGTAACAAACAACCTCATACATAATATATAGCTAATAGTTTTTTACTGTCCGTCTGTGTGTCTTCCTTATTTCATAATTCTAACTAACATGAGTATTTGTCAACTTTTCAATAACATCATCGATAAATAAGTGAAGGACCTTTTTTTGTATAATTTTTTCATATTGTTTTCATAATTATTCAACAGTTTATATTATTGGTTCAGATCTACAAGCTAAGGTTTCATTATCACCTAATCATAGGCAATCAAAATAAAATAAATCTATTGAGTTGAATGCCCTGCACACATTTCCATACAAACAGGGGGTGTGGCAAGTACTTGATTCCGCTTTATATAGTTTGTTTATTACCTCTCAACTAACAAGTTGGATTCTGCTCCTAATTAAGGTCTTTTTAAATTGTGAGGGTATTATGGCACAACCATGGAAAGGCTTATTAAAGATATGTGTATCAAATTTTCTCTACATAGCCCAATTTTTATGGTTCATATGGTTAATTGTAAGCGTGACTTCTATGGTGAATAGCAACCTAAAACTAGATATTAATACAGAAAATTTCTGTTTAGAAATTCAAAATTAATGTTAATGAACATGTAAAGAAAAGACAGGCATTTAAACGTACATAGCTCAAATTTCAATTTAGATTTCAATAATCATCAAAAATATATAAACTCTGTAGAATCTCTAACACTTCCTTCCGAGTAGCAAACGCAATAACAAACTTAGTATATGAAGGGGGGATTAATCTAAAATTTATGCACACTCTGAGTTATAATATTAAACTTAGTTAAGTAATATCACGAATAGAAGAAGATCAAGTGAAATGAACACGATTTTAAAAGATTCAAAAAAAAAAAAAAGAAGAAAAGAAAATTTCATTGTCCAACCAAAGAAAAGACAATCAGATCAGAAGACAAAGAACAGACCATAGAAAATACTGTCAATAACGCATAATTGAACAAATTGGCAATTATTGGATATTTTGGTCATGACAAAATTCTTTGCCACTGTAAACCAACACATTCAGGCAATATACGGACAATAGTTTCTAAAGGAGCTGGTCTTTATCGACTTGGGCCATACAAATGGAAACCTTTATAGGTTTAGAGAAAATCGGGATAATTTCACGTATCCACGTTTCGTCAAGAGTTGTAGTTAATGTCAAGTCCTTATCTTTTAGGTTAAATAAAAATGTGCCAATAATAATAAAAAATTTATTATGTTAATGATAAATATATAGGTTTAAAAGAGATTCATGGGCTTAAAGGGGGGCCGATTTCTATGCAAAGCTTGGCACTTGCTTGTTTATAAAAAATTTAATTGTTAAACATTCTTTGCGTCATTTAAAAATTTAATGTTGGTTGCTGTTGCCACCACTGTATCGTCTTTAATCCATAACAACACATAAGTATTTCTGAGTTTCTGTGTATCTTAAATAATGTGTTTATGAAGTAGCCTTAGAGTTCAAGAAGGAAACCTTCTTTTACCTGTCACAGCAAACAGCAAACATTTCATTAAAAGCATCACTTTCCAACTTCCAAGTTAACAAACAAATGAGACCATGAAAAGAGACAGTCTCTCTTTATAACGCAGCTATAAAGGTTGGGTTATGATGCTAATAAATCAAGGCAGCTGAGGAAAAGGCTTCATAAAAGTGCTTAAATTAATTATCCACATTCACCTTCCTAATGCAATGGCAAACGGCAACGGGAACGGCACTAACAGACAACCGCTCTCCGGTAGGTATCGTGATATTATGTCCCGACTAGATTAACAAGACAAGTCGTTGGATCGTCACATGCCTCTGCCGCACGACCTAGACTACTAACAAAAGTAACAAAACAACAACCTGAGTATAAGAGTTTTTTTTTTTGTATTTTTTTGTAGCCACCACCACCAGCAACAATTGCCTTTTGTTTGTTTTAACTGAATTGCTTTATTATATTTTATTTTCTTTAAGCGCCACCAGCTATAGTTTGCAATATTATTGCACCAATATATATGATAATTTCTGCATAGCAATCTTTCCATATACAAACAATCCCATTCCCATGTGTTGTGTGTGAAAAGGTGGCCAACGAATTGTTAAGTTGGCTTTTTATTTCGCAATCTAAACTTAACTACCCTGCACTAAATTGGTAGACAGTGTATTAAACTTGAAACCTCCGGGACTACCAATCAAATCAAAGTTTGGCCTTAGCTTTAAGTCTAAAACTCAATTCTCTAATACGAGAGGTGGCAGAAATGATTCCCGCGAATGGTAGCTTCTTTAAGTATGAAGGTTTTCAAATAAATTAAGATAAGTACGGGGGAAGCTTTCTCCTGAGAGGTAATCCTTCATAAGAAAATATATAGTTTAAAAAAATGTATAAAAATTTCAACTTGATATCTGAAAGGGTCAACAAACAGACCCAGACAGAAGCATAAATTATTGGCCACAGAATTCTTCTAACTTGGTTATAAGCTTTTATTATTTTTTTAATACTTGAAACATTTTTTAAATTCTTATCTTAAAAAGCGAACTCTATTAAGAAATCTATTATCTATCCGTATCATGTACACCAAAGTACGTGACAATTACTTGTAAACTCGAACTCGAACTCAAAACATTACAACCCATCCCTCGGAAATTGGTATAGGAAATAACTGTCATGTTGACAATGTGTATAGTTGCCGTTATACACTCTATACAAATATGTAACTTGAAAGCATCTTTTGTCCCATTATGATGATAATAATAAAAATGTTGTTGACCACATAAATGTATACCGCGATCATGGTCGGGGGCATATTGACAGCAAAAAAATTCTTATAAAAACAAATATCCCTGATGAACGTACGTACGTACTTACGGACATATATGAAAATATTATAACTCCACTCCGTCCAGTAAGATTACACATGTTTTGCAAAATGATTGCACACTTAAGTTTAAATATGGGCGCGTGTGTGTTATTGATAGCAGGCATCCGTCGTCATTGAGGCGCTACTCGTATAACACGTTGTTTTTAAATAAATTTCATAAATCTTCAAAAGACGTTTAGACATCTGCACGAATTAAATGTATTATAATATAAGGAAGCAGTTGTGTTGTGTACTAGTTTCAGTGGATTCAGAGGCTAAATAAAATGCTGAAACGCATGAAACGCAGAAACGATTAAAACTTCATCAAGTGTAGCAAATTCTCAGTAGATTTTAAATTAGTTTAGTAGCATTTAACTTAATCATCACCTGGCTGCTAACCGGACCGTAGAGACATGGCAATCAAAGAAATATGCTGAACATAAAATTACTGGGACATGATCATCTCCTCTCTCCATCTAGCTGATCTCTTGTGTTATAATCATTGAAAAATCATTTTAAAATTGCAACAAAAACAGGAAACCAAAAACGTTTATTCCATTAATAGTTGCAATTTAGTACAAAATTACCTTCACTCTCTGTCCGTTCCTTTCCTGAATACCTTAAACGCTGTTTTTATTAAAAGGTATTAAGAGCGGTGTTGTAGTCAAAAACCATAAAGGTTTCGATGTACAAATAAAAGGTTTATGGAGACTTAGAATTATCCCCGATAGCGTTCTGGACCATCTCTCCTAATAATAAAAGGGAAAACAACAAAAAAAAACTATATGGCAAGCTCTTTAAAACCTTTGTAGCGCCTAAAATTAGGCAGCAGAGACCCCACAAAGTATGTATATTTTGTTTCAGCATTAAATACTGAGTCAATCTAACTTAATCTGCTTATCCGTCTGTCCAATATATGTGTTCACTCTGCTGGTCTCAAAAATGCAGATAATTCTTTAATATTTTTATAGGAATCTAAAACTCCCTATCTAAGTATTCTTGATTACCATTAAAATATAAATCGTTTCAATCATATGCAAGTCTTCATCAAAGTGATCATTTATCGTTTGAGATGCTCCACTTTACTTTAGTACCGATTAGCTTTGCCAAATCGATTCGACTTAAGTTATATATTAGATTTTTCCTCTTTATAGATTTTGAAAAGGATAAAATATTCTACAAACAAAAACGGATGCTACCACACACATGCTTTTATAATCAGCTTTCATTAGCTTCTATGTATGTCCGGCATGTGTTTAGAAAAACATCAACTTATCGTAATGCGGGAAAATTAACAAAAAGCAAAAACAAAAAAGAAAAGAACAAACTTTTAAATACAACATAAAAGCCCTTGCCAAACAGTATACATATTGGGGTAGAAAACAATATCGCTACAACTTGTGAGGTTGCGCCTTGCAAACTTGGCTGGCAGTTAATTAATTCCGCATTGATTAAATAAAACTCTAAACTGTATCTTCACATTGTTATAAGCCAGCGGTTGGCAATCGGTTCCTGATTTTGATATCCATCACTTCACATCCCTAGAATTTCCAGGAATGACATGAAAAGTTTGAACATTTTTGTAGAGTTTTAAGGTAGCTAGTGGAAGAACGAGTTAAAATATATAATTTTATACAAAAAAATAATTAGTTCAACTGAAAGAATAACATTTTATAAGTTTAGGTTAATCTTAGCTAGAATTGCGCAAAATAGATGACTACGCGCTGAAACAAAGCTACCCTGAGCCTCCTAGTTGCTGTGAACTCGTCTTAATTGATAAAAACCTTTTTTTGCAGAAGACTACTTACTTCACTTCCCGAAAATCTCAAAACTGTTTCGTACAAACCACAAATTAGAAGAAAACTTTGCAATTAGGATTTAACATCTCAAACACAGTTCGATTTAAACTTAATGCACATAATTACAAAATAAAAACTTTAATGCAAAGCTGGAGATGAAGCCGGAGCCTGGATTTGCCGACCGCTGTTTCAAATAAAGAAAACGCCGGGCCAGCTTCGCCCCAAATAAGACAAGAAAAACACAAACAAAAAAAGCAAAGCCTATCTCTAGGACGATGATCATGATACTCATTGTCGCCAGAAAGCCGGCATGCAATCGCCCTGTATTTATGGCGTCAAGCGTACAACAATGCACTTGCCCACAATTTTTTGACTTTTAATCGTGCGCTCACATACCTGCACTGTGTATGCTTTGCGATTTTGTGCTGATTTCACGTGCGAATGCGAAAATCGCTTTCGTTATGGTACCACCAAACCACAACCAAACAAATGCATTGTACACAAAATCAAGTCATTATTCCTGTCACTTTAGTTACAATATAATACGTTGTACGAGTATATGTATGAATATCCATATAAGAGATTGTCAAGATTTTAATTTAATACATACATCACTATAGTGTACAGTTTGGTGGTGGCATTCCAATGGCGAAGTCAGGTAGTGATTGTGGGTGATGTACATTCTCTTTCTCCCCCCAAAAAAGCATAATAATTGTTAATGAATAAGTTAGCATTTGAAGTTATTGTTGAAGATAATGGGAAATCCTGGGTCTTATAAATAGAGACATTAGCTTTCATTCCATCTTCCCCTCCTAAAAACAAATTCCTGGTTACGCTAATGCTTGCCTTTCTCATCATATTGTGAACGTTTTTGTTAATGAAAATCTCTCAATTAGTTGAACAATTAAATCAGTAATCGAACTGTACTTCAGAGAATGTCTGGTATTTCAATGATTTCCAATCTGTATTGGATGCCAAATGATGAACTTCACGGAGCTTCCTAAACTCTATATATATATATATATATATATATATATTAATGACCCGACCAAATGAAGATGCTGCTGTTGTAATATATTCCTTTTTTGAAACTCTTCTGTATTCTATAAACAAACCGCTTTTTTACCATTTATGGTTTAGTTGGAAAGAGAGTTGTCCACAACAATGATTATGATGGTGCAGATGATGAAACCACCCGCAGTTCTTCATTAGCATTCATATCACAAATTGTCACAAAGTTCCTTCTACAGTCAATCTGCTGATTGACATACTTGCTAAGTGACCGTTTCTTATGAAACGCGCGTTAACTTCTTTTATTTTCCAGATGGCTAAAACGAGTTAATGAAACGAAATTGGCTATACTATAATAATAATCTAAATTTAGGCTATTCTTTTGGCAAATTGAGAAAAAAGTCTTTGGTCACAACACACTTAAAATCGTTCGCTAACACGTACAAAACTAAAACTTCATTTTACACGTTATAAATTAATTGTATATCAAAAACCAATACACAATATAAAATATAATATTATATGAAGGGCATTATCTTCAACTTAACATCAATAAAAAAACAATAATATAATAAAAAACGGGGCTACACAATGTTCCACTGAACTTGAATTTATCCCTTATACAGGTTGTAAAAATGTGATGATGAGTAAACTTTTAACAAGGCTCCCAATTCAAAGAGCAACAAAATATTTTAACAACTTAATAATTACAATACAATATATGGAATAAGGTAAGCGGTAGCGGCTCCCAATTTCAATTTCATTCATTGCTGTTCAATATTTTGTGGCTTTTTATTGTATGCATATTGAAAAACCATCTGTTGAAGGCTCCCTCTCTTCTCCCTCTTTCTCTTTGTAGATATTGCTGCGAATGTGTTGACTGTTTAAAAAAAAAAAAACAAAACAAAAATTAAAACGTTTCAGTCGCATTTTATCAAAAAAGAGGAAAAAAAAACCTCGAACGTGCCACATTTAGATGAACCCAACATGAAACATAACCCTCATCAGTCATCTTTATGTTGCAAACAAAGTCACTTACAATTAAGCTCATTTCCACCTGTCCTCTCAACCTATAACGATTGATTACTTTACCCTCTTCCTTTTGTACAACAACAACGACAACAACAACAAAACGAATACAAATACAGAAACCGACAGACAGAGCAAACACTTTTGCGAATATCGAATAATTGGTAGGAAGTCCACAATGAAGTTATTCACTAACTAACTAGCCGACCTTAACACATTGACAAATGAGTTGTGTGTTTACACCTGTGGCGACTGATGAAATTTATTTTCTTTCGTAAATTTATGTATGTTATACGATATATTTTATAGTATTGTTTTTAAAGATTTTTTTTTGGGTACAAAGTTGAAGAAAACTATTTTAACTTGCGCCAAATCTTCACTGCGCACCACCAAAAACATTAAGAATCTCATAAAAAAAATTATGTGTGTCAAGTCTTTTATAGAAGATGGAAGAATGCAATGTTCACTATTCCGCTGGTAATATCCAGAAGAAAATGTCAGAGATAAGAACCTAAATGAAAAAGTTATGTGTCTGTTGTGGACACTCTCCGGTCATAACTTTTGAGATATTAAGCTGAAATTTGATTAAAGTCATAGGTCAAATCCAAAAAAGATTCTTATAAAAAGTTGACCCAACAATCCTCTTCCATAAAACATCATATATTGAACAAAACTTGGTGTAGAGCAGTTCTTTGGAATAATAGTTAACCGTATAGAATACTTTTAGGCCAATCGATTAATAGTCACGCCCAAGTGGGCGTGTTCAATCGAAAAAAGAACAGTATACAACCTCTATCAACTTTAAAGTAATGTGTAACAAAAGCTTTAAAAGTCTTCAACAGAATTAATGTACGATTTCAAGCTCTCAGGCTCTTGCCTGCCCGTGAAACGTCTCTAATATTTATCCTAATTTTTTTTATATATTTTTTCTGAGCCTTAGAGAAGACTTCTTCTATGTGCCTCTCATAAACTCAACTTTTCGAGTATATCCTTATAATTCAAAACCAAAAATATACTCAAAGACTGAAGTGACCTTCATAGCACTTCATAAATACTTTAATTGCACCTGCAGTCTAACTATATGTTGAAAGTCAGACTGTGCGGTTGTTATTAAAAGAAAATAACCCACCTTACTAAATAATAGTCGTCAACTATCTTATTAAATATTTTGGGCGTTTCGTCAACCAATATAACAATTTCCCCTTGTTAATTAGATGAGCATAAATACATACAATTCTAATATAAGCGCGATCAAAACGTACGCGCAACGAAGCTATCAATTGATGAGTAAATGACAGCATTGGACAACTTGTTAAGCTGACAGCCGGTAAAGAGGTACCACTATAAATAACCAAGCAACGATAGGGGTACATCAGCAAGAATCATTTATAATATTAAAAATATTTCTTCTTTCAAATGCAATACAGTTCAGGAGACTTGCTGAGAAGTTTTACAAACTACTTTTATATATGAAAATCATCATGTAATGTAATGATTAAGAAAGCGATCTGACAAAGATCCCTAGTTCGGATTCTATATGAAAAGAAAACTGATTGAACTGTTCTTCATCTGTAAAAACCATCCAGTAACTCTTTTGATTAAGTATAATACCTGATGGTGATGGTCTACTTTATTGATAATAATATAAAGAATAAATAAGATGCATTGAGTTGGACACATAAATGGACCGCACCTTTTTCCTTAACAACGACAACAACAATAATAAAAATTACTGATTACTGTGTATCGTAATGACGTGATAACGTGCGAAACACTTTTGAAACTGTTTACTCTTCGACCGCTTCCTTCAAAAATGAATAAATTGATTGAATGTTTGTTGATACTTGTGCCTGCACATACAATATGTGTGTTGAACATGACGATGATGGGGCTGGCAATGTTTAATCGCATGAACTCTTGCCTTCTTCTTATTATATTTCTTCTTCTTCTTCTTCTTCTTCCTCTTCTTCTGTTTGCTCATATCGGTTCACATTAATTGTTGTGAAATGACAAATGCATCGTTCCATACTTACCAAAACATCTACTGCTACAGTTGCAGCAGGCAATGGCAATTGTGTCTGGCTGGCTGCCTGTTTGCATGCTGACTTGCATCACACACTACTTACGACGTGTCATAATGACGAATGATCATCTTAATACGCTACGACTAAATGCTTTTAATAATTGTGGAACATTATGTGTTTGCCTCCTGCGTGCTTCCTAGCTTGCAGTAAAGTCATTGTTGTTTTGTGCTTTCTACTTTCATCTATGTGCTAAGATGATTGTGTTACTTGCCAATCACAATGTCTACTGGAACATACATACCATATATATATATATTGTTATATATATATAACAAGCAGAGTGCAAGTACCAGTAACAATGATATGTTTCGTTTAATTAATTATGATCTCACCAGCAAAAAATGAACAAGTAAAAGTCGAAATTCGGATTAGGACAAATTTTAGATCCGCTGGTTGGTACTTTGTCTTTCAACTTCATTGCATATTTTAAGGAATTCTTACTATTTAAAAATAGCCAAGTTATGATACAGCTCCAGACTTAGGACTGTTTAGCAGTCTGCTTCAAGTTCAACCTTTCATTTATCTAATAGATATTATTATTATAATCTCCCAATAGATTATATTATAATATGTTCCCTTAGAACGATTCCTTAAGCAGTTATAAAGGATTACGTTTCCTTTTAATGGCTAATGATTTAAGCTGCGCTTACCTAACCTTAAGAAACACTTGCCAAAAAAGGTGTAAAACTGCTGACAGTTAGAGACACATTAAGATAACAAAAGTTTAACGCCCCAACAAGATCAGAATAAACCGAAAACTATATGAAAGCCGAGGGATTGAGGATAAGACAGTGCTATAGTTAGGCTATTCTGTTTATGTAGTAATTTTTTATTTGCAACTTTATATCCCTGTACAGACTGTCTCATTATTTATAATTTATATGTATGAATCTGCCTTGTGTTATGAGCTGAGCGTAGAGAAGGGATAATAAAAACTGGAAATTCATCCATCTAGAATAAAATGTTAACAATTTAGGGTAAGTTTTGAGCAAAACAAATAAAACTTGTTGTGGCTTAGGCTATAACCTGAATACGAAACATGGTTGCTTCAAAACTCTTTGTGGAGTATATGGGTCAATATATTTTCTATACGTTTTGAGTGTAATTCTTTAACAAAATGCTTCCTTTGCAGTTTTTGTTGCACTGAGGGCGGGCTGCTTAACTGATGTTGCCTAATTTTATTAGAAACTTTATTTTTGAGACTAGGAAAATAATTTCAAACAAACATAGACGGATAGACAGACATAGCAAGATCGACTTATTTTTAAAGGCTGATTCAAAACTTATATTCTTTGTTAGATCTCCAATGCCTGCTTGTAAGTTTTCAAAGGTTTTGACAAAGTATGTACACACAGTGAACCTTGACATTGCTTAAAATGTATGAACAAACAGACCGACATCACTACATTAAATAAAACTTTAACTTTAAGCGAAACCTTACACTTTAGAGGTTCTCTTAAACTACTCTCTCTCCCGTATCTTATGCATCAGGTATCAAAGGAATCTTACATCACATATAAATATTTCGCTACCTTTGTTGGTCAATGAATTAAAATAAAATAAAATAAAAAGGTGGCAAAATGCGTGGCGTCTGTATAAAATATATAATATTTATAAAAGGCGAAATGGTGGTAAACGCATTTAGCCTTTAAAAGCATGCATCTGCCTTAGTTGCAGCATATATCAACCAGAGATATGTGGCTGCTTACGCTGGAAGCCAAACTGTACACTTATCAAATACGTATCAAATTTCGATCAAGAAAGCCTCCGAAGAAAAACTGGCTTCCATGCATCAAATTGATCTGTTCCGCCTGTCTGCTGCTGCCTGCCTGCCTGCCTGTTTGACTTGTATCTTTACTTTTTCTTATTACAACGAATGCTTATTATGAAGAAAAAAAAACAATTCAGTTCAACTGAAACGCTGCCAAATATTTTTTTTTTTTTTGTTTCTTTACTATTTATGCACTTTATATCATATATCTCATCGTATATAGGGTTTATCATGGATACTCTCTACATTGGAGTAGTTGGACTATTAGGTATATCATTAAATTTGAAACTGTAAGTAGCAGATTTCCCCAAAACCCCATAAAATCTTTTTAAATACTATCAAAATCAAAATAAAGCTTAAAATTTTATACAGATAGTTTTAGTTGCTGCAACCAATTTTCAAAGTCAATTGATAGAAATCTATCACGCAGCTAAAGATTATACATTCTTTATAAGGTATGCCTGTAATTATCAAGAACTCTTAAAACGTTTAAGCTGAAATATAAAACATATCACGCTGGTTCGTTACGCATAAAATTGCAGAGTATTCCAAAGCTCACCTAAGCTAAAGCTATTGGTGCTTATTATTAAAGTTATTATTAAATAAACATATTTATTACAAAGACTTGTAACCTTTTCTTTCTTCTTCTTTCTTAACAGTTAAGCTGTGAAAGAGTTTTTAGCTTCCAAATGACAGCAGCTGCTGTTAACTGGTTGTTTTTCGCTGTTTGCGTTAACAAGTAACATTAACAGCTAATTACCAACCGATCACAATAATAATATCGAGGTTATATACTCCATATAGGCAGTAATAGGTGTTACTTAATAAAAATAAGAAAGAGAAAGAAAAAGTTATATAGAGTACCCCTCAATTAGGCGATATAATGTAGTATAATTTACTGACAATTGCGAGCAGGTTGTCTGAACAAATTCATCTTATTATGCTCGCCACATAAGATGAGGGGCAATATACTAAGTTTGTTATTTCATTTGCAAGATGCAGAAAGAAACGTTTGAGACCTTGACCGGCATTAAAAATTGATGCGATCTGTGTGGCTTGCATTGAAACGATTAAATAGTAAATTCTTAGATATTATTATGATATATTTTTATTTTTAGGTACCGTAGGTAGTTTCCTATTCAAATTATAAAAAATCGCCTAACAGCCATGCCCATAATCAACAAAATTATATCTTTCATCAGCAGCAAAAATTTAACAACAGAGTTCTTACAATTTTATTGTTTCAATTTATAATTAGTCAAATCAAACCCCAAAAAATGGGCGGGGTCGCATAACAAAAAAGAAACTTATTTAGTGCAGAATCCAATTTATTCAATGCTCCCCTAAAACATAGCATATATCGGGCGTAATAAGGTACCTGCCACGCCCTATTTTTGTATATAGATATGGAGGGTACATATAAGATTTAGCCTAGCCTAAGCGAACTTTACTTTTTTTTATCTTTTTATTTATAACTTCCTTTTTATATTGTAAGCAAAATTAACTTTATTTCGTTATGCTATACGGCTTATAGAGGCCGTATCGTATAGTAAGTGAAGAAAATATATTTTTAATAATATACTTATGTATATATTTATTTAAATTACTTTTATAATGATGTTTTAAATAAGTGAAGATACTACAGTCGATTAATATTCTATGTCATGGTGATAAGATTTCCTGTTTAAAGACGTCGTTTTACGTCTTTATGCCAATTTTTATAAAAAAATCTCATAAAATTGCCACCTATGGATTGATTATAAGGTACACAAGGACGGACAGACGGACATGGTTAAATCTATTCAGATTTTAATTCTACGGGCGTTTTCCCTTTACTTAGTATTACTTATATATTTCAAGATTGAGTTGTTAACCCTTCATGCTGAAGTACAGCGTTGAGTTATAAAAAAAATTATTAAAATTCTTATAAAAAAATGTAGATTAGGGCGCTGAAATCTATTTCAATTTTCTTCTAATTTTATCCACTTCATGTTGGGATTTACTTTCCACCATCATCACTTTTTTATTATGCTTAAGATCCACAACTAACATATTTCAAAAGGTAAATCACTACGTTGTACTTTTAGTGCACTTGTGTTCACAGCTCATAAATATATCAGCATCAGTTTTAACAGTTGTCTGGTATTTTTTATTTTTTTATGCGATATGATCAAGTACGAGCAGCACTTCTTCATGATAATATCATTAAAATGATTGCAACTTTTGTTCAAGTTTTCCTCTGAGTTAAATTAAGTATTATTATGGGATGTGTGTGATAAAAATTTTCGCACATGATCAATACGTCATGTTGAACCATAACAATTATGATGGCGCTATTCGTCTGACACATCGCTGACATATCGTATTCTAATTACAACAGTTTACACAATTATCATGTAAATGAACAAGTAAAAAGGAGCTATATTTAGCTTAACATAAATCTAAGATATGACCCACATTAATAGATGACTGCGGGCCCTTTTTTAGAGTACAAATCACGTAAAACCTTTAAGTCAACAACTTGACAATCAAATGACAATAAATTGAAATTGTTTCCGCCTGCAATAGGTTTAGCTTCAATGCGGAGGGTCACAGGTTCGATATGTACAACAGTTGAACCTGTGCATGGAGTAATGGGATGTTTTATATATATATATATATATATATATAGGAATGGTATGATGGGCATTGCGTATTTATTTAAAGGAGACAGAAAATGCAGCAAGACACACAGACAGACATAGCGTGATCGACTTAGTATTCAATGTTGATTCAGAATATGTAAGATCTCTGGGGTCATCTTTTAGGCCATATATATATAATAGTTAATATTTTGACTATAATAGGACGATTATTTTGACCGGAAGTTGGATTAAGTTAAGGTTGCAACCACTGACTTGGCATTACGATAGTAATTCTTAATGATTTCTAAATGCTGCTCGTTTGTGAATTTCATCATAATAAATGTTAACATTTTCTGACTTATTGACTTTAACAGATCTTGAAAAACCATTCAAGGGTGCGTTGGTATTACAATTAAAAAATTGTTATGTCCTTATTGAAAAACCCATAAAGATATGATAAAAAATACTTACGATTCATCCTTGTAACATTTGAAACTTTCTGATCAATAATAAGAATGTGGTTCTAAAAGTTAAGTTTTGTTTCGTGCCAACAACAAATGTTACATGAAATAAAACAAATCGATACAACAACAACAACAATAACTGCTTTATACCGATTTTTATACAAATATGGTGGTTTGAAAAGATACCAAATATTAAGCTCTGTATGCAACCTCAACGCTACAGAACACTAAAGTCTGTTTTTGTGGTTTTAAGCAGGTTGACATATATTTAATAGAAATATGTTTAAAAGAAAATTCCGTTTCTTTCTTTAGTGTTTTGCGTTTATGCCAAAGCGGTAAATAACTTACATAGAGTGGAAGAAAAGGAGGAGGAGGAGGAAGAAGAAGAAAACAATAACAATAAGATTATACAAAAACCTCTAAGTGTACCATTAATACTTACGCTAACAGCTATCGGTAACTGAAATCTAAACGCAAAGCAATAAATATTATAGTTATGCCCGAGTGTGCGTTCATGTGTGTGTGTGCTAAACAATCTGCTACACTTCAGAACACATTTGTACCAACATCAATTGCCAGGCCATTGTTGTCCATATGTTGAAAGAGAAAAAAATGCAAAAAAAATATAAAAAACAAACAGCGACCAGACAAGATCAGCCAAAGGTTCGATCGATTGTTTGATTGCTTTTTATTCCCATTTTTACGATGCAGGATAGGAAAATTAAATAAATTGCCCAGCATAAGTAAATTCTTGTTTCAATTATTTTCATGTTAACATAATAATTTAGTAAAACAGCAGCAGCAGCAGTAGCAGAATCAATACAATGCACATTTACGGTACAAGTATGATATCTCTCTCTCTCCCTATCCCTCTCTCTCTCTATGTGTGAGAAGAAATTTTTGAAGCTGTTATAATGTGTAGCCCAGGAAATTATCTTAAAATTAAAGCCTTACTCCAGCACCAAGCCAACGCTAACCTTTAAGCTTTGTTATTGTTCTAAAGGAAAAATAAATCCTACAGTTGTCAGTGGACTCTGCAGCATTTAGTTTCTTTTAGTTTTTGCAGTGAGACATAATTTTTATACATTTCATTGCAAAAGTGGAGACAAAGGTATTTTAAGTCGAAATTTGAACGAAGCTGGCTTAAAACGTGCATGATTTGAAAACAATGATGAAAAAATTTGCTTTTTCAAAAGATTTTAGCTAACTCTTGCAAATTTTAACAGAATATCTCTGCCTTGTGCTTTGTATAGATTGCCTGCAATGTACATATACGTAGTGTTTACAAGGACAGGCAGACGGACATGAATTACAAATTCTTTAAATTAATTTGTTTTAAACAGAGACAAACATCAATTCATGTGCGAAAATATAAAAAAAACGCTACAAACAGTGAGCGTGGCAGGTACTTAATTACGTCCTCTATAGTTTATGTACTATTAACTCACAAAACGAATTCTACATCATATGAGGTTTTTTTTAATAAATTATGGGCGTGTCGGTTATCCAATTTCTTCCCTATTTGGGCGTATCTAAAAAATCTTAATCAAATATATGCATCAAAGTTTAACCTTTTTGTAGCTGATATATAGTTTTTAGTTTAACAATATAATGACGCAGTTTGAAAAAAGCATCTATTTTGCATAATACAAAATAGTGTTTTTTTAAATATCTATTATTTTACTATTTTTGGTAAATTTTTAACTTTAACACTATTATAAATTTTTTGAATATGATTTTTGAGTATGATTTTTACAATATTTTTTATTCTTTTAATTTTAGAAACAGTTTAATGATGCACTTTGATAAAACGATCCATTCTGTAAAATATAAAATATATTTTTTTTAAATATCTATTATTTTTCTATTTTTGGGGAATTTTTTTAACCAACACTATCAAAAAATTTATCATTTTTATATAGTGTTCCCGTGAAAAATTCGCCAATAAAACAAAAATTTTAGAAATTGTTAAAAAAAATATTTACTTTTATTCCCAAGGGATCCATTCACCAAACTGCATCATTCATTTTCTTATAAACTGAAAGGAATTAAAATTATTACAAAGCAAAAATTCTCCTGAAGAAATGTTTACTTATTCAAGTGACCCTCACTGTATATATTCTACGGGCTTCAAGGTGTTAGATTTAAAAATATATATTATTTAACAATGTAGAGAAGATGCGCGTTATCATCTTCATAAAAAAAACATATTATAATAACATGACTTTATTAAAATTATTATTCAATTGATTGTAACATATGGTAGCTAAAGTTTCTTTGAGCTTCGTTTTATTTAATATGTTTCCTTTTAACTCAACTCTTTGTTCTTTTCTATAAGCCCCATACCTCTAACTTCGCACAAATATAAAAGTCAACCCGTTGAAAAGTGGCTGAATGCACACAATTCAAAAAAACAACTGTTCTTATGCGAACGTGTTACTCTTTAAAAACATAATTTAAATATATAAACATTTCTCACCCAATCATTGGTTACGGAAGAAATGTTGTTCAATGTAAAACTTTTGTTAACTTACTTATTGGCTTTAGCTATGTATTGGATACTCTACTCACTTCAGTTCAAGAGATTCGTTTCTACTAATGTACCACGAATTGTTGCTGATCACAAGTTTGTATACCATGTTCATTAGTGTGTGTTACATACATGTTGAAAAAGTGAATAACCTTTTCATAGGGTATATGAATATATGGTAGAATAGAAAGATATAAAAACGTGACATGTATTCATCTTTAGAACAAATAAAATTTTTTGATTGACATATTTCTACACAGACGGTATCCTTTTAAAAACATTAAATTTGCTTTGTACATGCTTTAAGTTATATAGAAATATAAGAATAATTAAAAATGTTTAAGTATATAGCGTAAGTATTATTATTATTCATATCATCTATGCGGCGTTTTGTTTTTAAATTGCAAAATCTACGTGCATAGTTTTCAACCATATATATAATAAAATATTTTAACAAAATTCCATCCTACAACTATGTTATTGTTATTTTACTTTAAAGTGTTTCTCTTTTTTTTTTTTCAATATTTGTTTTTGTAATTACTTGTTCACAACCAGAGTTGCATTAGCACAAATTCTATATTAGGTTGTCAATTTCGATTGCATTGAATTGAACACAGTTTGTGGAACTGTGGAATTGAAATTTGTGAAATCAAAATCGAAATTATTAAATTTTTTTTGCATTTTATATTTATAATTATTATTGGATATATATATAATAATTATACAATAACTATGTAATTATTTATAAAAATAATTGATCGGCTTCGTGAAACCTCGTTTTTAAAGGTTTGTATTCGTTTTTCAGGTACTCAGTAGTAACTTTTGAGAAACTAAAGATTAATACACTACCTTGCAATCCCATATTATATATATATATTGTTAAAAAACGTTCCCAAGACTTTGATCATATTGGTTCATGTTAAATTAAGGGAATGTTTATTGCAAAATTAGTTTTATTCTTAATATAAAAAAAAAAACTACCACTGCAAACCACTTACCTTTTAAAATTTGACTCTACATCGTGGCATTGACCGTTAAATTAGTTGCTCTAGTCTATGCGAATATCCGCAAAATATTCTGATGAATAAAAATGTGGATGAAATTGAAACATAATGAAAAATTGATTGAAAATTTTAACACAACAATACTCACTTCTTTATTAACGTTATTAATTCTCTATAATGTAACTTTTATTTTATATGAATTTTATCTAATTGTTGCCATTGTACTTTCGGCTTATATATAAACTCTTCACGCGACAGTGTATCTAACATATTCACCTGATAGCGTACATATTTAACCATACGTTCAATTTTCGCATAATCATTACAATTCATGGCAAAAAAGCGGCGCCATAGAGCTGCTGCTAAAATACGATCCTCCAACGTAATACCCTCATCGTAAGCTATTAGAGCGGCTTGAAATTGTTCGGAAAGTTCGGCAATTTGTTGACGTGTTAAGGAAGGATTTGCAGCCTATAAAATTACCATATACACTTATAAAGAAAGAACTCCACATTAAAATGAAAAATAAAAATTTACTCCAAGCTTTTTGGCTCTGGCATTAACATCACTCCACATAGTTTCTACTATACAATTACGCATAAAACGGCCATCTTCGCCTGATTCACACCCTTCAGCCATTGAACGCAATAACAACATCCATACATGTAATTCCGTAACTAAAAACCATGAATTGAAAGTATTCGGCAAATTGAAATCTTTAAAAAATGCCAAATAATTAATTTTATCAGCTACACTTTCATACAGTAAATTGCTAGACATTCTTAAGCGCTGTAATGTTGAAATGTTTTAGAAATCATTATAAAAAGTAAGAAACTTTTAATACTTACCGTCTTTGAGTTCGGTTTAAGGCCAACTTTTTTCAATACCCTTTTCAATAAAGTATCCTTTGTTGGCAGTTTCTCTAATGTTACTGCTGCAGCACCACTGGTATCAGCTGAACAGAACTGGCAGGTTGCAACGTGAATGGGAGTAAAACTTTTAACATGTTCTTGACTATTTGTTTGCCTTAATGGTACAATTTTGCTTTGTAAAATCTGTAAATTTAACTCAACAGTTTATGTAAGAGGTTTGACACAAAAATTTTCTAGAAAAACTATCAACTACTCACTGCTGCACTTAGGGGCCATTGTGCTTTTGAATATTTATTTAATAATCGTAAAGTCAGCATTTTCCTTCCAATATATTTGTTTACTATTAATGAAACTTACTAAATAAGAGATATTTTGTATTATAACAACAAATATAATAAATTCTTAGCTTTTTAATCAGATGTTTTTTTCGATAAATTCTTACTCATAATTCGCCTTTTGCAAATCGCTTGCACACATGTTTAAAGTCCATCTCTTTACCATATGTTTTACATTTAATTTGGAATACTTTCATTAATTATATATATTTAAATGCCGATTTTAATAAAAACGTGAGTTTAAAATTAATTTTAATTAATTATAAGTTAAAGGTGTTTGAGATAAAAGCAAATGCATACAACTCCATTCTCATTAAGTGCTTGGCAATTATGAAAATATTTGCTTAGACTATAAAACAATATTAATATTTGCGTGCCTATGGATGTGTTTTAATTACAATTAATTTATTTAATTTATAATCGTTCGAATAAATGTTATTTAATATGAATTATGAAAATAGTTAATAAATGCTATCGAAAATGATTCCTCTCTATAGGCGTTCATTCGTATATGTTTAGTGCAAGTTTTAATTATGGCTCCACCAAGAAAATATAAAAAGGAAAAACCTGTGGACAAATATGGTGAATATATATATATAAAGAGTTGTTTAAACTATTTATTACAAATATGGACTAAAATAATGCAGGTAAGAAAAAGCGAAATGAAGATGAAGGCATCACACAGCTGGGTGATGACACTGACACTTTGGAATTAACCGAACTTGATGGAGTTCCAGCTGCGGCCACTAAAAATGTAGAAACCAATGATGACGGCATAATGACCGATGAATATGGAGCCAAAGATTATCGTTCACAAATGGAACTCAAGCCGGATCACAACAATCGCCCTTTATGGGTTGCACCGAATGGCCATATATTTTTAGAATCATTCTCTCCGGTTTATAAACATGCTCATGATTTTCTAATTGCCATTTCTGAGCCCGTTTGTCGTCCCGAACATATACACGAATATAAATTGACTGCCTACAGTTTGTATGCAGCAGTCTCGGTCGGCCTGCAAACGCACGACATTGTTGAATATTTGAAGAGATTAAGCAAAACAACCATACCCGAGGGCATTATAGAATTTATCAAATTATGCACCCTCTCCTACGGTAAAGTCAAATTGGTGTTGAAGCATAATAAATATTTCATTGAATCGCCACATCCGGAGATTTTGCAAAAACTACTCAAAGATCCCGTTATACAGCAGTGTCGCCTCAAACGTAATGATGAAGGTGAAGTTTTTATAGAAGGTACTGTGGATGGCAAAGCGATTACACAATTTGGCACCAAATTGCCACCGCCAACCAATGACAAAACAACAGCTGAGCCAGGATCGACAAAGATTAATCCAGATGGTACTGTAGCGGTACCCGATGATATAGCAACGTTTTACGATAAAATCGATAACGATGAGGAAGATGAAGACGAAGCTGCTTTAAAGACGGTATCGTTTGAAGTAAATCAGGAGAAGATCGAAGTTATACAGAAGCGTTGCATTGAAATTGAGCATCCCCTACTGGCCGAATATGATTTTCGTAATGATACACACAATCCTGATATTAATATAGACTTGAAACCGGCTGCTGTTTTGCGCCCTTACCAAGAAAAAAGTTTACGCAAAATGTTTGGCAATGGACGCGCCCGATCGGGTGTCATTGTATTACCTTGTGGTGCAGGTAACAATTTTTTTTCACACACCTAAATGCACACATGTCATGTTCACTTGTACCGTTAGGTAAATCATTGGTGGGTGTCACGGCCTGTTGTACGGTGCGCAAGCGTGCATTAATTCTGTGCAACAGCGGGGTGTCAGTGGAGCAATGGAAGCAACAATTCAAAATGTGGTCAACTGCCGATGACAGCATGATATGTCGCTTTACTTCAGAAGCCAAAGACAAACCCATGGGTTGTGGCATCCTAGTCACCACCTATTCAATGATAACACACACACAAAAGCGTTCATGGGAAGCGGAACAAACTATGCGTTGGCTGCAGGAACAGGAATGGGGCATTATGGTGTTGGATGAAGTCCACACAATACCAGCGAAAATGTTTCGTCGCGTTTTAACCATTGTACAGTCTCACTGTAAATTAGGTCTGACAGCCACTCTACTGCGTGAAGATGACAAAATTGCCGATTTGAATTTCTTAATCGGACCGAAGCTGTACGAAGCCAACTGGTTGGAATTGCAAAAGAAGGGTTATATTGCCAGAGTACAGTGTGCTGAGGTGTGGTGTCCCATGTCCCCCGAATTCTATCGTGAATATCTAACCGCCAAAACATCCAAGAAAATGCTCTTGTACGTGATGAATCCTTCCAAATTTCGCAGTTGCCAGTTTCTTATAAAGTATCACGAGCAGAGAGGCGACAAAACGATTGTATTCTCCGATAATGTGTTCGCTCTAAAGCATTACGCCATCAAAATGAACAAACCGTTCATTTATGGACCCACCTCGCAAAACGAAAGAATACAAATTTTGCAGAATTTCAAATTCAATCAGAAAGTCAACACAATATTCGTTTCGAAAGTGGCCGATACGAGTTTCGATTTGCCGGAGGCTAATGTCTTGATACAAATCTCTTCGCACGGTGGCTCGAGACGGCAGGAGGCTCAACGGTTGGGTCGTATATTGCGTGCCAAAAAGGGTGCCATTGCCGAAGAATATAATGCTTTCTTCTATACCCTAGTATCACAGGACACCATGGAAATGAGTTATTCCCGTAAGCGGCAACGTTTCCTGGTCAATCAAGGTTACAGTTATAAAGTCATCACACATCTAAATGGCATGGACAATGATCAGGAATTGTTTTACAAGAATCGTGAAGAGCAATCCCAGTTATTGCAATTGGTACTATCCGCTTCCGATTTGGATTGTGAAGATGAAAAGATACCGGGCGAGTCGGGTTATCGCCCCAATACAGGGGCAGGCCCGTCCAGACGTCCAGGCGGTCTTAGTTCTATGTCAGGCGGTGATGACAATATTTACTATGAACAACGTCGCAAACATACGGGCAATATTCATCCGTTATTCAAAAAGTTTCGCGGCATTTAATTATAATACTATACCGTTACATAAATTTTCAATAAATTCGATAAGTTTTGCCAAAAAATAAAATTGAAATTATTATTAAAACTAAATTCGGGGAATTATTTAACTAAATCAGGGATGTCATCTAAAATGTAAATAAAATTGTTTTTTTTTTTTTTTCTTTTCATTTTTAGTAAATCTCCCGAGGGCCCTAAAGAATGTGCTTTAGTCGAATTACAAGGCGATTTGGAGGCTCGCTGCCAAGAGGATATGGAAAATAAATTTGTGGGTGACCTTTATTACAATAAATATGGCCAGCCGGTAAGCTATAGGATAAAAGTACACAGAAAACATTTTAATCTTTTTTTATATCCTGCACCATCCTGTGGAAAAGTTTGTGCGAATGTTTGTAACTTCCAAACAGCAAATGCCGAACAATTCAGAATCAAAATCTGAAACGATTTAACATGTCCGTCTGTCCTCTATGTAAATTTGTGCGCAAGGTACAGGTCGCATTTTTTGAGATATTTTGATGAAATTTGGAACAAGGGAAACCCTATTAAAAATAGACCGGATTGGATCATTTTTAGAACTTCTCCCCATATGAGGTCCTATTAATTTTTGAAATATTTCGATGAAATTTGGTAGAAGGATATGTATGGGCCCAAAAAGAAACCCTTTTTAAAACCCATTTTTCTTTTTTTAATGAAATTTTTTCATTTTTCAAAGAAAAAAATTAAATTGAATAATATATCAAGTGGTGTAGGGTATTGACCGACTATAATATTTTCTCTCGTTTGTTTTGTTAAATTACAGATACTCATAATAGGCCACCACATACTACAGGGTAGAGAACAGAAATTGGATAAACCGTTTGCCTTACTGGAGAAAACCAACACTCATGAAATCAATCCGGTTTTAACCCAAACCCAAGAAAATCCCAATAACAGTCATACAGCTGAAAAAAATTTATTGGATAATACCGTTGCTCTAGAACATAAATCTAAACAAAAAACAGAATATAATGTAAAAGCAGTATGCACGAAAAAACTAATATTTAAAGCAAGACCAAAACCCATTATAGCTAATGTAGCAAAGTCGGTATAAAATAAAAGTTAAAATCTTAAAACTAAACAATTTCCATTTCCCGTTCGATACCCACAAATTTCAATTGTTCGGTAGGACCGTATCTATAATCGAAGAACAATTCTTCACCCGGTTGAATGGCACGTTTGGCAAAGATGCCAATACGATGATCGCCCGTCACCATCATTACTTTGGCATAACAATTCGGATTGATGGAATGATTGGCAAAACGTATTTTGTTGCCTTTACGTGTTGCATCCACCACAAAATCATTGTTCAGATTAAATAGAAACGAACACATGTACTTATCGTACACTTTGCCGCGTCGATCCGCCTCATCCTGGGAAATAATTTCACCGCAATATTCCGAAATGAATTCATTCTTCTGGGCGCCCTCCTTCAAGAAGATACCCCAGCCGGCCACATCGGACGGCGCCATTAGTAAGTGTTTGTCTGCTTGGTGAATACGAAAAATGCAAAACGAAACAGAAGCAAAATCAATATTGCATGTGAAACTTCTTGTTTTACAAAAAACATTTAACTCACGTAGACCTCTTTGCACGCAAACATTTTTGCACGTGATTTTCGTCAACTTGAATTGATCTGCCCCGCACGCTTGACACAAATCTGGATCACATTCGCGCACGGCCAAATAACAGGGACATTGCTTGGTATTACATTGAGCCTTACAGCGACAGCCGGGGAAACGATTCTGACAATCACTGCTACAGTTGCAGAATTTCTCGCAGAAATTTTGCGTTTGTATACATGAACAATTCATGTCGCAGGGGCCGGCATGATCGCACGGCGTATAGTTGTAGACATGATTTGAGGATGAATCTTTTTTCAATTGGATTTTGCGGCAATGCAATGACCATAGCCGCTGCTTCTTCTTCTTTTTACGTGGTGGCGTATAATCCTGGCGCAGCTCCTCAATGCTAAATTCAGCCGCCTCCTTCTGAGCAAACTCATACACCTAACAACAGTCATATAGTTATCGCTCAACTTATTATATAACTTCGTCAACTTACCTGTTGACATGTCTTTGTTAGCATGGTTTGTGCTACAGCGCAATAATTTTTCAAGAATACTTTATGCAACGTACGAAACAATGATTGATCAGCACCCGTCCAATCACATTTAGTGTTGCTGGTATTCATCATGCAAGCTGGAAAAGCTTTTATAAGCAAATCACTAAATATTATGTATATGTATGTAAACACTTGCCCATTATGGAATTAATTTCAGCCGATTCTGCACTCGTGACGGCAATATTTTCTTTAGTTTGATCGTTATTAAATTCTTTATTACTAAACTGGCTGTTACTGTCATTACTGTCCTCACTGCTGACCTCATTACCCGAATCAATGGGTGGGGTTTTATTATCAGCGGCCAACTTTTCTTTCATTCCCTCCTAAATTTCAACAAAATGAAATCTATTCCATTCGAAAAGTTTCATAATTTTTCCTTTACTTACCAATAACATGTAACAGTTATTACTGCAAGGCTCTGTAAAAGGTTTTAATTCGGGAAAGCGGCGTTTATGTAGATTTGGTCCAGCATGGCCAACCTGTAATCCTGGCATTAAAGTAAAAAAATTGCAATATTGATAATAAACAATTTATATTTCAATGGTTTAGAAAGGAATAACGGTAATAATGAATTTATGAAACAATTAGTGATAGTGGTGGCAATCCATGTAATCGATTAAAACTGACATTTCCTGATGATAATAATATGCTTAGAATGAGGATGATAGAACAATGGCTCAATAAACGTTCGAATTCGAATTCTGCAACAATGACATCGTAATGAACAAATTAAGTTTAAGTTGACTGTAATATAATTAGCAATCGTGAAAGAATATTTTTAAAAAATATTTAAGTAGCATAAAAGAAAATATATTTGGCTTCAAACATTGAACAGCCTCCACATTTATGCGCAAATAAGCCCATACACAGACATGCCCTCTTTTAATGATTATTGCGATTATAAGCGGTGATCAAAATAGAAATATTCTACACCAGCTTTTTATACATTTTGCAGACGTACATCCTTACTAAAAAATAAAAATATTTTTTACACAATTTACAAGAAGATGAATCTGAAACGATTTAATATAGTTGAAACCTCTCCCCACATAAACGATTTAATTCATTTTACATCGATTGATGATTTAAGAACTTGATCAACTGTAACATTTTTTACTTATATTTTTAGAATTGGTTAAAAATGTCTATGATGTTAGATTAGATCTAAGAAATGATTTTGTGGCGGTTTTTCTTGTGGCAGCGAGATATGAACGAGACAACTAATTGGGCGAAATGGGCGATATTTATTATAGCAACACATTCATATGAAAATAAATTTGTATTAATTTGTTCAACGAAAGAAAAAAAAAAAAAATACAAACAGAATGATTACAAACAACAGCTACAACTCACCGTGAGTTGGGTGACCTACAATTGGTTTGTTTTGTGGTTGGGTTACAATACAATTTCATATTTAGGACACAAGAGGGATTTTTTTTTTATTTGTTTGTTTAAAGAACCAAAAATTAAAAAAAAAAATTAATAAATTTTATATAAAAAGGCAATATTTAATCGATTTGCAGAATATTATCAAAATAATAGATGGATATACTTACGGTGTAGAAAACAATCGTACTTAAAACAACGCCGGCAGAAGAGTGTGTGGAAGGAGTGTAAAGTTCGTTCACGGGATACACTTTCCGCCTTCTCGCCATCAATATTTGGGGTACATTCTTGTGGCCGTTCAGGGTCTTGGTGTTCGGTTAGTTCTATGTATCTAATATGTAAATATGTAAAAGGGTTTTTAAAACAATTATAGTTCACACGAATAATATGAATATTTACTTTTCTTTTAATTCTTGTGGTGTCCCTTTGTCTGGAAAGTTGGAGCTGATAGCGTGAAAGATGATGGGCGGTGGAAAGGGCAACTTTTCTTTACACAGAACCGGTTTTTCTGTTTCTTCTACTTTAATATTTTTTTTATTTTGACATTCTTCGGCAGCTTTATTATCCTCCTTGGAACTTTCATTGTGTTCAGCCTTTTTAGTTTCGCCTCCTTCTTCTTTAGCTTCACTTTTTTTATCGCTATTTTCATCGCTTGTCGTCTTGATCTTGTCACTTACTTTCTCCTTACCTTCCGCAACAATATCCTCCTTTTCAAACTGTTTTTCTTCTTGCTTTTTAACACCTTTCTGTCCTTTAGATTCGTCATAATTATCTTTCTTAACATTTACCTTGATACAGATGCCCGTTAACTCTTCAATTTCTTTAGCATAATTATACATTAATGCATGAACTAATTCTACGAAAATACTATCATCCATAAATGAAGGATCTTTATCACCATGCACTTTTCCATCATAATTTTTGATAAGTTCCTCTATAAATTTTCCATCTTTGTCCAACACCTCATCACCCATATAGGGAATATTGTGCAATACGGTTTCATCTTCTACCATGAAGTTTTGTTGGGTTGGAGCCCATGTATACATGGTGGGTATTGGGGTTACTGCATTAATAATACAAATCGGTGTTTGTTGACTACCCGAACCATTGTACACGGTCACTTCGGCTCTTTTAACACAATCAATATGTGGTGGTTCATATACCTCAGATTGCCACATTTTTGGCTCACAATACAAATCCTGAACATTATTGTTGTGTTCATCCCTGCATTGGAAATGTATAAAAATCGATTTTAATTTTTTACAGTATTTTTTAAATTCTTATAACAGAAATATAACTGTGTGCCTAACAAATTCGATTTGCCAGAGTACGTGGACCCAATTCTGAATAGATATAACATGCATACATACAAATGGCATCTTACCAATTTTTTATCCAAGCTTCCTTAATTTCATCAGCTCTTTTGTAACGTTTTTGTTGGCGAATCTTCATATATTCTTTTTTTACCCTTCTCTTCCATTCTGGCGGAAATTTAGGATTCGACATTACTTCTATGTATTAGGTTTACTTAATCAATTAATATTTTTTATAAATGTTTTTCATAATATCAAGTTTTTTACAAATCAAATTTTACTAAAAATGTCGTCTTCCAACATGTTCAATGTTTTTCATAACGTTCAGTTTTGCAAGAATTAACATATTTTAGTACAATTTAAACAATTGCTTCTTAATGTTTTCTCAAAAAGAATATTAATTATAAAATTTTTATATAATTTTATTTTCCAAAAAACTTTATTTATAAAAAATTGCTTTAAAATAAACAAAAAGAAGAAAAGTTTTATGTAGGCAATGCTTAAAAATTAGCAGCAACACTGCATAATTAAACAGTTATTGTATGAAAATAATCATTACACATATCTAATATAAAAAAATATCGATAAATGTTATGTTTATTTTATAGATTCTTGTATTTATGTTGCCAAAAAAGTGTAATTAATATCTTTCATGAAGCGTTTACACTGTAGTACAATTCATAAATATTAATTACTGCCAAAGAAAACATAATTTATTTAATGATGGAACCATCTGCTTGTGAAGGTATGCAGGGAAAGTGAATATAATCAATGTTACGCTTCAGGTATTATGTATTATTCTCTTCAGATTTAAAAGCCTTTGAGAGGCGACTAACAGAAGTGGTTTCATCATACAAACCCTCCACAGTGCGCTGGCGAAGTATGTGTCTGGAATTGAAGGAGATATATATATATATTTAATATATTCATATTTTTAAAGTTGTTTTAGCTGTTATATCACTGTGTACAGCTATTAGCGCTTGGTATTGGTTGCGTGATCCCCGCACATCTGTGGTACCCTTAACAGAATCTCTACTTATACATCCCGTTTTTACTTTTGCCACACTAACTTTGGGTAAAGCCTTGAACTGAATTCAATTTCCTAGTATTAAACCAAATTTTCTTTTTCCAGTTATTTTATTCGTTTTTGGTATTCATAAACTTGTCATCGCTCCACAAATAATTACTTCACGTATGCGCAATGTTCTTTGTGATTTTAATATGAGCTGTGATGATACGGGGAAACTGATATTGAAGCCACGACCTAATAACAATTAACAGTTACTTGACTATAATTCTTTATTTATACAAACAAAATTTTATATGTATTATAGAAATTTATTTATGTTTATACAAATAGGTATGTAGGGTATGTTGTGTATACCTGAGACGTTAATTAGATGCAATAATAAATTAAATGAACATTAACTTATTAGGTTCTTAATAAATTTATAAATTATATATAGCCAGTTAAAAATAAAAATCGTAAACCTTTATTTGTACGAACTTTTTGAAATGCACAAATCTTTCTTTGTGTATAAAACTCTTAAATGTCGGTCTTGTTATTTCAAACAGTCTTTGAAATCCTAAAATGAAAAAAAAAAAACGGTTGTTTTGTAAATGAAACAAATATATATATAATAACTCCAAATTCTAATCTATCAAGTGAACTATAAAAACTAGTTAGCTCCCCTTCAAGCAAAAGTTTCTATTAATCTATTATCCATAATTTCAACAAGGAATATGTAATATTTTGTCCCTCTATTACTACTGCTGTACAAATTTCATTTAAAAAGCAATCATTTTTGGTATAAAGATATTATTTATTTTCTAAATTTTTAATTATGCATTTGATTTCCATTTTCATTTTAGCTTCATTTGAAGTAATTATACAAATCTTTTGCATACAAAAAAAAAAATCGGCTATATCTTACGTTTAACTTTTGCACCATTTTGGATTCAAATATTTCCCTTTTGACTGTTTTGTTTTAAACACAGTGGTCATATAAAATTTTAATAAATACAAACATTTTGTGTTAATACTAAAATTTTTAAATGCATACAATTTCATTTAAACTGATGTGAATTTTGTGGTAAAATAAACAAAGCTAACAATAAAAAAAATTTATATAATTATATTATATTAATTCTTGTGGATTATATTATGGAATAAAGTATTCTCTTTTTTCTATATTAATATAAAATTAATTCTGTGGTTTTTGTTACGATACTCGTATACTGAGTTTGAGCACAATTTTTGTTTTTATATAATTCGGTATTCTTTATAGTTCATTTATTTGTTCTTCATACATTCACATTACGTTACAAGTAGACAATATAAGAGAAGATGTACAAAATTGGTTTTGAAATTGTTAATTTCTTACATATTATTAAAATTATACATTTTTGTGTTATAATATTATAATAATTTTAATTTATTTGATGTTGAACGCCTTCGTGTGCACAACACTAATTTACATACGAGTGAAACTTAAACGATAACAGGCTACCATTTAATCGTAATTAACCATAAAAACATGTACGTGAAGTTTCACAAAGTTTTACGAGCAAAATGGAAAATTCAAAACAAATATTTAAAATAAAACAAGCAATTGTTGAACAAGTTGCATATATAAAAAACAAAATATGTTTATCACACTTATACAATAGACGTTTAAAGTTTATAATATATATCTTAAGTATGTGTATATGTTGTATGTGCATTTAGAAAATTTTTCAAGTGCAAAAGTTTAACTTTGATTTGTTTTTGAAAGAAGGAGTGGAGATGTTTAGTGCTGGTGGCGGCAGTCACATTGTTCCAATAACGATAACTTTAATTAGCGAAGGAAGGAAATTTAACTGTAAAATGGTGTAAACCTAAAACTTTTTTTCGCTTTTAATTAAAATTTGTCGTGTTTATGAGTAAAAAAAAACACACACACACAGACCATAACCTAATAACACATTAATGAATTCAATGATTGCTTAGTGTAGGGTGTATTATGCCGCCAAAAGATTCCGTATATTTTTAGGTGTATTTTCTTCATTTAAATGTTTGGTAGTGTAACGTAATGCGTTGAGTAGTGGTTCAGCTTTAATGGCTGGCTGTGCTTGCAATAGCCGAACACATCCTTTAACATCCACATGAGCACCACGTGCAAATGCACCCACCGGATGTACATGATCATACAGTATAACAAGACCGACCATAACTCTTAATACTAACAAATGAGTTTCTTCCCGTTCAATTTGTTGTAAAAGTTTACTAAAACGAGAGATTAATAAAAATAGTAAAAATTATTCTTTTCAACATATTTTTTTTATTAATTTTTTAAGAGGTAGAGTAATTAGCCATTATATACTACTTACGGATTCTCCAACATTCTCAAGCACACTTTAGCCATAGTACCCAGAGTTTCGGTTGTATTTTCTACATCATCAGCATTATCGTGTACAAATTTGGAGGTAGCTTCGCTAAGAACTTTCAACATTGGCGTTGCATGTGCATAAAAAAGTGACATGCGGTTGGCCAACTCCGTACTGACCAGCATATTATTGGTTGAATCGATCCGCTGTCGGCTAACAATACGTCTGTAGTAGCTGAAGTCATTTTGTATGGCAGGTGTTTTCATCTGGAAATTTGAATATGGGAAGTAAAGGGATGAAAAAATATGTGTAAGAAGCCTTCTTACCGTAGTTTCGAACACTATAACAAACGTGCTATACATCCCGTTACAGTGTGTAGCTAATAAAAATGTGTACCCATTGGATGTATCACCAGTTAGGTTTGAAATAAATTTCAATTGATCCAATCAAGTACAATTGACGAAAAAATCGCACTAACACGGATACATATTAAGTGTACACGAATACAAACATTTAAAATTTATTATGTATGAATGATTGCACATCATGTGATGCTTACCCTTCATATTTTTTCTTCTTTTTTAAAAGTACTAATTATTTAACAAATCTGTTTGCTCTACAAAGATTTTTTTTGTGTTTAAAATATATATTTAATAGTTTTCTTACACTAGATAAATATTATGATGATCAACACCAACACATATCACATGTGTGCTGTGGTGGTCGATAAAAAAAGAAAAAAAAAAAAACTAGCACAATGCCTACAACGGCATGAAATAAATTGGAGTCAATGATTGTAACATGTTCAAAACGGACGCCTCGTATGTAAGATATGTATAAGATATGCATGCACAGCGAATATACTTGAAAATTAATTAAAATATTCTACATAACGGTTGCAAAGTGTACTTTGTAGTTGCACGCTCTGTTACACTTACCTTGTGTTCATCGAATTTTAAAACAAATTCTAGAATTTCGGCCAATTGTTTAACTAACGCTTGCTGAGTTTCTAAATGTTGTGTGGGATTCAATTTCCCCCCCACCAGTTGGCCCAGTAGTTTTGGTACAATTTTCTCTAGTTCCAGTGAATGTTCATAGCACCGTTTCAGTTTAATTACCAAGGGGAGAACAGCACTCCATGCTTTCTCTTGGCATTGTGGCGTAGGCTCTGCTATAGCTTCTCGAATCTCTTTGCCAGCACCCTGCCATTAAATGAAATATATTATTATATAACTTTCCTATTATATTGTGTACAATAAAATTCAATTCTCTTTGTTAAACTATAGTACTTAAGTATGAAGTGCTCAGTTAAATACCTAACTGGCTTGTTTGAGAAAAATAAATACCGTTAAGATTTCTTAACTTTTGTTATTTCGTAATTTGATACAGTGCTAGAAAAGTAAACATGTGAAAAGATCAATGAAAATATCCAATCCCAAATTTTGCAATTCTGTAAAGGTATTTATCAAGCAAATGTATTATATATGTGTTTCATTATACATATATTATTATATCGTTTTTTACGTTTCTTATGAAGCCTATCAACACATCACACATGCGTCGGTATGTGTCATGCACATTGAATGACAAGAATGCTTCCTTATATTGAAAGTATTGTTTATTAGAATGCGCGGTAAGAAGCTTTATGTAACATATATATGTACGTGTGCGTGTATGTGTGTAAGAAATGCAATATAATTTATACAAATTGACTGGGAGGCAAAGGCTAATGACCGTAAAAATGCAACTATCAATGAAACAAACGACACTATGAATAACACATAGAAAGCAGCAATGGCGCTATAAGACATGTACATATTTATCAATTTTAAAGAAGGCATGAGAATTGGACAAATATGACTATAAAGTGTAAAATATTTATAAAATTTAGAATGAAAACTGATTAAGAGTCTCTGACACGTTTTAATGTTATAAGCGGGATAACAGTATATCCGCCATCTTCTGCAAAAGAGAGTCTTAGAAAAATGTTTCGGGCACTAGTAAAGAGTATAACAAACTTGGAATACCTACTTTTTCTTACAATGTAAATTAGAATACTTATCCCTTGCGGAAATGCTTACGGAAGAACAACTGCAATTTTCTATATTAGGCCTAAATAATTTTCATTTTTATTTTTATGAGGTCACTACGAATATAGATATTTAAATGTAAGTAGTAGGTTTTTCATATTTTCAATGCACTTTTTTTTTTATTTTTTACATTATTCCATAATTTGTTCTGTTCCCTTCCGTCTACTTACAACTTTGTCACATTACATGATAAAAACATACACAAGTCTACAACATGAGCTGCATGTCAATTAATTTTATTGTGAAAAAACAAAGTTTATATGGAAAGGACACAAAGCAAAAACAAGAAATCTCCGACCATCGTAAATAATTACACATTGCACAAGTTTGTAAGACCATATGTCTTCTTTAGCAATAATGCTGCAATGTAAGTGTGACCAAATAACAATAATAATTCATATTATACTACATTTAATGAATGCATAATGCACGTGTATTTGGTTGTAAACGCAATGATAAACTCACCATACCCTGGGTGAGGGTATAATTAGGTTTGTATTATCAGTAGAATTGGCAATGATAATGATAATATATTGCCTTTACAAGCAACAATTGTACTATTGAAATGCTTGGGTATGGACAGGTTCACAGCTAACCGGAAACGTTATCACATTATGCATACAAAATTAGATTTCATATGAATGTTCATTTAAAACCTATATACGACCAACCTAATTGGCATGTTTCATTCCAGATTGCTTTTAATAAATATTCTCTCAAATGTCAAATGCTGTTATATTTATCTATTAAAACCGTTACCTATTGCTTAATGCATGCGTGTGTGAGTCTGTGTACGACACTGTTTTTGGTTGTATAAGGTCATCCTACTCTTATTGCAACTACAATATAATTATTTATAGAGAAGATATTTTGGTTTATTATGGTAGGTAGCTCACCTTGTATATTTGTATTTCTTCTAAAACAGCTTCAGACTCCTTTAAAACACGTTCAACCTCATCATAAACGTCACGTTCTATGTCTGTAGGTGCTGCATTTTCGAAATCCAAAAACACATCGTATGACTTAGCAGTACAACAATTTGAATCATCTCGTGCCAATAAACTTAATAATTTTCCCATTTCTCTTCTTTTTTAATGAATTTTATTTTCTACGGTTTTTTTCTATAATTTACAAATAACAATCTCACAGTGAATAATAATTAAAGAGAAGAACAAGTTTTGAGGCATGATGTTATTATAAGAGAGATCACTTTTATTTTTAATAGTGCTTTCTGTTATTAACTAAGTTTGTCATTCTGTTTGTAAATATTTAAAAAAGGCCTCATGAACGCAATTTTAATTAAATATTAATTATCATGGAATAAATTGACCTTTTATAATTTCTCTATGAACTTAGAGCAGGAACTCTTAGAAAATCGTTAAAACACTGCTTTTGTTATTAATAAAATACATTCAGTGGGGGGTATATACGCATATTGTTATATATAAATATTTACCACCCAGGATCGGAACGAAAGGTTACTAAACTGCATTGGTGTGCACTATTTACATATGCATATCGATTGGACGTATCCGATAAATCAGATAACAATCTAGATCGAATAACATGGAGAACTTAAGCTATAGAAATAATATAAAGCGATTATACACATGATATTTGCATTCATTTTTGTAAATGTAATGTTTTTTTTTTGTTGCTTTTCTCAGTTGCGGTTGTTTCCTCCTTGTGGTTTTATCTTTTCATAAAAATTTTTGCAAACACTAAACACACATACACATTGCATTTGCTTTAATTGTCACATTCATTTCTTAGTTACCCTTTTTCAGCGTCCAATAAACTTTTCTTCTACTATTTATATATCAGTTTGTATATTTTTCATTGTTTTTAATATTAAAATTATTGCAAAATAAAAGAAAAACACATTTAGTGGAGAAAAATGTTTACACGCACGCGACAATATATTTTCCTTCCAACTATACCACACGGATGCTAAAAATTGACTATTTTTATAATAACAGTGACCAGTTGTAAAATAGCGCATTGTTCTAAAAAAAAAATTTGATAGTCTCAATAACATGAACATAATTATATAAGCAGTGTTGCTAATTCAGTACTCACTAATTACGACACAGCCATTTGTTTCATTTTTGCTTTATTCCGTTCCGTTTTTCTATGTTATAAACGATTTCTCTTCTTCTTTTGTATATGGTGTTTTTTACAAGTTATCTTGTTCTTCCGAAAATTAAGAAAAAAGTATCCTGAAAAGAAAAGAAGGAAAGAAATCCTCCACAAATATACTAAGGATAATAAATATAAATAAAAAAAAATCATGGAGGTTAATAAAAGTAAAATATTTGAAGCAATCACTAAAAATGATACGGACAGTTTTAAGCAGCTAATAGCACAATTCAAAAGCGATGTTAACTTTGTAGATGAAAATGGAATTACCCCACTGCAGCAGTCATGTTGTAAGGGCAACAAAGAAGTGGTACAAATTCTATTAGATATGGTATGTGCATAAAGTGATTCATTAAAATAGAAAGAAAGCAAAAAAACGTGGTTATTACTAGACACCTACAATATAAACATGCACGTGATGAGCATTTCATGGATTTTGCTTCTTTTGTAGGGTGCTGATATCAATTTTAATCAACATGGTGCCAATTACACCCCATTACATTTTGCCGCTCTTTCGGGTAACTCAGATATTTGCCGCCTGCTACTGGATGCTGGAATTAACCCGAATGCTTTAAATAGTGTTTCGTGCACAGCTGCACAAATGGGTGCTTTTGTGCGTAATCATGCTTGTGTAGAAACAATTAATAATTATGTGCCGAAGGAACAGTTGGCTTATTATACCCAAAGGCAGGGCCTACAAAAAGAACCCTATCTACCGCCCGAAATTTTAGATGCATTTCATAAGTTTGTGGTTGAGGTCAATTTGCATCCAGTCCGTATAGTTTTAAATTTACAAACGTTCGGTTTGCTTAAACATTTACCCGGCTTAAGGAAATCATTGCAATTGATGTGCGAAAAGGAAATGAAAAAACCATCTGATGTTAATGAGTTGATGGCATTTAAATTCCACTACTTACACTGGATTGTGTCAGAAGTAATACGCTGTGAGGATCAGAGTAAAGCGCAACGTAAAGAGAAGACACAGGCGAGCACTGAAGAAGTTGGCAAACATGATTTTGTTGAAATGTTTATTAAACGCGTTTTAAAAGAGAACAAACAGGGTCAACTGGACTATGTGGAGTTTACAATACGGGATTGTGTACGTGAATTTCCCTTCCGGGAATGTGTCATATTTCACCAGATTGTATCACAATTGGCCAATAAAGATGGCGATTCGGCTCTCAGTGTGTTGCGGGGTGCCATCAATGGACATCGTGTTTTTGCTGATGAAATTTCGTATTGTAAAGCGTGTGGCAATGAAAAGCCGGACAAAAAATGTTCGAAATGTAAAGCTGTGCAATATTGTGACCGCGAATGTCAACGATTGCATTGGTTTATGCATAAAAAATCCTGCAATCGACCCATCTCGAATGCATCCACCACCAATGCGGTAGTGCCATCTCCAACTATCGAACGTACTATTCAAGCCCATGAGTTGTTTGAATAATTAGCTTATAAAACGAAAGACATAACTTAGAGTAGTGTGTGCTTTTTTTGTATGTTTGTATGTTAGTAAATTAATAAGGAGGATTTACCTGATGATGATTTAGATGGTGTTCTCCCTATTTTTCTGTCTGCAATTATTTACCTTATACGCATATTATGCTTTGACTTTATAAATGATTGATTTCAATTAAGTAACTCCCCAAAAAGATTACCCCGTAAGCTCATTTACAAAATATAGTTTGTATTGTAAATAACGTTTTTTAACAAATGTTTCAAAATAAAATTTAAAAAAAAATTATCTTGTTTTGTTGTTTTCATATATACAACAAAAAAAAAAAAAAAAATTCCGCAATTTATAACTGTTATCGTATTGAAAATAGGTAATTATTAATATTGTGAAATTAAAATGAATACCTTCATACTAATATTTATCCATTTCAGCTAAACGAAACATATACGAACTAATTTCCATTCAACAGATGTTATATCAACGCAAATAGAACGAATTGTTCATTGGGTGTTCGTTTTGAGTGAAGCAAACATTTAGTATGTCGTTCAAAGGTACCTGTAAGATTAATAAAAATTGAAAATGTTATAGTCAATCTAGCCCAACTATTTAATACCCTACCCCCCTTAAATTATGCTTCAATTAGTTTAGTTACTATTGATGATGTTCTGTAAATACTTTTGAAATTAATCGGTACATAAAATAATCGGTAGCTAAAAGGAATTTTCATTAAAAAAAAATTAAATTAAATTTGGATAAATTTTTATAAAAAATTAATTTTAATTTAAAAATAATTTCTTACAATTTTAATACTTAAGTACTTAGAATATAAGAAGAACAAGCATATTCCATTATACTACAGCTATGCTTTACAGTTATAAGTAATTGGAAATATTTACAGTTATTGTACAGAATTGATGTGATGATGGAAGACCCGCTTACACATTTAACAGATAATTCAATTTAATAAGCTAATATAGCAGATATACTGAAATTATTTTTCTTTTTGGTACAGTTTGGTGATTTCCCCGTGTCGGATGTTGATTCAATGCATGCCACTACCTCATTATTAGAACATGAAATGGCAGACTTTTCCCGGTTATTACAAAAATCAGCAGATTTTCCGAAATTCCGAGTAGGGGAAGAAGAAGAAGAAGATGAAGAATCTGATGTATATAGCGCTGATGATGATGACACAGATAAGCAGGAATTATGAAATGTTGTGTGATGAGGAAGTTCATATAAAGAGGAAAGATTTGCAATAATTTGCATTCCATGTGATAGCTTTGGATAGTAGCAATGATTCATCGTTAAATAATTGGCTTCTTCAGTTAAGTTAACATTTGTTGCGGTAGTATTGAACATGCATCTCTTGGCGGGTGAATCTTGGATACTCGCTGTACTGAAACGATCATCCTCTGTTTCATCATAGCGCGCCGAACAACAGAATGAAGAATTATTGTTTGTCATTAGTTTACGTTTACATTTCGATTGTCCCGTTTCCCGAAAGCCTTTAGCAAAAGGATTATTATCAATCTTCAGTTTGGTAATGCGATCATTCTAAAATGGAAAAAATGGAACGAGAGAAAAATTAAAAAATAAAAATTAAAATTATGAAAAATGTTATAATTTAAGCAACCCACCTGATATGCGGTAACGGCAATAAATTCAGTTTCTGGAAATAGAAAACTTTGCTGTGGCGCCCAAGGTAATTGAGTCAGGTCGGCCGTTTTAATTACATGTACTCGCGGCTGGTATTTATGCATACTGGCCAAAACAATCTATAAAATTAAAATTAATAGTATTTTACATATTTTTCTTTTATTTTTGTTATCTATTTAAAGTTACTTACGTGACCATTACCATCCAACGTGTTGTTGGTCAGTTTGATTTTATTAAATAAAATATTTTGCGATTGCCAATGAGCACCACTTGATGGACTGTCAGGATGAAGAAACATACGTTGGGGTGATTGAGGTTCAGCACCACCAGCCGGCATCCATTGTGATCCAGAATATTTATAACGGCAATCGCCCATGGGTAACATTTCCAATAATACACAATATTGTGACTCTTCCTCTAATCCTTTCAATTTTAAACGCATAGATGGAAACATACGCCTGTTTATATATAAAGAGAAGAATATAAATAAATAAATAAAAATAATAAGAAGAAGAAGATAAAGAACATTTAAAGAATTCTCTCTATCTCTCTCTCTGTCTAACTAAGGTGATTTTTTTAATACTTTGCACCTTGTCGTGTGCCAGAGAGTATATTAAGTTTATGGTAATGTTTGTAACTTCTAAGCTGCAAATGCCACAACCATCTTCAATTATACTGATTGATTTAATATCAAAATCTGTATCGATTTAACCAAGTCCATCTGTCCGTCTTTCTTTCAATATAAATTTGTAAGAAAGCTACAGTTCGCATTATTTGAGATATTTCGATGAAATTTAGTATAAAGATATGTATTGGCTTAAAAGGACACTCCATTGAAAATGAATCGAATTGGACCATAGATAGAACCCCTCCCCTTATAAAGCTCTTATTATAAAAAAGCCTTTATATGGGAAAAAATCGCAACTCTTAATATTTTTTAACAAAACTTGGTGAAAAATAGTTAATTGGCCTAATAATTTGGTGTAACAAATTTGATTCAGATCGGCCTAGTTTTAGAACCCCTTCCTATATAATGATAGGTCACGAGGCAAAAAGGCAATGTCTCTGAGTTTACTAAAAACAACTAAACTAATTGTAGCATAATTTAATAAGCCAAGTGGTGTAGGGTATTAAAGAACGACTATAAAATTTTCAATTGTTTTTTTTTTTTTTTTGTTTTTGTTTAAAGTAGAAAACAGTAGTGGAAAGATGTTATGAAGTTAATGCAGTCAATACATGCCAATAAGTGTGTGCTTATACATACACACACGCATGTTTAATTTCAAGTGTCAAACTTTTTTACACAAAACATAACTTTCATCACAAAAAAAAAAATAAATTCAAAATCTTCACCTCTTCACGTAGTCTTGTATTTGGTAGCAGAAAATTTATGTTAATCTTTAATTATTCTATTTTGTTGTTGTTGTGTTTCTCTGAATATATAATGAGCTCCTAATGAGTTGAGTGGTGGGTCTAGGAAGAGAGAGACAGAGATTTCAACTGTATAACAAACAAATGTTATCGGTATGTAAACGCTTCAGTCAAGTGTTTAATACACTAAGCTAAGTATGCGCGTGTGTGTGAGTGTACGTTGTGCCTCATAAATACAAACAAATATTTCTTATTTAAGAAGACAACGAACAACAACAACAAATATGGTTTATGATTTTTTTTTAGTTTTAAAAAAAAAAATTTTCTGTAGAGTTTTCTGATCGTAGCCGCTATTCTGTTATTATATTAATGCGTGAAGGGTGTGTGTGTGTGTGTGTGTGGTTTAAACGAAAATGTGTGAAATCACAGGTAGTCAGTCAGACTTTTAAGTGATTGTCTCGATATATTTTTTTTCTTTCTGTATTTTGTATACGATAGAGATCAGCTTTGGATAGTTGTTGTTGCTGCTGTTGCTGCTATTGTGTTACCGTAATTTATAACCGTTGGCTTGCGCGCTTGACCAAAAGAATTGTGAAAAATATCAAGTTTTATACACAGTCCATCTACATACACATACATACAACACACATAAGTGTGTGTCAACACACTACTTTGTACATTAGTCTTGTCCCCACACACCATACCACTTCAACGGATCCCTATTGGACTGAACAAGTGTAGGATTTTAGGAATTCTCATGCATATCAATATATTTCTATATACGTTTACATGTGTATGTGTCATGCTGTTTTATGATGCCTTTGGCGCCAGCAGTTCAGTTCCTTTATACCTGTGAGTGTGGGGTATAAGGAGCAATTTGGGGTTTGGAGGCTTGAATCATTTGATTGATTTTGATGCGTTTGCTGTGTGAAATGTTTTCAAGTTTAATAATACAGAAGGCGAATTCGTACCCTCCAACACACACCCACTTTATACTAAGTAAAAAAGGAAAAAGCTAAATTTGAAGATCATTACATTGAAGACAGGCTAACTTTTATACAATGAGCTTTGTGGGTATTGGGAAAACATTTATTACACAAACTCTTTTAGAAAAATTTTACTATGGCTCTTAAAAAATGAAGATTATCGTCCACGTCTACTAAGTATTTATTTATATATTTAACAAAAACCAAATGAGTATAAAGAGCTCAATATTTTACTAAAGAAAATGCTATCAGACCATGCCCATTTCATTACAGCATCATTTTTATACCCTCCCGTGTAATGATGAAAGTATACTAAGTTTGTTATTCCATTTGCAAACCCTCAGAAAAAGCCATCAACACAAAAACTGAGTCCATACGTCCCTGTACTTGCATTACTCAGAAGTCGGAAGCTCTACAAAATATATAAATTCTTGATCATCATCAAAAACTAAGTCAATCTGTTTATCTGTTTATGTCTGTCCATATACCCGTGTGTCTGTCTATTGCTGGGACTATTACAGTCGTTTGCACCACCCAGATGTAGGGGTGAAGACTTTAGAAAGTACACCTAATTCTCTTTTTACACGATAGATACGTTCCCAAAAAATTCGTGTAAAAAATTTATTTAATTTAAAGAAATTTTTTTTTCGTTTATCAAAATTGAATCAATCTAGATGTCTGTACGAATGTCCGTGTGTTGTTGGTACTTTTCGATAAATTTTTTATAAATTGAGCAGAAATTTTATACCAACACTTCTAGTTTCTATTTCTATTTAAATTGGTTAAAATCGGTCTAGAGCCTCGCCTCCCAATCGACAAAAATTCATTTATTGGCCACAAATATTGAGCTATGAAGTTAAAAAATTTGGTATTTATATTTATAATTATTCCATTCACCTAAAATGGGCGTGATCGTATTTAATAAACGCCTACAAATTACAAAAAATCTTATTCTGCGAAAAAATCAACGAATAATATATATTTGATTACAGAACATAATCAAATACCTGCCACACCCACTATTGAGGAGGTGATTGATATTTAAAAGTTGGCCTAAGCAAAATTTAGTTAATTTTTTTTATTGTTTTTAATGATCTAAGTTCGTAACTATGTTAACTTGACCTAAGTCACAAATATAACTATTTTTACTTTTTATTTTATTAATCTTTCCATATAAACCTTTTCTTTACAGTTTACAAGTTATATGGTAATGACTCGTTTTTATAAAGCTAATCATAAATTGTGTAGGATGTAGGGTGTTAAGTAGTTGGTACATTATTATCACTAAGTTAGTATTAATCCTCAAATACTTACCGTCCGTTTTTCGTAATAATCATTTCGGTGCCAATTTCATGGAATTGTTGCCATAATTCATTATTTTCCAAATTCGCTTCCACACAACCGGGCAATGTAGGACGAGGTGGTAGTATTATATGGGATAGAGGCAATGGCATCGGTAACATTTGTGCAAAGGGATCTAAAAGATCCAAATTATAAAGATCAATATTGATTAATATATTTTTGCATAATTTAAGATGAAAATTTTTATAAAAATTTAGAGCCGTCGGTTTTAATTTTCCAAATAATTTTTTTATTTAATTATAAATTTTCTCACCCGGTATGCGTTGCATAATATGTTGACAATAAATTTCATGAGCAATTTGTTGTTGTAGCTGATATTCCATTAAATCGCGAACATTCATCATCACACAATAAATATTTGTTTATTTTTGAACACTAATCACCAAAAAATGAAACAGAACGTTTTTTTCTTTATTTTTTTGAAAATATCTCTACTTTCAATGTTAACCGTTTTACATTCGAAACACAACTGATCTTTCCTTTGTGTAGTGTTAGTGCTTAGAGTAGCAGGCTTTGGTGGCAAAACAACAACAATACCATCTCTTCAAATAGTGATCTGTGCTCTTCATAAGAATACTGAATACCGTAACTCTCTATCTTTCTCTTTTTTTCTTTCACTTAAAATGCAATAACTGGTTTTTATATCTTTTTTTATTTTTTTTTTATTTCTATTTTTTTGTGATTGGTTGATTTTACGCTGCAGCTTATATTTATCTCTTTTTGTCTCACTTCATGTGTAGGGTTGTGTTTTGAATTAATCTCCATTATTTTTATTTACAATAGTATTTAAGAAGTAATGTTATGATGCCTGGTAATGTCATCACAGTGTGTGTTAATCATTTTTCTCACTTGATGCTTAACCGCAGGCTCCTCCTAATTCATTTTATCATTTCTCATAAGGAAACCCTTCAAGTGTTAATTCTCTACTTATAACTGTACACATGTATTGCAATAGTTTTAATGGCTTACTTTGATATGATCCTTAATTTTGGTTCTACTTTGTGAAACCTTAGCCTGAAGGGTACAAAAAAATAATTAATTTTGATCTTTTTCAATACCAATGTGCTTGTATAGGTTATGTATTCCTTCGTAAAGTTAAATAACGGTATCAGAATTTCTGCCAACGATACAAAATATATAACAAAAGTTATGCCCACATAAGTAAATTCAGAATTTGAAAGGGATCAAGAATATATACTAGATAGGCTTTCTCTCTGTTTATTAAACCCTCCACAAAAGATGGGGGGCTTCAGACAACCCACAAAGTATATATATATTTTTGATCAGCATAAAAAACTGAGTCGATTTAAACATGTATGTCCGTGTGTCCGTGTAACTGTTGGCATTCTTATAGTCGTAAATTTTGAGATATTAAGCTGAAATTTTGTACAGACACTTAAGATTTTTGCACATTATTTAAAATGTGAAATTTGGTACACATATTTATAATTAGACTGTTCAATGAAGTGCCAAAAATGGGTGTGGTCGAATAACGGACAGGCTTACAATTTACAAAAAACCATACTCAACGTAAAACTTTATTTACATACTGATACGTTATATATACACTATTAGAAGGCCTAATATATATATCTGTCACGCTTCCATTGTAGATACGAAGGGTTTAAGGGTTTAAGTTTTGGCCTAAGCCAACTTTAGTCTTCTTATTGTATCTAAGGACTTACCTGCTACCTAATTATTAATGGATTTTAATCATGATGATTATATCATTCATCTTCCCTCTTGTAAATTAAATAACTTAACATTAATATTTGTTTACAAAACTACAATAAGAACTCATGACAATATCACGCATATTTGTTTCTCTACTTCAGTAGCAGAACGACAGCAACGGTAGCATTGTATAACACTTGAAATTACTTCTTTTTTCACATATCTACCAACAACAATTATGATCCACAAAGTACAACAAGTGGTCTTGGGGGCAAAACTTGAACAACCATAACATGAAGTAAAGAACGACGCATCCTTTGATACACAGTTTGTGATGGCGCCATTAACATGAGATTTAGTTATTGAACATGGTTTAAGACACAAAAACACTTGAAGTTGAACTAAACAACAACACCAAGAACAACAATTTACATGCATATGTATTCACTTTATATGCAAAAACTGCAAAACTCCACGTATCCACTTAGCAGATAAAAAATGTTTTCTAGAATTTTTAGCATAATGTGAACATTGGATTTGATATCCATGTAAATGAAATGTTAATTAGAATCTAAGTTTGCTTAGAGGCCTTTTTTATACACGCCCTTGATTTACAAAATCTCTCTTAAAGTGCAGAATTTGTTGCACAAATTGATCAAAATGATTGTTAACAGTAGTTAAAGAAATCCCGCCTTATGCCACGCCCATAATTTAGGTATACATGCAAAGGGTAACCAAGATATTGGCTAAACCTTATGATCTTTAATAATTGTTAAAAAGGCGCACTTTAGCCACGCCCGTACAAAGGGCATCCTACCAGCTTTTTATCTTAGTATAGCCTATAATTTTTTTACTCACATTTAGTACTCTTAGTACTTGAGTCTTAAGTAAGTCATCAAGTTCATGGTGATTTTTGATACTTAAGTACAAAATGTAAAAATAAGTCTCATGACAATAATCACTTTTTATATTTTTAACACATTTTTATGCATATTATTCACATGCGTGTGTATGTGTGTGTATTATAGAGTCATAAGTGACTCATGTAATTTTCTTATGTAACATAAAACACATTTAGTCACTTGAAATTTGTCACCAAAAAAATGAAGAAAATTTTACATTATTGCTGATGATGAGTTTTTCTTAGAAAGCAAAATCATTCGACACAATATAAACGTCGCTACCACTTCCGGTCTACTTGTGTCAATTTTTTCAAGTTCAAGTTCAAAAAAAAGAAGCGTCAGAACGTTTTGTTAAACCAAAGAACCGTTTTAGTAACTAATAATCGTTTATATTGCTTCCTGACGCCATCCATCTCTTCATCTCTTGCTATCAATGAGTTTATATATAAACGTACATGCACTTTTAATTTGTCAAATTGTTGGTAACAATCATAAGAAGAAAATTTATAGACTGTACGAAGTACAATATATCCTCCCGATTCCAAACGCTTTATTATAATTTGTCTGTCCGTCCGTCTTTTAATTAGAAGCTCTTTAGTAGAATGTTTGAGATATTAGGATCAAATTTCTAAATAACTTATTGCAATTCGTACGATCGTCTGTCTATCCGTACATTAGATGCTTTTTGGTACAATCTTACAGATATTAGCATCAAATTTCTATACGATTTATTAGAATTTGTCCGAATGTCTGTCTTTGCAGTAGAATCTTTCAGATATCAGCATTAAATTTTTAAATTATTTGTTAGAATCTATTTCTAGTAGAGTCTTACAGGTATCACTAACAAAAGTTCCAAGCATTTTATTATAATTCATCTGTTCGTCTGTACGTCTGTCTTTGAATTGGAAGCTCTCCAATAGAATTTCTCAGATATTCCTCAACGTTTATATTTATAATATATAGCGTTGATAATATACATATACATATATATACATATACTATATATTACTAATTAAAGTAGATCTTGTCGTTCTTAACGGTTTTTGTGTTAAAGCAAGGTTTGCGATGAGATTCACAGTGATCAGATTCTCCCCGAGAAAAGTAATTATAATCCTTTAAATAATCACTTGGGTAAAGGGTGTATAAGATTCGTTTAAATAGGTTCTATTTGAAAAATGATGTTTTAAATGAAAAAATGACAAGTTGTGTTGTAGTTTCATTTTTTATCGCTGTGGCGTGACTTTTAATGTTGCGCTTGATATATTTGTTAAATGCAGCTTGAAATCGAAAGCACACTCTCTTTATGTTTATTAAACACTTTAACACTAACAACAGTAAGGCATATATTTTTCATATATTCTTGATATAAAATTGTAAAAAAGAGATTTTAAGGGATACTCTGTACCGTATAAAGGAATTCTATTAAAGCACCAAAAAAACCAAAGTAAACTTATTAATAATTTCATTATATGAAGGATGTTTTTCAATAAATTTTTTCAATAATTATCAGAGCGTGGTCTAGAAGGATCAATTATTTAAATAATTGATTAATAAACACGTTTTAAGTTAATTGTGCGTATGTTCGTCTATTTCATTCTCAGTTGACAATTTTTGAATTGTTTTTTAAATAATCAATATCTTCATATGGCAAATTTTGTGAAGAAATTTATCTATTTATTATCTGGTAGCAGTCCAGAAGAATACTTTTTATTGAGTTAATTAACTTTTTAGGTTTATTGTCTGTCGTTTTGTTTGTGTATTATTTGATTATTGACCATTTTTTAATTAATTTTTATATAATTAATTTTGTGAAGAAAATTTTCCATTTTTAACCTTGCCGTAGTTTAGAAGGACAACCTTTTTATTGAACTATTTGTTTAAAGAACACTTTTTCAGTTAATTGTCCATCTGTCCGGTTTTATTCTTATGTATTATTCGATTCTCAGTTGATTATTTTTGAATTATATTTTAAATAAACAATGCGGAGAATCTTATGAAAAATTTTTTCCATTCATTAGCTAGTCGCAGTCTAGAAGGACACTTTTTATTGAATTAATTAACTTTTTAAACTTATTGTCCATCTGTCCGCCTTTGTGCTTATATATTATTTCATTTTCAGGCATTCTTTGAAATATATTTTTTAAATAAAATTTCATTTAAAAGCATAATTTAATATCAAGAAAACCGTGTTTTGAAAATGGTTCGCATAGAACAAAATTTAAGCTGATAAATATTCCATTTAAAATAATTTTTTATATAACAAACAGGCATAATTTTTTACTTTAAAGCATATTCTCTCTCTGAAGCTATAACAATTTATCTAAAAAGCTCTATCTAAGTAATAAAATCTACGTTCTTCTATTACATTATAAGTGTAGAGGGATGTAGTTTACTTTTTGCCCATTTCCTGTATTTTCATTTTTTTTCGATCATCACTTAATTCTGCCATTTTTTTGTATATATTATTTGGTAACTTGACAATTGTTTAAGCGGTTCGATAGATTATATCACTTTGAAAAGTTAACGCTGCATATTGTTTAGAAGGTGAATCAACGAAGAAGAGTATTTAAAAATTGCAAATATTTCAAACATGTAATCGATACATGATCGTTTTATCATATACATACTTTTTTGACTATGTTTCTATAACAATCTTTTACAACAATAATGAATGAAGCAATCACCAATACCGGTGATGGTTTGTATATTGCTATAGATTTGAAAAGTAATTGATCTCACCGCTTCAGAATTGTTGTTAGGTCAGTTGATAAACGTGTATATATATATTAATTGTTCATCATTGTAACTAAATCTTTCCGGAGATTAAATTGATGGCAAATGGCTCGTTTACAAATATATTTCATCTGTTAAAAATGTGAATGAATAAAGTAAAATGAACGGTAAGTGAGATGTTCGATCAAAACCACTGAGATAACAAAATACTCAAAAGTACAAAATTTCTAATAATTTTTTATTTAAGATTTGGTTTAAAGCAAATTTGGAATTCTTACTTGTTTTTATAGCGATCAATTCTTTTTGACCTTTTTATAAAATAAAAATCTCACGTAATCGTTATGCAGGATTTCTATTTTTAAATTATTATTTGTAGCCGGTGTCTGATAAAAAGCTAACACGTTTTCTAAATAAACTTTGCATGCTGTTTAACGCAGTTCGGTATCCAAATTAAATTTCAACTGGGATTAGAACTTCTCGGCCATTTGTGTTGTTCTGATGAACTTTAAAAGTTTGCCTTAGCTTTTCTATCTCTTCCAGAAACTGTAAAGTATCACAAACGTATTATGCTGACAAGACAATCAAAATGTTGTTTTGTTGTAAAGCTGACAATTGTATGGTCCTCCAATTTTTAATCGAGTATAATAAAACCCGGTGATGTTGTCAAGTATGTGAAAATCAACATTTATTCAACCAAAATTATTCAACTCGAAAACAACACAGAATAAAATAAAAAAACATTCGTATTTTAAAGAAATAAAAAAAAAAAAAATTAAAAAAAATAACAAATCATTGGCGCCATAAAACCTCCTGCTGATTTTCACAACCTCAAATATAAGATACACCATAAAAACAAACACACATAAAAAAAAAAAAATACAAAATTAAAAAATCGGAAAGAATCTCAAAATTCACACACAGCCAAAGAAAAACGTTTAACGAGTCTGGTTAGCAGTAGACCAAATGAACTTACTAGCTGGTGGATAGGCTGGTGGAGAACATTTACTATATATATGAATTTTTATACCCTCCACATATGATGTGGGGTGTACTAAGTTTGTCATTCCGTTTACAACAGAAGGAGGAACCAGAGGTCCCATAAGTCTTGATCTGAATCAAAAACCTAAGTCGATCTAGGCATGTGTGTCGTGTGTCCGTCTGTTGATGTTGAGATATTTAACTACAGGCAGAGTTTTTGCACCCAGATCGCTATTTAAAATGGGCCAAATCGGTCAAGAGCCACGCCCACAATCAACAAATATCTATTTATCTGCCACAAAAACTGACCTATGAACTTGAAATTTAGCATACCTATCCGAAATTATCCCATCTACCTATGTGGTAAAAACGGGCGTGGTTAGAAAATAAATAAGCCTCGATTAGAGAGCGTAATCATATACCTGGCACGCCCTTCTTTTATATGTAGATATGGAGGGTATTTAAGATTTGGTATAAGCTGCATTTAGTTTTCTTATATGTTTTTTTTTTTTTAGTATTTTGTTTTTTCTCACTTTTTACTAAATATTCACGAGAGGTTAACCAGGTGAATGCTTGCTTGGTTAGTTAACTGATCAGTATTGGATGAAACGATGTCATAAATAGTTAAAAATATTATCAATCAAAACGTAATCATGTTGTGGTGTGTTTCAATGTATGTATGTGTGTATGTGTTTGAAGTAAAAAATTCCTATACTCAACTATTCTCAACTTTTGACCTGACACAGGAATGAAAGTGATAAAATAAACAAGTGTATGGTATATATTAGCATGTCCAGTCAGACAGTTTAAAAAAAAAGAAAAAAAAAATTTTAATGAAACTCTGTGTCATCTCATTAACCTGAAGATTAGATGTCTCTATGGCTTTTTAATATGTTAAATTTTGGTAATAAAATGTATATGTATGTATATGTGTGTACTAAACAGAGTTATTCCACTCACCACATGATGTATGAGTAGTACAACTTTCCCACTGACATTCATCTTGATTGATATATGTGATGGTTCCGTTGATGATGCTTACAAATGTATGTACGTGCAGTGTGTTTGTGTGCGTTTTGTTTAACTGATTTCCAATTGAGACCACAACTTTTCAAAGAATATATTTTTATGTTTTGTCTTTTTTAATTTATGATAATTATTTGTAATTAAATAAACCTCCACCACCAGATGACCCAACCAAACCCAAACCCAAACCAAATCAAACCTAAACAGTCATCACACATACATACATATCACGCAATCCAATCAATGTTGTTACATTTGATTATATTTTTTTTTTTTTTAACTAAAAATTAACCAACAAACGACCTCACACGCACATTATTATGAATAAAAAACCACCAACATACAGGTTACCAGATAGATGGACGGAAAGACAAAGAGACATTTAGCGATAGTGGGACCGACGTACAAAGTTTCGTTGAATACATAAATGTTTTTTTTTTTAAAGGAATTTGTCAATGATATGGTCACGTTTAAGGTATTGGCATTTCAAATATGCCACACACACGCTACGCCAACTGAAACTGAAACTAAATCGTGGACGGAGACACTTTGCAAAAGTGGTGATAAGAAAATGGCAGAGAGAGGGATAATGTTAATAAGTGAGGGAAAAACACATTCTAAATAAACCAAAAATTATAAAATTGAAAAGTCTGAGCTGGCCTTACATAAAACCAAACCAAGGATCAGTAGGGTTTTCCTTATGTCCCAAAAAAACCTTTTCAACATAAGTTTTCCATCCGAAAAATTAACAATTAAGAAAACTAAATATGGCCCTCCACATTTACATACACATGGTGGGCATGGCAGGTACATAACAGTGTAGAAAATACGCATCAGCTTTCAAGTCGAGTTTCAGGCTGAATACGGTTCGTATAACATAGCGTATCCATTACTCATCATGCCCATTTTTGGCACATTGATGGATGAGATAATTATAAACATTTGTACCAAATTTAAACTTTATGAATCAATTTTTGTGCCAAATAACTAGATTTTCGTCGCTTGAAAGCATATCTGTTTTCCGACCATGCCCATTTTTAGTTTATCGTTGGGTGGGATAATTATAAATATGTGTTCTCTAAATTTCAAATTTATAGCCTAATTTTTGTAACATATAAATCGATTTTTATCAATTGTAGGCATGGCTCTTGTTCGATTTTTCTCAATTGAAAAAGCCACAAGTGTCTGTACAAAATTTCAGCTTATTAACTTAAAATTTACAGTCGTAAGAGTGCCAAAAACAGGCGAATACACGGACACATGCTATATACCTAGACAGCCTCGATTTTTGATATTGATGGGTTTCAGACGCTTGCTTCTGGATATTACAAATGGATTAACAAACTTAGTATACATTAGCATCTTATCAGGCCCGGGCCATTGCTGGCTAACCCTGGCGGGCTAACTTTTCAGGCTTTTTATTATTATTTGTTGTTGTTATTGTTGAACATTTTCGGTTTTGTTATGTTTTATTAAGTTTGTATGTTTTGTTGCGCCGTTACGTTGTCATTCTGACCATTGAGAGGCGTCTCATTATTTATTATGAATTCTATAAATATTAATGATATTTTTATAAATGCAATTATAACAACTGATTAATCATGTGCATAATTAATTGAAGTTAGCAAGAGGCTCTTTAAAAATATATAAAAAAAAAACTCTGTTGACGACAAATTCAACAGAAGTCAAACCAACTAAACCAGTAGTAGTTGTCCAGAGGGAGGGAGACACTCGTATGAAATTGATACTAATAGGATACCATTCTGTAGAGAGGGAGAGTGGTAGTAAGTGAATATTTGAATTTGATGGTAGATGCACTCTTTTTTTGTTCAACTATTTGGCTGTAAGAGTAAGGCTTTGAGCAGTGATTTCCGCAATAGTTTTATAATTCAGTAATACTGACCATTCTAAAGGTGGGTGAATACTTGATTTTTTAAGCTTGGAAAAATATTTCAGAAATCCCACAACGTGTATTATTAGGAATCAGATACCGTTCTACTGTCCGACTGTTCTTCTATCCACATTGTGGAATGCAAATTTTTGGGAAAAAAAAACATGAACAATTCTTTTTGGTTGATTAATATTTATGTATATTTGGATTTTAAGCATGGCTGTTGATGAATTTAGCCTTCTTCAAATAGAAAACTACCTGTACAGAAGCATGGACAGACGGACGTAAAGTAAAATTTTCTGTTCATCAACGATATATGGAATATTTAAAGCTTTCCTTCGGTGGTTGTAAAGAGTATGACACATTAAGTATACCTCCCTTCTAATATAGAGAAAAAATTATATAAAAAATAAATTCTTTGTTCGTGATTATCATAAATTGGCAAGTTTTAACCATGCTTCACAGGTACACAAATGCTCATATGCAAACCTACATATATAGATATATGCTTTTATAAAATTTGATATGTATATATATTTGTGTATATATATTCTCATTCATTTCAAGATTTCAACTTGGTGGTGTGCACTTGAGAAAGGAAATGAAATATTTTGTCTGGCCGTCTGGTTGTCTGCTTAGCTAATAATGTCTGTAAAATGGTTTGCTGTCGGTTGTTTTTATAACCTTACGCACCTTATGTAGCAAAAGGGTATATTAAATTTGTGCAAATGTTTATAACTTTTAAACGGCAATTGTCACAGCCATCCTCGATAATAGCGATTTAACCATGTCCATGTGTCCGCCTCTCTCTCTATATAAATTTGTACTTAAATTAGAACAATATTAAAGATATTTTAATAAAATTTGGCACAGGGTTATATATTAACCTATAGAAGAATCTTAGTGAAAATGGTTTAATTTGGACTATTTTTAGAACCCCTTCATGCCTCGCCTTAATAATTTGTGTAGGGTCTGGCTTGATCAACTATAACATTTTCAATTATTTAAAATGTGTATATATGTGCACGTATGCCTTAGTATCATCCGAATACTGTACAAATTCATCATTGTTTTAAGCTAAATAAAAATGCAACGCATTCATGTATAAAATAAGTTTTAAATACTTTTGCAACATTTTTTTTTTGTGTGTGATTTATATATAAATCGTTTTAGTTCGTTTTAGTACGTACAGTTTTATTGTAGCTGGATGTTAAAGAGATGTAAAAATCTGATTCGATTAAAATCAATGAATTGTTGAAAGGGTAACGATTACAGTTATTAAGGAATTAAATTTGTCTTAGGTCATAATTTAAATACTCTCCCTATATATAAGCAAAAAATGGGCGTGGCAGGTACGTGATTATACCCTTTGGTAGTGTATGTAAGACGGAAAACCTTCTATGGAAGATTTTTACATAAAAAGTTTTTAGTAAATTGTGGGCGTACAATCCCGCCTATTTTTGGCACCTCCATAAAAGAGCTCAATGTAATTATAAGCGAGGAATTAAAATTTTTTATATTTCATAAACACTCTTTGTTGATTGTGGGCGTGGCTCTGAACATATTGATGCCCTATATCAAACTATTATTACTCAGCGAGATGGTTATAGAGCATCCGGCTGAAAAGAATCTGTACAAATGTGTGTTGAAAATTTTGGCGTTAATATATTTATATGCCCCGATGGGTGTAATGTATAATATAATAAAATGTGTTAAACATATTTGCAGTATTTCCAATGTATACATATACTCGTATGTATGTGTATATGTATTTAGTTTAGTTTGATTCCCCAAAAGTGAGGAGGATTGTTCAAATGTGTTTTAAAAGAAGTTGGCGCCAGGTTAATAGCAATAATAATAATAATAATAACAACAACAATACTGACAACATAAACAATACCCAGTCACAATAGATGGCAACAACAACAACAATATTATAATGGAAGCTTAACACAAAGTTTAATGAAATTTCAAACATTTCTCTTTGAATTCGCTGCACAGTCTTCACGATCATGATCATCATCATCATGATGAAAAAAAAATATGTTATACCCATACACGTATAAAACTTCTTTCGATTAACCTTTAAGTTCGTTTTCCTTTTTTCCTTTTTTTTTGAATTTGTATTTCCTTTTTGTAGTTGTTGTTGTTGTTTGTGTTTTAAAGGCCTCTGGCATTCCTATTAATATTCATACATACAATGTATGCTTTATATATACATATATATATGAGTGCGCGTGTGTTCACGTATTTTGTGGGGCGATCATTGTCGATCTTTTAAGGTTGCAACCGTAAAAATGCTGTTGGCGTTAACGAGCCTTTTGACAGGTTGATTCATTCTTGTTAGCTCCCATGGCACATTATTACAACTGAACTCTACCACACATACATATATGTATATGCAGTGTTGTATGTGAATGTTTTCATATATGGTTATAATGTTGTTGTATCTACATAAATAAAACTAGTCATGTGTGTAATATTTAGTGATTTGTTTCATTAACGGGGAGTTAACGAAACAATTGTTGGTTTATTAACATAAATGAGTGGAACAAAATAAACAAAACGACACAATTTTAAAAAGAAACACAAGTAAAAAAACTAAATTTTGTTTAAACTATTAAATACGCTCTATATTTATACATAAACGGTGGGCGTGGCAAGCACATAATTATGCTTTATGATAGTGTATGTATTGTGTATCAGCTTTTAGGTCCAGTTTTATTCAGAATAAAGTTTTTTGTAAATTGAAGGCGTTTTCGTTATCCAAGAACGCTAATTTTTAGCATATCAAGGCGTGGGGTAAATAGAAATCATCATCATTATCATGGTTGGCCGATTACAACCTATGTAGATCTTTGGCCTGTTGCAGAAGCGCCACGCGCTTCGATTGTTGGCACGCTTTCTCTAGTTTTATACACCAAGTGTTTGCAGGGCATCAAACGCTTGGTCCCTCCACCGGGGTTTCGGCTTGCCTCTTGCACGACGTCCTTTCGGTTCCCATTCGAACACCATCCTAGATAGAGTATTTTCATCCATACGGCCTGGCTATCGCAGGCGTGGTTCAAGATCAATTTTAACTACTTTAAATAGCAATCTCTATACAAAAGAGTCGGTATAAAATTTCAGCTAGATCGACTCATATTTTAATACTGATAAAGAATACATATACTTTATAGGGTATCTGATCCCTCCTTTTGAGTGTTTCAAATGCAATGACTAACTTAGTGTACCTAAGTATCTTATGTGGAGGGTGTAAAACAAACTCACATTACATTCAGTTACAGCATCCAGGGGGAGTAGAGACAAGTTTCTCGATTCGTTCTTTATATATATATATATATATTATATATTTCCCGATTTCATTATTTTAAGTCTTAAAGTAGTTTGAGTTGGCTGCTGTTCAATATTCCCTTACATATATATGCAAATTATCCATATCAGTCCAAAATCTACTAAAGCAATAGTTAGCTATACTACTGGTATTTAATATTTAAACAGACAATGTTAATATTTAAAGCAAACACATGATACACTTATGCGTAAACATAGAGTTAAAAAGAAGGGTGGGCACACAACATTTCGTGGAATATGGTCTTAAGATGTTCATTACCGTTCAATAGAAATGCATTTTAGTGCGTCTCACACTTCACTGTTTCTATTGTATTTGAAGAAATCCTATGATATGTTAACACACTCAGTGTTGACATGCATGTTTAGCTAAATAAATGAAATAAACAATAATATCGTTTACAGACTAACGCATTTTTTTAATAACTTTAACACTCAACGTTTGTATATTTATTATAACAATTATTAACGATCCATAAATAACAAGGAATTTAACAGATATACTGCCTTATCTTATATGAAACGAAACATTGGTAAAAATTAGAGACGTTCTCTGGTTCATGATTGTAAAACAAAACAAAAAAAACAAAGTAAAGAGTCTATAGTTGGCTTAGGCTATACCTTAAGAACCTTTTACTAATTGTATATATAAATATGGGCGTGGCAGGTATATGATTATGCTTTATAATAATCGTGTTTTGTGTTCATTTTGCGTGCCTGTCACCTGTGCCTAATCACTCCCATTTTTGATGCATGAATGGATGCCTTAATTATACGTAAGAAAACCAAAACATACTTTTATAATAAAGTTTATTTGTATGGTTAATAGATAACTTCTTTTCTCTTTTAGGGGCGTGGCATTTAACCGATTTTGATAAATTTCTATAGAAATTTATTAGAAATGTTTGCATCTCAAAAGATGGATATACGGCCGGACATGTCCAGATCGTTTTAATACATATCATGTATAAATATATATATGAATTAAAATTTGAATCAATTCTAATATGTCCGTCGGTTCTGTTTCCATTTTCAGTATATTTAATATATTTCTTTCTTTCTCTCTATTCCTTCAAGCGGTATTTATATATATATACATACATACCATAACATAACATATACATATATGCACACTTTCTCCATACATACATATACATACATATACATATATATAAATTTTTGTAATTAGAAATTTATTTTTATTGCTCATCTGTAGCTAATCTAAAGAAAACACTTGAACTGCAACAATGTATGTCTGTGTGTGTGTAGAAAATGGATTTTTTTTATTGGCAATAAAACAATAACAAAATGTTATATTGTATTTTCCTAATTGTCTTCTTCTTCTTCTTTTTTTTGCACGTCTATTTATCTTGTGCTTACAACTTATCCTTCTCATCTAATTTGTACACCACTGTTGCTTTGTGGTTATGTGTGTCAATTTCAATCAGATCCCAGATAGATTATTAGTCGATTACAGTGTTATGTTAAGTGTGTTATATATATCCTTAACAAAAGGATTTCATCCTATTCAAGCATCATTCAAAGTAATTCTATACTCATCATGTGTGTAAGTGGGCAAATGTAATAAAAACAAACGACAGATTTTATATAGATCACCAAACAATGATTTTGTTATTTTTACAGATATTAAAAAATTGGTTTTTGTAGAAGTTTTTTTAAATCAACTTAAGTAGAAGAAGGAAAACAAGTATGAAAACTAAATTTGACTTAGGCCAAATCTTAAATACCATTCGCATCTACAATGGTGGGCGTGGCAGATATAAATAATACGCCTTTTAATAGTGTATATATTACGTATCACCTTGCAACCTTATGTTGAGTGGGGTTTTTTGTAAATTATGGGAGTCTGAATTATCCAATCACGCAAAATGGCCCATCAATGGATGGGATTATCATAAATAGATGTACCAAATTTCAAGTTCATTGGTCAATTTTTGTGGCAGATATATGTATTTGTATTTACACATGTTTAGATCGACTCAGTTTTTGGTGCTTCTCGATATATACACTTTGTAGGACCTCCTTCTCGATGTTGCCAATGGAATGACAAACTTAGTATACCTTCCATATTATGTGAAGGGTATAGCCAAAGATAACTTTCCTATTGTTAGTCTAGTATTACGGTCAGTTTGGAAATTCATTCAATTCATTTTAAATAACTTTTAATTAGTGAATCTACTAAACAGTGTTTCTCTGACTGTATATCAGCAGCTACAATCTATGTTAAATAATGAAATGTAAAATATTAGCTACTAACTAAATCACCATGTAGGGCATAAGAAATCAACACATATATATACACGCACTATCATAAATCAGTGATGTTGTCAATAATAAATTATTCTTATACCTTTTTAAACGTTATTAACGCAAAGTAATGGGAACACGTACATACTGGAGAGTATTATAAAAAAAAAACAACCACACTTCTTGTCTCATTAAATATAGAAAATTTTACAAGATGGTATATCTTGTATATGTAATACATATGTATATATATAATGTATGTGTATGACGTGTACACATGTTGAGAAGCGTAAAGATTATTTAGTGCGATTACAGGTGATACAGGCGCCTGTTAACAAACCAACCAAAAAAACACGTAAAAAAATTAATAAATTTGGTTTAAGCCAAATCTTAACTATGCTACAAAATGACATACAATTGGTGGGCGTGGCAAAAGTACGATTACGTGTTTTAATAGTGCACGTAGTACATACGTATCAGCTTGCAAGTCGCCTGTTACCCGACCATACACACTTTTTGCACACCGATGGACAGGATAATTATAAATATTCGTATATAATAATTGTTAATTGTATGATTGGTACTAGATGTCAGAGCATGTTCACAATTTATAATATTAACGGCAGAAACAGCATCAATTTAACCAACATTTACGTTGGCATTCCTATTATTTACATCAGAATTATCAATATTACCAATATTTCCAAGAGAGTTTACCTGTTGGATGGTCCCATTGCCATTAGCTTGAGGATCTACTTCCAAAGAAGGATGGCTTACGATTATAGACGGAATATTAACCGAAACACATACATCATCACGAACTGAATTCAAATACAATAAAGAAAAATAAATTTCATCATCATAGCTCACTTTTTGTGGCAAATAACTAAATTTTTATCATTTAAGGGTGTGACTCTTCAACGATACAGAAACTAGAAGCAGCTGTTTCAGATTAATATCTCAAAATTTACAGTCGTAAGAGTCACAACAACGGACAGATGTACGGACATATCAGACTTACAGACAGACAGATTTAAATCCATTCCGTTTTTCTTGCTTATCAAGCCTATATATAGTTTGTAGCATTTTTCAAGCCTTTTACTGGGTGTGGCATATGGAATGATAAACTTAGTGTACCCATCTTATATCTAATAACAACAACAACAAATGTTTTTATGTTGTAGATAGATAATAATCTTTATAGGTATGCACTCTAATGTTTAATCCAACCAAGCAGGGGAGGCCAGACTTGATAGAATAAGGAGCCATTCAAAAAGTTAATAAGAATAATTACATTAATAGCTACTTTCCTTAAAAATTGTTTTAACAAAATGAATCAACCCCACCTACCTACTACAAGAGGCAATCATTTCCCATAATGCCTTTGACAAGTTAAAGTTTTTTCACTCGAAATTTTGTCCAAGACAACAATTATTATGAATGTTATGCTAAATTGGTTTTCAACGTAATTCGGTGTTTTGTTTATATGTTCAGGTTAATAATTAATAATACGTCTGTATGTTGGATGTACGAGTCAAGTGTAGCGAAGCATAAACTTGACAACATGAACAGCATTGGCGCAAAAATTAAATAAACCGTATCCAGGCGGATGCTTTTTCATAAACATGTACACGCTGGTCGTATTGTAATGACGTTGCATACAAATTGTCAACATTTTCATACACTTTTTTGTTTATATACAATTCTCATTAATAGCTCAATTATCATAAAAATTTGTTTTATAGTTATTTTTTAAATTGTATGGATATTTTGCAATACAACAACAATATCATCATAATAGTCTTTTTTATCATATTGTCATATATTTAATGATGTTTAATGTTATATAAGAGAAATATGTTATATGATGATGATGATGATGTTGTTGTCGATGATTTAGTATAATAATCTAACTCCTGATGAGCATAATATGTGTTAAAATTGTTGTTGTAATTTTTTTTTATTTTTTTTTTTTAAGAAAAATGAATGTTTATATTATTCACTTGACCGTTTGTTTATGGTAATTTCTTGTATTTTTGTAAAAGCACACAATCATCGTCTTAGCTGAAGAGTACCAACAACAACATCGTCATCACCACAGTGCCACTGTTACTTTTTACTCCTTCTTCGTATAACGAACAAACAGTGGCCAAAACAAATACTACAGAATATTAAAGTGTTAAATGAATAAATGCAATGGTCATCTTCACTTATTATAAGTACGCATGTACGTATGTATCTATATATGTATGTGTGGACATAAAGATTACATATCTAAAAATAACATAAAGTTTGTCATTCCCTTTGCAACATTGAGAAGGACGAGTCGAAGACTTTGCAATATATATATATATTCTTAATCAGCATCAACAACCAAGTCGATCTAGATATATTCGTCCGTATTTTTGTGTGTCCGTCTCTTGTTGTTACTGTCACAGGAGTAAATTTTCAGATATTGAGCTAAAATTTAATACACATACTTTTAGTTTCTTTAAATTGGTTAAAATTGGTCAAGAGCCACGCCCACAATTAACAAAAAACTATTAATTTAATACAAAAATTAAGCTATTAGGTTGAAATTTGTTATAGATTTATATAATTATATAGATATGCCAAAAATGGGTGTGCTCGGTTAATAGAGACGCTCACAATCGATATAAATCTTGCACGAAAATTGACCCATGAACGTGAAATTTGGTATAAATATCCGTATTACACATTGATATGTTAAAAATAGGCGCCATTGGATAACAGAAACTCCCACAATTGACCAAAAACTATTTTTCTGATGCAAAAATTAATTATATTAAATATTTATAATTATCTCATACTTAAATGTGCCAAAAATAGGCGTGATTTGCTAAAACGATAACAATTCATTAAAAACCTTATTCTAAGTAAAACTCTACTTAAATGTTTAAGCATAATATAGAAACTATTAGAGAAAGAGAGAGAGAGAGAGAGAGAGAGATCATGTATCTGTCACGCCCACTATTTATATGCAAATGTGAAAGGAATTTGTTTTAAACCAAATTCAGTTATTTTTATTCATTTTTTAAAGAATTTTTATCTTGTTTTTGATTAATCAAGTTTGCTGCTTGAATCTTTCTATTGTTGAGGAAAATTTAGTTCAAATATAATAAATAATGAAATAGTTTTGTAAAATATCAAAAACATAACATAATAAATAACACTTTTTAGGCGGCGGGGAGAGAGGGGGGTTTGTCTGATTACACTGGGGTGCAAAAAAAAACGATTTATAATTATTCCATTTAATTTGTGTGTCTTTGGGTGCACTGCATCCAAAAATGTATTTTTTTGCTAATTTTTTGTATTAGGGACGTTTGAAAATGGAATTTTATTTAATTAAAAATGTATGCATGTATGTGTAACTGTCATTTACAGATATATTGCATCATTTGAAAGTGTATAAAATTGCATCATTTCATCATATTTTAATACGGATGCAAAATATTGAATATTTTCACACTTATTAAAAATTTCACATGTTAAGGAAATAATGCAAAAAAAAAAAAAAATTCACACAATTGTAAACATATGATCACGGGTCAATAGCTTGGTAAACATTATAAAAAAACGAATTAAAAAATATAATAAAAAAAATCGAAAACAAAAATTTAAATCACATCATCACCTATATGTCGATTTATACGCCAAGTAAATATTGACATTAATAATTTTAAAGATTATCATCTTTATCGATGACGCTGATCATCACAGGAGTTAGGTGTATGAAAAAAGAAAAGAAAAAAAGCACAGAACAATTTTCCGGGTAAAGCCGTTAAACCTTTCGTTAAAAAAAATATTTAAAAAAAAACATATATGTGTACACAAATAAACTTTTGCGTATTTAGCGTTGAATATATAATGAGTCGTGGTGGTGGTGGTGGTTGGTGTTGCTGCTTAATGGTACAAACTCTAAGTGTGTGCGTGTTGTTTTTATGTGATGATCGTTTGGTTGGTTATTTTTTATGACAACAGAGTAATAATAATAAAAAAAAGCGGTAATAAAACGTAAAATAAAAAGAAACAACAAAATGAAGATTAAAAATGCAAATGCATTTTCACACCTTGTTATGAACTTTGTATAAATGTTTATACTACATACATACGCACAAGTGTATGAAAGCAGGTGAAAATGTTATGGTCGGTCGAGTCCGATCATTTAATACCCTACACTACTTAGCTCCTTATGCTACAATTAGCTTAGTTACGTCAGTAAACACGACGTATTGCCATATAACTTAACTTCATGACGAAACATTATATGGAAAGGGGTGCTAAAAGTAGATCGATTTATATTTTCACCAAATTTTATTAAAAATTAAGAAGAATTGCGTTTTTTTTTGCTATATAAAGACCTTCATTAAAATAGAACCCTTTATAGAAAGGGGTTCTACAAATGGTCCGATTCGTTTCTTTTTCAATAAGGATTTTTGTTGCATCATTATATGTCCCTGTATCAAATTTCATTGAAATATCTCAAAAAATTCGATCAGTTGCTAAAGCACACGTTTACATGGCTAGACAGACAGACGAACAAACCTGCAGACGGACATAGTTAAACTGATTTACATTTTGTCTCTGAATCAATAGTGTATACTTTAATGTTACAAACATTGGCACAAACTTAATATACCCTTTGCTACAAATGATGCAGGGTATAAAAAATAAATGATGATGGGATTACATTAACAAGATGTGATATCTGAAATGCAAATGGCTATATATACGTAAGTATATACATATATATATATCGAATGATTTGGTCACAAATCAATGTCCCTTTAATTTTGTTTACTTTTCGTGTGCATATCATAAAACTTTAAAAAAACATATTGCGTGCGTTAATAAATCTGTCAGTTAAAATATACACTAAATCCAATAGAAAGCTTGAACCTTTAATAAGCTTCACTTTAAGACAGAATACCTTCAACATTTATGTACAGTTTGAAAATCGCAGTTTGAAGTTAAACATTATGTATTAAAATAAAAATCTCTGTTGATATGTGTCCCTTTCACTTTAACATGATCGAGTGCTCATTTAAAGGTATATGATTCACTACAACCCATTACCACCGCAGCGGCAGCAGCAGCACCTAAACATAGAGGGTATTATACATTGTTGCTAAAGATGAAGCGTCATAAACTGCCCTTAACTTATGCAATCAGTACATATGTATGTATGCATGTATGTATATAACTGTGCACTACGTAGTATCTGCTGTTAAATTTTTATGGCAGTAACAAAAATTTATCTGACACTACTCATACTCTACCCTACTCCGTACTCACATGAACCCATTTTCCATATAAAGTTAAAAGACTATGATCCATTTTAAAGGAGTGCGTATCTTCACATATTATGAATTGCTAAGGAGCTCTTGTGTAACTACAGTCTTACCATAAATATATAGTCTGACGAAATGAAATTTATAATATGTTGATTATTTCATAAACCATTAGTGAGTCATCATTTAATAGTTGTAACATTTATTGTAATCTTATAGTTACGTAAGATACTAAGGTTTACTGAGTTTGTCATTTCATTTGCAGCACTGAGACAAAGGCGTCAGAGACTTTACAAAGCTTTATATTTATTAATTGGTGTCAAAAACTAAGAGATATTTAAACACAATATGTTCGGGTATCCATATATCTGTCTGTTGTTGGCTTTCTAATGGTCGTAAATTTTTGAGTTTTAGAAAAGACATTTTTAGTTTATGCTTGCAGATCATTATAATTGAATATTTGGATAAATACGGTCAAGATCCATGCTTTCCAATCGACAAAAATCTTGAGATTTTGAAATATTGTAAACATACCTTTAATTTGTGGGCTCAGATTGTTATAAAAACTTATTTGAGTAAAATCGATCAAATGCCACGCCTCCCAATTGATATAAATTTAGTTAACTGCCACAAAAACTAAGCTATGATAATGAAATTTGATACGCATATCTATCCTCGAAAATGGGCTTGGTCTGATAATAAATGCGTCCATAATTTACCAAAACCAATACGCAGCGCAAAACTTGATACGTTATGCATACACTACTAAAGAGCGTATTCATAAACCTGCCACACCCACTGTTTGTATACAGATGTGGAGGATATTTAAGATATGGCCCAAGCTAAATTTTTTCTTTTTTATTTCTATTTTATTTGGTTTATTGGGTCAATTTCAAACACATTTCGCGGATGTATTATTATCGATATATGGTCTATTATTGAATGTGAAGTGTATGATTAGATGATGAATCTAGCACCACAAACAATTTTTCGCATCGGTAAATTTGTAAGAATAATAACAACAATAACAAGAACAACTTAACAATCACGCACAATAAAGAATCGGATCGAATGGTTGGAGACCAAAAAAAAAAAAAGGGATTCTTCATTATTAACTACTTGAGATTAAAATTGATAAGGAGATAATCTCTGGCAACAGGCGGCAGTCTTCAAAGAGAATGAATGAACAGCAGCAACAATAACAACAATAACAACAATAATGTGAGGGAGCAGAAAACCGAAATAATATAATGGAAAGTGATGTTCAAATAAAAAAAATAATAATAATAATAATAATAAAAACAACAACAACAACAATAACCAAAGTACTTGTAATTATTATATTAAATGAAAAAAAAAAAGTTCAGAAGCTGATGTGCCTCTATTCATAATATATTTATGTTATGTATGAACGTGACTTACATTCACTACGTAGGGGCATCTACCTATCTACCTATACACTTAGATGACAAGGAAATGTTATACGTTTAAGTCTCAAAATGGAAAACTAATACTATAACGTTCAAAATAACAATCATGTAATAAGTGAATGTGTGTGTATGTGTGTATGATTTTGTATTATAGGTTAATATAACTGCTACGTATACGTTACAAGGTTTTTAAATACACTAAACGTGTATATAATTGACTGCCTGAGTGCTTGACTGCATGACTGCCTGGCTGGCCCGAATACTTTGTCTGCCCAAACGAGGTGAGATCAATAGCTGGCTTATCTCAGTTATAAAGAAGCCGCGACTTTTATGTTTTTTTGTTATTGTTGTTGCTTTGTATATACCTTCTCTCTCTTTTTTATAAAAAAAAAAATAAAAAAAATAAAACTAAATTCCATTACACGTATGTTTTCTTAAGGCATCACAAGTTATTGTGGGGCGCGAAATAGATCACTTGCCGCATCAAATATTTTCACCATTGCATGCTATAGATAGATGAATTTCTCTTTTTTCTTCTTTTTTGACCTTTGATCTTTGAAGCGTATATTTAATCCATATTAGTGTTGCCATCATGAGTCTAAGGAGATGACAATGCTGTCTCAGAGTGGATGCTTTGAAAGTAACGTTTAATGTCAATGCTATTACTGAAGCAATTGCATCAGAAACACAATAGATTAGAGGGAGATTAATTATGTGAATGACTGACTAACTTTTTCAGTTTCGTTGGAATTCCTAATAATGTGAGCACTCGCTAAGCTATACATAGACAAAAGAATATATTCCACGATCCATGCAAGATTATTAATCCGAGTTCTATAGCATAAGTTGTACGCTGAGTATTGTGCACGTACCTATTATCCGACCACGCCCATTTTTGGTACATCGGTAGATGCAATAACCTTAAATATGCGTACAAAACTTTAAGTTCATAGGTCAATTTTTGTTGCAGATATATAGATTTTTGTCGATTGTGAGGGTATCCATTATCCGACCACGCCCATTTTTGTTACATCAATGAATGGGCTAATTATATATGTGTATACTAAATTCCATAATCATAGCTTAATTTTTGTGGCAGATAACTATTGATTGTAAGCATATCTGTTTTCCAACCACGCCCATTTTTTGCAAATTAATTAATAAGATAATTATAAACATATATGTTAAATTTAAACTTCATAGTTCCATTGTTATGGTAGATAAATGGATTTTTGTCGATTGTGGGCGTGTCCCTTGATCGATTTTATACATTTTGAATAGCAATCTAAATGCAGAAACCAAAATTGTACTTTACTCAATATATAAAAATTTACAACCGTGAGAATGCCAACAGCAGACGGACTTACAAGATTAGATCGACTCAGTTTTTGATGCTGATCTAAAGTATACATATATTTAACAGTCTTTGACGCCTCCTTATGGGCGTTATAAACATTTTTAACAAAGTTTTATATAACCCCATAAGCATGCTTGTAAGAATACTTACACGATAGTAATGATGGTATGACAAGTGTTAGAAAATTTGTTGAAAATGTTATATATTAGAGAGGCAGAGGAGATATGAAATGAAATGAAATGAAATGGAAAAAAAGGCTTATCGAAAAAGGAAATAACATATCGAACAACGACAAATGGAATGAATGGTTGTACGACACTGATGGTAGTCATACATTTACATTTATGGTGGGTAATAAGAAATGCTGTCAAATTCACCTGGCAAACATGACAAAAACAATATACACCGAACATATCAACGACATTACAAAAACAAACAACTCAACTCGCAACGTATGTATTTATATATATATATTTATGTTATGTGCGTACCTTAAAACACACTGACATATGTTATTGAAACCACAAAGACCACCATCACGGTAAGATATCAAACTGTAAACACCGCCATAGACATACAATTACACAAAATGAATGAAAAACGATAACGATTCCTACCGTTTTATTTATACTCTAATATATATATATATATATACATTTATAACATATCGCTTTTATTTAACTAGAGAGACAGCCGACTGATGCAACAATTGTTTGTGAGTTTGAAATAAAAAAAAAAAAAAAAAAACAGCTGAGAACAAAAACCCGAGTTGTATAATGAGAGCCAAAAACAAATAACACCATGTAGTGTTAAAAATCTTATATAAGGAAGAACAAGAAGAAGAAGAAGAAGAAGAAGAAGAGAAGGAGGAGCCATAAAATCATAAAAATGTGTTGGAAGTCAACAGCCACAAGCGTTAGGTTCAGCACTTTTACTGTAAGACGAGTGTGATTTTTAAAATGGAGAAAAATATTACAACAAAATAGAAAGAGATAGAAAGTGAGCAGGAGAGGAAAATATCAACCAGTTTAATGCTCTAAACTCTGTATGAGAGAAATAAAACACCACCACTTAAAACGTAAGCTAGAAAAACAACAAAAGGTCGACCTTTTAATATCCTACACCACAATTTGTGCAATTATATGTTCAATGGTATTTCCATAAAAGTCACCGCGTGACCTTTCATTATATGAAAAGGGATTCTAAAAATAATCCGATCGGAGCCGAACTTGTTTCAGCCAATTAACTACTTTTTCACCAAATTTTGTCAAAAAATATTAAGAATTACAATTTTTCTCCAAATAAAAACTTTCATCAAAAGAAGACTTTATATTATTTGGAGGTATTCTAAAAATTTTTCAATTCATTCAGCTAGTTATAAGGCAAAAAAGGCGTCCAGTATTGCTCAGTTGGCCAATCTTGATTAAACATAGTTTCTAAAGTCTCATAACTTAGACATGAGTAGACAGATTTTGTTCAAACTTTTTGTATAAACATGTAACTTATTTCAGCTTTCAAGCGACGCTTATTAGAGGGGCGTGGCACTACCCCTTTAGTTAGTAAATATCATATATTTCCAAAGTATCATTTCCTAAGCAAATAGGCTTAGGTGCCACGCTCATTAATTTAAAGTGTACTGAGATTTCCAAATATGTGCAAATTTTTTTATCAAAATCGAAGCTTTCGTTGGAAAGTTTGTTTTAATTTTATCCCATTATTCATGTTCAATAGTCTCTAACTTTTGAACCGTTATACGGATTTAGTTCGAAACTAACTGCCCATACCTGGAAAATTCTTCAGTTTTACAATAACATATATTTTATGGGCGTGGCATTGCCCACTTAATTATAAAAACCCATTTTACGTAGCATTCTTTTTCCAAGAATAGAACATTCTAGGACCCCGATTAATAGATTAATAGATTCTTCATTGAATTTAGAAAAAGGGCCGCAAAGATTTTCAAATCGATAAATTTTAAAGTTGAGTGTGATGTTTGTCGTTTAGAAGTATTACAAACATCCTTACAAACTTAATACACCCTTTGCTCCATGAGGTGCTGACTATAACACCAAGAAGAGTTACTATTACAAAAACAGAGAAATTTTCAGTAGGTGGTGTATGAACTCATATTATAAACCAATCAGAACGAGAAATTTCAGATACAATAAGAAAGAGCGAGCTAGCAGAGAGAGCGGCAATCATTTACCGATCTTGGTCGCTTAACCAACATATAAATCGATCGTTCATTTTAATTTTTTTTTTTTTTGTGTTTCTGAGGCTTGCTTTGGTGCTGCTTTATTTAGATGAGTTGAGAGCGTAGAGTTGAAGTTTTATTGTATAAATGTTAAAGAAACTTGTTCAGTTGAAAATCAAACGAAACACCACCTAGCACAGCTGTACAAGTGATCTTTGTTGAACGATATATTTTTTTACTAAAAGCCGACGGTTTCTTATCCGCTAAAATTAAAACTAAAATCAAGCAAAGAAATGACAACCCGTTAAATAAACAAGTGATAATACAATGAATGGTGCATCATGCCAATGTGAACATAACACATAATCATATGCTGTCTCTTTCTATGTTCAAAATATCGCTAAATGCCGTAATAGCTGCGAAAATCTTTTCCATTTTGTTTGTTAATGGATTTTTCAACATTTTATTTATTTTTTTATTTATTTGTTTACTTATTAACATAAGTGTTGAATTTGACGCTTTATCGTTGAGTGTGTGCGTGACAGTTGTGTGTTTATAAAATTTATTTAAATAGTGTGTTTTTTATTATTATACGGCATTGCCAACATTAAAAATGATTACCATGAATGAGTTGGTGGACTTGAGAATGCAGCAACATATTGCTCAGGAAATATATCGGCAACAGATCATGCAACGAATACCAGGTATGTTGATATTTACATTTATTTCGATTATTTTATATAAATTACGATTAATTGGGTTTGTAATAGAGCTTTTCAATAAGGACATAACAATTTCGTATTCTAATAAGAACGCATTCGTGAAAGTTTTTCATTAACTGTCAACACCAAAATGTCCGATAAGATTTACTTTTTTATTTAAAAGTTTTAAAAAATTACTACCGCCACCCTAAGCAACTTTAAGAACGCTTATTCCAATTTTCGATAGTAATAATCGTTCCAACAGTTCAGCAGTGTATGCTATAGTAAGCACATTTCTAAGCCAGTAAAGCAACTTACCGGTCTAAGTAACGAAAATATTGCAATCGTAAGTACTTTAGTTCGAAATGAGCCAAATCGGTCGATTCCCCGCCAATCACAATACTTGGGAAACTCTCAAAAGCACTTTCTTGGCTTACACTCTTAAAACTCAGGATTCTTGATCATATAAAGCGGCGAAATTTGTCCAATTGAGCTCTGCTAAAGTTTCAGGAAAATCATGACCTTCATCGAAAAATCATCTTTCCCAATATAGCTTATTTTTGGCATAATGCCTCAAGAAACTTTATTACAAACACAAAAAGTGAAGGTGTGGTATGGATTTCAAAGCACTGTGATTGGACTCTATTTTTTCAGAATTATGCTAACATTGGTTGTATAAACATTTTTTATAATTAAATATAACATGTATTCTATATCTGGAATAAATTTCAAATGAATATTTTAATTTATTTAGTATTTGATATTTATGTCGTTATTGAAAAATTCTTTCGAAATTAATTTTGGTGAAGAATGGACGCCTCGACAAACCCACTTTAATTAATAATTAATTATCAGTTTAAGCTTTCTTTGCTTTCTTTAAAGGCTTCATAGGCTTTATATAAAGTTTTATAGTTCTTTTCTGTACTTTTTGTCTAAAAATGCAGTCAACAATGTCCGTATGTCCGCATATCTTCTTACAGTCACAAAAATTGAGATATTAAGCTGAAATACAAGACGTGTTAAGTTCATGTTGTTACATTGCTAATTTAAACGGAAATAATTTACTAAAATCCACGCCCACAATCGATATAAATCTCTCTATATGAATAAAAATTCAGTCATGAAGTTGAAATTTAGTAATAAGCTTATCTGTGAAAATGAGCGGGATCAAATAATAAACTTACACTACTATTGCATATTTTACTTAGTATTATTATTCCTTAGATCCATTTCCAGCAATGTTACCCATACCTATGCCACATCATGTGTTTTTGCCACCACGACCCAATCTGCCAGGCGTTGAAGTTACTTTACAAAATGATGACCTTTGGAAGCAATTCCATCAAATTGGCACCGAAATGATTATAACAAAAAGCGGAAGGTACGAAATATTATTAATTTTTTATAAAACTCTAAATTGTTCCAAAGGAAGCTAGCTTGAGAAAGTCATGCTAAAAAGATTTTAAAACATATCCTGAAACTTAATACAACTGTTGATCGTGTGTAGGGTATTATGAGTAAAAATTTTTTTTTATAACTTTGTATGTGCATGTGTGTATTTAAGTGATAAAACAAAAACAAAAAACCATGAAATTTTTCACGGGACTGTAAGAACTCTTCAAAAATGAAATTTTTATATAAAAATTTGTTTACCCTGCTACACGCAAACATCGGCAGGTTTGCCTATATACAATATAAATGTTTAAGGCCATTAAACAAAAAAAGGAATGACGAAATAGGTAAATAATTCATCAAGTGGTATAGGCGGCGGTTGTTAATGCTGGTAATGTTTGCATTTTTGTATGCACACCATCATTAGTTTAAGGCGCCGGTCAACTAAAATAAAACAATATACAACAACAACAACAACAACAACAGCTAAATATTTACAACTCTAATGGAAGAAAATTGAGAAAATGTAAATCCTAGTGGCGTGACGAATATCAGGTAATAGGTAAAAATTCTTATGAAGAACTAATTTCCTAATACAATTGTCTATACGTCCATATATATACCATAGGTTTATTGGTATATAAATTTGTGGTAGACGAAAATTGTATAAAAATACTAAAGTCGGTTCTATCTTACCTTTTTAATACCCTACAGTATTCCGTTTTACTATTTATGCTACTAATTATGCCAAGTTGTAACCGCAGTTGTCTTATAAGAGATAGACAGGTTCTAAAAATAAACCGAACATGACAACTTTTCCACAATCAATTATTAGACTAATTAACTATTCTTCACATAAATTTTTGTTAAAAAATTTTAAGAATTGCAAATTTTCGTCAAATTTCGTCATTCGACAGGTTCTAAAAATAGCCCCATCAGGTTTATTTTCAATTCTGATCATTTTAAGTCAAAAAGACATTCCTGTGCCAAATTTCATTTAAAAATACCCAAAATCTCTTTCTGAAGATTTATTACAAGCAATATATGAATAAACAGATGAATGGACATGGTTACGTTAATACAAAATATGATATTGAATAATGATTAAAGATGAGTGTGACAATTACCGTTTACGAGTTTAATGAAAAAATATGCAAGATAACGATCAGTAGATAAATTACAAGAAAAAATATTGGATGGACAGATGGACATTTGGTATATTAACTACAGGTGAGTACGATACTTTCTATTTAGAAGGTACAAACGTCTTTCTGGAGAGTGTACGTCCGCTTACACTATTATATAAAATATAATGAACGGCAGCTGTTTAAGAAATATCTTCACACATACTTAAGGTATAATTTTTTTAATCTTTTATCTTAAATTGCGATTTGATCAAAATTAATTGAATATCAATCAAATATTTATTACCAAAGTATGTGAATGTAAAGTATTTTCTCTTCGCTATCGCTTGTTACCCACCATTCCGCATCAATAGTTATTTTTAACTAATTTCTCATGTTGAGACACATAATTTCTCACATATGTGAATACTTGAACAATGCCACACACACGCTCACAATGTTTTATGGTATGTTTCATTTATAAATGTCTAATGTTTTATGCATTAATTAGAAAACAGCCAAACAAACACACACGCACGCATATATACTCATACTACAGCAAACAATCTACAGATATGTTTAATCATGTTTTAGGCGTGTAATGATGGCAACTTCAACCACATATTAGTAGCTGTAAACAAGTGTTTTATATATTTTTTCTTTTTTTGATTTTGGCGGCATAGATTAAATTCCGATTTTCAACATTCAAACGTTTTTATTTGAATTGTTAATTAAAGCAATTTGTTATGGTGCCAAAGCCATCCAACAAAAGTAAGCTGTAAGCTTTTTACGCCCTATTAATACTTACCTACCTAACCCAGTGTTAAGGTCTAGCTAGCTAGTTAGATACGAGTATGTAGGTAAAAGAAAAAGCTGAAAGTTACGGGTATTAAGATGAATGTATGGATAGAGGAAGAATTGAATTATTTGAATGAGAATTGAAACGTTCATGAATAGTGAGATGAAAGAGGAAGCTATAGTTTAGTGATTTATTGTGAGAAGATTTGTTACCTTATTATAGCAGAAAAACTATTAAATACGTTAAAAATTTAAAAATGAAAATATTATGTAAAATTATTACCTAACCTGACAGATTAAAATTTCAGAAAGACATACTAAGATTTTTATAAATACCATCGACATTAGAATCTAAGTTTTATCAATTTTTTTAAATTTATTTATTCCATTAGTTATAATATGAAAATAATTAAAGATCTTATACAGGTCTTATACAATTATATAAAAGAACAATATTATAAAAGAAAGAAATATTTAAAAAATAAATAAATAATAAAATAGCAAAAACCAACCAAGTTAATTCCAATTACTTGGGATAAAGCGTATCATAATAACGAGTATTCTAACAAGGGCATAACAATTTTATATTTTAATATGAATGCATTCTTGAACAGTTTTACGAGATATATTAATTTTAAAGATCACTCAAGGTTAACATTTTTCATTTTCATTTCTTTTTTAGTAGTTTACAAATGAGTCATCTTTGGAAATTATTAATAATTGAAAAATTTGGAAAAATATTTTTTCACCAAAAGATTGATAATATCAAAGATGCTCACAGTAAATAGATTTCTATTCCAGAGTTAAATATAATATATGTTCTATGTAGAAAATAAATTTCTACTCAGTATCTTAATTATTTTGTGTTTTATTTATCTACAAAATTGTTATGTTCTTATTGAAAAGCTGTTAATTTTTGTGCACTGACTTGTACTGTAAAAACTATCCCAAATTTGTTTCTTAATTTCTTTTTATTATTATTACGGTAAAATTGGAGACTACTAAAGAAGACAATAGTTCTAATAGAAATTGAAAATTAAACTAAAATCGTTGAGTAAAAGGTTCAATAATTAAATTTTAAACCATTTTACCAAAAACGTGTTCAGGGATGAGTTCCGATCTTGAGCTGTTGTCGACATTGATATAGTCCGAGGTATAAAGATTCAACGCCTACGATAACTACGCCGTATGGATGAAAGTAGTCCAGCTAGAATGGTGTTCGACAGGGAACGTCGCATAGGAGGCAGACCGAAACTCAGGTGGAGGGACCAAGTGTTTGATGCCTTTGCAAACACTTGGTAAGTGCGCCCAAGACCGAAGCCCGTGGCGTTCTCTTTTGCAACAGGCCAACTGTTGTAATCGGTCAGTAATGATGATGACGATGATGATGTGATGTTTTAAGTTGCAAACAAAATGACAAAATTTATATACTATGTATTCCATCACTCTCTATACTATATATAACAAGTTTCATGTCCTTCAAATACAATTAATCATTTAGTATTTTAGTGAAGAGCAAGAGAAAAAAACACAAGTTGAAAACATGAAAAAATCAACAAAAAGTGAAAATATACAATAAGTGGAAAACTAGCCGTAACACTTAAAAACAAATACAAATACAAATACAACAATAACAACAACAGTTGTGTGTATTTTGGTTAATAATTTGAGTTGGCGCCAAGCACAGCGGCGGCCACCTGCTGTGGCACTAAGGCATCCTTGTTAGCAACGCCAAAATACCAACTTTCGATCAACCAACGAAAGAAAATTTCGAAAAACATGTCTTTAGGAATTCGGAAACATACAATAAAATAACAAAAACAAACGTATATTTGATTATTTTATAACACACACACACATACTTATAGTCACAAAACACTTTTATAGCCGTAAGTAATACGGACTGAGTGACTTAGCAAACAAACCAACAAAAGCACATTTATAGATTGTATTTTTTATGACTCAAATGAACAAGGTACCCGCCCTTTTGTAGAAAACTGAAAATAATATCGATGGCATATTATCAGCATCAAGCATCAAAGCATCATCTACAGATACGATAATAAAAAAATAAAAATAAAATTTTAAAAAATAATAAAAAAATGAAAAATTTACAATGATATTATGTGTAACGCCCCCTTTCAGGACAGAGCAATATATTTTATTAGTTTTTATATGTTTTTTTTTTATTATTGTAGACGCATGTTTCCATCTATGCGGTTGTCAATAAGTGGCTTGGATGAAGACACCAATTATTGTGTGTTACTTGAAATGGTTTTAATCGGAGATTGTCGTTATAAATTCTCCGGTTCACAATGGGTAGCAGCCGGCGGTGCTGAACCGCAATCACCTCAACGCATGTATCTACATCCCGATAGTCCTGCCGTGGGTTCACATTGGCAAAGTCAACCGATTTTATTTAATAAAGTGAAATTAACAAACAATACATTGGATAATAGCGGTCATGTGAGTATTGAAAAAAAGAAATTTTGTACAAAAACCAAAAAGTCTTTACATCTATATAGAAATAGTAGACGTAGTAGTAGCTGATTACAGTTTCTAATAGTGTAAGATTATTGGATTATAAGTCTGTCTCTTTGCTCAATATGATTTTTTTTTTAAATTAAGGGCATGTCTAACCTGCCACCCCGCCCATACAATAATTATAATATTCTTCGGACCTCAATGATATTTGACAAAGGTCATTAATGAACTTAGTGTACCTCTCCACCTTACAGATGATTTCCTTATAGTTAGACGAAACGACTTCGTTATGTCTCCGATACCTTCTTTTTAGGTGCTTACAAAGATTTTAAGAAATTTATAAATAACCAAAATTATTAATTAATTATAATTATTATAAATTAGATCTAAAGAAAAAGGCTTTTCAATAAGGACATAACATAATAAAACATAAGTTTAAACGCTTTAAATAATCATTTGGTTTCAGTTCTCGAGTTAATTTGATTTCGTAAGTACAAGTTAAAATCTTTATGTAAAATTTATCATTATATTGTCCCGATTTCGCCTGTGAACGACGTAGAATCAACTGATTTGGCTCATTTTAAACTAAAGCACTTACGACAGAAACATTTTCGTTACTTTAACAATGGTTAAAGTTGTCTCACTGACACTAGAACATTCAATAGTGAATATTTTAATTCAAATTTATCCACCATAGCACGCACAGTTTAAGTGGTAGAACAATAATTACGGCCGAAGATTGTTTATTAAAACTCTTAAAAATTCAAAATTAATTTTTAAATATTTCCAAAAGTTTCCCATTCGTAAATTTTATTTTAATAAAAATTTCAACCATCAGTAATATTTTAATATTAACAAATCATAAAAATATATGTAAGAATGCATTTATATTAAAATACAAAATTGTTATGTTGTTATTGAAAAACCCTTTATAATTCTTAAACTCTTGTTGATAAGTGTATATAAATATGAATTATATCTATATATGTACTATACATTCCTCATATATGTGTATATATATATTTATAAATTATTTTTCCGCTATTTCTTTTCAGACTGTTTTAGCCAGCATGCATAAATATCAGCCGAGAATTCATGTAATAAGAACCGGAGACTTAAGTCAAATACCATGGGCGCCCCAACAAGCATTCGTTTTTCCTGAAACCGAATTTGTTGCTGTTACAGCTTATCAGGTAAATTTTCAAATACAAAATATTAGAACATTTCTATTATTATAATGAAGTAATCGGTAATTAATAAAAATACTAAAAAGTTCGAATGTAATTATTATTCCTACTACTACTACGTAATTACTAAATAATTAAAATACGATTCAATTGTCTGCTAATCAACTAGATTTGTATTTTTACTATGTAGTACTTAGTTTTGTCATTTAGTGGTATATAAATCTTAATACTTAAATATGAAGTACCGACTAAGTACGTAAATACTTCAATGGGAACTTTATTTTCACATTTTACAGAATGATCGCATCACCAAATTAAAAATTGATAATAATCCGTTTGCTAAAGGTTTCCGTGAAACGGGTCAATCGCGTTGTAAACGGAAAATGTCTCTATCACCCACCAACGAAACAGACAATGAGGTGCAATCTCATTCACATCCTCGACGTTGTGATATATCTCCAATTAAACCTTTAGCAATAGCTGGCGATAATACCTTAAGACCGTATTATGATGACACCATTATAATTGTCGATGATGAAACTTCATCAACGCATTTAAAGCGTATACGGCCGATGGAAGTGACGGCTTATTGTAGTGAAAGAAATTTGGAAAGAATACAACCACCAACCGAGTGTATGGCCACGAGTAGCAATAGTATTAAACCACCACAACAACAACAACAACAACAACTATCAATAGCTGGTAACGATTATCGTTGTAAAAGTGAAGCTGCAACATCCGTCGCCTTCATGCATCATTTCCAACAAAATATGCAAACTCTGTTGCGACCTTCACTGGTCGACTTGGCGTGCACATATTTCACCCCTACCCCGCCACTCTGCACCTCGTCACAGCACATTTATACAGAACCTGCTCAGCGTGAAAATATGTTATTGGCCAACAACATATTGCCATCATTACAACTACCAGCACTGCCACCGCCATCATCATTCCTACTACCACCGTCCGTCTCAGATGAGTTACTTCGCTCATCCACAATGACTGAGACTATCAATAAGCAGCATCAGCAGCAGCAACAACAACAACAAAATGAAAACCAAATGATTAATGATGAATTGCCGCCGATAAGTGTTACTGCTGCCGTTACCTTGGCCACCTCCTCTCACGACTGCTTAATAAACGATAGTGATCACTCATCATCCGATTCATCGTTGCCGCAAGTTGAGGCGACTGTTATACCAACAACTACTACTGCAACAGTTGTAAATATAAATACAACAACAACAACCAGAACAAGACCAACAACAAATTTGAATCAATTAATGGCTGATGATGCATTTTTACAAACCTCTTCGAGTCAGCAGCCACTACCACCACCGCCACCACCACTATATGAGAACACAAACACAAATAGGAATCGAGCCAATGACAACAATAATAACAATCATGCTAATAATAATTCTTCCAATGATTGTAAAAAGAGAGGTTTTAGCATATCAGCGATCTTGGGTGCTGGCAGCTAGTTTACACCCAATCTCACTGATATGAATAAAAAATGGAAAGAAATTACATGATAACGGGGACGTACAGTATATTTGAAGTCCTACTAATCTTCTACATTTAGTTTTATAACCAGCAAAAGTATTAAATTATTCTTTTAACAAATAAACGCTAGAGTCAGTCAGTCCGTATATTCAGATATACTCCCACAACCTATTTTTACATAAACATTATATTGATAATAATTGTGTTGAAATCATTGCAGCTGTGATTGTGTGGATTTAATTGTATTAATTTTATTGAAAAATTAATTGCTTTACTTAGACATAAGCTGTAATTGTTAGTGTAAATAAATGTTTATTTAATTCTTTCATTTTTATTGTTTTTTTTTATAAATTAATGGATTGAAGGTAAACCTTACTTGAGTTCTACTCTACTGCGACCTATAACTAAAAATGTGGCGCCTAGTTCTATACATGGTCGTTAAAATCCACACTGCATTCTCAGTTTAGATATATTATGTTAGGTGGAAGATATTCCAGATTTGACTTCAATATACTCCATACCATTTTTTTACACCCTACACCACTTCTAGCAAGTATGTATTATGTTTATAACTCCTACTCAGCTGAAGATAAAAGAATTTTGCGCTCCTTTTATTTAAATTCAATGAAGAATCCATTAATCGGGGTAGAGAGGTCCTAGGATGGCCCATTTTTGAAAAAAAAGTATATGTAAAATAGAAGTCTTTATATGGCGAAAAATTGCAATTCTTAATATTTTTTGAACAATAGTTAATTGACCTAATAATCGGTTGAAACGAAATTTGTACAAATTTGTACTTGATGGGACTGTTTTTAGAACCCTTTACCATATAATGATATTTCACGAAGTAACTTATAAAGCGATGATTCGCCTTTACTGATGCAATTGTAGCATAATTTTGTGAATCTAAGTGATGTAGGGTATTAAATCGTCGGGTTAGACTTTTCACTCGTTTATTTTCTATCTCTAATCCTAAAAGAAATCGTTTATAAAACGAATTGCAAATATTTTCACATATATTTACATGTATGGATGTACGTACATTTAGGTGCTTATATCATATATGATATATGTCACACAAAATGCATTTAGAAAGCCGCAATTAAATTTTTAAAAACCACAGATTGTAGATTGTTTGAAAAACAAACAAAATTTGCTGCGTTGGGGTGTCATAGATAAGGCTGGAGGGCAAGTGTTGAAACAAAAAAAAAAAACAATAAAATTCCTTTTAACAACAGGTACTTAACGCACAACTACATGTATCACTTTCTACACATACATATACTCACACACACATTTTATTTAGTAAACCAAGCAGGGTTAAAGGTTTTTGAATTGCATTATTTCTACATACGAGCACGTATGCACGCCTAAGTATGGTGGTGAGAACAAAGGCGCGTACAAACGTTTAAATCTCATATACTGTAAATTGCAAAATAAACATTTCTTATGTGATTATTATTGTTGTTGTTGTATTAGCTTCAAAGACTTTCTTTGGGCGCGTTATATGTACAATACAATAAAAAAAAAAGGAGATTTTTGTGCGAAAAATTCAAGTGGTTGTTGGCCTAGATTTACATTATCCTTTAATTGTTTTTGTACATTACAATAATAACACTATACTGAATAGGTACTCAACGTCATCCTATATATTAAAATATTGACAAAAGGGTATTAAAGGGAAACAATGGATGGCAACAAACGAATAATAGGCTCCTTAAGTATTTCAGGGTTTTAGCTGGAGTAAGAATTTTACAATTTTACATTTTAGTAATGACACTTGTAACACTTATGACGGCGACTACTGTTGACCAGCAACAAACAGCAGCAGTGGCAGCAGCCGTAGTGCCAATCCTTGTAAATCAGAGCACAAAATATTTTAAGTAGAACATTATCTTTACATCTACATGCAGTATTATTATGATGGTAAGCGCACGAGTGTTATTATGTATTTATGAGTATGTATGCATGTATGTATGTATGTATGTATGTTACGAATGGAAAACCTTGTACAGCAGTTTATTGCATTGTAATTACATTGTTTAACAATCACATACGTTCCCCTGTACACATGTGCATAGATGTGTGTGTATGTTGTAATTAGTTGTTGTTGTTGTTGCTGCTGCTGTTGTTCTGAGTCTTTGTTTTCCTCTTTAAGTGTCTCCACATAAGATGCTAACGTATATGTACTAACTTTGTCATTCCATTCGCAATAGATATCGTCTTGATGAGCATTAAAAACTGAGTCAATCTATGTAAACACACATGTCCGTATGTCTGTCTGTTGTAGACATTCTCACGGTTGTAAATTTTGAAATATTAAACTAAAATTTCGTACAAAACATTTTTAGTTTTTGTAAGAAGATCGGTAATTAAATTGGTTAAATTCAGTTAAAAGCCACGCCTTCCAACCGACAAAAATCTAATTATTTTCTACAAAAATTGAGCTAAAGAGTTTAAATGCCTGTCTATAATTATTCCACTCATAGATGTGCCCAAAAATAGGCGTGGCCAGATAACAGACATGCCCACAATTTACAAAAAACTTTACACATAAAACTCGACTTGCAAACCGGTAGGTAATACACTCATTATTAGAGGGCGTAATCATATACCTGCCACGCCAGCTGTTTGTATATAGAAGAGGAGGGTATTTAAGATTTGGCTTAAGTCAAATTTAGTTTTCTTACTTATTTTATTTTCTTTTTTTTTTTTTTCTTTCAGCCAGATGTTTACTTTTTTTTGGTTTTTATTGTAACGTCAGTAGGATTTTATTGTTAACGGAATTCTGCTTCAACAGCGTTTGTTGGCGATTTATTTGTAGGACAAACAATAATAATAATAATAAAGAAAAATTTCAAGTACCCACTTCATTTGTGTCATTGTTTGTAGCTACTTAAACATGCCTACACACAATATTTTGTTAACGCCGGCGGCCTGTCGTTCTGCAGATTAATGAACTTTATCTTGTTCTTTGGTAAATTTTCTTAAGTAAACGTTCCCTTTCTCTGTCTCACTCTTTCTAGTGATAAGCTGCTCAATTTCTGGAAAGATAATCTCCAGGTGCATCCATTGTCGTTTATATTGTAAATCAAATCAAGTACAAGTCTTGAGCTAATCACCTGTAAAATATTTTTACATGTTAAGTATGCAGCAGAAATACTCTCACACGTTCAAGTGTTAAGGTGTACTTTACACCCAAACATTGTTTTTGCTAAATTATATTAGTCACGGTTTACAATCATTTCTAATCATTTATTCGCGTTTACACATTCGTACCCACATGTGCGCACAATTTGCTGCATTAGGATTAGCTTAGGTTCCGGGTATAAACCTCTTCGCACCTTCTTATTCCCAAATGACGCCTCCTACTTTTACCATACACTGCTGGCTGTTGAATATTTCAAACTATAAATTATGCATTTTTTTACAATTATTCATACTTCTGGCATATGTCAGCAACAATTCACGTCAGATGTGCAAAAAGAAGAAGAAGAAGAATAACCATAAGAGCTTATACGAGTATATATATACAATAAATATATATAATGATGGGCGTGGCAGGTACGTGATTGCGCCCTTTAACAATGTACTACGTTCTAGGTTACAATTGGAGTTTTACGTTGAATAATGGTTTTTATCAATTGTAGGCGTATTTATAATCCTACCATGCCCATTTTTTTAATTTCAATGGATGAGTTCACCATAAATATTTCTACCAAAATTTTAACTTAATAGATAAATTTTTGTCTTCTGTGGGCGCATCTGTTATTTAACCACGCCTTTTTTGTCACATCGCTAAATAGGAGAATTATACATATTTACACCAAATTTCAATTACATAACTCAATTTTTGTGGCAGATATATGGGTTTTTGTTGATTTGGAGGCGTGGCCTTTAACCGATTTTAACCAATTTCAACAGCAAACTGCTTGCAGAAACTAAGAGTATCTCAATATTTTATGATTTATGCCCGTTAAAATGCCAATAACAGAACACATATGGACATACGGACATACATGTCTAAAGCGATTGAGTTTTTCATGCTGATCAAGAATATATATACTATGTATAGACTCTGACGCCTCCTTATGGATGTTGCCAATGGAATGACAGACTTAGTATATCTTAGAAACTTATGTGGAGGATATAAATATAAATCCATATTCTAAGTATGTACTATATAGAAGGGGCGTATCGTTTTTTTATACAATAATTATATTATTGAACTCATACATACATGTTTCTTGTATGAAAATGTTACTTACATGAACATTTATGACACAAAACATGTGGCATGCGCGCTTCTCTGCCTTTTCAATTCATTAACACTGCCTTCTCGGGCAATTGTTATTATTGTTGTTGGTATATATGCATGTATTTGGTTTTGTTAAACAAATTTTTTTGATATCTAATTACATAAACTATTGTAACAAATGTGACACCGAACATAAGCACAATTAAAATAAAATTATTAAACATTGAAATGAACATAAACAAATAGGTGACTCATATATACATATATACTATATATAAAATATAATTGCTTAAATATAAAAAATATAATTCAATACGTAGCCTATGCATTTAATCCCTTAACTGAATTGACATTACAATGAATTAAAAAAAGTAAAGGAATAATTTCTGAGGCTATCCAAGACTTACCTAGCTTACTTTTTATTATACCCTCCTCAAAAAATATACTAAGGGAATATACTCAGTTTATCATACAGTTTGCAACACCCAGAAGGAGACGTCAGAGCTTCTACAAAGTATATATATTCTTGATCAGCATCAAAAACTGAGTCAATCTAGACATGTACCTATGTCCCTGTGTCCATTTGTTGATATTGATATTGAGCTGAAATTTTATACAGACGCTTTTAATTTTTGTACGTAGATCGCTATTAGAAATGGGCTAAATCGATCAAGAACCACGCCTACAATCGACAAAAATCTAGTTATGTGCCACAAAAATTTAGCTATTAAGTTGAAATTTGGTATGCGTATTTATAAGTAATCCATTCATAAATGTGTTAAAATACAATTAATAAATATCTACTTATATGTCACAAAAATTGACCCATGAACCTGAAATTTAGTATGAATATCTATAATTATCTCAACCATCGATGTGGTCGGTTAACAAACACGCCTATAATTTACAAAATCATACTCAACGTAAAACTAGACTTGCAAGCTGAATCATAATATAATCACTATTAGGAGGCGTAATATATATATATATTTATATATATATATCAATAACAACAACAACAATGCCAATAGAAAGTCTAAGAAAAGTACCAATTATTACACACACATACATATATATATACACATAATATGGAAAGTTCAGCATGATTTCATTTTATAGTCAAATACACTTCAGAGGCGTTTAATAAGCCTGGATCTACAAACCCATACATACATATGTATGTATATGTATACAAACAGACGCGACAATATGTATTTTGAGCCATATGGATACATAAACTTTAATAGAAAACTTGGATAGAAAATTAACCCATTCGACAGTTCATTTTATTACGTACCCATCTACACACATACATACGAGTACATGCATTTCATATGTGCAATAGTGCTTTTCAAACATTGCAATAATAATAATTTTTCCGGTCATTAAGTTTTTTTTTTATTTTGTTTCTCCAACTGCTTGTAAATGTATGTATGTCCGTCCGTCCAATCACATACAAAACACAACCATTTACTGTGAAGATATTTTGCTCAACGCCTCCAGTTCATAAGTGTATACAATATACAAACAATTCATTTTAGTAGCGGCGCCTCCGTTCAACTCATCCCTTTACAGAGTCCAATAACAACAATGACGTTTATTTCGATTATACTGCAGCTTCATGGTCTTGTTTCATGGTCTAGAAGGTGGTAACGCTTGTCATCATAAACTTGTTGTTATTTTCCCTCTTGAGAGTTAAAGACAATATTTAACAGTTTAGGAGTCTTTCAATTGCTGTTGATGGTCATAATTTACATGTTGCTGTAGTGGATTTGTCGTTGTATGCATTTAAGCTATATACATAATAAGTTGACAATGTTGAATGCCAAATGATCGGGCTAAGATCTGACAATATTTTTTTATATTATGTTGTATACTCGTATGTGCCCTGTGGAAAGGTTAGTCTCGAAACCCATATAAGTTTTTGTCATTTTGTATTTATTTAATTACCAGCGACAAAGAATAACTTTTTTTTCAATTTTCTCATTAATTTCCCTTCCAGAGCTTTAAGTAGATATTGACTATACGCCTTAAAGGCCTTTAAAAAGGCATTTCCTTTTCCATTTATAGTTTTTAAATATCTGCAAAAAGTGTTGAATTAATTGTTAGAGTTTTTCTTGAACATCTTATGGCTTTAAAATATATTCACTTGATCAAATTGGTTGCTTTAGTTTACATCGATTTAGAAGAAGCTTCCCTATATTAGGTAAGTATGGAATGGCATATACCTGTACTTAAGGGCTTTAAGCCGAACCATTTGTTTAAGAAAACTTTTCTTGCCAGACATTCTATCCAGTTTATTAGACATTGCAAGGCCTCCCGGAGCATACTAAATGGTCAGTTTTGAATAAACTGTAACATATTCTTTTATTGCTTTTATTAAGAATAAAATAAAAATAAAAACAATGGACCTTTATATGAACCCTTTAAGTTATAAAGTTAAGTATTGGTCTTGCCTCTTTCTCGTATGCATTATGTATGAATGTAACAAGTATAAAAAGTAAATTTAGCCTAAACCAAATCTTAAACACCCTCCCTATTTATATCCAAAGGGTAGGCGTGGCAGGTACACGATTACACCCTCTAATAGTGTATGTATTACGTATCAACTTGAAAACCAAGTTTTCCGCTTTTTTTTTGTAAATTGTGTGCGCATATGTTATGCAACCACGCCCATTTTTGATACATCAATGAATGGGATAATTAATTTTGTGGAAATTTCTTAAATTTTTTTTCGATTGTAAGCGTTTCTGTAACCCAACCACGCCCACTTCTTGGTAAATTAATGAATAGGTTAATTATAAATATGTGAACCAAATATCATCTTCATCCGTTAAATATTTTTACAAATATATATATATTTGTCAATTTTGAGGCGTGGCTCTTTAGAAACCAATTTAAATAGCAATCTGCTATAGAAGTGTCATAACTTTCATATATTTCAGCTTAACATCTTAAAATTTACAAAGCGTGAAAGTGCCAACAGACATCCGGACAGACAGACATAAATGTTTGTAACGACTTAGTTTTTTATGCTAAACCACATTGTAAATGTTGCTAATGGAATGACAAACTTAGCATACTCCTTACTCTAATCATCTTAGTGGAAGATTTTTTGATAACGTGTACAATGGGAAGAACATCACAATTGTTGTAACTTAACTTGTTTCCTGTGCCCTATACTAATACATAGATATAATAATACAAAATACTAAACCCTCAAAGGTATTGTATACCCTCATACATATGTATTTATATTGTATATATGGATATATAAAGCCATAAGGAAGGGTGGTCTCTCTCTCATGTCAGCGCTTTGGTGGAAAAACTGAAATAATTTTTAATGTGAAACCGATGATAAAATTGTCGCCAAGCGTATGCATTGTTGTATAAGTACACATGAAATTAGTGACTTTGTGTTGTATTTTCATGGCGGCATTAACTTTGATTTTTTTTGGCGCTATGCGCCTTAACAGCCAATTCAAGTTTCGGCTGATGCACTAGTTTTTTGTTTTGTTTCAAGCATTAATGTTATCACAGCATGCAGATCGGTGGTAGAGCAGCAAAGCAGAAGCTCCCTGCTCACGATCACTTTGACATTTCTGTACAGAGATATCTGCTGACTAAGGCTAAGTGGCCGCAATCCGGAAAATGCCTCCAAAACAGATTTCAATGAATTATTCTTTAAGCAACAACAACGAACAAACAAGCAAACAACAGCAGCAGCAGCATACGGCTCGAATGTTCGAAAGAAAGAGAAAGAAAGCTATAAAGCGACACAAAATAAAGAAAAAAAAAACATGAATGAAAAGAAAACAGAGTTGTCGGCTGGTGCTCCCTCTTAAGCTGCTATTGTGTGAACGCCGACAACCGGGTAGTAATCCATGAATATTCAGCGTTATTAATGTGAAACCTATAACCACTTTGACAACGACAACGACTGCGACAACGACAATGGCACAGACATCGCTTCAACTCGGCAACGGGAATAATATTGTTCAGTCCATCTGTGCGGTTTTACACAATCGCGCCTGCATGTAGATGTTGACGGTCGGTCCATTTGTTGTCATTAATACGCTTGTTTTCAATTCGTATGGTTTCGCCAATGAATTGATTATGGGTTGATTTTGTTTTGTTTCTTTATGTTTTTCTTTTTTCCTACAATTGGAGTGAGATTAGCTGGCTTACATATACATATACAGGTATAGATATGTTGAAACAAGTTGTATGGTCTGATAAGTATATATTGTCAGCAATTAAAGTCAAACTGAAATTGTTGACTTTTATTTTTAATTTATATTTAATTTGATATGTACGAGAGACACTACTTCGGCATAAATGTATTGTTCAATAATACAATTTCTTAGTGGTCCATTATGATGACATTTTCTCTTATCGCTGCCAACCTAATCATACTTACATATAACACGTGTTACATATATGGGGAATAAATTTCAGCTCAATATTTCAATTATTATGTTTTTTTCTTTTAAATGCAAAATTGTTATGTTCTTATTGAAAAGCTATTTATATTGTTGGAACTGTCACGATCGTACCATTATAATTATTTGTATGCATAGGGAATGGACAAAATAATATAAACAACATGCGTATGTATTACCCAGTTTACCTGCCAAGACTTTTACGTTCTATTTCAGTGTATTATATCAATTCCAATTCTGCGACGATCAAAACAAGCGATCGGTGAAAGGTGTGATCTCTTCGACGGGAGTGTTTGTGACAAAAAAAGCTGAATAGTTTAACGTTTCATGAGGTGTTGATATTATTTTGTTCACCCCCTGAAGGTTTCTTTTTAAATGAGGCGAAATCGGTCGAGTGCTACGCCCAAAATTGACAAACTTTTTTTAAAGCCACCAAAACATCAAATTTTATACACAAAGAATACAAAAAGTGGTAAAAAATAGGCGTGGTCTGCTTGAAGTTGAAATGGAGGACATCATCAAGTACCTGCCACACTTACACTTTGAGCGTTTCAGATATGATCGTAGCTAAATTTAGTTATTTCACCACCTTCGTAACTCATTTAAGCTTCTTGTGATATTTTTTTTTATGTTAAGAAAAAATCTCCTATAATTGTCTTCTAATCATCCACACATTAAGCTTCAACCAATCTTTTAAGATTGTACTGAAATATTGAAACGTTAAGATCTGTAGTTCAAAGGAAGACCGACCGATTTACTGATGTGTCGACCATGTTGGAACATGTTTTCAATTACATTTTTTTTTTCCAATTCTAGACACAAGTTATTGTTATAGTCACTGCTACTGTACACACACAGCGTCTGACTTGTCTCCCATTAAGATAAGATGGCGTTACGTTTGACAATTTAAACAAACCTCAAGGCATCATGAAATTAACCAAATACAGGAGTTGAACCTGTAAAATGAGAGTCTGGGTGTGTGTGTGTGTGTATGTGTGTGTGTGTGTGCAATGACGTTGCAGACTGGCCGTTATCGTTCTTCTTCTTATACTTGCTTATGTGTTGGGCTTGTGAAAACATCAATTATTTGCTAGAAAACGAGAAAAAATATTTAAAAAAAAAAACATAAAAAAAAATCGAGATAAGAAAAGGAAGTGATCCCAAGAATGGAAAAACATCTTTACTTTTTTTATTCAATCTGTGAGTGTGTGTAAGAGTGTTTGCTCATAGTGCAGTTTATGATTTTCCATGCGTCTCCATCCCGCCTTTTTTATATCATCAACCACCCGGCTGCTTTTCCTTTTTATTGTATATGTATTCACACGCACACACACAGATTGTTTTTGGTAGATTTTGGACACTTGTTGTAACAAGCAAAAGTTTGTTATTTTTGTTGAGATGGCGCCATCATGTTAGATGGCGGCCTTCTGTGATGTAATGATAAGAATTGTTGCCACGGATCACCCAGTACCTGTACTCGCTATATACTCACCTTATGATATACTTTGTTGTTTTTGTTGTTTGTTTGTGATATTTAAATATCTTAAATATACGAGCTCGTATATTAAACATTTATTTTGGACTATATGTAGGAGACTGCACGTAGTCGCGTTTTGTTATGTTTATGTATGTAGTTGTAGTCATTTATCAAGTACCGCTCAAACTATATCAGTACAAGTACAAGTACGAGTAAATAATTACTTATACTTACATATATACTATTTTGCTCTATTTTGCAATAAGTCACGTAAATAGAGAAAAGCTTTCCCCCCAGATTTGTAAGAAATGAATAAATAAATGAGTAAAACAACCAAGAAAAGAACAAGTAATTACACTAAATTTGGCTTAGACCAAATCTTAAATACCCTCCACCCCTACAACGGTGGGCGTGGCAAATATATATATGTTGCGTCCTCTAATATTGAATGCATTACGTATCAGCTTGCAAGTCTAGTTTTATGATGAATATGGTTTTTTATAAATTGTGAGCGTGTATGTTATCTGACCACGCCCATTTTTAGCATATCGATGAAGGAGATAACTGTGGATATGCATACTAAATGTCAAGTTAATGGGTCAATTTTTGTGGCAATTAAGTAAATTTTTATTGATTATGGGCGTGTCTGTTATTCGACCACGCCCATTTTTAACACATCTATGAATGGATTACTTATAAATATGCATATTAAATTTCAACTTGATAGCTTAATTTTTGTGGCAGATAAATAGATTTTTGTCGATTGTGGGCGTGGCTTTTGACCGATTTTGCCCATTGTAAATAGCAATCTGCGTGCAAAAACTAAAAGTGTATGTACATAGTTTCAACACTTTCCATTATGCGTAAAAAATCGCTTAAGAGACTGTATTCACAACAACAACAACAAAATGACATAAAAACTACAAAGAATAAAATACACAAAAGAAAGGCATAAAAGGCTATATAACCTAAACCTATAAAATGGTAATAAAATTGGCGCCAATTTCAACAGCCCACAAAACCTTGAACTTGAACACATTCTAACATCAATTTAACAGATGTGTGCGTGTGTGTGTTTGTGTGTGTTTGTAATGGCTACACTTGTTCTGATTTCATTACAAAGAAACAACAACAACAACATATTGTAAAGAAACCAATAAACACACACTTACATACAATTATACGGCGGCGGTGGCGGCAATGACGCACAGGTCGGCAAAATATCAGATATTTTTAAGAGTAACCAACCATACCGACAAGTAAAGCAGTTATGACAGAGAACAATGTGTGAAAGGAAGATAAGGGTCAAATGTGCTTGCACAGCAGGACACAACAATAACAACAATAATAAGAAGTGTTATAACAAAACTGGCGACACTTCAGATCAGTGAACAATTTTTCAATTACTCACATAAAGTGGAACATATTAGCTGATCATTTTTCTAATCCTCTCCTTCTCTAAACACTAAACAAATTTGTTTGTGCGTGTGATTATATAAAAAGACAATAATAAGCAATATATATATATAGCGGCAAATATCAAAAGTAATTTTATTTGCTGCATAACAAAACGGTAACATAGCTGCTGGCTGGTGCCAACGTAACACAACCGCACAATTATTGTTATATTAAACCGTTAGAATTTTTGTATTGTTTTAGATCAGCTGCAAGAATCATAATTATAAAGAAAATAATTATAACCTGATAAGTGGTTGGGTAAGTGGCCAAAAAATGTGTAATAAGACTAAAATTACAATTGAGAGCTCGTGCTCTGCATCTTAATAATGCGGCACTCAAAGAATACTTCTTCCATTTTTACATGTGTTACACGATAAGTGCCTATAGCCATACCAATGATTTTGTAACCTTATTTGTTTCGTTATCCTATATATTTGTCTGTCTGTCTGTCTTTTTTTGTTTTTTTTTTGTTTTCTGAAGAATTCCATTAACTATTTCCGGTGGATGTGAATGTTTCCAATTTCATATACGAATTGAGTCATTGTAGCATATATTCAAGTTTCAAGTGATTTGTGAAAATAAAAACCATTAACCGACGACCAGACGTTAAGAAATTAGCTCGAGCCAATCATTGGCGACCTAATATAAAAACTTATCAGTTCACTGTTATCACACAAATGCAAGTATTTACAAAATAAATGACTGCGGATACACTCAAATTTCTTTCCCAATTCAAAATCAAATCATTCCAGCTGAATATTGTACAACAATAAAATTGAAAAATTCAAATTTTATGATTACTGATCATTTTTCATTATACGAGTATTGATTTTATTTTTATACATACATATATAATATATATTATACAATATTTTATTTTTAATACAATTTTTTTATTTTTTATTCTACTTTTTGCATAATTTTATCAACCTTGACTCTATTTTTTTACACATTTTATATAATCCGTTATGTGGTAATACATAAATGTATTTGGTACAATATATGTTTTTGTGTTTGTATGTGTGTGTGTAGTAGATGCAATTGTGGTGGTATAAGGTTTATTCGTATAAATTTTTGTTATTACATTCTTAACATATCACAGTTTTTTATATATTAGTGAATCTTTTAATAATACCGATTATACCAATAATGCAATACACCGATTCGTGATCGTGATCATATCGTATCTTATATATATCTAATACAAGTAATATATTGATTGTTTGATATGTAACTGTTAGATTATATACAGAGAAGTCATTTATATAATTATGTTGCTATAACATACAAAACAAATATATACATGAAATGTGTACCTCACTAAAAATAAAATTTAAAAAAGAAAAAACTAAAAAAATAAAAAAAAAAAATAAAAGATTTTTTTATTAAAAAAAAAAAAAGGGTTTTTCATTTTTATTTGTGCGAATTAATGTAACTCGTAAACATTGAATGCCACACCCACCTCTAATTATATCAATCGATTCAGATTTAAAATCTGAATCAATTTAAATAAATCCGTCTGTCTGTCCGTAAAAATTTGTGTACAGCTTTGTGTGTTTATTAAGAAATTTTAATGAAATTTGCTACAAGGACATGTATTGACCTAAAAAGAAACCATATTGAAAATGGTTTAAATTAAACCATTTTTAGAACCCCTTCCCATCCCTTACTCTTATTTTTAAAAAGTTTTTATATGAGGAAAAATTGCAATCTTTAATATTATTTTACAAATTTTTTGGTGAAGAATAGATCATTAGTTTAATAATTGATTGTGAAAAATTTAAACTCGATGAGACCACTTTTAAAACCCCTTCCGATACAATATTTGGTCACGAAATGACTTGTATGGCAATGCCTTTGAGTTAATTAACAACTAAATTGATTGTCCACATAATTTGTAATGTAGGGTATTAAATAGTCAAGCTTGACCGACTATATCATTTGCACTTGTTACAATTACTTACGTTTATCTGAGTTATAAATCAATAGAACCCCGGTAGTAGATATCCAATATTTGGATAAAACCTAAGTTCTACTTATTTCCTCTTTCCATAACAATAATATGTATACTGCATTATAGTAATTGTATAATTATGATAATTCGAAACCTGTATTACTGGTAACAGCATATCGTAACTTATCCCTTAATGTGGATTTCTTTTGATAGTTTGGCAATTTTAATAGATTGAAGCATGTAGACGAGGTGGGCAAACGATTCATGGGATCTTTTTTCCGTATAGTGAAAAAACCACGTATAACACTGCCAATAGTATCGCCCGTATCTTCATCATCGCCCACTTCTACACAACGTATGGAAAAGGGCGGTTCCAAATGGGCGAAACCCAACAGTGGAGGTTTAGAACAACTGGTTACAAACTGTATCAAGAAATATATATAAAAGAAAAATAAGTGAAAATGTTATAATCGGTTAAGGCCGACCATTTAATACCCTATACCACTTAGCTCCTTAATTTATGCCACAATTAGTATCTAATAAGGTTCTGTAAAGGCGAGGTTTTGCTATTAAGGTTATTTTTTAAAATATCATTACATGGCAAGGGTTTCTAAAAATGATGCCATCGGGTCCAAATTTTGCACAGCCAAATATAAAGCTCATTAACTATTCTTCACTAAATTTTGTCAAAAAATATTAAGATTTGCAATTTTTTGCCATATAAAGACTTAATTTTATAATAGGTCGTTATATGGGAAGAGGTTCTAAAAATGATCCAATTTGAACCATTTTTAATATCGTTCGTTTTTAAGCTAAAGCTAAACCCTGTACCAAATTTCATGGAAATATCTTTAAAAATGCGATACGTAGCTTAAGCACAAAGGATAGACAGACGGACATGGTTAAATCGTTTCAGATTTTGATTCTAAATCAAGTGGTATACTTGAAGGTTAGTGTGGCATTTAACGTTTAGAAGTTACACATGCGGTGTAGAGTATAATAACAATAACAATGTCTTGTAATATTTATGGAAATGATACCTTTAAAAATAATTTTCGTTCTTCTTCGGTGAAATCTTTTGATAAAATATCCCACAACCAATTTACGACACGATGCGAATCATGAAAACCGCCATAATATTGAGTATGTTTACGTAAATCCTTTAAATCCAAAGGAACAGTATCACCTGATATTAAACGTTGTAATTCGGGTGGTGAAAATAATGACAACCATTCAGGATTGACGATGCTACGAAAACCCCGATTAAAGGCTTGAGTTTGTTCACGAATTTGGGTATTCATGTGAAAGTAGGCCATGTAATGGATGTACACCAATTTGTTGTGATCGGTGACAGTACGCGCCTTACCACCCGGATGCAATTCATGAGTAACCACTTTACCCATAACATCTTGATCGACCGAAAATGTTAAATTCAAATCGGTGACATCCTGTTTGTAGTGCTTAATAAAGGTTAGGCTGCGATATAGTTCGGCATCCAACGAGGGCAACTCATCCATACATGAGTACAACACCTGATGCGTTTGACCGAGCAACTGGGATAAGAAGAACGAGGCGAACGGTACGTCTACAACAATACCTTCATAAACCGCTTTGCCCAGCATACGACCGACAAACTCAAACAAATGCAAATGATTGTCTTGCACATAGGATATGGGGGAGGGATACAAACGTTGATCTGAAGTGGTTTTGAATAAATTTAGTGAAGGATCGAAAACTTTTTTTATCGTTTCTTCTAGAAATTCCTTAAAAACACCATCCTGATCTATGCCAGCTTCGTGCAAGCCTTGCTGATTAATGAAACGTACACGTATGACACCCTGAAACCACACCAACACATACACACACATATAAATATTACTTCTAAAAATCTGTTATATAACAAACCTTCAAAGCGTGAGGCTTCAAGGCGGCCAACTGCCGATAACCATCCTCCACAATACGCTCACGATGCACAACTATTAACGCTGAACGTGGTGATGCACAGGCACTCTCCGTCAAGCCCAGAACAGCTTTTTCATTTTGTACAAATTTCCGAAACAGCTTAACACGATCTTCATGCGGTATTATGTGCGGCATTTTTTGCAACAATATAACAGCATGCCGTTTACCCTTCTCCAAATCATTTACGAACGTGGCCGGTTTCACTTCCGGTATCAGCCAATGATTGGCCGCAGTAAATGAACGTCTAGTGTCACGCCTATATAAACATAATAACAGTGTATGTAAGGATATGAAGATTGGTGATTGCATTATGCTTTTTGTTGTACCACCTTTACAAGAAGAACAAGAGAGAATTTCAATAAATTCATTAAAAATTATTAACTAATGAAACTAAGTCAACTAACCCAATATATTGTCATTGATTATTTTGTATAAAATATTGTTCAGGAAGTAGGTCAACATTATATAATCATTTAAAACAAACGGCTTTTGTTCCGTATACATTTCATGCTCATCAAGGATTCTATTATAAAAACGAAAACAAATCAAAATCAATTAATTTCGAGATTTGTGATGATTATAAAAAAAAAAAAACTTACGTTACGTAATGCGTCATACAATCACAAAATAGCATTAACATGCAGGTTTGTGGTTTTCGTACAGCCTCCTCGCCTTTCAGCAATTCCAAAAACTCCCGCAAGCCACAATACGGACCCACCGACGCCACAAATAACCACAAATCATAAATCACATTGTCATTGTAACAAATCCCCGTTAATATGTCCAATTTTAATTGAGACAATGTATTCAAAGCGGCATAATACATGGCGCACACCCGTGAAACGTGCATCACTTCGGCCGTATCCAAGCGACGCCATACCACAGATTTATTGGTTTTATTTAAATTTTGCCGGGTAGCACTACGTTCCAAGGCTCTACGTAATATGTTACTAGTAGAGGCTTGATTGGGTGGTTGGAATTCGATACGCTCACAATTCGCATTGATTTCTTTCAGTGTATCGCTTAATAGCAATTTCAGGCAACGATGTCCCCACAACATATGAAATTGTCGCTTCATAAGGGAGACATTTTGATTTTGTGCTGGCTCTGATGACGGAGTATACCAGCCCAATAATTCATGCCATTGCGTAAATACACCTTTGGTGGTGGCCACAGTATTTGGTATGCTCTCAAATAATAAACAAGCCACTTGCTATATGAAAATAAATATGACAAAATGTTAAAATAGATCAAAACCAATCATTTAATACCCTACACCACTTGGCTCCTTAAACTATGCTACAATTATTACAAGGGGTGCGAAAAATGCTCCTTTTCGCTTTTTTTCATCAAATTTTGTGAAAAAAAAATTAAAAATTGCGATTTTTTCCCATAAAAAAATATTAATTAAAATTAAAGCTTTATGTGGGAAGAAGTTCTAAGGTGGCGGGGTATATAAAATATATGACAATTTTTTTTATGAAATATTACCGTAAAGAATGGATAAGCTAAACATTTGGCCTCATTAAGCGTTTCGATGTTAAATATATTAACGATATTAGCAAGGAAAGCTAAACATCTGGTGCCGGGCATTTGTACCCCATAATCATTATACCAACTAATATCTTGTGCTATGCTGAGGACACGTTTTAAAATCTGTAGTGACGTTAACTGTTCTATGCACTCGGGGGCATTGGTGTTGAGATGATAAATTAAAGCTGGTACTGATAGAATTTCCAGCAAAAATTGTGACAAAATATTACGCGAAAAATCGCCATCAATTAAGGGGCGTGCACACAGAGTCATGATGGCTTTTAATGAAACCGGTTTCAAGATTAATTCTTCGCGTACAGTGCCCTTTAACAGTAACGACTAGAAATTCATAACAAAAAAAATTAGCATAAACTATAAATTTCTAAATCTATTCAATTACTGTATACCCGCATAATTTTATAAAAGTTATTCTGCACAAGATTGCCTTGAATGTTGCAGCAAATTTTCTGCATGGCTGGCTGTAATTTCTCGAATTGTTTACACTTTAAAATGCCCCATGATTTTGGTGAAGTAAATACAATAAGTGTTCGCAACATCAACGCCAACGTTATACTGTTGGCGTGATTTTCTATTATAATAAAATATTTGCTTTTTAATTTAAATGAAATTGCCAGAAAAATTTGATTTATACATACCCGGTTTAATGTCTTCAAGCAACTGCAAAATATAATTTAGTATGATCTTGATGTGAGAAATCCAAGGAAGACTAAAATAAAAGTATTTTTCAAATAACCTCGTTTATGAAATAATTAATTGAAATATTAAAAATTTACCTTTTGTCCTTTTGTAAACATAATGCTGCATACGATAATTTGGGTATTTCAATTTCCATGGATTTATTGAGATAACGGCATAGGGACTCGAAACGTTCTTGTGTTTGTTCGTCGGATTTAATTAAACGGAATTGTGATAGAAATCGTTGAACAACTGAATACACCATTGCTGCAGGTTTTAAAACCTCCTTAGTACTAGTAGTAGTAATATCCTTAATATCATCACATGGACAAAATATATATTCATCAAAATCGGAACTACAAACACACATATAAACATGGGCTTAATAAATAGATGCACCTGTAAAACTCACATAATACGTTGCTGGTAATGTTTACGTGCCAGAAATGCTCGTGTACAAGCTTGCAATTTAATTGCTGCCAGTTCACGGCGTTTTTCCAAAGCTCTTTCCTCCCGAGCAGCCTTAGTTTGCTCTAGAAATGTTGTTTTCTGTGATTCCTGGGAGGCAAACATCTTGCAAAATATTCAATAGATAAGTATTTCTCCATATGTATATATTATTATTGATAGATGAGTTTACCTTCTCTGCTTTTTATCCTCTAGTTAATAAATTAAACACATTTACCTTATTATATATCAATTTTATCATTATTATCAATCGTTTTACATATTTTTATACTATGTAGCTCATTAAAATAATAATTTTCTAATATTGTCAATTTGTTTTCACAAAATGTTATCATTGTAATCTACAAATGCACTATAATTAGTGATAAAAGAGAAATATATAATAAAATACAGGGATGTTACTTAAATTATTGTAAGGTAAAAATACCAAACAGAATGTACTGAATAATAGAGATATATATAATAATATAATAATATTAAATTAAAATTAACTATCAAAGCATTATTTAATCTTATGTTTTGAAATTATGACCAAATAATGCAATAATACATGCAGGCTATGTGTTCTGACCCAATAAAGTACATTTTTGCATCATGTGAAAAATTTCTGCTACAATGTTTGCATTTTGTATTGGATATTTACAGTAAACTTTTCTGCTTATAAATAAGAACTGAAACAACCCTGTCGCAGTTGCAATGACATTACGGTAAGGAAATAGATATTTGCAACCGAGAAAAAAAATTATACGAAACAGTTAAATAATTAACGGAGAAATTTCCTGGAAAATTTCATAAAACTGATGAGGAAATTTCAGAAAATAGTTTTACTAAGTGTGGTTTAATGAAATGATTAGAAAATTGAAAAAGTAAATTGATAATTACAATTAAGTAGAAAGTGTATTCAATTAAAGAGCTGCCTATGGCATTGAGGTGTGCGATGAAAATATGAAACAAAAGAAAAAAAAAGACATAATTCTGTTTGTCGTCTGTCAATAATCATACAATCAGAGAATAAAAATAATGTATTTCCAATGAAAGTTCACAAAAAAATTTTACAATTTGTACTTAAAAATAAAATAATAAATGTTTATGTATATATGTATCTCTATAAATGTGTATAAAGAAAATTAAATGTGTTAATTTGAATGTGCTTTACATTAATGAATGTATATGTAATCAGATGATTGGTGGAAATTTATACGCAAAAGTTAATTATTGAAGAAATATTGCAAAACAAAAAATCGAAAAGAATAAATAAATAAAAGTAAATTTTCAAGGTTTCGCTGCTCGGTCAACGACAAAAAATTTTGGGTATCGTACAAAACAGTCAGATGTCAGGCTTACAATAAAAGCGTGTAGCGTTAAAGTCAACGAAATAAAACAGCAACGTAAAGTAAGTAAACCGTAACTGCGATCAATTCTATTGTTATTGTAATGTTGTAATTGTGTATAATACATTAATTAATTTCTATTTAAGACATCTAACTTGCCTCTCTTTTCATCTTTGTTTTGTTTTTGTTGAATTTGCTATTGCAACATGATGCAGTGTTTGTTTGTTTTTTTTTTCATGTGATAATTGGAAAGGAATAAAGGTTGGAAAGGAAATTTTAGGAAAAAGAGCACACAACACAAAAGTCAAATGTAATGGCAAAAACAACAATAATAACAACAAACGAATTACGGTATAATGAGAAGACAATTTATGTGTGTGTGTGTGTGATAACCTTCTAATTACAACATGCACACAAACATATAGAACTTGTCATCTTTATAACGGGATAATCAATCAGTAGAACAGTAACAAAGGCATAAATATTTATTTAGTACTTTTCCAAAAAAATAATTTTCATTTCCTCCATACGCGATGTACATGTAAAGCATTGTGATTTGTAACTGTTTGTATTCTCATTCGGTTTGTGGGTTTGGTACACACATATACGTTTAACTATGAAAAAATGAAGTGAAGCCAGAGACCAGAGACTTCTAAATCAACTAATCAATTATAAGTCTCTGTTGATGCTTAAAACACTGTTTCAAGGTACAACTAAAAAAAATTTTTTTATTTTTTTTGAACGAATTGTGGACAAATCTTAACAAAAAAGAAGTCATGGCAAATACAATGTGAATAATAGGAAATACAAATTCATTTTACAGTAATTCTCTTTTTATTACAGAACTTATTTATAACTGGCCAACAAAGGAAAGAGAGAGGGAGCGAGAGAGGGCGCCAATCAATTTAGTTACATTTATATTTGTTATCAAATTTATGAAAAAAGGGTGCCGGTTGGCCCTCTTTTTACAACGACACTCATAAGGATAAAAATCTCATACATCTTTATAGGTGTAATATAAAAATAAAAAACTCGAATTGGGTCAGTGAATATGAAGTACAATACATTAATTGAAACGAACGCCACAACATCAACGACTAGTGGTAATACCACCAGTGGTAGCTGCATAGTAATGGACGCATCTAGTAATGGCCTGAGTCTGAGTAATAGCACACTGAATATGACAAACGGTGGCAATAGTACAACCGCCGTGAATTCATTATTTTCCGAACAAGTAAACACCGTAACGAATCTATTTGAGAAATGGAATAGTTGTGAACGTACCGTGGTTATGTATGCTCTGCTAAAACGATTACAATATTCCAGTCTCAAGTTTCTACAGTATTCCATTGACAACACGTTGACACAAACAATGGCTTGCTCAACCAATCTCAGTACGGTGGTGATAGACATGAATGCCAACAATCCAACCTATCTGCTAAAATTGCTGAAAACCTATAAGACCGCCCATCTACTGGATGGCACTGCTGCCGACCCTACCACAACACTTCTTACCCGTGCAACAGACAAAGATTCTATGCCCTGCTATGGATCAGATTTTCAACTGACAGCGAATGTAATGCAAAGAGATGAGAAACGAAAAAAGGGGGAAATTTTATATGAAATTTTAAATATGCTGCCGTTGCTGAAACCTGGCAATGAGGAGGCAAAATATGTTTACATGACATTTATCCCATTAACGGTTAAAGATGCTTTAGGACAAATTGTACCGATTGATGTGGTACAACAAATATTCTCATATATGCTCATCCATCCAGCGGTATTGAATGAAGATCGTCGGTTAGTAAGAACTTTATATATATATAAATATATATATATTTATAATCTCCACATTGTGTCCGTACGTCCATCTGTTGCTGTTACTTTCACGGTCGTAAATTTCAAGATATTGAGCTAAAATGTTGTGCAGAGACTTTTAGTTTCTACAAACAATTTGCTATTTAAATTAGTTAAAATCGTTCAAGAGCCACGCCCACAATCGACAAAAATCTATTTATCTGCTACAAATATTGAGCTATTAAGCCGAAATTTGGGGTGCATATCTGTAAGCATTCCATCCATCGATGTACCAAAAAGGGGCATGGTCGGATAACAGATGCGCCCACAATCGACATAAATCTATATAACTGCTACAAAAATTGACCTATGAACTTGAAATTTGGTATTTATATCTATAGTTATCCCATCCACCGATATAACAAAAATGGGCATGGTAGTATAAAAGACACGTTCACAATTTACAAAAATCTTACTCAGCGTAAAACTTAGATTTGCAAGCTGATACTTAATACGTACAATACATATACCTGCCACGCCCACCGTTTCTCTGTGGAAAGTCTTTAAGATTTAGTTTTTCTTATTATATGAATTATTTTCTTCTCGTTTAGAACACTTAACGATTGGTTGCGCCATTTTGAGGAGAATATGCCCGATACCGCCAAAAGTTGTCCCGTTTTAAATTTGGGCATTAAAACCATGACTAAACCGACCACAATGCGACAACAACATAATCTAAGTGACAGTGGTGGCAATTTGACTACTTCAGGATTCGCATCAAATGCAACCACTGCCACCTTACCCTCTTCCACGGGCATTAACTCAAGTAATTATAATGGTTCAATATCGTCTTGCTCTTCGCTATCGTCAGTGTCCTCGCGCAATTCCGATTGGCAAACGATTGCACCGCCCAGTAAACAACAACATCAACAACAAACGAAAAGCCAAGCGGACAATTGTTGGTCGACGATGGTGAAGACGTCGTCAACAAACGGCGGTGTTGGGGATCAATTCTGTGATAATTTTGATGGTATTACTCTAAACGAATTAGCTTCTAGTCAAAATAGTTTATGTCTCTCCCTTGGCCCGGCACGTTTGGATCTATCCGATGCCAATGCCTCGTCTTTGGTAAGCGGTGTTGCGGCGGCAGCGGCCGCCACCAATTCGGGTACTTCGCTTACATCCAACTCTTCCAATTCCTCCAATTTGTTTGGAGGCGGCAGCAATGCGGTGGGCAATCCCATCATAAATATCATTGGCAATGGAGGCACTGCTCCAGGTGCCAGTCACAATATCAGCGGTATAGTGGAGGATATGTCGGACACGTCGTTCTCCAAGAACGGCACCGAAATCTTAGACTTTGAGCCCACAACGAACGAGAGCTGCAGTAATAGTAGCAACAGTGTGGGGCAAATTCAGGTGGGTGGTGGCATGTGATTGGGATTTTTCTGAAGAAGATTAAATATTTATTAATAATTAATTGCAGCCACAACAACAAATGGGTTATGCGGCCATGCTGATGAGTAATAATAACGATCATTTAAGTTTCAATCGTTTAAGTTTGGACAGTAAGCTGGGCGCTCTGAAGACGCGACGCTCCAACAGCTTAACAACACAAACATTTCTCTCATCCACGTCATCGTCCAATTCCTCCGTCATTACGGTCAGCGATAATTATTCAAATTCTACCGAAAATCTGGCACAATTTGCTAATAAACCGCGCAGTTATTCGCTATCGATCGAACATCATCGCAACTCGTTGACAAACAGCGGTTCCGACACCCGTCTGGATGACTTTAAACCGAATTATATTAAATTTCAAAATCCCAATGCTGGCATGTCCAGTATTGGGCTGTGGTTGAAATCATTGCGTTTACATAAATATCTGGATCTGTTCAAGGAGATGACCTATGAAAATACGTTACAAATAACGGAAGATTATTTAATCAATTTGGGTGTAACCAAGGGAGCTTCCCACAAATTGGCTTTGTGCATAGAAAAGTTGCACGATAGGGGGAAAAATCTGCTAAGGATGGAACAGGAGCTTTTAAGTGGCCAGATAAAGCTGCAGGCAGCCTTAGATGAATTGGCCAATTTAGTGCTGACACCGATGAAAGCCATTGATGCGGATGAGGAGAATGTCGCTTTACTGTTTTTGAGAGTTTTTGATATGAGTACGTTCTCAAAAATTATACGATTTAACCACCCTCCACATAAGCTTTTAAGGTATACCTAGCGTGTCATTTTTTTGGCAACACGCAGAAGGATCATCAGACTCATTACAATGTTCTTGATCAGCATCAAAAGCTGAGTCGATCTAGACATAAATGTCCGGGTGTCCGCGTATTTGTCTGATTGTTGTTATTCTCACGGTCGTAAATTTAAAGATACTAAACTGCAACTTTATACAGACACTTGTGTAAGTAGATCGCCATTTAAATGAAGAAAAATCAGGCAAGAGCCACGTCTCTCAAGCGATAAAAATCTATTTACTTGCGACAAAAAATGATGATATGATGATAAAATTTTGTATACATATGTACAATCACTTCGTCCATCGATGTACCAAAAATGGGCGTGATTGGATAGTATACGCGATACAGTATAAACAATGTACAAAAAACCTTATAAGGCTTAAAACGCGATGCGTAAAACAGACACTATTAAAGGGCGTAATAATGTACCTGCCACGCCCATTCTTAATATGTAGATATATAGGTGGAGGGTGTTTAAGATTTATTTTCAATTATATTAACCTTCCAAACATTCATTCCCTTTGTTTTAGTTTGTTCGATTGCTTATAAAGATCCGTACGCTTTGGTGGATGATGACTCCTTAAGTGTACTGTTATGGATTATCGATCGTATGCTACACAATGAAGCATTTCTTAGTCAAATCAATCAATTGAAGGAACACAAATTCAAACTATCGAAAGTGAAAATGTCGGTAGCTCCGAAAATGATGCATCATCCGAAAAATGCGAGTAATGGCAGCCTAAATAAATCGAGGTAAATAATTTATTCTAATAAAAAATAAAATAAAATAAAATTATAAAAATTATTCAGATGGAATGGAAAGTCACGTAAAGGTGATCAGAAGAATGGTAGCAATGATCGTATTAATTATCGTAAAAATTCCAATGATTTGCTGAATTTCCAATTAAGCGGTTGTTTAACGCAACAGCAGCAACCGCAACCACAAACCGGTGACTATGATAAACAACATCACAGTGCTGCCCACAATGTTAACAATAATAAAAATAATATTAACAACAACAACGGCATCAGCAACAACAACATTTTGTATAAAAATTCACCGTTTGGTAATTTTGAAAAGCATCTACAATTCCAACCGCCACCACCACCAATGCAGCAGCAGCGCAATTCCAACGTCATACCTTCGCAACATCCAACAACAACAGCAACAACATCGGGCTTAACCACACAACAGCATAGACATTCCCTTAACAGTTTAACAATGATAGCAGGTGGTCCCCAACAAGCGCAGAAAATAATTTTTAAGACGACAGTAGCAGCGGTAGCAGGAACAGGTCAGGGGATGTTGCACGTTGCCAATACCGAGACAACAGATGATTTGCATATTGAAAAAGGTTATAAGCCGCAATTGCAACGTAGAAAAACCAGCCTCACCTCAGTCAATAGCAATCATGTGATGTTCTCCTCAACATTGGAGCAACAGCAAACGCAACAACAATCGGATAATAATCGAATAAATATCGGGGTAACTGCAACGGTTAGTACTGATAATATTGTTAAAGGTATACAAACACACCAGCAACAACAACAGCAGCCAAATCAATCCTCATTAATGGTGCAACTGCAAGCGCCCTCTACACCACAAATATTAATAACATGCAATGGCAGTCATAATAATAATAATAACAGTAACAAAAATAACAACAACAATACAACCAATATTAATAATAATTTGTTAGTAAAGCAACAGCAACAACAACAACAATTATTACAACACCATCAACAGCAATTACAATTATTGGCAGCTGCAGCTGCTGCTGTTGGTAGTGCATGTTGTAATACCAACAACAATCAAACAGCGGGTGGCAATGGTGCCATAATGCATTCTAGTATATGTAGTAATAATATTGGAACAAAAACAACCTCCACCTTATCATCTACATCCACATCATCATCATCACCGTCAACAGCAGCAGCAGCAGTAGCATCCGCCCCACCACCACCATCTCTGCTCGGTGACGTTGCAAATGTTAAGAACACAATTTCAAATTGTTTACTACCCGTGATTGAAACGACACCTATTCCATTAACATTAACAAAAACATCACATACAACAACAAAAACAATAACGGCAGCAGCAGCAACAGCAACAAATAATACTCAAAACGATATAAACAGTCTCGATCAATTGGAAACGTTATGTCTTCAAATGACGGAACAAGCTATCAATTAAATATCAGTTTAGTTGTTGTTGTTAATGTTGTTGCTTCATATAAATCTCATAAATCATTAATCCTCTTACTAAAGATCGTAATATGTAATGCCATTGTAATGACATTACCGTTGAGGAGAGCACTAGAAGTTTGCACAGTTGTTTGAATTGAATTTCATTTCCATTTCATTTCAAGTTGTTGATAGTTGTTCTTTTATTTTTTATTTTTATTATTTCATCTCCACTCCCCTTTTTTGTTTTTTTTTCTGCTTTTTATTTTTTTCTTTAATTTTTCTTTTTTAATTTTTTCTTTTTTCTTTTCATTTGTTAGAAAAATTATGCAAAATGTCATCAACAATTTAAATTATTTTAAAGTGAGTAATGGCGGGAATTGTTGAAGAAAATTCCAAAATACTCATAAACACACACTCACTAACAACATCATCAATCATCATGAAATTGCGGAACTAATACATACATACACCCGCGCTGTAATTTTCGACAACAGTGCAATAAGCACTGCTACAATAACAACAAAAATAGGAAAACAAAAAAAATAACCACTTTATGATAAAAGAAGAAGAAGAAAAAGTCTCGAAGAAGTGTTGCACACATATATATGCTTGCATGCATACAAACGTGTATGAAATATTGACAATATTGAGTGTAGGAAAATTTTGGTTTCAATTAAATTAGCGTCACAATCATATCACAGCCATAATTTAAAATCGTTATATAAGCAGGTTCATAGATGATTTTTTGTTGTTGTTATGTTTTATAAAAAAGCTTTAAATCAAGTAAATATTACGACTACTACTACTAGCAAACAAAAATAATCATAATTGCTGAAATAAAAAACAACACCTAAACACTAAAATTAGGCAACAGATAATTTAGTCAAGACTTTTCCAAAAAAAAAAAAAAAAAAACCGAAATCCACTATATGACGAGAGATGCTTTTCTTAACAAATATAAATAAACTTTTTTAAAGTAAGCAAGCACATCATTTCTGTTACAAAATTTATAAAGAGAAGATTGAGAGAAAATGACATCCGTAAACTCTTACCTCTATTTCATAACAGAAAATTTAAAATTAAATAGGATTTTACTGTGTGCTTTCTCTCTCTCTTTCCATAACTGTTTGCTTGCTTAGTGTTGAATCACTTATTAGACTTGTAAGAAACATGTGTCTCTTCACATCCGAACGTCTTTCCTTTTTAATCTTTTTTCAATAATGGAATGTAATTGCTGAATTATATAATTATGTCTTAGTGATGATAAAATTTGTAAAACAAAAAACAAACAAAAGTCTTTGCTCCAAATATTTATGTATTAACTAAATTAAAAAAATATTTACTGATTGATCAGACAGTTGAACGTACATATATACTTTATATAAGTAATGTTTAATTTTAACGTTTTCTTGTTTTCTCTTTACATGTTCTAACAACTCAAACACAACCACAGCAGCTAAAGGTTAAAAACTGTCCTATTTGTATGTCTATATGTATATCTAATGGGAACGTCAGAAAATGATATATCGAATAGCAGTATTGTTTCGGTTTCGGTATTCCGCATTAGGTTTTCACATTAAGAGAGAGAATTAAATCGTTTAGCTGTTTTGCTTGTGTTAAGGCTGTGTAAAAAAATCTCATCATTGTAAGTGATGTAAAAGTCTCATCAGTGAAGTGTACATTTTTTTTATTTTATTCCATTACAAATTTTTGAGCTGTACATAACATATATATTAAAATTGACAATTTTTAATTAATTTATGAAAATGCTTTAAAATTTAAATTGGCTAAAAAAAGAGAACACATCCAAAAAAAAAAAAATAGTATAAGCAGCGGCGGAGAATGTTAAAAATTATTTTAATTTTTATTTTATTTTATTAATTGTGTTTGCTTTAAAGGAAACGTGTTTAAAACACGATTATCTCCAAACGCTATAAAAGAAATAAATGTTTACATATATCTATGTCTCTCTCTCTTTCTTTCTCCCTCTCTTTCTCTCTCTCTCTCTTTCAAAAACACACACACGTATTTATGTACGTAGGGGCTGATTTTTATTGTGATCAAATTGTATTCGTAGGTCAAATATATTTTTCAAGAGTGAAAAATTATTTCATTTCATCACTCACAGAAATAATAAATGAAAAATGAAATAAATATAAATGTGTGTGCTTGTGTGAAACTTATAATATTGTTGATATAATATGTGTATAAACTCTGTATTCTCTTTGTCATTATTATTATTATTATTAACTTATGTTTGTTTATACATATTGTGTTCTTGTAATTTGTAAATATTTTAACAAAGAGAAATTGTTCACAAAAGCAAACAAAAATCCGAAACATTTATGAAAACATATTAAGATTTCTTTAAACGACGAAAAATAAAAACAAAATAAAATAAACAAAAACAAAACAAAATGACAAGTCGAATGTTTGTTAATTTTAAAAACACTCTATCTATCTCTTCCTCCAGAGAACAACAGCTTATAGTCAAAGATTAGAAATAAAATAAAAAATAAAAAAACAAATAAATTTTTAGATTGAAATTATTTAAAATGTTGCTTTGATTTATTTGTTGCTTGCTTGAGTCGAACCTGTTTTATATCCTCCACATCATTACTAAAAAATTGATAATAAAAAAAGTAGTTTATTGCAGTCCTTTGGTTATCTTTAAATGCAACAAGAGTTCACAAAAAAGTATTTTTCTACAATTTATATTTCATGTACATAAAAATTCAAATGCAGTCTATTATGTTGTCAGGTAATGGTCCCCCTTCTGAAAATAATTGAAACAGACGTCCTTAATCCACATAACGTATGCCTTCTTTTTGCAATTTCTCTTTAGTTTCCAATGATTGGATACGACGCAATCTTTCAGCAATTTGTTCGCGTACTTCATCACGATATTTTTTACCTTCACCCAATGCGTCCATTTCAGCTAACCATTCGGCACGTTCATTAATCTGATCCAACACTAAAATGAAAGAAAAGAAAAATATAAAGAAAGGAATACAGATCAAGTTTTAATTAATTTAATGCTTGCATTCATTGATGAGATCCTCAGACGTATAGTGATTGTTCTTTGACTTCTCTCGCCTTTTAGGTTTTAGTGTAGTATCCGAGAGTGTAGTACCAGCCATGGCTTCCTGCAACTGTTTTTTAGCTTTATCTGATGCCATTTTATCTGTCGGTCTCGGTTTATAATTTGGCATTTCGTACGCTCCACTGGCCTGTATAGCTTTCAATGATTTGCGTTTAGCTTGTTGGGCTCTTTTCAATATTTCCACAGCATCTTTATCCGGATCTTGGGTTTGTTTTATTGGTTGGGGTTTTGGCAGTGGTTCACCATTTTTTAAATGTTCATTGATTTGTTTACGCATCAGCATGGACATGCGCGATTCCTGCATCAATACTGTAGAATAAAGGCTGAATATTGTGAACCATAAACTTTTAGATTTTCCTTACCTTGTAATAGATCTGCCGTTTCTTTACTATATTCGAATCTGGGTGCATGGAACAAACCGCCTTGCGCTATACGTGCACTTGGCCATACTCGTGGTGCATTACCAGGAGACGTTTTGTCTCTTAAATCTTTCTCCATTTTTTTTATTATTCGTTTATTCTTATGGAAAATTTTATAAAATAATACAAACGAAAACTGTTCAAATATAAATTTTTCGAATTGTTTCTAATTTATTCCATGAATCGATAAGAAAAAATCAGCGATTGAAAAAAAAATGTCTTCTTTAGTTTTAATAAACTCCAAGGAAACAGTATATCATGGTTATACGAAACGAAACGAAACGGAACACGTTTGTAAAAGGAAAAATAAAAACAACCCTGCAACCAGGAACTTCCCGTTTTGACTAAACTCTGCTATATTTATAAATAATCGCCATATTTAAAAAAAAAAAAAAATTTGGAATTTTCCATAGACTTTAAAATTTATTGAAGATTTGTAAAAATTATATATTGATGCGAGTTATCGTTAATGTGTTTCAAATTAATCCCGTTATCTCAGAGGAATATTTTTGTTGTGCTTTCAATTCGTTTCTTTCTTGAGGCAAAAATTAATCTTTTTTTTAACAAGAGGGCAAATGAGAACGAAATTCACCGGATGCTTCAGCACAACGATTTCGTATTAAATAACCGCTTAAAACTTCAGCCACCTCATGGGGACGATCTTCATGGACAGCATGACCGCAACGTGCCAGCACCTGCATTTGAAAGCGGCCTTGCATTTGGCCCACAGTTAATGTTTTATCTAAGCCATCAATACTAGCCAAAAGCAGTTGTTTCGGCAAATGTAAACTAAGAAATTTTTCACTTAAACCGGAGAACCAACCGACCCAGTATTTTTCCGATTTGGACAAATCTATACGCCAAGTATATCTAGTGAAGGAATAAAACGAAATGGTGATTGTGGCACAGCATAAGTGTCACACTTTTCAATACCTTTTGTTTTCATCTTTTTCAGAATTTGGTTTTATAAAATCTGCGTCATTCTTCTCTTTAATGTCATTATTACGTTCAGCTATAGTAACAGATTCAGAAGTTGTTGTTGTTGTTGTTGTTAGTTCTTCATCTTCAGCAATACTGAACGGGTGCATAAATTTTGCCGAACAAGAGCTACCTTCGTCTTGCGCTTCATTTTCCTCTTCTTCTTCTTCGGGAAGCGGCAATTCGTTTGTGGCCAATTTTTGTGTTGCGCAACTGGAATTTTTTGTTTTTATATTTTGAGTTGTATTTGAAGGAGAAAAATATATTATTAAGTCATTACTTTACTATTTGTCCGGGCATTGAGATTTTGGCACTGTCTACGTTACGTATTTGGCCACTACGTACACACCATTCAATGGCGTTCGGAATACTTTTAAAATATTTGGGACGCGAACGCAGAAAACTTTGCATGCTAGCTAAAGCTTCCATGGCAGTTCCTTCAACTACATCAATAACGGTGATACCGATTAGATTCGGCACCAGGGCCAAATGTGCAAAATGGACAGCTATGGCACCGCCCATGGAATGGCCCATAACATATATAGGTGGCATATTGTCCGGGTAGAGTTTTAGTAAAAGATCACCAATGTCTCTGCGTACATAAGTAAAAATTAAATTAAGGAGCAACTTGTTAACTTAATACGCGGTCTACAACTTTAATTGTTTTACTTACTTGGCCAATGTATCCGCTGACAAGTCATCATCATCATCTGTACGAGATTCACCATGGCCCCTTAAGTCAACCGATAAACATTGACAGTGTATGATGTTGGTAATTTCCAGCTTAAGTATTAACAATCAGAAATAGTATTAATAAGGAGAGCAAATCCACAGGACAGATACTACATACACAAAAATGGGCCCAAGTTAAGCCCGAATAACCGCCACCATGTAATAATAATAATACCGGACCCGGTTTTTCTGGTTCTTTTGTTCGATATATACAAAAACTGCGCTTCTCATCCACTGCTACATTTTGCTTTTCTGCGAAAAATTCCGTCCACAAGGTAGGTTTAAAATCACGTATACGCGACTTTTTAAATGAGTCACTAAAAACAATTACATATTATAATATATAAAATTATAATTTTTATGATTGCTAAAACTTTTCGCTTACCTTCTGCCAATACGGCCGTCGGGTATGGTTGGAGGCAATCGCCCTTTCATTAAAGTTTTTTGTAAATTGGACATTGTTTAGCAGGCACCTCTAGCAATTTATGCACCTTTGCACAGTTTACCTTTAGTTTTTAAGGAATTTAGTAATCTGTTGAGTGATTTTATGCGAAAATTTTGTTTTTTCCATTTCATTAAATCATTTTTCTCTTATAATAGTGGTTCATTACCGTCTCGTTTCATTTCATTGCAGCTGATTATTGTTTTATAATTAAGCAAGGTTGCCAAACTTTGTGGTGAAATTTATAATTACAGACCTTTTGAGAATAAAATGCCTGGATGTAAATTGTATTATATCATATAAATAATTATTAATTTAATTGAAATGTTTATGTTTATTATTTATTATAATATAAGCATATTAAACTATTATGCATATTTTTCATACGTTTATATATGTTGTTTTGTTATGTACTGTTAATTAAATATGTCCACTATATGCTTTTATTTAAGATTCTTCAAGCACCGCAATAAAAGTTTCAATTTCTACATCTTGTTTAATAATTGAAATAGATTGTTCGCAAAACAGATAAAACTAATTAGAAAGAAAGGTATTTAACATTTTTGTTTACAAACTATCGATAAGATTAGAATGGATGGTACTTGTGCAAAACGTTCCATATATAAAAGACAAAGGCAATGGAATCTTAAACGGTTTTTTTTTTTAAATATAAACCTTGTTCCACAGCAGTATCAAGCAAATGAATCGATTTAGTAAGTAGTCCTGCTTTCACAAAAAAGAGGATATTTTAAGATATACGAGTATTTGGAAACCAATTGCAGATTTTGCATTTGTTCTATTTGTTGCATCATGTTCCTTTATACATGCCGCTGAGAAGTGTGATCCCAACTCCAATGGAATGCCGGCTTGCAGTGAAGAGAATGTTGGTGAAGTTTTTCGCAATTTTTGGGATCCCACCCGGTATTGGGAATGTGTAGAGAAAAATGCTGAACCAATAGTGATACTTTGTGATCCCGGCACTTTATTTGATGGCGAAACCAAACAGTGCGTATCGTGGACGGAATGGACTTGGACAAGTCCTTGTCTCGAGTTGATAAAATAATAATATCTTAATGTAATGTTTAAATAATTAAAGTCCCGATATATATATAAAGTTTTTGCTTTAAAACTTGTATGAATTTTCGCTGAAATGCATTTTGTACATTTTTAGAAATTCCTGCTCTTCAAATGCGTGTAATTTTTTTTTTTCGTTTTGTTTTGCAATTTATCCAAAAATAGAACAACATACAAAACGGCAATAAACTTAAAGAAGGAAAAAATTATTTCAAGAGCAATATTGTAATAAAAATAGGACTTTTTTTTCCATTCTACTAAAAATGTTGAGAGAGCTTCGGTCAAGAAAGGGAGAGAGTGTTTTGTTGCCGTTGAAATGTGTAGAGATGCAAAACTGAAATTATGCTGAAAATATTTAAATGAAGGTAAGTTTTCATTTCATATGAATATTTTTGTATGTCCTAATACATTAAAGTATATTGGATTTAATTTTTCTTATTAAAATACTTGTAAGTCTACGATAAATACCAAGAAATTAATCACCACTGACAGCTGCCGCTGCTCTATTCTAGTTTAGTTATTTTTTTATTTCCAATTGTATTAAGCACTCGTTGGTCTTTTGCTTTTATTCACCCTGAAATATAATTGAAAATGGTATGAGAATGGAACACTCTTCATTTTCAAACAGTTGTTACTTGTCTTCTTAGCGGAACAGTTGGGTTTTTATTTGATCGTCTGTTAACGCTTTGTGATGTTTATTTTTATATATAAAATAAATTTATGTCTGAAAATGAAAAGAAAGAAATATAAATAAATAAATAACAGAATAGAAGATTATTTAAAGCTTAATTCCAAGCAAATAAAAGTGAAATGTTTGAACTTCAGTGTTACTGAAAAGAATAAAAAAAAAAAAAAGATTAACAGCCAGCATAAAGTTAAGAAAAGCGAATAAGAAAGAATTTATAATAGGAAAGGAAAGAAAAATTTGAAGTAAAGTTGGTGTTTAAGTGTGAGTGCGTGCTTCACTGTTCAGTGTGGTGTGGTGTGGTGTGGTGTGGTGTCTTATATGGATAAATATTCATTTTAACGTGCTGATGTGAAGAATATCAGAAAAAACTTAATATATAAAATAATCAAAGATTAACAATAACAAATAAAAAAAAATGGTTTTTACTAACATTTATAGAAAACACATGTTTTTAAGTTAAAAGTAAAAAAAAAAAAAGAAAAAATTTGTTCAGCTTTTAATAAAACCTTTACACTTGCGCAAGCGGTTATAAAAAAAAAAAAGAGTAAAAAATTCAATCAGCAAAAATTCACCATACTAGCGTCAGCAGTACACCACCATCTTGTTTATCAAGATAAGGCTCAAAGTCTGATTCATGATTAAAAGCAAAAACAAAAACAAAATATGTGAGCAAAATAGAAAAAGTGATATAGAGAAGAGGACAGAAAGCATAAAATGTTTATAAAATTATAATAAAAGCAATTTACACAAAATTATATTTTGATTGATTGGAATTTTACAGCTGTTACATATATTTATACGAAAAAGTTTAAAAGGTGGGTATCACAAATTGGATGTTAAGAGATTTACAGATATGTGTATGTGTGTGTTTGTTTGTTTGTTGCGTGAGAAAATAATAATGAAAAAAAAGTGTTTATTAAGCGTTATGCACAAATTTTGAAAAACTGGCCTGAAAGCAAAAATTTGTGTGAGAATACCGGTTGCTTTGGTCGGAGAAGTGATTCTCGTTATAAAAAGTTATGACGTTTTCATTTTTCAAGAACGTATGAATGTATGTAAAAAGTTTAATAAGTAAATCAGCCTTTATTAGGAAGGAAATGGGAGTGTTTCAAAGAGTCGGGTTCGTTTTCTTTCATATTATAACATATTTTAGCAGACCTGCAGAGTATTGCTAAGATAAAAATTAGCCAATGACCTAAAATTCGAAATTCTAAAATTCGAACATATTCTACATCACAAAATTCAAAGGTAATCTCATAAAAAATTCATGTAAGAATGGATTCTTTGATCTGATCAGAAATAAGTAATTAAATCTTACTTATACCCTCCATAGAAGTCACTAAGGTATACTAAGTTTGTCATTCCTTTAGCAATATCGAAAAGGAGGCGTCTGAAGCGTCTATATTCTTGAACATCATTAAAAACTGAGAGATATTTGGACGTGCGTCCGTGTATCTATCTGTTATTGGCAATTTTACGGACTTGTGTTTTGACTTATTGAGCTAAAATTTTGTACAGATATTTCTTTTTTCTGGATCGGTATATAAATCGGGCAAATTGGTCAGGAGCCACGTCTTCCAATAGTCAAAAATCTATATATCTGACATAAAAATTGAACTATAATGATGAAATATGTAATAATCCCTTATATAGATATGTCAAAAATGGGCGTAATAGGATACCAGAAACGCCTACAATGGACAAAAATCTATATACTCGTATCTGCTACAAAAATTGACCTATGAACTTCAAATTTGCTATGCATAGTATATAATTATACCATCCAACTATGTACTAAAAGTGGGCATGGTGGTATATTGGTTACATTTATAATATACAAAAAACCGCTGTCAAGGGTACAAGTTCACTTTTCAGCTGAAATGTACAACATATACTATTAGAGGGCGTAATCACGCCCACCGTTTGTATGTAGATGAGGTAGGAATTTAAGATTATTTAGTTTTCATCCTTATTTTTCAGTAGATTTGAATGTTTTTTCAATAACGAAAAAATTTTTGACATAAAATTGACGATAAAATCCAGATGATTCCAAAGAAGTTTTGTACTTCTTAATGACACATTCCATAGAGCATTTAAGGTGTGAAAAATACATTAATTTGTTCTGTCTGTCTGTCCGTCCATAATTTCTTTTTAGATATAAATCTCAAGTCCCGAGAAAGATTGCAGTATGACAAATGAACATACAACTGTAAAATTATTAATCCCCCATTACACATCCATATATATGTATATCTACACTTTCGCTTCACTTCAAAATCACTCCCATTACAATTGATATGTAAAAAATTTTCACCTGATGTTGTTATAATTATATAAAGACAGGCTTTAGAACTGTACAGTTATTATTAAAGACTTCTTCTTGGGTATGTGTTCGTTGGTGTTTGTGTTTGGTATAAGAGTTAAGCCTCCCATGGAGTGGTGGAAGACTTAAGGAGGACAAGATTAATTTTTTATTTTTTATTTTGAAAGAAATTAATCTGACCCCATAACCCAACTTTACTAAAAATCAAGCATTACTCGTTTTACCATCCAACACTTCACAAAATAAGCCAACAAAGAGAGAAAGAAAATCAAAAATACCAGCAACAACACCCCATCATATATTTAATCGATTGAATCACTTCATACTCGGTGAATGGGGTTTGTTATTGGAATCTGTAAAACATGATGTTTTCATGTTCACACATACACACACATACACACATGCATACATACAGCATAAGATCAAATAAAGTGTAATCTCTGCATACATGGTCTAAAGAGTTGTGCAGCATACTGGCTGGCTAGCCAGCTGGCTGGTACGCATCGTGTATCATGCATTAGCGAAATATACCGTTTAAACCAAAAAAACATAAACCTTGCATACAATTAGCGTAGCAATAAGCAGAAGGATCAATATTTCATTTGATGTTTAATTTGTTTTGGGGCAGAATTGGAAAATTTAAGCGAATAATGTGTTTCAACCCTTAATTTTTATACCCACCACATAAACTATTAAGGATTACTAAGTTTTTCATTCAGACGAAAGCGTCAGAGACTGTACGAATACTTCTGATCTGAATCAAATATCCATCCGTTCGTGGCATTCTCTGTTGGCATTGTTGGCATTCTCACTATTGTATATTTTAAGATATTCAGCTGAAATTTTATACAAATACTTTTGCTTGCAGATCGCTACTTAAAATGAGAAAAATCGGTCAAGAGCCACGCCCATAATCGATAAAAATCTATATATCTGCCATAAATTTAAAGCTTTAAAGTTCAATTGATGTGCCAAAAATGGGCGTGTTAGTCATGAAAAAGAGCTACAAAAGTGGCTTTTGACTTTTTCGTTGGTGCAATAAAAATCAAATAATAGGCACGACCCCACTTCCAAAAAAGAATATTTTGTACAGTTACTTGATCTTTGAAGTAAAATTCAACAACTACTTCAACAATTTACTTATAAATATGTAGGGTATCCCAGGTATGGTCTAAACCAAATATATTTATTTACTTGTTATTATAAATTTCATAGTTTCGTTTCTTATATAGAGAGAGGTGGTGCTTTTTTTTGGTTGAGGGGTCTTTATGTGTTTGAATTATTGCTCATGCAACTGCTTGACCTCTGTACCAAATACAAAAAAAAAAAAAAAAACGCATACATGAATAAGATGTTTATCTGCTTTACTTTAATTGCATTTTCTAATACTATATATAGTTTCGAAAAATGCTTTCTTACCTAGAGCTAAGCAATGAATTTATTATTACAGTTTAAAGTATTTTGTATTCTCCCTCTTGCTGTATTGCTTCCCAACCTTCTGGTACCAAACACACATACGATGTAGTCATCATGCACAGTGATAGAAAAGTTTATCTTTGTTTGCTAAATTTTAATTTTAATTTCTTTTTTTTTTTATTATTAAAACTCCTAATTCCCAAAATATAAGATAAGGTAAGGTAAGGTGTAAGATATTCAATTCTCTCGGTAATGCTTAACGGAATTTTATGTTTGTGTACTCTCTCTTTTTTTTTCTTATATAGTAGATATTTTTATAAGAAGCATAATAAAATGGATTTATTTACATTTAAAATAATTCTTGATAAAAGTAAATCTAAAGTGCCACCCATAAGAAGAAGAATTCTCTTAAACATCTTCATAACGTCACTTGCTTTGCTGCCATTTAAAGTACCCCATCATATATATAATCGCATTGTTCTTCATATATTTTCCTAGAGTTCGTAGTTAATTAAACCGTTATATTTATACATATGTATGTATATGTATTTTCTAAATAATAAAAATTTTGCTTATAAAACAATAAGTGTATGGTGATAGTGATTGTAAAGATTACATGCGATAATTTGCTAACAGTGAGGCAAGCAAGTGCTTGCCAAACTGTTATGTGAAGAAGCTTAAGTGTAAGAATTGATTTGTAGAATAATACCTTTATACCGTTGTTTAGGTTACTAACACGGACGTTAATTTTTATTAATATTATAGGCGTGACATTTCATTGATTTAAATACTAATAATGAATTATCAATGGTTATGATTTTCTTCTTTTAATTTATTAAAGAAAAAAACTGTTTCACATTTCAATCGCCATTTATAGACTTACAATCGTATACATTTCCAACAATTTTAATTATTATTTGGAAAATGCTTCTTCTTCATTGAGAAACTCCTTTAACGGTTGAAAATCGATAATAATGGTTCAATAATTACTTTTTTCATTATCATAGACTCTATATGGAACTTATATCGTTAATTTTTACTATTTTTAGTCGCTTTTATTATCTACTTCTTATTTCTCACGTTTTTGTAGTATTTCTTACTTTTTTGTATTCTCCACTATTAAAATAAAAATATATTAAATTTATTATGAGTTTTGCGAGTACAAGTAGTGAAATGTTTATTCATTCATTCTAAAAGTCTAAATATGTCTGTATGTCCGTATGTCCGCTTACTTCAAAAAACAGATAAAAAAAGATAAATAATAAGCTAAACAAACATTGTCTAGATTGCCGGTTATTTAAAGCAGATGATAGACACGTAAAAAGTACAGTTATATTAAAATTTAGTACAAATGTGTATACGATGTGTTTGTAACTAAAAGTTGAAAGTAATGATGCGAATTCTATAACAAAATCAATTACACCGTTTAGGGTATTACATGTGGTCAACCTTAACGGATTGTTTTTTGCATTTGTTAATTATCATCTAGAGCCAGCATAGAAGCACAAAGTGAGCGAGTGAGTACATCCAACAACTCCGATTGCCATTCATGAACACATTTTACTTTTTTGTTTTATTTTGTTTTGTTTGTTTTTCTTATATTCGTTTTTGTTATTGTTTTTTCTTTTATTTTTATTACTGTTCACGAATTGTTTGTATTCAATACTTCTGCGTTTGATTAGCGAGCGGTTTAAGTTTAAAGAGTAAAGTTTGTGTTTCAAGTTTAACGTTTCTATTCCTCTTCCACGAGATGATAAAGCGACGATTATAGATAAAAAAAAAAATGGGCAATTAAAACGCTATATAGACGTCTACTACAATCACTCTATCATTAGCATGGCAATTAGCGTTTATACAATATAAACATAAAGTTCAATTGTTGTGCAATTCCGCCGCAATCACTTGTAACTAAAAATTATACAACGAAAATAAAGTTAATATAAAAGATGATATTTTTTGTTAATTGTGACACCAGCGGAAAGGGATATGTGATGGTTCTTCCCTAGAAGTAATCGCAAATAAATGATAATAAATGTTTACCTTAATGGAAAGCACACCCATGTTCACTTTGTATTGTCACTTTCACATTCATTTGCGAGATTAAAAATTTCTTCTAAAAAATTTCACTTCATTTCATGGATTGGAGACAACAGCGCTCATACATGTTTCTAATTAACATTGTTAACCTGTAATTTACAGTTTTCATTTCATTATCGCACTTCGAACCGATCAAATATAAGAGTTGCAGTTTATGAAAATGGTATAAGTCTACTTTAAAATAAAAGGAAGACATAGACATAGACGTAGACATAGGCATAGGCATAGACATAGGCATAGAAGACATAGACATAGACATAGTCATAGACATAGACATAGACATAGACATAGACATAGACATAGACATAGACATAGACATAGACATAGACATAGGCATAGACATAGGCATAGAAGACATAGACATAGTCATAGACATAGACATAGACATAGACATAGACATAGACATAGACATAGACATAGACATAGACATAGACATAGACATAGACATAGACATAGACATAGACATAGACATAGACATAGACATAGACATAGACAGACATAGACATAGACATAGACATAGACATAGACATAGACATAGACATAGACATAGACATAGACCATAGACCATAGACATAGACATGGACATAGACATGGACATAGACATAGACCATAGACCATAGACCATAGACCATAGACCATAGACATAGACATAGACATAGACATAGACATGGACATAGACATAGACATAGACATAGACATAGACATAGACCATAGACATAGACATAGACATAGACATAGACATAGACATAGACCATAGACCATAGACATAGACATAGACATAGGCATAGACATAGGCATAGAAGACATAGACATAGTCATAGACATAGACATAGACATAGACATAGGCATAGACATAGACATAGACATAGACATAGACATAGACATAGACATAGACATAGACATAGACATAGACATAGACATAGACAGACATAGACATAGACATAGACATAGACATAGACATAGACATAGACCATAGACCATAGACCATAGACATAGACATGGACATAGACATAGACATAGACCATAGACCATAGACATAGACATAGACATGGACATAGACATAGACATAGACATAGACATAGACATAGACATAGACATAGACATAGACATAGACAAAGACATAGGCATAGGCATAGAAGACATAGACATAGTCATAGACATAGACATAGACATAGACATAGACATAGACATAGACATAGGCATAGACATAGACATAGACATAGACATAGACATAGACATAGACATAGACATAGACATAGACATAGACATAGACATAGACAGACATAGACATAGACATAGACATAGACATAGACCATAGACCATAGACATAGACATGGACATGGACATAGACATAGACATAGACATAGACATAGACCATAGACCATAGACATAGACATAGACATAGACATGGACATAGACATAGACATAGACATAGACATAGACATAGACATAGACATAGACATAGACATAGACATAGACATAGACATAGACATAGACATAGACATAGACATAGACATAGACCATAGACCATAGACATAGACATAGACATAGACATGGACATAGACATAGACATAGACATAGGCATAGACCCCGAGGACACTTTGTACCACAAGTGTTGTGTACAAATATATACCTCATGGATACGGTGCAAACCTCAACAAAGTGCAAACATAAATGAACCTTTGTTCTGGGTGTCTGACTGTTTCATGTTGTTGTTGTAATTGTTATTTTTCCAACACTACAATTTATGTATACATAACTCGTAAAAATGCTAATTAGTTGTACGCGCCCTCACTCCAATCCAATGAATCACATCCTTTCTATAACAAAGCCCTGTCTCGTGATTCATACAAAAATTCAGTAGAATTTAAAATCAAACGTTACGTTGGCACACTTTGAAACTACTGGGAATTGGGAAGATAAAAAAAATGTGTTCCGAGTTGAATTTTTATTCTACTTGTATGTACATGTGGAGGGTATTAAAGATTTGGTTTAAACTAAATTTAGTTTTTTCTCCTAGTTTTCTTTCTACAATTTACTTAAGTAGACAATTTGCTCCAATAACACACATAACGTCAGTTATTGATTTCTAATGTTTGTTTTGTGTCCCAGAAGAAGACACTGTGAGGAAAAATTGTATTTTATATGTTTTTATGCTGCATCTGTTTTTATTTGATTTTTCTTTTTTTTTTCCAGGTAAGTGTAGTGAAATGTTTCTCAACTGTGCTAAACAACAACAATCAAGCAATCTGTAATAATATTGTAAATATTAGTATATAATGGATGGCATTTAGATGGGTGGTGTGGTGTATTCTTGGATATATAAGTAAGTGGCAACCAAACATTCATTTACCGTGAATTTCTTTAAAATTTAAAGAACAACTCTTGGCAGCTAACAATTCAAAGGTCGGTTTGAATTAATTTTAAAGAAATTTTAATACAAATTGAGGAGTACACAACATCATCAAAATTTAAGTTCATTTCATGATGTCTCTCCGTCCGCATGTCTGTATGTCCGCGTTGAAAAACCTGTGATTTACATTTATAAGTAAAATTTGAAATTTTTGTTAAGCCACTCCCACATTATACACAGAAATGTGAAATTTGGCTTAAACTTTGTTTACCTGTTGAGTTTTTTAAGATGATTTAGTCTAAAAATCTGAAAGTTCTCCATATTGCGTTCAAAACTATAGGAAAATAAATAATTTAACTTTCTATCACATATTTTTATGTTAAGTACTAAACTGCATAGTTTAAAGTGATGAGGAAAATGAGAGTTGCACACTGTGTGGGCTATTCCATCGTTGGCATATAACGGGAGTTTCTTGTTCTAAACATTTCATTTAGACTTAATGCTGTTTCTTTGCTGCTCTTTGTTATTATTATTATTATTATTGTTATTGTTGTTGATTCATTTATCACTTAGTTTAATATGAATTTTCGCTAGTTTGTAATACTTGAAGTTGCATTATCGTGTAGTGCGTGAAACCTGATCCTCGTACTTCCTCTCAATGTTGTTGTCGTAACGTAAACGTACAACACCTAGGAAAACTAAATTTTGTATTAAGTCAAATCTTAAATACTTTTAACAGCTATATAAAAAATACTGGGCGTGGCGGGTAAATGATTACGCCCCTTACTTTAATGTATTACGAATCAGCTTGCAAGTCAAGTTTTACCCTGAATATGGTTTTTTGTATATTGTGTGAGTGTTTGTTGTACGACCACGCCCAATTTTGGTTTATCGATATATATTTATAAAGACACATACCAAATTTCAACTTTATAGGTAAATTTTTATGGCAGATAAATACATTTTCGTCTATTGTGGGCGTGGCTTTTAACAGATTTTTTCCAAATCAAACAGAAATCTGCTTGCAAAAGTGTCTGTACAAAATTTCAGCTCAATATCTCAAATTTTATGACAGTGAGAATGCCAACAACAGGCCGACAGACCGACACATGGACATATGAACACACATCTAAATTGAGTCAGTTTTGGATGCTGTTAAAGAAGATAAAGATTTTGAACAGTCTTGTCCTGAATGTTGCCAAAAGAATGACAAACTTAGTATACTTTCGTATCTTATGTGGAGGATATAAAAATAAGTGTTTAGAAAAAAAAACAACAACAAAAAACAACAACATATAATACTCAAGAATATCAATGTAGCGCCTTAAATGGTAACATTGTGTATTCGCGCACCACATGTTTAGGAGGGAGGAGAGTATGTTATGGTGTGTTACAGTCATACGGTTTTTAAGTACGTGCGCAGGCGCATTCTTTACAGCAATGACAACAACAAATATTCGGCTGGACGACTATGCAAAACGAACAGTTATAAAATGAACACAATACTGCTGTATTGTGCTGGTGTAGTTGTTGTAATTGTTATAAGTTTATATACCATGCATAATAAAATAGATTGCAGTGAAACAGCTGGTATGAATTCTGTTGGGTTTGTCAATTTTGTGAAAGCATTTTAACGCCAACTGCTGCTGCCATCAACTATTCTGGGATTAAATTACTTAAAAAAACATTTTTCTGTTTTTTTTTTTTTCTGTTTACAAAATTGTCGAAGATTCAAGTAAACTCATTCAAGAAATATAAACAACACAAGCACTTGTCTTGTCTTTCAAGTTAGGTATGCATGCACGCCTGATGCACTCGCCGATAAGAGATCTCACTTAAGCGGGCGCACAGCACAGCACATGTTGTTATTTATGCATATTTATGTCGATGTTCAAGTTAATGAGTACGAGTATGACGTGCACTGTTGCTCCACATTCCATTTTTTTTTTTTTTTTTTTTACTTTTTATTAATAATTGTAATGATTTGAAAACGACAACGCTAGGAGAAATACAGTGTATCCAACTAGCTTTGAAGTATGCGGTACAACATTTTATACATCTTTGTATTGCATTCATTATACCCTGCAGCCTATGTGTCAACGGGTATATGAAGTTTATCTGGATGTTTGTAACTCTTAAATGGTATACTGTATACTGCTCGATTCAGAATTAAAATCTATATCAAAATCTGAATTAATTTAACAATGTCGGTCTGTCTGTCCATTTTAAATTTGTAAGCAAGCTACAGATCACAATTTTTTATTTTTTTTATTGAAATTTGCTATAAGGACATGTTTTGGCTCGGAATATAAACCCTATTTAATATAACCGAATCGGACCATTTTTAGAACTCCTTCCCATAGAAGATTTTAATTATAAAAAAAAATTTTATATGACAAAAATTCGCAATTCTTAATATTTTTTAACAAAATTTAATGAAGTTAATTAGCTTAATAATTGGCTGTAACAAATTTGGTTCAAATAAGACAATTTTTGGAATCCCTTCCCATATAAAGATAGGTCACGAAAAGACTAAAATGGCAATGTCTCTGAGTTTACCGACACAACACAAACTAATTATAGCATGACTTGTGTAACCGTATTATTAAATAGTCGACCATAACATTTTCACTTGTTTTATACAAAAATAAGTAGATGCTCGATTTCATGAAAGACATAAAATCACATCCACTCTTAATATCAAGGCATTGTTTGAAAGGGGTTGATTTTGAGTGTCTTAAGTGTGAAGGGTATTTAAGAGTTGGTTTAAGTGAAATTTACTTTATTTACTTGTTTATCTGTGTTAATAAATAATTTCATATTATAAGTTCTTATTCTATGAGAATCGTTCGTAATATGGTGTTGGGTGTAGGTAATAATGTGATAGATAGTAGAAAAACGCTGAATGTGGTGTGTTTTGGTGTGTATTACTATCTGCCTGCCATTGAACACGGAACAGATGCTCTATTAAATTCATTATTCAACATACAAATAACGGTAATTCAGTTGTAGAATATTTTGATGCTGTTCCCAATTGTTCACCGTTCATTAACAATCTTTTTTTTTTTTTTTTCTATATCAACGATTAACATAACTGATCGTACGTACACTCAAATGCACTCATTCACACATAAACTATTTGTGTTTCAATCATTCCCACCTTATATACATAATAATTAAATATGCAAACATACATTCGCGTGTATGTACCGTGTTGTGAGTTTCTATTACATAAACAGCATATATTACGTGTATATTATAAAGGAATTTAATGGCGGGTAGATACTATATTCGAGTATGTGTGTGTGGGTGTGCGGGTGGGGTGTGTATTGATAATACTAAATGCCACTACTACTTGTAGCAACAACAACAAAAAAAAAAAAAAAAAAAAAAAAGATCAACTTTACGCGACGGGAGATTTAATAGCACACACTCACTCACATACACCGATTTTAACCGGTGCGATTATCATTAGAGTTTATACAAGGAGTACATCTATTATGAGCTTAGGGCGAATTTTGAGCAGTTTTTTTTTTCTTCGTTTTTTGTTTCTCTTCCGTAATGTCTCGTTACAAGTACTTTAACACATACGTTATTAGTGTTAGTATGCACAAGTTTTCAATATCCAAAGTATATAATATTCGCTAACTGTTATTTCAAATAACAGTTAAACATCACTTAAGTCACTTCAACAATGAAAAATGGATGGACTTACGGACATTATTTTAACATGTAGTTACATAGACTACATACATAATACTATAATTATAGCAAGTAAAAAAACAAAACTTGATTAAATCATAAATATCCTCCACATTTACAAATAAAAAATGGGCGTGACTTACGCCCTATAATAGTGTGCTACGTATCAGCTCTCAAGTCGAGTTTTACGCTGAATATGATTTTTTGTAAATTGTGGGCGTATCTACTATTCAATCACGCCCATTTTTCGAACATTGATGAGTGAGATAATTATAAATATGTGTACAGAATTTCAACTTCATAGTTCATTTTTTGTGGCAAATAATTAAATTTTTGTAGATGAGGGGGCGTGGATCTTTACCAATATTGCCCATTTTATATAGTAATCTGTCTGCAAAAAGTAAAAGTGTTGGAATTTTGGCTTAATATTTTAAAATCTACGAATAGTGAGAATACCAATAACAGACAGACAGCTGGACGTACGGACATTGACTCAGTTTGTGATGCTAAACAATAATGTATAATATTTGTATAATATCTGACACTTTCTACTGAGTGTTGCCGAAGGAATAACAAACTTAGTATACTTTAGTATCTTAGGGGTATAAAAACGTTTAAAGTAATAAAAGTTGTTGGGCATGGGGTTGTTGATGTTGTGACTAAGCCTAAAAATGATAAATTTTTATATTATATTATTTTACGATAATTTAATGATGTAATAAAAAATTGTCATATCAAATTTTTCAAGCGACTGAATCATGTGGGACGCTAATGGATACGTTTTCTTTTTATACCATAACTACACACCCACCTACCCTTCAACACACATGGCAGGTGTTGTTTATACCAATGAAACATTGCTCTACTCTACCAAACACTAACACTAACACCATTACCCGTCTGTTCACCATCTCTCTCCCCCTCTCTGCATTGGTTATGCTTTCATAGGAAAATGCAGAAAATTTTCTTTCTTCTCTCTTCATATATAAGCAACGTTAATACACACATCACACAAACCAAACTAACCAAACACATTCCACCAAACCAAGAGTATTGTAGTTTTGATAAAAGGCGGTTTTGGTTTTGGTTTAATACAAATATTGCGTGCTGGCCTGGATGAATTCGATAAACACACTTACACTGGCAATCATTTACTATTTACTACAAAACATTTCTTAACAAAGACACTTAACTGCATGGTTAGAGTAGGAGGGAGCGACACATTATACATTTTTATGCAACTTGTTGTGTAATTATATTAAGAGTTTAGCTTAATTAGAAATTTGTTGTCAGAGTAAAATTTGACTTTCTTCTATTCCATGTAAAAATTTCTATTTTCTATTCCATTAGGTATTTTTTTTTTTTTAAATTTTTCACTTAATTTTGAGGTGATGCCGTTTTGTATATTGCCACAGCAAAATTTTGTAATTTATGAAATATGTTTATTAACCGCTAAACAAGTATTGGTTCAAAGAAATGCTTAAAGCGTCACATAATGGAAGTGGTGGAAATTTTGTGAGTGAGAGAGGACTACTGTCGTTTTCATAAATTAAATTATTGTTTTTCCTTTTTTTGTGTTGTTGTTGTTTGTTGAGCAAATCTTTCTCTTCAGTACAATGTAAAGGGGGCGTAAAATTTTGTGAAGACCAAAAAATGTAGTTTAGGCCAAATCTTGAATACCCTTTATATCCACAAACAAATAGTGGGCGTGGCAGATGTATAATTAGGCTCTCTAATAGGGTCTGTATTACGTATTAGCTTGCACGTGGCGTTTTATGCTTTATAAGGTTCTTTGTACATTGTGGGCGTATATGTTAACCAACCACGCCCATTTTGGTCCCATTGCTGGAGGGGGTACTCATGTATACCAAATTTCAACTTCATAGCTAAATTTTTGTGGCAAATATATAGATTTTTGTCAATTGTGGGCGTGGCTGCTGACTAATTTTGCTTTATTTAAATAGTGATCTACTTGCAAACTAGCTAAAACTAGCCTGAATAAAATTTCAGCTCTAATTTTTCCAAAATTTACGACCTTGAGTGTGCAAACAAGAGACGGACGTACGGACATATATACTATGTAGGGCCTCTGGAGCTTTCTTCAGGGCGTTGCAAATGGAAGAACAAACTTATTATATCCTCCACATAAGATGGGGAAGGCATGAATACAAAAAGTTGCAAATAGAAAAGATTAAGTGTTCAAATCTGTGCCGTAAGTGATATCTTATAAGCTGTGAATACATATGATTTAGCTGAACAGCAACAACAATAACAACAACAACAATATTCAGTCACCCACTGGCTATAAATTTTATGTTAAACAAATTGAAGCTGTTTAAAGAAAAAACAAATGAAACCATTTCACTTGGCTATTGTCCACATAAAGCAAGACACCACAGTGTACACTTTACACTGTCATGTGCTTTAGTATGGGAGAGTGCCCATTACGTATGCTATGCTAAGCAACAATTTTGTGTAAAATGTTTCATAAAATATTTTGTTGACTACCGTTTTGTTTTTGTTTTTTTTTTTTTCGTATTTTTTATGTCTCTTTATATATAAGAGTGAGTGTAGTTAGTACCTCTTCTCTGCTGTTTAACACTGACTGAGCCAAAAAATAAATAATTCATTTATTGTCTGAGTGTGTATGTATGTGTGTGTGCATGTGTAAAATGTAATGTTTTATAAATGAAATGAGATCCTGGACGGAATTTTAATAAACATGTGAGTATAACTCCGGCTTGCTTGCTTTACCGCCACCCTCAATAGTTTCCAGGTTGCCATTGATATTGGACAGTAGTGGTAGTGGTAGTGATGTTGGTGGTTAGTCATTGCTTCTGTTGCAATTGTTGTTTTCACATTGAAACACACTAAACGAAGCGATAATAGCGATGAACGTCATTGTGGTAGTGTATGTGTGAGTTACCATAAATTAACATAAATATATACCCGGACAAACACACACACACACACGCACACATATGCATATACACCATATGTAGCGTTTTTTTTGTTTTTTGTTTGCAAGAAAATGTGGAAAAAAGTTTTACTTTCATTGGACGTGGTTTTCCATGAATTTATTTATACACACAATGCCTGTAATTACATGCAATTTTTATTTTTTTTTTTCAATTTTTTTTTTTTATTTCCACTTTATATTATAAGAAAAGCTCCCAACTCTCACATTATCATATTTATAATGTATATACACGCATATTATATGAATTTGCTTACCAGTCAGTTTGGTGGGATGTGAAAATGTTTTGTGGTGGTGTACACCATACGCAAACAGCCCCCAAGTTGGTGAAAACTATATGAAAAGAATAATTTAGAAAATAATGGTTGTTGTTGTCGTTGTTATTATTATTGTTGTTATTTCTAACCATAATCTATAAAACTTTAGCAACAATGTGGTCAAATGTTGCGTGTTTGCATAATTTAATAATAAATCCTTACTAATCATTATCGGTCTTATTATGACCACCCACTTCAAACCGCAACATAAAGTTGAACAGTAGTAGTTATTGAACATAATCAGTTGAATTTCTGATCAATAATGTTTAGTCTTATCATTTGAAAAAGCGAAAGAACATTACATTACATTACATTACATTACAGAACATTACAGGCGGGGATTTGTAGGTTAGAATAGAACAACTTTTCCTTAAATGGAATCACCACTGAGAGTTTTAAACACTTTGAAATTGCAAAAACAACACTTCTCGGTTTATTTGATCAAAATTATGCTTTAAAAATATGCCGCGATTATCTACCCTATCTACTTATTTCTACAGCATTTTTTTCTACTCACCATTCAGAATTTAAAGTTAAAATCGCGCATTTTTAGTAATCCTTCTATCATATATTCTAACAAGTAAAAAAATAAATTTAAATAAATATATCTTAAATACTCTCCACATCTAGGTACTAAAAATGAGCGTGGCAGGTACATGATTTCGCTCTCTAATAGAGCACGTACTACGTATCAACTGGCAAGTGAAGTTATGAGTTTTTTTCTACCAAGTTTCTGGCTATAGAAAGACAAAATTTTACCAAAAATGCAACCACTCAACAAACAGACATTAAATTATTCCATGTTGAGTAAGTTTGAAGAAGGCGCGCCAACGATCGAAGCGCGTGGCGTTCTCTTCTGCAACAGGCCAAAGACCTACATAGGTTGTAATCGGCCAACCATGATGATGATGATGACTAAGTTTGAGTTTCTTTACGACTTATTATTGTTATATATGATAAATTTAGTCCTGCAAGCATCTGAACAGTTTTTTAGATAAAGGCTCTTCGCAATAATCAAATGACTCTTTAAGGTTCCAATAGTTCCTGACCCTAACTGAAAGATGTTGTGAATGTTTTTACTTGCCGTTGACAGATATTTCCTGTATATGAACCTTTTGACATGACCTTTAGGGGTTGTCCCTTAAAACTCGTGAGCACAGTTTATTTTAAGTGGTGAAGATTAGTTAGTTAAAAAAGTTTCTCAGAACACGATTTGTATACACCGTGGGTATCATTTTATAACAGTATATTAAAGACACGTCTTTTTTTTTTCCTTTTGTTTTTATTTATTGTGAACATAAGTCAATATCCAACAACAATCCATTATGTGTACATATGTGCATACCTATGAATGTTATGTATACGCAGACGTGTTATGCGATGTTTGTTTGTGTATTTATTTAAAAGTTGTACAACAATGTTTGGATATCTCACAGTTGATCCCACATTATAATTTTATTGTGGCCACCGTTTTTTTTTTTTTTTCCTTTATTTCTTATATTATTATGTACTACCCAACTACCAGCCATCATACATTTTCATGTTTATTTAATTGATGAACATGCACTTAATGGTTACTTTGCGTTCGAATGGTTGGTTGTTGGTGAGGAGGGAAGGCTTGGTTGGGTACTTTGGCTGTTCAATACATCAGTTGCTGCTGTTTTATTTGCAATTATTTAAAAATATTATTTATTTATGAAAGTGTGTGAGTGTGTGACTTATTATAGGTAACGGTTTTTCTTTTGTTTTTTTCAATTTGAAGTCATGTTAAGTTATAGTTAAATTTATCCTCGTATCCACCCTTCGGACAAATAATTATTCTATTCGGTTATTGTCAATGTTGTGGCGGAGTTTGTTAAGATTTTCTTGATAATTTGAATTTTGAAAAGGGGAGATAGGTAGAAATGTTTCATATAGTTGTAGCAAGTCCTTGTCGGCTTATTATTATACTCTCTACATAAAATCAAGGGTATACCATTTGCAGTACCCAAAGGATGAGTCAGAGATCCCACAAAGTGTACAATTTCTTTATCAGCATCAAAAACTCTGTCGATTTATACATACGTCCGCATGTCTGTCTATTCTTGATATTCATTTCATTTTGAGTGATGAAATTTTGTAAATTACTGTTAGTTTCTGTACTTAGACCGCTATTTAAATTGGTTAAAATCAGTCAAGGTGCACGCCTTCAATCCATAAAAACCTATTAATCTGCCATAAAAATGATGCTATAAAGTTGACATTATCAATATCGGCGTGAGGTGGATGCTTTGCGGCAATTTCATACACTAAACCTTATAAAATAGAATGTGCCCCTGAAGCATAAACATGAATTAAATGAAGTAAAAGGTAACAAAAGATAAGCACGTGTGGACAGAAGAATTGATGCACAGGCGGAAGACTCTAATTCGTAGGCTTTCAAAGATTTCCATCTAACTATCGGTAAACTATCAGTAAAAGCTACAAGCGAATGCTTCTCAAATGAGTGTGAACCCAGGTTCCCCCTTCCCCAAAGCTGGGTTTACCAAAGCAAAGTTTAAGTGCAGTTGGTTCTTGAAGGGGGACGTATATTCCATAAAAAGCCAAAAGGACTGATTCGGCTCTTTGTTAAAAACGCACTTTTCATTTCACCAAAAAAAGAATTCTTAAAAAGCAGCCCAAATCGAAAAAGCAACCAATAGAAGGAAAACTAGCAACACGTATGTGTAATAAAAAAAAAAATCCATATAACAACAACAATAATAATAATAAAAACAACAACAACATTGACAAATGTGATCACATTTATTTAACTAATAAACAACTACAGTAATAACAATAATAATAATAACAACAACAACAATAAAATAATAATAACAACAATCGATGCCTTAATGATGCCGCTAGAGAGTAAAGTAAGTGGTAAATGGCACGAGTAACCAAAAAAAAAAAAAAAACAAAAACAAAAACAGTTTTTAACCGCCAACGAAAACATTGAACAACAAAAATAACAGGTTTGATAAAGCAAAACATATATACACGCACAGATATATTCACCACATTTCTTCATTGAAAAGTGTTCACTTGACTGGAAGAAAAGTCGAAAGAAAGAAAGGCAAAAAAACAAAGAAACAAAAACAAAAATTGCAAACAAGCGGCTTATCAATGAATCTTTTCATCATCGTCATTATGATCAAGTGACAAGAAAAGTGAAGCGTTTCGACATGATTTAAGTGCATTGTTAAAGGCGTCCGTTTCATTATATAAAAAAAGAAGGAAAAAAAAAAAACGAAACACACAGATCAGGCGATATTTTTGCAGTTTGCCCCACAATTTCATCCCTGCGCGTTAGAAAGCGAAAGCATTCGTAATAAATTGCGTGTTCGTTTAAAAAGTTAAAAAGGAAAAAAAAAAATTCAACTCCAACGTGTTTATGCTGGATTTGCTGCTGTTCAAGGTGCCCATGCTGCTGATGTTGATGTCGATGTGGATGTCGATGCTGACGATGACGATAATGATAAAGTAAGAAGTAATGAGGATTTTGCTGGCACGTCACCGCTTTAATACTAAACAATAATCCAACAACCCACACCCACAAGCTCAAGCACACGTAACATGTAACGTTTTTTAAATGACAACTATGCGACAGACGAATAGACAGACAGAGAGACGAATCGCCTCACTGGCAAACAAATTTTTCAATGAGCCGACACATAAACAGAAAACGACATCGCCTGTCTGCCTGTGAAGTTATATTGATCGAGAAAATGAAGAAATTAATAGAAAATTGAAAAACGCAACGTACGTCTGTTTATGTGTGTTGTTAAATTGCGCGTTTTCTTTGTTGTTGATTTTTTTTTTTTTTTTATCATAATATACTATTTTCTCTTCGATGCATTTTTATTAGTTTATCATGGGAAAAAATCATAGAGAATCATTATGTTCAGTTTTCTGTTGCGTGTGATGTAATGTTTTGGTCAGCGATTCGTGAAGAAAACCAGGAAAGGACTCTCTGTGTACAGTATGGACTCTGATAATGGTTTAGATGTCACCACAAAGCCTCCCAGGATCTTAAGTGTAGCCTGAGTGTCAAGACACTGATTTCTTAGACACTACATCGCCCTTGCAACAATTGCCTATTATTCTGTTTGAAACATTGAAGAAAACAATCTAGTTGAAATTGTTCTCTTATATATAGGACAGTGTATACGGTAAATACCCTCTCCGGTTTCCTTTGTATCTGGTTTGCAACTATTATTACCATTCAAGTACAGCTGACTTGGGTATAACAGACTGAGTTTCCCAATACATGCCTGCTAGAATTGCTGCTAATAATCCATTTTCTTTCATCGATTTTATTCAATTTCAATATCAACATAAACTACCAGTACTTTGGCTAAGTTTGAAATCGATATCTAAATTTTTACCATCAAAAGAATGATTTTTAAGAGCAGACATCAGGCGCTCAAACATAAGTTACTGGTACAACCGAATATTCGATGCTAATCCAAAATATTAGAGTCAACGGTCCTTTGCTTTGGTATGAACGTTGCCTAAGTGATATATATTTTTTATTTCTTTTTTATTTATAATTTTTTCTTCGCGAAAATCAAAACTAGGTTAGAATTTGTAGCAGTAAAGAAAACTGTATTAATTACAAGTTATTATATGATCATTATCTTAAAACGGCTGAACATTTAAAGTGATATTATGACCCCTCACATATACCAAGGCATACATACGAAAGGCGAACGTATGTTTATAGTTAATTAGGGGTCCGCACGTGACAAGTGATAGCTTTTAATCCGAATACTATAACAATTCAATTCGATTATTTGACAGCCAAACTATTGGATTGTATGAGGTTTTCGAAATATTATGTTGCTGTGAATATAAATGTAAAAAAAAAAAAAAACGCAAAAACATTAAATATAATACAATATTATAAATTGTATGAAGGAGAGTAGGTGTATACGCCCATACCTGCAACAATCTAACAAAAAGAAAAAAAGAAAAAAAAAAACGCTACACTTACTACACGTATAATAAATGTAAAATTTTTAACGCTATTGTTGTAGTTATTATTATTATTATTATTGTTGTTGTTGAACATTGAACTTGAACTTAATATATTGTACAATAAATAATAATCATGTAAAAGAAACAATAAAAACAACACAACCAATCCAAACCAAACCAAACCGAACCAAAACAACAATAATAACGAGTAAGAAAACAAATTTTCAACTATTAAATATTTATGTGAATCATTATTTTTAACAAGTGAAAATTACATAGAGGAAAATTCTCTGGCACCCAAACAATAATAATAGTGAAAAATATGCAAATATATAAATAGTATATAAATGGAATGGTATTTCTATGCATTAAATTGTAGCTGAACGCAAACACAGTGAAAGGCAATCTATAACAGGTAGGGGTTGAGAAGTTTGTTTATGGAATCGGCGGCAAAATCGGTTAATGGATAAAAATCTGTCATGGACATATGAGTAGAAGGACAAATTAAAAAGTACTGAAAATCACCAGCAATCTGGTGATGATTTTAAAAGGGGGATAGTTACTTAAATAAAAATTGTGGGTCAAAAGCTATTCCCACAAACAACAAACATCTATTAATTTGCCAGAAAAAATTTACCAAATAGAAATCTGAATCGATTTAATCATATTCATCCATCTGTCCATATAAATTTTGGAACCTACAACTCGTATTTTTTGAGATATTTCAATGAAATTTGGTACAAAGACATGTGCTGGCCTAAAAAGGAGAGTTATTAAAAATGGACTGAATTGGATCACTTCTAGAACCTCACCCCATATAAGATTCTTTTATAATGAAGGTCTTTATATGGCAAAAAATTACATTTCTTAATATTATTTAATACAACTCGGTGATGAATAGTTAATTAGCTTAATAATGGACTGAAACAAATTTAAACCCGATCGGACTAATTTTAAAACCCTTTGCCTTATAAAGTTTTAATGTAAGAAAGGTTTTTGAATGACGAAAAATCGTATTTCTTAATATTTTTTGATAACATTTCGTGAAGAATAGTAAATTGGTATAATATTTAATTATGCCTAATATAAATTCGATTGGACCATTTTTAGAAACCCTTGCCATATAACGCTTTTATTTTCAATTAATCTTTATATGACAAAAAATTGCATTTCTTAATATTTCTTCACAAAACTTAGAATAGTTAATTAATTAGGTCAGTAACAAACAAATTTTTAATTGGACTTGTCATATAATGATAGGTCACGCAGATTTATAAGGCCATGCCTCTGATGTTACTTATGTATATAAATTTATGAAATTAAGTGATGTAGGGTATTAAATGGTCGTGTTTAACCGTTTATAACATTTTCACTTGTTTTTATATGTTTTATTCTTTCATATGCTGTGCATACGTGATGTCACAAACAAGAGGAAGAAAAAAAAGGTGTTTACTAAGAAAGTTAAATCATCATTAACTGTGTTGTTGATTAAAATTACAATAAAATTCACAAGGAAAACATTTGCTTCCAATTTTTTGTTGGAAATTAATGTATAAACAAGAAAGAAAGAGAGAGAGAGAGAGGGAGAGGGAAATATAACAGACAGTGGCTAGTGGTTGACTAGCCATCCATCTATCTTTTTGATGATGGTGGGAAACTGTATAACCACAGTAGAAATATTACTGTTGCTGCTGCTGCTGTTGCTGCTTTGTTAAGCCTAATAAAGATATATCGTTAAAGTCAAAGGCAAAATAATGAGTCAATTATTGATTAAAAAAAAAAAAAAATTGAAATTAACTCAACTTTCAGACGCCAATAACAAATTATCTTTACGATCGCACATACTTACATAAATTAAAATAAAAAAAAAAAAAAAACTAATAAGACTGCAGGATGTCTATCTGCATATAAAGAAGAGGTTTGATGCTTAAACGCTGATGTAAAATTTCATGATTTTCAGTGATTGTGCAACAAGTACATCATCTCATATTTTAAAAAAATCAAAATAAAAAAAGAAACAATAAAGTGCCAGTTACGTTATTAATGAAATGAAAATGTGAAATTGAAAACTAACGAAAGTATCGTTATAACATGTGATTGATTTAATTGCCATTATCTATGGAACAATATATTCCATACAAAAATAATGGTGACGATGTAGAAGATGAGGGTAAAAATCTCCCATTTGTTATGTGATTGATTGATAATTTGTAAACAAAACAGTAAACTGCGAAAAATCGCAAATTGTTAATTGTATGCGCGTCCGGTCCGGTCGTTTATAGCAGGTGAGAGTGTTGATGATGATGAGCGACCATGACAGCTAATGGAAAATACAATACAATAATAAAGAGAGTAGTAGTAGTAGTAGTAGTTGTGGTGCGATATTATTAACAGTTTTATCCGTAACATTATATATTTTTTCACACATTATTGTTGTTATTGTGACTGTCTCTTGTCATCTCTTTCGAATATCTAAGCATAGTAATTTCAATCGTTTGACAGCAATAATAACTTTCTGTTTCGTTTATTGTCGCAGCGAAATTGTTGTTGTTGCAAAATTAATAATAATCAACAAGTAACGATTAGGGGATGTTGTTGTGAAAATAATTTTTTTTTTTGGTTCAATATAGAAAATTAGTTATAATTTTCAATGAATCCCAGAATGACTAAGGAAGAATCTTGCCTTTTCTCATATAAAGGTAAAGACTCCCTCACATCAAAGTGTGATAATATCTGAAATAGTGAAAGAAGCGTCTGTGGCGTTATAGTGAATGTTTTAGGAAGTTGAGAGAGAGTAATTGAAGATATTTTGAACCAAGGATCAGCAACTTATTCTCCACTTAATACTTCAGGTTCATTAAAGATGGAATGCCTTACCATGAAGAGATTACAAAAAAAGCTTTCTTTTGCCAAAAAATAAACACATCTGTTGTGAAAACTTTGAATATTTCCTATCGTACAAGTATTTTTTAACATCCTTTGAAGGACCTTTGTCTTCCTGTTCTCTTCTTTTAAGTCTAAAAGTGCTATTTTAATGCAAAATGGAAGTTTTTGCGGACAATCTTTTTGTTGAAATCTGCTCCGGAGTTACGTATTTTCAGAAAAAAATAAAGCAGAATTTCGTTCTGTTACCTATTTTCCAATGAGTAGAATTATAGAACTTGGTAAAGAAGTAAATCTTATGTAGTTAAGCTAGGACTTCTGTATTTGGAAATTTTCGACGCAATAAAGAAACGTTATTCATAGGTCCAGGGCACAGGATTATAGTGTTCATAGCCTTTGATAAGAAGTGATGAATAAGTGGTAATATGGAAAACTCCGGTTCTTTAAATACATTTTATATTGTTAATAAGTAAATTTGTTTTGAATCTTGACGCTAATATTTTGAATTTTAAACCACTATTTATAAAGCAGGATGCTTGTGTTTACTACGTCACTTAAATATGAAATATTTTTACATTAAGTAACACCTTCTGGGTAAGGTTAAAAGCTTGTCTTTCTTTCTCTTCATCCTTTTTTTTTTCTATGATAATAAGTGGCCGTTTGCTTACACACCGATTGAACTTCAAGGTCTTTTATAATGAGCAGAAATTGGTGGTGGTGGTCGTGCTGGGGGTTGGTGGGGAACATAGTACTCTTATGCAATGCCAGTAATTACAGTTCAGTTCAAGTTTGACAAGAAAGACCTTTATGACTTTTGTGTGTGCATCATGTACACCCCCTATCGCCAATTTATTGATCGTTATTGTACAAAATGCCATTCGCCAGCACGACGATTACAACCCGTTGATGATGTTTTAGTGTAAATATTAATTTGCTGGAAAACTAAATCAATGATTTCCTTCCTTTTTACATGTTCGCATGTATGTTGGCTGGTTGGTTTGTTTGTTTATTTGTTGTTGTTGAAAATAGGAAAACGGCAAACAAACAAAAATTAACAACAACAAAAAATCAACCAACATGAAGCATGACGTTTGGTAATGCATGCAACGTTCGCGTTTATATTTTTTTACTTTTTTTTTATTGTAATTCAATATTTTAAGTATTTTGCAATAATTTTTTTTTAAATTTTTGTTTACAGCTCTTTCAGTTTTGTTTGCTTGTGTTTTGTTGTTGTTTTGTTGTTGTTGATGATTTTCAGTGTTTGATGAAATTTCATTTTAAATTGGTCTTAAAGTCATAACAAGAGCATATCATGGCTCAACTCCCAAAATCTACTCTAAATATACAATACAGTATATATATGTGTCTTTGTATGTCTATTGATTTGTATTAACTTGTATTAAAGTCAATTGTTGTTGTTATATACATAAAGGTATTATAGTAATATTTTTGGACTGGTGGTGTTGTATGTTAAGTGAAATGTAATTTATTGAGTCGCCTTTTCGTCCATTCATTGGTTCGTTCGTTCGTTCCTTTACTGATTTGAGTTGGCAGCGCTCAGACCAAGAAAAAAAAAAAAAAAACCGTTTCCATAACAGTAATGATGATGACGATAATGATGGCAGTTAGGGTGATGTGGGGGGGTGTTGGGGCCATATATATTTGTGTTTAAATAGAGGTGGGCGGTTGATTTATGACCTTTAATGTTTATCTAAAGTACAATTTTTTGCATTTTACTGAACATGTCTGTCGGTCTATGTGTTTTGTCTGGGTGTCTGTCTTCGGTGTTTGCTCGTAATCAGTCATTAAACTAAAACTATATTTTGGGTATTTCTTTTTTTAAGAGGGGCGGCAGGATTCGGTGATGTAATATTTGATTTTAATGAAAATTACTCTCAACCCTAATTGATATTTAGCCTACAGCACCGTAATTTTTCTTTTAAATATTTCTCTTATTTATATATTCATATTAAAGATTATGTAAAATTGATAAACAACTAGTAAAAAAAAGTAAATTTGGCTTAGGCCAAAAAATGGCACATCGATGGATGGTGTAATTTTAGATATTTTTACTAAATTTTACCTTTTTCGTTCAATTTTTGTGGCAGATATTTATATTTTTGTCGATTGTGGGAGGGGCTCTTGATCGATTTTGCCCAATTTAAATGTAAATATATGCAGTCTGACACTAGAAGTGTCTGTGTAAACTTTCAGCTCAATATCTAAAAATTTACAGCTGTGAGAATGCCAATAACAGACAAACAGACGGACACACTCAGTTTTAGACGCTGATCAAGAATATTTATATATCGTCTCTGGCGCCTCCTTCTGTATGTGCAGAATATAAAAATATTTTAATGGTCTATATAAGTATAAAAAATATGTACTGTATTAAAAGTTATAAAATATAACGACATTGTTGTTGTTGTTCTAGTATTTCAACATATTTTCACTTTAAGGCATATTTGATGATCTTTTTTACCGCTTTCTTTTCTTCTTTTTTTACTTTCAGCTCCTAAACATTGCTAACGACAACGACATCATCACTGGTGACAATAATCTATGCGTTCCAGCCTCAAATTTGCATACATGTGCGTAAAAAGTCTTTCTAAAAGATTTGGAATTTTTTTCCGTCAAATAAACAAACAAACAAACAATCGCACTTTTTTTTTTACCATTTTCGTGGCATTTGTCAATTCATTGTTTATATATACAAACATGTTGTGCACAGTATTTAGAAATCATAAAAGTAAAAAAATAGAAAAAAAAAATAAAACGCAATGAACATAGAAAACTATTGCATTGATCCTCTGGCCGCCATTGGAGTTTAGTGAATTTTTACTGCCCAAATAAACAAACAGAAAGCAAACGGCGAGCACCATCAGGCATCAAAGTAAAGAAAAAAAAAAAGAAGAAAAATTTTTAAAAACCAAACTAACCTCTCGGTTTTAATAAAATCAACATTAAAAAACGTACAGAGATTCAGTTTCAAATTTAGTTTCCTCTACATTTGGAACACGTGCTGTGTGTGCTGTTAAACGAGTCAACACTTACTATACAAAACTACTTACCTACCTACTATATCTAAATACAATTTATTTCTGGTAAGTATTGTAATAACGGTGATAATTTGACGTGTTAAAATAATAATAATAGGTTGTGTTTAGTGTTTGCACAAAGAAAATTGGTACGTTTTTCCAAAATTATAAATAGAATGGTGTTTAGTGTCTGCTGGAGTGTCATAAGATGGATGGCATTTTATTTTATAATATTTTAATTAGAGTCTAATTACTTAAGTACTTTTTAGTGAATTGAAATGTTGAAATGTTAATTAGTTTTCAAGGTTAGTTAGAAAGAAAGTACTTTATTTATTAACTAAGTACAAACTGTAATTACCTCCAGAGTTTAAGTACAAGCTAGAGTACAAACTTTATTTGATGTAATGTTACAGTACATGCTTTAATTAAAGACACACTTTTAATTATTTTTAGAGTATTTAAGTACAAGCTGTAATTATCAGTACAGTACAAGCTCGAGTACAAGATTTATTTGAAGTAATTGTTACAAAACAAGCTTTAAATTGCCTGGAAGAAGTTCTTGGAGATACTTTTCTTTTTCAAATGGATAAAATTGTTTAAGAGGCCCACCAAAACAAGAGCAGAAATAGATCTTGAGTACTCCTAAACTATTTATAAATAAATAAAGAGAGTAACTAACCTTTGTGCTAAACCAAATCTTTCTACTCCACTTGGTTGATTTTACTGGTTTGGCTAGTTTTCCGGAGATCACTTACATCAATCTCGACTTACTTCTCCATTCTATTTCGTACAAATCAATGTCACTGTTATAGATATTTATTTTATTCATTCTTTCAACGGTTATGGTTACTTGTTATATATATTGATATATATATATTGATTTAGTATTGTTTTATGCTTATTGTTGTCTGGACCAAGTATGGAAGACTATCCGTGAGTTGATATACATGGAGTTCTAAAGCACTCCATATATAAATTTTAATTGAATTGCATTATGTTTGTTACAATTTTACAGAATGACAAAACGGTTGCCATTGAGATTTATAACTCGTTGTAGTAGAAATGGGGGGTAAAAGAAGAAAAAAATAAGAATGTATGGCTTTAGATTAACTATTAAATACTCTACATATTTATAGATAATAATTTATGGGTGTGGCAGGTATTTGATTATACTTTTTTACACTAAGTATGTAATATGAATAAACTTATTTTGCAGAATGTGTTGTGACTTGGGCTAAGTTTCAATTTAATAGCTCAAACTTTAAAGCTTCTACGTAGATTTTTGTTGATTGTGGGTGTGGCTTTCAACTAATTTTGCTAGATTTAAATTTGCTTACAAAAACTACAAAGGCTAATGCAAGATTTTTAGCTTGATACCTCATTTTTTTGGCAACCGTAAGAGTGTTAACAGTAGACGGATGTACAGACATAGGGAAGATTATTTTTGACGCCAAGTTTTGTAAACGGAATGAGAAACATAGAATACTTTTCATCTTAAATAGAGGGTAAAAAAAAAAAATTCTTCCTCTTCTCAAGAGATAATAAGATAAATATTTATCTAAAAGAGGTAAATATTACATCGCTACGAATCCTACTCCCCCCTTATAAATATAATGCATTACAATTCCTTGGAATATTATGTAAATGATGTATGGAATGGAATGGATTTGTAAATTAATTACGATTTCTTCCTCTTATTTGTTATAGCCCCACAGTTTATGGCATTGTTGTTGTTCAATTGTATAATATGAAATTATTTATTATCTTCATCTTGGCTGTCAATCTAACTTATGTGTGCATACAGTGAATGGGCATAGAAAATATATGAAGTCACTGTTAAATGTTTATAATCACAGAGCATTAATCATATGGATTAATCTTTGCCATGGCCAATACATGATGGTATGATGCAGGACATATACCATAGTTTGCATTATTGTTATTTGTTTATATTGTTTGTATGCATTTATCACACATATCGTGATTTTGTTTTTATTTTTTTTTTTTTTTACCATCACAGCCTATCCAGTTCTCCCGTATTTAGTGGTGTACTCTCCTATTATAAAACTTACACTGTAAACTGTGGCGCTGGGTACACTTTCTAATTTGCATTGCAAATTAGTTTTGTAGTTGCTTTAAAGAGATTACGATTTATGTGATATATTTATTGTTGTTGGTAATTTTTATATTCGTTTTGGTTTAGATGTTGGATATATATCTTAAAAACTACTATAAAATATTTGCATAATGGATTAAAGAAAACTTTTCGGTTCGTTTTCAGTTATTTTTATAATCTCTACATAAGAAACTAAGCTATGTTAAGTTTGTCATACCATTTGTAACACTCAGAAGGAGACTCTAAATAGATCAGCATCAAAAACTTGGGGTTGTTATAGATATGTCTATTTGTCAATTTGTCCGTATGTTCGTTTATTGTTGGCACTCTCACGGTTGTAAATTTTGAGACATTAAGTTGAAATTTTGTACAGACACACTTCAGATTTCTATTTAATTTGGTTAAAATCGCTCAAGAGCCACGCCTCCCAATCGACAAAACTCTTGTTATCAACCACGGAAATTTACTTATAACGTTGAAATGTGGAATACATATTTTTATAACTATCCCCTACTCTTGATAGGCCAAAAAATGGGCGTCGTTACATAATCGATACGCCCACAATTTACCACAAAAACCGTATTCAGCGTAAAGTCAACTTGAAAACTGATACGTAGTACATATACTATTAGGGGGCGTAATCATGTACCTGCCATGCCCAATATTTATATGTAGACGTGGAAGGTATTTAAGATATGGCGTAGTTTAGTTTTCTAACTTTATTTTTACGTATATTTTACATTTTTATGTTGTTAAGAGGGGTCGGCCGGCCCCCTTTGTTGTTAAGCCGTCTCCAATACTGCATGGAGGATTGCTTTGTAGTTACTACAAAGTATATAATATAAAATGATTTAACATTATCATATTTGTCCGTCTGCGTATTTTTTTTATCCTACAACTTGAATAGAATTAAAGTATTCCGGTACTAAATACTTAGATTTTAGTACACAAATACTAAGTAAAAAAAAACCTCTATGCGATGCATCGTGGAATGGCTGATATTTTTCCTTCAGTGTTATTAACAGTTTCTGGTAAATTGTACACACACTTCCCATGTTTAGAGGTGTTGGCTTTGGCTATAAAAAACAGAAAATGAGAGTATTAACGAGATGCAGTATTTTATGTGTATAATTACAAGATTTCTTTTATGGTTAACTGTTTGTGGTATCTATCCACATGTTTGTTAAATAGTTTAGTCTACACCCCCCACTATTTATGCAGACAGTTAGACAGACATAACTCATGTCTGGTCGCTAGCATACATATGTTGTTGTTGTTGGTATAATGTTGGCAGAAAAGTCAAGTATAGTTGTTTGGTTATTGTTGTAATTAGTATTTGATGGCAGTTATTTAATACTTTTTGTATATAATTAAAAAAAAAAAAAAGAAAAGTTATAAAAAAAAAAATTAAAAAAAAAAAAAGAAAAGTTATAAAAAAAAAAAATTAAAAAAAATTAAATTCATTCGCTTTCCCTTTGGCTACTTTTTTGTTTTGTTTCCTTTAGGCTTTTCTTAAACTGATTTAAACGGATTGTTGTTATTGTTGGTTTTTCTTTGTACACTCCAAACTAATAACATACCATGCGGTGACACTGTCATCTTGTTTGATATCAGGGTTAAAATTCGTTTAATTTTCGTTTTTTTTTTTTTACATGACATTAAACACAGAAGTATATGTAGGTGTGGTAGGAGGTGTATATGCAAATATTTATAAGTGTATATATATGTATGTATGTGTAAAACGGCCTTTGGAGCATTAAACATGTTTTGGATAGGCTCCATTTAATTTTAGCTTATGGTAATAAATGAACAGATTTGAGACAATCGAAACAATAGTTTATACCCTACGCGCAAGTTGGTGGCATACTAAGTTTGTAACATTCTGAGATATTGATTTGAATTTTTTTACAGACATTTTTAGTTTCTGTACCTAAATCGCTATTTAAATTGAGCAAAATACGTACGTAAGTAGCCAAAGTGGGCTATGGACAAAAATCTATTTATCTCCCACAAAAATTGAGTTATGATGATGAAATTTGGTATATACATATATAATTAACCTATCATTTGATGTGCAAAAAATGAGCGGGGCCGCTTAACAGCATACTCACAATTATCAAAAACATATTTATTGAGCTAAGAAGTTGAAATTTTGTACACATTTTTATTATTACCCCAAAAAATCATTGGATCAAAAATTGACGCGATTGTGTAGCAGATATGCTCACAATTTCCAAAAAAATCATATATGGAGTAAAACTCGACCTGGCACACCTATTGATTGTCTCTAAATGCGGAGATTATTTAAGATTTGTTCTAAGCTAAATTTAGTTTTTCGACCTAGTTTGATTTAGGACAAGATGAATCGGGAGCTTCGCGATAGTATAAAAATTTTTAATTCATTTGTATTTCAAAAGGCTTTGATTGCTTCAAATCAAAAAAATCCCTGACGCTCTCACGATTTTCTATTCATTTAGCTTTGTTACCCAGCTCGCCAACGCAAACATAGTTTGTTCTAGTTACTCTTTTAATTCACAAATCCACCATACTAATTATATACTTATGGCGGACAAGAACAACAATTGCACCGTAGTACATAAATTTTGTTGTTCAAAGCAAATCTGTGCCTTAGTAACGAGACATTATTGGTGCCGTCGAACTTTATGTTATTGTGGTTTGAAACAAAAACAAAAACAAAAAAAAAAAAAACCTTAAACAAAAATATTTATGTTTACACCCGGACGAATGCACACATGTGAGGAACATGTAGTACTTTAAGCAACAACCCCAATATGTCTCTTTAAATATCTTCCATAGCATTTTAACTTTGTTTCTTTAATCTGCGGCTATAATACTGCACACAAACTATATATGTATACAACCTACACATCAGAAAATATGAAAAACAAAACGAAATAAACGATATGGAGGAAGGAGCGAAGAAAAAAATAACCATTAAGAAAAATGCATATGTGTTGCAAAATATTATCAACAAGCTGGTGCTGGAGAAGTGGTGGTGGTGGGTGAACTGGCAAACGAATTGTTGAACAAATTAATTTCGATGGCTAATAATAAGTGAATAAATCTGACTCATAAGCAGATTGGTGGCACCGACCTGCTTGGGTATAGTTTGTGAAATATTTTGTAAAGAAAACATTTTCAAAACAACACTAAGAACTTTATCCATTTTGTACAATATTCTCCGTTTTTTTTTTTTTTTTTTGTGTCATTTTCTTTGGTAATTTGCGGTTTCTTTGTACAACCTAAACATCAAACGAGAAACGAGTCAAAAGAAATAGTAAAGAATAATGTAAACCGATAATAAAGTTGAAATTGTCTCCATTGTAAACTTTAATACCGTTTTAAAATACCAAACCAAAAGGGGCGTCTTTTAATTTTTTCACTTTTTTTAATGCATGACATCGTGCCAATCTTATTTAATTAAGAAACATTTTAAAAACACTCCATGCACGGGTTGGACTGTTGTAGGTATCGAACCCGCGATCCTACGGTCGTACATTTCTTTAACTTTGAATAAATAACAAGTAAGAAAACTAAATTTGGCTTAGACCAAATTTTAAATACCCTCCATATCTACATACAAAAGGTGGGCGTGGCAGCCCCTATAACTTGCAAGTTGAGTTTTCCCTTAAATATCGTTTTTGTAAATCGTGTGCGTGTCTGTTATCCGACTGCCTCACATTTTTGGCCCATAAATGGATAGGTTAATTATATATGTGTAAACCAAAATTCATTTTTTTGTGGCAGATAAATAGATTTTTGTCGATTGTGGGCGTGGTAATAGCTCGATTTTACGCTGCGTGTAGGAACTAAAAGTGTCTGTGCAAAATTTATTGTGAGAATGCCAATAACAGACAGACATACGGACACATGGGCATACATGTCTAGATCGACTCAGTTTTTTAAGCTTATCAAAAATATAATTACTTAGTAAAGTGTCTAATGTAATCTTATAGGTATAAAAACCTCATGCAAAGCTCTATCCAGATTACTACTCTAAAACTCTTCCCAATATTTGAACTCTTTCATTATATAACATATATCAACTTTGCAAAGTTGCGGCTTTTGTTAGTTAATAAAATTCCTGAATTTTCTTATTTTTTTTCCTTTCTTTTCCAGAAAATGTCCAGAGTTCAATTCTCCTACAAATTGCTCTGCATTTAACAAAAATATATTGTTGATGGAAAATAATTGAATTCATTGAATTCAAAATGAATACACAACAGAATAGTCCAGATGTTGTTATAAATGCAACGAACAGGGTTCCTCAAGACATTAAGGCGTCATCATTGCTTACTGTCGCCCAATTAAATAACGAAGAGACTGATCCAGCGGCCATGTCGTTAGAAGTATCATTAGTTACTTCTAATGAACTACAACAAAAACAACAAGCAGAAAAAGAAGAAGGTAAAGGAGATGAAGACGAAGAACAAGCAGAAGAAGAAGAAGTTTTGAACAAAATGAAAAATAAAACTTCAGTATTTGATATACCTAATGTATCATCATTATCACTGAAGAAGAAGAAACGGCATAAAATATCCAAACGATCTGTAACTGCAACAAGTATACAGGATAAGAATCTTATCATTAATGTACAAGATGTTGATATTAAGCAGGATGAAGTTAATGGAATTGCTGCCATTAATAGCGATAATGTTAGCTTAATAAAGACTATAAAAACGTCCCTGTCGTTGACATCATTGCCACCGGATGAATATCAGGAAGAATGTCGTGATGTAATTAAGGCAAAATTAAATTTGGAGAGACCCTACAATAGCTTAAAGGTGAGTCTATTTAATATTTTTTCTGCTTCTTCTATGTAGTTAGTCAGGTGGAATGATTATTAGAACCGAAAATTCGAAGTAACTGCTTTTAAAGTTGTAATAACGGACTTAGAATTGCGCTGGTAATTTTTAAAAAATACCAATTAAAAGTGTCAACTTTGACTGAACTTTTGTAATTGACAGATCATGAAAAACGTTCAAGAGTGCATTCATGTTGAAAAGACAAAATTGTTATGTCTCTATTGAAAAGTCTGTAAAAACCTGTTGCCTGTTAATTATTTCCTAGATTGTAAGATCGTAGAAATAATAAATTAATAAAGTGTACAGTAGAGATAATTGGTACAGTCTTCTTTCCTTAATTTGAAGCTCGCCTTCACTATTAAAGAACATGTTTTCATATTTACCATTTTACACAACATATCAGCCACGATCAGAGCTGAGTCCATCTCACCACATCGTTGTTGTCTTATGGCAAAGTGCTCATCATAAATTGTTATTTGTTATCCATAATGGATATGCGTTTTGTGGCGACCGGTTTTTGTCTACCATGAAATTGCAAATGTCATACAACAGGAGGATGTTGTTATATGAGCAAAGGACTCTGCTCTCTGGTCTTTTGGTCTTTTGGTAGCGGGTTTTTAAAGCATCGGCACGGCTGGAATATAATTGAAGTCATTAGTTGGTGGCAGGGCGGGGGGAAAGAAAACGTGCATATGTGGACTATTAGAGTGAGTGGTCAATGAAGTTTTGCCGGCCACATGATTGTGGTGGTGGTTGTACACACACACACACAATCACGCACGCATGGCTCATCACCCAAACCAATTTATCTATCGATTCATTTGAACGCGTGCTGGGTTATTACATTTTGGCAAATAGTTGTTGTCGTTGTTGATCGTTTGCTCTTGTACTAGTTGTGGTTGAGTGGTATGGTATGTGTGGTGTGGTGTAGTGTGGCATGCTAGTAAATGATCTTGATTAAAGTGCTTTGGTTTCTTTGCTGCTGTTGCTGTTATTCTTGTTATAGATAATATTATTGTTGTTGTTGTTGTTATTATTATTATTATTTTGCATTAATTTGTTATTAATAACATATACACATGTACGAATGTATGCATTTTTAAAATGATTGATAGATAAAAACTAATTGTTGGGTTCTGGTTCTTACTGTTGCTGCAAGCAGTAAAAAATCATTGCCAAGATTCCATCTGACAATCATTCTTTCTGACTCTGTGTGTGTGATGTGTTTTGTGCAAATATTAACACATATGCACACACGCACACATTATACATATTTAAACTCTGCACCCTATTATGGCAAATTGGTCTATTTAATTTATGTGAATGTTTGTAACGTGTAAACAGCAAATACCAACACTTAGAACCTCTTTCCATATAATGATATATTATGAAGTGACTTATCCGGCAATGCCTCTGAGCTTACTTATACAAATTTATGATGTAGGGTATTAAATGGTCGGCCTTAACCGACTATAACATTTTCACTTGTTTTACTGGCAGTTTGATGATATTTGCTCAACAGAATGAAGAACCAAATGAACTTGAGCCATTATTTCGTTTATATTTTATAGTGTTATGCACGAACAGAATTTGTTTGGCAACAATTTAGAGTAGAAAAAAAAAAAACAAAACCATCATTGTTCGAGTTGTATGGTATACTTATTATTTACACATTTTTTTTCTAGAACGTCATGCACGCATGATAACTGTTTACTTGTAATTATTGTATATAAACAAAGAGGCTGGTAGAGAGTATCGTGCAGGCATGATTTGTTTAACTATTTCAACGTAGAAATGTCTTTCATAGACGAGAATATCTTCTAGTTTGGAGAAGTCTATATATATGTATGGATAGCAGAGCATTGAAGACAAAGTCAAAGAGTAAAATCGAACTCACACTCGTGTTGGGTCCATGTTAGGTTGACCGTATGTCCATGAAGTGAAGTTGGACTTGAAGGGACTTTAAAGTCCCTCACTCAATGAATTTTTGCTTCGATTGTTGTTTTGTGTTTCTGGTCAATGGCAACAACCAGCCAACTTTTAGAATACATTAAATTTATCTAAAAATCCTTATTATGCGGCAGTGCCTGCTTTACTTAGGTTTGTTTCTAATTTCACTAATTCACTAACAAGCTTCTATTTAAAATTTTTTTCGTTATTCTTATATTTTTTTAATTTTTTTTAATTTTATAAATTTCTTTGAAATGTTTTATTTATTTTTAAATTTTTTGTTCTTATATTTTTTTAATTTTTTATTTTTTTAAATTTTATAAATTTCTTTTAAAATTTTTTTCATTTTGATATTTTATATATATTTTTTATTTTTTTAAACACTTCAATACCTTATACCGTTAAACCAATTTTTTTATTTTTGTTGTTGTTGTTTTGTTTTTAGAAAAATGCAGATCGAAATCTTACCAATCAATTGGCCCAAAGGCATGCCCGAACATATGAACGGTTGGATGGTGGTGTTGGCGTTAGTACGGGTACTGGTACTGGTGATAATTGTTGTTACGGTGATAAAGACAATAATAATTATGCCAGCAACAGTAAATTGCAGCGTTGTTCATGGTATAGTGGCCACAGTTCATCATCGTTGCATAGCAGTGCTGCTACATTGGGTATTGGCTCCGGTAAAGATGATTTATGGGCTGCCATACAAACAAATTATAATTATATCATGGACACAAACCTATTGGATACATGTAAAGAGGCACGCTGTGAAATAGAGCGAGCCACCAGTGTGTTGGATAATCAAATGGATAAATGTTTTAAGGTAAGTTGGGGTAATGGTTTAGATGCTTGTTGTTCATTCCAAAATGTGTTTAGAGCCTTGCTTACGCCATCTAGCGCGAAGCATGTAAGTTTTTTTTTATTATCCAAAATGATTAAATTTGTATTATTGTTGCCTACTTTTAGTTGCTTGATGATAATCAACGTAATGAAGGCTTTTGTTCAGATCCAAAAGAATTGCGTAAATGGTTACGTGAAATGGAACACAAGATACACAAAGCACCCACTTTAACACAGGCCACCCAACTATCATGCATGGAATTGGAAAAGCATTTGGCTGAACATTCTGTAAGTGATCAATATAATAATTTACGATTAATCAAGAATTAAGATAAAGGTGTGAAAACAGCTCAAAATATATTTATTAGGCCTTAAAACTGAAAGAATTAGAATGGTTGTAAGACGTCTCAGTTTACCTGCCAAGTCTTTTAGGTTATATTTCAGTGTATTATGCGAAAGTTAAAACAATATTCATGAAAGGAGTTGAATAGCGAAACCCTCTATTTCAGGTGTTTATATTATTTTGTCCATTCCCTGTATTTTCCTCTCTAATTATGATAAAAATATTTGCATACGATATTTTTTATTATTTGTAACCGAATCTCAACAAAATCCAGGGACAATTACTCTAATTTACCTTTAAAAGAATATTTATTAATGCTTAAAATCGGTTTACCATTAAAGTTTATTGAACTTGAATTGTGTTTGCGGTGCAAGAATTGCTCGATTGGAAAGATAAATTCGATTTTTTTTTTGTATTGCCAATGTTATAAATTTTGTTGCTTTCTAATACAAAAAAAAAGAAAAAGGAAAAAAAGAAATGATTTTCTTACTAAACAAATGACTTTTATCCACCGTTAAAAATCTAATGCAGTCCATACAGATATACAGAAGTCATAATTTCATATTTATGTTGAAAATAAAACAAAATAAAAAAAACTTCCTATACGGTGGCGTAATGGTCAGTGAAAGTTTTTTTTATTATATTTTTATTTTAACCAAATGTGTACATACTTATATGTATATATTGTACATATAAAAACAATCTTAGATTGTGGAGCAAAATGCTTTCATCGAATTCATTCGTTTAGTAATAAAAAAAATAATAATAAAAAAAAAAACATATCAACAATGCTGTAAACAACACATTGTACTCAATGGTTATTGTGAAAAGGATGCGAAAAAGGCAAACACATAAAAACACACTCGAAAAAAACAAAAACAGAAACATAAATTGTAGGGTGAAGCAGTGTTTAGAAACACCCTAACAATTTAAGCCTTTTTGTTTATGTTTTATATCTAAAACAAGTTAAAATGTTACAAGTAGGTCAAGGCCAACCATAGAATGACCTACACTACTATGGTTCTACAATTAGTTGAAGAGGTATGTCACTTCGGTAAATATTGTTATATGGTAAGAGGTTCTAAAAATGGCCTGATCGGTTTCAAATTTGTTACAAACAATTATTTAGCTAATTCAATATTCTTTTCCAAGCTTTGTTAAAAAATATTAAGAATTGCAATCTTTGTCTATAAAAAGGTTTATATGAAGAGAAGTTCTAAAAATAGTCCAATTTGTACTAATTCTCGCGGTGCACATCTTTTCGTTAAGACACGCTATGTATGGTTCCAAAATTCATTGAAATATCTTAAAAAATTGTGATCAAAAATTTGCTTATAAATTTACATGGACATACGGACATTTGTAAATCGCTTCTGATTTTGAATTTTATAATCAAAGGTGGGTGTGGCATTTCATTTTTACGAGTTATAAATATCCGCACAACCTTACTATAACCTTTGCGAGGTTTAAAAAAAGTAAGGGTAAGATTTTCATTTAAAGGCAGTAAGATTTTCAGAAACACACATGTAGCTAATATGGATCGTGTCAGTCTTTATAATCAAGTGAATATGCTGCTTTTAATATAACTGTTAAATAGCATACACTTATACACACACACATTCTTAACTGTAACACATATATGTACGACATATAAAACAATAATATTTCGGCAGATTAAGTGAAGGTGGCTTGAAAACGTAAAAACATTACCACGAATTGCCGAAAATATAATAAATAACAGGTAAAAATTGAGATTATTGTTTTGTAACTCTGCAACATAATGACAAAATCTATAACACACAGCTCCCAACACTTTGTGTATTGACTGCAAAAAATGGTTTTATGTAGGGAAAGCCTACGTTTCATTTTTTAAATATATTTTTCTTTGTAAAAAAGCAGTTGCCAGAAGGGTGGCGGGGCGGATTGCCGTATATTTTTTCGGGTCATTTCACTTTAGTGTTTAGTTAGATTAGTTGTTGTTTTGGTGACGTGCTAGTGAAAAAAAAGGCACGAGCCAACAACACTGTAAGTGCGCGCATTATAAATATTATTATATGCTAGCGTTGTTATTACAATTGTTGTTGTTGTTGTTGTTGTTGTTACGGTTAAAAGATTAAATGGTATTGATGTTTTCTTGTCTTTTCTGTCTGTAGTTTTTTTTTTCTTTGACTATTTTCGCCTGTTTGTAATATAAGAGGAAATTGTTGGCCACTGTTGCTGGTTAACTATGTGGTTATGTTGCTATTGTTATGCAGTGATGTTATTGCCGTAATCATAACCCCGCAGTGTTGTAGTTCAGTTCAGTTCAGTTCAGTTCAGTTTGAGTAGATCTCAATTTTCGGCCAACTCAACATATATTCCACATGATTTTGTTGTTGCTGCTTTATAAGAAAAAAAAAAAAAGAAAAAAAAACATTTTTGCAGAGGGAAAAAAATTATAATTTTTTTAAAAACAATTGTATAAGATGCTTATACGCACAACATGGCACTGATGTGTAAAGCATTCAAGCATAGCAAATTACAATGCTTTTCTATTCAAAAGCGAAATTACCTTTTTATACCCTACACGTACTAATGTATACCAATTATGTCATTTCGTGTGCAACACCCAGAAGAAGGCATCAGAGGCTGTATAAAGTATATATATTTTTAATCAGTAGCAAAAATTGAGTCCATCTAGACATAAATGTCCTTCTGTCAGTGTGTTTGTTTGTTGTTGGTAGTCTCATGATAGTAAAATTTCAAATATTTAGACAATTCTAGTTTCTGCCCGCAGATTGCTAATTAAATTGGTTAAAATCGGTTAAGAGCCACGCCCACAATCGACAAAAGTTTAATTATCTGCAACAAAAATTAAGCTATAAAGTTAAAATTTGGTGTACGTATTCATAATTAGCCTTTTTAATGATATGCCAAAAATGGGCATGGTCGAATAATAGACCCTACCATAACCTACAAAAACCTAATTATCTGCTTGGAGCTAAAATGTTGAAATTTTGTATACACATTTATAATGACCAAAGGTATGGCAAAAATGGGCGTGGCCGGATAACAGACATGCTCTCAATTTACAAAAAACTTTATTCAGCGTGATACTGGACTGGCAAGCTGACACGTAATATATATTATTAGAGGGCGTGACCTGTTACGCCCACCATTTAAATGTAGATGAGGAGGGTATTTAAAATTTGACCTAAGCCAAATTTAGTTTCCTTAATAGCTCACCAGTTCATTCACTATTGAATAGAAGTTGTTTTGAAAATTGTGTTGTTTGTAAATTTCGAAGGTTTACTCCATTTATCATCATTTTACGTTTTGTTTAACGTATATGTGTATGAGTGAGTGTAACGGCCCTCTTTCCAACACTTAACTAATTTTCATTAATTTTTTATGTTTTTTATACTTTCGTTTTAATATTGCATATAAATCTTTACACGTCAACTTCAACGTGCATGGAACACTATGGCGATTATGTAGACCTTTGCGTTTCTATGAACGTACATATGTGTGAAGATGTTATATAAATTCTTTGATTCATATAGAAACAGCAAAGTGGGCGGTGTCGCGCCTTTAAAATTATTACAGAAATCTCTCGCCATCTAAATGCACATCTAAGCAGTAGAAATTTTGTAAACACATGTTTATAACACAATTTTTATGACCGAGATATAGCTTAACACAAATGGACAGACGTACGGATAGACCTAAATTGAAGTTAGCTTTAGATGATGATGATGATGATTAATGATGGTGCTGTTGAAATGATCTATTGGAGTAATTGTGTTGTTGTTACTGCAGCGCTGAGGTATAGTGTATATTTTGGCCATTATAGGTAATGTTTTGGCGTATTAGTGCGTGTAGGTGAATACAATTGCTTTACCTTTCACTTAATTTTTTGTTTTTTTTGTTTGTTTTGTTTTTAGCTAAACCCATACCCATATGTGTGTACGTTACATTCAAAGCTTTTTCAAAGCATTTCGCAAACTTTTCAGTATTATTTCATTTAATCGTAAATGTTAAAGTTTTATAGGGCGCGTGTGTCTGGCTGTTCCAAACGCAAACGTTGATTGCTGTCATCATTTGTGCCAAAAATACTAAATAACGTGTCAGCAATGCTTTTAATATGTGGGTGCTGTAATGATGTTAATTTGCGTGTATGTGAATAATTGTGTGCGTGTGTGTGTCGTTTTTTACTTCATCTTCTATTCTGTTCCTATCAATGTCATTCATCAACTTTATGAATATTTTTAACACAATTTTAATAATGGCAACTATAACAACAACAACAACAACAACCTAACAATAAAGAAACCCAGTTTTCAATAGAAAAATAAGCTCAAGAACTACCTCTCCTTCAGTTCCCCGTTCTCACTCTTGTCCATGACTTTTTCAATGTTTATAACTTTGACTTTAAACCTGACAGTGATCTTTCATTATGATGTTGCTGCTTTGTGTTGTGTGTGTCCTGAATATTGTTTTAGTTCATTTTTCGTTTATACGCTTTCAACAGTGGGCGTTTTATTCTTATTCATTTGAATTTTTATAACATTCGTTGGCATATATTATACCCGGCTACAGCTATTAAATGTTGCATTTATTTCTAGCTCTTAGATCATAAAATATGAAAAAAAAAAACAAGCAGAGTAAAGTTCCACCAATTGACGATTTTCAAAAGTTATTAAAGTTTTTTTTATAATTTTCTGTTTATAAATTGTACTTTATAAACCTAAAGTAGATAAAGTTATATATATACTCACCATGTAGTAATGTGACACGATGGTTATTCATTATGGGCGTGGTTTTATAGTATTTTTATAGCCTTAAAATACTAAGTAAGGAGACCTCCAGGACATATTATATTTATTTATTCTTGATAAGCATGAAAAACTGAAGCGATTTGGTATTTTCAGCGTCGTAAATTTTGAGATTTTGAGACACTTCTTCTTTCTGTATGAAGATAACTATTTAAATTAGGTAAAATTGATCAAGAGCCACGCCTCCCACATCAATAAAAATGTATTTATTTTCCACAAAAATTGAGTTACAAAGTTGAAGTTTGATTTACTTATTTATAGTCAATCCTTTCATCGATTTGTCAAAAATGGGCGCGGTCGGATAAAAGACAAGCTTACAAATAACAAAAATCATAATCAAGGGTAACACTTCTCTTGCAAATTGTTACCTAACAAATACACTATTAGAGGACGCAATTATGTATGTGCCATGCCCACTATTTTTATGTAGATATGCAGTTAAATTTACTGTTTATCACTTGTTTTATCAAAAATCTTAAACTGTTTGTTGTTCTCCTTCCTTTACACAAAAACCGTAAAAAATCATTTCTTACTTGTACAATAATAAAGAAATTATTATGAAAATTGATGAATTGATTAGTATGCTAAGATTTTCCATTTTTTCCTCTTTTTTTTTTTTTTTTTTATTGTATAAAGTAAAAAAACAGATCATTACAAGAATAGTTAATTACTAGAAAAACAATAGAAGGGGAGAGTGTAGCAGTGAGTGAAAACTTTTCTCCATCATTCATATTCTGTTGTAATGTTTTTGTACACAGTACAAAAACAACACATGTTACAAATGTATTAAGAGGCGTTTCACCATTTGATAAATCACTAAACGTGTTCACAGCCATCGGTAGCCACCATCAATGTGCCGCAACAAATACTATATGGAGAAACCAATAGAGTTTGCCAGCATCAAATACAAAAAGAGAAGCAAAATAGTAACAAAAAACAATAACAATAACAAAGTGTTGAAATTGTTTACGATTTACTCTCATTTGAAAGCGCATTATTATTAACCATTAATGAAACCGAAAATGTATATTATTTATAAACTATATTATTATGTATAATTATGCATAAAGCGAGAGCATTGCTTATGGGGTAACATTATATTCAATCCCCCCCACCTCCCCCTCCCCATACCAAAGCTTCACTCAAAATTAAACGCCCAAGGACAATCAGTGATATCGTAATAAACTGAAACTGAAAGGCGATGATGGAGTCATAACTCATATCCTTATATAAGCATATAAAAAAAAAAAAAAAAAAGAAAAAAAAAAACTGAAACCACAACACCAATAAAGGCAATGATGCAAGAAGTTTTTTAATATCTGAAATTAAATATATTTTTTATGCATCATTATCCGCTTAAAGCATGAAACAGGGCTATTAGAGGAAAAGTTGATTAATTAGTAATTATAAGAAGGGTGTGGCACAACATCAGTGAAACTCATCTTTTATTTTCATCCTTAGTAAACAACAGTAGCGTTATTTTTTACTTATTTATATTAATTAAGTGGTAGATGTGTGTTTGGGTGTTCATTTTTATACTCTCCACATAAGATACTAAGGTATGCTAAGTTCGTCATTCCATATGCAACCCCTAAAAACAGGCAAAGTATATATATTCTTGATTTAAATCAAAAACTGTCACGATCTAGTTACGTAAAATTGGTTAAAATTGGTTAGTAGCCACGCCCACAATTGGCAAATATGTGCTTATTTGCCACAAAAATTCAGCTATAAAGTTCAAATTTGGTGTACACACTTACAATTACCCCTTCCATTGATGCATTAAAAATGGGCGTGGTCTAATAACAATAGCGCTTCCAGTTTACAAAAAACCGTACTCAGCGTTAAATTCGACTTTCAAGCTGATACGCACATTATCAAAGGGCGTAATCATGTACTTGCCACGCCCACCCGTTCTGTGTCGATGTGGAGCGTATTTAAGATTTGTCCTAAATCAAATTTAATTTTCTTACTCGTATTTGTTGTTGTTGTTGTTGTTTGCACTTTCACAAAAAAATTTTCATATTTTAACAATTATTTTGTTTATTGAAGCGTTTGCATAATTGTACTGTTGATTAATTAACGCTTGTGCTCCGGGCATAAGTGATTAATAATTTTATGTAGGCTTTCACATGATATCTTTCTTTGTACAAATACTCTGCTATGCACCTGTCATTACATCATTTCCGTGCAGAAAAAACAAAAAAACCAAAAAAAAAAACCAACATTAAGTACTTACATGCAAGTCCTTGTTGTTGCTTATGGATACGCCAAGTCATTGTTAAAAGATTATGCAATATAAACAAAACAAAACAATCCATTAAAGTTGGATATGAAATAATGTGATGCGATGCGCTGTGTTTTGTTATTGTTTATGTAGCAGAAATGGTCATAACTTCATAAAATGCAAATAAAATATTGAGCCAGCTAAACGAGCTGTTCAAGCGAATGAGCGTGTACCTACTTCATAAACGTTTAAACGTGCTGGAATTCCACCTTGCGGTCGAATTTATGCATTTTATGGTACTGCGCGCGTAATCTATCTATCTTTAGTCTGAAACACGCGAAGCAACAATTTTCGTTATGTTGTCTTTCGTTACGCTAATAATATTCGTAAGATGCATTTTTTTTAGTGTTTTATATACTGTGACGTTGCTGTTGTTGTGTATTTGTCGATGTACAATGTATTTTAGCTATTCTCTCATCCCATTAATTCGTTTATTACATTTAAAAGTCACTTTGAACACTTAATGCCCTGTTGGAAGAAGTGTTGTTTCCTTTGCTCCATACTTGGCATCGTTGAATGCCACAGAGCGTATAATTCTTGTTAGCTTTTTATACCTTACACCATTTGTGATTATAGGTACATACATTAGTTTAGGTTAGGTTAGGTTATGCGGGTGTTCACCTAGAAGGCCATACACCTTGATCAATTAAGTCCCCTTGTGGTACCCGTACTAAGTATTAGTAGCTATGCTTCTAAAGAGAACCATACAGAGTTTGTTGTGCATAGTTTGAGATTGAAGGTCTGCTTATATATGCTAGTGACCCTAGACAATCCGAGAATCTGACTCCAAGTGTTTTGTCTCGTTTTCCCTATAAGGAGTATAAAAAGTTTGTAATTTCTCTTTTAATTATCACTTCACGTTCTGAATGAAGTGACACGTTCTGTCCGCTTTTGGTATGCGACTGGGTACTGTGAAATCTCATGGATACTAAGAGCGGAACGATTATTATACAAAGGTGGACCTAGCTTTATCCCTGCTTATGTTTACTTGCTAAAACACACACTTCTAAGTGTCAATCAGTCGATCTGTTGGCAATCACGATTCATATACAAGTCTGGACCTGGTTTCATTCTTACATATGTACTACGGACTAAAACATCTTAGTGTCTAAGAGCCGGTCTATTGGCCTGCTCCATTTATATACAAGGCTGGGCCTGGTTTCATCTTAAACACGCATCCCTCAGCGGAAGCAACATTTGATTTCGATTGTTTGCCTTTAACTCTCGGGTTCTAAATGCTGTTATTGCTTTTATTACTATTTTGTGCTAAAAGTGAAAAATTAAATCAAATTTTCCTTTCAAATCGTATCATATGTGATCTTAGTCACATCTTCTTCTTCATCTCCTTTCTACTTTTTATTATCATATACAAGTTTTGATCGTGAAGTATTTTTTCAATATAACGGATCTAGTCAGCCAGCATCGTCTATGTTTTGCAATTAAAATAAATTGTAATGAGAACAATAACAAAAGAAAAAAATGGTGTTTTCCAATGTATTTCTCACAAACAAACTGCAAAAGGAAATCAAACAAATACACAAAGAAACATTTTTCATCTATTTAGACACGCGCTGCTGCTATACCATATAATTTTCCCATAAGAAAATCTCATTACATTTTATTATAGCTTTAGTTTTTCAGTTTCTCTTGTATGAGGAAAAGTTTTTTTTTTTTTCATTTTTTTATGGACCATCGTGTGCGTTAGTAAGTAAAAGTTGTTGTACGTTTGAACAACTCTCTACCTATTGCCTCATCCAATTCATCTAATTCTTACTAAAGTTCAGCATTTGTAGGCTATTGTTGTTGGTCGATTGACCTCTTCTTCTACTTCATCTTTCGGCTGTTGCTTTTTACAATATTCATGGTACATTCAATGAAAGTAAATGTTAAACTAAATACAATAGAATGTAAAAATAATTGACACGCCACTTGAAAGAAGGTTCGCTTTCTTCTTGAGAGGATCAAATATAAAATATTGCTTTTGGAGAAAAGTTTTACAAAGGAGAAAGGGAAGAGGAAGAAAAAAGAAGAAAAAGAATGATAGGAAGTGTGAATAGAATAAAAAAGAGAAGTATGAAAAAGAATTAACAGAAGTAGAAGAACAATGAAAAGAATGAAAAAGAAGAAAAAGAATAGAGATAAGAAGAAGAAATAAGAAAAGGATAAGAGGCAAAAAATAATTAAAAGAAGAAGAAAGAAGAAAAATATGAAGAAAAGAAACAAGAATAGCAAGAAGAAGAAGTAGAAGAACCAGAAGCAGATTTATATCATTAATTATATTCTATATGAAAATTAATTTTTTAATAAGATTTTCTTGTGTATCATTCAACAAATGTACAAAAAGGGGAAATGGAAGCTTTGTAGAGAAATAAAATAATTTCAATTAATGGTGAATGCATATAAGTAAAAATTTATTGTATTGCATCGTCCGATTGCATATGCTTGCTTGGGTGAGACATTAGTTAAAAGAAGAAGTAGAAAAGAAAAGAAAGTTCAAGCCATTAAGCCATTTAGCGATTTAATATTTTGTGGTAATAAAGAGAACTTCCGTTTCTAATATCATACAGTATGTTGTGTCGGCTTTCCAAGGAAAAATCATACTCGTACATAAAGGTGTACATGATGTATGGGGGGCTATTCGGCGGCATTTTAAAGCATTATTTTTACTAATCTTATAAAACTGATCAAGTTTTCAATGAAGTAAAACGATCTACAATGAAGTTGTAGGTAAAAAGTTTGTAGTTATACCCTCCAGCTTAGTGATGAACGTAAACTAAGTTTGCTATTCAATTCTCACTTTTAAAGTAATACTTCCTAACCTAAGTTTGGACCTTCTTATGACGATTTTCTCTACATGCGTCATTCTGGCACACAACAATCTGCATTTACGATAATTGTGCAACTTTCTTTCTTGTTTTCAATCATTTGACTGACAAACGATTTAAAATTATTGTCATTGTGAATCGTGATAATAAAATTTTTAGTTTGTGATTTGATCGAAGAATTTGTTA